>CM022299.1:233294027-234528641 GCA_011799875.1 Thinopyrum elongatum
ATCAATATGTGCATGATGCTGAATTTAAAGATGTGTTGCAGAATTGTAAAGAAGGGAGAACATGGAACAAGTTCATCATTAATGATGGATTTTTGTTCAGTGCTAACAAGCTATGCATTCCAGCTAGCTCCGTTCATCTTTTGTTGTTGCAGGAGTGTCGGTGTAGCAAACATTTGTATTTGCCGCCCAGACTTATGCACAGGCGTGCGATCGATCATACATCGAATATCAAGGCTTGGCACAAGATAAGCCAGAGAAACCGCTCTTCGTGAGATCAAGGAACGCATTAAGAAGACCAAGCAACCAAATAATCCCCTAGGAAGGTCTCCCTTGCCGGGCAGGCGAGCCCAGCGGGGTCGAGACTACACCTGGGACCAAGTCCAGGCCGCCCCGACAAGGTTCCCGGGGCCGCCAAGATCAAAGCCCAGCAGGCTCCATGCCGGCAAGCCTTCGCCAGAACACCACCGCTCCACCCCATCATACGCCAGTCACTAATCAGCATGGTGTCGAGCTCTCAAGTGGCTAGCTAGATCATGTCGGGTACGTGGCAACCTGCTGGAGAAGAGATTAACTTTATTGACACCCATATTGATGGCGTGTCATGCTGATAAGAGGTAGTTGGGGAAGCGGCGCGGCAGTCTTGCCGGGCTTCAACCTCCGCATGACACCTAGTAGTGCATTTAATGCACTTTGTCCTAACTGCCAGAGTTAGGTATGATAACACTGTTAGCTATCCAATCATGTTGTAATGACTGTTTTGCCACTGTGGTCGCCCCTTAAGCTATAAAAGGAGGCCCAATGTAACCGAGCAAAGCGTTCGAACTTTTGATCCCTCAACACTTGCACGTGCGTAGCTGCTCTCGCCTAGGCACCCTTGCCGGGCTTGAGCATTCCGTGTCTTCGTGTTCCTCCAAATCAATCCACCAAAGCAGGAGTAGGGTTTTACACTGCTAAGCGGCCCGAACCTGGGTAAACAAGAGTTGTAATCGTCGTGCTGTCCTTCTGCCTCTACTCTTTGTGCAATGTGATCATCCCCTGCTGAACCACAAAGGGGCAACCCTGCCCCATAGCTGATCATGCTCCCCCACGACATCTTTGGCACGCCAGGTGGGGTGAAATAGCTTGCGCGAATCTGAAGTAACAACCAGCACGTTGATCTTCATCGTCTTCTACATCACCAATGGCTCCCAAGAAGAAAAGCGGTGCGGTGGCGCATCCTTCCACTTCGATGGCTTCTTCGCCTGTAGCTGCGGACGCCGTGGGCGCTGCAGCCACAACCGGTGGGGCAGGCACCATGGGCGGTGCTACCAACACCCCCACTGCAGTCAGAGCAGGGGCTGGGGCCACTAGAACGGCCCAACTCCTCCAACCTTTTGGCATGCGTGACCACATCAGTGCAGGCCGAGGGAACGTCGAGCTTCCGCCTCCCCGCCGCACCAGTGAGCGGAACCAGCGCAATGGCGACGCCCGCTCCGGTGCAAGCCAAGATCCTCTGGCCGCGCCGGCCAGGGGTTCGACGTTAGGACACGTGCTCCGTCCCACACAGGGCGAGCATGACAAAACCCCGAGCGGCGTCGTTGACCCACAGCGACCGCACCCGGATGGAAAGGGCCCAGCTGATCAGGAGCTTGGCCAGCAAATACAGCCCCAACCACGCCAAACCGCCCTCATGATTGGCCCAAGGCGGCAAGAGCACAATGACGCTCCTTCTGGCTCGTTTAGGAGTCGAGCGGCGTCGCACTCTACGTCCCACGCCATGCCGGAGATGGTAACAGAGGTAATGGCCAGGGCTCAGTTGCTACTGAACTTTCCTCCAGCGGCAGACAAGATGGACGAGTGGAGAGCCACCATCCAAAGCCTCATCGGATTTGCTGAAGCCAACAAGTCATGGCGTGTGGAACCTTCGCGGCGCCCGCAGACGACACCGGCAGTCCACGTTGGTGGCCACGTAGAGAGGACTACACCTATGGTGTAGTCCCCTCCGTGACAACCCACCTAGGGGTAGCCACGGCGGGCTCAGCAAACCCAGGGTGTTGATGAGGCTGACGAGGTATCCATGGCCTTGTCCGACCTGCGGGCTCAGCAAGATCAACGCCAAGTGTTGAGGGACAGGAAGAAGGAAGACGCCCGCGTCACCGTCAGTCAGATAGGCGTAATGGCCCAGACGTTGACGAACCTGCGCCACGTGCTGGCGGGTACCTGCCTTACGAGGTAGGGTGCCCCGCCTTCACTCGCGAGCTGCGGCAAGTCCGTTGGCCATTGTCTCGCACCTTCAAGCCTGACCTGCCGGAGAAATATGACGGAAAATTGAACCCGACAGAGTTTTTGGGCATCTATACGATCGCCGTCCAAGCTGCCGGGTGAAGGGATGAAAAGGTTCTCGCCAATTACTTCCCATTGGCACTCAAACCCAATGTGAGGTCTTGGCTAATGCACCTGCCTGAGGATTCCATCTCCTCCTGGTCAGACCTATGCAACGAGTTCATTGGCACCTTCACAGGCGGCCATCAAGAGCCCGGGCAGCCTAGCGACATGCAAGCCCTCTTGCAAAAGGAGGGGGAGAGCTTACGGAAGTATTTGCAAAGATTCAGTCGAGTACACCATAACATCCCAAAGATACATCCGGCAGCAGTGATTGCCGCATTCCACACGAATGTGCACAATCGGAGGATGTGTGCCAAGATGAATGTTTGGTTACCGAAGACCATCAACAAACTCTACACGTTGGAGGACAAGTGTGCTCGTGCTGAGGAGGGGAGGAGACTTTCAGGGGAGGAGATTGGTGCTGAAGTCGATTCAGAGGATGACGACAACACCACCACCCCAAGGAAGAAGAGAAGAAAGCACAACAAGCGTAAAGGAAAAGCAGTGATGGCCGTTGAGAGTTCTGGCGATCCCAGTGCCGGCAAGAAAGCAAAAACCAAGGCACCCGGCAAGCAAGCTACCACGTGCACTGATTGTCGAGCGGCTACGGCAGCTGAGAAAACTGGCAAATCTGACAGGCCATACTGCAAGATCCATAGAACCAAGGGCCACGATCTCCAAGAATGCAAACAAGTAGAACAACTTATTGAAAGACAAAAAGCTGAATACAAGAGGTGTGATAAGGAGAGAGGCCAAGATGGCGCTGGCGGGAAAGGCAGTGGAGGCCGTGGTGGTCGCTGCGGCAAGAGCATTCAGCAGAAGGAAAAACCCGCCAGGGGCCATGAGAAAAAGGAAGGTGAAGATGACAATGAAGAGGAGGATGATGAGGAGTCCAGTGAACAGGAATTCCAGAAGGCTATCGAGGGAATGTGCATTAACGGGGGCGCATCGTTGCACTCCTCTCACCGCCAACTTAAGCAGTGGGCACGTGAGGTCAATGCGGTAGAGCCGATAGCAAATGCTCGGGAACCACTCAAATGGTCCCACACCCCCATCATCTTTGATGTTGAGGACCATCCTGATCGCACCACTGCGGTCGGATGCTTGCCGTTGTTGGTTTCACCAACATTCTGCAACCTCAAGGTCACAAAGATGCTGGTTGATGGCGAGGAAGGTTTGAATTTGATTTCCCCTGACGTGATTAAGAAACTCCAAATTCCTGACGAGGACCTCAAGAGGACTGGCACATTCCAAGGGATCAACCAAGGAAGAATCCAACCTAAGGGAAAGATTACATTGTCGGTGACGTTTGGCAGGGAACTAAACTACAGGACAGAGAAAGTTGTGTTTGATGTTGTCAAGCTTCCCCTGCCATTCAACGGGATCCTTGGTCGTCCGGCTTTGGCCAAGTTCATGGTGGCTTCCCACTACGCATATAACACCTTGAAGATGTCGGGGCCAATAGGAGTCATTTCGATCCTGTTAGATAAGAAGGATGCAGTTATATGCATCGAAAAGATGTACAGAGATGCGGTAGCAGCGGAGGCCATCGAGGCCTTGACTCCCACCAAGGAAGGAAAGGAGAGTAAGAGAGCTAGCAAGAACACTGACAATGACCCCGGGAAGCACGCCTCTTCGAAGTGCACTGCGCCCGGCAACGACTTGCCGGATAGTTCAGCTAGCAAGAAACCCAAGGTTGCTCCCCCTGCGACGAAGAAGGTTCTGGCGAGGCAGGATGGCACTGATGGTACCTTTACCATTAGTACCACCCTTGATGACAAATAGGAAAGCGCGCTCATTGCCTTCCTGTGGGCGAACATCGATGTGTTTGCATGGCAACCATCTGACATCCCCGGTGTTCCCAGGGAGGTAATCGAGCACCACCTTGTTATCTGCCCTCATGCCCATCCCGTCAAGCAGAAGGTCAGAAAGCAAGCTTTGGAGCGACAGCAGTTCATCGCTGTCGGTGCAACAAACCCCAGGTGTGTTTCCCAGACTGTACACAGGCTAGGAAACAAGGTTGCAACATCCAAGATGAGACCAAGTTGAAGAGATGGCTCTTTGAGAAATCAAAGGGCGGATCAAGAAGACCAAGACAAGCTAAATGAGCAAGACTCCACTAAGGAGAAACCTCCCTGGCCGGGCAGGCGATCCCGGCGAGGTCGAAGGTACCCCGAAGACAAACCGCAAGACTGCCTCGGCAAGCTTGCCGGGGGCGCCAAGGGCGGACTACCCCGCCAAGGCTCCACCGCTCCACCTCACAGCAACGCAAGTCATCGATCTGTGTAGTGTCAAGCCCCCAAGTGACTAAGTGGCTGTTATTTGACACATGGCAGCCACTTCTGAAGGAAATCGCCTCCAAATGACACTCGTCCAGAGACGTGTCAAGCAGACAAATGAGAAGGTGGCCGAACGGCCTGGCAAGGCTTGCCGGGCATGCCACGATGTGACACTAAGCGGCGCATTTAATGCGCTCTGCCCTGTCTGTAGAGTTAGGTATGATAGCATTGTTTGCTATCTAATTAGTACACAATGACTAATTTGCCATTGTGGTGACCCCTTGATCTATAAAAGGAGGGCCATGTCAACCATAGAAAGGATTTTGGACCCTTGTAAACTCATACACGCGTAGCTCCTCTCGCCCCGAGGCGACCCTGCCGGGCTAGAGCGCTGCGTCTCCACCACGGTCCTCTCATCAATCCACCAAAGCAGGAGTAGGGTTTTACGCCTCGCGGCGGCCCAAACCTGGGTAAAAACTGCCTGTGTGATCTCTGCCGGGCTGTGCTACGCTCTCCGCTCTTCGTGCAATGTGCCCTTCCCCCCGCCAACCACAAAGGGGCTGATGGCCCCATAGGTGGCCGTGGTTTGCCATGACAATCACCGAGGAGATCAAGAAATTTGAAGCAGCAGGTTTGATCAGGGGAGTGTTGCACCCAACTTGGTTAGCAAATCCAATGGTGGTGCGCAAGGCAAATGGGAAGTGGAGGCTTTGTATTGACTTCACTGACTTGAACAAAGCATGTCCAAAGGATCATTTCCCCTTGCCGCGCATCGATCAGATCATTGATTCCACCTCCAGATGTGATTTGCTATCCTTCCTGGATGCATACTCCGGCTACCACCAAATCTGCATGGCCAAAGAAGACGAAGAGAAAACCGCGTTTATCACCCCATGTGGCACGTACTGCTTTGTGCGTATGTCTTTCAGGCTAAAAGCTCATGTTCCACGTTCGCAAGGGTTCTGCAGATTGGTTTTGAACCTCAGCTTCACTGAAACATCGAAGCTTACATGGATGATATAGTGGTCAAGACCAGAGACAAATCCACACTTAACAAGGATTTGGAAGAAACCTTTGCAAACATACGAAAGATTAACTTTAAGCTCAACCCGAAGAACAAGCCTGGTACTGCAGCTCACCCGTCCACCTCGAAGGCCCCGTCGCATGTGGCCGTCGACGCCGTGGGGGCTACGGGGACGTGGACGCTGCGGGGGACGTGGTCGGCACAGGCGGCGGTGTCACCACCTCTCCCGCGGCCGAAACGGGAGCAGGAGGCACCGGAGAAGGACAACGCCAGCAGTATCCCAGTGGCCACGCTCCACAAGGTGCGGGTGGAGAGATCATTCCGCTGCACCTCTCTGCCCCGCCGAAGGGCACAGCTGTAGCGATGGCGCCCGCTCTGGGGCGAACCGCAACTCTCCGGCCGCCCCCACTGCGGGCGCGGCCGCAGGGCATGCACCACCCCCGGGGCGAGCTGACCTGGTCGATGCGCCGAATGGAGCCGCCGATCCCCAAGCACATCCACCTCGCCGCCACGCCACCCTAGCGACTGGCTCGCGGCGACGAGAGCACGGCGTTGCCACTACTGGCACCGTCAGAAGCCAGGCGACATTACGGTCTACATCGTCATCCATGCCGAGCACTACTTCAGAGGCCATGGCGTGGGCCCAACTCCTGTTGAGATTTCCGCCGGCGGCTGATCAGATGGATGAGTGGAGAGCCACCATTCAGAGTCTGATTGGTTTCGCCGAGGCGGGAGGATCACAACGAGCGTGCCCGTCACGGCCTCCGCAGGCGGCAACAATGGCCCGAGCCGCTGGCCGTATCGAAGGGGCCACCCCCACGGTGCAATCCCCTCCGTGGCAGCCGGCATAGGGGCCGCAGCAAGAACCCGATGACGTATCGATGGCTTCATCCAATCCTCGAGCACGTCGAGACCAGCGGCGAGTCCCGGAAGGCAGGCAGAGGGAAGACGCGCGCGTCACCATCAAACAACGCCGCGAAACCCAACGCCGTCTGATAGGCGCAATGGCCCCGACGTCGATGAGCCCACGCCCGGTGAAGTGGGTACTTACCTTTCGAGGTTGGGTGCCCCGCCTTCACTCGCGAGCTGCGGCAAGTCCGTTGGCCATCTGCTCCCACGTTCAAGCCAGAAATACCAGAGAAGTATGATGGGAGACTGAACCCGGCAGAGTTCTTGAGCATCTACACCATCGTTGTTCAAGTTGCCGGGGGAAGAGAGGAGAAGGTATTCGCCAACTACTTCACTTTGGCACTCAAGCCAAATGTGAGGTCTTGGCTGATGCACCTGCCAGAGAACTCCATCTTGACCTGGGCTGACCTGTGCCATGAGTTTGTTGGCGCCTTCACGGGCGGCCATCAAGAACCAGGGCGGCCCAGCGACTTGCAGCTCCTTCCGCAGAAAGAAGGAGAAAGTCTGCGGAAGTACATGCAGAGATTCAGCCGAGTGCACCGAAACATCCCAGATATCCACCCGGCAGCTGTGATAGCTGCGTTCCAGTCCAACGTACGCAACCGCCGGATATGTTCTAAAATGAACGTTCGGTTGCCCAAGACTGTGATTGAGCTATACACTCTGGTGGATAAGTGTGCTCGGGTAGAAGAGGGGAGGCGACTCCCCGATGAAGAAGATGGCATCGACGTCGACTCAGAGGACGACGACGGCGCCACCGACTAGAAGAAGAAGAACAAGAAGCGCAAGAATAAAGCAGTGATGACCATTGAAAGATTGAGCGCACCCAGTACCGGCAAGAAGGCCAAGACCGAGGTCCCCGGCAAGGAAGCTGCCATGTGCAGTGATTGCCGGGGAGCCACGGCTGCCGAGAAATCTGGGAAGGGTGATGGGTCGTACTGTAAGATCCATCGGACCAAAGGCCACGATCTTCAGCAGTGTCATCAGGTTGAGCAGCTCGTCAAGAAGCAGAGGGCTGAGTACGAGAAGCGTGATAAGGAGAAAGATCAAGATGACGCTGGCGGGAAGGGCCGGGGCGGCAGAGCAAGTCGCCCCGGCAATGCTCCTCAGTATCAAGGGAAACCCGCCAGAGGCCGTGAGAAGAAGGATTGCGACAATGAGACTGATGAAGGAGATGAAGAGGAAACCAGCGAGCAGGAGTTCCAGAAAGCCACTGACGCCTTGTGCATTGATGGGGGTGCATCTCTGTACTCCTCTCACCGCCAACTTAAATAGTGGGCGCGTGAAGTCAATGCCGTGGAGCCAGCGGCAGATTCTCGGAAGCCGCTCAAGTGGTCCCGCACACCCATCATCTTTGACGAAGAGGATCACCCTGACCTCACCACCGCGGTAGGGTGCTTGCCATTGTTGGTCTCACCAAAAATCCGCAACCTCAAAGTCACGAAGATGTTGGTTGATGGCGAGGCCGGGTTGAATCTGATTTCTCCAAAGGTCATTAGCAAACTCAGATAGCAGATGAAGAGCTCAAGGTTACTGGTACGTTCCAAGGAATCAACCCCGGTAGGAGTTGTCCTAAGGGGAAGATCACACTGCCGGTGACGTTCGGAGGGGAGTTAAACTACCGGACTGAGAAGATCATGTTTGACGTGGTTGATCTCCCCCAGCCATACAATGGAATCCTTGGTCGCGCAGCCCTGGCCAAATTCATGGCGGCATCCCACTATGCCTACAACACTTTGAAGATGCCAGGACCAATGGGCGTCAATTCCATTCCATCGGACAAGAAAGATGCAGTCATATGCGTGGACAAGATGTACTGGGAAGCAGTCGCTGCAGAGGCTGTGGAAGCCATTGCTCCCACCAAGGAAAGCAAGAAAAAGAAGAAAGCTAGCAAGGATGCCAACAAGGAATCCAGGAAGCGTACCTCTCCGGAGTGTGCTGCGCCTGTTGATGACTTGCCGGAGAGTTCCAATAGCAAGAGTCCAAGGCTGCTGCACCTCCTGTGAAGAAGGTCCCGGCAGGGCTGGCTGGCACTGATGGTACGTTCACCATCAGCGCCACCCTCGATGACAAATAGGAAAGTGCGCTCGTTGCCTTCCTGCGGGCGAATGTCGATGTGTTTGCTTGGCAACCATCTGACATCCCCAGTGTTCCCAGGGAGGTAATCGAGCACCACCTTGTTGTCTGCCCACACGCCCGGCCCGTCAAGCAGAAGGTCCGGAAACAAGCTTTGGAACGGCAGTAGTTTATTGCCGAGGAGATCAAGAAACTTGAAGCAACTGGTTTGGTCAGAGGAGTGTTGCATCCAACATGGTTAGAAAATCCAGTGGTGGTGCACAAGGCGAATGGGAAATGGAGGCTTTGCATAGACTTAACAGATCTAAATAAGGCATGCCCGAAGGACCCGTTCCCCTTGCCGTGCATCGACCAGATTGTGGATTCCACCTTCGGGTGTGACCTGCTTTCCTTTCTGGATGCCTACTCCGGGTACCACCATATCTTCATGTCCAAGGAATACGAAGCGAAGACCGCATAACCCCATGTGGCACGTACTGCTTTGTACGGATGCCCTTCGGGTTGAAGAGCGCCGGATCCACTTTTGCAAGAGCAGTACAGATTGGCTTTGAGTGCCAGCTGCACAGAAACATTGAAGAATACATGGAGGATATAGTGGTTAAAACCAAGAATAGAATGACTCTCATTCAGGATTTGGAAGAGACCTTTGCTAATCTTCGTAGGATCAACTTGAAGCTGAATCCAGAGAAGTGTGTGTTTGGTGTTCCTTCCGACAAACTACTTGGCTTTTTCATGTCCCATCGAGGGATAGAAGCCAACTTCGACAAGATCAAGGCTATCGAGCAGATTCAAGCACCCGAAACAGTTAAGGACGTGACCCATTTGATTGGATGTGTTTCCGCGCTAAGCAAGTTCATTTCCAAATCTGCCGAGCGCGCCCTACCGTTCTTCAAAATCTTGAAGAAGGCAGGACCCGTGGAGTGGATCCCAGAGGCAGACGCTGCACTACAAGATTTTAAGACCTATCTTTCCTCTGTGCCCACTTTGGTCGCTCCCAAACCACAAGAGCCGTTGCTGCTATACCTAGCGGCAACCAATCAAGTGGTTAGTGTAGCACTGGTGGTGCAGCAGGAAGTGGATGAAGCGGCAGCCACAGCCACTGTCCCCTTTGGGGAGGAAAGCGAGCCCATCCCGACAAGGTCAGATTCAGTTCAAGACTAAGAAGAGCAAGGCAGCAGAGACAGTTCCAAGGTTGTGGCAAAGAAGAAACTGGTGCAGCGCCTAGTGTACTTCATCAGCTCCCTACTACAGGGGGCTAGATCAAGGTACTCTGGCGTGCAAAAGTTGATTTTTGGCCTCATCATGGCCTCAAGGAAACTGGGCCACTAGTTCCAAGCCACGAGATCATGGTTGTCACCCGCTTCCCCTTGCAATGCATACTCCGAAACCCCGAGGCCACTGGCAGGATTGTGGAATGGGCTTTGGAGTTGTCCATCTTTGGTTTGAAGTTTGAAAGCACGTCAACCATTCAGAGTAGAGCACTAGCAGAATTCATTGCAGAGTGGATGCCAACCCCTGATGAAGAAGTGTTGGAGACAGTCATCCCCGGCAAGGAAGCGCTCCAAGAATGGATTATGTATTTCGATGGTGCCTTCTCCCTGCAAGGTGCAGGAGCTGGCGTGCTTCTTGTTGCCCACACTGGGGAGCACATGAAATACGTCGTTCAGATGCATTTCCCCCGGGAGAAGGCTACCAACAATACTGCAGAGTATGAAGGGCTCCTTGCCGGGCTCAGGATTGCAACAGAACTAGGAATCAAGAAGCTGATCATCCGCGGAGATTCGTAGCTTGTGGTGAGGCAAGTCAACAAGGATTATCAAAGCCCATTGATGGAGGCATATGTCGAGGAAGTGAGAAAGTTGGAGGAGCGCTTTGACGGATTGCAAACAGATCACGTGCCCGTGCGGAAAACAGCATTGCTGATCATCTGTCAAAGTACGTTGTGCAAAAACTCCCCGTGGAACCAGGGACTTTTGTTCTCCATCTGACTCAGCCCTCCGTATCCCCGGCAACAATGGCCAGAAAGAGGAGGAAAGTAGACTCCGACAAGCCTCTCCCGGCAGAACCTTTCGAAGCCCCCGGCAGAGAGCTTGGCGGGAACAACTCCCCTTCGATCAGCGAGCTGCACCCTCCCACCAGACCACTAGTCCCTGTGGTCGAGGAGTGCACTCCCATGAATGAGGAGGTGCCGCTGGTCCTTGTTGCCGAGCCCCAGGCTCCAACTTGGGCACGGCACATTGTTCATTTCCTCCAAACAAGAGAATTTCCCGAAGAGCAAGAAGAAGCTGAAAGAGTAGCCCACCGGGCCAGTATGTATCAGTTTGTTGACGACACGCTATACAGAAGAAGGCCCAATGGTGTGAAATTGAAGTGCATTTGCCGGGAAGAAGGAAAGGAACTGCTGGCAGAGATGCACAAGGGTATGTGCGGCTCTCACATTGGATCAAGGGCTCTGGTTGGAAAAACCTTCCGGCAAGGTTTCTATTGGCCCACAGCCCTCCAAGATGCAGTTGAGCTAGTCACCAAATGTGAAGCTTGCTAGTTCCACTCCAAGAACATCCATCAGCATGCCCAAGTTCTCTAGACGATCTCTTTGTCGTGGCCTTTCTCGGTCTGGGGGCTCGATATCTTGTGCGCCTTCCCCCGTGCTACCGGGGGCTTTGAGTTCTTGTTCATTGCTATCGACAAGTTCACAATGTGGCCAAAGGTGGAGCCCGTGAGAAAGGTGACCGCGCAGTCAGCTATCAAGTTATTGAAAGGATTGGTGTGCCGCTTCGGGGTACCTGCCCGAATCATCACCGGCAATGGCACCCAATTCATGAGCCGCGCCTTCATGCAATACGTTCTTGCCCTCGGAAGCAAGATCTCATTTGCCTCTATTGCCCATCCCAGAAGTAACAGACAAGCTGAGAGGGCAAATGCTGAAGTGCTGCGAGGTCTCAAGACAAGAACCCTTGATAGAATGCAGAAGTGCGGTAGGCGATGGATCGACGAGCTGCCGGTGGTTCTTTGGTCCCTCCGAACGACACCAAATCGAGCTACCGGGCAGACTCCCTTCTCCCTAGTCTATGGGGCAGAAGCAGTTATCCCCATGAAAATCATATTCAGATCTCCTCGAGTGCTTGCCTACGATGAAGTAGCACAGGAATGGCACCGGCGTGACGACGTTGTGCTACTTGACAAGAACCGTCTTTTGTACAGGCGTGGCTGTCGGGCCCTACCGGCAGCCACCCGTTTATACAGGCCTTGCCGATGTTGCATGTAACCCCCTGTACAAAGCCAGGCACAGACCCTGAGCAATAGAGAAATAAACGAAGCGCTGGGGGGCCCCCAAAAATTGCATGCATGCATAAGCATATCATGAGCATTGCATGTTCATGTAGATTAGATCGCACATGGCATCGTTTTCATATGCGCTAAGTTGCAGGGTTCTTGCTGTGGACTTGGTCCCGAAGAGAAGAAATGAAGATGAGCCTACGTGACGATCCCCGGCAAGCCAAACAGATAAGTTATTTTCTTGTCCATACATGTTCTGTAAGTAGGAACATGTGCATATGAAAACCTCGCCACCTTCGAAACTTAGGTGCTCCCATCCTTCGACTCGAATGTTGCTTCAGTCAGGATGGTCGCAGTTGCCTTTGGCGGAGAAGGCTTGGCGGGGGGCTGGTCCCTCTTTGAGACTTTGTGCCCTACAGGCTTGGCCCCGTGGCAACAAACCGAGGGTACCGTCAGGATAGTTTGCCGGGAATAGCTTGTTTACTTGAATGTATAGAGGCATTTCACCTGTGCATGGGTATAATACATGCACAAGTGCCCCGCAAAGCTTGTGTTTTTCATTAATATGCTGATGAGCAAGTATAGATCTTACAGAGCATAAACATGGATAAAGAAGATTACATAATTTAGACTAAAGTTTGGCAAGTGCCTACATATTTTAGATTGAAAAAAGATAAGTGCCCCGTGATGCCCTTTCTTGTCCCTCCTAGGCACGACAGTGGGAGGTGAAGAAGGCAAAAGGAGCGCCTGGGCAGAAGCCCAGCCTGACCCCGTCAGGCCCGTTGGCGAGGGGCCTAACAAAAGCGGGAGGGCGCGGGCGAACATGATGGTGAAGAGAGCGGCAGGGACAGCCCCCTGGCCACCGCCACCAGGGCCAGCAAGACGCGGCAGGGCAAACGAAGCCAGAGGAGGGGAAGCTAGTGGAATGGCAGCTATCGCCCCGTGATCGTGGGACGTGGGCAACCCACGGATCGTGGCTTGGATTCCCTCCATAACGTCTTACACGACGTGTGGGAAAACCAGAAACTGATCCAAGCTCAGATTAATGAAGAAGCAAAGAAGACCTCGAAGGACAAGCTACTACTGCCCACTCACCTGTGTACTAGACAGGGCCTGCCCCGACGACGCTCGGCAGCGCGTTCAGGCCACGCCCGGTGGCTTCTGTCGATGCAACAAACCCCAGGTGTCTTGCCCAGACTGTACACAGGCTAGGAAACAAGGTTGCAACATCCAAGACGAGACCAAGTTGAAGAGATGGCTCTTTGAGAAATCAAAGGGCGGATCAAGAAGACCAAGACAAGCTAAATGAGCAAGACTCCACAAAGGAGAAACCTCCCTTGCCGGGCAGGC
This sequence comes from Thinopyrum elongatum, assembly GCA_011799875.1. Classification (NCBI taxonomy): domain Eukaryota; kingdom Viridiplantae; phylum Streptophyta; class Magnoliopsida; order Poales; family Poaceae; genus Thinopyrum; species Thinopyrum elongatum. The sequence goes on from CM022299.1 coordinate 233,307,306, forward strand.
GAGCCCGGCGAGGTCGAAGGCACCCTGAAGACAAACCTCAAGACTGCCCCGGCAAGCTTGCCGGGGACGCCAAGGGCGGACTACCCCTCCAAGGCTCCACCGCTCCACCTCACAACGATGCAAGTCATCGATCGGTGCGGTGTCAATCCCACAAGTGACTAAGTGGCTGTTATTTGACACATGGCAGCCACTTCCGAAGGAAATCACCTCCAAATGACACCCGTCCAGAGACATGTCAAGCAGACAGACGAGAAGGTGGCCGAACGGCCCGGAAAGGATTGCCGGGCATGCCACGATGTGACACTAAGCGATGCATTTAATGCGCTCTGCCCTGTCTGCAGAGTTAGGTATGATAGCACTGTTTGCTATCTAATCAGTACACAATGACTGATTTGCCATTGTGGTGACCCCTTGATCTATGAAAGGAGGGCCATGGCAACCATAGAAAGGATTTTGGACCCTTGTACATTCATAGGCGCGTAGCTGCTCTCGCCCCGAGGCGACCCTACCAGGCTAGAGCATTGCGTCTCCACCACGGTCCTCTCATCAATCCACCAAAGCAGGAGTAGGGTTTTACGCCTCGCGATGGCCTGAACCTGGGTAAAAACTGCCTGTGTGATCTCTGTCGTGCTGTGCTACGCTCTCCGCTCTTTGTGCAATGTGCCCTTCCCTCCGCTAAACCACAAAGGGGCTGATGGCCCCATAGGTGGCCGTGGTTTCCCATGACAATCGCCGAGGAGATCAAGAAACTTGAAGCAGCAAGTTTGATCAGGGGAGTGTTGCACCCAACTTGGTTAGTAAATCCAGTGGTGGTGCGCAAGGCAAATGGGAAGTGGAGGCTTTGTATTGACTTCACTGACTTGAACAAAGCATGTCCAAAGGATCCTTTCCCCTTGCCGCGCATCGATCAGATCATTGATTCCACCTCCGGATGTGATTTGCTATCCTTCCTCGATGCATACTCCGGCTACCACCAAATCTTCATGGCCAAAGAAGACGAAGAGAAAACCGTGTTTATCACCTCATGTGGCACGTACTGCTTTGTGCGTATGCCTTTCAGGCTAAAAAGGTCCTGTTCCACGTTCGCAAGGGCTGTGCAGATTGGTTTTGAACCTCAGCTTCACTGAAACATCGAAGCTTACATGGATGATGTAGTGGTCAAGACCAGAGACAAATCCACACTTATCAAGGATTTGGAAGAAACCTTTGCAAACCTATGAAAGATTAACTTGAAGCTCAACCCAGAGAAATGCGTGTTTGGCGTTCCGTCCGGCAAGATGCTTGGATTTTTTGTGTCTCAGCGAGGGATAGAAGCCAACCCTGACAAGATCAAAGCAATAGAGCAGATCCAAGCCCCGAAAACTATCAAGGATGTGAGGCATCTAGCTAGCTGCGTTGCTGCACTGAGCAGATTTATTTCGAAAACTGCTGAGCGCATCTTGCCATTCTTCAGAATCTTGAAGATGGCAGGCCCAATGAGGTGGACCCCTGAAGCAGAGACTGCACTGCGGGATTTAAAAACCTACCATTCTTCTGCAGCAACCTTGGTCGCGCCTAGACCACAAAAGCCGCTGCTGCTGTATCTGGCGGCAACGAATCAAGTGGTTAGTGTTGCGTTGGTGGTGCAGAGGGATGGTAACGAAGAAGCCAGAGCAGCAAAGCCACCCTGTGATGAACCAAGACTATCCCCGACAAGGCCTGGCATTGACAAGGAAGGGGGAATGCAAGTAGATGCTGATGATCAGAAGACGTTGGCAAGGAAGAAAATGGTGCAGTGACCAGTTTACTTTGTCAGCTCCCTCTTGCAGGGGGCTAGGTCAAGGTACTCTGGGGTGCAGAAGTTGATTTTTGGCCTCCTCATGGCCTCAAGGAAACTATGCCATTACTTCCAAGCTCACGAGATCACAATAGTCACTCGGCTCCCATTACAACGCATTTTTAGGAACCCTGAGGCTACCGGCAGGATAGTGGAATGGGCACTGGAACTGTCAAGTTTTGATTTGAAGTTTGAAAGCACGGCAACTATCCAAAGCAGAGCACTGGCAGAATTCACCATGGAATGGATGCCAACGCCTAACGAAGACGTACTGGAAACAACTCTCCCCGGCAAAGAGACCCTCAAGGAGTGGATCATGTACTTTGACGGGGCTTTCTCGCTGCAAGGCGCTGGGGCTGGAGTGCTGCTTGTCGCACCCACCGGAGAGCACCTCAAGTATGTCATCCAGATGCACTTCCCGAGGGAGGATGCTACAAACAACACGGCAGAGTACGAGGGGCTCCTTGCCGGGCTCAGGGTTGCAATAGAGTTGGGGATAAAGAAGCTGATCATTCGTGGTGATTCTCAGCTTGTTGTGAAACAAGTGAATAAGGATTACCAGAGCCCACTGATGGAGGCATATGTGGAAGAAGTGAGAAAGTTGGAAGAGCACTTTGACGGGCTGCAAACAGAGCATGTGCCCCGTGCGGAGAACAGCATTGCTGAACACTTGTCAAAGTGCGCTGCTCAAAAGGTCCCTATGGGAGCAGGAACTTTTGTGCTCCACCTGAATCAACCATCAGTCTCTCCATCAGCATTGGCCAGAAAGAGAAGAAAACTGAACACCGGCAGGCATTTCCCGGCAGAACTCCCTAGAGCCGCTAGTGAGAAGCCTGCGAGAAGGAACCCTATGTTGATTCGTGAGCCGCATCCTCCAACAGAATCCCAAGTTCTTGCTATTGAGACATGCGCTCCCACGGCAGAGGAAATGCCTTTAGTCCTTGTCGTCGAGCCGCAGGCTCCGGCATGGGCACAGCACATAGTCCAATTCCTGCAAACAGGAGAACTTCCCGATAACCCAGAGGAATCTGAAAAGGTGACCCGGTAGTCGAGTATGTATCAGTTTGTGGATGACACTCTGTACAGAAAGAGGCCGAATGGCGTGAAGTTGAAATGCATTAGCCGGGAAGATGGACTAGCGTTGTTGGCAGAGATACACAGGGGGTGTGTGGCTCGCACCTAGGATCAAGAGCAGTTGTTCAGACAGCTTTCCGGCAAGGATTCTACTGGCCTACCGCCCTCCGGGATGCAACTGAGCTCGTCACTAAGTGTGAAGCATGCCAGTTCCACTCACCTGCTCAGGACCTTCAAACAATCCCTTTATCCTGGCCTTTCGCGGTCAGGGGGCTCGACATCTTGGGCCCCTTTCCCTGTGCTATCGGGGGCTTTGAATTCTTGTACGTGGCAATCGACAAGTTTACAAAGTGGCCCAAAGTGGAGCCCGTGAGGAAGGTTTTGGAGTACCCAATAGGGTGATCACCGACAACGGCACCCAATTCATGAGCCGTGCCTTCATGCAGTACATCCAGAGCCTTGGAAGCAAGGTCTCTTTCGCCTCCGTTGCCCATCCAAGGAGCAACGGACAGGCTGAATGGATGAATGTTGAAGTGATGTGTGGGCTCAAGACGAGGACCTTTGATGAGTTGCGGAAATGCGACAGGCGCTGGCTTAATGAGCTGCCGGTGGTTCTTTGGTCAATCAGAACGACACCAAATCGAGCTACTGGCCAGACCCCCTTCTCCCTGATATATGGTGCAGAAGTAGTACTCCCCACAGAACTCACATACGGGTCACCTCGAGTACTTGCCTACGATGAAGTAGCGCAAGAGCAGCTGCGGCATGACATGCCACGCTCCTCGAGGAGGATCGTCTCCAGACAGCTGTGCGTGCAGCATGCTACCATCAAGCCTTGCATCGCTATCACAGCTGCAGGGTTCACGCCCGGAGCCTTGAGGAAGGCGACCTTGTCCTTAGGCGCGTTCAGTCCGCCAAGGGTGCAAACAAGTTGACGCCAAAGTGGGAAGGCCCTTACCGGGTAGTACGTGTCACCATACCTGGTGCAGTCCATCTGGAGACCGAGGATGGCATCTCAATGCAAAACTCATGGAATATTGAGCATCTTCACAAGTTCTACCCGTAAGGCGCGGTTGCCGGGCCTTGCCCCAGCAGCCTGTTTTGTACAAGCATAGTCTCTGAGACTTGTAACCCTTGGTGCAAAGCCAGGCGCAGGCCCTGTGCATAGCTGAAATGAAAATAAAATGTTTTCACAAAAACCTGCATGTATGATTACTTGTTTGCTTAGGCATGATCTTATTGTGATTACACTAGTTTTTAGATAAGATAACTGACATGCCATAAAGGGCATTGTGCTATTCTCCTTTTCTCTCTCTCTCTCTCTTGGTAAATGTAGAAGGGTTCCTCATGAGTAATTTCCCCGGGAAGAGGATAGAAGCAAACCAGCCCATGCATTCAGTCCCTGGCGACTCTTTCTTATCAAGAACAATAAGAAGCACAACGAAGAAAGATAAGTTTACTTTGCATACAACATCCCATCACTCCATGTAATACTTGTGTATGAGAAACTTGCACACGAGTAAACCTTGCCGCATCTACCATTTGCACTCATGTCCTTGATTTGAGTTCACTTGACAAGGTTGGTTGTAGCTGCGTTTGGAAAGATTGGCAAGGGACCAGCCTTTATTCGCACTCCTAACCCGTTTTTGAGATCACTAAATGAGGTTTGATAGCAGCTGTGTTGAGGGCTGCAAAAGGCAACTTTGCTCACAAAAGCGTATTGAAGGCTCACCCCTCAGTATGTCTAAGTATATGTACAAGTATACGGCAAGCTCTTTCTCCAAAATTGCGTGGACAAACAAGTACAAATCATACGAGTATCAACATGGGTGAAGGATTACATAAATTTAATTCAAACTCGGCAAGCGCCTACATTTTTTTGACTTAAAAAGATAAGTGATCTGTAATGCATTTCCAGTCCCTCTCCTCCTAGGGATTACATTGAGAAGAAAGGAGGGAAAAAGGAGCGCCTGGCAGAAGCCCAGCCTGACCCCGTCAGGACCAGCGGGACACGGCCTGACAAGATTGGGAGGGCGCCTCCTCGGCAAGGAAGAAGAGGCCGAAGACAAAGAGAGCGGCTAGGCGATGCCCTGGTCACCCCTGCCAGGACTAGAGGGATGCGGCTCAACAGGGACACCGGCAGGGAACACGAAGCCGGAGTCCACGAGCCTGCCGGGGTCCAGCTGGAGGAAGCGGTGACGTTCAGGCCAAGCATCCTCGGCAAATCGCTCTGTCGGGGTCCAGCTGTAGACGATGGTGCTGCCGGCGCCTAGCTGATGATGATGGTGCGGCCGGTGTTCAGCAGGAGTCCAGGTCGTCTTCTTCATGCTTGACGACCAGGGGCTCGTTGTCGCTGTCTTCTCCATCGGTGTCCTCCTTGTCGTTATCGCTCGAGGAGGAGCTTTCATCATCACTCGAGCTTCCCGCGCAGCACCCAAGGCGAGCACCTGAGCGCCCGAAGACCTTGATGGAGAGCATATCAGACTCCACCAACTTGAAGCAAAGGGCATGCCCTTCCGCCAGATAATGGGCGCGGGCGAAGGTTTTCCAACCACATCTAAGGAGCATGACGCGAGGTGCGGGGAACTCGACGTTCGCCCACACGACGCCATTGCAGCAGCCACTCATGCGCAGCCGCAGCCCGAGCGGCTGGTCAACCACCATCACCCTGGCAAAGGGGCGAGGGATCCGCAGGCGGCTGCGGGGAGGATCGCGCAGCTTGACGATGAACTCCAACATTGTGTCCCCCGTGTGGCCTTCTGTCAGTGTTGGAGCAGTTGGAGGAGGAACGGCGGGTACGCCGTCCCGTCCGCCTCGACCGCGGGCACTGCGTCGACCTCGACCACACCCCGCAGCTCCACCTTGTGCGCTGGATCCAGCCTCTACAGCTGCTGTCGGTGTTCTGGGAACGGGGGTACCCAGACTTGCCTGCCTAGGGCCCACGGTGTGGCTCCATCGACGGCCTGGTACGGCCCAGCTTCAATGACAACAACTCAAGACCCTCGCGAGGGGCAAAGCCTCACGAGGCGGACAACACCAAGACCTCCACGAGGAGCGGCCTCCTCAGGCTGGCTCTCGAGGAGCGGAGATCTCTATGCAAGCCTCACCTCGTGAGGTCCGGATGACGTGAGCCATCACGACCAAGGCCAGGCGGGCGCCAGCGGGCGCAGTGTACCAGTTTCCTCTTCGGTGCTAAAGAGGCAAGCGCAGGCGCGGAGTCCCGAGGAATCAGCCAAAGGTTTCCATTCCCGTGCAACAAGACCAAGACCGCCAGGACGGCAGGACGGAGGTCATCACCGAGCCCACCACGGCGTCATGACGAGAGGCTTTTGCAGGCGAAGACTACTTTTGTCAGGATAGCATGTAGTAGTTGTCTCCCTTCGAATTTGGCCATTGTGGGATCCCTTCCCGCCTTTCATTTGGAAAGAGGACCAAGGCCACTATAAATAGGAGTTAGCCACCACCGTAGAGGGGGATCGGATCGGACCCCCGGGCGGATCATTCAGATCACCCTCACTCCACCAGCTCATTCGAGCTCAAGAACACCTCTCCTCCTAAGGTTGTTCGCCACTTTACTAGTTCATCCTTAGCCCCTCGAGGCCAATCCACCACAAAGCAGGAGTAGGGTTTTACACCGCAAGGTGGCCCAAACCTGGGTAAACTGCTATGTCTCTTTTCCTTACAGTTCGTCGAGCTAGGCTGTGAGATTAGCGAGTAGGCAGACTGGGGAGGACGAGTTCTTCGCACGGACCGTAGAGTTCGAACCTCTCAAGGGTTTGCGGAACCCAAAATCTAACATTTGGCGTGCCAGGTAGGGGTGCGTCAGAGCCTCTCCCCCGCCGGTCGATCCACCACCGCTCCACCGCTTCCATGGCTGATGCTCGCCGAGCTCGCGCTGAGCGCCGGGCCGCCCTCGCCGCCCGCGTCGCTCAGACAGCGACTACGGGAGACGGCTGCCCTCACTGTCCCCCATCTCCAGTGGCGAAAGCCGGCAACGGCCCCACGGGGCATGAGCAGCAAGCTTCGTCGCTGCACCCTTCTGTGCGGCGGGATGGGCGCACCGCCACCCAGTCGCCGACTCCGGTTGGTTCGTCGTCTCATGCTCGTCGCGGGCCGGCGAACTTGCAGCCTGCGTTGCTCATGGCACGTGAGCTCCTGCGCTACCGCCCCGTCGACGACCTCTACAAAGACTGGCTGGACCGCATCGCCGAGCTTGTCAGCGCCGCCGGGGACTCTCCTACGCCGTCTCGCTCGTTGCCTCACCCGCCGCCTGCTGCGGGTGACGTAGCCCACGGAGCACCTCCTCCACCTCCCCGTCAAGACGTCGCCCTCGGGCCAACGAGGCCCCGTGGCGTGACCCGCCGCGCAGGGCGCCGGCGCGTGAAGAGGAAAGCTGCCAGGTGGTGCAGCAGCCGCAAGAAGACGCTCGTGCACTCCCAGCACTGCCACGTCAAGACCACGCGCCGCTTGCAGTGGTGGCGCGCGATCGCCAAGACCAGGCTCCACCACCACGACGGGCTCCCGTGACCACAGCGGGTTGCCACGCATTCACTCCGGAGCTACGCAGCGTCATCTGGCTAGGGAAGTTCAAGCCCAACCTGCCTCCGCGCTACGACGGCACCCCCGACCCTGCCGAGTTCCTGCAGCTCTACGAGCTGAGCATCGAGGCAGCCAACGGCGATGAGAAGGTTATGGCGAACTGGTTTCCCATGGCCCTCAAGGATGGTGTGCGCTCGTGGCTCCTGAACCTGCCCGCGGGATCGATCTCCTCCTGGGATGAAATGCGAGAGCATTTCGTCGCCAACTTCCAGGGCGCTCGCGACCGTCCACCGACTGCGGGTGACCTGCGGCGCATCAAGCAGCAGCCATGAGAGACCTTGCAGAAGTAAATCCAGCGCTTCAACAGCGTCCGCCTCAAGATCCCCAAGGTGTCGGACGAGGCCATCATGTCGGCGTTCACTGTTGGCGTCCGCGATGTCAAGATGAAGGAAGAGCTCGCCATACATGAGGACCTGTGCACGGCTCTGGAGATGTTAAACATGGCAACCAAGTGCGCCAGAGCTGAGGAAGGTCGCCTCTCTCTCCTGGAGCTCCCAGGGGCTGACCCAGAAGACAAGAAGGCCAAAGTGTTGGTGTACTAAGTATTGGGCCACTAGTACCCCGTACTTGTGCACGGGCAGTTGTAGCCATCCTTGCGGCAAGGCTTGCCGGGATCAGCTCGAGGTCGATTCAAGTCATCAAAGAAATCATCAAGTCGGAGATCCAAGGATCAGCAGATAAGCAGGACTGAAATCCGAAGGTCAGCCTCCCCGGCAAGAGCCTTGCCGAGATAGCCTTTGGCGCCCGGCAAGGCTTAGCGCCCGGCAAGGCTTGGCGCCCGGCAAGGCTTGGCGTCCGGCAAGGCTTGGCGCCCGGCAAGATTCGGCGCCCGGCGAGATTCTGCCACTGTGCCACCGCTTCGGCACAGTAACGAGTCACATTCTGGCTCCTTCCCTGGATGCGTGGCCGCATGCCAGCGGAGGGGAGCTTAAGCGGTGCTGATGGGATGGCCCCTTTTTCCATCCCCAAGAAAGTGAGGACACCTAAACGGACACCTCACGGTGCATTAAATGCGTTTGTCCTAATCCGTCAGGGGTTAGGTATGATACCCTGTAGCTACTTTACACCTCAATGTATGTACATTTTGCCACTGTGGAGACCCCTTTGAGCATATAAAAGGAGGCCCAAGGCAACTGCTACAGGGGAGGAGGACTTCTGGCCCATTCTGCATGCATAGCTGCTCTTTGAACGTACTGTTCATTGCGAGCGCTCCTGAAGGCTGGGCTCAAGAACATCAATAAGAATACAAAGCAGGAGTAGGGTTTTACGCTGATCAGCGGCCCGAACCTAGGTAAAAACTTCCCGCGTCGATCACTGGTTCTGCTCTTTGCGTATATCTCTCCCCCCGCCGAATCGTAAAGGGATCTCTCGGGATCCCATAGGTGTCGTACCACGACATCTTTGGCGCGCCAGGTAGGGGGATTGAAGGTTGCGTGAACCTGATCTGGTGGTCGGCGCCCTAGTTCCTTCATCATCTTCATCATCATGCCGCCCAAGAAGAAGAGCGTTGCGACAGCGCAACCGTCCGGGTCCGTTTTGCCTGCGCCTTCGCAAACAGGCGACGGTGTGGGTGCAGAAGGAAGAGGACTAGAACCCCCGCGGCGTTCTGGTGACCCAAGCCAAGTGAGCGGTATCGTTCGCAGTGGCAGTGGTAACTTGCGCGCCGCTGGATCTAGAGATGGTGTTGTGTTGCCTACGGGTGGCACAACTAACTCTAGGGATCGAAGGGCGCCTGCTGGAGCTCCCACGCCGGCGCAAGCCTCGCAACCTGCTCAGGTCGTGTGAGATGAGCGACATCATGGCGCTGGTGGTTCGGGGCGTCCCCACAAAAAGGTTTCTGCGCATAGATCCCAAGATGCGCGGGACCAGCATGCACACCGAGCTGCCGGCGGAGGTGGTGCGCGATCGCGTGACCGTGGCGGTGCTCCTTCTAACTTGGTTAGGAGTCAGAGCACCTCACGTACCTCGCACTTGTCGCCGCCACCTACGCCAGTGGAAGCCTTGGCACGTGCACAGCTGCTCCTCGATTTTCCTCCCGCCCCGGAGAAGATGGAGGAGTGGCGAGCTACTATCCAGAGCCTTATCGGCTTCGCTAACAAGGATGGACCGCAAGAGGCAGGGCCCTCTCAGCGGAGGCCCATCGATCCGACGCGAGCCGGTGCAGAGAAAACCGGAGGTGGTGCAACTACAGTGCACTCCCCTCCGCGGCGTCAGCGGCGGCCGACAACTCAGCAAGTCGACCGCCATGAAGAAGTTTCCACGGCGTCGTCCAATCCACGGATGCGGCGTGATCAGCGTCTGGTTCTCCAGGAACGAGGCAAGGAGGACGCTCGAACAACTATCGAGCGGCGACGGGAAGCGCGCTATCAGTCTGATAAGCGCGCGGGGCCGGTTGTCGACGAGCCTGCGCCAGGGAACGTAGGAGACTTGCCTTACGAGGTAGGACCTCCAGCGTTTACCCGTGAGCTGCGGCAAGTCCAGTGGCCCAATCTCCGAACCTTCAAGCCAGAGGTCCCGGAGAAATATGACGGCAAGACCCATCCCTCGGAGTTCCTGAGCATCTACACCATTGCGGTGCAAGCTGCCGGGGGCCGAGATGACAAGATACTCGCCAACTACTTCCCGTTGGTGCTCAAACCCAACGTCAGGTCGTGGTTGATGCATCTGCCGGAGGATTCTATTTCTTCCTGGTCAGATCTGTGCCATCAGTTTGTTGGCGCCTTTGTTGGAGGCCACCAAGCTCCTGACCAAGAGAGTGATTTGCACATCATCCCTCAGAAGGAGGGCGAGTCCCTGCGCAAGTTTATGCAGAGATTCAGCCGGGTGCAATACAATATTCCTGACGTTCATCCTGCCGCTGTCATTAGCGTGTTCCATCAGAACATGCGTAACCGCAGGATGCGGGAAGAGCTGGCAATGAACAAAGTCAGGAGTATTGCCGAGCTTTACACTTTGGCCGACAAGTGCGCTCGAGCTGAAGAAGGGAGGAGACTCCCTGGTGAAGTTGTTGGCGCGGCGGGCGAATCAGAAGAAGAAGATGCCGCGGCTCCGCCAAGGAAAGGCCGCCGGCGAAACAGGAAGCGCGGAAGCAAGGCCGTGCTTGCTGTCGAGGAATCCGGCAACCCTGGCGCCGCCAAGAAGGCCAAGGTTGGTGACCCCGGCAAGGATCTTGCCGGGTGCCCTTCCTCTCAGGCCTTGGTGGCTGCCGACAAGTCGGAGAACTCCGGCAAGCAGTATTGCAAGATCCATCGCACTAAGGGCCACGATCTCCAGAACTGCCGGCAAGTTGAGCAGCTTGCCGAGAAGCAGAAGGCCGAATACGAGAGGCAAGACAAGGAGAAGGCCCAAGATGGTGCTGAGGGGTCCGGCAAGAAACGCGGTGGCCGAGGGGGTCGCCGCGGCAAGGCCAAGCAGCAGAAGGATCGGCCCGCTCGGGGCCGAGATAAAGAAGAAGATGATGATGAGGAAGATGACGAATCCAGTGAGCAGGAATTCCAGAAGGCTACGGAGGCTATGTGCATTGATGGGGGTGCCTCGCTGCATTCTTCCCACTGCCAACTTAAACAGTGGATGTGGGAGGTTAATGCGGCAGAGCCATCCCCCGATGCGTGTAGGCCTCTGAAGTGGTCCAGCACGCCTATCATCTTTGACGCCGAGGATCACCCTGATCGCACAACTGCGGTCGGGTGTTTGCCGTTGTTGGTTTCCCCGACAATTCGCAACCTCAAGGTGACGAAGATGTTAGTTGACGGCGGGGCCGGCCTAAACTTAATCTCACCAGATGTGCTCACAAAGCTTCAGATTCCCGACGAAGACCTCGAGGAAACGGGTACGTTTCAAGGGGTCAATCCGGGAAGAACCCAGCCTAAGGGCAAGATCACGCTGCCGGTAACATTTGGCAGCGAGTTTAACTTCAGGACCGAAAAGGTGGTGTTTGATGTCGCCAAGATCCCCATGTCATACAATGGTATCCTTGGTCGGCCAGCGCTGGCTAAGTTTATGGCGGCATCACACTACGCTTACAATGTTTTGAAGATGCCCGGGCCGTTGAGCGTCATCACTATCCATTCCGATAAGAAGGATGCGCTCATCTGTGCCGACCAACTTTACCGGGAAGCAGTTGCAGCACCTGCCATCAAGGCATCTGCTCCTGCCACTGGAACTCCCGGGGGGAAGAAGAAGACCGGCACCGGCAAGAACCTTGGCGCGAACTCTGGCAAGCACACCTCCTCGGAGTGCTGCGCTTCCGTCAAGGACGCACCAGAAAGTTCCACCGGCAAGAACAAGAAGTCCAAGGCTACTCCGCCGGAAACCAAGAAGGTGTCTGCCAAGGAGGACGGAACGGGTGGAACTTTTACCATAAGTTCCACCCTAGATGACAAATAGGAAAGCGCGCTCGTTGCTTTCCTGCGGGCGAATGTCGACGTGTTTGCGTGGCAACCGTCTGACATCCTCGGCATTCCCAGGAAAGTGATTGAGCACCACCTTGCTGTCTGTCCTCATGCGCGGCCCGTCAAGCAAAGGGTGAGGAAACATGCCTTGGAGCGGCAAGAATTTATTGCCAAAGAAATTAAGAAGCTGGAGGCGGCAGGACTGGTCAAAGGAGTGCTTCATCCAACCTGGTTGGCCAACCCGGTTGTATTGCGGAAAGCGAATGGGAAATGGAGGCTTTGTATCGATTATACAGATATCAATAAAGCTTGTCCAAAAGATCCTTTTCCCTTGCCGCACATCGACCAGATTGTGGATGCCACCGCTGGTTGTGATCTCCTGTCCTTCCTTGATGCCTATTCAGGGTATCATCAGATTTTTATGGCAAAGGAAGATGAAGAGAAGACCGCCTTTATCACCCCATGTGGTACGTATTGTTTCATACGGATGCCTTTCGGGTTGAAAAGTGCTGGTTCAACATTCGCCAGAGCAATCCAGATTGGTTTTGAGCCACAACTCCATAGAAATATGGAGGCATATATGGATGATATAGTGGTCAAAACTAAGGATAAAGCAACGCTCATTCAAGACCTAGAAGAAACATTTGCAAACTTGCGCAAGATCAACTTGAAGCTCAATCCTGAGAAGTGCGTGTTCGGTGTTCCTTCTGGCAAGCTCCTCGGATTCTTTGTATCTTGCCGGGGAATCGAAGCGAACCCCGACAAGATCAAAGCCATTGAGCAAATTGAAGCGCCGAGACGCGTCAAGGATGTGCGTCGTCTTGCCGGCTGTGTTGCTACTCTAAGCAGGTTTATTTCCAAATCTGCTGAGCACGTCCTGCCCTTCTTCAAAATTTTGAAGAAGGCAGGTCCAATGAAATGGACTCCGGAAGCGGAGGCAGTGCTGCAAGATTTGAAGAAATACCTTTCTTCTCCGCCGATGCTAGTCGCACCTAAACCACAAGAACCGTTGCTGCTGTATCTGGCGGCAACAAATCAAGTGGTTAGTGCTGCGCTGGTGGCGCAGAGAGAAGCTGATGAGGAAGCGATATCAGCGGCAGGACCGCCGAGTGACGCGGCAAGATCTTTCCCGGCAAGGGTTGATCCCGGCAAGACAGGATCTGCGCAAACAGAAGAACCCGTGCAGAAGAAGAAGGTGGTGCAGCGCCCAGTTTATTTTGTTAGCTCCCTTTTACAAGGAGCTAGGTCAAGATATTCTGGTGTGCAGAAGTTGCTTTTCGGCCTCCTTATGGCCTCAAGAAAGCTGCGCCATTGTTTTCAAGCACATGAGATCACCGTCGTCACTCGCTTTCTGTTGCAACGGATTTTGCAAAACCCGGATGCAACCGGCAGGATTGTGGAGTGGGCGTTGGAATTGTCCAGCTTTGGCCTCAAATTTGAAAGCACTTCCACAATTCAGAGCAGGGCCTTGGCGGAGTTCATTGCAGAATGGACCCCGACGCCAGACGAAGAAGTTCAAGAAACAAGTCTCCCCGGCAAGGAAACCGATCAGCAATGGGTTATGTACTTTGACGGGGCTTTTTCGCTGCAAGGCGCCGGTGCTGGCGTGCTGCTAGTCGCACCCACCGGGGAGTACCTCAAGTACGTAGTCCAAATGCATTTTCCCCGGGAGAGTTCAACCAACAACACTGCAGAATACGAGGGTTTGCTTGCCGGTCTTAGGATCGCAGCAGACCTTGGTATCAAAAAGCTCGTCATCAAAGGCGATTCACAGCTTGTCGTCAGGCAGGTCAACAAGAACTATCAAAGTCCATTGATGCAAGCCTACGTAGATGAAGTGAGGAAATTGGAAGAGCGCTTTGACGGTCTCCAAATGGAGCATGTCCCTCGTGCCGAGAACAGTGTTGTTGATGACCTGTCAAAGCGTGCTGCCCTCAAGTTGCCTGTGGAACCAGGAACTTTTGTGCTCCAATTGATCCAACCATCAGTGGCGCCATCGATGCGGCAAGAAAAGAGAAGAAAGTTGAACTCTGGCCAGTACTTCCCGGCAGAGCTCCCCGGAGCCGCCGGCAAGGAAGTTGCCGGGATCGACACGCCTGCCGGGGAACAACAGGCTCCGGCAGGGCCTCAGGCCCTTGCTGTCGAGACAAATGTTCCCCCGGCGGACGAGATGCCTTTAGTCCTAGTTGTCGAGCCTCAGGCTCCAGCATGGGCGCAGCACATTGTCCATTTCCTTCAGACAGGTGAACTCCCTGAGGAACAAGAAGAAGCGGAGAGAGTAGCCCGTCGGTCTGTTATGTACAAGTTCGTCGATGGCGTTCTGTACAGAAAGAGACAAACGGTGTGAAATTGAAGTGCATTTCTCGGGAGGATGGACTACAGCTATTGGCAGAGATTCATGGGGGCATGTGTGGTTCCCACATAGGATCAAGAGCGCTTGCCGAAAAAGCATTCCGGCAAGGTTTCTTTTGGCCTACCGCCCTCCAGGATGCGACTGCACTAGTAACCAAGTGTGAAGCGTGCCAGTTTCATTCGAAGAAATTACATCAGCCAGCTCAAGCTCTTCAAACAATCCCTCTCTCCTGGCCATTTTTGGTCTGGGGGCTCGACATACTGGGCCCCTTTCCCCGTGCTACCGGGGGCTTTGAGTACTTGTACGTTGCTATCGACAAGTTCACAAAGTGGCCGGAGGTGGAAGTAGTGAGGAAGGTGACAGCGCAGTCGGCTGTCAAGTTCTTCAAAGGAATTGTTTGCCGTTTCGGTGTGCCTAACAGGATCATCACCGACAACGGCACGCAGTTCACAAGTCGCACCTTCATGCAGTACGTCCAAGACCTTGGCGGCAAGATTTGTTTTGCCTCTGTTGCTCACCCGAGAAGCAACGGCCAAGCGGAGAGGGCCAATGCTGAAGTGATGCGCGGTCTCAGGACCAGAACTTTTGACAAGCTGAAAAAATGCGGAAGACGCTGGATTGATGAGTTGTCGGCGGTTCTTTGGTCAATCAGAATGACACCAAATCGAGCCACCGGCCAGACGCCCTTCGCTCTGGTCTACGGAGCGGAAGCAGTTCTCCCCACAAAACTCATATACGGATCTCCTCAAGTGCTCGCTTATGATGAGCTCGAGCAAGAGCAACTGCGGCAAGATGACGCTGTGCTCCTTGAGGAGAATCATCTTCAGGCTGCTGTGCGAGTTGCACGCTACCAGCAAGCTTTGCGCCGCTATCATAGCCGCAAAGTTCATGCCCGAAGCCTTGAGGAAGGCGACCTTGTTCTTCGACGGATTTAGTCCGCCAAGAATTCAAACAAGTTGACGCCAAAGTGGGAAGGCCCTTATCGGGTAGTACGAGTCACCAGGCACGGCGCTGTCCGCCTGGAGACCGAAGATGGCATTCCAGTAAGCAATTCCTGGAATATCGAACATCTCCGCAAGTTCTACCCATAAGGCGCGGTTGCCGGGGGATCCCAGCAACCACCTTTTTGTACAAGTCTTGCCGGCAAGGCATGTGATCCTTTGTACAAAGCCAGGCGCAGACCCTGAGCACAGATGAATAAATTTAAGTGTCGTACATTCCCTTATTGATTCCCATGTTCATATTCATATATGCATGTTTGTCTAAGATGTTGTATGGCACCTGATCCCGGTAAGTTCTAACGAACCGCCAAGGTTTCATCCCTTTATTTTCTCTTCTTTCTTTTTCTCAAAGACAGAAGGATTCCTCGCATGCACATTTGCCGGGGGGGAGGGAGACATGAATACCAGTTGGTGACGTTCGGAATCGATGCTTGCCGGAGGAAGAACAAAGCCAGAAAGCTAAGTCCTAAAAACTTAGAGCAAGTTTTTCTTTAATTACCAAGTTATTACCTTAGACGATTCCGATTCTTGTATGGAAAATCTGCACGCGAAGGAACCCTTGCTGTGATCGGTTGCGCCCTTATTTTGTTTTGATTCCGCTCAACAATTTAAGTGGCTGCACTGAGAACACCAAGGAGTCTTGCCGGCCGCTGCGCCTCCGGCAGGCTGCTGAAGTCCCGCACCCAGCGCTCGCGGCAGGTTGCGCACCGGCAAATTTTTCAGTAAGCGTAGGATGAACTCCATACATAAAGGAATCAGACAAGGAAAGTAGCAAGCATGAGCCTAAACATAGTCAAATTATATTGCATCCATGAGTTGCCGCGGTTCTAACTTGAGACTTAATTGTCTTTTACATGAGATGATGGCGGCAAGAATAAAAGAGAAGCACTCAATCCCTGCGCTGGCCTTCGATCCTTTTGATGGAGTCCACCTTCTCAAGGATTGGCGCGATGCACTTTTCAAGCGCCTCAACATTTGCATCCTTTGGCAGATGGCCGAGTGCGCTGGAGAGGTCGATGCCGGGATTGCTGTGCACCACCTTGATGAGCACCTTGCGAAGGACGGCCCGGCAAAGCCGGCGAGTCTCGTTCGCCAGTTGGGTCGCCCGGCTAGACTGGAGCGCCCTCAACGCGTTGATGATGCTTTAAAAGAACATCGTCAACCTGGCACTTGGGGATATTCTTTCCTCGGAAGAATATCTGAAGTTCGACAAGCCCATGGTTGACAGTTCTGCGGTAAGCTTCTCCGCGGCAGCGATGAGACGACCAGTCCAGATCTCCACTCCCTTCTCGTACTCGTTTTGGGCAGCGGCGGCGCTCTTGAGCAGGTTCCTCTCTCCTTGGAGATCCTTGAGTAGAGCCTTCTCACGGGCCTTGCCGGCCTCGAGAGACTTCTGCAGCGTGGTCAGCTTCAGCTCCAGAACCGCAATACTATCAGCTGCGTAGGAGAGCTGCTTGGTCTTGTCGGACAGGGCAACTTGCATCTCCGCCAAGGAGTGGAGGGTTTTTTCCCTGTCCCCCTTGAGCGTCGAGAGCTCCTTGCCGTGCTCTTCGAGATCTGTTTCCAGCCTCTTCACTTTGTCGCTCAGCTCGTTCTTGGCGGCCTCTGCAGCTTCGGCAGCATCGATGGCCTCCTTGAGCTTGCCGGCATGACTCGCAGTTAGAGCTTCGAGCGCCTCCTTGTGCTTCTGCTCCAGCTCCTGGGTCCGCCGCGCGACAAGATTTTCAATATCTTCATCCTTGCTGTGAAGCTTGGCGGCGAGCGCCTGCTCACGCGCGGTGAGATCTTCTTCGTAAGCATCAAGAGCAACGCGGCGCCCCGTCAGGAGAGCATCTTCGGCAGCAATCCTTTGAACAGCTTCATCATGTGCCTTCTCCATATCTGATTGCTTTAGGAGGATCTCATTCCATTGCTGGCTCACTTGTTCTCGGCCGGCAACCAGCTCTTGGAGGGCCTCGGCGTGCCAGATTTGCATTTGTGCGACGCGCCTTCGAAAATCCGCTTCGGCTGCCTCAACAACTACCATTCTGGAGTCCGCCTTCTCTTTTCGGGCACGATGGAGAGCCTGGAGTTTGCGGAAGTTCTCGCCCATGGCCTGAAGGAGCTGATCCTCTTCAGACTTGCCGCTGCTAGCGCTGGGATCATCAACGACTTCGAGCCCGGCAGCGGCAATAACTTCCTTGAAAATTTCTCCCTCGGCTGGTGCCTCGGTGCTTGCCGTCCCTGGCAAGTTGATGAATAGATTTTCGCCAACCTTGAGATACTTGCTGGATGAGGGCTCTTCAGATGTTGATGGCTGGTCTTCAGTGGCCGCCTCACCAGTGACAGGGGGCTCTGTGGCCGATGCAGTGCCTGGCGCTCCTACGGCAGGAATGCTGTAAGTATGGTCCTCAGCCTCCCTGTCGCCCTCTTCAGCAGGTTCTTCGGCGATTTCCTTTTGTGCTATCTTGGCGGCCTCCCCGTCAAGAGCATCACTAGCCCCGGCAACGTCATCCTTGGTGGCCTCGCTGGTAGCAATCCTGTCCGCTTTGGCGGCGGCATCCCTGGCGGTCTCCTCGATGACGACGTCGACTTCCATATGTTCCATCACGGGGAACTCTGAAGGGCGAAGGAGGAAGACAGAATAAGATCGAGGTTTGAATTTTGAAGTGACTAAAGATAAAGAGATAAGAGGAAAAGAATAACTAGCACTCTGAGGCGATCGAGTACCTGCGTCGGGCTGTCGAGAGGTGGCTTCGCCTCTCCCGGCAACTCTGGTTGCTGGGGGTGGGTTGCCGGAGTCCGTGCTTGTCGGCTCCTCCTCAATCCGGACGGGCTCGTCGGCAGGATCTCTTGCCGGGGATGTGCTTGTGGGCGGAGCGGTCGATGAAGGAGGCACAATGGGGCTATCTTCTCCTTGTTGCCGTCCTTCTCCTACGAACCCAAAGATATCAGCGGCAAGAATGAAAGCCTCGGCACCAGCCAACAGAAAAAGGGATGATGAACTTACGCTGGGGGCTGTGCTGGGGGCTGTGTTGAGGACTGGACTCCGGGCTGACAACGACAGTTTCCGGCGTGCTCGTGGAGCCCGCCGGGGGCTCGTCGCCCGTAGAAGTCCTTGACCTCTTCGACATCCTCTCCAGCAAGGTTTCTGTGTCACTGCGGAAACAATACAAGCAAGTCAGTAAGATTGATGTGGATTGGAAGGTAGAAGTTGTGGCAGATACTCACTCTTCTTCCTCTCGCTCTGGACTAAAGCCGGAGATGTCGAAGTCGACCTCCGTTGCGATGTCTGAGTGGGGAGGCGGAGGAGGGGTCCTGGGCCGCTTGGCTGTGGCAGGCGCTGGGGCAGCCTCCGGCGCGGTTGTACGAGACCCTCCTACCGCCCCAGCGGTGGTCGCTGGTGTGGGTCTCGCGCGCCGCGCGGGCTGTTGACGAGCCCCCTGCCGCGGTCCGGTCTTGCCGGGGATTCGCCGCTCGATGTAGGCTGGCTTGCCGGGATGCCTGATGCGGCTTTCCGAAGGACACGCTTTGTTTTCTTCAGGGGCGAGGGCTCTTCTCGCGTCTCCTCTTCGGCCGTGTCTTCGCCGGATGAGCTCTCAGCGACTGCGCCACCTTCTTCCCCGGCAACCTTGTTCTCCTCGGCAGGTTTTGCCTCCACTACCACCTCTGCGTCGCTGGCTTCCCACTCTGTGAAGCCAACGCTGCCGGCCTCCGCGGCAAGATTCGCCTCCTCCACTCTGGTAGCGATGTAGGCTACCTCCTGATCAGTGGTGGCGCGGATAAGATCTGACTCTTGCCGGACAGGTTTCTCCGTCAGATTGTCAAAGAACTTCTGTGCTTCTTCCTCGCTTGGCTCGACCCAGGTTGGGTCAAGGCCGTGGGCGTTAAACATCGGCAAGAAGGCAATGATTGACCCCAAGGCAGAGTTGTTGCACAAGGGGACGATCCTTGCCGGCAGTCGGTGCTTGTCTTCGCGCTGGAATAACTTTTGGCGGAGAGCGCCAAGCTGCATAGCGGTCAGATTATTGTTCAGCCCGGGGCGCAGCCTCATGACATCTGCTGCGTTCTTGTACTCCCAGACTGGCCTCCCCCTGTTCTGCAGAGGGGCGATGCGGTGGCGGAGAAAGTCGAAGCCGATCATCTCCATTGTCAGCCCGGCAGCCTTCAAGCGAAGGATCCTGGTAGTGGCGATTGTGAGCTTCTCGTCTTCTGTGGCGAGATCGCCCCAATCCTTGCCGCGGACCACCTTCTGTCGCCGGGGATGACAAAAAGGATGAGGATCTGCTTCCTGGATCCAGCACCATTCGGCCCGCCACTCGTCCCACTTTTCGCGGTAAACTCCCTCTGGGTATATCTCTTTGTTCCAAGCCCTTGGAATCCAGGAAATAGATCCAGAGAGAGCCTCTCCTTTTTGGATTCGAGGATAGAAATAATGGCAGAAAAGAGCAGAATTGGGGATCACGCCAGCGAAATTCTCACAGAGATGGGCAAAGATAGACATGCAAAATACGGCATTCGGCGTGAAATCAAGAAGGCGGAAGCCGTATGTGTACATGATGTCATTGAAGAAATCGGAAAAGGGTGGACAGAGCCCGCAATAGAAATACGCAGTGCAGAAGGGGTATCTGTCCGATCCACCTTTGGAACAGGCACCTGGGATTATGCGTGTGGCGGGGTGAGCTTGCGTTCCCTTCGCCCACATGCATTGGTATCGCCCCTTCAAAGTTTCGGTGTCGAGCGTCGGAGGGAAGACGACGAGCCTCTTCTGCATCTTCACCAGTTCGCTCTCCGGAACTTCAGCTTTCGCCTCCTTGTCCGTGCCCTTGCCTTTGCTGGCCTTGGGCGGCATGACGACTGTGAAGACGGAAGCCGGGGGGCGGAGCGAGCGCGGGAGCAGCGGGCAGAAGAGGAAAAATGTTTCGCTCTGAGCTCGAGCAGAGGAAGGTGATGGCGATGGCCAGATTGGGAAGAAGAGGGGGGTGAATAGGTTTGCGCCTCCGCGACTTCTCATTTTTATGGGGAAGGAGCGGGGCCGCCTTGTTTATCCCCCAATATGAATGCGCCTCTATGGGCGCGAGACAGTTTGCAGCCTTTATGGCACGCTTCCCATGTCACGCGCTCCGTGCGCATAGTGGGGGGCACAGTAAAACGAGATATTTTACGAGCAGTTAATTCCCTGCCACGCGTGCCAGTGCACTGTTTGGGCCTAGCCCAACAACGCCTCGCGCTCGTGTATGGCCTATGCCCGGGGGCTCCTGTCGGTGTACTAAGTATTGGGCCACTAGTACCCCATACTTGTGCACGGGCAGTTGCAGCCATCCTTGCGGCAAGGCTTGCCGGGATCAGCTCGAGGTCGATTCAAGTCATCAAAGAAATCATCAAGTCGGAGATCCAAGGATCAGCAGATAAGCAGGACTGAAATCCGAAGGTCAGCATCCCCGGCAAGAGCCTTGCCGAGATAGCCTTTGGCGCCCGGCAAGGCTTAGCGCCCGGCAAGGCTTGGCGCCCGGCGAGATTCTGCCACTGTGCCACCGCTTCGGCACAGTAACGAGTCTGACATTCTGGCTCCTTCCCTGGATGCGTGGCGGCATGCCAGCGGAGGGGAGCTTAAGCGGTGCTGATGGGATGGCCCCTTTTTCCATCCCCAAGAAAGTGAGAACACCTAAACGGACACCTCACGGTGCATTAAATGTGTTTGTCCTAATCCGTCAGGGGTTAGGTATGATACCCTGTAGCTACTTTACACCTCAATGTATGTACATTTTGCCACTGTGGAGACCCCTTTGAGCATATAAAAGGAGGCCCAAGGCAACTGCTACAGGGGAGGAGGACTTCTGGCCCATTCTGCATGCATAGCTGCTCTTTGAACGTACTGTTCATTGCGAGCGCTCCTGAAGGCTGGGCTCAAGAACATCAATAAGAATACAAAGCAGGAGTAGGGTTTTACGCTGATCAGCGGCCCGAACCTAGGTAAAAACTTCCCGCGTCGATCACTGGTTCTGCTCTTTGCGTATATCTCTCCCCCCGCCGAATCATAAAGGGATCTCTCGGGATCCCATAGGTGTCATACCCCGACACAAAGCCAAGGACGTGAAGCGCAAGGGACCGGCGGTGCTCGCGGCCGAACTAGAGATGAAGCGCGGCTGCGACCACCCAGAGTCATTCAAGGGCAGCCGCCCGTTCTGCGTCTTCCACAACATGCACAGCCACAACACCAACGACTGCCAGGAGCTCAGGGCCATCCGCGATGAGCACCTCGGTCGACGCCCCGAGTGCAGCAACCAAGGCTACGGCTGCAGAGGAGGCCGAGGTGGAGGACGATGGGACGGCCGCGACCCCCGCCAAGAATGGCGCGATCAGCCTCGTGAGGACTGCTGGCAGGGCCAGCCTCGCGAGGGCCCCTGGAGAAACCGGCCTCGTGAGGACCGTCCTCAGGGCAACGCTGGCATTCCTCTGCTACCGCCACCACCAAGAAGGAATGACAACCACCACCAGGACGAGGGGGCTGGGGGCTTTCAGGAGCCTCGTGCCATCGCCTGCATCCTGGGCGGCGCTCAGGCCCCTGCCTCTCATCGCATCTTCAAGCAGTTTGCTCGTGAGGTGAACGCGGCCCTCCCCAAGCTCGAGGCAACGCGTCCGCTCAGGTGGTCCAAGTGCACCATCACCTTCAGCTCATCCGATCAGCTCAAGTGCGCGGCAACTGTCGGCACTCTCCCGATGCTCTGCTCGCCTACCATCAGCAACGTGCTCGTCACCAAGACTCTCATCGATGGCGGTGCGGGGCTCAACGTTCTCTCCATCGAGACGTTCGACCGACTCCAGGTGCCCTACGACCAGCTGCAGCCTACCAAGCCTTTCTCAGGCATGACCGACAGCTCCACCACCCCGATAGGGCAGATCCGCCTCCCTGTCACCTTCGGCAAGCACGACAACTACTGCACTGAGCTCATCGACTTCGACGTCGCCCACATTCGCCTTCCATACAACGCCATCCTTGGGTATCCGGCCCTGGCCAAGTTCATGGCGGTGACTCATCATGGTTACAATGTCCTCAAGATGCCAGGGAGCTGCGGCGTCATCATGGTCGCCTGCGAGGAGAAGGACGCGTTGTGCTCTCTCGAGCGCGCCTACCAGGCTGCGGCGGTCGAGAACCCAGACGATGAAGGCACCGTCTACCCTCCTAAGGCTGTCCCCAAGAAGAAGAAGCAGCTGCTCCGCCAAGGACCTCAGGAGAGCGGGGAGTCCAGCGGCACCACCTCAGGCCCAGCGCCCACTGACGGGGCGCCTCCCTCTCTCGCATAGGAAGGCGCGCCCGATGCCCCTCTCAGGCTGGGCTCGGGGGCTCTCCTCTGGAGGGCCTCTGACCTGGCCAATGTCACGAGGGAGGCGCTCGGGCACCATGTGGAGGCGTACTTCAGCGCGCGCTTCCGCCAGGAGGGTACAAGGCATGAGGTGCCAGGTGCTCAGGAGTTCATCACCAAGGCAATCAAGGAGCTTCAGGAGGCAAGAGCTATGCGAGGCGACCATCGCCCACCACCCGGCGTGGCTCCTTGTCCTGGCGAGGACAGCGAGCTGCGCGTCTGTGTCAACATCCCAGGGCTCAACAGGGCCGCATCTCAGGAGTGCTTCTGGCCGTCCTGCGCTGGCCAGTGCGAGGGTCCCCCTCACAGCTATGTTCGCATGCCTTTGGGCTTGTCGAGTGTAGTTGCTGCACTCCAGAACCACATGCGGGGCGTCCTGGCGGCTCATGAGACCAGAAGCCAGGCGATCCTGTCAGAGAAGATGGATCCTCGCGAGCCCCCCGGGCTCCCAGAGCCTCCCGAGGTTCGGGGCCAGGGCGGCTCATGAGGAGCGACCTCTGCGGTGCGCGTCTTCAGCTACTCCAACATCTCTTCAGCAACGGGGCCAGGTGACGTTTTCTGGTTTGTTCAGTTGGGGGCGCCCCTCGGGCTGCATTATCCCCAAGCCGCGTGGGTTCGTCCCTGCGGCATGTATCATTTTGCATCTATCAGAACTAGCCCTACCTTATCTATGGGTTGATTTACGTTATCACCTGCTTGCCTGGTGTTCTATCGCCTCCGCGGCCTCCCGCATTGCTGACCGGCCTCTTGCTCATCCCACAATGGGGGCTACACATGCTGGCACGGCGCTTGTGCTCGGGTCCGTCCCTACAACGCTGACAAATCTGAGAGATCGAGCTCTGGCTCGCGGCCTGCCCCGCGCATGTCACCTCACCAGATCCTCAGTGCCTTCATCTTCTTGCGGAAAGATCAGCAGCAGGACAGCAAGCGCGTCTATGTGCTATGTTCTCTTCCCTCGACTAACTCGCAGGAACCTCCGGAGTCAGACTACGAGCAGCGCCACCCCCACGCCGGTGTGTTCAAGCCAGAAGCGGGTATTCTCCTGGGGAAGGCGCCGGCGAGCCCTCTCCTCGGAAGAGGCCCACAGCCCCCTCGCTACCGCTCGCGTGGCCCCTTGCCCCTTGGTCCTATCCTAGTTTCCGGATGCCCCAACGGTGGCCGGGGGATGCGCGGAGTGGGGTTCCTACCCAGGGGGCGGGGAGTGTTCCTCAACTCGCCGGTGTGCGCAAGCCAGACGGGTCTTCTCCTGGGGAAGGCGCCGGCGAGCCCTCTTTCCGGAGGAGGCCCACAGCCCCCTCGCCACCACTCGCGTGGCCCCTTGCCCCTTGGTCCTGTCCTGGTTTTCGGACGCCCCAATGGTGGCCGGGGGATGCGCGGAGCGGGGTTCCTGCTCAGGGGGCGGGGAGTGTTCCTCAACTCACCCATGACCAAGGCCATGCGCCTGTGAAGATCTCCGCTCGTGACACTCTCATGTAATAATGAGTTGGGGCTGTACACGCCTCGGAGTCTCCTGAGTGTCGCCCGCGGGCCTCACGGGGGCTCCCTCCCATGTCCTAGTTGTAGCACTTAGCTCCGCGCTAGTGAGAAGACTAGACTAGGTGCCGGACGCGGTTGTTCTTTTACTTGCTTTCTGCAGCTGGTTTGCAACTTCTTAATGGAATTTGGAGTTTTCTCATTTCTCGTTTGCCAGAGCTGGAACTTTCTTTTCCTCTTGTTCGTTCGCCTCTCCAGCCTTGTCCTAGGAAGAGCGGTAGTTGCTCGTCGCTCCTCCTCGCACGTCCCGTGCGCAGGGGCTAGGTAGGTGTGTGCGCTTGGCGCTCGCCGCGACCACACCTCACCGAAGCCCTGTCGCCCCAGAGCTTCGGTCCTTAAATCCTTGCGAGACGCTCCCAAACAAGCTCATGGGCATGCGTACCTTCTCAAGTCCGTGCCTCCGGGCATCATGACGCGGTGCACCAGCCACAACCAACCCATGCTCGGGGGCTCGCGCAAGGAAGGGCATGACACCCTGTGAAGTTTTCTAACAATTCTGCAGCTATACAATGCCTCCTGAGGCCCGACGGCTCCTGAGTCGTTAAGAAGTAAACTTCGCCAGATGTTACTAGAGAGGCGCACCCTCGTGAGGCGGGAAACTATAGCAAGTATATCAAGCTAAGTTATTCTAACCGCGCCTGATCGGAATATCGGTATCCCGGCACAACATCAAAATAACAAACATAGCATAATGGCATGAGTGCCTTGGTTCATTACACGCCCCAGCGAGGCCCTCTACTTTTTTTGAGTGCAGGAGAAAGGAAAGGTTAAACAAAAGTGGCCCGCACGACCGCAGCAGCTCCCGAGGCCAGGCTCCGACGGCCCCCGGGCTTAGTCCGAGTCTTCCTCCCGCTTCACCGGAGCGCGGCGACGAGACGACCCGTCGCCTTCCCCAATGCGAGCCCGGCGATGTGGTGGTTGGTCGTAGCCGCCGCTGTTGGTGCTCTCGCCGGAGGAGGAGCCGCCGCTGCTGAGGAAGCGCGGCCGTCGCCAAGGGCAAGCTCACCCTCATCGCCGTCGCGGCCGTCGTCAAGCCAAGCTCATCGTCGCCGCTGCCGTCTTCCGGCCAGCACCCCACACGACGGCCGTCCTCCCCGAACACCCTCACGTAGAGGGTCGCGAGGCCATCGTACCTGAAGTGAAGGGTGCGCCTCCCGCTCAGGCCTCGCGCGCGGGCAAACACCTGCCAACTGCGGGTCAAGGACACGCTGCCCGTCACGGTGACTTCGACCCCAACCCAGGAAGCCTAGCTGCAGTAGCCGTCAGCCTGCAGCCAGAGGCCATCAAGCCCCGGGACTGGCAGCTCACTCATGAAGAAGCGCGGGAGCGAGAAGCCAGGCGGAGACGCCCACGTCCCATCAATCGCCACGCGTTGACCCAGGCCGCAGGCAGTTAGGGCATGCGGCGCTCCGCACTTGCCCCTTGGCTTCGCCTCGAAGCCAAGTTCGAGCACGCCTTGGGCCTGGGGGCTACTGTCGGCATTCTGGGAACGGGGGTACCCAGACTTGCCTACCTGCGGCCCACGGCGTGGCTCCATCGACGGCCTGGTATGGCCCAGCTTCAGCGACAACAACTCAAGACCCTCACGAGGGGCAAAGCCTCGCGAGGCGGATGACACCAAGACCTTCACGAGGAGCGGCCTCCTCAGGCTGGCTCCCGAGGAGCGGAGATATCTATGCAAGCCTCACCTCGTGAGGTCCAAATGACGTGAGCCTTGACGACCAAGGCCAGGCGGGCGCCAGCGGGCACAGTGTACCAGTTTCCTCTTCGGTGCTAAAGAGGCAAGCGCAGGCACAGAGTCCCGAGGAATCAGCCAAAGGTTTCCATTCCTGTGCAACAAGACCAAGACCACCAGGACGGCAGGACGGAGGTCATCACCGAGCCCACCACGGTGTCACGACCAGAGGCTTTTGCAGGCGAAGACTACTTTTGTCAGGATAGCATGTACTAGTTGTCTCCCTTCGAATTTGGCCGTTGTGGGATCCCTTCCCGCCTTTCATTTGGAAAGAGGACCAAGGCCACTTTAAATAGGACTTAGCCACCGCCGTAGAGGGGGATCGGATCGGACCCCCGGGCGGATCATTCAGATCACCCTCACTCCACCAACTCATCCGACACTACTAGGAAAAGGCTAATTAGTGGCGCATCTGTTTTGGCCATTAATGGCGCACTACAGGTGCGCCACTATCATCACGCCACTAGTAACAAATACTAATGGCGCACCCCTGGTGCGCCATTAGTATACAAGACAATAGTGGCGCACCTGGCAGTGCGCCATTAATATGTCAAACGGTGCGCCATTACTATCTGACTTAGTAATGGCGCACCACATAGAAGTGTGCCATTACTAACAATTTTTTTTCAAAAAAAATTTCTGACTTAGTAATGGCGCACCACATAGAAGTGCGCCATTACTAACAATTTTTTTTCAAAAAAAAAATTTCAATTATTTTTTCGTTTTTTTCTTAATCTCGGGTCAATATGCTTAATCTCAAGTCAAATCGCACTAAGTGGTCAAACTTCCCGAAAGGTCACCCATCCTCACACTACTCCAGCCCGAGCATGCTTAACTTCGCAGTTCTATCCAACCCCAGCACCACCTCACTTAACAAGCACTTGTTGATATATCTATCATATCAATCCTATTAAACCTTGTTGATGTCTAGGACTTTGTTCATGTTCATGAGTGTGATGAAATTTTGAAAAAATATTTCAAACTTCCCGGTCATATTACATATCATATTTTGAAAAAAAAATTCCAAAAAAAAAATTCGAAACCAATTTTTTTTCTGTTACTAGTGGCGCACCTAGCAAATGGTGCGCCACTAGTAAGTTTGAATTTTTTTTCATTTTCCCCCCTCTAGATCTTAAAAGCCCCGTATCTTTCGTTCTGTTAGGTTTTTGGGGATTCTGAAAATGTTCAACGGGGTACTTTTCGAGCAGATCCGCCTCCCTGTCACCTTCGGCAAGCGTGACAACTACCACATTGAGCTCATTGACTTCGACGTCGCCCACATTCGCCTCCCGTACAATGCCATCCTCGGATATCCAGCCCTGGCCAAGTTCATGGCCGCGACTCACCACGGCTACAATGTCCTCAAGATGCCAGGAAGCGGTGGCATCATCACGGTCGCCTGTGATGAGAAGGATGCGGTGTGCTCCCTCGAGCGCGCCTACCAGGCTGCAGCGGTCGAGAACCCAGATGGCGAAGGCGCCGCCTACCCCCCTGAGGTCACCCCCAAGAAGAAGAAGCAGGTGCTCTACCGAGGATCTCAGGAGGATGGGGCGTCCGACGATCGCGCCTCAGGCGTCGCGCCCACAGATGGGGCGCCTTCCCCTCTCACATAGGAAGGCGCGCCCGGCGCCCCTCTCAGGTTGGGCTCGGGGGCTCTCCTCTGGAGGGCCTCAAACCTGGCTAGCGTCACGAGGGAGGCGTTCGGGCACCATCTGGAGGCGTGCTTCAACGCGTGCCTCCGTGAGAAGAGCGCAGGGCGCGAGGTGCTAGGTGCTCAGGAGTTCATCACCAAGGCGATCGAGGAGCTTCAGGAGGTGAGGGACATGCGAGGCGAGCGTCGCCCCGCTCCACCCGGCGCAGCTCCCTCCCCTAACGAGGGCAGCGAGCTGCACCTCTGCGTCAACGTCCCAGGGCTCAATAGAGCCGCGTCTCAGGAGCTCTTCTAGCCATCCCGCATCGGCCGGTGTGAGGGCCCTCCTCACAGCTACGTTCGCATGCCTTTCGGCTTGCCGAATGCGGCGGCGGAGCACCAGCGCCACATGCAGGTCATCCTGGAGGCTCACGAGGTCAGGCGCAAGGCGGTCCAAATGGAGGAGGTGACGGACCCTCGCGAGCCCCCCGGGCCTCCGGAGCCTCATGAGGTTTAGGAGCCGGACACCTCATGAGGAACGACTTCTGCGGCTCACGTCTTCAGCTACTCCAACACTTCTTCAGCGACGGTGCCATGTGACCTTTTCTGATTTGTTCGGTTGGGGGCGCCCCTCGGGCTACATTATCCCCAAGCTGTATGGATCCGTCCCTGCGGCGTGTATCGTTTTGCGCATACTTCAGAACTGGCCTTACCTTCTCCTGAGTTGCTTTATGTTTATCATTTGCCTGCCTAGTGCTTCACCGCCATGAACGTCGTACGCCCTCACAAACCCACCCACGACCGCTTCATGATTAAGTACTGCCACGGCGTCTGTGCTTGGGTTCGTCCCTGCAGCGTCGCTAAATCCAAGTTGCTGAGCTCTGTCTTGCGGGCCAGCTCCCGTGCACGACACCTCCCATGGTCCTTGGTCCCTTGTTCTCGCATGAGCTAATCAAGAGCGGATGAGTTAGGGCGCACGACCCGGTGCCTCGCCGCCGTGGGAGCCGCGCGCCGGTTGTATTTCTTTAGGATTTTCGCATGAGAAGACTGGGCACGGCGTCTGTGCTCGGGTCCGTCCCTACAGCGTCGATAAACCCAATGGCTGAGCTCTGTCTGGCGGGCCGGCCCTGCTCACGTCACCTCCTGGGGTCATTGGTGTTTGGCCTTCTCATGTGATATCCTCCGGAGATTCACTCGACGCAGGCTACCTGACCATCTCGCAGGACCCTCGCAAACATCTCAAACCAAAATTCAGGCACAACCCGCCTTGAGGTAGGGCCTCGTGAGTCCCGCGCTGGCTCACGAGTGCCCATATACACCTCCTCTAGTCCTGCCGTGCAAGCCACGTGTCAAGACGGGGCTGTACACGCCCCGGAGTCTCCCCTCAGAGGGAGCTCCCACCCACGCACCAGTGGAAGCCCCATGCTCCGCGCTGGTGGACGACACGGTCGAGGAGCGGCTATGCCCGTGCAAGAGCGGAAGCACCATGCTCCGCACTGGTGAATAAACAACTGAGGGCACCCCAGCGGTCGCAGTAACCTCAAGAGAGCCGCCAGGCTCGCTGCTCGGCCTCACCGCACCGTCTTCCCCTCGGAAGGGTCGCGCGAGGGGGCTGGGCATGGGGGTTACGCTCAGGTCACACCTGGCGCATGCCACCTCACCAGGTCCCTCGGACCTGGTCTTCTCGCGTCCCTCCTGAGCGAAAGCCCAGTGTGGAAAGGTATGGAGAGTTGTTCATACGTCAAGGGGGACCCCTGAGCATCGCGACTCAGGGGCCTCACTGGTCACGTAGCCCCTCACCCCTTGGTCTTGTCCTGGTGATTCGGACGCCCCAACGGCAGCTGAGGTATGTGCGGGGCCAGGCCCTGCTGACGCAAAATGCCAAAAACAACACTCGCGTCTCCCTCCTGAGGGTTGTTCGTACGTCAAGGGGGACCCCTGAGTATCACGACTCAGGGGCCTCACTAGTCACATAGCCCCTCACCCCTTGGTCTTGTCCTGGTGATCCGAACGCCCCAACAGCGGCTGAGGTATGCGCGGGGCCGGGCCCTGCCGACGCAGAACACTAAAGCAAACGGGAAGGAAATTGCGAAATTCCAGCAAATTATTACAAAACATATTGTCTATTAAACTCGCAGGACAGCAAGCGCGGCTATGTGCTATGTTCTCTTTCTCTGACTAACTCGCAGGGACCTTCGGAGTCGAGACTACGAGCGGCCCCGCTAGCCACTCCCTTTCCACGCAATTCGCTTGCACGTTAAAGGGGGGCCCTGAGCATCACGCCTCAGGGACCCCTACTGGCTCTCGAGCCCTCGCCCCCTAGCCTTGACCACGGCACCACGACCTGGCATACCAGCGGCGGCTGAGCCTCGCTCCAGGGCCGGGACCCGAGGACGTAGAGCATCCCGATGAGCGAGGGAGAGGGGATCGGCGTGAGCCCTGCCGCGAGGCGCCACCACCCCCAGGACACAGTCAGGCGTCGCACAAAGGAATCGCCGCAGGCTGCCCAGATAAGTCACCCTGTGCACGCTGGTGAAAAGCAAAAGAAAGGGACCCTGAAGAACCCTGGCCTCAGCGGCATGCCTGACGGCGCCGAGACGGTATCGCTGCTGTGCTCCGGGTGCGGCGGCTCGGCGGCTCGTAGCTGTCATCGTCGCTGGATTCCGGAGAATCGCCGCTGTTGTCGGAGGAGCTGCTGGCAAGGCCAAGGCCAAGTTCAACGCCCGTGGCCATGTCGCCTTGACTGCCTCCCCCAGGGCAGCATTCCAGGCGCTGACTATCCTCGCCAAAAACCATGAAGAGGAGCGTCGAAGCTCCGTCGTATTCAAAGTGGATGGCGAGGGCTCCCTCCAGGCGGCAGGCGCGGGCGATCTCGCCCCATCCTCGAGTCATGAAGACGTCACCGGAGTGTACGACCTCGACCTCCGCTTCAGTGGCTTGGCTGCAGCACCCAGCGTGTTGCAGCCATAGCTCGACGGGCCCCCTCGGCAGTATCTCCTCTGCAAAGGATCGCCGGAGCCGAATCCACGTGCGCGGCGGCATCGCTGCCCACACCACGAACTCGCGCGCCAAGCCTTCGGCATGAGTTTGCGAGCCGGGTGGCCATGCAGCCACCGCCTGTCCTCCCACGCGACCTTGACCCTCACGGCGCTGAGCACTGCCCCTGTGCACGGGGCTCCGCACGCGGGTGTACATAGGGATCGGGAAGCCCGGCAGAGGCCGCTCGTGCCAAGGTCGTGTCACCTCGGGCCCCCCGGCGATGTCGCGGGAGCAGCTAAGCCTCTTCTTCGGCGGGGGTGGCCCAAGTTCCACCCGAGGAGCCTTCCCTTTCTCCGCTACGGAAAACCTCCTCACCGGCGCCATGGGAGCTTCGACGAGACGGCGAGACAAGAAGGAAGAAGAAGGACCAAGCAGCGGGAAGACAGAGATGAGCCGGGGGCTCCGCCCCCCATTTATAGCCAGAAGGAGGCCAACCGCCGGCCTCCACGATCCCCGGTAATGATGATCCTTTTTGCATGCAGCAGGCTGTTGTTAAGTCGAACGGTTGCCGAGGCTGCGTGGGGAAGTGGAGACGCCCACGTCCCATCAAGCGCCACGCGTCAACTCAGTCTGCTGGCGATTGGGGCCCGCGGCGCTTCGCCCTTGCCATTTGGCTTCGCCTTGGAGCCAAGTCCGAGCGCGCCTTGGGCCCGGGGGCTACTGTCTGTGTTCTAGGAACTAGGGTACCCAGACTTGCCTGCCTGCGGCCCACGGCGTGGCTCCATCAATGGCTTGGTACGGCCCATCTTCAGCATCGACCAAGCAAGAACCTCGCGAGGGGCCAGGCCTCGCGAGGCGGACGACGCCAAGACCTCCAGGGGGAGCGGCCTCCCAAGGCAGGCTCCTGAGGAGCGGAGATTTCTATGCAGGCGCTCACCTCATGAGCTTGGGGTGACGCAAGCCATGATGACCAAGGCCAGGCGGGCGCCAGCGGGCACAGTACAGCAGGTTTCCTCTTTGGTGCTAAGGGGGCAAGCGCAGGCACAGAGTCCCGAGGAATCAGCCAAAGGTTTCCATTCCCGTGCTACAAGACCAGGACGGCAGGACGGAGGTCATCGCCGATCCCACCACGGCGTCACGACCCAAAGCTTTGCAGGCGAAGACCACCTTTTATTAGGATAAGATGTACTATTTGTCTCCCTTCAAACTTGGCCGTTGTGGGATCCCTTCCCGCCTCTATTTTGGGGGAAGAGGACCAAGGCCACTATAAATATAGCCTAGCCACCACCATAGAGGGGGATCGGGCCATCCGAACCCTCACCAGCTCACACCCACACAAGAACAGACCTCCTGAGGTAGTTCTTCCCCTGTACTAGTCCATCCTCAGCCCATCGCGAGGCTAATCCACCACAAAGCAGGAGTAGGGTATTACACCGCAAGGTGGCCCGAACCTGGGTAAACTGTCATGTCCCCTTTCCTTCCAGTTCATCGAGCTAGGCCGTGAGATCGACGGGTTGGCAGACTGGGGAGATCGAGTTCTTCGCACGCACCCCAGAGTTTGAATCTTTCTTGGGTTTGCGTAGCCCCGAATCCGACAGTGGCAACCTGCTGGAGAAGAGATTAACTTTATTGACACCCGTCTTGATGGCGTGTCACGCTGATAAGAGGTAGTTGGGGAAGCGGCGCGGCAGTCTTGCCAGGCTTCAGCCTCCGCATGACACCTAGCAGTGCATTTAATGCACTTTGTCCTAACTGCCAGAGTTAGGTATGATAACACTGTTAGCTATCCAATCATGCTATAATGACTGTTTTGCCACTGTGGTCGCCCCTTAAGCTATAAAAGGAGGCCCGAGGCAACCGAGCAAAGGGTTCAAACTTTTGATCCCTCAACACTTGTACGCGTGTAGCTGCTCTCCCCTAGGCACCCTTGTCGGGCTTGAGCACTCTGTGTCTTCGTGTTCCTCCAAATCAATCCACCAAAGTAGAAGTAGGGTTTTACGCTGCTAAGCGGCCCGAACCTGGGTAAACAAGAGTTGCCATCGCCGCGCTGTCCTGCTGCCTCTGCTCTTTGTGCAATGTGATCATCCCCCGCCGAACCACAAAGGGGCAACCCTGCCCCATAGGTGACCATGCTGCCCCATGACAAGGAGGCGCATGGAGGAGGATTAATGGGACACTTTGGCGTGAAGAAGACAGAAGACGTACTTGCTACACATTTCTTTTGGCCAAACATGAGACGAGATGTTGAGCTATTTGTTGCTCGCTGCACTACATGTCACAAAGCTAAGTCACAACTCAATCCTCATGGTTTATATATGCCTTTTCCTATACCTAGTGTTCCTTGGGAGGATATATCTATGGACTTTGTTTTAGGTTTACCTCGAACAAAGAAGGGTAGGGATAGCATATTTTTTGTCGTGGATAGATTTGCAAAAATGACACACTTTATACCATGTCACAAAAGCGATGATGCTGCTAATGTTGCTGATTTGTTCTTTCATGAAATTATCCGCTTGCATGGTGTGCCAAATACTATTGTTTCAGATGGTGATACCAAATTTCTTAGCCACTTTTGGAGATGTTTATGGGCTAAGTTGGGGACTAAAGTGCTTTTTAGTACTACATGTCACCCCCAAACTGATGGACAAACTGAAGTAGTCAATAGAACTTTGCCTACTATGCTTAGGGTTGTTTTGAAGAATAACAAGAAAATGTGGGAAGAATGCTTGCCTCATATTGAATTTGCTTATAATCGTTCGCTGCATTCTACTACTAAGATGTGCCCTTTTGAAATTGTGTATGGTTTCTTACCTCGTGCACCTATTGATTTGTTGCCTCTTCCATCTTCGGAGAAAGTTAATTTTGATGCTAAACAACGTACTGAATTGATCTTAAAAATGCATGAGTTAACTAAGGAAAACATTGAGCATATGAATGCTAAATATAAACTTGCTGGAGATAAGGGTAGAAAACATGTTGTCTTTGCACCTGGAGATCTTGTTTGGTTACATTTGCGTAAGGATAGGTTTCCTGATTTGCACAAGTCAAAGTTAATACCACGTGCTGATGGTCCTTTTAAGGTGTTAGAGAAAATAAATGATAATGCATATAAACTTGAGCTGCCTGCAGATTTTGGGGTTAGTCCCACTTTTAACATTGTAGTTTTGAAGCCTTATTTGGGTGAGGAAGATGAGCTTCCGTCGAGGACAACTTCATTTCAAGAAGGGGAGGATGATGAGGACATCAATACCTTTGTTACACCCACAGCCCCTGCTGCTATACACACTGGACCAATTACTAGAGCTCGCGTACGCCAATTAAATTATCAGGTACTTTCGTTTCTTGGTAATGATTCTAACGTTCATGAGAATATGATGCTGCCTAAATTGGATACATTTGTTTTGCTTACAAATGAAGGGCCTAGCTTGGACAAGAAGGATGAACATTGGAGCAAGATCAAGCATGGAGATGATGGCATGCGCAAGGGGAACAAGAATGGAGTTTCAAGTGATCATTTCAGGACTTTGAAGCCACCGAAATGAGTGCATGAAGGCTTGGACAAAATATACAAGATACCACTTCATAAATTTCGTCCAAAGGCTATTATAGGTGCTGTGTCACCTTATTATTGGGCCAGGCCCATGTAATTTCGAAATACTTCAGTATAGGCTATTTTTAGAGTCCGTATGTGTGGGGAAACAGAGTTAGGGTTGGTTTTGGACCCCTCCTCCAAGGGGTCACGAATACCCCCCCCCCCCTCCTCTTCCTCAATATATACAACCCTTTGGGCGTCATTTAGACTTTGGGTTTTGTTTAGATTAAAGTTCACCATAGCTGCAACTTCGCGTACTTCGTTTGTGTTCAACGACCTGACCAAGACGTCACAGAACCCCACCTTGATCAATAAAGCTTTCCTCTTATATTCACAATATCCAGATTGCAATCTCAATTTCTTGCTTGTTCTTTGTTTGCTTGCAGGAGATAGACCCTCATGGTCAGGTTGATCGTGCTCCGGCATGGTCAATAACCTATCAGAGTTGGTTTAGCGATTGCTAAGGCGCCACATCCTCGCACGTTCGTAGTCGGATCGTCAAAGTCTACTCCTTCGATAGCGATAATCACCATCTCATCGAAGTACGGGACACCTTTGCCTCTATCACATGCTGGATAGCAGTCGATGGGTGGAGTAATAGTAGTAGATGCAGGCAGGAATCGGTTTACTTGTCTCGGACGTGATGCCTATATACATGAACATTGCCCTGAATATCGTCATAACTATGTGCTTTTCTATCAATTGCCCAACAGTAATTTGTGTACCCACCATTTGCTTTTTTATTCGAGAGAGAAGCCTCTAGTGAAAACTATGGCCCCCGGGTCTACTTTTATCGTATATAAAATCCAAAAATACCTTGCTGCAATTTATTTACCATTATTTTATTTTGTGTTTTATTTATCTATCTATCACTATCAAATGTGATCCTTGCAAATAATCGCCAAGGGGATTGATAACCCCTTGATCACGTTGGATGCAAGTATTTGCTCTTTTTGTGTAGGTGCAGCTTCATAACCCACAAGTATAAGGGGTCGCAATAGTTTTCGAGGGTAGAGTAGTCAACCCAAATTTATTAATTCGACACAAGGGGAGCCAAAGAATATTTGCAAGTATTAGCAGTTGAGTTGTCAATTCAAGCACACCTGGAGACTAAATATCTACAGCAGAGTGATCAGTAGCACAGTAGTATGATAATTTGATAGCAGTGGTAATAGTGGCAACAGTAACGGTAACAATAGTAGCAGTAATTTTGTAGCAATTGTGACAGTAACAGCAACAGTAGTATCTTAGCAAAGATCAATATGTGAAAAGCTCGTAGGCATTGGATCGGTGATAACATTGGATAACATTCATCATGTAACAGTCATAACCTAGGGCGACACAGAACTGGCTCCAATTCATAAATGTAACGTAGGCATATATTCCGTATATAGTCATACATGCTTATGATAAGAACTTGCATGACATCTTTTGTCCTACTCTCCCATGGCAGTGGGGTCCATAAGGAAACTAAGGGATATTAAGGCCTCCTTTTAATAGAGAACCGGAACAAAGCATTTAACACATAATGAATACATGAACTCCTCAAACTATGGTATTCACCAGAAAGAATCCCTATTATTCTCACCTTGGGGTATGCGGATCATAACACATAGCAGGTGCATACAACTTGCATGGTAGGATCAAGAACACAAATATATTGGTGAAAACATAAACGGTTCAGATCTGAACACTCGGGCCCTAGTGACAAGCATTAAGCATAGCAAAGTCATAGCAACATCATTCTCAGAACATAGCAGATACTAGGGATCAAGCCCTAACAAAACTAACTCGATTACATGATAAACCTCATCCAACCCATCACCGTCCAGCAAACATACGAAGGAATTACTCACTCCCGGTGGTGAGCATCATGAAATTCGTGCTGGAGGATGGTTGATGATGACGAAGACATAAGATCCCCCACTTCGGAGCCCCGAACAGACTCTAGATCTGGCCTACCAATGAAGAACAAGAGGTGGCGGCAGCTCTGTATCATAAAACACGATGAAACTTCCTCTCCTCTTTTGTCTCGGGAAATAGGAATTTATAGTGCCGAGATTAGAGTCAGCGGAGCCACGTGGGCCCCACAAGCTACCAGGGCTGGCCCTGGTGCCTCATGGGCACCTGGTGGCCCCCCTTCAATGGGTCTTTGCTCCAATATTTTTTATATATTCCATAAAATATCTCCAAAAAGTTTTGTCCAATTCCAAGAACTTTTATTTCTACACAAAAACAACACCATGGTAGTTCTGCTGAAAACGGCGTCAGACTGGGTTGGTCTCATTCAAATCATGCAAATTAGAGTCCAAAACAAGAGCAAAAGCGTTTGGAAAAGTAGATACGACAGAGACGTATCAACTCCCCCAAGCTTAACTCATTACTTGTCCTCAAGCAATTCAGTTAACAAACTAAAAGTGATAAAGAAAAACTTTTACGAACTCTTTTGTTCTTGTATCTATATATATACTTAAATAATACCTAGGTTTTCGGCAAAGATTGTAACTAACCATGCAAATGATAACTCTTAGAAATCACATTAACTCATATCAATGGCATAATCAACTAGTGAGCAATAATAAAATATCTCAAATGCCAACACTTTGTCAAAACAATCATGATATAATATGACAACATGGTATCTCTCTAGCCCTTTTTGAGACCGCGAAACATAAATGCAGAGCACCTCAAATTTCAAGCAGCGACTAAACATTGTAATTCATGGTAGAAGAGATCCAGTCATGATGCACACAACATTAACTATACACAAGGCAAGAGAATGACAATAGTGCTCTCAGGACTGGTGCTTGTTTGAGAAGGTGATGACTCAACAATAAAAGTAAAATAACATAAAATTAAATAGGTAGACCCTTCGCAGAGGGAAGCAGGGATTTGCAGAGGTGCCATAGCTCAAGGCTTAAATCAGAGATAAATATAATTTTGGGAGCTATACCTTTCCTGTCAACGTTACGACCGAGTGCTTTCAATATCTTCCATGCTAAACAAATTAGCGGCGGTTCCCAAGCAGTAAAAGTAAAGTTTACTCCCCCTCCACCAACAAACATAAGCCATGGCTAGCCGAATCCTCGGGTGCCCTCCATACCAACAACTTTTCAGGGAAGTTTGTTTTATTGTTTTGCAATTTAAGCATGGGACTGGGCATCCCGATTACCGGCCCCTCTCGTGCAAGGACGAGTGAATAAACACTCATCATGAGAATAAGCCGCTTAGCATGGAAGATACTGACCGACCCCTATCGCTCCATGAGCGGTACGGGCACACAAAACAAATGTTCATTTGAATATTTAGAGATGGCACATGCAAATTTACTTGGAACGGCAGAGCAATACTGCATATAGCTAGATATAGTGGACTCATCTGGAATAACTTGGTTTAAGGATTTTGACGCACAAGCAGCATTCCTGCTTAGTACAAGCGAAGGCTAGCAAATAGGTTGAGAAGCGACCAACTAGAGAGGGAAAACAGTCATAAACATGCATTATGAATAATTAACATTGCATACTAGCATGACTAGGATATAAGCACCATGAACATAAATATCGTGGAGGCTATGTTGGTTTTGAATCAACTACATGTGTGAACATGTGCCAAGTCAAGCCACTCGAAACATTCGGAGGAGGATACCATATCATCATACTACATCACAACCATTTTAATGCATGTTGACACCCAAGATAAATCATTATCCACTCCTAGCTAAGCATGGCATGAGCAACTATAATCTCTAATTTTCATCATAAACATGTTTAATCATAATGTGTTGAATCATGGATACTGAGTTAAACACATTTACAAAAACAAAAACAAGTTGACTTCATACCTGCTTTTCCTTGCCCCAGTCACTTCATCAAATATCGTCATTATTGCCTTTCACTTGCACGACCGAAGGGTATGAAAATAATAATAGTGTAATAGTGCCATGGGCTAAGCTGGAATCTGTAAATATTTTATTCAAAGGAGAAGACAAAATAATATGGGCTCTTTGTTAGATCAACAATAATGCATATGAGAGCCACTCAACATTTTCATCATGCTCTTCTCCTTGGTGCGACTCAACAAAACAAAAGAATTTCAGAGAAACACTGAAATATTTTTGGAGTTTTTAGTTTTTCTTGAAGAAAGAAAATTAACGAAAGAAAAACAAAAACAAGAAAAACTATTTACACGGGAAAGCTTCCAATAAGCAAAAGAAGAAACGAGAAATCTTTTTGGGCTTTCTTTTAATACTACAACTAATTTAAACTGGAAAGAAAAACCGAAAAGAAGCAAGAAATATTTTTGGATTTTCTTAAAGGTTTTCAAACACACAAGAAGAACGCGAGAAAAATAAATCTAGCATGGATTGTAAAATGAAAGAGGATGAACACCGACAACTAGAATGAAATGTGTGAACATGGATTTAGTGTCGGTGAGAAAACATACTCCCCCAAGCTTAGGCTTTTGCCTAGCTTGGTAATCACCATCTGTAGTAGCCATCCGGTCACATATGAAAGTGCTGAGGAGACGGCACCTAAGCGTCCCACTCCTGGACCTCATCCTCTGCCACTGCCAACATGTTTCAGTAAGCAACGATGTCCTCTAGTAGGATGGTTTATCCGTTCCTAGCATGAGAGTCAAACAAAGCAGGTGCAGGCAACGGAATAATATCCTGAGTATCCTCACTAAAAACCAAGTTATAATGAAATGGTGAGGGGGCTCAGGCTCATCAATAAAGTGGTGGTCCTCCATCGACTGGTGATCTAGGTAAACTCTAGGCAACAAGTAATCATGAGGGCGTATCTGAACATTAAAATGTCTCGCTAGGCGAGTAGCATAAATACGACCATGAATTTTACCCTTAGTCTTATTAGTGTGCAGGCGGCATGCAATGATAGAGCCAAGGTTATAAGTGTTGTCATTATGAAGTGCACGACGTAAAATGGCGAGGTCATGGGCACATAGTGCATCGTGTTGCTCTCTAGCAGTCAAGCATTTCCCTATGAATAAGGCAAAGTAGTGCACAGTAGGAAATTGCAAGCTAGTGGCCCGGGTGTGCGACACGCCCCTTTCCTCACCCACAGCTAAAGTGTGAAGGAAACCCTCAAACTCCTCCGGTCGAGGCTCTCTTATTTCCCCATCGAAGGGAATCAAGCATATCTTACAGAATTCAACAAGTGGTATCTGATGATGTTCAGCATATAAATCAAATCGCACCATGGGGGGTTCGAGCCTATTCAGGAAATGAAAATTTTGCACAAAGGAATTCGTAAAGATGTGATGTTGGTCACACTCATCTGCAAGGAAGTCGATCAGTCCGGCATTAGCAACGAATTGCGCGAACTCTTGGTAAAATCTAGCTTCATTCATGAAGGCAATGTGCGGCCATTCACACGGCCGGACCTCCGTCCTATGCGGAGTGTTGAGGTCACTATCCAAGGAGTCCCCAAGGACTTCCTTGGCATTCCGTTTCGAGGAACTCCTTCGAAAGATATTCATTTCTCCTATGAACAAATTTCTGAAATTTTTGGGCCACAAAATGATATCAATAAAACTTCACAAGATTGATAGCAACTACTCATATGAATGTCTAGAGGCCATATCAAGCATTCAAACTACTTGGAACTCCAAGAATACAACATGCAAGCTCATTTCCAGTAGCACCAAGAGCAGCTAATTATGCAAAATATAATCCACTAGAGCAAAAACTAATTGGAGCAATGGAGGAGTCACATACCAAATAGCAATCCCCCAAAACAGTTTCAGAAACGGAGTTCTAAGCAAAGAGATCGAAAATCTCAGGTTCAAGAGCAAGAACACGGGAGAGAGAGCTACCAGGAATTTTTGCTAGAGGTAAGAGACAGAGTGGGCAGAAGGAATAAGTGAGGGGGTCCCTATGGGGCCCACAAGCCACCAGGGCACGCCCAGGGGGGTGGGCGCGCCCTGGTGCCTCGTGAGCACCTGGGTATCCCCCTGGGGTGTTTTCTATGCCGAAAATTCTTAAATATTCTATAAAAAATCAGGTAGAAATTTCAGGTCATTTTGAGCACTTTCATTTTTGGGCACTTTTTTATTACATGGATAATTCAGAAAACAGGATAATCATGGCATTTTATTGCAGTTAACTAAAAATAACAAAAAGCAAAAAGTGGGTACAAAAAGTTGTGCTTACTAAATTCATCAACCACATGCCTCTCAAAAAAAATCCATTAATAAGGTTGATCAAGTCTTATAACAAACTATTTTTGATTAACATGAAATCGAAGAATCTCCGTATAACACTAGGTTACCTCAATGGGGATATGCATCTCCCCAATAATAAATGTTTCATATTTCTTCTTAATCGAAGGAAGTGGGAGCTGAAACTTCTAATAGTAATTGTCGGAGTCTTTTCAATAACATGAATACCATTTACTTGAAATTGTTTCTTCGGAAAGTGCACCGTATGTTCATTACCATTGATATGAAAAGTGATTTTGCTTTTGTTGCAATCGATAATAGCCCCTGCAGTATTCAAAAAGATCTACCAAGGATAATCGACATATTGTCGTCCTCGGGCATATCAAGTATAACGAAGTCTGTCAGGATAGTAACATTTGCAACTACAACGGGCACATCCTCACAAACACCGATAGGTATGGTAGTTGATTTGACAGCTACTTGCAATGGTATATCGGTGGGTGTGAGTTTATTCAAATCAAGTCTTTTATATAAAGAGAAAGGGATAACACTAACACCGGCTCCTAAATCACATAAAGCAGTTTTGACATAATTTCTTTTAATGGAGCATGTTTGTTGTTGTTGTTGTTGTTGTTGAGCATGGTATAGTTGGTATTCCTGGATCTCCTAGTTTCTTAGGTACTCCATCCTTAAAATAATAGTTTGCAAGCATGGTGGATATTTCAGCTTCAGGTATTTTTCTTTTATTAGTGACAATATCTTTCATGTATTTAGCATAAGGGGCCATCTTTAATATATCAGTCAAACAAGTACGTAAAAAGACTGGCCTAAGCATTTCAGCAAAGCGTTCAAATTTTTCCTCATCCTTATTCTTAGATGATTTAGGTGGGAAAGGCATGGGTTTCTGAACCCATGGTTCTCTTTCTTTACCATGTTTTCTAGCAACAAAGTCTCTTTTATCATAACATTTATTTTTAGAAGGTGGATTATCAAGATCAACAGCAGGTTCTATTTCAACATCATTATCTGGTTCTCTATCATTGTCTGGTTGAGCATCTACATGAACATCATCATTGTCATTATCATTATCACTAGGTGAATGTTCACTACCAGATTGTGTTTCAGTATCAGAAAAAGAAACATCATTACTATCCTTGGAAGGTTTTCTACCTCTGGTTCACTAGAAGTATGCAAAGTCTTATCATTTTCCTTTTTCTTCTTCTTTTTAGATGGACTACGTGCATCATCATTAATTCTTTGAGAATCTTGTTCAGTTCTTTTAGGGTGACCTTCAGGATAAAGTGGTTCCTGAGTCATTCTACCTCCTCTAGTCATTACTCTAATAGTATGATCATTTATATTATTATTCATTTTATTAAGCAATTCACCTTGAGATTTAGCAACTTGTTCTAACTGAGTTTGGACCATAGATGCATGTTTACTTACACCTTTGACATCATTAACAATTCTAAACAAGAAGTCACTCAAGCGATCAATCATGTAGGCATTTTGTTTCAACTGTTTCATAAAATTTGCATTGAAATGATCTTGCTTAATAATGTAATTGTCAAATTCCTACAAGCATTGACTAGGAGGTTTGTTATAAGGAATATCACCTTCATCAAACTTTATAAGAGAATTTACCTCTACTACCTATGGTGGTGTGTCAAGACCATGTATTTCTTCAGTAGGTGGTAAATTCTTAACATCTTCAGCTTTAATACCTTTTTCCTTCATACATTTCTTTGCTTCTTGCATATCTTCAGGACTGAGAAATAAAATACCCCTCTTCTTTAGAGTAGGTTTAGGCGGTGGTTCAAGAAGTTTCCAATCATTATCATTCTTCAATATATTATTCAATAGTTCCTGAGCTTGTTCAATAGTTTGTTCCCTGAAAACACAACCAGCACAACTATCTAGGTAATCCCTAGAAGCATTGGTTACTCCATT
The DNA here is from genome assembly GCA_011799875.1 of Thinopyrum elongatum. Lineage (NCBI taxonomy): Eukaryota > Viridiplantae > Streptophyta > Magnoliopsida > Poales > Poaceae > Thinopyrum > Thinopyrum elongatum. Next base: position 233,349,479 of record CM022299.1, read on the forward strand.
GTCGGTGTCAAAACCGGCAGGCCTCGGGGTAGGGGGTCCCGAGCTGTGGATCTAGGATCAATGGGGAACAAGGGACGACGAACACAGTGTTTACCCAGGTTCGGGCCCTCTCGAAGAGGTAAAACCCTATGTCCTGCTTGATTGTATTGGATGTATAGTATGGTTTACAGAGTAGATCTACCTCGAGATCAGCATGAGCTAAACCCTAAGGAGATGAGGTGATGAATGTAGCTCTAGCCCTAAAGACTACAACCCTCGGTTTATATAGACACCGGTAGGGTTAGGGTTACCGAAGATAGATTACAATAAGGGATTAAAGAGATCCTGCGCCATCTTGACTTCGAGGGCACACCACGGCTTCATAGATCTCCTATCACTATATGGCTCCACCAGTCCGGCCCATACTCAATGGACCATCGCCCCGAGGACCCCTTAGTCCATGACTCCCTCAGTAGCCCCCGAACTTGCCTCTAACGCCGGGGATTGTCCTCTGGAATCTTCAGATCGGTGGCTTGCGAGATGAGTTCTTCTATTCCTCTATTTAGCCTAGAGCCGTGTTACTTTCGCCGAACCCTATCCGGAATCTGGACTAATGTGCTTCAGGCCCGGACAGGTTCAGGACTCCGGGATCCGAAGACGTCTCGAGATCGAGGTGGGACCATCAGAGTTTTAATGCCATTCCTCGGGAAGAGAGCATCATGCACCTTTTCAGAAGGCGCGCGGCCCAATGCTGACTTTCCATGAGCCCGTCCTTCCAGCTTCAAGGCAGGACGCCCATTTATAGATCCAAAAGTGCAGGGGACAACTTACTTCTCCCCTCTCACAAGGAACAGCACCGAAGAAATTCCCCAGTGCCATGGCTGACCTCCCAGGTTCATCCTCGCGCCCGCACGGCCCACTCCCAGGCGATTGGTCGAGCTGTTCAGTTTCATATCTTCATCTGAGGCGCTTGCAGATGCACTGTTTCCTCCCTCCAGCAGATTTGGTTCCCGTCCGCGCCGGTCTCATCTCCATCGATGGATGCGCCCTTGCCGAGAACTCCCCCGCATCGAGTAAGAAGGAGAGGGTATGTCTTGTGCCCTTCCTTCTAAGAGGTTTGGGTTTTCCCATTCATCCCTTTTTACGGGGTTTGTTGGAGTTCTACGGGATCCAGCTCCACAACCTCACCCCGGGGTCCATATTGCACATCTCTGGCTTTGTACTTCTGTGCGAGATATTTCTGAGTTGCGAGGCCCACTTTGACTTGTGGAGGAAGTATTCCTGTCTTGTCCCTCGCCTCCGGGAGGGATCCATATTCGAGGTGGGCGGCGCCAAAGTATGGCGGATAGCTGGGACAGGGTACCCAATTGGGACCCCACAGAAAGATCCCGAAGGATGGACTTCGGAGTGGTTTTATATCGAAGATGTTCCCCTCACCGATCCAATTCGGCAAGGGTTGCCTGAATACTCAAACGACCCGCCTATAAAGTGGTCCAACTGGCGGCCCAGAGGCCCTTCCCAATAGGACAGTGAAGAGGTGCGTGCGCTGGCGGCCAAGATCAGGCTGCTAACTAGCAGTAAGCTGACCATGGTTGAAGTAATGGCCATTGCTATTACCCGATGTGTGCGACCCCTGCAGCAAAGGAGTCATCCCTTATGGTGCTACAACGGGACCAACGACATAACCCGCTACCAGTGACAAGGGCCAGACAATAAGGCGGCTCTGGCCAAGATATTGGCCGAGCTCTTCAAGGGAAAGGAGGCACATTTTGCTCGAGTGAGTATCCGGGAAGGCTGCTCTGGATACAATCCAGCCGACTGGGTAGGCCACGATCCACTGTCTTGAGTTCACGGATAACGCCCGAACTCTGACTGGTTGTATTTGAACAGGGCTGGAGGCATCAGGTTGCGTCCATTATATTCCCTCCTCCTCAACCGGAGGATCATTCCCGTGATGACGATCCGGGGTATCATGATGACCCAGAGACATCAATTGACTTCGAAGACAGGGTGTTCTATCAGGAGAGCCTTGACGGCGTCAAGGTTGTTGTGATAGCTGACCACCCCGGGGCTCTTCCTTCTTCCACAGTAAGTGAAAAGAAGACCCTCTCCCGAACAGGGCGCTCATCTCGCGCTATTCCCCACGTGCTGACTTCTGCTCCCAAGGGTCGCCGCACTACGCATAAGACCGTCTTGGGAGGAGCGCGGACCGCACCAACTTTGGCCCCTAATGGGAGATCAAAGCGGAAAGCCTCCACCGAAGCGGAAGCATCTGCCCCCTCGGCCCAGAGGTAACGTATTTCGGAATTGCAGCGAGGGTTTGCTTTTAGCACTCTTTTACTAAAACTTGCTCAATTTTGCAGAAGGCGTATGCCTCCGCACCAATCCGAAGATTCCCCGGGTGCGCTGAACCGCAGCTCCGGCCCCAAGTCTTCGGCACAAGCCAGAGCCTCCTCCGAACACACGGCAGCCGGCGCGCCTCCAGCGAACTCCGACGATGTTTCGGTCACCAACTCTGAAGTCGAGAGCGTAATGAACCATCGCCGCCGGAGGGAGACTTTACGCCATACTGCCTTTGCCGAACAGGAATTTAGTGCGTTTAATTCGGTGGATGCATACCTTGGAGCGGCCCGGACAGGTCTTGAAGGGATCACCGGTCTTTTTGCCATGAAGGTGCAGGTATATAGCTTGAAAGCAGATCATGTTGCCTAACCACCTAGCCCCCAAGCCTTAATTTGGGCGGGACGGCTGAGTTAAGGGTGTCTAATGATATTATTTTTGTAGGCCGCAAGAGAGCAGAACGAAAAGCTATCCGAGGACCTGAAAATGAGTCGGACACAGTTGGTCGAAACCAAGGCCGAATTGGATGCGGCTCGAAAAGCCAGCGGCAAGTTATCCGGTAAGTAGAAAAGACTGTTTCACAGGTATACGTTGTATGTTATGTGTTAACACCGTATTCTCCATATAGCCGCGGGAGCTGCAAGCGAGCTGCAGAGGGAGCTGGAGGCTGGTAAATGAGTGCTGACGCGAAGTCAGGAGGAGAAAAATGAGCTCAAGGCAGAGAATCAACGGCGAGCCGAGGAAATTAAGAGTTTGAAAACTCAGCTGACCCAAGCTTTGGAGGAGAACCAGAAGCTAAAAGGTGGCATATTTGGCAAGCGTTGGTCTTTCTGTGATGTTGGCAAGTATCATTGATGTGTTAATGACAATGTGCAACACCTGCTTGTTAGGTCTCCTGACTGGGCGGCCCGAGGAAGAGGCAAGCACTTATGACGGGAACCATTTAAAGGAGTTGTCGAAGACTTATGAAAGGGCCCAAAAAGCCATGAAGAGCATGGCGAAGGTGTTATGGCCGTCAGATGTGCCACCAGAGAGTATGGCTGAACTAGCCAGTCGCTTTAAAGGAGCTCGGCGAAGGTTTGAATTGTGAAAGATCTCGGCCTGCCGAGAAGGAGTGCGTGAGGCGTGAGATATGGTAAAGACCCGCTTCACCAAGCTAGACCCGGTGCATATGGCCCGGGTTGGTCCCGTGGGCCCTGACGGCTGAGAGATACCACTGAGCTTGGTGTATGATGACGTGATGCCAGCCGCTCGCTATTCTCAGAAGGATGGTGCTTTAGAGCAATTGATAGACAATGTCGAACAGGAGTAATTTTGTCAATTCTATGTATCTATGTACTTTACGTTGACCGTGCTAAATCCGCGTTCTTATTTTTTTAAGAGAATGTTGTCTTAACCGGCCATCAGCTTCTACCTCCCCGATCAGAGATCAGAAAGTGTTCCGTGCAATGTGCCGTAGGAAATAAGGCGACATTTCGGGAACCAGGCAATCCGGCCATCTGGCTTGAACAGACGAAACATGTGCGGAGAGCCATGTTATATTACTTTTTGACGTAAGAAACATTTTTTGATGAAAATAGTTCGTCCAAGGGTTCCTTTCTTCGGGTAAAATTATGGTCCGGATACGTAGGATCAACGGAAACCAATGGCTGCGAAAAAAACCCTGGTGATAAGCGCGAGGCTATATTCACTTCCCTTAGGCCGACTTATTGTATTCTATAAGAACGCTAGCTTTCGGCTTCACCCGTCTGTGGTACAGTCCCGAATGACCCGGTCGTAACAATCGCAGAGGTGCTCCCTTTACTCCCTAGCCGAACAATCGGGAACGTAGGGGTAAACACAGGAGCCAGGCAACCTAGCTTGGCAAAGATCTTAAGTCAAACAAGTGCATATGTTGGCTTAACATGTGTGAGAAGGATGCAATCGGTACGAATGCGATTTATACATTATTCGGCTCCTCTGAGGGAGCCCCCATGCAAAGCTGGGCGTTACATTCAATGATGTATATGATACGAGCTTGGTATGGTTCGGTTTAGCCGAACTCGCACCATATCTAAAAGAAAGAGAAGAAAATAAAAGGAGGAAAAGGTGGGGATGTATGTCAAGCTCAGGCATAAAAACGCCGCAGCCGGGCTGCGTTCCACGGGTTCGGCTCGAGGCAGTCGTCAGACGGACGACAAAGACGATATGCTCCTCCTATGAGTACTTCATCGATGATGTACGGTCCCTCCCATTTAGGTGATAGTTTATTCTTCTACTTTTCGGGGAGTCGGAGGACGAGGTCTCCCACGTTATATGTCTTCGCCCGGACTTCACGGTTGTGGTAACGTCATGCTTGCTGTTGATAGAACACGGATCGAGCTCAAGCTATATCCCGTTCTTCTTCCAGAGCATCCAGATCATCCTGTCGATCAAGCTCGGCTTCCTTTTCTTCGTATATGCGCACTCTAGGCGCGTCATGGATAAGGTCACATGGGAGGACGGCTTCCACACCGTATACCATAAAAAATGGTGTGTATCCGGTTGACCGATTAGGAGTAGTGCGCAGCCCCCATAGTACGGAATCGAGTTCCTCGACCCAATGGCAGTCTGATTGTGTGAGGGATCGGACTAGGCGAGGCTTAATGCCACTCATAATGAACCCGTTGGCTCGTTCGACCTGTCCGTTGGTCTGTGGGTGGTACACCGAGGCATAATCGAGCTTGATGCCCATTTTGCCGCACCAGTCTTTAACTTCCTGGGCGGTGAAGTTGGTACCATTATTGGTAATTATGCTATGGGGGACACCATAATGGTGTACGACATCGTATTAGAAGTCGACGACCAGTCCGGATTCTGCCGAAGTGACGGGCCTTGCCTCGATCCACTTGGTGAATTTGTCGACCATGACCAATAGGTACTTCTTTTTGTTTGTCCGCCCTTTAGGTGGCCCGACCATGTTGAGACCCCAGACCGCAAAAGGCCATGTTATCGGTATCATCCGAAGAGCTGTGGGGGGCATGTGGATTTGATTTGCGAATAGCTGGCATCCGATGCAATGTTGGACTAATGTCCGGGCATCTTCACGGGCGGTAGGCCAGAAGAAACCTGCTTGGAAAGCCTTGCTGACCAAAGCCTGAGCTGCCGCGTGGTGTCCGCCCATGCCCGCATGTATCTCTACCAGGAGCTGTTGCCCCTCTTCTTCGGAGATTCACCTTTGTAAGATTCTTGTGGTACTCTTCTTATAGAGTTCACCCTCATGGACCTTGTATGCTTTAGAGCGCCGCACTATACTTCGTGCTTCAGTTTGATCCTCCGAAAGCTGATGTTGTGTGATGTAGGCTAGCAGGGGTTCTGTCCAAGGTGCGATTATGGCCCTGACTTCGTGGGCGGAAGGTGTTTCCTTGAGTGCAGAGCTGCCGATGACGTGATGGTCATGTTCATTTTTGGGCGAGACATTGTGAGCGGGCTCATTAAATGGTGCGCCGGTGACGTCGTCCTGCCACACCACGGAGGGCTTAAAGAGCCGCTCGAGGAAGGTGTTTTTGGGGACCGGGTCGCGCTTGGCGCCCATGCGGGCAAGGATGTCGGCTATTTGATTGTTGTCTCTAGCGACATGGTCAAATTCTAGGTCCTCAAATCGGGCTGATATCCGGAGGACCGCATTTCTGTATGCCGCCATCTTGGGGTCCTTGGCGTTGAATTCACTGTTGACTTGAGAGATTGCCAGGTTTGAATCTCCCCTTACCTCGAGGCATTGCACGCCCATTGACATGGCCATACGAAGACCATGTAGTAGCGCTTCGTATTCGGCTGCGTTATTGGAGTCCGTGTACATTATTTGGAGGACATACCGAACAGTGTCGCCTATAGGGGAGATTAGGATGACCCCAGCCCCTAGTCCGGCTAACATCTTTGAGCCATCAAAATACATTGTCCAGTGTGGATATGTAGTGTACTCCCGGGGTAGTTCGGCCTCGGTCCATTCGGCTATGAAGTCGGCCAGCACCTAAGATTTAATGGCTTGGCGTGGCTTGTATGTTATCTTGAAGGGGAGGAGCTCGATGGCCCATTTGGCGATGCGGCCCGTGGTGTCCCTGTTATTGATTATATCATTCAAGGGAACCTCTGATGCCACTATGACCGAACACTCTTGAAAGTAGTGTCGTAGCTTTCGGGACGCCATAAAAACTATGTAGGCTATCTTTTGATAGTGCGGGTATCGTGATTTGCATGGCGTAAGTACCTCGGACACATAATAGACCGGCTTCTAGACATGGAACTTGTGGCCCTCAGACTCCCACTCCACGACGAGCACCACACTGGCCACCTGATTGGTGGCTAAAATGTATAGTAGCATGGGTTCGCCGACGCCGGGTGCGGCCAAGATAGGGTTGCTGGCGAGGAGTGTTTTAATCTCCTTGAATGCCGAAGTTGCTTCATCTGTCCACTAGAAGTTCTTGGTCTTTTTTAGTAGCTTGTAAAGTGGCAATGCCTTTTCTCCGAGGCGAGATATAAAGCGGCTCAAGGCTGCCACGCATCCTACCAGCTTCTGGACATGCTTGAGCTCTGTTGGTATTGCGAGCTGAGACAGCGCTCGAATTTTGGCCGGATTGGCTTCGATTCCTCTATGGGAAATGATGAATCCGAGTAGCTTTCCAGCAGGGACCCCGAAGACGCATTTCTCTGGGTTGAGCCGTATGTCGTAAGCCCGCAGGTTGTCAAAGGTTTGGCGTAGGTCGTCTATCAGTTGGTCTATGTGTTTGGTTTTGACAACCACGTCATCCACGTATGCCTCGACCGTTCTTCCAATTTGGTTTTCGAGGCATGTTTGAATCATGCGCTGGTATGTGGCTCCTGCATTTTTTAGCCCGAACGGCATGGTGTTGAAGCAGAAAGGCCCGTAAGGGGTGATGAATGCGGTTGTTGCCTGATCGGACTCCTTCATCTAATCTGATGGTATCCGGAGTATGCGTCAAGGAAGCATAACGAGTCATGTCCGGCGGTGGCGTCGATGATCTGGTCTATCATTGGCAAGGGGAATGGATCCTTAGGGCAGGCCTTGTTAAGGTCTTTAAAGTCAACACAGAGCCGCCAGGACTTATCCTTCTTGGGTACCATAACCAGATTTGCTAACCACTCGGGGTTCTTGATCTCGCGGATGAATCCAGCCTCTAGCAGTTTTGCAAGCTCTTCGCCCATGGCCTGTCGTTTGGGTTCAGAAAATCGGCGCAGGGTTTGTTTCACTGGCTTGGAGACTTTTAAGATGTTTAGGCTGTGCTCTGCCAGCCTGCGTGGGATTCCCGACATGTCTGAGGGGTGCCAGGCGAATATTACCCAATTTTCACGCATGAATGTTCTTAACGCCTCGTCAACTGCGGGGTCCAGCTGTGCTCTTATAGATGCCATTTTATTGGGATCTGTTGGGTGCACTTGAAATTTTACTATTTCATCTGCTGGCTTGAATGATGTGGATTTTTGTCTTTTACTGAGGACCACATCATCCCTGTCGACTGTAGTGTGTAGTGCCGTCAACTCTTCGGCCGCGAGGGCTTCGGATAGTGCCTCTTGGGCGAGGGATGCCATCTTGTTTTCGGCTCGTAAGGCTTTGCTTGGGTCACTTTTAAGTGAGATTATCCCGTTGGGCCCTGGCATTTTGAGTTTCATGTACCCGTAGTGCAGTATGGCCTAAAATCTCGAGAATGCCTCACGTCCCAAAAGGGTGTGGTATCCGCTGCAAAAGGGCATAATGTGGAATAGCAGGGGTTCGGATCTGTAGTTATCGGGTGTGCCGAACACAACGTCCAGGGTTATGCATCCCGAGCAGTGTGCCTCCCTGCCAGGTATTATACCTCGGAATGTGGTGTGGCTGCATTCGATGCGAGACCTGTTGAGCTGCATCTTGTCGAGAGTGTCCTCGTAGATGAGGTTGAGGCTGCTGCCTCCGTCCATCAGTACTTTGGTCAGCCGAAAACCGTCGATAATAGGGTCAAGGACCAGTGCGGCCGGTGCATGGTTGCTGCGTGGACTTGGCTCGTCCTTATCATCGAAGGTAATAGGCGCAACTGTCCAAGGATGTGCGGCCGTCACTTGATATATCTGACTGAGCTCTTGAAGAGCCTTTTTTCCTTTTGTTGTTCGAGGCGAACGTCTCGTATACCGTAAGGACATTATGGTCATGTGGTGAAGCCGCGGACTGCTTATCTGGAAGTGTAAGGCCCAAGATTGGCTTGCCATATTTGGCCACTTGTCTTACCACCCAACAGGCTTGAAGTCTGTGGGTTGGGTTCGCGTCTAGCAAGACTGAGTGTATTGGGCATGGTTTGTCCAGCAACTCATCCACCACTAATCTAGGCCTAGTCTTCTTTTCGTCCGGCTCGCGTTCCAGCGACCGATTTGTATACGCCCGTTTAGGGTGAGACCTTCTGTGCTGCATGGCGGGTGATGGCCCCATGTTCATCTGTTGCGCCCTCCATGTGTTCTCCATGGCGCAATATTTGTGTACCATGACTAATAGTTCAGCGAAGCTTTGAATTCGGCGATGCGCGAGGGCGTTTAAGAGGCCCTCGTCCTTGCAGTTAAACTAGAAGGCTTTAATTATCTCTTTGTCACAGCAAGGTGCCATCATGTTCTTCACCAGGAGAAATCTAGCCCAATAATGATGGAATGTCTCATTTGGCAGCCGTTTGACATACATGATGTCAGGACCTCGATCCTAAGTCACACCGATCTAGCATGTAACACGTCATATCACTTTGCAACCTCACGCACGGTACCCCCATGGGTGCCACCTTACCTGGCCCGGGACCGTTTGCGCCTTTTGGCTCACGTATATGATAGTGTCGCTAGCATCTATATGACAGAGAACCCGGGCCGACATGACTAGTCGTAAACCCAAGGTGGCACTAACTTACAGGGATAGGCATACATGACCCAGCAATGCACATGTCGGTTATTAACATATGAACCCAAGTCATAGCAAGCTACAAGGACTTAAAGGAACAACGCGTGACATTTCCCCGAAGGGACAGACACAGGAGCAAAGGACACATGCTGATCATCCCATGTGTTCCGGAGTAGTAGCAAGCTACCATGGCTCGGTGGAAGCACTAGGAGACATTTCCCCATAAGAGAGGCTACCAAGAATAAACAACTAGATTGTCGGATCCCACACATACCAAGCATTTCAAAATCATACACACAATATGCTCGATATGTGCAAATACAACATGGCATCACAACAAAACTCTACGACTCAAAGTATTTATTCAGAAGGCTCCGAAGAGTCATACATAGTAAGAATTACAATCATGGGTCACATGACCCAACATACAGAGCATACAACCAATAGAAGCATAAACATGTCTGGGTACACACATCTGAAACGGAAGAAGGCTTTAGAGCCTGACTATCTACAAGACCCTCCCAAGGGTACCAGATCGTAGCTGAGGTAACAAGCTAAATGTCGAAGTCCACGTAGAACTACTAGTGAGACTGAAGTCTCTCTGCAAAAACATAAATTAAGCAAACATGAGTACAAATGTACCCAGCAAGACTTACATCAGAACTATCTACATATGCATCAGTATCAACAAAGGGGTGGTGGAGTTTAACTGCAGCAAGCCAGCTTTGACCCAGTGGCTATCATGTACTACGACTGCTGGTAACTCTTTTGAGGTGGCGCACATGAGTCCACATATTCACCATATCAATACACCACTATGGATCCGCTCCCGTCTCCCTACGAGAAGGCCATCCATAGCACTCATGCTTATCTTGCGCATTTTAGAGTATCCACTTCCACTTGTCTATGAACAATGTAAGCATTCCAAGTAGTCCATATCCGCGGACGCGGCTATTCGAATAGATCATATTACCCTGCAGGGGTGTACTTCTTCACACATGCTCTCACCACTTATCGCCGTTTACATGACATGTACTCGGCAACCTTCAAGCGGAAGCCCAGTGAGGGTGTCAGCCACGACCTGACTAACCACACGAGACTCTAGTCCAGGTTTATCGCCTATTTGAGTTCCATCCGCAAAGGAAGTCCGGCCGAGGTTTCACTCACGGCCCCAAACGATGAGAGCAGGGTTCCCAAGAGCACCGTTTGGGTGTCATCCTGGTACACCATGCCTCGTGTCTCTACCGCATCATAGCCCACCCCTAGGGTCAGCGCTACGCATGGCCCCAACACATATCCTACAAACACCAGAAACTAGTTGCAACTCCTGGACAGAGATCAAGGCGATTAATAAGTTGAGAGGGTCAATTAAGTATCCCAATGCATGGTAGTAATTGTCTTGGATCACAAACACGGAACTCAGTTCCTGAGGACAGTTTCAATGAGACAACCCACCATGTACTCCTACATGGCCACTCACCGCTACCTTTACTAAATCGTGTTCACACACTTAGCTCTCAACAGTAGGACATGATGACCACATTCCAATTCATCCCCGATGAATCAGACCTGACACAACTCTAAGCAATAGCAGGCCTAACAAGCAAAACATGAATGAGTAGGCACATCATGGCTCAAACAACTCCTACTCATGCTAGTGGGTTTCAACTATTTACTGTGGCAATGACAGGTCATGCAGAGGAAAGGGGTTCAGCTACTGCAGCATGTAATAGTTGAAACGTTGTTGTCCTAATGTAGTAAAAGAGAGCAAGAGCGAGAGAGTGGGATTGTATCGGAATGCTCAAAGGGGGTTTGCTTGCCTAGCACTTATGAAGATAGTATAGCTCTTCATCGGTGTCATCGAACTCATCGTCGGAACAACGTCTACTGAGGGGGAACAATTACCGGCAACACAAAAAGGAACAACATTCACTACAATGCACAACCAAATGCATGATATGGCATGTTAGGGTACTGAATTCACCTAATGCAATATTTAGCCAAGTTAATTGAAGTGGAATTCAAATAAGATCAAATTCCAACTCCAAATGTTATTTCATAAATTGCCCTAATCAACATTTGTCCTATTCAGTGAGGTTAACTTGTTCAAACATGCATGATCATGGCATAAATAGATTCTTCATATTTTCTGATAATTTTTCATATATAAATTATTTCATTCTGAGCTACGGTTTATTTTCTATGAATTTTAGAAGTTTAGCTCTTTTTCTGGAATTTCTGGTTATTTAGAAACTAAACTAATTCCAGAATAGTAATACTGCATTAGCATGACGTCAACACTGTGTCAGCAGGTCAACGCATCAGCCTGGTCACACCTGACCAGTGGGGCCCACTGGTCAGTGACCCATTTAGTTAACAGTGGTATTAGTGTTAAACTGAACCTAATCTAATTACTGTCAATGTTGGCGTGCGACACCTATGGGATCACATGGATCCCTTTACGATTCGGCAGGGAGAGAGGTATGCACAAAGAGCAGATCTAACGATCAACGCAAGGGGATTTTTACCCAGGTTCGGGCTGCTGAGAAGCATAATACCCTACTCCTGCTTCAGTTTATTGTGTGTGGAAGTTTAAGCCCAAGCTCCAGGAGCGCTTGCAATGAACAGTACGTTCGAGCAGCAGCTATGCATGCAGAATGGGCTAGAAAGTGTCCTCTCTCTGCAGCTACGCCTTGGGCTCCTTTTATACGTCCAAGGGGTCACCAACAGTGGCGTTCGGTACATACATTGAGGTGTAAAGTAGCTACAGTGTTTACGCACTTATCCCAAACGATTTAGGACAAATGCATTAAATGCTCCATTTAGGTGTCCTTACTTTCTTGGGGACGGAAAAAGGGGCCGTCCCATCAGCACCGCTTAAGCCCGCTCACCACTAGAATCATGCCATGCAACCAGGAGGACAAAACCTAAATAACAGGCTGGTCACTGCACTGGGGAGGAGGCAGGGTGGCGGAACCTTGTCGGGTGCGGATCTTGCCAGGTTATCCCGGCAAGGATCTTGGCGGGACTTCGCGGGCCATCCCGGCAAGGATCTTGCTGGGAGCCAAGCTCCCGGTCTTCTGTCTTCTGATCATTGGCCTGAATACTTCCTTGATAATCCTGTATCTGCTTCCAGCTGTCCTCCGGCAGGCCTTGCCGCTGGTACGGCTACAACTGCCCGTGCACAAGTATGGGGTACTAAAGGACCCAAACTTTAGTACACTGACAGGAGCCCCTGGGCCTAGGCCATACACAGGTGCAAGGCGTTGTTGGGCTAGGCCCAAACAGTGCACGGGCACGCGTGGCAGAAGTTAGCTGCTATTATCTTGTTTACCGCGCTTCCCCACGGCGCGTAATAAATGCGCGGCGTGGGAACGTGTGGAACGACCGCAGTAATAGTGCGCTCGCGAAAGCGCATTTACATTGATTAGAAAGGAGGCAGCCCCGCGCCTTCCCCATAAAAATGAATCCGCAGAGGCGTCGCTCATTTACCTCTCATCCTTTCCAATCTAGAAACCGCCACCATCTTCTTCCTCAAACTCAAAGCTGAACTTCTCTCATCCATCCGCCACCTCCACGCCCTCATCATTCTCGGTCTCTGCTTCCACAGCCGCCATGCCGCCCAAAGCGAGCAAGGGTAAAGAGGTGAAAACCGTCAAGGAGAGCGAGCTGGTGAAGATGCGGAAGGAACACGTCGTCTTCGCCCCGACGCTCGATGCGAACGCTCTGAAGGAGCGGTACTTGTGCATGTGGGGGAGGGGGACGAAAGCTCACCCCGCCACCCGCGTGAATCCTGCTTCCGCCACGGGCGGCCCAGATAAATTTCATTTCTTTGTCGCATTCTTCTATTGCGGGCTCTGCCCTCCAGTTTCTGATTTCTTCAACGACATCATGTACACATACGGCTTCCATCTCTTGGATTTCACGCCGAATGCCATGACATGTATGTCAGTCTTCGCCCATCTCTGTGAAAACTTTGCCGGAATAATCCCTAACACAGCCCTCTTCCATCACTATTTCATTCCCCGGATCGAGAAAGGAGAGGCCCTTTCTGGTTCTATCAGCTGGACTCCAAGAGCCTGGAATAAGGAGATATACCCAGAAGGGCTTTACCGTAGCAAGTGGGAAGAGTGGCGGGGCAAATGGTGCTGGATCAAGGAAGAGGATTTCCAGCCTTTCTGTCTGCCCCGACAATTGAAAGTGGTCCGCGGCAACAATTGGAGTTCCCTCGATCCTCAAGATGGGAAACTCACAATTGCTATTACCTGAATCCACCGTCTCAAGGTTGCCGGGCTGACAATAGAAATGGTTGGCGCTGATTTCCTTTGACGCCGCATCGCCCCCTTGCATAACAAAGGTAGACCAGCCTGGGAATTTCGGAATGCTGCAGATATCATGAGGCTATGTCCAGGTTTGAACAACAACTTGACGGTTATGCAGCACACAGCTCTCTGCCACAGACAGTTTAGGCCTGATGGGAAATTCAAGCTGCCGGCGAACATTATCCCTCTGTGCAACAATTCTGCTCTGACCTCAATCATCGCCATGATGCCGGCATGTAACACCCACGGCCTTGACGGAACTTGGGCGAACCATCTGCAGAGCGCGCACAGGCGTTCTTCAACAATCTGTCGGAGGGAGCCATCCGCGAAGAGACCAACCTTATCCGTCCCACCACTAATGAAGAAGTGGCGTACATCGCCAGCAGGGCGGAAGAGGCAAATCTTGCTGCGAAGGCCGGCAGCGTTAGCTTCACGGAAGAGGAGGCCAACCAAGAAGAAGTGATATCCGAAGAGGACCTCGCCGGGCAGGATGAGGCTGCTGGGGAACAGAGCGACACGGCTGCCGAGGGCCCTTCTGGCGAGGGCACAGCTGAGGAACAGCTATACGAGGAGCCCCCAGCTCCAGAGAAGAAGAAACGCGTTCTTCGGAAAGCTGCCTCTGGCATCCCAACGAACCAACCCCCCTCAAGTGGTGAGGTTCCTGGCAAGAAGGCGGCTGGCAAGGCTGCACAGCGGCAAGAAGCCCAACAGCAGCCCACGCGACGTACGAGACACACGGCCGCGGCAACAGCTGGAACGACGGGGGCGTCTCATGCAATAGCGCCAACGGCCGGAGCAACAGGATCACGCCGACCCGCCGCCTCTGGGACAGCCAAGCGACCCAGGACCCCTTCTCTGCCCCCTCACACAGATACTGAAGTGGAGGTCGACTTCGACCTCTCCGCTTTCAGTCCGGAGAGAGAAGAGTAAGGGTCCCGTCGCATCTCTTAATTTTTGAGTTCTGATTTTGCTTAATTCACTTGTCTTGCTTCGGCTTGTCTCCGCAGGGATACGGAAACATTGGCACAAAGGATGGCGAAGAGGGAAAAGACTTCAACGGGTGATGAGCCCCCGGCAAGCATCATGGATGCGCCAGAGCTCATCATCATCAGCCCGGAGCTCAGTCCTCCTCGCAACCCCCAACCCAGCCCCCAACGTGAGTACACTACTCATTTTCCTGCTGGCAGGCGTAGAGATGTTTTATCTTTGTCACTGACATCGCCGGGCTTTGCAGGAGAAGAACGGCAATAGGAAGAGCCATCGGAGGCCGTCCTTGACATGCCGCCTCCGTCAACCACGCTGCCCAGAGGTAAATCCCCGGCAAGGGCTTCCACCGACGAGCCCATTCGCGTCGAAGAGGAGCCGGCAATCACGAGTACTGGCAGTCCTACATCGGCAACCAATGTTGCCGGGAAAGGAGAACCCACCTCTCAACAGCTCAACACAGGTAAACCATTTGCCTCTGAGTACTTGTTATTCTTTCTTTATTTTTGTCTTCTTGAACTTCAACCTCGGTCTTATCTTGTTTATTTACCTGGTCTTCAGATCTTCCCTCAATGGAAGAGATGAATGTTGACATCGTCATCGAGGAGACCGCCAAGAATGCTGCCACCGAGGCTGACAAGATTGCTGCTGATGAAGCCACCAATGACGCACAGGAAAAAGCCGCCAAAAGGTCTGCTGAGAGGACCGGCAAGGAGACCAGTGACCATACTGATGGCGTTCCCGCCACAGGAGCGCCTGGCGCTACACCGGCCACGGAATCCCCACTTGCCGGCGAGACGGTTGTCAAAGATCAACCGTCAACATCCAAGGTCCCCCCGTCAAGCAGATACCTCAAAGTTGGCGACAACCTGTTTGTCAGCATACCAGGGACGGCAAGCACTGGGGTGTCAACTGAAGGGGAAATTTTTGATGAAGATGTCATTACTGCTGCTGGGCCCAAAATTGTTGACGAGCCATGCGCCAGCAGCAGCAGGTCCGAGGAAGAACAGCTCCTCCAAGCCATGAGCAACAACTTTCAGAAGCTCCAGGCCCTTTACCGTGCCCGGAAAGAGAAACTGGACTCCAGGGCAGCAGTTACTGAAGCAGCAGAGACAGATTTCCAGAAGCACGTCGAGCAAATGCGAGTCTGGTACACCGAGGCTTTTCAGGAACTGATGACTGGCTGGGAACAACTGAGCCAGAGTTGGAACGAGTTCCTCTTGAAGCAGCCTGACACTGAGAAGGCATAGGAAGAGGCCGCGCAGCGGGCCGCTGCAGAGGAAGCTCGCTTAACACAACTCCGTGTCGGGCTTGATGCTCAGGAAGAAGACCTTGCTGCTCGCGAGAAGGCACTTGCTGCCAAGCTCCGTAGCAAGGATGAGGAGATCGAAAAACTTGTCGTGCTGCGGACCCAGGAGCTGGAGCAGAAACACAAGGAGACGCTCGAAGCTCTAACTGTAGATCACACCGGCAAGTTAAAGGAAGCCATCGATGATGCCGATGCTGCAGAGGCCGCCAAGAACAAGCTGGATGATAAAGTAAAGAGGCTAGAGGCAGACCTCGAGGAACATGGCAAGGAGCTCTCGACGCTCAAAGCTGACAGAGAGAAGACTCTCTACAGCTTGGCAGAGATGCAAACCTCCATGTCCGACAAGATCAAAGAGCTCACCGCAGCCAAAGAATCCATCGCTGATCTGACTCTGAAGCTGACCACGCTGGAGAAATCCTTGGAGGACGGCAAGACTCGCGAGAAGGCTTTGATCAAAGACCTTCAGAATGAGAAGGACCTGCTCAATAGCGCCGCCGCCTCTTACAATGATTTTGAGAAAGGCGTGAAGATCTGGATGGAGCGCCTTGTCGACGTCGCGGAGAGGCTTGAAGCAGAACTATCCAGCATGGGCCTGTGGAACTTCAATTATTCCTCCGACGACAGGGTGTCCTCGAGCGCCAAGCTGACCATGTTCTTCGAGGGCATCATCGATGCGTTGAAGCTGCTCCATTCTGAACGAGCAACCCATCTGGCCAATGAGTCCCGCAAACTCTGCCGGGTCGTCCTTCTCAAGGTGCTCGTCAAAGTGGTGCACAAGAACCCTGGCATCAACCTCACCAACGTTCTCGACAGCTTGCCGGAGGATGCAAACCTCGAAGCGCTCAAAGAACTCATCGCGCCCATCGTCGACAAGGTTAGCCAAGTCAAGAGGGTCGAGGGCCAGCGCAGGGACTAGTCACTTTGCTTCATCTTTGCCGCCACCATTCCATGCCAAAGACAATTTTATCTTTAGTTAGAAACGCGACAATCATCAATGTAATATAACTTGCTCTGTTTTGGATGAATGCATGCTATTTCCCTTGTCGAATTCCTTTCTGTATGGTGCGTGCCCTACGCTTATTGGAAGCTTGCCGGTGCGCGCGTCCAGCCGCGAGCGCTAGATGCGGGTCTTTAGCAGCCTGCTCGAGGTGTCGCTACTGGCAAGGTATCCTTGACGTTTTCGGTGTAGCCACCTAAACTATTGAGCGGACTCGAAACAGAGTAAGGGCACAACCGATCACGACAAGGTTCCTTCGCGTGCAGGTTTTCCATACAAAAGCCGAAATCGTTCAAGGAAAATGGCCTTTAAGTAAAAAAGAAATTCACTTAGAGTTCTGCAACTTAGCTTTTTTGTTACTGCTTTCCTTCCGGCAAGATGTCAACCTTGGACATCGCCTGTCGGTATCCATACCATCACACTCCCCCGGGCAAAGTTGCACGCAAAGGAGCCTTCTATCCTTGAGAAAAAGAAAGAAGAGAAAAAAAAGGATATGGAATCTTGGCGGTTCATTAGCTCTTACCGGAAGCAAGTGGTTTACAATATCTCAGACAGACATGCATATAGTATAACATGAAATCTGACAGGAATTGTAAAACACTTAAGTTTTATTCAACTATGCATAGGGTCTGCGCCTGGTTTTGTACAAAGGATTACATGCCTTGCCGGCAAAACTTGCACAAAAGGTGGTTGCCGGGAGGCCCGGCAACCGCGCCTTTTGGATAGAACTTACGAAGATGTTCGATATTCCAGGAATTGCTCACTGGAATACCATCCTCGGTCTCTAGGCGGACAGCACCAGGCCCGGTGACTCATACTACCCGATAAGGGCCTTCCCACTTTGGCGTCAACTTGTTGGAATTCTTGGCCGACTGAATGCGCCAAAGAACAAGGTTGCCTTCCTCAAGACTTCGGGCATGAACCTTGCGGCTATGGTAGTGGTGCAAGGCTTGCTGGTAGCGTGCAGCTCGCACAGCAGCCTGAAGACGATCTTCCTCAAGGAGCGTGGCGTCATCTTGCCGCAACTGCTCTTGCTCAAGCTCATCATAAGCGAGCACTCGAGGTGACCCGTATATGAGTTCCGTGGGGAGAACTACTTCTGCCCCGTATACTAGGGAGAAGGGTGTCTGGCCAGTGGCTCGATTTGGTGTCGTTCTGATTGACCAAAGAACCGTCGGCAACTCATCAATCCAACGTCTTCCACACTTTTTCAGCTTGTCGAAGGTCCTTGTCTTGAGCCCTCGCAACACTTCAGCATTTGCCCTTTTTGCTTGGCTGTTGCTTCTTGGATGAGCAACAGAAGCAAAACAAATTTTGCTGCCAAGGCCTTGGACGTATTGCATGAAGGTGTGGCTCGTGAACTGTGTACCATTGTCGATGATGATCCTGTTTGGGACACCAAAACGGCAAACTAGTCCCTTGAAGAACTTGACGGCTGATTGTGCTGTCACCTTTCTCACTGCCTCCACCTCCGGCCACTTTGTGAACTTGTAGATTGCGATGTACAAGTACTCAAAGCCCCCGGTAGCACGGGGAAAAGGGCCCAATATGTCGAGCCCCTAGACTGAAAATGGCCAGGAAAGAGGGATTGTCTGAAGAGCTTGAGCTGGCTGATGCAATTTCTTTGAATGAAACTGGCACGCTTCACACTTGGTTACTAGTGCAGTTGCATCCTGGAGGGCAGTGGGCCAAAAGAAACCTTGCCGGAATGCCTTACCGACAAGAGCTCTTGAACCTATGTGGGAGCCACATATGCCTCCATGTATCTCTGCCAACGGCTCCAGTCCATCTTCCCGAGGAATACACTTCAATTTCACGCCGTTCGGTCTTTTTCTGTACAGGACGTCATCCACGAACTGGTACATACTAGACCGACAGGCTACTTTCTCCGCTTCTTCCTGCTCTTCGGGGAGTTCCCCTATTTGGAGGAACTGGACGATGTGCTGTGCCCATGCCGGAGCCTGAGGCTCAACAGCAAGGACTAAAGGCATACCTTCTGTCGTGGGAACATTTGTCTCGACGGCAAGGACCTGAGGCCTCGCCGGAGCCCGTTGTTCCCCGGCAAGCTTGTCGTTGTTCTCAGCAACTTCCCTGCCGGCGGCTTTTGGGAGCTCTGCCGGAAAGTAATGGCCAGAACTCAACTTCCATCGCTTATGTTGCCTTGCTGATGGTGTTACAGACGGCTGAGTCAATCGAAGCACAAAAGTACCTGGTTCCACAGGTAACTTAAGGGCAGCACGCTTTGACAGGTTGTCAGCAATATCGTTCTCCACTCGAGTAACATGCTCTATCTGCAGACCGTCAAAGCGCTCCTCCAATTTCCTCACTTCATCTACATAAGCTTCCATCAACGGGCTCTGATAGTCTTTGTTCACCTGCTTGACGACAAGCTGTGAATCACCTCTGACAATGAGCTTCTTAATTCCAAGATCCGCCGCGATCCTGAGACCGGCAAGCAGCCCTTCGTATTCTGCAGTGTTGTTTGTTGATCTCTCCCAGGGAAAGTGCATTTGAATTACATATTTGAGGTGCTCTCCGGTGGGTGCGACAAGCAGCACGCCTGCACCGGCGCCTTGCGGCGAGAAAGCCCCATCAAAATACATAATCCATTCTCGATCTGTTTCCTTACCAGGGAGAGTTTTCTCTTGACTTTCTTCGTCTGGTGTTGGGGTCCATTTTGCAATGAACTCTGCCAAGGCCCTGCTCTGAATTTTTGAAGTGCTTTCAAACTTGGGATCAAAGCTTGACAATTCCAATGCCCACTCCACAATCCTACCGGTCGCATCTGGATTTCTTAAAATCCGCTGCAATAGGAAGCGAGTGACGACGGTAATCTCATGCGCTTGGAAATAATGGCGCAGCTTCCTCGAGGCCATAAGGAGGCCGAAGAGCAATTTCTGCACACCAGAATATCTTGACCTAGCCCCCTGCAAAAGGGAACTGACAAAATAAACTGGGCGTTGCACCATCGTCTTCCTCTACGCTGCTTCATTTAATTTTGCAAATCCTGCCTTGTCGGCACTAGACCTCGCCGGAGAAGACTCCAGCTCGTCGCTTGTCAGGCTTGCCGTTGCTACTGCTTCTTCATCAGCTTCTCTCTGCGCTACCAATGTAGCACTAACCACTTGATTCGTCGCTGCTAAATATAGCAACAACGGCTCTCATGGCCTAGGCGCGACTAGTCTTGGCGAAGAGGAGAGGTACTTCTTCAAATCCTGCAGCGCTGCCTCCGCTTCCGGAGTCCATTTCATTGGGCCTGCCTTCTTCAAGATTTTGAAAAAGGGTAGGGCACGCTCAGCAGATTTGGAGATAAATCTGCTCAGAGCAGCAATGCAGCCGGCAAGTCGACGTACATCTTTGACGCGTCTCGGTGCGTCAATCTGCTCAATTTCCTTGATCTTGTCGGGATTTGCTTCGATCCCACGCTGAGACACAAAGAACCCAAGAAGCTTGCCGGACGGAACGCCAAACACACACTTTTCGGGATTGAGCTTCAGATTGATCTTGCGCAGATTTGCAAATGTCTCATCCAAATCTTGTATGAGCGTTGCTTTGTCCTTGGTTTTAACCACTATGTCATCCATATAAGCTTCCATATTTCTATGTTGCTGGGGCTCAAAACCAATCTGGACCGCTCTTGCAAACGTTAAACCAGCACTTTTCAACCCGAAGGGCATACGTAAGAAACAATATGCAACACACGGGGTGATAAATGCGGTTTTCTCTTCATCTTCCTTTGCCATGAAAATCTGATGGTACCCTGAATAGGCGTCCAGAAACGACAGCAGATCGCAGCTG
The DNA here is from genome assembly GCA_011799875.1 of Thinopyrum elongatum. Taxonomy (NCBI): domain Eukaryota; kingdom Viridiplantae; phylum Streptophyta; class Magnoliopsida; order Poales; family Poaceae; genus Thinopyrum; species Thinopyrum elongatum. Next base: position 233,370,091 of record CM022299.1, read on the forward strand.
GCAGTGGAGTCCACAATCTGGTCGATGCACGGCAAGGGGAAAGGATCTTCTGGACAGGCTTTATTGATATGTCTATAGTCAATACATAGCCTCCATTTTCCATTCGCCTTGCGCACTACAACTGGATTGGCCAACCACGTCGGATGGAGCACTCCTCTAACCAAACCTGCCACTTCCAACTTCCTGATTTCTTTGGCAATAAATTCTTGTCGTTCCAAAGACTGCTTCCTAACCTTTTGCTTGATGGGCCGTGCATGAGGACAGACAGCAAGGTGGTGCTCAATTACATCCCTGGGAACACCGGGCATATCAGATGGTTGCCATGCAAACACATCGATATTCGCCCGCAGGAAAGCAACGAGTGCGCTTTCCTATTTGTCATCGAGGGTGGAACTTATGGTGAAAGTTCCTCCCGTACCATCCTCCTTGACGGGCACCTTCTTGGTTTCTGGCGGAGCTGCCTTGGATTTCTTGCTCTTGCCGGTGGAGCTCTTCGGCACATCCTCGACGGGAGCGCAACACTCCGAGGAGGTGTGCTTGCCGGAGTGTGTGCTAGAGGTCTTGCCAGTCTTCTTCTTCCCCCCAGGAGCTTCAGCGGCAGGAGCAAGTGCCTTGGCGGCAGATGCTGCAACTGCCTCCCAGTAGAGTTGGTCGGCACAGATAAGTGCGTCCTTCTTGTTAGAGTTGACAGTGATGACGCTCATCGGCCCGGGCATCTTTAATACATTGTAAGCGTAGTGCGAGGCCGCCATGAACTTGGCCAGTGTTGGGCGGCCGAGAATCCCGTTATATGGCAACAGAATCTTGGCGACGTCGAAAACGATATTTTCTGTTCTATAGTTCAGCTCACTGCCAAATGTCACCCGCAATGTGATCTTGCCTTTCGGTTGGCTCCTTCCTGGATTGCTCCCTTGAAACGTGCCCGTTTCCTTGAGATCTTCGTCAGGAATTTGCAACCTCTTGATCACGCTAGGCGAGATTAGATTCAAACTGGCCCCACCGTCAACTAACATTTTTGTTACCTTGAGGTTGCGAATTGTTGGTGAAACCAACAATGGCAAGCACCCAACCGCGGTTGTGCGATCAGGATGATCCTCAACGTCAAAAATGATAGGCGTGCTGGACCATTTCAGAGGCTTCCGAGCATCGACTGACGGCTCCATCGCATTAATCTCTCGCACCCACTGTTTAAGTTGGCGGTGAGAAGAATGCAGCGAGGCGCCTCCATCAAGGCACATAGCCTCTGTAGCTTTTTGAAACTCATGCTCGCTGGAGTCGTCATCCTCTTCATTGTCATCTTCACCCCCCTCTTCTTTGTCGCGGCCTCGAGCGGGCCTCTCCATCTGTTGCTTAGCCTTGCCGGGCGACCTCCTCGGCCACCGTGTTTCTTGCCGGACCCTCCAGCACCATCTTGGGCTCTCTCCTTGTCTCGCCTTTCGTATTCAGCCTTCTGCCTCTCGACAAGCTGTTCAACTTGCCGGCAATTCTGGAGGTCATGGCCCTTGGTGCGATGGATCTTGCAATATTGCTTGTCGGAGCCCTCCGGCTTGTCGGTAGCTGCCAAGGCCTAACAGGAGGGACACCCAGCAACATCCTTGCCGGGGCCATCAACCTTAGCCTTCTTGGTGGTGCCGGGGTTGCCGGATTCCTCGACAACAAGCACAGCCTTGCCCTTACGCTTCCTGTTACACCACCGACCTTTTCTTGCCGGGGTGGCAGCATCTTCATCTTCAGAGTCGACTTCCGTGCCAGCGTTCTCGCCGGGGAGTCTCCTTCCCTCTTCAGCCCGAGCACATTTGTCTGCCAGAGCATAGAGCTCAGCAATCTCCCTGACTTTTTTCATCGCCAGCTCCTCTCGCATCTTGCGGTTGCACACGTTCTGATGAAACGCGCTAATAATAGTGGTGGGATGAATGTCTGTGATATTGTACTGTACGCGGCTGAATCTCTGTATGAACTTGCGCAAGGGCTCGCTCTCCTTCTGGGGGATGAGGTGTAAATCACTTTCTTGGCCATGAGCTTGATGGCCTCCGACAAAGGCGCCAACAAACTGGTGACACAGGTCTGACCAGGAAGAAATGGAATTCTCTGGCAGATGCATCAACCACGACCTGACGTTGGGCTTAAGCACCAACGGGAAGTAGTTGGCGAGTATCTTGTCGTCTCGAGCTCCGGCAGCCTGCACCGTGATGGTGTAGATGCTCAAGAATTCCGACGGGTGAGTCTTGCCGTCGTATTTCTCCGGGACCTCTGGCTTGAATGTTCAGAAATTGGGCCACTGGACTCGCCGCAGCTCACGGGTAAACGCTGGACACCCCACCTCATAAGGCAGGTCACCAGGATTCCCTGGCGCAGGCTTGTCGATAGTAGGCCCTACGCGCCTATTAGATTGATGGCGCGCTTCCCGTCGCCGCTCGATGGTAGTTCGAGCGTCTTCTTTGCTTCGCTCTCGAAGAACTTGACGCTGATCGCGGCGCAATCGCGGATTGGACAATGCCGTGGAATTGCCATCACAGACGTTGGTCCGCCGAGCAAGCGACCGTTGTTGCTGGTGTGAAGGAGAGTGCACCGTAGTCGCTTTACCTCCAGTCTTTTTATCATCGGCACGCATCGGCTCGACGGACCACCGCCGCGAAGGCTCCGCCCGCTGCGGTCCATCTCTGTTGGCGAAGCCGATGAGGCTCTGAATAGCAGCTCTCCATTCCTCGAGCTTCTTCGGAGCGGGAGGGAAATCCAGAAGCAGCTACGCTCGCGCCAATGCCTCTGCTGGTGTAGGCGGCGGCGAGATGTGCGAGGTACGTGAAGTGCTCTGACTCCTAACCGTGTTAGAAGGAGCTCCATCACGGTCCCGCGACCACACCACGCTTCCACCAGCATCTTGGCATGCATGTTGGCCGCGCGCATCTCGGGAATGATGCACAGGGGCCTTTCCTTGGGGACGCCTGGAACAACCATCATCACGACGCTGCTTGTCGCGCGCGACCTAGGAAGGCCACAGCGCATGCGCCGGCACGGGTGTCTTGGAAGGCGTCGTCCCGTCCTTGGAGTTCGCCGCGCCACCCGTAGGCAGCACAGCTCCGTCCTTGGATCTGGTGGCACGCGGGTCGTTGTCGCCGCTGTGAACAACGCCGATCGCCTGGCTTTGTCCGCCAGAACGCCGTGGAGGCTCAAGACCCCCACCTCCTCCATCTGCGTCCATGCCGTCGCCCGTCCGTGAAGGCACGGGCAGACCAGACGTAGATGGACCAGCCACCGCCAAACCCTTCTTCTTGGGGGCCATGGCAACGAAAACGATCAAGAAACCGACTCGCTGATCACTAGATCAGGTTCACGCAACCTTCTTTCCCCTTCCTGGCGCGCCAAAGATGTCGGCGTGCGACACCTATGGGATCGCGTGGATCCCTTTACGATTCGGCAGGGAGAGAGGTATGCACAAAGAGCAGATCTAACAATCAACACAAGGGGATTTTTACCAAGGTTCGGGCCTCTGATAAGCGTAATACCCTACTCCTGCTTCAGTTTATTGTGGAAGTTTAAGCCCAAGCTCCAGGAGCGCTTGCAATGAACAGTACGTTTGAGCAGCAGCTACGCATGCAGAATGGGCCAGAAAGTGTCCTCTCTCTGTAGCTACGCCTTGGGCCTCCTTTTATACGTCCAAGGGGTCACCAACAGTGGTGTTCGGTACATACATTGAGGTGTAAAGTAGCTACAGTGTTTACACACTTATCACAAATGATTTAGGACAAATGCATTAAATGCTCCGTTTAGGTGTCCTTACTTTCTTGGGGACGGAAAAAGGGGCCGTCCCATCAGCACCGCTTAAGCCCGCTCACCACTAGAATCATGCCACGCAACCAGGAGGACAAAACCTAAATGACAGGCTGGTCACTGCACTGGAGCGGAGGCAGGGTGGCGGAACCTTGTCGGATGTGGATCTTGCCGGGTTATCCCGGCAAGGATCTTGGCGGGACTTCATGGGCCATCCCGGCAAGGATCTTGCCGGGAGCCAAGCTCCTGGTCTTCTGTCTTCTGATCATTGGCCTGAATATTTCCTTGATAATCCTGTATCTGCTTCCAGCTGTCCTCCAGCAGGCCTTGCCGCTGGTACGGCTACAACTGCCCGTGCACAAGTATGGGGTACTAAAGGACCCAAACTTTAGTACACCAATAGTCAGGTGTCGGGCCCACCTGTCATGGGCACAGGGGATGCCATTAGGGCTAATTACCTGAGATTAGGCCAGCGGCTAATCGCCGGCGAGGCCAGAGGCGGCGGTGGGGCTCGGGATTGCGCTACAGGGCACGGTTCGAGCCGCGGCTGGGCGCGTTGGAGTGCCCTCGCCGGCGTGCATCGAAAGGTGGTGGCACCCGAGCCTATGGTGGCCGGAGGCAAGGGCTACGAGCTCGGCAGCAGCGGCCGGTGTTCGGGCATGCGCGGGAACGCGGCTGCGGTGGCGTAGGCGATGCGTGCGCAGCACCTAAGCCGTCTACGTGATGCGGCGAGCAAGATGGGCGTGCGCTCGGGACCAAATGGTCACCGGAGCATCGGCGGCGGCAAGCACGGGCGGCGGCGGGTTTCGGTCATCGGCGAAGTGGCAGCTACGGTGTGCAAACGAGACAATGGAGAGGGTGGTTCGAGGGAGAGGCTCACGGCGGTTGCAGCGGTGCAGACGGCGAGCTCGGAGGAGGACCGGAGCGAACGGGGCGGCAGAGGCGATCTCGGCGGCCAAAGGTTGAAGATGATGACGGTGAAGACGAAGCGGGGCTTCCCGAGGCGCGTGGCTCGGTGTAGAGGTCATGGTCGTTACGGCAGTGCTTCTGGACATGTCGGCGAGGCGAAGCTATGGTAGTGGCCGCGGCAATAGTGATCCGCGGCGGCGGGCATGCTCGGCCATCGGGAGGGGAAGCAGAGGAGCGAGGGGGAGAGAGAACCAGAGAGCGAGGGGGGTTCGTGGCCATCTCTGTGGCACTGGGAGAGAGAGCCTCAGGGGCATGAGGTGGGCAGGGAGAAGGTGGAGACCTCGGGCGCGCAGGCGTCGACACGCCTCTGTCTACTAGCAGTGGTTGAAGACAGCCGCTTCGGCCTGGTGGGCTGGGCCGGCCAGCTAGGCCGCGATGTAAGCGCCAGGTGGGTTTTCTCTCTCTCTTGTTTTTCTATTTCTTTCTGTTTTCTAATTTTGCTATTTGTTTTGATCTAGTTCAAAGACCAAAGCATTTTTAAAACTCCTGAAAACAACTGTGGGGGCTATTTGAATTATTTCCAACAGCCCTCAACTGTTTCCAGAATTATTGGAGAATTTAAATTATTTATAGCATTTAAATGCCCTAATTCAAATACAATATGATTTAATTCAAAAAATCCAGGATGACCTAGAAAATTGTGCACCATTTTTGGCAGAGGTTTTCAACCAATTCAAAAATGATGAACTTTTCTAAAAGGCATTTTGGGTTCATTGAAAAGATTTAAACTTGAACCTAGTTGAAATTTTTATCTGCTAGGGTTTGAACATCCCCAATTCAAATTCATTTGAATTTAAACATGATGACATGAATGCTTTGATGCAACTAATTACAAACAATTTCTAGGGCGGTGAGAACTCACCCCCACTAAACAAGAATCTCGTCCCGAGATTCAAGACGTGAGGTAAGAGGAAGAGGGGACACTAAATTATCACGATCTTCATGATCCAATTGCCCTTCTCGAGGATGTTGATTCATCGCTTCATCTTGAGCTTGACATATTTGCCTTCGGTAACTTCATCCAACATGATGACGACGGAACAAAACTCTATAGAAATCGATCTTCTCGAAGATCGAGCAACTCAAAATCAACTCATGGAGTGAGACGTAAGAACATCTCATGAGCTGTGACACAAAACACACATCAGGAATGAGGAAAGGAAGAAGATGATGAAGGTTCAATTTGGTAGGCAACAACTCCACGCTTGAGTAAGATGGTGCATGGTTTCAACGCAGCGAGGAAATAATTGCCATGTTTCCATAACGGGGCACCCTAGAGAAGGTGACTCGTAGAATTATTCCCTTAAGTGGCAAAAAGAATTACTTTTGATACAAAGATCATGGAAACTCTTCATACCAGGCTAAGGCAATTCAGAAACAATCGTTTGAAGGAGTTTGAAGAGATGGCATACACAGTTTGGAAAGAAAGCTAGAGTTATAAGACAACTCAGCAAACGGAAAGGCACATTCCAGTTGATGTCGAGGATATAACCAGTGTTTGAGTATGCTCTCGAGAACTTGAGCATTTCCAAATTCATCAGGGTTTACCAACATCTATGCCATGATCCTGGCAACACTTCATACTACCATGATGAACAGTGATGGAGATGCGGATACAAAGGAAGACAACACTTTCTCAGATTTCACCTTAGCGATGCCAAGGAAACAAAATCTGGATGACTGACCGAGAGACATTTAGCACTCCGCTTCTAATGTTCTCCTTGACGTACTACATACCACAATCATGCTTAAAGCATCAGCATGGTTATCAAGTAAAGGTCGGACTTCGGGAACTCAAGAATCCATAAGGAATAACTTCTAGAACAAGTCATATGAAATCCTCATGGGGAAGCGGCCAACTTAATCAAGATATTACAATAATAGGTCTTCCGGCTAGGTGTGTTGGCCACAACATCCACCTTACCGGGTTATAGAGAGACCAATATTATAATTCTTGGGAAATGTTCCAACCATGATATCTGCCTGAGATTTAGATCTGGTTGGTGACAGGACGCTTCAGACTCAACATGTTTGAAAAGAAAGTTTGCAACACAAGTCGACGAGATGACGTTGCGAGATTCTCATAAATGAACTATGATAGTAAGCTCCAAAACATGAGCTGGTTCTGCTACACACATGTGAACACGCTATGCCAGACGAGCATGACCACATAGTAGTCTTACAATGAAACACTACCGAGTTCTGGTTGGGAATCATCATTAACGATATCAAAGTCTCCGCGTGGAAGTCTAACGGATTAACACTTTAGAACAGACTCGTTTATCTTGAACAAATCAATCAGTGGCTTGGTGTGCTAGGGAATACATATGGAATGAAGATGATCAGTCTATCAGACCATAGAATACTTCGCACATGCATGACTGACTTGGGATGATTCCAGAGGAAGCAAAACAATCTTTGTCGAATCCATGGCGGCAACTTACATCAAGTGCACGTGAACTAGAGGAAGTTACTCCTTTCATCCAAACATATCCTTCATGAATGGAACACGAAGGCATTGCTTACTAAGTTTCCAACACTAGCTTAATGTCCAACAAAATCATGGAGAAGATAAGGATGTTGTCGATGGGCTCAACAACAATTCATCCAGGTTTCCATATAAATGGAATTCCACAATCATGTGAACAAGGTGATAGCATTGGTCAGACCCAAAGATATAATGGTGTATGCTCGAGGAACAACCACGAGTAAGACAACATTACGAACATCATTGGTTCTGATTTGATTTGACAATAGCCCATACTCAAATCAAGGGTTTGGGTAAGACAATAAGTCCAACAACTAAACACGAAGGTCAATCGATGAAGATTTCATCTTGCTTCAACACACACACACGACAGATATCCCTTCGAAACAAACTAAGTTAGACAAGCTTTTATCTTCCAACTCTCCAAGTTGTTGTTTAGCTTGACCAACTAGCTCAGGGGTATCCAACACAGATTCTTGGAGAAGGGTAGTTTAGGGGAAACCCAACTTGATCACGAGCTCAACATAACAGTCAGGGGACAACCTGGTGATACTTCCGAGAAGATAATCGGAAAATCATGAACCATCGATATGTTACTAAGCTCGAGAACAATCTTGCTCTTCAGGCAAGATGATGTGATCAAAAGAGCAAGGGTTTGACAAAATCCTAACCCATCGATCGAAGAGTGCACCAACAAAAATGGACTAGGTAGCACGATCAGTCTTAGGATGGTGATTCAATAACCAACACGCTAAGGATGAGAATATTATCCTTTAACTACCAAGCAACGGGATTGCTATGAGTATTGATTTCACACATCATGGTTCACTTGTCGGTATTCCGGTTGCAACAACATGGGCACCGAGGAATGAATGATGATGGTGAGTAGTATCACTACAACAAGAACATAAGAGATGGTGCATTTCTCATGACATTCCTGACATAAAAGGGGGTAATACTCTAGGGTAGAATAGAACAAAAGTTGGATTGCATCTTGATCTGCGGAACACAACTGCTTTGACCGAATCCTGGAAATGGATGAGGTACTGGATGGTTCTCCTAGTCATTCTGAAATAGTACGGCTTGACGGACTACAAGAATAATAGGCATCGATGAACACGAATGCACACATACTCTTGACTATCAACTGATAAACAGAGGTCAGAAAATAACTAAAGAGGGACAACTCAAAAGAACGTATGATTTTCTGAGTTGTGGATGCATAGATTAGCATGTCGAACAAAGCTCAACATATTTCTTCCGGATAACCCATGCAGAAGAGGAGGACTGGCAGATTCACAATGCAGAATGGAGAACTCATCAATAGCACTCTGGTTGTGATCTTTTGGTTCAAAAGAACTTCTGCCATAATGGTTCATGGTATTGGAAGAACGATATACCACGGACCTCAAAGACTATCACAAAGGTTACTAATATCCTAAAGGAACGAGCAAACACTATCAACAGGAAGTAAGTGGAGTGAATCTTGGGTTCACGAACCCAGAGATGGAATACCTACTAACTAAATAACATCATGAGATGTTTTCGAGAATGACGGCCAGAATCATCACACTACAAACACAAGACAAAGCTAGAGTAATAGATGGTTCTATAAAATATCCTAGTGTCATAATAATAGTTTCAACATATATGTCGAAGCAATGGAGTACCTCAACACACCGATTAGTGTGCTTAATCTGACCCCAAAAGGACATTGAGAACATGGAGGAAAGATTTGCAAATGCATTAGACTATTTAGAAACCTGGGATGACTCGGACAGCATAACGGCTGTAAATGCTCAAAAAGATTTGAGACATCCTGCAAATTGTTGTCATGACCACTTAACATCACAATATCAAGGTTCCGAGACTAACAGTTAACACGGAAGTACTAGAAACTGAAATGAGACTTCAATGCATCATTCCTATGAGACTACAGATTAGTAACACGTGATCCTGATAGAAAGATGAGGAAGCCTAGTTTCTTAACCCCATAGAAAAGAAGAGGATGACTCAGATCAGAAGGACATAAGGTAAAGGAGTAAAAAGAGCCTTATGTTCCCTTCCACAATCAATTCCCTTATACAACTAAAGCATTTCTAGACAAGACTTCGACCAGTTTGGCTTGGTAATCCTACAGGCAGTCAGGCTCTGATACCAAAGTTGTCAGGACCCCGATCCTAAGTCACACCGATCTAGCTGTAACACATCATATCACTTTGCGGCCTCACGCACGGTATCCCCACGGGTGCCACCTTACCTGGCCCGGGACCGTTTGCGCCTTTTGGCTCACATATATGATAGTGTCGCTAGCATCCATATGACAGAGAACCCGGGCCGACATGACTAGTCGTAAACCCAAGGTGGCACTAACTTACAGGGACAGGCATACATTACCCAGTAATGCACGTGTCGGTCATCAACGTATGAACCCAAGTCGTAGCAAGCTACAAGGACTTAAAGGAACAACGCGTGACATTTCCCCGAAGGAACAGACACAGGAGCAAAGAAGGACACATGCCGATCATCCCATGTGTTCCGGAGCAGTAGCAAGCTACCATGGCTCAGTGGAAGCACTAGGAGATATTTCCCCATAAGAGAGGCTACCAAGAATAAACAACTAGATTGTCGGATCCCACACATACCAAGCATTTCAAAATCATACACACAATATGCTCGATAAGTGCAAATACAACATGGCATCACAACAAAACTCTACGACTTAAAGTATTTATTCAGAAGGCTCCGAAGAGTCATACATAGTAAGAATTACAATCATGGGTCACATGACCCAACATACAGAGCATACAGGCAATAGAAGCATAAACATGTCTGGGTACACACATCCGAAAAGGAAGAAGGCTTTAGAGCCTGACTATCTACAAGACCCTCCCAAGGGTACAAGATCGTAGCTGAGGTAACAAACTAAATGTCGAAGTCCACACGGAACTACTAGTGAGACTGAAGTCTCTCTGCAAAAACATAAATTAAGCAAACATGAGTACAAATGTACCCAACAAGACTTACATCAGAACTATCTACATATGCATCAGTATCAACAAAGGGGTGGTGGAGTTTAACTGTAGCAAGCCAGCTTTGACCCAGTGGCTATCATGTACTACGACTGCTGGTAACTCTTTTGAGGTGGCGCACACGAGTCCAGATATTCACCATATCAATACACCACTATGGATCCGCTCCCGTCTCCCTACGAGAAGGCCATCTATAGCACTCACGCTTATCTTGCGCATTTTAGAGTATCCACTTCCACTTGTGTATGAACAATGTAAGCATTCCAAGTAGTCCATATCCGCGGACGCGGCTATTCGAATAGATCATATTACCCTGCAGGGGTGTACTTCTTCACACGCGCTCTCACCACTTATCGCCGTTTACAAGACATGTACTCGGCAACCTTCAAGCGGAAGCCCAGCGAGGGTGTCGGCCACGACCTGACTAACCACACGAGATTCTAGTCCAGGTTTATCGCCTATTTGAGTTCCATCCGCAAGGAAGTCCGGCCGAGGTTTCACTCACGGCCCCAAACAATGAGAGCAGGGTTCCCAAGAGCACCGTTTGGGTGTCATCCTGGTACACCGTGCCTCGTGTCTCTACCGCATCATAGCCCACCCCTAGGGTCAGCGCTACGCATGGCCCCAACACATATCCTACAAACACCAGAAACTAGTTGCAACTCCTGGACAGAGATCAAGGCGATTAATAAGTCGAGAGGGTCAATTAAGTATCCCAATGCATGGTAGTAACTATCTTGGATCACAAACATGGAACTCAGTTCTTGAGGACAGTTTCAATGAGACAACCCACCATATACTCCTACATGGCCTCTCACCGCTACCTTTACCAAATCGTGTTCACACACTTAGCTCTCAACAGTAGGACATGATGACCATATTCCAATTCATCCCCGATGAATCAGACCTAACACAACTCTAAGCAATAGCAGGCATAACAAGCAAAACATGAATGAGTAGGCACATCATGGCTCAAACAACTCCTACTCATGCTAGTGGGTTTCAACTATTTACTGTGGCAATGGCAGGTCATGCAGAGGAAAGGGGTTCAGCTACTGCAGCATGTAACAGTTGAAACGTTGTTGTCCTAATGTAGTAAAAGAGAGCAAGAGCGAGAGAGTGGGATTGTATCGGAATGCTCAAAGGGGGTTTGCTTGCCTGGCACTTCTGAAGATAGTATAGCTCTTCATTGGTGTCATCGAACTCATCGTCAGAACAATGTCTACTGAGGGGGAACAATTACCGACAACACAAAAAGGAACAACATTCACTGCAATGCACAACCAAATGCATGATATGGCATGTTAGGGTACTGAATTCACCTAATGCAATATTTAGCCAAGTTAATTGAAGTGGAATTCAAACAAGATCAAATTCCAACTCCAAATGTTATTTCATAAATTGCCCTAATCAACATTTGTCCTATTCAGTTAGGTTAACTTGTTCAAACATGCATGATCATGGCATAAACAGATTCTTCATATTTTTCTGATAATTTTTCATATATAAATTATTTCATTCTGAGCTACGGTTTATTTTCTATGAATTTTAGAAGTTTAGCTCTTTTTCTGGAATTTCTGGTTATTTAGAAATTAAACTAATTCCAGAAAAGTAATACTGCATTAGCATGACGTCAACACTGCGTCAGCAGGTCAATGCATCAGCCAGGTCAAACTTGACCAATGGGGCCCACTGGTCAGTGATCCATTTAGTTAACAGTGGTATTAGTGTTAAACTGAACCTAATCTAATTACTGTCAGGTGTCGGGCCCACCTGTCATGGGCACAGGGGATGCCATTAGCACTAATTACCTGAGATTAGGCCGGCGGCTAATCGCCGGTGAGGCCAGAGGCGGCGGTGGGGCTCGGGATTGCGCTATGGGGCACGGTTCAAGCCGCGGCTGGGCGCGTTGGAGTGCCCTCGCCGGCGCACGTCGAAAGGTGGTGTCAGCCGGGCCTGTGGTGGCCGGAGGCAATGGCTACGAGCTCGGCAGCGGCGGCCGGCGTTCGGGCATGCGCGGGAACGCGGCTGCGGTGGTGTAGGCGATGCGTGCGCGGCACCTAAGCCGTCTACATGATGCGGCGAGCAAGATGGACGTGCGCCCGGGACCAAATGGTCACCGGAGCATCGTCGGCGGCAAGCACGGGTGGCGGTGGGTTTCGGTCGTCGGTGAAGCGGTGGCTACGGCGTGCAAATGAGACAACGGAGAGGGTGGTTCGAGGGAGAGGCTCACGGCGGTTGCAGCGGTGCAGACGGCGAGCTCGGAGGAGGACCGGAGCGAACGGGGCGGCAGAGGCGATCTCGGCGGCCGAAGGTTGAAGTCGACGATGATGAAGACAAAGCAGGGCTTCCCGAGGCGCGTGGCTTGGTGTAGAGGTCATGGTCATCACGGTGGTGCTTCTGGACATGTCGGTGAGGCGAAGTAGTGGCAGTGGCCGCGGCAATAGCAATCCACGGCGGCGGGCATGCTCGGCCATCGGGAGGGGAAGCAGAGGAGTGAGGGGGAGAGAGAACCAGAGAGTGAGGGGGTTCGTGGCCGTCTCCGTGGCGCTGGGAGAGAGAGCCTTAGGGGCGTGAGGAAGGCAGGGAGGAGGTGGAGACCTCTGGCGCGCAAGCTCGACACGCCTCTGCCTACTGGCAGAGGTTGAAGACAGCCGCTTCGGCCTGGTGGACTGGGAGGCCAGCTAGGCCGCCAGGTAAGCGCCAGGTGGGTTTTCTCTCTCTCTCTCTTGTTTTTCTATTTCTTTCTGTTTTCTAATTTTGCTATTTGTTTTGATCTAGTTCAAAGACCAAAGCATTTTTAAAACTCCTGAAAACAACTGTGGGGGCTATTTGAATTATTTCCAACAGCCCTCAACTGTTTCCAGAATTATTGGAGCATTTAAATTATTTATAGCATTTAAATGCCCTAATTCAAATATAATATGATTTAATTCAAAAAATCCAGGATGACCTAGAAAACTGTGCACCATTTTTGGCAGAGGTTTTCAACCAATTCAAAAATGATGAACTTTTCTAAAAGGCATTTTGGGTTCATTGAAAAGATTTAAACTTGAACCTAGTTGAAATTTTTATCTGCTAGGGTTTGAACATCCCCAATTCAAATTCATTTGAATTTAAACATGATGACATGAATGCTTTGATGCAACTAATTACAAACAATTTCTAGGGTTGTGACACATGAGGTCCCATATGTCTGGGTTTCCTGAATCCCGAGAGTATTCTGTATGGTGGGTGGGTGGGAAAAATTCGAGAATTCCCTCCTGCAGCGGACCTGGACTATCCTTGATGGGTGGTTGAGTCATGTCTGGTTCTGATCGTGCAGGGCTCGGATCTGGACTAGTGCGCGGTTGGATCGGCTCAAGGCCGGATCTAGCGTTGGGGCTCGAGTCCGGTCGTATCTCTGGGCTGGTGTCTGACTCCGAACTGGAGACTCGAGTGTACACCGTTTTAGCTTGTACGGCTGTGGCCCCTCCTGGGCCTCTTCGACGGTGGCAACGTGGTGAGTGACTGGAGAGGTGTTGATTTCTCGGTCGTCGGGTTTAAGCCCGATCCGATCATAGGCCGTGGGCCTGATGACGGAGATTCCCATTGCACGGAATAGATTTACCAAGTGGTCCGCCGGTCGGGCACACGGGGGTGCCGGATATTCCGGCGATTCGGTGGGAGATCTTGTGAGCCGTCTATCAGAGTTAGGCTTCAAAGCCGGACTCTGAGAGATACACGATTCTTGCAAGTCTGCTGGTCCTGGGGTTGATGCCCCCGAACCGGTGAGTTCCTCTATGGGGACGAAGCCTTCGATCTGGTCGAAGCGACCAGTGGGATCGGCGCGCACCAATATGTCACCGAAGACGAGGAGATGACCAGGGGCAGGGGAGCCCTCGGTGCGGGTGTGGTCTCCAACGACCGGTTGAGCCATCGATTCTTATGGCGATCCAACAGCGGAACTCTCAATGAAAGCACCAATGTCGGTGTCAAAACCGGTAGACCTCGGGGTAGGGGGTCCCAAGCTGTGGATCTAGGATCGATGAGGAACAAGGGATGATGAACACAGTGTTTACCCAGGTTCGGGCCCTCTCGAAGAGGTAAAACCCTACGTCCTGCTTGATTGTATTGGATGTATAGTATGGTTTACAGAGTAGATCTACCTCGAGATCAGCATGAGCTAAACCCTAAGGAGATGAGGTGATGAATGTAGCTATAGCCCTAAAGACTACAACCCTCGGTTTATATAGACACCGTTAGGGTTAGGGTTATCGAAGATAGATTACAATAAGGGATTAAAGAGATCCTGCGCCATCTTGAATTGGAGGGCACACCACGACTTCATAGATCTCCTGTCACTATACGGCTCCACCAGTCCGGCCCATACTCATTGGGTCGTCGCCCCGAGGACACCTTAGTCCATGACTCCCTCATCCATTATAAAAGATATCAAGTATTTCATTTTTTCTTAAGAGGATGATCTGGCAAAGCGTTAAGTAGTTGGAGAAGCCTCCCCCAACCTTGAGGGAGACTCTCTTCTATAATTTGCACAAAGTTAAATATTTCCTGTAAGGCAGCTTGTTTCTTATGAGCAGGAAAATATTTTCAAGAGAAGTAATAAATCATATCCTGGGGACTCCGCACACAACTAGGAGCAAGAGTATTAAACCATATCTTAGCATCACCCTTTAACGAGAAAGGAAATAATTATGAATATACTAATAGCGAATTTTTTCCTCATGAGCAAATAGGGTGGCTATATCATTTAATTTAGTAAGATGTGCTACAACGGTTTCAGTTTCATAACCATGGAAAGGATCTGATTCAACCAAAGTAATTAACTCGGGATTGACAGAGAATTCATAATCTTTATCAGTAACAAAGATAGGTGAAGTACCAAACTTAGGATCATATTTCATTCTAGCATTCAAAGATTTTTCTTTCAACTTGCATAGTAATTTCTTAAGATCATCTCTTTCCTTACAAGCAACAAAATTCCTATATATCTCTTCATCCATAACATAACCCTCAGGTATCTTAGGCAATTCATATCTAGGAGAGCTAGGTCGAATAGGTGTTTCATAATTTTCAGCTTCAATAACTTCATCAGTTTCAGCATTCTCACATTCTTTAGCTTTAGCAAGTTGTTCATCAAGAAATTCACCTAGTGGCACAGTCTTATCAAGCAAAGTACTAGCATCATCAATCGCAGCATTCATAGCAGAAGTAGCATCATCACTTGCAACATATCAAAATTAATAGCAGGTGGTGGTGTCGCAAGCTTACTCAAAACAGAAGGTGAATCAAGTGCAGAGCTAGATAACAATTCTTTACCTCCCCTCGTCTTAGAGGGAATGGTCTTGGTTCTATCATCCTTAAGATTCTTCATAGTGATCAACAGATATAAATCCCAAGTGACTCAGCAAATAGAGCTATGATCCCCGGCAACGGAGCCAGAAAAAGATCTTGATAACCCACAAGTATAGGGGATCAGAACAGTTTTTGAGGGTAGAGTATTCAACCCAAATTTATTGATTCGACACAAGGGGAGCCAAAGAATATTTGCAAATATTAGCAGTTGAGTTGTCAATTCAACCACACCTGGAGACTAAATATTTGCAACAAAGTGATCAGTAGCACAGTAGTATGATAATTTGATAGCAGTGGTAATAGTGGCAACAGTAACGGTAACAATAGTAGCAGTAATTTTGTAGCAATTGTGGCAGTAACAGCAACAGCAGTATCTTAGCAAAGATCAATATGTGAAAAGCTCATAGGCATTGGATCGGTGATAACGTTGGATAACATTCATCATGTAACATTCATAACCTAGGGCGACACAGAACTAGCTCCAATTCATCAATGTAACATAGGCATGTATTCCATATATAGTCATATGTGCTTATGATAAGAACTTGCATGACATCTTTTGTCCTACCCTCCCATGGCAGCAGGGTCCATAAGGAAACTAAGGGATATTAAGGCCTCCTTTTAATAGAGAACTGTAACAAAGCATTTAACACATAGTGAATACATGAACTCCTCAAACTACGGTAATCACCGGAAAGAATCTCAATTATTGTCACCTTGGGGTATGCGGATAATAACACGTAGCAGGTGCATACAACTTGCATGGTAGGATCAAGAACACAAATATATTGGTGAAGACATAAACGGTTCAGATCTGAAATCATGGCACTCGGGCCCTAGTGACAAGCATTAAGCATAGCAAAATCATAGCAACATCAATCTCAGAACAATAGTGGATACTAGGGATCAAGCCCTAGCAAAACTAACTCGATTACATGATAAATCTCATCCAACCCATCAGCGTCCAACAAGACTACGAAGGAATTACTCACTCCCGGTGGTGAGCATCATGAAATTGGTGATGGAGGATGGTTGATGATGACAAAGACGAAAGATCCCCCTCTCCGGAGCCCCGAACGGACTCCAAATCTGGCCTCCCAATTAAGAATAGGAGGTGGCGGCGGCTCCGTATCGTAAAACCCGATGAAACTTCCTCTCCTCTTTTTTCTCGGGAAATAGGAATTTATAGTGCTGAGATTAGGGTCAGCAGAGCCACATGGGCCCCACAAGCCACCAGGGCGCGCCCTAGGGGGGTGGGCCCGCCCTGGTGCCTCGTGGGCACCTCGTGGCTCCCCTCTAGTGGGTCTTTGCTCCAGTATTTTTTTATATATACCATAAAAATCTCCAAAAAGTTTCATCCAAATCTGAGAACTTCTATGTCTGCACAAAAACAACACCATGGTAGTTCTGCTGAAAACAGCGTCAGTCCGGGTTAGTCTCATTCAAATCATGCAAATTAGAGTCCAAAACAAGAGCAAAAGCATTTGGAAAAGTAGATACGATGGAGATGTATCACTGCTAATGAGGTTTCGTGTGGTTCTCCTACTGGATTGATAACCTTGGTTCTTAACTGATGGAAATACTTATCTCTAATGTACTACATCATCCTCTTCTCTTCGGGGAAATCCCAACACAGCTCAGAAGTAGCAGGAAGAATTTCTGGCACCGTTGCCGGGGAGACATCACCAAAACCTATCAAGTACCTTCACACAAACTATCATCCACTTGTTCTTACCTTCATTTGCCATTTGCCTCTCATTTTCATCTCCCCCACTTCTAAAACAATTTAAAAAGAAACACAAAAATATTTTCGTTTGCTTGTTCGCATGTTCGCTTGCTTTATTGTTATGGCTAGTTCTTTGCTTGTTGCTTGTACCCCCGAGAATGAAGTACTTAACTTTAAACAAAGGGGAGGAGAAAGTTTAAAAGATGCTTGGTATAGGATTTGCGATGCTCAAAATAGATCAACTCGTAAGCAATCCACTACTGTTCTTCTTCGTAATTTCTATGTGGGTATTACTACTTGGTATAGATTTGTACTTGACACTATTACTGGAGGGAACTTCTTGAGTAGTCACACTATGGATGCTTTCAATGATATGGGAAATCTAGTAGGATCACCACCTATTACTATTAATGAAACAGCATTGACGTTAGAACACGTTATGCAAAGATTGGAAGCTGTTGAAAATAAAATGCTTACCATAGAACATATTGAGAATTTAGATAAAAATTCATAATCATATTACTCAATTTGGATCAAAGGTAGGAACTACTCTGAAAATACTAAAGGAGAAGGAACCAATAATTAATGAGAGGATAGAGCAAAGTCCCGCTATGATTGATAAGTTGGAAGAAGTTATTAATAATTTGGATTCTATTTTTTCTTGCATTAAAAATATTGAAAGGACTCCTCCTAATAAGAATTGCAAGTTTATGTATGTTCCTAAGAACAAGGGTACCACATCTTGTAATGGGAGTGAGGATCTCAAAATGATTAGTGTTCATCACGACTTCATTTATTTAATAAAGGAACCCATCTATGAGAATGAATTCCTCAACTTTGTCCCGAGGAGTGTGTTATTTAAAAATATTCATGCTAATCATCCTAGGAAGCGTGGTTGTTTAATTGAGGAATTGGAAACTAAGCATGACAGCACTTGAAACTATGCATTACGCCTAGTAGGGGCGTAAAACAATAGCGCTTGTTGGGAGGCAACCCAATAGTTATCTTTATTTTTCCTTTTTATTTTTTGTTTTTGAGTGTGCAGACAATTATGCTACTATTATGGTTGTGTTTTTGTGTTTAAATTAGTGTTTGTGCCAAGAAAAGCCTTTGGGATGATTTGGTTGATAGTTGATTTGATTCTGTGAAAAAATAGAAACTTTTTCGCCCAGTAGAAGAATTGTTTAAATTCACTGGAACGTGATAAAATTCTAAAAAATTTACACATATTGATATACAAATTTCCCACGTTGTCCTAATTTTTCAGAATTTTTGGAGCTACATAAGTATAGTCATTGTTCAGATCATTACATAATGTTCTATTTTTGATAGATTCTGTTTTCGTTGCATAGTTTGCTTGTTTTAATGAATCTATGGATTGTATCGGGGGGTACAAGACATGGAGAAGTTAGAATACAGTAGGTATTATGCAATAATAAAATATGAATGGGTTTACAACAGAATCTAAAGTTTATGATTTGCCTGTTATACTAACGGATCTCATGAGTTTTCTGTTCAATTTTTGTGTGCTGAAGTTTTCAAGTTTTGAATGAGATCGCGATGGATGAAGGAATAAGGAGTGGCAAGACCCTAAGCTTGGGGATGCCCCAGAAGGCATACCCTCTTTCTTCTACCAACCATCGGTATATTACTTGGAGCTATATTTTTACTCATCACATGATATGAGTTTTGCTTGGAGCGTCGTGTATTATATGAGTATTTGTTTTTTATTTGCTTTTTAGTTTGCCACAATCATTTTTGCTGGACACACCTTTTGAGAGGGACACACATTTATCCGTGATTTGTTATAATACTCTATGTGCTTCACTTATATCTTTTGAGCTAGGTAGTTGCTCTAGTGCTTCACTTGTATCTTTTAGAGCACGGCGACGGTTATATTTAAAAGAAATAGTTGAATTCTCATGATTCACTTGTATTATTTTGAGAGTTTAATAAATAGTGATGGCAATATGCACGGGTTACGAAATTGGTCCTAATATGATAGGTATTCAAGAGGGATATAATAAAAACTTTCATGTAGATCACTGAATATGATAAGTTTGATTCCTTGCAATAGTTTTGCGATATAGAGATGGTGATATGTGGGTTGTACTAGTGAGTAATTGTGGTTTAGTAAGAATATTGGTGTTAAGGTTTGTGATTCCTGAAGCATGCACCTATAGTCTCTCATTATGCTAAGAAGTTGGAGCATGATTTATTATTGAGTGTCTTCCTTTGCGTGAAGGTCGGGGGTAGCGATGGTTAACTCCTACCAACCTCCCCCCTAGGGGCATGCGTAGTAGTACTTTCCTTCGAGGCCTAATAGACTTTCGTAATAAGTATTTGAGTTCTTTATGACTAATGTGAGTCCATGGATTATACGCACTCTCACCTTTCCGCAATTTGCTAGCCTCTTCCGTACCGTGCCCTTGAGATACGGTGCAAACTTCACCGGTGCATCCAAACCCCGTGATATGATATGCTCTATCACACATACGCCTCTTTATATCTTCCTCAAAATAGCCACCATACCTACCTATTATGGCATTTCCATAGCCATTCCGAGATATATTGCCATGCAACTTCCACCGTTCCGTTATTATGACACACGTCATCATTGTCATATTGCTTTGCATGATCATATAGCTGACACAGTATTTGTGGCTCAGCCACCGCTCATCATTTTTTTATACATGTTACGCTAGATCATTGCACATCCTGGTACATGGCTAGAGGCATTCATATAGAGTTGCAATTTGAGTTGTAAGTAAATAGAAGTGTGATGATCATCACTATCATTATTAGAGCATTGTCCTAGTGAGGAAATAAAAAAAGAGGCCAAAAAGAGCCCAGAAAAAAAGGAGGCCAAAAAGAGCCCACCAAAAAATTGAGAGAAAAGAGAGAAGGGGCTATGTTACTATCTTTTTCCACACTTGTGCTTCAAAGTAGCACCATGTTTTTCATATAGAGAGTCTCCTATGTAGTCACTTTCATATACTAGTGGGAATTTTTCATTATAGAACTTGGCTTGTATATTCCAATGATGGGCTTCCTCAAATGCCCGAGGTCTTCTAGAGCAAGCAAGTTGGATGCACACCCACTTAGTTTTCATTTTGAGCTTTCATACACTTATAGCTCCTATTGCATCCGTTGCATGGCAAACCCTACTCCTTGCATTGACATCAATTGATGGGCATCTCCATAGCCCATTGATTAGCCGCGTCAGTGTGAGACTTTCTCCTTTTTTGTCTTCTCCAAATTAATATCTACCAAAGCATTCTATTCCACCCATAGTGCTATATCCATGGCCTGCACTCATGTATTGCATGGGGGTTGAAAAAGCTGAAGCGTGTTAAAAAGTATGAACCAATTGCTTGGCTGACACCGGGGTAGTGCATGATTTATACTTTCTGTTAAGAAGATGGAGCATGACAAAGCTATATGATTTTGTAGGGATAGCGTTCTTTATCATTTATATTTTGAAAGGCATGATTGTTTGTTGGTATGCCTGAGTATTAATGTCTTTATGTCAAATTATAGACTATTGCTTTGAATCATTCGGATCTAAATACTCATACCTTAAAAGAAAGATTACATGATAGACATGTTAGGTAGCATTCCACATCAAAAAAAATGTTTTTATTATTTACCTACTCAAGGATGAGCAGGGATTAAGCTTGGGGATGCTTGATATGTCTCCAACGTATCTATAATTTTTTATTGTTCCATGTTATTATAGTATCAATCTTGGATGTTTTATATGCAATTATATATCATTTTTTGGGACTGACCTATTAACCTAGTGCCCAGTGTCAGTTGCTGTTTTTTGCTTTTCAGAAAATCAATATCAAACAGAGTCTAAACAGAGAATAAACTTTGGATTATTGTTTTATGGACCAGAAGGGGCCCTAGAAGGTTTAGGAGAAGACCTGAAGAGCCATGAGGGAGTGACAAGCTCGGGAGGCGCGACCCCAGGCTTGTGGGCCCCTCGTGGCACCTATTGACCTAATTCCACCTCTATAAATTCCCAAATATTCCCAATACATCAGAGAGCCATCCAAAATTAGTTTTTCCGCTGCCGCAAGTTTCTGTTCTTCCGCGATCCCATCTGGAGGCCTTTTCCGGTACTCTGTCGGAGGGGGAATCGATTACGGAGGGCTTCTACATCAACCTTGCTGCCCTTCCGATGATGTGTGAGTAGTTTACCATAGACCGATGGGTCCATAGCTAGTAGATAGATGGCTTCTTCTCTCTCTTTGATCTTGAATACAACGTTCTCCTCGATGTTCTTGGAGATCTATTCGATGTAATCTTCTTTTGCGGTGTGTTTGTTGGGATCCGATGATTATGGGTTTATGATTAGATTATTCATGAATATTAATTGAGTCTTCTCTGAATTCTTTTATGCATGATTAGTATAGCTTTGTATTTCTCTCTGATCTGTCCATTTGGTTTGGCCAACTAGATTAATTTATCTTGCAATGGGAGAGGTGCTTTGTGATGGGTTCAATCTTGCGATGCTCAATCCCAGTGACAGAAGGGGACATGACATGTATTTGTATTGTTGCCATTAAGGGGAAAACGACGGGGTTTGTTCAAATTGCTTGGGTTTACTTTGTCTACATCATGTCACCTTGCTTAAGGCGTTACTCCATTTTTCATGAACAAAATACCCTAGATGCATGATGGATAGCGGTCGATGGGTGAAGCAATAGTAGTAGATGCAGGCAGGAGTCGGTCTACTTGTCTCGGACATGATGCCTATATACAAGATCATTGCCTTGAATATTGTCATAACTATGCGTTTTTCTATCAATTGCCCAACAGTAATTTGTTTACCCACCGTATGCTTTTTGTTCGAGAGAGAAGCCTCTAGTGAAAACTATGGGCCCCGGGGTCTACTTTTATCATATATAAAATCCAAAAATACCTTGCTGCAATTTATTTACCGTTATTTTATTTTGTGTTTTATTTATCTATCTATCACTCTCAAATTTGATCCTTGCTAATAACCACCAAGGGGATTAACAACCCCCTTGATCGTGTTGGGTGCAAGTATTTGCTCTTTTTGCGTAGGTTTTGTTAATGAGGTTTCGCGTGGTTCTCCTACTGAATTGGTAACCTTGGTTTTAACTGAGGGAAATACTTATCTCTACTGTACTGCATCATCCTCTCCTCTTCAGGGAAATCCCAAGGCAGCTCACAAGTAGCAATATGATGTGGGTCCTTTCAAGATAGTTGGTAAAAGAAGCAATCTTGCCTACCAACTCGAGCTCCCTTCCAACTTCTCCAATGTGCACGATGTGTTTCACGTGTCAAAACTCCGTAAGTGCTTCAAGACGCCCGAGCGCACCATGGACTTTGAAGAGATTGATCTTCAAGAGAAGTTATCCTATCGTGAGCACCTAGTTACCATTCTAGAAGAAACCGAGCACAAAAGTCACAATAAGTCCATCCAATTCCTCAAAAGTGAAGTGGTCACATCATTCTGACCGAGAAGCTACTTGGGAGCGCGAGGATCTCCTCTGTTCCGAATATCCGGACTTCTTTCATTCCTAGATCTCGGGGCGAGATCTTGTTGTAGTAGGGGAGGGTTGTAACAGCCCAAGTGTAATGCATGAGTTTTACAAACCATTTAATAAAACTATGTTTGAATGCCATGATCATTTTGGTGTTTGTCATTGTCATTTTCTTGCATTGCATCATGATCATCATGCTTAGTTTGCATTTATGTTGATATGATTTTGTGTGCTCTCCATCTTCCCCTACTCCTCCATGGTTGTTTTGCATCTTCATCAATTTATTAAGACCAATCTTCAAGTGCAAAATCGCATCCCCATTGTTCTTCTTTCAAATTTGGCATTTATTGCAAGTGGCATTCTTCCTGTCTCAGAAAAATGTCCACTATTTTCCTAAATTCTCTAAACCATGTCTAATGCCACTCCCCAAATTTCAGCCTTCCTGGAAATGTTTTGGCTAGATCCAAAAATGGCTCAAGTTTGAATTAAATTCAAACTTGATTTATTTTTCTGTCTTCAAATAATGCCAAGGCATTTATTTCAAATTGTTCATAAATCTGGGAGTCCAAAGATATTTTTGTCTCAACCTCAACCCTCTCCAAAATCCCTGTGCTTTTCACTTTGTATTTCTGTTTGAAGAAATAAGAAAGAAAAGAAAGGGTGAGGGGGAGAGAGAGAGGGCCCAACAGCAGCAGCGCAGCAGCCCACCTGAGCCGTGCCGTAGCCCACTTGTCACGCCCGAGTCATTTCTCACCCGTGCACCCCTCTGCCCAGCAGCCCGTAAGACCACGTGGCAAGGCCAGCCCCCCTTGTTTGCCTCTGGCTATAGTGCACCCGCGCCCCTCCTTTTCGTCAACCTCGCGCCAACTCGCGCACATGGCTGCGGCCGAGAGCACGCGGGTCGTGCCCCGCCTCGTCGTTGGCCTTACCTACACCACCCCGCTCCAGCAGCCTTCCCAGCCACTCCTTCTTTCCCCTCACGCACAAAACCCTAGGGGTGACCCTAGATCAAGATCCAGGCAGTACCCAATGGCGCCCGAGAGCACGGCCATGGCGCCGATGTGACCATGGTCGTCCCCAGCATCTCTGAAGGTGTCCGGTAAGTTCCTCGACGTCAACTTCTTTGTCTACGTCCACGACTGCATCGAGGGCTGTCAAGTCCTCGTCGCTTTCCTTCATCTTCTTCCTCGGTGGCCGATCCACAACTCCAGCACTTCCCGGTAACTCCGATATCCTTCCGTCCGGAGCTCACCTCCGAGCTCCTGGTGAGCATGCGCACCTCCGGCACCCTTTTCCTCCCTTGATTGCACGCTCGTTCATCGAATTCACTACGAGCCCGACAGCTCCGACGCGGGACCTCGTCGCCAACGAACCTCTCGTACCTCCCTTGTTGCATTCTTAGCACCCATAGACACGCCTTGCTCCGTAGGTTTGGTTTCAACGAAGAAGTGCCATATTTGCCCATCGTTTCATCGCGTTCGAGCTACTTGCCGCCTCGTCTATTGTTCGTCATCAGTGATGTCTCCGTCGTTGTTTGGCGCTGTGCTAGACACATGTGTGTGCGGGTTTCCTTTGCGGTTTGCTTGTGTCCCTCTGTCGTGCCTATTGGTCACGGGAGCCCCCTCTGGCAAGCCCTCCACAGCGATGTGCTCACTGCCGCCCACCTCTACTTCATCTGCTATGCTTCATCGTCGTTGTCGCTGAATCGTGGGTCCCCCTGGTCGGTCCTAGGTCAAGTCAAAAGGACTGTCGCTCGCTCTCTAACCAGACACACCCGACCAACCCAGCTGGTCGAGCCGCACCACCTCCACCACAATGAGCTGGGTTTGGTCCCCCTCCTTTTTTTGATTTATTATGTGTCACTGACAGGTTGACCCTACATGTCATCCTCTCTGTATAAACACTCATGCACACATCCAGCCACATGGCCTAGGACCCACCAGTCAACCTGATGGCTGGGTAGCTCCTGGGTGCACCTAGCCATTGCCTTCTTATTTCTGTTTTATTCCATTTGCGAAATATTTCGTTACTGGAATAATGGTAATTTCCATTTTCGTCATAATCTTGTTTAAATCTTTCTGGCATTATTCTCTACAGTGACATATGCATTTTATATATCATTTTGGGGTAGAAAATCCCAAAAAATATCCATCCATGCCACTAATTTTGTCATTTGAGCAAGTTTTGTTGCATGTCTTATTAGCAGGGAGTGCCATTTTGTGAATTTTGCATAAAATTAACCAAGCAGCATATGACCGAACTTTCTATATCATTTTGGAGCATTATCATGTCTACTTGCTTCTGGTAACATTTGCATGCTATGCCATGTCAAGTTCCTATAGCATGCCATTTTCTTGCTCTAAAATGGCCATGATGATAAAACTGTTTCCTGTTAGCAGAAAGTTGCATTTTGTGAGCTTCATATTGATTAATTTGTGCTCCCTTTGAATTTGAGCCAATGGAGTAAAACGAACGTTGCCATGTATACTTAATGTGCATATAATTTTCTTGCATACTAAATGAAGGTTGATGTTATCTCCATGTAAATAAAGCATGTCAATGTTACTGTTTCTCCATCTCTCAATTTCACGTCCTTCAATCTGTAACAGCAACATTGCATTTTGTAAATTCCATAGAAATTTAACCATGATGCCCATGAACTTGAGCCTTATAAATGAATTGTTGCATTTTCAACCCACTACAGCCACATGACATGTTTGGGCATGTTTGCATCTTGTAGCATGTTGTTTTGTTGCATGTAAGTTGGCATGATGCTGTTAGTGGTAGATTGCATTGTGTTTTTGTTTTGCTCACCATTTGGGTTCTATGCATAAAATGCCACGATCTTCATATCCATTTCATCTAAAATTTCTCATTCTTTCCAGTGGCATGCTTGGGTTGCCAAGATTTTTCCCAAAACTTGTTCTTCCTCCTGTTCATCATTGTTTCCTTCCCGATATCGTTTCTTTCGTTACAGTGGAACCATAACTCCGATCATGACGTTCTTTATATGCATTCATGGTAGAATTGAGTTTAGAATATGATTATTGCCATGACATGCATCATATTTCTCACCATGTTCATGTTCTATCCAGATTGCATTTTTCACTTAAATGAGCATGAAATAATTGCTTGAACCACCCCTTGGTGATTCAAGTCTTCATTTGAACTTTCCATGAGTTGATGCCATGCTAACAACATTTAATGTCACGCATGCATATTGTCTGTTGCATAATTGTCATGCTTGTTTGTTCATTGGATTGTTTGTTCTTCTCCGATTTATCTTATGGGTAGAACTAGGAAACGATTCTGAGTTCGAGGAACCCATCGGGAACGTTCTCGAGGAGCAAAGTTACTATCCCACTGAAAAGACTTTAGGCAAGATGATCATTACCTTCCATATCACTACTATCTTTGCTTGCTAGTTGTCGCTATGTCTCGCTACCTACCACTTGTTTGTCAAGCCTCCCAATATGCCATGATAAGCCTCTAACCCCCACCTTCCTAGCAAACCGTTGATTGGCTATGTTACCGCTTGCTCAGCCCCTCTTTTAGTGTTGCTAGTTGTAGGTGTAGTGCAGGTTGTTCCATGTTTGGGACATGGATATCATGGGACATCACAATATCTTTCTTATTTAATTAATGCATCTATATACTTGGTTGTGTGTGGAAGGCACAACCTTTTGCCTAGTGTTTTGTTCCACTCATGCCACCCCAGTTTCCGTAATAACGATGATATGTTCCTTGGTTAGCATTCCTAACATGTTTGGGGTTTATGGGGGCCTCTTGATAGTTCGCTTTGAATAAAACTCTTCCAGCAAGGCCCAACTTTGATTTTAAATATGTCTAATAACAACTAAAACTGCATAGGGAGTAATTAACCCATGGATAATTAATCATAAAACCAAGCCAGTGCGACACGTGAGTGTTGGTCCAAACTAGAGCAACTTGTGGCGCCGCCCGGGGCAACTCATGTTGGAGATATGCCCTAGAGGTAATCATGTATGATGATATTTCATATGTGTTTATGAATAAAGATAGTCCTTGGACGTTACCAATGATGTGTATTCACAAGTATGTGACTTGTTTGTGGGACTATGCACTGTATGATGACTGTCCTAAAAGGTTCCTAGTCGAAAGGGTTGTGTGTACGCGCAGCCGACTAGACTAGCATATGACACGGTGGATGGCTTGGTCTCACTAGCCATGGAGCATCGGATGCTAGCTGGATAATATGGACTCGGAACAATCTGGTCGGGTTCGACGTAGTCGGATCCGAGTTGAGATAAGGTCCGAGTCGGACAGACCCAACTATGAGACGCAGTGATATGTCATCTGTGAGTCTCTAGTACAACACACGTTCTATGTCCTAAGACCTGAGCTGGCACATGTACTCGGGATGGTGACATACCTGCTTTAGGCCGACCAAACGCTGCTTCGTGACTGGGTAGTTACAAAGGTAGGTTTCGGGCTTGTCCAGAACCATGCTGCGAGACATGGTCGAGCAAGATGGGATTTGCCCCTCCGATCAGGAGAGATATACTCTGGGGCCCTCGTGTGATCCGACCAAGATAAGCATGGCCATGCGACAAGGATTATGAGATAATCCAGTTTGTGGTTGGCATCACTGGAACAAGAAAGAGGCCGGGCTAGCACAAGGATGACAGACCCGCCTTGAACCTGACAACATATATTGTGTGGCAAAGGGAACAGAAGTATGATGTACAAGTTCGCCTAACTAGCTTCATTGTCTGCTTGGTGGTCAGCACGCCTTGCTAGAGGCCGCTACCAGCCGATCAGGTCGGAGGTGATCCGACCTGCAACCAAGCCGACTTGAACCTAAAGGGTCGCGCGCTTAAGGGAAGGAACCTGTGAGGCCCGATCTGACTCCACGAGTTATATGTGATCCTACTCGGACTCGAATCCAGGACGAATAGACATTGGGCTTTAGGATCCATGTGAGGCCCAAGTGTTGAGCCCGCGACGGATGCCTATATATAGTGGGGGTGCGGCACACTCATTTGGTTGATCGCTTCGGCGCCGTCACTAGGTTTTGCATGTGTTGTGAATAGCCACCTCCACTCGTCGCCGACTGTGTGATCGGACCTAGTAGTCTGCCGCACGGAGTTCCTCCTGCATGCGCGGATACCGTTAGAGGTAGTGTACTTGCGCCGCTCCGACGAACCAGTACGTGGGATCCGACGACTGGCTGTTCGAGGGAGATCGGACGAGGAGGAGACGTATCCCGCGAACGTGCTACCCCAACCCTACTTCTGCTGCACGGCACTGCGCGTCTAGTGGTAACAATCAGTGATCCATCTCCCGTAGCATGTTCCTGGTTGATCTGCGTATAGGAAAATTTTAATTTACAGTCAACGCACCCTAGCGTAGAAGCCAACGGTGGTATCAGAGCCTCTACTATTGGATTTGGATTCAAATCGTATGCATGTTAGATATGTGGAGGTGGCAGATAAGATTTGTTGTCGTTTAGGAGATCGTCTATGTGCACGGTTGATGAGATCAACTGCACATGGGGATCGATGTGGCTATGTTTTCTGTAAATCGGAATCGATGAGGTCATGACACAACCTACCCCTACCGGTCAGTTTCCGCCATCGGGGTTAACAATGAAACGTAAATCCGAACCGGATTCACGATGATCGATAAGATCGGTCAAATTAGAAAATTCGGCATGATCGGAGTACAGATGGGATCTGTGATTTCCGTAAACATCGAGCGCTGCCCGCACCCGCGAGGGGCGCTGCCCCTTCGAACCCCGGCCGCTAACCGGCTAGCGGGACCGCCATGTGCGTAGCACCTTGTATTTCGTACACGATCACTTAAACTGGTAGAGTGCGATTCTGTGCATAACTTTGTTTTGCAGATTTGATGTGAATAGTATGGCTCATGTGTATGTGATGCATGTGTGTGAATTATACCAGGTTCCTTGCAATGATAGCAAATGGTCCCCGAGTCCGGTCCTGACTTCGGCGCAGCGGCAGAGGTTGCCATCTCCGTGCCCTTTGCCTTAGCCTTCTTCTTGGACCAACTCTTCTTGAACTTAGCCGATTTCTGCACCATCAACACTTGATGCGTGCCTTTCTTAATATCCTGCTCTGCCACCTTGAGCATCCCATGCAATTCAGTGAGCTTCTTATCCATGCCGTGCATAAGATAGTTTGAAATGAACGTCCCATAGCTAGGCGAAAGAGAACCCAGAACTGCATTAGTAGCGAGCTCATCCAAGAGTGGGAAGCCTAACCGATCCAAAGCTTGCATGTATCCGATCATCTTGATCACATGTGGGTTCAGTGGATCACTTTCCTTTAGCTTTCAATCCATCAAGGATCGCTAGACGTTGAACCTTTCGGTCCTAGCCTGTACCTGAAACATGCTCTTGAGACTCTCGATCATATTGAAAGCCCCAACATCTTTGAAATGCTGCTGCAAATCGGGCTCCATACAAGCCAGCATGAGGCAGCTGATCTCGTTTGATTCATCTACAAGTTTCTGGTAGGCATTCCTGGCTGTGGCATTAGCCTTTTCGGCGGGTTCCTCTGGAAGTGGATCCTCTAGAACATGTTCCTTTTTATCGTGCTTGAGAACAATTCTCAAATTTCTATACCAGGTGGTAAAGTTTGTTCCATTCAGTTTATCCTTTTCCAGAATTGATTTCAATGCAAAGTTGGGTTGAGCAGGTGGTGCCATTGATCTACAACAGAAAAATATGCAATCACTAAGCAATGTGTTTATGTAGAGTAATTGAAGCCTTAAATAGAAATACTCCCACTCAAGTCGGCATCCCTCCGCAAACTCTCAGTGATTCAGGATCCGACTAGCGCATGCGACTAGTGAGCTTTAGCATCACTGCTAGCCAACATGCCTATCCGGTAAGCTACTCCTTGCTAATCATATCTCTATACGACTCCTGTCGGTCGGGCTGTGTGGATGCGCAGCCGACTAGACTAGCATATGACACGGTGGATGGCTTGGTCTCGCTAGCCATGGAGCATTGGATGCTAGCCGGATAATATGGACTCGGAATGATCTGGTTGGATTCGACGTAGTCGGATCCGAGTAGAGATAAGGTCCGAGCCGGACAGACCCAACTATGAGACACAGCGATATGTCATTTATGAGTCTCTAGTACAACACATTCTATGTCCTAAGACCTGAGCTGGCGCATGTACTCGGGATGGTGACAGACCTGCTTTGGGCTGACCAAACGCTACTTCGTGACTGGGTAGTTACAAAGGTAGGTTTCGGACTTGTCCAGAACCATGCTGCGAGACATCGTCGAGCAAGATGGGATTTGCCCCTCCGATCGGGAGAGATATACTCTGGGCCCCTCGTGTGATCCGACCAAGATAAGCATGGCCATGCGACATGGTTTTTGAGATAATTTGGTTTGTGGTCGGCATCACTGGAATCAGAAAGAGGCCGGGCTAGCACAAGGATGACAGACTCGCCTTGAGCCCGACAACATATATCGTGTGGCAAAGGGAACAGAAGTATGATGTACAGGTTCGCCTAACCAGCTTCATTGTCTGCTTGTTGGTCGGCATGCCTTGCTAGAGGCCGCTACCAGCCGAACAGGTCGGAGGTGATCCGACCTGCGACCAAGCCGACTTGAACCTAAGGGGTCAAGCGCTTAAGGGAAGGAACCTGTGAGGCCCGATCCGACTCCTCGAGTCAGATGTGATCCTACTCAGACTCGGATGCAGGCCGAACAGACTTTGAGCTTTAGGATCCGTGTGAGGCCCAAGTGCCTGCGACGGATGCCTATATATAGTGGGGGTGTGGCACACTCATTTGGTTGATCGCTTCAGCGCCGTCACTAGGTTTTGCATGTGTTGCGAATAGCCACCTCCACTTGTTGCCGACTGTGTGATCGGACCTAGCAGTCCGCCGCACGGAGTTCCTCCTGCATGCGCGGATACCGTTAGAGGCGGTGCACTTGCGCCGCTCCGGTGAACAAGTACGTGGGATCCGACGACCGGTTGTTCGAGGGAGATCAGACAAGGAGACAAACCCCGCGGATGCGCTGCCCCAACCCTACTTCCGCTGCATGGCACTGCGTGTCTAGTGGTAACGATCAGTGATCCATCTCCCGTAGCATGTTCCTGGTTGATCTGCGCGTAGGAAAATTTTAATTTGCAGTCGACGCTCCCTAGCATAGAAGCCAACAACTCGGGTCCTGGTCATTGTAACTATAACTCATCCGTCGTGGCCTGATTACGAGATATGCGCTGCTCCTATCGGGATGTCGGCATGTCGGGAGGTCTTGCTGGTTTTGTTTTACCATTGTTGAAATGTCTTGTGCACCGGGATTTCGATGATGCTTCGGGCTATCCCAATGTTGAGGTCTTCCAAAGCATCTTGTGGAGTTTGTGATGGACTAGTTGGAGCACCCCTGCAGGGCTAAATCTTTTGGAAAACCGTGCCCGCGGTTATGTGGCGACTTGGAAATTTATAACCTCCGGTTGTAGAGAACCTAACACTAAATTCAA
Source organism: Thinopyrum elongatum (assembly GCA_011799875.1). Taxonomy (NCBI): domain Eukaryota; kingdom Viridiplantae; phylum Streptophyta; class Magnoliopsida; order Poales; family Poaceae; genus Thinopyrum; species Thinopyrum elongatum. The sequence continues at coordinate 233,401,458 of CM022299.1, forward strand.
CTAAAATACACCAACCATGTGAGTAACCGTGATCGTCTCTTTTCAAGGGAGTTCGGGAAGAGAACACGGTGGGGTTGTGAATGAATCGTAAGTAGGTGTTCAGGATCACTTCTTGGTCATGCTTGCTTGCGCTCGTTTATGCGTAGAACACTCATCTTATTCTTGTACTCATAAGTTAGCCACATATAAAACTGCTTAGTGCTTGTCGCAACCTCACCACTTAACCATTCCTTACACATTAAAGTATTACTAGTCTCGATACCCATGGTAATGAGATTGTTGAGTCCCCAAGGCTCACAGATTATTACAACAACAGATGTAGGTACAACTAAGCCTAATGCAGGCGATACAGTTGAACTCCAATGGTAGTATGACGAAGAGCATGCCAGGATGTACGTGACACTCCCGACGATCAATAGTGGCGCCTTAGTCAGCAGACTGGGACGATAGTAGGGTGGTTATCATGCATGTTTTATTTGTGGCCTCTTAGGCCATATTTCGGACTTCATCTGTAATCGGATCATGTTCTTCTCCTTGATGATTGTATGACTTGTTGAGATATTCATGTTGTAGCTTGTGGCGTATGTAAGCCTTTATCTGGTATTCTCATCTATTCAGTACATGGTATGTTGTGATGATTTCCACCTTGCTATGCGCTTGATATGCGATTCTGCCCCAATCATGGATTCATCACGTGATCGGGATAGAATTGCATCTTGGGTATGTGTCGTCGACAAAACCAGCGGGCTGCTGGCAATACACTTGCTCATCGAGATGACCATGGAGAAAGGCGTTGGATACATCCATCTGGTGCACCGGCCATGCCCGTGACACCGCGAGGTGCAAGACGATACGGATTGTGCCTGGTTTGACAGGGCAAAGGTCTCTGTGAAGTCAACGCCGGCTCGCTGATGAAAGCCTCAAACCACCCAACGTGCTTTGTAGCGCTCGAGTGTACCATCAGAGCGAAGTTTGTGCTTGAACACCCAGTTGTCGAAGATGATGTCAGCGCAGCACGGGCGGGGAACAAGCTGCAATGTCTGGTTGCGCTGTAGGGCGTCGAACTCCTCCAGCATGACTGCATGCCACTGTGGATCTTGGAGAGTTGCCCGAGCAGAGGTGGGCAACGGAGAGGGCACGGAGGTGGAGGCAGCACACACGTACTCGTCGATGGGGTAGCGGGAGCTCGGCCAGAACACACCTGCACGAGCGTGAGTAACGGGCCCACGGGTGATGGAGGCGCCCCGCTGGTAGTCGGGCCCAGCCTGGCGCGAGCGGGTAAAGGCACATTAATCGAGGATGAGCCCCATGAGCCAGAATCGCCAGGCGGCGAGGCGGTTGGTGGAGAGGCCAGGCCAAACGAGGAGGTCGGCGTCACCGTGGCCGAACCAGCCAGCGATGGTGTGGCCGAGGCCCCATCCGACATCGAAGGTGCTGCCCCACGAGGCGACCGAGGTGGGGCACCAATAGGCCGCCGGCGAGAAGGGTCGACCACGAGGAGACTGACGGGTGCTGAGGCTGTCATAGGAGAAGCCGCCACCAGTCCCTACTGAAAAGGAAAACACAACTCGTCAAAGTAAACGTGTTATGAGGTGATGATGCAGTGGGAAACTAGATCGTAGCATCGATATCCCTTGGTGTTGGCGGGGTAGCTGATGAGTGATATCCCTGCCAATAACTGATATTTTTACACTCCTATACCCTTTGTTTAAAACGAGATATTTCATTAAAACCGATATATTCGCTTCGATATTGCCACTAATGACTAATGAATGCATAGGATTCCACAAATCCTCTCTTTATTGTGTTTCTACAGGAAATGGGCTAAATATGGACGAAATCAAGTGAGAACATGGAATGGAGTAAAGGAGGAGATAGAAGAAATCAGGAAGAGGTGCACCACAAGAAAAACAGCACCAAAGACGGTGTTTCATGCGACCCCGGTCGCTCGCATGAGCGGTAGTATGGCGTGAAAACCGAGGCCTCTCGTCCACCTGAACAACTTTTATAAAGGGGTCGAGGCCGAAATGTCAAGAGAACATCGGCGAGAAGAACCAGAACAGAGTCATCCCCATCCATCTCCATCAACCCTAGCCGCCACCATTTCCATCTCCATGGCCACCATCACCACTATAGTTCTTCCATTAGATCATACTTGTAATTGTTTATCACACACGGTATCCATTGTAAAACATAGTATCAATCAATCTACCTTCATGATTTGTTATATGATGTGTTCTTTGTGTGATCTGATCTCCATGTGTGAGTAGTTAAGTAAGGTATGGGTTGAGGCAAGAGCCTTGCAACCCTCTGTATTTGTTGTGGGGACCATTGGAAGGGCTTTGAATTAACGTCCCATTTGTGTGAAATAAAATTGTTTTGTACATGTCTCTTGTCTTGACTACGTTCTTCATCCCTGTAGGTACCCAGGATCATGGAGAGCGAGCCACAGAGAGGTAGGGAGACCGTGAAGTGTTATTCTGAACACCAGTGATAGAAAGGTTTAGTACGATAACACAGATCCTATCACCGGGGATTCAAGAGGTGTAGTCATTAAACGCCCAAAGCTCTTGTCTGATTATTGCAATCAAGGCAACCCCACGAGACAGATAGGGCCTTTGGTTGGACAACTGACTCTTGATGCAGGACGCGTGCCAGTCAAGACGTAATTTGGACACATCCCTCCACTTCGGTCCGTAACAAGAACATCTCGATGGGTGACTTCCAATGCACAAATTAAGATCATATTTGGTCCCAACACAAATATATGGTTGTAAGCATTAAGACCTCATACCCATGCCTATTTTTATTATAAGTGTTCCCCTTCAGTTTGTTTGAATCTGATCCGGCCAAAAGCTGGAATTGTTCTTTAACAAAAGCTTGCTTGAGACCCTAGCTTCAAGGGGGCCTTCCTCCCATGGGTTCGATAACTCAGGGTCACCTCTAGGGAAATAGGCGAGAATCCTTTCTCGTCCATTTTTGGATCACCAAAGAAAGTAATCAGTAGCCGAGAAACACACAGGGAACGGAGCATGGAGCAAGATTATGCGGAGCGGTGGCGGCGATGCTAGGATAGCAAAGACAATCAAAGATGCGGAGATCATCATATGAGGGTGGCGAACCGAAGAGGAGACGATGTGGCACATAGTGCCAGCGGGAATGGCAAGGTCAGATGCTCACAGGAAGAGTGGCGATGGCGAGCGCATCCGGCCAAAACCGGGGCGGCATATGAGCATTAAACAAAAGGGTGCAGACGTAATCATTCAGAGTACGAAGAATGCGTTCGGCGTGACCGTTTTGCTGCAAGGTCTAAGGACAAGTCAGCCGAAAGATGGTGCCATTGTGGGCGAGGAGCGTGCGAATGGTGATGTTATTGAACTCTTTCCTGCGTTGTCAGTTTGAAGAGCATGTATAGGCCTACCAAATTGTGTGGCAACATAAGAGTAAAAGGAAGTGAGGGTGGCGGGAACATCGGATTTCTAGCATGGTGGAATGTCCACATAAAATGCGAATAATCATCCAAAATGACAAGATGGTAGAGAAAACCGGAATTACTCGGAATAGGTGAGGTCCATACATCACTATGAGTCAACTGAAATGGAAAAGATGCAACTGTGGAAGAAGAACTAAATGGAAGGCGAACATGTTTTCCAACACGATATGCTTCACAAGTATGAGGGTCCGCTTTATTACATGAAAAGGAAAATCCTCTCATTATTTGACGAAAAGTAGTGGAGCTAGGGTGGCTGAGGCGTGCTTGCTAGAGGTCAATGCCAGCGGAGAGAGCAATAGGTCCAGCGGAAGATGATGATGAAGGTGGTTGGACGGGGTACAAATCTCCGGGGCTGTCACATCAATGGAGGACCATCCAGGTATGAGCATCCTTAACAGAAAAACCGAATTCATCAAATTCCACAACTTCAGAATTATCACGAGAAAGAGAATGAACACACACTAAGTTCTGAATTAAGTGTGGAGAAACAACGACATTGTGAAGAGACAATGGCGTGGAGTTAGATGGAAAACTAGTGGAGCCGGTATGAGTAATGGGAAGGGCGGAACCTTTACCAACGATGATACGAGAGGTGGTAGCAGTGGGAAAAAAACAGAGAGATTACCCAGGTTGGAGGCCATCTGAGAGGATGCACCCGTATCCATGTACCAGTCACCAGCGCCACCATAGGAAGCAGGAGTGGGGGCGGACTGCAGGGCAGTCAGCAGCAGCGTGGGGTCCCACGATGGTGGCGCCGTCGGCAAAGGCACGAAGTAGCCGGGAGGCGCGCCAGAGTAGACGGACGCGGCGGCATAGGCGGGCGGCGCACTGGACTGAGGCATCACGAGAAACGCTTGGTGTGTGGCCGAACGGGGCCTGGAGAGATTCGGGATAGGGGCGTGCGACACCAGCATGGTGTACGTGACCCATGTCCATGGGTTGTGACCCGTGGTCCACTGCAGAGTCGGCTGGTGTTGCGGGGCGACGCGCAGCTGCCCATCGTTGCCGCCATTGCGCTAACTGTCGTTGCCACTGCGGCCGCGCTGATGCTGGAGGTTGCGGTCTGGAGGCGCCTGGCCAACGGGAGCTGACTAAGGCGGATAGTGCATCGAGGGCGCCGAAGGCTACGGCTGCAGCGTCGTGGGTGGCGGAGCAGGTGCGCCGCGGGAGAGACCAGCGGTGAAGGCGGTGTGAACCACGCGAGAGCGCAGCTGCTTCAGCCGGCGCTCCTCAAGGTGAAGGTACGCCACAGCCTTCTCAAAGGACGGCGTGGTCGGCAGCATGAGGTTGGAGGCGGCGTTGTCGAGGATCTCATTGAGACCGGCTGTCAGCGTGGAGAGGAGGAGCTCATCGGATACATCAAACTCCAAGTCTCGCAACTCATGAGCAAGAGTTTTGAGACGCATGCAGAACTCATCGATGGAGGAGTTGTTCTAGTGTAAACCACAAAACTCCTAAAGAAATACGATGCGCTGCAGCCTGTTGTCGGTGAAGAGGCCAGTAATTTTGGTCCACACCGTATGCGTAGTGTCACAGTCACGAACGACGATGTGAAAAATCTCCTTGGAGACGGTGAGGAAGAACCACCGGATGATGGTGCCGCCGTTGGCCATCCACTCGCGTCGTGAGGCAGGGCCAGGGGATCGGCCTTCCCATCGATGTGGTCGTGGAGATCATACTCGCGGAAGAGAAGACCAAAGAACGTCTTCCACGAGTAGAAGTTGGCCTCCGAGTGGGAGAGCTTCACCGGGACGCGCTAGAATATCGGAACATCGCGGATGACCGCAGCCAAGCGACCGTCGAAGGGGTTGCTACTCCCAGACTGGGAGGCAAAGGGGTTGCTAGGGCCAAAGAGAGAGGAGTTTGGACAGAAAGCCATGGAAGCGGAAGCGAGGGAGATGATGCGGCTAGGGTTGGGTGTAGGATGTTGGGGAAGGTAGCGACGTGGCCGAAAGAGGGTGGTGGCGCAATCGGGAGGAGTGATGTTGCGCTAGCGATAGACTAGCGAGGCAGCACACGACATAGCAATGTAGCGCACGGGCATAGCGATGCAGCGGCGGTAGCGATGCAGCGAGCGGGCGAACAGCAATAGCGATGCAGTGGCATGCACGGGCAAGCAGAAAGCAACACGCTGGTCTACAGCTAGCAAGGCCGCACAGGCGTCTTCAGGGAAGCGGCAGCAGCGCGGCGAGATAGGATAACGGCGGCGGCTTAGAGCAAGCGGCGACGGCAGCGCTAGCGGGTTAGGTTGATACAATGTGAAGAAACAATAGAATGCAACACACATCATATATTCATGGGCATCCAATGCCAATATATAAATACACAGGGAGATCATCATGTCCAAAACTAAACTTTAATGAGATGAACGAAGATTAGAGTACACGTATACGTGGGACGAGGATCCCCTGCCGTAGAGGGTGCCGTTCCACTGACACATGGGCCTGCTTGAAACTTGGCCCACATGTCAATGGCCCAATGGGCACAACATAGCAATGTGGTTTTATTTTTTTAAATAAAAGCAAGTAGTACAAGTTTTTGTTCCTTGATGCCCACGAAACAATCAGCCACTGGTATCATAGTATTTCTAGAACTGTCAACAACAATGACACTGCAGTTCTTCTTGCTACCGGAAATCAAACACCAAGCTCTCAAAATTATATTACCTTCGTCTCAAATTATTTGTCTTAGTGTGTCTAGACACAGGTGTACTTAGGATTAAAACGTGTCAGATATATCCGTATCTAGACAAGTAATCCGAGTGGGGTGGGGTATAAATACTACCATCAAATTATTTGTCTTAGATGTGTCTAGACACGGGTGTACTTAGGACTAAAACATGTCCAGATATATCCGTATCTAGACAAGTAATCCGGATAGGGTGGGGTATAAATACTACCATCGTACCACATTCCCAATGACCAACAATGAGATAAAATTTGTGTTAGTCAACAACCATACTCCCTCCGTAAAGAAAAATAAGAGCCGTAAAGAAAAATAAGAGCGTTAGATCACTATATTAAACTGTTAGCTTCCGCATCTGCAAAATACCCATTAGGAAGAAAGGAAACAGCTACTCCCTCCGTCACAAAATAAGTGTCTCAACCTTAGTATAACTTTGTACTAAAATTAATACTATAAAGTTAAGACACTTATTTTAAAACGAAGGGAGTACTTTCTAATCCTGACGTGTAAGTTCAAATTTTCCACACCTAATCAGGATCATATGTTTCAGGCTCTCTTTCTCAATATTGTCTTCCGTGGTTCCTTTCTGCTCGGTGTGTTTCCTGAACTTAGGGAAGTCATTCCTACAGCGCTAAAAGGTGTCTAGATACATCTATATCTAGAGTTACATCTATATCTAGACAAGTAATTCGGACGGAGGGAGTATAATACTACCATCGCACGACATTCTCAATGACCAACAATGAGACGAAATTTGTATTAGTCAACAATGGTACAAACTATCAACTGTTAGTTTCCACATCTGCAAAATTACCCATTGGGAAGAAAGGAAACAGCTACTTTCTAATCTTGACGAGTAAGTTCAAATTTTCCACACCTAATCAGGATCATATGTTTCAGGCTCTTTTTCTCAATATTGTCTTCCGTGGTTCCTTTCTGCTCGGTGTGTTTCCTGAACTTAGGGAAGCCATTCCTACAGCGCTCTGGTACAAGTCCTTCAACCTATAGCATCATGATATCATATAAAAGCAGTTCCTACAACCATGATTACTTAAGTTTACACAAAGAAGTTGGTTATGATATAGCAACCAACCTTGGCATACTGATCACGACTGTAACAACAGAAACTCCAACAATAAGAGGAAAAACTGGGGCTGGGGTCAGTTCCTGCAAGAGATAGCAATTAGATGATACCTTAAACACAAAATTTAGGAACATGTTAAAGATTTTCCAACAACAAAACATATAAATGCATGGAGTACAAAGATATCTTGGTTCTGGTTAATAAAACCTTGAAATTTTCTACTGTATCATTCATTTGCAGACAGGCAAAGGAATGGTTCCAAAAAAGCTAATTTCTTCGATTCTTACCTCAAATTTCCCAGTTTGAGAAGACAAACAAATAAAGTATACGTCATTGTAATGCAATGCTGACGCAAGTGCATGAAAAACGTTACCTGTTTGTGATGCCGCTCTTCCGTTTTATATTTAAGAGGACCAACATGAATCTGAGGTTGCTTTTCTAGGTCAACTTCAACCAACTCCGATTCAAATATATGGGTATGTGATGGAAGGCCAGACCGAAGCTGAACAAAATGCTTTCCTTTGGGTAAATTTCTTACTTCGACGTGGTAGGAAAGAGGAACAGGAACTACAGATTCTATTCTAGAAGGGTCAACAGCTGATCTAATTTCAACAGATAAATGTGGCTGCAACATATCAATGTCATTTCCTTCCACGTGACAGCTCAAAATTGTTGCTTCTGGGCGTTCAAAAACCACAAAACCAATACCAGAGATGTCCTCCTCATCGACCTGATTAAAAAAAAGAGCAGTGCCTCTGTCATTAGTGACAAGATTGCAGTACGCAAATGCGCGCAAAGGACATCAAGAGTGACTTACATCAACTGATACAGATTCTGGTGAAGCACGCTCAACTGCTGCCAACCTGAGATTATCTTTTGCAACTACTCTTATTGAGTAAGATGAGCCAGGGATAAGTCCTCTCAAGCGGAACCTACCAAAAGAATCTGTAGTAGCTTCCTCATAATAACCTCTTGATTCAGATCTAGCTTCAATAAAAACACCTTCCTTTGGTTGGCCAGTTAACAGTGTAACGGAACCCATGGCACTACATTGAAAAGCAGGTTTAGTTAGTAGCATAAAATTGGTTTAGTCAAAAAGCGTGTTGCCAGAACTGCTATATTGATTAATTTAGAACTTCGTCAGCACATTCGCGTCATGTGGGAATCATGCAGGAAACATAATTTCGAAAACATTAGTGGTAGGTCCACTGCTGCACTTCAGCACTCATAGAGTATAAAAGTTACATTTCCCAGAATAACACTACTAATATTAAATGTATGACTCCTATTGTGCGCATACAGCTAAATATGAGGGCATAACCATGATTATTTGAGTGGCCTCTTTAGAACTGGAAAATTTCTCAATGGTATATATGTTATCATCTCGTGAGCATTACATAGCCTAATTGATACTCAAATGATTGAACTCAAAAAAGGAAATCTATGCAAACAAATATATGTGCATGAATTATCTGCAGACTGTACGGTGGTTTCTTTCAATAGATGGCAAAAGATGGGAACAAATTAGAACATGCATGCAAATCAAATTACATATGTTAAAAATCAAACAAACCTGAAGGCAACACGGGTTGCACGGAACTCAACCGCTCTAGACTCCCCAGAATTGAGATCAATAGCAACTGTTGATGGAGTAAATTTATATTCCTACAAGAAAACCACCAAACCATCAAGGGCTCTCCAACCAATAAACTTGTATATGACGCCCAATTACAGTGATGTTGTGCAGTCTATATGGCATATCTGGTGATTAGTGCGCCACCATAACTCTATCATTATATGCCCACCCGGCTTTAAAAAAAACTCAGAAAGTAGTGGAAACTCAAGGGGATGCAGCTCAGGCTTTCAAGGAGAGGGTTATTAAGGAGGGCCCTTGGGAGGAAGGAGGTGATGCAAACAATATGTGGATGACGATGGCGACTTGCGTTCTAAAGGTGGCTTCAGAAGAGTTTGGGGTGGCGGGAAGTAGAAGTGAAACTAAAGATGCCCGGTGGTGGAACGATGATGTCCAGAAGGCTATTAAGGAGAAGAAAGACAGTTTTAAATGCCTACACCTGGATAGGGGTGCAGACAACATAGAGAAGTACAAGGCAGCAAACACCGCAAAACGAGTTGTGAGTGAAGCAAGGGGTCGAGCGTATGAGGACCTCTACCAGTGTTTAAACACGAAGGAAGGCGAAAGGGACATGTATAATATGGTCAAGATCCAATAGAGGAAAACAAGGGATGTCAACCAAGTCAAATGCATCAAGGACAGAGCAGATTGGCTTCTGGTGAAGGGTGAAGAGATCTAGCATAGATAGCGAGAGCACTTCAACAAGTTGTTCGAGAGGATGAGAGCTCTACCATTGAACTAGACGACTCCTTTGATGATACCTACAGACGTTTTGTGTGACGAATCCAGTAGTCTGAGATTAGGGAGGTTCTAAAAAGGATGAAAGGAGGCAAGAAGATGGGCCCTGATTTTATCCCAATTGAGGTGTAGAAAAGCCTTGCAGACATAGCGACAGTATAGCTAACTAAGCTTTTGACCTCATTTTTTGGTCAAACAAGATGCTCGAAGAATGGAGGCGGAGTAGGTCAGTACCAATCTTCAAGAACAAGGGGGGTGTTCAAAGTTGTACTAATTACTGTGGAATTAAGCTTATGAGCCACACAATGAAGCTATGGGAGTCATTGAGAACCACTTAGGCTTTGTTCGGTTGTTGGGGATCCAATCCCCTAGTGGGATTCAATCCACCCAAGGTTTGGGTGATCCCCACCCCGTCACTCAATCCCCACTAATCCTTTCCTGCATAATCCCTGTCTACATAAAATTGTTCGTTTATACCTTTCTCTTGGCAGACGAGCTGGAAGAATAGAAATTAAGAGGGCAAAAATCTTACCCATGGCAAGATAATTTTTGGGAGGAGCGAACGCCGGAGATGGGGGTCGCTGTGGGCGCCACCGTGCTCGCACCGCTGCACCTCGAGATCCCCTTCGAGCTCGCGTCGGGATGGAAGAAGAGGGTAGCGCCGAGGATCTGTTGCTGGGGAGAGGGGGGTGAGGTAGAAGGCAGCAGACGGTTTTCAATGGAGGATTGAGTTCATCTCTCCGGCTCCTTCCCCGCCATCGCCGCCGCTCTTGCCCTCTTCTCCTTTTTCTTTTGAGACGAGACGACGAGACAAGAAGAGACGAGACGTGGTTTTCTTCCACGCAAAGGGAGACATGGCTCAGAACCCGGTGGAATCCCTGCGCTTTGGTGGGGGAGGGGGGGGGGGGGGTTGGATGGGAAATAAACCCATCCGGGTTTAACCGAATATGCATATAAGCTAAGCAAGGATCCAACCCCTGCGAGGGTAAAAACCACGGGATTCGGGACAAAACCCCTCCGATCCCGACAGGGGTGGGATTAAACGAACGAAGCCTTAGGAAGTATGACAAGCATGACCAAAAATCAGTTTGGTTTCATGCATGGGAGGTCGACCATGGAAGCCATTTTCTCGCCAGGACAACTTATGGAGAGATATAGGAAGCAATAGGACTTGCGTATGGTGTTCATTGACTTGGAGAAGGCCTACGATAAGATACCACAGAATGTCATGTGGTGGGCCTTTGGAGAAACACAAAGCCCCAACAGAAGTACATTACCCTTATCAAGGACCTCCATGATAATATTGGGACACCTTTCGATATTTGGGGTCAATGCTGCAGGAGGATGGGGGTATTGATGAAGATGTGAACCATCGAATCAAAGCCGGATGGATGAAGTGGCGCCAAGCTTCTGGCATTATCTGTGACAAGAGAGTGCCACAAAAGCTAAAAGGCAAGTTCTACAGGACGGCGGTTCGACCCGCAGTATTGTATGGTGCCGAGTGTTTGCCGACTAAAAGGCGACATGTTCAACAGTTAGGTGTGGCGAAGATGCGTATGTTGAGATGGATGTGTGGCCACACGAGGAAGGATCGAGTCCGGAATGATGATATACGAGATAGAGTTGGGGTAGCACCAATTGAAGAGAAGCTTGTCCAACATCGTCTGAGATGGTTTGGGCGTATTCAGCACGGGCCTCCAGAAGCTCTAGTGCATAGCGGACGGCTAAAGCGTGCGGAGAATGTCAAGAGAGGCCGGGGTAGACCGAATTTGACATGGGAGGAGTCCGTTAAGAGAGACCTGAAGGATTGGAGTATCAACAAAGAACTAGCTATGGACAGGGGTGCGTGGAAGCTTGCTATCCATGCGCCAGAGCCATGAGTTGGTCACGAGATCTTATGGGTTTCACCTCTAGCCTACCCCAACTAGCTATGAACTAAAGGTTGTTGTTGCTGGTACATGCAAAAAACAAATTGACTACTGTTGTCTAGATGCATGCACTACCTTACTAAGGAAGCTCCACCCGACCTACTACTACTCCCTAGCTAAGTAAACTATAACACAAGGATTACTGCCAACACACACAAGAAGGGTCGGATCCGAAATGATGATATACGTGATAGCATTGGGGTATCACCGACTGAAGAGAAGCTTGTCCAACATCGTCCGAGATGGTTTAGGCATATACAACACTGGCCTTCGGAAGCACCAGTGCTTAGCGAACGGTTTGACTATGCTGATAATGTCAAGAGAGGTCGGGGTAGACCAAACTTGACATGGGAGAAGTCCATAAAGAGAGATCGGAATGACTAGAATATCACCAAAGAATTAGCCATTAGCTATGGACAGGGGTTCGTGGAAGTTAGCTACAAATGTGCCAAAATCATGAGTTCGAGATCTTATGGGTTTCAACTCTAGCCTAACCCAACTTGTTTGGCACTGAAAGGCTTCGTTGTTGTTGCAATCAGTTCGAGTGTGAATTGTGAAGCGAGCAAGTCTACCTGGTGATTAAGTCAATAAAGATCAGGAAGACTAAAAAAATCAACAAGTCATTGTTTTTTTAAAATTAGTATCTTCTTAGCCAAGTGACCCTTTGTATCCTCGCCACATTAAGCTTGAATTATAAATATATATCTCCCTACTCTTTGATATCCGTATGTCAGAAATTTTGAGAAGTTAGTTCAGTTGAGGCCTAGAGGGAATCAGATATTATTTCAGATGAAGGCTATCAAAACTCACAGCTAATAAATAGGATGCAGTTTGATCAAGTCACTCAAGTGTAGACGTCAGTACATGTTACGAGCAAATAAAACCACAATTATGAATATTTTATGACGTCATATTAACATATGAACAACCCACTGATATATTTAGACACATTGTTCAAAACTAGTAATATCTGATGTGAAGATTTCAGATTATTTAAAAGAACTGTGGTACAGTACAAACTAGAACCGAGAGTGTGAATAACAACAAAGTACCTTAAGAAGAGCGCGGAGATAATAACTCCTAGGAAATAAGTTATCGAAGCTGAAAGTTCCACCAGAACCACTGACTGAGTTTTTTCTGTAACCTCCTTCACCACTCAAGGAAAATAATACTGCCGGTAACAACTCTGTATCCTTTTCGCCATAAATATGCACTAATATCTGACCAAGTTTCTGACAAGCAAAGCTGTATGGGCCAGTTTGCTTGAGATGATAGCCAGCCTGAAGGAAGGAATGATATCAGATATAGGATATTAAAGAAAACACACGTTTTTGGTTGCTGATTCTAAAAGTTCCCTTCCCAGTTGTGGTTAAATGTAAATAGGGCATACTATATTGAACAGTGCACTGTTTAAGCTTGAATGAACAAGACTGGAACCACTTCTGACTAAGCAGTTTACAAGAAATCACGATGACTAGTCTAGTACAAAGGTAAATAAAATAAAGTGGTGCTCCATACAAACCTCACTTGCCACGTCTTTCTTATTTGAAAAAACGAATGACTGGAAAACTGTTTGTATCTCCAGCAAAAACAAAATACGAAAACTGAGAAATCATGCTAATACACTGTAGTACGGTACACCGTTGCAGCATATGACCATGAAGTCAACACCGGAAGTCAACACCCTAGCGATTACACATAATGTGTGTGCAGAAAAAAGTCTAGACCTTTGAGGCTTCAACTTCATATCCTATATCCTCATACAAGGGCCCTGCAAAGAATGACCCATCGGAATTTGTCTTTGTCTCTGTTGCTATATCACCTTTCTTCAGCATCGCATACTTGCTATTTCCAGCTGCCAGAATCGTGATATGAACATCAGGAGTTGCAGGTGACACTGATCCTTCAAGGTATAGACCCATTTTAGCAGTGATTGAAGGAACAGCATCTTGGCATCCGTTTGCAGACACTGAGAACTGCAGTTTAAATATTAATGATGGTTTCACCATTCAAGTACAGAATTTTTTTTAATAAACCATCGCTCACCTGATGCCGTGATGGATAAAATAGGATCTTTTTCCTTCTAATGCTGTATTACAGAAAAGTATAATAGATAAATAATCCAGAAAGGGAAACATACAAAACAAGAGTTAGAGGTAGAAGGAATTTGCAACTTTTGAGAAATTATGACTGTTGGTGCAAAACCAAAACGACTACGAGTAAACATTATACCTGGAATCACGAGGAACAAAAATGAAGTCTTCCCCAAGATCAGTCCAAGTAGAGTACTCAAAGACAGTAATACCATTTTGATAACTCTTTGCAAAAACAGGCATGGTAGATATTTTGTCGATAGAGCTCCCATTACTCTTGAAGGCATCAACAACGATATCTTCTAATAAATCAATCTCTTCCAGAGGGGAGCTTATGTCCACATGGATTTCACCTCTTACAAGATACTTCTTTGCACTGATGTGAACCAACTAGGAGGGAGGGGTAACTTTTTGCGTTAGGGTGCCAAACTGAACTTTACATGGATAAAGATAAAAACCAAAGTACATGAGCAGCTCACCACTGGGTTCTGTGTATCAAACACAATAGGCGAGGTCCCAAAGGAAATGCAAGAATTAACTAAATAAAGCTCATGTTGCCCAGGAGTTTCGATGCAAATTCTTTGTGACCCTTCCTGTGTAGGATAAAAAGTGGACGGATTAACAAAAAGTTGTATTAATTCAAATATATTGTAGATTTAATAAGTCCAAAGTATGGACCTTTATCAACAATTCAAGTTTAGAAGAGTCTGGTTGACGAATGTATGCTTCAGTGTCATGACTTGAGACTAGCTCTATCCAATAACCCTTTTGTACAAATACAATATTTGTCACATCATCATTACCGACATCTACATCCAAGGTATTTTCGTCCCAGCACCAATCATCGTTTGCAGGAGCCTTGGATGAAGAATGTTTCACCTAGAAGGGATTTTCACAAAATAGCCAAGTGTTTAGACAGAATAGTGAAAATTCAATATTGGTGATCAAATTACAAGGTTTTACCTCCAGACGATATTTTCCAGGAAATACTTTTGTCAACACAAAATTAGCATTATCTTGCTCCAAACTGGTTGTCTTCGTTTCATGCTCGACACCCCCAGCTAATCTAACAAGCAAGAGCAGAATATTTTGGTTGCATTTCTCTTTGCAGAGGATCTTACCATGAACATTGACTTGTGACTGTTTACAAAGAGGTAATACTCAGATACAATCAAGTCTACAGAGTATCCATCAATTTGATGAAAGTTAAATAATGTTGAAAAATCACCAGAATGGGTGAAGAAATACTCATTTACCTGAGAGAACTCTACATCGAACAACGGGCACTTGACATTGACATCGATATATCCTGGAGAAAACAAAAGATTGGAAGAACCTTCGGAATCTACAGGTAACGCAGATAATCGGTATTCACCAGTAGAAACCTGCATATTGCAAGAAAGGAAGAAGAACAGATAATTTCGTCATATAACTTTAAATTGAGTTACTTGAATGAATAAAACAATGCTGGAGCTCACATCGCAAGCTGGTTCATGTAAGATCAGACCAAATTTCACAATGATATAAATAACCATTCAAGGTAGGTCTATGCAAAATTCCTATTCCTACTCACACATCGAACACAGCTAGTGGTAAAAAAAGGCTTAGTACGACATCCCAATTTGCCTTACACTTGTTCAAACTGTAAACATTGAAGATAATAATGCATCTAATAATTCTGAAGTGAGACATGTTCAAATTGCAACATACAGTGTACGATACTATGTTCATACAAAAAAGTAGCAAAAAGGAATGACACATCATTAGCACAAAGTTTATTTCCAGCAACAAAACAAGAAATAACCACGTACCTCAAAGCAGAATCTTCCATTTTCGCTGACCATTTTCCTCTGCGGCTTTACATTTTCAGGCCCATGTGTTAAAGTTACCTAACAACCCCACACAAATTGTAAGGATAAGGTTTTCATGGTAATCTCAATGAAACAAAAGACCACATCAAGATATTACCATGGCTTTGGAGTTTGGAGTTACTGTTTGAACAACACCACATACATCATATCGAACTGATTTGATATCATCAATGCTTTCCATGTTTGGCAAAATCTAATGAAAAGGACAGTATTTAGCCACAAAAGGGAAGCTAAGGCACTTGTTCTAGAGATTTAACAATTTAAGGTGTTCCCTCAATCAGGCACTTTTTACCATGAAATTCTCCAACGGGTTGAACTTATAATGATCCTTCTCAGCAACTATATCATACTTCTTGGATGTAACCTACACACAGGCGAAAAGATCAAAATGGCAGGTTTAAACTCGAAAATATGAGGTAGCATAAGTATCCTTGTTTCTTTCTTTACATGAGAATTGGAAGAATTAAGTGCTTGTAAAGACAAAAATTTGTACGTTCTATTTCTGTAATCTGTGTATCCTAGATCCTGTCATTTTATGACAAGAACTAACAGTAAGAATATACAGTTTTCTTAGTGTCTGTTGACCAGATTGTGTTTTAAAGCTGTCTAGTTTGAAGATTTACTAACAACCAGATGAAGGGAATTTATCAAATTGATGTTGGCTACAGTGTCATAGTCATGTTGAGAAAACTTTCAACTAAATTGTCCAAGACTTGAGTTCTATTTGGACTTTTGGAGTATAGGCATAAAATTAAAAACAAGAGGGCGTGATAAAGCAGTAAATGGTGCGAGGCATTGTTCTAAAGTCTAAACGTCCAAATTTTCCACCCATGCAAAGTTAATACAATACAAAGTTTACTGCTTCAAAGGTAGTGAATTGCTTGCTCTTAGGAGTTTTAGTTTCCAGCAGTACATTTGTCCATTCCTTTAATCAAGAAATTTGCAGTTCAAAAAATGTTTGCAATGTGACAATTTGTGGCAGAACAGATTAGGGCATTTTACTGCAAAACAGTAACAGAAACTAAACTAGCTTATATGTTCGAACTACTAGGTTCTCTCACAAGGATCGACTCACTGTTTGTGCGACAGAGGGTGGCTTGGCGGAGGAGGTGGCTTGGCTGCGGCGAGGTGGCGGAGCGGACGGAGGCGACAGAGGGCGGTGTCGACCCCTGAGAAGACGATCCAAACGGCGAACACAGACGCGAGCGGATACGTTTATTTTGCAACAAAAGGCATGTCGCAATTGCAACAAGGCTCTTGTTGCAAAAGGGCACTATTGCAGCCTCGCAAAAAAAAAACTGCGACAACACCTTTGTTGCAAAAATTTCTGCAACGATACTGTCACGACTGGCAAGGTGGAGCCCGACCACGACGAGGAGGCTGACGATGCCGGCCCACCAACCGAGGAGAATCGCTAGCGGGATGACACGGGCGTGCTGACAGCTGGGCCCGAAGAGTAGCTGTCGAGTGGGCCTGCGTGCCTCGAGAGTGTGTGAGTATTAGTAGGTGAGGATTGGCTCCAGAGAGGGCATCGAGAATTATTGTATCTGGCAGACTGGAAGAGAGAAGCTGTCCTTCTCCTTCCTCCGGCACCCTTTTTCCCCTTTCTCCTTACCGACTCCCTCCTCCTCCTTCCGATCTAGATCGAGTACGTTACAGTTGGTATCAGAGGTCAGAGATCTGGAGACGGCTTACCCCCGCCCGCGTTACGCCACCAAGCAAGCCCTCAAGGCGGTGGCGATGGAGGAACAACTGGCCGCGCTGATTACCTCGGTCAAAGAAGGTCGGGCCGCCAACGACGCTCGGCTGGATGCGATCCAGCAGTCGCTGGAGTTGTGGCGCCCCGCCGTGACCAATCTTCAGCAGCAATTGGATGAGCTCCGTACGCAGGTGGGCAAAATCGCCCTCCACCCCGTCCTCACCGATCCAGCGAGGGCGTCGGGGGATCCGGTGGCGCGCGCGGCGGCTACACCACCAAACGCCGACCCGGGGCACCACGGGCCAAGTGGCCACGGCGAGAGCAGCGATTCCGGGGGCTTGGTACACGGGGTGGTCACCACCCTGGAACCGCCTCCGGTCAAGGGTGCGTTTCCTTTTCCATCTGAGCAGTTTGTTCCTCGTGGGTTGGAGTTGAGTCGTGTTTCCCCCATAGAACAGCATTATGACACGCGGGACACACACCAGCAGTCGCATGTTCACTGGGCGTTGCCCAAACTTGATTTCCCGCAATTTGACGGGGACAACCCGCAATTCTGGAAATCGAAGTGCGAGAAGTATTTCGATGTTTATGGAGTTCATAGAGACATGTGGGTGAGGGTAGCTACGCTGCATTTCACCGGCAACGCAGCTAGATGGCTGCAGTTGCAGGAAATGGGTGCAAAATCATTTTCCTGGGATGAACTGTGTCAGGCTGTGTGTGGGAAATTTGGCCGCGACCAATATCAGGCGCAACTCCGTCAGTTTGCTGCCTTATCCCAAACGGGGAGCGTGGCTGATTATATGGCGAGATTTGAGGAGTTGATGCACAATCTACTAGCTCATAATTCTGGTTTCGATCCTGTTTACTTTACCACCAAATTTTTGGATGGTTTGCGTGCGGAAATTCGAGCGGGTGTCGCTCTGCATCGTCCCCAGGACTTGGACTCTGCGTTTTCGTTGTCTCTCTTACAGGAGGAGCTATTGGAGGCGATGCCGCGACGCGATTACAGGCGTCAGGAACACGGGCCAGGGCGTGCGCAGCAACGGCCGTTGCTGGCGATCGCTCCACCACCACCACGGGCCATGCTGCAGGCGCCGCCGCCGGCTGCGGAAGATCGTCGCGGTATCGAAGCCGCGCGAGCTGGGGATCACCAACCGGACCCAGGCCGTGGCGAGGACCGGGTGGCCGCACTGCGTAATTACCGGAGAGCTCGAGGGCTCTGCTTCAAATGTGGGGAGCGCTGGGGGCAAGGCCACCAGTGCGCAGCCACGGTACAGCTGCATGTCGTGGAGGAATTACTCGAGTTATTGCAGGCTGAAGAAGAGGAGCGACAGGGGCAGGTTCAGCCTGTCGAAGAAGAGCAGCTTATGTCCATATCGAAATTGGCCACGACAGGACAGACGACGCCCCGTACAGTACGCCTGCTGGGGCTTATTGATGATCAGGAGGTGCTCATTTTGGTGGATTCCGGCAGTTCCCATAGCTTCATCAGCGACGCGGTAGCTGAGAAGTTTGCTGACAGAATCAGTACGATGGCTCCTGTGGCTGTCAAAGTGGCGGATGGAGGAATTCTTTCTTGTTCAGGATATATACCGGGGTGCAAATGGACAACACAAGGGCATATGTTCACCACTGACCTCCGAGTCTTGTCACTAGGGTGTTACGATATGGTCATTGGTATGGATTGGCTCGAAAGCTGTGGGCCGATGTTGGTTGATTGGGTGGACAAAACACTGCAATTTCAGCACGAAGGAGGACAGATTCAGCTATGTGGGCTGCGCAACGATGTTCGCAACATTGAGCCGGTATCTATGGATCAACTGGAAGAGATGCAGCACTCGGGGTCCATCATTTGTGTGGTGCTCCTGGATATGAATGAACAACAAGCAACGGATCAGCAGCTTCCAGAGGCAGTTCAGAGCGTGTTAGATGAATATCAGATGGTATTTGCTGAACCAACAGGATTGCCGCAGCCAAAACCGTGGGATCATGCTATCGCACTTCTGCCAGGCACGAAACCAGTCAATGTGCGGCCGTATCGCTATACACCAGAACAGAAAAATGAGATAGAAGCTCAGGTGCAGGAGATGTTGAAATCGGGGCTGATTGTTCCCAGTGTCAGTCCCTTTTCTTCTCCAGTGCTGTTGGTCAAGAAGAAAGACCTGACGTGGCAATTTTGCGTGGATTTTCGACACCTCAACGCGGTCACAATCAAAACCCGTTACCCTCTGCCAGTGATTGATGAGCTCCTTGATGAGTTAGCAGGATCGCGATGGTTTTCTAAGCTAGACTTGAGAGCCAGCTACCATCAGATTCGCTTGCTGCCTGCTGATGAACACAAGACGGCATTTAAAACACATCAGGGGCACTACCAGTTCAGGGTGCTGCCTTATGGAGTCACAGGGGGGCCGCCCACGTTTCAGGGGGCGTTGAACACCATTCTAGCTTCCCTCCTGAGGCACGGTGTACTAGTGTTTATGGATGACATATTGGTACACTCTAAAACATTGGAGAAGCACATCAGCCTGTTGCGCCAAGTGCTGCGGCTGCTACATGAGAATCAGATGTTTGCTAAGAGATCGAAGTGTGCATTTGCGCAGCACCAAATCCATTACTTGGGCCACGTGATCAGCGACAAAGGGGTCTCCACAGATAACAGCAAGGTGCAAGCAGTTCAGCAATGGCCAGTGCCTGACTCAGTGAAGCAACTACGGGGATTCCTTGGTCTGGCAGGGTACTACAGAAAGTTCGTCAAGAACTTCGGGGTCCTTACCAAGCCATTGACAGATATGCTACGAAAGGGGGCAATTTTTGTTTGGACACAGACGACAGATGAAGCATTCAAGGCCCTGAAGGAAGCTCACATGGCAGCGCCAGTTTTGGCCCTACCGGATTTCACCAAGACGTTCGTCGTCGAGACGGATGCTAGTGCGACGGGAATAGGGGCTGTGTTGATGCAAGAATTCCACCCCATCGCTTATTTGAGCAAAGCTTTGGCCCCACGTAACTTGGGATTGTCAGCATATGAGAAGGAATGCTTGGCGTTGTTACTGGCAGTTGACCACTGGAGGCCGTATCTTCAGCATTCCGAATTTGTGGTGCGCACGGATCAGAAAAGCTTGCTACATCTCACGGATCAGCGGCTTAACACTCCCATTCAACAGCGGGCGTTCACCAAGTTGCTGGGACTGCAATTTGTCATCCAATACAAAGCTGGCCTGCTCAACAGGGCCGCTGACGCTCTGTCTCGACGTGAGCACCCGGAAGACTCATCGGTGGCAGCACTGTCAGTGTGCAAACCTGCGTGGCTCGAGGCCATTCGCGCAAGCTATCACGAAGATCTAACAACTCAAGAGCTGCTTACTCGCATTGCATTGGACCCAGCCAGTGAGCCGGAGTATCAGCTCCAAAATGGTATCTTGCGTTTCAAAGGGAGAGTATGGATTGGTGCTGACCAGGAAACACAACACAACATCATCAACGCGCTGCATGCGAGCGCGGTTGGGGGGCACTCAGGGTTCCATGCTACGTACAACAGAGTGAAGAGACTTTTTGCATGGAAAGGGCTCAAACAACAACTGAAGACATTTGTGCAGAAGTGTTTGGTGTGCCAGCAAGCGAAAACAGAGAGGATATCACCGGCAGGATTATTGCAGCCGCTTCCCATTCCCAAACGGCCGTGGGCAGTAATTTCTTTGGACTTCATCGAAGGGCTGCCCAAGTCAGGGGGGTACAATGCAATCCTTGTGGTGGTAGATAAATTTTCCAAGTACGCCCATTTCATACCTCTCTCTCACCCATTCACAGCGCTGGACATCGCTAAAGTGTTCATGCAGGAGATCTTCAAGTTGCATGGACTTCCACTTGGGATTATCTCAGACAGAGATCGCATCTTCACGGGACAAGTATGGCAGGAACTGTTCCGCCTTTGCCGGACTGAACTGAAGATGAGCTCGTCGTATCATCCGCAAACGGATGGGCAGACGGAGCGCATCAATCAGTGTCTCGAGACGTATCTTCGTTGCTCAGTGCACTCTTGCCCGGGGAATTGGTCAAAATGGTTGGCCCTGGCGGAGTATTGGTACAATACTTGCTACCATTCGTCTCTGGGGCGCACACCCTTCGAAGTGATCTACGGGCATCTTCCTCGGGAGTTTGGCATCTCTCAAGTGGACGAGAGCACGGTGCCTGATCTAGCAGCTTGGCTGCGGGAACGAGAAGTGCTCACTGAACATCTGCAGCAGCAACTGAAGAAAGCCCAAGATAGAATGAAAGCCCAAGCTGATCGGCACCGCACAGACAGATCCTTTGAAGTTGGAGATGCTGTACTGCTCAAGCTGCAACCGTTTATCCAGACATCAGTGGCTCGTCGTCCGTTTCAGAAGCTAGCATTTCGCTATTATGGGCCTTATACTGTGCAAGCTCGAGTTGGCGCAGCAGCATATCGCTTAAATCTGCCACCGACGAGTAAGATTCATCCGGTGGTGCACGTGTCGCTACTTAAGCGTGCCGTCGGAGCTGAAGTGCCGGTAAGCACTGAACTACCACCCACTAACTCCATTTTGCAGGCAGAGCATGTGCCTTTGTGCGTTCTGGAGGAGAAACAAGTGCAGGTCCGAGGAGTTCCCCAGCCTAGGGTGTTGATTCACTAGCAAGGCCTGCCTTCCTCGCTGGCAACTTGGGAAGACCCGACGCAGCTACAGCAGCGGTTCCCTGCCACACCGCCTTGGGGGCAAGGCGGTCCTCAAGGGGGGGAGACTGTCACGACTGGCAAGGTGGAGCCCGACCACGACGAGGAGGCTGACGACGCCGGCCCACCAACCGAGGAGAATCGCTAGCGGGATGACACGGGCGTGCTGACAGCTGGGCCCGAAGAGTAGCTGTCGAGTGGGCCTGCGTGCCTCGAGAGTGTGTGAGTATTAGTAGGTGAGGATTGGCTCCAGAGAGGGCATCGAGAATTATTGTATCTGGCAGACGGGAAGAGAGAAGCTGTCCTTCTCCTTCCTCCGGCACCCTTTTTCCCCTTTCTCCTTTACCGACTCCCTCCTCCTCCTTCCGATCTAGATCGAGTACGTTACAGATACCTCTATTGCGAAATTTTTCTGCAATAAGACCTCTGTCGCACAAAATATTGCAACAGCTCATTTGTTGCATAGATGGCTGGTCACGTGGGTAGATAGGATGGCCATCCGCAGCTCCATCCAATGATCAGGGACCCGGTCGGTCTTTTTCTCTTATCCGCTCCATTCAATGATCAGGGACCGGTCTGTCTTTTTCTCTTACCCGCCTGCCAACGCATAGCGTTGCCCTGCAACAAATGGATGTTCAACTGTTGCAAGACTTTTGATTGATTTTGATGGGTTCGCGAGAGAAAATGTTTTTGTTGTACGTGCAGTTTTCATGTTGCAGCAGGAAGAATAGTCTAGCAACAGCGGTGGCATGCTGCAAGCTGGGGCACGCGATGTTGCATGCTGGGCCGACGACGCTGCAATGTCGGGCCGACGACGATGCAAGTGAGTACAAAGCTGCAAGGTAGGTCCACCATTGCTGCAAATGACGGAATCACGATGCTGCAAGTCCAGTCCAGCGATGCTGTGAGCTGGACACACGAAGCTGCAAAGCCAGCTGCCACGGATGCAAGCCTGACAACACTGCTGCAACAAGCATCTTCATTGGAGACCGTAGCTCACGCTGGAGCGACACCAGCAAGTACCAAACAATAAGAAAAATGTTTGGAACTATGTCGCATGCACACGATAAAAAATGAATAGTTTTGCATGAATGTGTTAAAATGTTGCAGAAAAAAATATTGACGGTGTTGTGGCAGCGGCATAGGAACCGTACTTCGCCGTTACATAGCGTGGCTGCTACACTTTTCAGTGGGCTGCAGCTGTTTGTGGCGAGCGGTGCATGAGGTGGGATTAGAGGCTGGGATAGGTAGACTACACAGAGTAGAAAACCAGGATTAGAAAGGTACACCACATTGGCTGAAAACTGGTCACGTATCCAACTGATCAAATGATCAATCCAACCGTGGTTGAGCTGGCTGATCCCGCGCATCTAAGTTATAACGCACTATTTGCAGTTCCTATGGCACCACATTGGCTGAAAACTGGTCACGTATCCAACTGATCAAATGATCAATCCAACCGTGGTTGAGCTGGCTGATCCCGCGCATCTAAGTTATAACGCACTATTTGCAGTTCCTATGGCATACATTCTAGCCTCTATACTGGAGTTCAAACTTTTTGTTTGTTTTTAGAAACTTTGTTATTTTTATTGTATTTTCCTAAATTTAATATATAAGAACCAACTTAGCTAATTTTGGTCAACAACCAATCTACGAGCCCTCAACCAGCTTGAATGACTAAGCGGACTAGTGGTGCTAGTGATCTGTAAACACATAAACCATGCTATACCTTGAGATACAAGTAAAGATACAAATAAAGAGAAAAGAAATACCCTAGATAAACAGATGCGCTAATTAAAATTCTGATCAGATAACAGTACCTGATCAAGTCTGTAATACCCAAGATTATTTGTTACAGCTCTCAACTGACCATCGACTATAACCTTGGCACCTTCAATGCCAGCACCATAGCCATCAACAACATGTCCACCAACAGAAAACCCAGTAACCTAGCAAGATAAATGTGGAAAATTGTTAGTCAGTTGGTGGAGATCAGGTTTGCATACAAAGAGCAAGGAAAATAACTACTGAAGCTGAATGTGCACAAACATGTTCAAAATCACAGCAAATAAAGAACATGTTCAAGCTCAAATTGCTTAAGCAGCTGAAAGTTCTCAAGTCTAGGTTGTTACAGTATATGCGGATTGCACTAGCCCTTTCCAAAAGTTCGGACTTTTGGTTGCGTTGGCTAGTGCATGAAGCTTAACATGGTATCAGAGCTAAGGTCTTGAGTTCAAGTCCTGGCTTTCGCAATTTATCTAAAAAATTGCTGCTGCCCCACTTTGTGTCCACGTATAGGCCTCTTGAGTCATACGTGAGTTTCGCACCGTCGCTCTCTTCCGGTTGCACGTCTTGACTTGTCTTCCCGTCACACGTGAGAGGGGGTGTTACAGTATATGGATTGCACTAGCCCTTTCCATAAGTTCGGATTTTTGGTTGCGTTGGCTAGTGCATGAAGCTTAACATAGGTTAAGCTATCACGTTATAGCACGGTGCCCGTGCATTGCTGCGAAAAAACATCTAGAAATGCAACAAGGACCATGGGCATGGGGATCGCCGGAAGAGCCTTAGTGTCTTACAACCGTTGTGTGGTTTCGGCAAGAAAATGAGGGTGAAAACCCAGGGGTATGGGAGCAACAAAAATGACCATTAGGTGGTATTACAAGGTTCAAAGAGAGCAAGTTTTAATTTTTCAAACGAGGAACGTTGGGCAGTAATGAGATGTGGAAAGAGGACAGCAATCAAGGAAGAAAGACGGCACGAGAATGGAATCTTCCGTTATGCCAGAATAAATAAAATTGCTCGATGATGCATGCTACGATATAGACCGAGGAAAATTGGTTTAGTGGGGAGAGCTAAAAAATCTAGAGCAAGATTTTGCATTAGGAGTGGCTTTTCACATTTGTCTATTTGTGCCAATTAGAGAATGGTGGCTCCTACGAGAGAAACAGCCCATTTGGTGGCATTGGGCTGACCCGAATGCAGCTGTTTGGATGGCCTAGACATTCGGGCGTGGTATTCGGGCTCAATATTGAAGCGTTTTTCTTAACACACGCACGGCCCTCCGAAAATTCAGACCCCCAGAGTTTGATATTCCCTGGAATCGTTCGCCTCGCTAGCCCTTCGCCGTTCCCTGCACGCTAAGAAAAGAGATCGAGGTCGCCCCAGCCGCCGTTTCCAAGACCGGCGGCTTCTCCGCCGAATCAAGTGGACGCCGTCCCCTACGCTCTTTACCCATCCTCTTACAACCCCTCCACACGCCTACCCCACGCACGCCAAGGATGCAGCAATAGCCAATCACGCGCCTTTATGTGTCCTACTCCACGTCCGGCAATGGCAGCAGCCCCTCGCTGGCCGCCTCCGTCAAGAACTTCTCCGCCGTGCTGGTGCTCTCCTCCATGCTACTCTACTCGGTGGCCACATCCCCAGGGCGAGACGACCCAGGCGGAGCTCGATGACGGCACTCCTCCGGCCATCCCCGCCTCACCCCCATGCTCCCCACCTCGCCCCCATGCTTCCCCCGTGCACCCTATCTAGCTCCGGTGTGATTCGCCACGCCCCGTATCTCCCCGGCGTGGGATCTGCCTTGGCTGTGACAGGTGGCGGCGATGAGACCGGCTGGGGATGGGCTGCTAGTTCGGCTGGAGATTGGCGGCGACGACGAGTTTGGCAATGGAGATAGGATGTCCGGCAATGCGTGTGTGGCTATGTGTGCGGTATTTGCTTGCATGCGCTGCTGCATGAACATTCATTGCTCTGTTCATACTTCATACACTTGTACATGTGCAATTCAACATCTGACCATCCAAACAAGAAAATTGTGGCTTATGATGGATTCCAGGTGCCAAATATATGACCATCCAAACACTAAAATTGATATTGAAGCTCAATATCAATGTCATGGATATTTGGCATTAAGTCAATTCAATTATTCAATGCCAAGCCTTTGAATGTATACATCCAAACAGAGCATAAGAGTATATTCATTTATTTTGCCTTTTGCAAGAATACGGGTCCCACGTTCGAACATAATAGTGCATTTTTTATCGATTGTAAGATCTTTTGCATGAGTGGTGATCCCACATGTGAGGATGAATATATTTGTTTATTTGGTTCATTTGTAAGTTACTGGCCCCACATATACTATGCCGAAGTAAAAATGGAGGGAGAGTGAACTCACCGCCAACTCTAGACTTTATAAGTAGGAAAGATATTTTGTTTATATCCATGAAAGTATGCATGCTAATCAATTAGTGGTACATTTCAAGTAACATCTACCCAGCTTTAAATGATAGGTAGTCCTCTTGTCAGCCATCCTCGAGCAAAAATAGCTTCATCCATAACTTTACAGTCCAAACTATGAGATGTATAGTAAGTTAAAAATTACCTGGAATTTTTGGGGGATTGTCATGTGACTATGCTCAAGAGAAACATGCAATGAAGAAGGTGAAACATCAAAAACAGTGTTTTCCCCTCTGTAGTATGGCAACAGATCATAGCTACCTGCAAAATTATACAAGATAATGAAAATTTCTATGGTTGGTGCTTGCAAATCGCCTCACCTTCACAAGCATTATAACACATGAAAAATGTCGATTAGCAACAGAATTGCAATGCTAATAACGCATCAAGTAACTTTAATGCCATAAATAAAAATATGAACTCATAATTTCCAGCATTTGGAAAGGGACCATGTGAAGGAGTGTCTACAACTTGATGCACTAACCCCCAATGATACTTGCGCATTTACACCAAACAAATTTAATAAGGCAACCTGACGATTTACATGGCTGGAATACTGTGCAGTTCTCATGTAGGTTCCTTTATATACAGATCTGGCAAAAACAGAACAAGACTTCCTATGGGAAACAACCATAAACAGAATGTCTACAACTTGATGCACCAACACCAATGGTACATTCACATTTAGAAAGTGTAATAAAACAAAAATATAGTAGCCTAAAGGTTTATATGACTGAATACAATGCAAGTTCTCATGTAGGTTCCTTTACATACAGACCTGGCAAAACAAAGGAAGACTTTCAATGGAAAACAACCATAAACAGCTAGCATACATAATTTACAATCCATGCTGCACGAGGACAAGCAGTTCCTTATAGGAGAAGATTATTATTAGTTAATTAGATACACAAATTACATGTACAACTGTTGTTGTTTTTGTCCTGGAAGACATGTCAAAAGGAAACTTCCACAGCATGTTAACTACAGAATTTTATGTACCAGTTGCATTACAGTGTGATGAACTATGGGCAAGTTAACTTACCACAGGGCATTGATCTAAATGAGAACTTCCCATCCACACCAGATACTGCACGGCAAAGAGCACCTTCCCTGGGTGCATCGGTCAAACCTTGCGAGCAAGGAACCTCCTTTACATCATTTGAATATAAATACAGGTGAACTCCCAAGATTGGATTTCCCTGGTACAAGAAATGCTTAGTATATGTTAATCTAAAAATCCAGCAAACAAGAAAATCACAACCCTAAAGCTGGCAATTTCAGTCATATGCTTACAGCATTGGTTATAACTTATTGCCAACATACATATTCCTTCAGTACCTGTGCAACTACAGAGCCATGAATATTGTATCCAGATACGAAGAAAACATCATCTACTACAGCATTTCCAAATCGCAAGTCCACCTACATACAGAAAACAGACTCCACTATAAGCAATACATGTGTGTGACAACATATATTGGCAGATAAGCAACGATGAAATCCTAACCTCTGATGAACCTGTCATCTCAATTTCATAATCAGGATGAGATGCACGCAACCTGTAGAGTCCTGGAAAAGATCAAAAACACACATAAATGAACAAATAAAGGTGCCGCGTAGAAGCAAACAAGTAAATGTATGTCAGGTACTAAGCTCAAATGAGAAGGGGGAGAAACAAGATATAAATGGCTATCATTTGTAAATGGGTGCAAGTAAGAGTCTGACCAGACTAATCCATTAATGGAGACCACTATAATAAAAAGCTGAGCTAGAACTGTGGTGTTTGGACCATAGTTACCAGATTCGCAATTCGCTCGATTCACAATTTGATTTCACGATCACGAATCAGGTTCACTAGGGGGTATACATTTCCAATTCGCAAACTGGGAATCAGATTCATGCATTCGTTATTTCCGTTTCGAAATCGCTGTACACAACATATTTTTATCAAGAGCTAGAAGTACCACATATTTCTATTCACTCAAAGATCCAGAATTATTGAAAGTAAAAAAGGAGCAAGCAGGATTGGAAAAAAGGCCCGAAAATTTTAAGCGCTTAAAGCATAAGGCAAGGCTACACATAAATATATAACATATGACAGCCGATTAGGAGATTTAACAGCTAGCATTAACATAAATGCACCACAAGTTGCATAACATGATAAACTGTCAGCAAAGCATAGGCCTCAAATCATCTTGTGTAGATGACAGAACGGCGACTGAGCCGCCTCTTTTCCTCTTCTCCTTGACCGACAAGGCCGGCCGGAGTGAGGATAGGATAAGAGTGTGCATCCTCGGTGTATATAGTATAGTAGGTGTAGACCTAGGTTAGGGCGGCCTTCGTGGTGTTTGGCGTCATGCCGGACTGGAGCTTCTCACGGCGCTCGAGCTGCGTCGGCTGGTTGCCTTTCACCTCTTCCAGCTGTCTTCCATGGGGGAGGACAGCTGCTGGAGGTGATCCAGCGGGAGCTCCACATATAAGCTCCTGTGGCAGCCCAATCTGGTGGAGTCTGGAGCTTCTTCTTTCCCTCTTCTTCACTGAGGTGGTGGAAAGAAGTATCGGGCTGGATTTGGCTTCAGTCCATGCAAATCTGGTGTACCAACAGGAAAGGAAGCTGGCTTTGGTGATTCTCGTTTTCCAAGATGCACGGCCATGACCTCTTTGACTGCCGCAGTCATGGTTCTTCCGGACAAGCTTTGGTCGTTCAGATGTCTCCAGTTTGCTCCGACAAGAGCTAGGGTTGATCGCCAGCTTCGGCCTATCGCCGATCACCTGCCCGCTCCTTTTCAACTTCCATGCTGGGAGGCCCTCTTCTCCTTGCATAAAGATGGCAAGGCAGTAGCCTCTCCGGCGAGATCGGATTATGCTCCAGGACTCGATTGCAATCTAAGTGTCTATGTTGGGATCTTGTTTGCAAAAAGGAAGGATGTGTCTATAATCTTCTTTTTCTTTGGTGTCCTTCTGTAAGCTGTGTTGTACAATTCTGCTCTTTTAATGCCAATTTCGGAACCTCGGCTCCCTTCCCGCTGTTCAAAAAAAAATCCAAATCCCTCCCAGATTCACTAAGCTTTACTTCTTCGTGATCCCAACTTTCAAAGGCCAAAGCACTGGAGGTCTCTGTACATACATCCACGCAGCACCGGCTGCCGCCAAAAGTTCACCAGCGTCACAACCTACTCATGCGCCACGCTACTGGCCAGGATCTTGGGCAAGCTGCTGCAGCGCTTTCCTCCATCGACCATGCTGGAGGAGAGCCTGTCCACCACTAAGCTAGCTGCTGATGCTTGTGATTTTGTGCATGGAGATCGGCGACTCGGTAGTGAACTCCGAGCGAACTGGACCAAAACTATGGTTGAAGAAACAGTTCGCTGCAATAGGTTTCCCCCAAATGTCTGGATAATATTTGGAAAGGATGGAGAGGGGGTGCGTGAGACATTTGAGACAAAGTTACTACCATGTCTCTGCTGATGTATTGTGGGGTGGGAGTGGGTCTCGTGGTGCAGATGCCTCCGGTGGAACGCCAGGAGGGAAATGATCTCTTGGCTCTAGGGTTCAACATAACCATGAGAGAGATTGCAGGTACGGTTTGCCATGACACTAGATTCTAAACGACTTTTTAGCAACTTAAGTAGACAGATCGAGAAGTTATTCCAATCAGAAACACACGCCAACATAACGACCCAATTGCACATCTTTTACAGAGGATTTGATCCATACAAATGGAATAGTAAAAAAACAGATTGAACAACCTATACAAATATAAATATGGGATCTAGGGTTCGTGGTACACATGCCTCCGGTGGAAAACCAAAGGAGGGAAATGATTTCTGGGCTCTAAGTTTCAGCACAACCGTGAGTCCATGACAGAGGGAGCAGGTATGGTTTGCCATGACACTAGATTCTACACGAATTTTTCACCATTTAAGCAGACTGGTCAAGAAGTTATTCGAATCAGAAACACACGCCAACATAAACGACCCAATTGCATATCTTTTCCAGAGGACTTGATCCGTACAAATGCAATAATATAAAACAGATTGAACAACCTATAAAAATATAAATATGGTGGCATGTCATTAACAGGAGTAAATTAAGCATCTAATATATTCAAATGAAAGAAAAAGAAAGACACGTTGACAAATTTTAATTGAAGTCACATCATACAAGTCCTTAATAGGGTACTCCGTAGCTACTGATAACATGAGTAAGAGATGGACTCACAGGAAATGACCAACACTTCTCATATCAGACTATATACACGCATATGCTGTGGTTTTCTAATGATGAATGTGAGGCTAACCAGGAATTATGTTCACAAACGCGTATCCTCCTGTTGATGATGTCAAAGCAGATGCAACTAACTCATCCAAATCTGATAACAGCTCAACTTTCACACCAGAAGGTCCTCCATCTTTTGAACAGCTCTTACCACCAACAGCTCCCACTATTTTACCAGATACTGTAAATCTGCATGACGAATTCAACAGTTAAAACTTGAATCAGATAATTATCCACACCAAAAAGAAGTACTAATAAATGGTCAAAGCAACAGACCCAGTGAATTGAAAGTTTATATCTGCATTTCCATTGCATCCATTTTGATCAATGACAACAGGAACCTGAAAATGTTAATTGATGACTTATTTCACACAACAGAAGGAAGTCAAAGCCAAGCACATAACTAAGACAGAAAAAAGGGAAGAACAAAGAGATTCAGTCGACACATCAACTTACAGTTTCAGGCTTCCATGACCATCCCTTAGGCCCCTTAACTCTGACGATAAATGAACCCTGTGGAGAGACAACAAGCCAAAATCAAACAGATTAGGGTCCACAACTGTTTCAATGGGAATGCAGCGCTCACTATTGAAATATCATACACATCACAAAATTAGCTATTAGCCTATTACTGTTATATCTGTGTCCCTACTTGTAAAAAAAATTATACATGAAAAGGTGAGATAACTCATAATGAAGAAAACCTACGCTAAAGGCAAGCATCACCCACAAGTATACCTTGTCATAGACTGGAATGAAATAGTAGCCATTAGGAGCACATTGGGTGCTTTCTTTCACCAAACCATCGACAGTACACAGCTCAACCTGATTCAAAAAGTTTAGGAGGTAATAAATTTGTGCATACCAGATACCCCAAATACAAAAGCATAAAGTAGAATATATGGCCACCAAAAGTAACCTGGCATTAATAATTATACTGCAGATGTAGAATTAGTTTCTATGGCTTTGATATGCATATAAGCAACTATAGGGAAGATATGAGATTTTCTCACTGATGTAGTATGATACATCTTATGCATAACCAGGGTAACATGACACAGGGTATGTTATAGTTAGAAAAATCCTTGGGGAAACAGATTAAATTAGCTAAAAAATAATGAATGGCAGAGAATATAAAGAATATAAACCCACCATTATGATTACAACTGAACCTGTCAATCATGAGTACAACTATTGTTGACAGAGTTTCTAACACCTCCAACATTTTTTACTTGCGCCAAGCTTTGCAAATGCATGGAACTTGCTCAAAAGTCATAACCTCCATTCATTTTTCATGTAAAACTGTGTAATCAAGTCACCAGAGCAGTCACCTAATCCCAAGCAAATTTGGTGACCACCATCACTAGCAGCAACAAAATACAACATACATATGGTCGCAGGCAACGGAACATTAGCGTTATAACTCTCCGCAACCCAGTTTTCATTTTCGCCATGGGAAGAAAGCAAAAGTAGTTTAGTCCGATTGATAGCAACCAGTAGCAGGTAGCCCCACCGCACAAAGCATCTAGCAATTTGGAATTATAAACAATTGGCCCAAACTAGCAGCCCCACTGGAACCAGTGGAATCCAGCAACTAGAAAAATCCACAAGGTATCAGTTCAGGTGAACTATCTCAAGCAACAAAACGTATCCCTGCTGAAGCACCCATCAACTACTAGCAGAGGCTTGATCAAGTGCAGCAACGTAGATCGCATACCGTTATGTCAGAGTGAGGGGGTGCAACAACTCCCTCACATCAGAGTGCGGCAACATAGTGCAGCAACTTGATCGACAACAAGTACAGAACGCAACGATAATTTACGAAATAATTAGAGTGCGGCATGTATCGCATACCGTTATGTCAGAGTAGTCGAACTTGGACTCCGACGCCCTCCTCGACTTGGCCAGGCCCGAGCTCGCCTGCACCAAGAGCCCAATAGGAAAATGCATTAGAATCAAGCCAAGCCAAGCCGAAACTGAAGCTCAGCGAGTAACACGAGGAATACTTCAACGAAACCGCCGCATCCGTCGATCTCGTCGGAGGCAGCGGAGAAGGCGGCGAGGGAGAGGAGGAGGAGGAGGACGGGGAGGAGGGCGTCCATAGATCGGATCTAGTGGGCGCAGAGCATGCCAGGGAGATGACGAGTTTGAGGAGATGTGCGGGGGTAGGTGTAGTAATAACAGTGGAGTTGCGACTTGATCCTGGAGTAAAATGCATCAACCGTCCCTGATCTTGCTCGCGAGGACCAAAACGGTCCCTGAACCCTAAAACTGATCCAATACGATCCCTAAACTCTGAAACTGATCCAATACCGTCCCTAAATTCAATACGGTCCTGGTGCGAGCAGTCCTGGGCTACGTACGCGGTACGCGTGTGCTGCTTGCGTACGCCACGGGGGCCACGTCAGCCAACTCCCTCATTCGCGGCCAACTGATACGGGTGGGTGGTGTTTTTGCGTTCGCCCCCTTAGATCTTGGTTTTGTCACTCATCCACCCTCCCATGTTCCACTCGTGAGAACAGAAGCGCTCCCGACCCTGGACGGCGGCGGCCGCCTGATGATCGTCGGCAGGTCCAGCACTTGAGCTTCCCAGGGACGGCGGAACGAAGCGGCTTGCCGACGCATCTGCCGGCTGTGCTCTGCGGTGCCGATGGGTGCCCCCATAGGGCGGCTGGATAGGGTTGCACCGCCCACGTACGGTTAGTGGAATTATCTCTGTATGGCTAGGTATTTTTGTTAAGATCGCGTCATTTCACGGTGGATTAAGCAGTGATTTCTAGTTCCCCTATGTTTTGTTGTTCAATTAGATGGAATTTCAAACGTATTACGCTAGGTGTATTTATATATAGGGTTCCTAAAAGTTAGCAGCAGCCATGTTTTGATCATGCTCTGTTTAAATTCGGCGATTGACTTGTTTAATTATGCTTTGTTTCAGGGAAAGGCAATCATTTTTTCAATGTGGGGTTGGTTCATGGTGGATGCTCCCATGGTAGCAACAACAGGTTATATCTGAGTGGCGCAAAGGCTTGTTATGATTTCCGTGACAGTACCTCTGTATGCATCAGAATGTTTGATGATTTGATAGAGGACATCAGTTATGAAATTGCTGGTAGGATTCGTCTATACTGTTTGCTGCCGGGGTGTCAACTGAATGAAGATGGTGCTAGGTTGCTATGCAATGACGAAGAAACAGAGAGCATTGTGAGAGCATTGTGAGAGTGGTAAAAGAATGAGCACAGATTTCTAATGTTTTATATGGATCATCAGGATAGCTAATCCCATAGCTCAACTACCACCTATTTTTAGTCCTAAGAAGGAAAACATTGACACTGTTTGATGTAGGGGTGGAACCCTAATTTGATGATCTTTTCACACTTTGAGGGAGAAAAAGAAAAGAACAACAAGGCGAATCACTCAAACAAACCCAAATCACACATCCACTAGAATGGCATACATGAGATCTACAAGCATAACATGAACAATCAAGGGGAAATAACACAAATGGTAAGGTTCTTCCCACTCCAAAAGAGGTGAGGTCATGATGATCTAAAGAGATCCTTCTCCCTTAGGAGGTCTTGATGATCCTATGATGCGGATCCTTCTCCCTTGAGAGGTCTTGATCCCCAAGATGGAGGTACAAGGAGCAAATCTATCTCTAATGTCTCAAAATACTTTGCTAATCCTAATTCGTCCAGGTGAAGGGGTATTTATAGTCTAGGGGAAGAGAGGGGGATACATGGGACAAAAACCGAGTGGCTGCGCACAGGTCGTGCCGGACGTCCGGAGGTTACCGGTCATTCGGTGGCTCGCGAGCGTCCGGTCGTCTGGTAGACATCCGACATCCGACGATTTGGTTATGGACAGGAGGCGTCGGATTTCCGGCGGACGTCAGACCTCTTGAGGCTCGGACGTCCGGAAGGCTTCGGTCTTCCGCTATTTTGTACTGGACTAGTGGCGCCGGATTTCGGGAGGACGTCGGTCGACCGGTCGCTGGAAGGTGTTGGACGCCCAGTACTTGCCGGTCGTCCGGCCGCTGTAGCATTCGTCGGTTGGGCCTTCTAGCTGGTTGATCTTCAGGGCGCCAGACGTCCGGTAAGGGTCGGTCATCTCGTGGTTGTAGCTTGCCGGCAACTCCTTATCTTGCTTCTCGCACTTGGCGTCCTCGCCGTCTTATCCATTTTTCGTAGCGCCTCCATGGCCTTCCTCCAAGTACCTGATCACACATAGTGTCTCCGCTTAAGGTAGTAGCCATGTCTCGCATGTGGAATGTGTAAGTTCGGAGAGGAGCGAGTTCACCTCGGTTTCGATGGCCTTTGCACGAGCTCTAGTCATTGGGCCACTTGGTGTCTTGAGAGACGAAGGTATGTCCATGGAGATGACCGTAGGATGATCCGCATCATGTCCTGTTAGAGATATGCCCTAGAGGCAATCATGTATGATGATATTTCCTATGTGTTTATGAATAAAGATAGTCCTTGGACATTATCAATGATGTGTATCAGCAAGTACGTGACTTGTTTGTGGGACTATGCATTGTATGATGACTGTCCTAAAAAGTCCCTAGTCGAAAGGGCTGTGTGGACGCGCAGCCGACTAGACTAGCATATGACACGATCGATGGCTTGGTCTCACTAGCCATGGAGCATTGGATGCTAACCGGATAATATGGACTCGAAAGGGTCTGGTCGGATTCGACATAGTCGGATCCGAGTTGAGATAAGGTCCGAGCCGGACAGACCCAACCATGAGACGCAGCGATATGTCATCTGTGAGTCTCTAGTACAACATACGTTCTATGCCCTAAGACCTGAGCTGACGCATGTACTCGGGATGGTGACAGACCTGCTTTGGGCCGACCAAACACTACTCCATGACTGGGTAGTTACAAAGGTAGGTTTCGGGCTTGTCCAGACCCATGCTGCGAGACATGGTCGAGCAAGATGGGATTTGCCTCTCCGACCAGGAGAGATATACTCTGGGCCCCTTGTGTGATCCGACCAAGATAAGCATGGCCATGCGATTAGGATTATGAGATAATCCGGTTTGTGGTTGGCATCACTGGAATGAGAAAGAGGTCGGGCTAGCACAAGGATGACAGACTCACCTTGAGCCCGACAACATATATCGTGTGGCAAAGGGAACAAAAGTGTGACATGTTGTACAGGTTCGCCTAACCAGCTTCATAGTCTACTTGGTGGTTGGCACGCCTTGCTAGAGGCTGCTACCAACCGTGCAGGTCGGAGGTGATCCGAACTGTGACCAAGCCGACTTGAACCTAAGGGGTCGCACGCTTAAGGGAAGGAACCTACGAGGTCGGATCCGAGGGCACTGGTCGGATGTGATCCGAGCTGGACTAGGATCGTGGCCGAGTAGACTTGTGGGCTTTAGGTCTGTGCGAGGCCCAAGTGTTGAGCCCACGACGGATGCCTATATATAGTGGAGGTGCAACACACTCATGCGGTTGATCGCTTCGGCGCTGTCACTAGGGTTTGCATGTGTTGCGAATAGCCACCTCCACTCGCCGCCGACTGTGTGATCGGACCTAGCAGTCCGCCACACAGTGTTCCTCCTGCACGCGCGGATACCGTTAGAGGCGGTGCACTTGCGCCGCACCGGCGAACCTGTACGTGGGATCTGTTCGAGGTAGATCGGACGAGGAGGAGACGACTCTGGACGTGCTGCCCCAACTCTACTTCCGCTGCACGGCACTGCACGTCTAGTGGTAAAGATCTGTGATCCATCTCCCGTAGCATGTTCTTGGTTGTTCTACGCGTAGGAAATTTTAATTTGCAGTCGACGCACCCTACCGTAGATCCCAACATGCCCCCCCCCCATGAGGGTGTCCTGGATCAGGGGGTCCTCGGGCTGCCGGCCTATCTCTCGTGGGCCGGCTTGGTGGGCCACCTAGGATTCTGTCAAAGAAGGCCGAGCTACAGATAACGCCGTATTACAAAAGGAAACCTCCTAAGCCTTGGTGTATCCTCCAAGTCAAGATAATGAAGATGGCAAGTTTATCCCTTGACGGCACTTGATCACATGTAACCCTAGGTACCCCTGGTATCTATATAAACCAGAGGGTTTAGTCCGTAGAGGCTAGAAGAACCATCATCCTACTCATCTAGGATTTAGTTCATCCGATCTCGTGGTAGATCAACTCTGTAATCCTCATACACATGAATACAATCAAGAAGGACCTAGGGTTTTACCTCCTCGAGAGGGCCCGAACCTGGGTAAATACTGTCTCTGTGTTCTCTGTTACCCATTAATCCAAGATCCACAGCTCGGGACCCCCTACCCGAGATCCACCAGTTTTGACACCGACATTGGTGTTTTCATTGAGAGTTCCGTTGTGGGATCGCCAAAGGATCAATGGCTCGGTTAGTCACCAGCAATGGCATCCGCACCGGGGATATCTTCGTCCCCGACCAACTCTTCGCGTTTGGCAGTGTCGTTCTACACGCCGATTCAGCCGGTCACCTCGACCAGATCGGCAGCTTTGCCCCATAGCAGGAAATCAGGTTCGGCAACTTAGAGTACGTCGCTGATGCTCGGGGCGATCTGGTCTTTACTGGGTTCTCAGCTTAACCCGATGAGCCTGGAAATCCCGAAGCTTTAACTTCGGACCTTCTTCTCGACCCCATCTTCGGGCCGACCCTTACCTCGGATCTGGCCTTGAGCTCAGATCCGGCTACAACATCCGAAAGCCAGGGGTCAGACTTGGCCGAACACGCTCCCTGTGCTGGCATGCCGGAGGCTAACTCCGAAAGACGCCGGAAGACGAATCCGGCCGACCTCTCGCTATTAAACGAGACGCTAGCCCGGATCCAGACAATAAACATTATGGATGGCCCGCCCTCGATCTATGCTTGGATCGGTCTTGAGGCAAGCCACGAGGATTTTTACGTCCCACCCACCACCCACTTAGTAGCCACTATCGAAGATTTAACCGACATGCTGGACTACGCTTCTAAGGAGGCCGACGACATGGATGAAGATATCGACGCCACGGCCTATGCTGCTCCTGCCCCTCCCACCACTGGACGGTGGACAGCCACCTCCACCTATGATGTCTACATGGTGGACACCCCCAAAGAGAAGGGTGATGGCACCACTGGGAAAAACAGCGACGGCGCCCCAAAAAAGGATGGCGATAAGCCCGACAAGGAGCCGCCCAAACGCCGACATCAGCGTAGGCGATCCAAGGGGCGTAAGGGCAGGGAAAGTAACATGGGCATCGAAGAAAATGATACCCCGGATAATATGGAAGACCTCGGCGATCGCGCTGCCCTCGAGCAGCAACCCGATGGCTCGGAAGGGCACGAGGATCGGTATAACCCTCAGGACCTCAACAACTCCGAGGACAACAACTACCTTCCTCTCTCCGAAGAGGAGGTTAGCCTCGGAGCCAAGGATTTCATCGTCCCCGAGGACCCATTGGATCAAGAACGATTCAAGCGGCAACTTATAGCCATTGCCCGAAGCCTGAAGAAGAAGCAGAAGCAGCTAAAAGCCGAACAAGATACTCTCAACGATAGATGGACAAGAGTCCTAGTAGCCGAGGAAGGGCACGGCAATGAGCGTCAGGACCAAAACAAAAGCTACCCACGCTGATGTTTGCTGTCACAATTCGACGACGAGGCCCTTGAGCCCACACCTCCCAGACATACTCAGCTGCACCAGCCTGACCGCCTCCCTCGAGGACGGGACAAGACGACTGGAAAAGGCCGAAAATCCACCTGCACTCCCTCGTAGGAGAGTGTTGGTGCAACAAACATTCGCGCTTGTCGACCAAGCTTGTGCGCAGGCGTACTGACGATCATACATCCAGCACCAATGCATGGCACAAGGACAACCAGAAAAGCCGCTCTTCGTGAGATCAAGGAGAGCATTAAGTAGAACAAGACATCAGAAGGATATCACCTTGGGAAAGCCTCCCTTGCCGGGCAGGAGAGCCTGGCCAGGTCAAGGCCGCCCCAAGGACAAGTCCAGATTTGCCCCGGCAGGCTTGCCGGGGCCGCTAAGATCAAACCCCGCCAAGCTCTTTCAACGAGGAACCTCCGCCAAGACGCCACCGCTCCACCTCACTGCACCCAAGTCATTAATCCGTGCGGTGCCAACGTATTAAGCAACCAGGTGGATCCTTTCAGGCATGTGGCAGCCTCAAGGAGAAGAGATTAGCTTTATTGACACTCGTCCAGGAGGCGTGTCAAGCTGATAAGAAGAGGCTGATAAGCGGCGCGACAGGCTTGCTGGGATTCGCCCTCGGCACGACACCTAGCAGTGCATTTAATGCACTTTGTCCTAACTGCCAGAGTTAGGTATGATAGCACTGTTAGCTATCTAATCACACCCAAATGACTGTTTTGCCATTGTGGTCGCCCCTTAACCTATAAAAGGAGGCCCGAGGCAACCTAGCAAAGGGTTCGAACACTTCGACCCCCAGCATTTGTAAGCTCATGTTGCTCTCCCCGAGGCACCCTTGCTGGGCCAGAGCGCGTCGAGCCTTCTTCCACCTCCAGATTAATCCGCCAAAGCAGGAGTAGGGTTTTACGCTGCAGAGCGGCCCAAACTTGGGTAAAAGAGAGGGAGTCCATTGCCGTGATGTCCCCCGCTGCTTCTGCTCTTTGTGCAACGCGGCCGTCCCCATGCCGAACCACAAAGGGGCACCCCTGCCCCATAGGTGATCGTTCTTCCACGCTGACATCTTTGGCGCGCCAAGTAGGGGGCGTCGCTTGTGCGAACCTGAAGCAATGACCAACGCGTCAATCTTCATCGACCTTCGTCCTCCATGGCTCCCAAGAAGAAGAGCGGAGCTGGAGCGCATCCTTCCTCCTCGAAGGCTTCGTTACCCGTGGTTGTGGGCGCCACGGGCGCCGCGGCTGCGGCGGACAGAGCCGGCGAGGCGGGCAGGGCTACGAACACCCCTACTACGGTTGGAGCAAGGGCTGCGGGAGCGACCCAGCCTCTTCAGCAGGCCGCCGATCAAACTCCCGCCGGTATGAGCCACAGAGACACACATCTTCCTCCCGCTCATCCCACCGGTGTGCTCAACCAACGCAACGTCGACGCCCGCTCCGGTGCGGGCCAAGATCCATTGGCAGCACCGCCCGGAGGGGTGGAGGCAGGACGTGCGCTTCGTCCCACGTCGGGCGAGTGCAACAACACCTCAAGCGGCGCCATCAACCCCCAGCGACCGCGCCCGCACAGGAAGGCCCTGGCTGACCAAGAGCCTGGTCAACAAGAACAGCTTCGGCCACGACAAGTTCCTCTGGCGACTGGTCTGAGGTGGCGAGAGCCCGACGCGCTCCTTCTGGTTCATCCAGAAGTCGAGCGGTGTCGCGCTCTGCCTCCCACGCCATGCCAGAGACGGCGGCAGAAGCAGTAGCGAGAGCTCAGCCGTTGTTGGACTTCCCTCCAGCCGCAGACAGGATGGATGAATGGAGAGCTACCATCCAAAGTCTTCTCGGGTTCGCTGAGGGTAACAAGCTACCACGCGCGGAACCATCGCGACGCCTGCAGGCGACACCAGCGACTCCCACTGGTGGCCGAGACGGGAGGACCGCACCCACCGTGCAGTCCCCACCGCGGCAGCTCTCCCAAGGGCAGCCACAACGAACTCAGCAACCACCTAACGATGATGAGTGTGATGAGGCATCAATGGCCTCGTCTGATCCGCAACTCCGGCGTGATCAACGTCATGTGTTGAGGAAAAGGAAGAAGGAAGACGCTCGTGTCACCATTGAGCGGTGTCGCGAGACACGCCGTCAATCCGACAGGCGCAACGAGGCTGTTGTCGACGAACCCGCGCCCAGTGCTGGCGGGTACCTACCTTACGAGGCAGGATGCCCGGCCTTCACACATGAGATGCGGCAAGTCCAGTGGCCGTCGTCTCGCACCTTCAAGCCTGACCTACCAGAGAAGTACGACAAAAACCTGAACCCGGCAGAGTTTCTGGTCATCTACACGATTGCCGTACAAGCCATCGGGGGAAAGGACGAAAGGGTGCTCGCCAACTACTTCCCACTGGCCCTCAAGCCAAACGTGAGGTCCTGACTGATGCACCTACCGCAGGATTCCATTTCCTCCTGGGCCGACCTGTGCAACGAATTTGTGGGCGCCTTCACTGGCGGCCATCAAGAACCAGGGCGGCCTAGTGACCTGCAAAACCTCTTGCAGAAGGAGGGAGAAAGTTTGCGCAAGTACTTGTAGAGGTTCAGTCGAGTCCACCGCAACATTCCAAAGATTGTAGGGAAACGTTGCACGGAAAACAAACAAAAAATCTACGCACACGCAAGATCTATCCATGGAGATGCATAGCAACGAGAGGGGAGAGTGTGTCTACGTACCCTCGTAGACCGTAAGCGGAAGCGTTTAGTAACGCGATTGATGTAGTCGAACTTCTTCGCGATCCAACCGATCGAGTACCGAACGTACGGCACCTCCGCGTTCAGCACACGTTCAGATCGGTGACGTCCTCGCCTTCTTGATCCAGCAAGAAGACGAAGTAGTGGATGAGTTCCGGCAGCACAACGGCGTGGTGACGGCGACGGTGAAGCTATCTCCGCAGGGCTTCGCCTAAGCACTACAAAATATGACCGAGGGACGAGACTGTGGAGAGGGGCGCCGCACACGGCTAAGAACTTGTCATGGTCTTGTGTGGCGCCCCCTCCCACATATATATATATATATAGGTGGGGCGAGAGGGGAGGCAGCCAAGGGGCACCCCAAGTGTGGCCGAATCCACCTTGGGCTCCTGCCCTTGGCCGCCCCCTCCTTTCCTTGTTTGGCGCCAGGGAGAAGGCAGGAGGGGAGCCCCCCCCCCCCTTTCCTTTCCCTCATGTGGAGGGGAAAGGCAGGAGGGCCTAGCCCTCCCCTTTTTCCTTTCTAGGGCCGGCGGCCTAAAGGTGGGGGCGCACCAGCCCCTTGTGGGCTGGTGTGTTCCTCCTCTTGGCCCATTAGGCCCATAGACCTCCCGGGGCCTCCCGGAACCCCTTTCGGTGATCCGATGAATACTCGGTTCACTCCGAAACCTTTTCGGTGTCCGAATAGCATCGTCCTATTTATCGATCTTTACCTCCAGACCATTCCAGAGCTCCTCGTCATGTCCGTGATCTCATCCGGGACTCCGAACAACATTCGGTCACCAAATCACATAACTCATATAACACTATATCATCAACGAACGTTAAGCGTGCGGACCCTACGGGTTCGAGAACTATGTAGACATGACTGAGACACCTCTCCGGTCAATAACCAATAGCGGAACCTGGATGCCCATATTGGTTCCTACATATTCTACGAAGATCTTTATCGGTCGAACCTTATGACAACATACGTAATTCCCTTTGTTTGTCGGTATGTTACTTGCCCGAGATTCGATCGTCGGTATCTTCATACCTAGTTCAATCTCGTTACCGGCAAGTCTCTTTACTTGTTCCGTAATACATCACCTCGTAACTAACTCCTTAGTCACTTTGCTTGCAAGGCTTCTTATGGTGTGTATTACCGAGAGGGCCCAGAGATACCTCTCCGATACATGGAGTGACAAATCCTAATCTCGATCTATGCCAACTCAACAAACACCTTCGGAGATACCTGTAGAGCATCTTTATGATCACCCAGTTACGTTGTGACGTTTGATAGCACACAAGGTATTCCTCCGGTATCCGGGAGTTGCATAATCTCATAGTCGAAGGAATATGTATTTGACATTAAGAAAGCAGTAGCAATAAACTGAACGATCATATGCTAAGCTAACGGATGGGTCTTGTCCATCACATCATTCTCCTAATGATGTGATCCCGTTATCAAATGACAACACATGTCTATGGTTAGGAAACCTTAACCATCTTTGATCAATGAGCTAGTCTAGTAGAGGCTTACTAGGGACACGATATTTGTTTATGTATTCACACATGTATTTAAGTTTCCGATCAATACAATTCTAGCATGAATAATAAACCTTTATCATGATTAAGGAAATATAATAATAACCATTTTATTATTGCCTCTAGGGCATATTTCCATCAGTCTCCCACTTGCACTAGAGTCAATAATCTAGTTCACATCACCATGTGATTTAACACCCATAGTTCACATTGCCATGTGACCAACACCCAAAGAGTTTGCTAGAGTCAATAATCTAGTTCACATCGCCCTGTGATTAACACCCAAAGAGTACTAAGGTGTGATCATGTTTTGCTTGTGAGAGAAGTTTTAGTCAACGGGTATGTCACATTCAGATCCGTATGTATTTTGCAAATTTCTATGTCTACAAAGCTCTGCATGGAGCTACTCTAGCTAATTGCTCCCACTTTCAATACGTATCCAGATTGAGACTCAGAGTCATCTGAATCGGTGTCAAAGCTTGCATCGACGTAACCCTTTACGATGAACTCTTTATCACCTCCATAACCGAGAAATTTTTCCTTAGTCCTCTTAGGTAACTAAGGATAATTTTGACCGCTGTCCAGTGATCTACGCCTGGATCACTATTGTACCCCCTTGCCAAACTCATGGCAAGGTACACAATAGGTCTGGTACATAGTATGGCATACTTTATAGAACCTATGGTTGAGGCATAGGGAATGACTTCCATTCTCTCTCTATCTTCTGCCGTGGTCAGGCTTTGAGTCTTACTCAACTTCACACCATGCAACACAGACTAGAACTCCTTCTTTGACTGATCCATTTTGAACTCCTTCAAAATCTTGTCAAGGTATGTACTCATTGAAAATCTTATCAAGCATCTTGATCTATCTCTATAGATCTTGATGCCTAATATGTAAGCAGCTTCACCAAGGTCTTTCATTGAAAAATTCTTATTCAAGTATCCTTTTATGCTATCCAGAAATTCTATATCATTTCCAATCAGCAATATGTCATCCACATATAATATCAGAAATGCTACAGAGCTCCCACTCACTTTCTTGTAAATACAGGCTTCATCGTAAGTCTGTATAGAACCATATGCTTTGATCACTTCATCAAAGCGTATATTCCAACTCCGAGATGCTTGCACCAGTCCATAGATGGATCGCTGGAGCTTGCACACTTTGTTAGCACCTTTAGGATCGACAAAACCTTCTGGTTGCATCGTATACAACTCTTCTTTAAGAAATCCATTAAGGAATGCAGTTTTGACGTCCATTTGCCAGATTTCATAATCATAAAATGCGGCAATTGCTAACATGATTCGGACAGACTTAAGCATCGCTACGGGTGAGAAAGTCTCATCGTAGTCAACTCCTTGAACTTGTCGAAAACCTTTCGCAACAAGTCGGGTTTTGTAGACAGTAACATTTACCATCAGCGTC
This sequence comes from Thinopyrum elongatum, assembly GCA_011799875.1. Lineage (NCBI taxonomy): Eukaryota > Viridiplantae > Streptophyta > Magnoliopsida > Poales > Poaceae > Thinopyrum > Thinopyrum elongatum. Next base: position 233,445,208 of record CM022299.1, read on the forward strand.
AGTCTTCTTCTTGAAGATCCATTTATTTTCTATGGCTTGCCGATCATCGGGCAAGTCCACCAAACTCCATACTTTGTTCTCATACATGGATCCTATCTCAGATTTCATGGCCTCAAACCATTTATCGGAATCTGGGCTCATCAGAGCTTCTTCATAGTTTGTAGGTTCGCCATGGTCTAGTAACATGACTTCCAGGACAGGATTACCGTATCACTCTGGTGCGGAACGTGCTCTTTTTCGACCTACGAGGTCCAGTAGTAACTTGATCTGAAGTTTCATGATCATCATCATTAGCTTCCTCTCTAGTTGGTGTAGGCTTCATGAGAACGGTTTTCTCTGATGTGCTACTGTCCAATTCGAGAGAAGGTACAATTACCTCATCAAGTTCTACTTTCCTCCCACTCACTTCTTTTGAGAGAAACTCCTTCTCTAGAAAGGATTCATTCTTAGCAACAAAGATCTTGCCTTCGGATATGTGGTAGAAGGTGTACCCAATAGTTTCTTTAGGGTATCCTATGAAGACGCACTTCTACGATTTAGGTTCGAGCTTATCAGGCTGAAGCCTTTTGACATAAGCATCGCATCCCCAAACTTTAAGAAACGACATCTTTGGTTTCTTGCCAAACCACAGTTCATACGGTGTTGTCTCAACGGATTTAGACGGTGCCCCTATTTAACATGAATGCGGCTGTCTCTAATGCATAACCCCAAAATGATAGTGGTAAATCGGTAAGAGACATCATAGATCGCACCATATCTAATAAAGTACGGTTACGACATTTGGACACACCATTACGCTGTGGTGTTCCAGGTGGCGTGAGTTGTGAAACAATTCCACATTGTTTTAAATGAAGGCCAAACTCGTAACTCAAATATTCGCCTCCACGATCAGATCGTAGAAACTTTATTTTCTTATTACGATGATTCTCCATTTCATTCTGAAATTCTTTGAACTTTTCAAATGTTTCAGACTTGTGTTTTATCAAGTAGATATACCCATACCTACTCAAATCATCTGTGAAGGTTAGAAAATAACGATACCCGCCGCGTGCTTCAACACTCATCAGACTGCGTACATCGGTATGTATTATTTCCAATAAGTCATTAGCTCGCTCCATTGTTCCGGAGAACGGAGTTTTAGTCATCTTGCCCATGAGGCATGGTTCTCAAGTATCAAATGATTCATAATCAAGTGATTCCAAAAGTCCATCCGCATGGAGTTTCTTCATGCGCTTTACACCAATATGACCTAAACGGCAGTGCCACAAGTATGTTGCACTATCATTATCAACTTTGCATCTTTTGGCATCAATATTATGAATATGTGTATCACTACGATCGAGATTCAATAAACCATTCACATTGGGTGTATGACCATAGAAGGTTTTATTCATGTGAACAGAACAACAATTATTCTCTAACTTAAATGAATAACCATATTGCAATAAACATGATCTAATCATATTCATGCTCAACGCAAACACCAAATAATATTTATTTATGTTCAACACTAATCCCGAAGATAGAGGGAGTGTGCGATGGTGATCGTATCAACCTTGGAATCACTTCCAACACACATCGTCACCTCGCACTTAACTAGTCTCTGTTTATTCTGCAACTCCTATTTCGAGTTACTAATCTTAGCAACTGAACCGGTATCGAATACCCAGGGGCTACTACGAACACTAGTAAGGTACACATCAATAACATGTATATCAAATATAATTTTGTTCACTTTGCCATCCTTCTTATCCACCAAGTATTTGGGGCAGTTCCGCTTCCAGTGACGATTCCCTTTGCAGTAGAAGCACTCAGTTTCAGGCTTGGGTCCAGCTTTGGGCTTTTTCATGGGAGCGACAACTTGCTTGCCATTCTTCTTGAAGTTCCCTTTCTTTCACTTGCCCTTTTTCTTGAAACTAGTGTTCTTTCTACCCATCAACACTTGATGCTTTTTCTTGGTTTCTACCTCCGCGGATTTCAGCATCGCGAGGAGCTCGGAAATCGTTTTAGTCATTCCTTTCATATTATAGTTCATCACGAAGTTCTAGTAGCTTGGTGATAGCGACTAGAGAACTCTGTCAATCACTATCTTATCTGGAAGATTAACTCCCACTTGATTCAAGCGATTAAGTAGTACCCAGACATTCTGAGCACATGCTCACTGGCTGAGCTATTCTCCTCCATCTTGTAGGCAAAGTACTTATCAGAGGTCTCATACCTCTTGACACGGGCATGAGTCCGAAATACCAATTTCAGCTCTTGGAACATCTCATATGCGCTGTGGCGTTCAAAATGTTTTGAAGTCCCAGTTCTAAGCCATAAAGCATGGTGCACTAAACTATTAAGTAGTCATCATATCGAGCTTGCCAAACCTTCATAACGTCTGCATCTGCTCCTGCAATAGGTCTGTCACCTAGCGGCGCATCAAGGACATAATTCTTCTGTGCATCAATGAGGATAATCCTCAGATCACGGACCTAGTCCGCATTATTGCTACCATCATCTTTCAACTTAGTTTTCTCTAGGAACATATCAAAAATAGGGGAGCTATATTGCGAGCTATTGATCTACAACATAGATATGCAAAAACTATTAAGACTAAGTTCATGATAAATTTAAGTTCAATTAATCAAATTACTAATGAACTCCCACTTAAATTAACATCCCTCAAGTTATCTAAGTGATACATGATCCAAATCAACTAACCCATGTCCGATCATCACGTGAGGTGGGGTAGTCATCAATGGTGAACATCTCTATGTTGATCATATCTACTATATGACTCACGTTCGACCTTTTGGTCTCCAGTGTTACGAGACCATGTCTGTACATGCTAGGCTCGTCAAGTTTAACCCAAGTATTCTGCATGTGCAAAACTGTCTTACACCCGTTGTATGTGAACGTAGAGTCTATCACACCCGATCATCACGAGGTGCTTCGAAATGACGAGCTTTGGCAACGGTGCATACTCGGGGAGAACACTTTTATCTTGAAATTTAGTGAAGGGATCATCTTATAATGCTACCACCGTTCTAAGCAAAATAAGATGCATAAAGGATAAACATCACATGCAATCAAAATATGTGACATGACATGACCATCATCATCTTGTGCTTTTGATCTCCATCTCCAAAGCATCGTCATGATCTCCGTCGTCACCGGCTCGACATCTTGATCTCCATCGTTGCGTCGGGGTCATCTCGCCAACTATTGCTTCTACAACTATTGCTAATGCATAGCGATAAAGTAAAGCAATTACATGGCGCTTGCATTTCATACAATAAAGAGACAACCCTAAGGCTCCTGCCAGTTGTCGATATTACAAAACATGATCATCTCATACATCAACATATATCACATCACGTTTTGACCATATCATATCACAACATGCTCTGCAAAAACAAGTTAGACGTCCTCTACTTTGTTGTTGCAAGTTTTACGTGGCTGCTACGGGCTTCTAGCAAGAACCGTTCTTACCTACACAAAAACCACAACGGTGATTATCAAGTTTGCTATTTTAACCTTCTTCAAGGACCGACCGTAGTCAAATTCGATTAAACTAAAGTATGAGAAACAGACACCCGCCAGCCACCTTTATGCAAAACAAGTTGCATGTCAGTCAGTGGAACCTGTCTCATGTGCGTGGACATGTAAGGTTGGTCCGAGCCGCTTCATCCCACAATACCGCCGAATCAAAATAAGACATTGGTGGTAAGCAGTATGACTATCACCGCCCACAACTCCTTTGTGTTCTACTCGTGCATGTCATCTACGCATAGACCTGGCTCGGATGCCACTGTAGGGAAACGTTGCATGGAAAAAAAATTCTATGCACACGCAAGATCTATCCATGGAGATGCGTAGCAACAAGAGGGGAGAGTGTGCCTACGTACCCTTGTAGACCGTAAGCAGAAGCGTTTAGTAACGCGGTTGATGTAGTCGAACTTCTTCGCGATCCAACCGATCGAGTACCGAACGTACGACACCTCCGCGTTCAGCACACGTTCAGCTCGGTGACGTCCTCGCCTTCTTGATCCAGCAAGACGGCGAAGTAGTGGATGAGTTCCAGCAGCACAACGGTGTGGTGACGGTGACGGTGAAGCTATCTCCACAGGGCTTCGCCTAAGCACTACAAAAATATGACCGAGGGACGAGACTGTGGAGAGGGGCGCCGCACACGGCTAAGAACTTGTCGTGGTCTTGTGTGGCACCCCCTCCCACATATATATAGGTGGGGGGGGGGGGGAAGGGGAGGCAGCCAAGGGGCGCCCCAAGTGTGGCCGAATCCACCTTGGGCTCCTGCCCTTAGCCGCCCCTTCCTTTCCTTGTTTGGCGCCAGGGAGAAGGCAGGAGGGGAGGCGCCCCCCCTTTCCTTTCCCTCATGTGGAGGGGAAAGGCAGGAGGGCCTAGCCCTCCCCTTTTTCCTTTCTAGGGCCGGCGGCCTAGAGGTGGGGGGGGGGGGCGCACCAGCCCCTTGTGGGCTGGTGTGTTCCTCCTCTTGGCCCATTAGGCCCATAGACCTCCCGGAGCCTCCCGGAACCCCTTCCGGTGATCCGATGAATACCCGCTTCACTCTGAAACATTTCCGGTGTCCGAATAGCATCGTCCTATTGATACGTCTCCGTCGTATATACTTTTCCTAATGCTTTTCCTCTTGTTTTGGACTCTAATTTGCATGATTTGATTGAAACTAACCCAGACTGACGCTGTTTTCAGCAGAACTACCATGATGTTGTTTTTGTGCAGAAATAAAAGTTCTCGGATTGGAACGAAACTTTGCAAGGAATTTTTATACAATAAAAGATAATTTCTGGAGCCAACAACCACCGGAGGGGGGCATCTGGGTGGGCACAACCCACCAGGGCACCCCCTCCAGGCGCGCCCAGGTGGGTTGTCCCCACCTGGTAGCCCCGCAGACCTCAACCCTGATACTATAAAATCACATTTTTGGAGAAAAAATCAGGGAGAAAGAATTATCGTGTTTCACGAGACGGAGCCGCCGCCACCTCCTGTTCTTCATCGGGAGGCCAGATCTGGAGTCCGTTTGGGGCTCCAGAGAGGGGGATCTTCGATCTTCGTCATCACCAACCCTTCTCCATCGCCAATTCCATGATGCTCCCCACCGGGAGTGAGTAATTCCTTCGTAGGCTCGCTAGTCGGTGAGGAGTTGGATGAGATTCATCATGTAATCGAGTTAGTTTTGTTAGGGCTTGATCCCTAGTATCCATTATGTTCTGAGATTGATGTTGCTATGACTTTGCCATGCTTAATGCTTGTCACTTTGGGCCCGGGTGCCATGATTTCATATCTGAACCGTTTATGTTATCACATTATATCTATGTTTTAGATCCGATCTTGCAAGTTATAGGGCCAGTTCTTTTGGGTGATTCTCCCAGAATTGCCCTCCTCCCTAGTTTCTCCCAAAATCGTTACTTTATATATTTTTTACAATCCTAGCTAATTAGACCTTAACTAGCTAGGATTGTAAAAAATATATGAAGTGATGATTCTGGGAGAAGCTGGAGAGGGGGGCGATTCTAGGAGAATCGCCCAAAAGAACTGGCCCATAGTCACCTACTACGTGTTATGATCCGACAACCTCGGAGTGACCGAAGTCGGGACACTTCCCGGTGATGACCGTAGTTTGAGGAGTTCATGTATTCACTATGTGTTAATGCTTTGTTCTGGTTCTCTATTAAAAGGAGGCCTTAATATCCCTTAGTTTCCAATAGGACCCTGCTGCCATGGGAGGGTAGGACAAAAGATGTCATGCAAGCTCTTTCCATAAGCACGTATGACTATTTACGGAATACATGCCTACATTATATTTATGAACTAGAGCTAGTGCCATATCGCCCTAGGTTATGACTTTTATATGATGAATATCATCCAACGAATTCACCAATCCAATGCCTATGAATTTCTCTCATATTGTTCTTGCTAAGTTACTACTGCTCTTGTTACTATTGAACCTGCTACAAAATCATTGCTATCACTGTTACCGTTACTATTGCTGCTGCTACTACTATCAAAACTCTCAGACTACTTTGCTACTAATCACTTTGCTGCAGATAATTAATCTCCAGGTGTGGTTGAATTGACAACTCAGCTGCTAATACTTGCAAATATTCTTTGGCTCCCCTTGTGTCGAATCAATAAATTTGGGTTGAATACTCTACGCTCAAAAACTGTTGCGATCCCCTATACTTGTGGGTTATCAAGACCTTTTTCTGGCGCCGTTGCCAGGGAGCATAGCTATATTTGTTGAGTCATATGGGATTATTATCAAATTATCATTATGAAGAATCTGAAGGATGCTAAGACTAAGATTTTTCCCTCTAAAACGAGGGGAGGTAAGGAACTGCCATCTAGCTCTGCACTTGATTCTCCTTCTGTTATAAGTAGACTTGCAACACCAACACATGCTATTAATCCTGATATGTCGCAAGTTATTGATGATGCTACTTCTGCTATTAATGATACTCATGATGATGCTAGTACCTTGCTTGATGATAATGTGCCACTCGGTGAATTTCTTGATGAACAACTTGCTAGAACTAAGGCTTTTGAGAATGCTGAAACTGATGAAATTGTTGAAACTGATGAAGAGCTTGAAACTGAAAATCTTGAAACACCTATTAGACCTAGTTCTCCTAGATATGAATTGCCAAAGGTACCGGAAGGTTATGTTATGGATGAGGAGACAACTAGAGACTTTCTTGCTTGTAATGATAGGGATGATCTTAAGAAATTATTATGCAAACTGAAAGAAAAATCTCTGAATGCTAGAATGAAATGTGATCCTAAGTTTGCTACTTCACCTATCTTTTTTGATGATAAGGATTATGAATTCTCTGTCGACCCAGAGTTAATTACTTTGGTTGAATCTGATCCTTTCCATGGTTATGAAACTGAAACTGTTGTGGCACATCTTACTAAGTTGAATGACATAGCCACCCTTTTTGCTCATGATGAGAAGATTCGCTATTATTATATTCTCAAATTATTTCTGTTCTCATTAAAGGGTGATGCTAAGACTTGGTATAATACTCTTGCTCCTGGTTGTGTGCGTAGTCCCCAGGATATGATTTATTACTTCTCTGAAAAATATTTTCCTGCTCATAAGAAGCAAGCTGCCTTACAAGAAATATTTAACTTTGCGCAAATTGAAGAAGAGAGTCTCCCACAAGCTTGGGGTAGGCTTCTCCAATTGCTTAATGCTTTGCCTGATCATCCTCTTAAGAAAAATGAAATACTTGATATCTTCTATAATGGACTAACCGATGCTCCTAGGGATTTCCTAGATAGTTGTGCTGGTTGTGTTTTCGGGGAACGAACTGTTGAACAAGATGAAGAACTATTGAATAACATATTGAAAAATTATGATGATTGGACTCTTCCTGAACCACCGCTTAAACCTACTCCGAAGAAGAGTGGTATCTTATATCTCAGTCCTGAGGATATGCAAGAGGCAAAGAAATCAATGAAGGAAAAAGGTATTAAAGCTGAGGATGTCAAAAATTTACCTCCTATTGAAGAAATACATGGGCTTGAAACACCACCACCACCTAAGGTGGTAGAGGTAAATTCCTTAATGAAATTCAATGACAATGATAATCCTTACAATATGCATCCTAGTCAATGCCTTTATGAGTTTGATAATTACATTTGAAAGCAAGATCACTTCAATGCAGATGTTATGAAACAACTGAAATACAATTCTGATATGATTGCTCACTTGAGTGACTTGTTATTTAGAATTACCAATGATGTTAGAGGTGTAGGAAAGCATGCCTCTATGGTTCAAACTCAATTAGAACAAGTTGCTAAATCTCAAAGAGAATTGCTTAATGAAATGAATAATAATATCAATGATCATGCTGTTAGAGTAATTACTAGAGGAGGTAGAATGACTCAGGAGAATCGAACAAGACTCTCAAAGAAATTAACACTGATGCATCTAGTCCTTCCAAAAGGAAAAAGAAGAAGAAAAATGATAGGACTTTGCATGCCTCTAGTGAACCTAAAATAGAAAAACCTCCTGATAATGATAATGAAGTTTCTATTTCTGATGCTGAAACTCAATCTGGTAATGAACACTCACCTTCTGATAATGAAAAAGATAATGATGAGGTTCATGAAGACACTCAAATAAATAATAAAGAACCAGACAATGATGTTGAAATAGAACCAGTTGTTGATCTTGATAACCCACAACCCAAGAATAAAAGATATGATAAAAGTGACTTCGTTGCTAGAAAACATGGTAAGGAAAGAGAACCGTGGGTTCAAAAACCTATGCCCTTTCCACCTAAGTCAACTAAGAAGAAAGATGATGAAGAATTTGAACGCTTTGCTGAAATGATTAGGCCAGTCTTTTTGCGTACCCGCTTGACTGATATCTTGAAAATGCCTCCTTATGCAAAATACATGAAAGACATCATCACCAATAAGAGAAAAATACCGGAAGCTGAAATCTCCACCATGCTTGCTAATTATACTTTTAAGGACGGAGTGCCTAAAAAACTTGGAGATCCGGGAATACCAACTATACCTTGCTCCATCAAAAGAAATTATGTCAAAACTGCTTTATGTGATTTAGGAGCTGGTGTTAGTGTTATGCCTTTCTCTTTATATAAAAGACTTGATTTGAATAAACTCACACCTACTGAAATATCATTGCAAATGGCTAACAAATCAACTGCCATACCTATCGGTATTTGTGAGGATGTGCCCGTTGTTGTTGCAAATGTTACTATCTTAACTGACTTTGTTATACTTGAGATGCCCGAGGACGACAACATGTCAATTATCCTTGGTAGACCCTTTTTGAATACTGCAGGGACTGTTATTGATTGCAATAAAAGCAAGGTCACTTTTCATATCAATGGTAATGAGCACACGGTGCACTTTCCGAAGAAACAATTCCAAGTGAATGGTATTAATGTTACTGAAAAATCTCCGACAATCACTATTGGAAGTTTTCAACTACCTCTACCTACTGCCAAAAAGAAATATGAAATGCTTATTGTTGGGGACATTCATATCCCCGTTGAGGTAACTTAGTGTTTTACGAAAGTTCTTCAGTTTCATGCTAATCGAAAGTGGTTGTTAATGAGACTTGATCAACCTTATTAATGGATCATTTTTTAGAGGTATGAAGTTGATGGATTTAGTAAGCACTACCTTCTGTCCCTACCTCTTGTTTTATGTTTTTATTAGTTAAATAAAATAAAATGCCATGTTTTATCTGTTTTCTGAATTTTTCGTGCAATAAAAAATGACCCAAAAATAAAAGTTCTCAGAATGCTCTGAAAATTTAATATGATTTTTTTCTTAATATTTCTGAATTTTCGATGCAAATAACATTAGAGGGGGGTGCACCAGGTGGGCACAACCCACCTGAGCGCGCCAGCACCCCCAGACGCGCCCTGGTGGGTTGTGGGCCCCACGTGGGCCCCCTCACTTATCACCTTGGCCTTATGATCCCATCCTACCCACACAGTACTTGGACTTCATTGCTATGAAACGTCATAAGATCCTTAGTGGTGAAGCCCATAATTTTACTTATAACCTGTTGTTTAATAAAAGGTCCGTTGTGTACACCTTTTTGCCTGCACCTGCTCTCTTTGATGTTCACAACAAGGGAAGATATTATGTTCTTGAGAGCGAGGCCCGAGCACATAACGCATCGGTTGTGGCTGCACAACAGGCTGAGGCGTCCGCACCCCGAGCCTCCGTGAGCTATCACTCCGACCACTATGCAGGCTACTGACGGTGATTACCAAGTTAGGCCAAAAGCCTAAGCTTGGGGGAGTACGTATTTCCATCGACATTACATTCATGATCATACATTTCATTCCAGTTGTCGGTGTTCATACTTTTTCATTGTATTATCCATGCTAGATTTATTTTCTCGCCTTCTTCTTGTGTGTTTGAAAAACTTTGAGAAAAAATTCAAAAAAATATTTCCTGCTTCTTTTCGGTTTTTCTTCCTAGTTTAATTAGTTGTAGTATTAAAAAGAAAACCCAAAAAGATTTCCTTGTTCTTCTTTTTGCTTGTTGGGAGCTCTCCCGTGTAAATAGTTTTTCTCACTTTTGTTTTTCTTTCTTTAATTTGCTTTCTTCCAGAAAACCCAAAAACTCCAAAAATATTTCAGTTTGTTTCTCTGAATTTCTTTTCTTTTCATTGAGTCGTACCGAGGAGAAGACCACGATGAAAATGTTGAGTGGCTCTCACACGCATTATTGTTGATCTAACAGAGAGCCCATGTTACCTTGTCTTCTCCTTTTGAATAAAATGTTTGCAGATTCCAGCTTAGTCCACGGCACTCTTGCACTACTATTATTTTCATATCGTTCGGTCGTGCAAGTGAAAGGCAATAATGACGATATTTGATGAACTGGCTGTGGCAGAGAGAAACGGGTATGAACTCAACTTGTTCTGTTTTTGTAAATATGTTTAACCTAGTATCCATGATTCAGCCTATTATGATCAAACATGTTTACAATGACAATTAGAGATTATAGTTTCTCATGCCATGCTTAAGTAGATAGGAGTGAAAAATGATTTATCTTAGATGTCAACATTGCGTTAAAATGATTGTGATGTAGTATGATGATATGGTATCCTCCTCTGAATGTTCGAGTGGCTTGACTTGGCACATGTTCATGCATGTAGTTGAATCAAAACCAACATAGCCTCTATGATATTTATGTTCATGGTGTTCATATCCTACTCATGCTAGTATCCAATGTTACTTATGCATAATGCATGTTCATGACCGTTTTCGCTCTCTAGCTGGCCGCTTCTCAACCTAATTGCTAGCCTTTGCGTGTACTAAGCGAGAATTCTGCTTGTGCATCAAAAATCCTGAAACCCCAGTTATCCCAGATGAGTCCACCATACCTACCTATATGCGGTATTACCCTGCCGTCCTAAGTAAATTTGCATGTGCCACCTCTAAAAACTTCAAATAAATATCCTTTTTTGTGTGCCTGGATTGTTCATAGAGCGACAGGAGGTAGTCAGTATCTTCCATGCTAAGCGGGTTATTCTCATGATGAGTGTTTATTCACTCGTCCTTGCACGAGAGGGGCGGTAATAGGGATTCCCAGTCCCAAACTCAAATTGCAAATAATTAAACAAAACTCCCCCAGGACTGTTGTTGGTATGGACGGTACCCGTTGTTTTGGACCAGCCATGGAGTGTGATTGTTGGTGGAGGGGGAGTAAACCTTTACTTTTGTCACTTGGGAACCGCCACTAATGTGTTTAGCATGGAAGATACCGATAACTAATGGTCGCGAAGTAAACAAGAAGGGTGCATTTCTCAAAATTTCATTTACCTCTGTTTTAAAAACTTGAGCTCTGGCACCTCTGCAAATCACTGCTTCCCTCTACGAAGGGATTATCTATTTACTTTTATGTTGTGTCATCACCTTCTCAAATAAGCGCCAGAACCTGAGAGCACTATTGTCATCCTCATGCATTGTGTGTAGCTAATGTTGGGTGCATCATGACTGGATCTTCTCTACCATGAATTACAATGTTTAGTCGCTGCATGAACTTTGGAGGTGCTCTGCATTTATGTTTTGCTGTCTCAGAAATGGCTAGCGAGATACCACTATTGTCATATTATATCATGGTTGTTTTGACAAAGTGTTGTTGTTTGAGATATCTTATTATTGCTCACTAGTTGATTATGCCATTGATATGAGTTAATATAATTTTTAAGAGTTATTGTCGACATGGTTAGTTATAATCTTTGCTGAAAACCTGGGTGCTACTTAAGCTTATTTATGTAAACAAGAGCAAAAGAGTTCGTAAAAGTTTTTCTTTTTCACATTCAGTTTATCAACTGAATTGCTTGAGGACAAGCAAAGGTTTAAGCTTGGGGGAGTTGATACGTCTCCGTCGTATCTACTTTTCCTAACGCTTTTCCTCTTGTTTTGGACTCTAATTTGAATGATTTGAATGAAACTAACCCGGACTGACGCTGTTTTCAGCAGAACTACCATGGTGTTGTTTTTGTGCAGAAATAAAAGTTCTCGGATTGGAACGAAACTTTGCGAGGAATTTTTATACAATAAAAGATAATTTCTAGAGCCAAGAACCACCGGAGGGGGGCACCTGGGTGGGCACAACCCACCAAGGCGCGCCCCCCTCCAGGCGCGGCCAGGTGGGTTGTCCCCACCTGATGGCCCCGCATACCTCAACCCTGATACTATAAAATCACATTTTCGGAGAAAAAAATCAGGGAGAAAGAATTATCGTGTTTCACGAGGCGGAGATGCCACCACCTCCTGTTCTTCATCGGGAGGCCAGATCTGGAGTCTGTTTGGGGCTCCGGAGAGGGGGATCTTCGATCTTCGTCATCACCAACCCTTCTCCATAGCCAATTCCATGATGCTCCCCACAGGGAGTGAGTAATTCCTTCGTAGGCTCGCTGGTCGGTGCGGAGTTGGATGAGATTCATCATGTAATCGAGTTAGTTTTGGTAGGGCTTGATCCCTAGTATCCATTATGTTCTGAGATTGATGTTGCTATGACTTTGCCATGCTTAATGCTTGTCACTTTGGGCCCGGGTGCCATGATTTCAGATCTGAACCATTTATGTTATCACCATTATATCTATGTTCTAGATCCGATCTTGCAAGTTATAGTCACCTACTACGTGTTATGATCCGGTAACCCCGGAGTGACAGAAGTCAGGACACTTCCCGGTGATGACCGTAGTTTGAGGAGTTCATGTATTCACTATGTGTTAATGCTTTGTTCCAGTTCTCTATTAAAAGGAGGCCTTAATATCCCTTAGTTTCCAATAGGACCCCACTGCCACGGGAGGGTAGGACAAAAGATGTCATGCAAGTTCTTTCCATAAGCACGTATGACTATTTATGGAATACATGCCTACATTATATTTATGGACTGGAGCTAGTGCCGTATCACCCTAGGTTATGACTGTTATATGATGAATATCATCCAACGAATTCACTGATCCAATGCCTACAAATTTCTCTCATATTGTTCTTGCTAAGTTACTACTGCTCTTATTACTATTGAACCTGCTATAAAATCATTGCTATCACTGTTACCGTTACTATTACTGCTGCTACTAATATCAAAACTATCATACTACTTTGCTACTAATCACTTTGCTGCAGATAATTAATCTCCAGGTGTGGTTGAATTGACAACTCAGCTGCTAATACTTGCAAATATTCTTTGGCTCCCCTTGTGTCGAATCAATAAATTTGGGTTGAATACTCTACCCTCGAAAACTGTTGCGATCCCCTATACTTGTGGGTTATCACCTATATATCGATCTTTACCTCCGAACCATTCCGGAGCTCATCGTCATGTCCGTGATCTCATCCGGGACTCTGAACAACATTCGGTCACCAAATCACATAACTCATATAACACTATATCGTCAACGAACGTTAAGCGTGCGGACCCTACGGGTTCGAGAACTACGTAGACATGACCAAGACACCTCTCCGGTCAATAACCAATAGCGGAACCTGGATGCCCATATTGGTTCCTACATATTCTACGAAGATCTTTATCGGTCGAACCTTATGACAACATACGTAATTCCCTTTGTCTGTCGGTATGTTACTTGCCCGAGAATCAATCTTCGGTATCTTCATACATAGTTCAATCTCGTTACCGGCATGTCTCTTTACTCATTCCATAATACATCATCTCGTAACTAACTCCTTAGCCACTTTGCTTGCAAGGCTTCTTATGATGTGTATTACCGAGAGGGCCCAGAGATACCTCTCCGATACACGGAGTGACAAATCCTAATCTCGATCTATGCCAACTCAACAAACACCTTCGGAGATACCTGTAGAGCATCTTTATGATCACCCAGTTACGTTGTGACGTTTGATAGCACACAAGGTATTTCTCCGGTATCCGGGAGTTGCATAATCTCATAGTCGAAGGAATATGTATTTGACATTAAGAAAGTAGTAGCAATAAACTGAACTATCATATGCTAAGCTAATGGATGGGTCTTGTCCATCACATCATTCTCCTAATGATGTGATCCCGTTATCAAATGACAACACATGACTATGGTTAGGAAACCTTAACCATCTTTGATCAATGAGCTAGTCTAGTAGAGGCTTACTAGGGACATGATATTTGTTTATGTATTCACACATGTATTTAAGTTTCTGATCAATACAATTCTAGCATGAATAATAAACCTTTATCATGATTAAGGAAATATAATAATAACCATTTTATTATTGCCTCTAGGGCATATTTCCATCAAAGATACACCCAGCAGCTGTGATTGCCGCATTTCATATGAATGTGCGCAATCGCAGAATGCAGGCAAAGATGAATGTTCGGTTGCCCAAAACCGTCAGTGAACTCTACACGCTGACAGATAAATGTGCTCGTGCTGAAGAAGGGAGAAGACTTCCCGGGGAAGTGGTTGGCGTCGAAGTCGATTCAAAGGACGACGATGACGCTGCCACCCCGAGAAGAAGAATAAGAAACGCAACAAGAAGCGGAAGGAGAAGGCAGTGATGGTCGTTGAGAGTACTGGAAATCTCAGCGCCGACAAGAAGGCAAAAGTTGAGACGCCCGGCAAGGAAGTCGCCGCCTGCGATGATTGTCGGGCGGCAGCAGCCATTGAGAAGACCGGCAATTCTGACGGGCCATACTGCAAGATCCATAGGACCAAGGGTCATGATCTCCAGGACTGCAAGCAAGTCGAGCAGTTGGTGGAGAAACAAAAAGCTGAGTACGAAAGGCGTGACAAGGGGAGAAACCAGAATGGTACTGGCGGGAAGGGCCATGGTGGCCGTAGCGGATACCGCGACAAGTCTGATCAGCAGAAAGAAAAACCCGCCAAAGGCCGTGAAAGGAAAGAAAATGAAGATGACAACGAAGAGGAAGATGATGAAACTATTGAACAGGAGTTCCAGAAGGCTACTGAGGTGATGTGCATTGACGGGGGTGCATCTTTGCACTCCTCTCACCGCCAGCTCAAACAGTGGGCACGTGAGGTTAATGCAGCAGAACCGGTAGCAGGCGCTTGAGAACCGCTCAAGTGGTCCCGCACGCCCATCGTTTTTGACATAGAGGATCATCCAGACCGCACCACCGCGGTAGGATGTTTGCCGTTGTTGGTCTCACCAACAATCTGCAACCTCAAGGTCACTAAAATGTTGGTTGACGGTGGGGTAGGCTTGAATTTGATTTCTCTGAGTGTGCTGAAGAAACTCCAGATTCCAATTGAGGATTTGAAGAAGACTGGCACTTTTCAAGGGATCAACCAAGGAAGGAGCCAGCCAAAGGGAAAAATTACCTTGCCGGTAACATTTGGCGGGGAAATAAACTTCAGGACAGAAAAGATTGTGTTCGATGTTGTTGAACTTCCGCTACCATTCAACGGGATTCTTGGTCGGCCTACTCTGTCCAAGTTCATGGTGGCGTCCCACTACACCTACAACACAATGAACATGCCTGATCCTATGGGAGTCGTCACCATCTCGTCGGATAAGAGAGATGTAGTTATCTGTGTGGATCAGATGTATAGAGACACGGTTGCAGCAGAGGCCGCCGGGCCCCCAGCTCCTGCCAAGAAGGAGAAGAAAGTCAAGGAAATCAGCAAGGACCCCGTCAAGGACTCCGGGAAGCGCATCTCTTCGGAGTATGCGACACCCGGCAGTGACTTGCCGGAAAGTTCAACAAGCAAGAGGTCCAAGGCTGCTCCCCCGGCAACCAAGAAAGTTCCGGCGCGGCAGGATGGCACTGATGGTACCTTCACCATTAGTGCTACCCTTGACGACAAATAGGAAAGCGCGCTCCTTACCTTCCTGCGGGCGAACGTCGATGTGTTTGCCTGGCAACCATCTGACATCCCCGGTGTTCCCAGGAAGGTAATCGAGCACCACCTTGTTGTCTGTCCCCATGCCCACCCCATCAAGCAAAAAGTTAGGAAGCAGGCCTTGGAGAGACAACAGTTCATTGCTGAGGAGATTAAGAAGCTAGAAGCAGCATGTTTGGTCCGAGGAGTATTGCACCCAACTTGGTTAGCTAATCCAGTGGTGGTGCGCAAGGCTAATGGGAAGTGGAGGCTTTGCATCGACTTCACTGACCTAAACAAAGCTTGTCCAAAGGATCCCTTACCCTTGACGCGCATCGACCAGATTGTTGATTCCACCTCTGGATGTGATTTACTTTCCTTTTTGGACGCATACTCTGGGTACCACCAAATCTTCATGGCCAGAGAAGATGAGGAAAAGACCGCTTTGATCACCCCATGTGGCACATACTGCTTCGTACGTATGCCCTTTAGGCTGAAGAATGTTGGTTCCACGTTCGCAAGGGCCGTGCAGATTGGGTTTGAGCCACAGCTGCACAGGAATATTGAAGCATACATGGATGATATCGTGGTCAAAACCAGAGACAAATCATCACTCATAGAGGATCTAGAAGAAACCTTTGCAAATTTGCGGAAGATGAACTTGAAGCTTAATCCAGAGAAATGTTTATTTGGCGTCCTGTCCGGCAAGCTCCTTGGGTTCTTTGTGTCTCAGCGAGGGATAGAAGCCAACCCCGACAAGATCAAAGCAATAGAGCAGATCCAAGCCCCGAAGATAGTTAGGATGTGCGGTGTTTGACTGGCTGTGTAGCCGCATTGAGCAGGTTCATTTCTAAATCCGTTGAGCGCGCCTTGCCGTTCTTCAAAATTTTGAAGAAGGCTGGTCCAGTAAAATGGACTCTAGAGGCCAAGGCTGCGCTATAGGATTTGAAAGCTTACCTTTCCTCTGCTCCAACCCTGGTCGCACCCAAGCCGCGAGAGCCATTGCTACTGTACCTGGCGGCAACAAATCAAGTGGTTAGTGCAGTCTTGGTAGCGCAGAGGGAAGTGGACGGCGTAGAAGCTATTTCGGCAGAACCTACCAGTATTGAGCCAACTTCATCCCCGACAAGATCTGCCGGCGGCAACGGGGGGAAACCACAGATCAGCGCTGACAAACATGAGGATGTGGCAAGAAAGAAAATGGTGCAGCGACCAGTTTACTTTGTCAGCTCCCTCTTGCAGGGGGCAAGATCAAGGTACTTTGGGGTTCAAAAGCTGATCTTCGGCCTTCTCATTGCCTCAAGGAAGCTGCGCCATTACTTTCAAGCACACGAGATCAATGTTGTGACTCGCCTCCCACTACAGCATATCTTGAGGAACCCCGAGGCCATGGGCAGGATAGTAGAATGGGCTCTGAAGCTGTCAAGTTTCGCCTTGAAGTTTGAAAGCACAACAACTATCCAAAGCAGAGCGTTAGCAGAATTCGTAGTGGAATGGACGCCAACTCCAGATGAAGAACTTGTGGAAACTGTCCTCCCCGGCAAGGAGGCCCCGAAGGAATGGATCATGTACTTTGACGGTGCTTTCTCGCTCCAAGGTGCTGGCGCAAGAGTGTTACTCGTTGCACCCACCGGAGAACACCTCAAGTACATCGTCTGAATGCATTTCCCCTAGGAAGACGCCAGCAACAACATGGCTGAATATGAAGGACTCCTTGCTGGGCTCCGGATTGCTGTCGAGTTGGGAATCAAGAAGTTGATCATATGCGGTGACTCCTAACTTGTCATGAAGCAGGTGAACAAGGATTATTAGAGCCCGCTGATGGAAGCATACGTGGAAGAGGTGAGAAAGCTGGAAGAGCACTTCGATGGGTTGCAAACAGAGCACATACCCCGTGTGGAAAACAGCATCGCTGATCACCTGTCGAAGTGCGCGGCACAGAAGCTTCCTGTGGAACCAGGCACTTTTGTACTCCACCTCACCCAACCAACAGTTTCTCCGTCAGCCTTGGCCAGAAAAAGAAGGAAGCTCAACACTGGCAAGCATTTCCCAGCAGAGCTCCCTGGAGCCGCTGGTGAAAGGCTGCCGGGGGAGATCCTGCGCTGGATAAGGAGCCGCACTCTCAAGCCGAATCCCAGGCTCTTGCCATTGAAGAGAATGCTCCCACAGCTGAAGAGATGCCTTTAGTCCTTGTCATCGAGCCTCAGGCTCCGGTATGGGCACATCACATAGTCCAATTCTTGCAAACTGGAGAACTTCCTGACGATCCAGAGCAATCTGGGAAAGTAGCCCGGCAGTCAAGTATGTACCGGTTTGTGGAGAACATTCTATACAAAAAGAGGCCGAACGGCGTGAAGTTGAAGTGCATCAGTCGAGAGGATGGACTAGAGCTATTGGCAGAGATACATGGAGGCGCATGTGGATCACATATGGGATCAAGAACACTTGTCGGGAAAGCTTTCCGGCAAGGATTCTACTGGACCACCGCCCTCTGGGATGCAACTGAGCTCGTCACCAAGTGTGAGGCATGCCAGTTCTAGTCCAAGAACATCCATCAGCCAGCTCAAGCCTTGCAGACCATCCCTTTGTCCTGGCCTTTCGCGGTCTGGGGGCTCGACATCTTGGGCCCCTTTCCCCGTGCTACCGAGGGCTTTGAATTCTTGTACGTTGCAATCGACAAGTTTACAAAGTGGCCCGAAGTGGAACCAGTGAGAAAGATGATGACGCAGTCAGCTATCAAGTTCTTCAAAGGACTGGCGTGTCGCTTTGGAGTGCCCAACAGGGTAATCATCGACAACGGCACCCAGTTTACAAGCCGCGCCTTCATGCAGTACATCCAGAGCCTTGGGAGCAAGGTCTCTTTCGCCTCCGTTGCCCATCCAAGGAGCAACGGGCAGGCTGAGAGGATGAACGCTGAAGTGTTGCGAGGGCTGAAGACAAGAACCTTTGATAGACTGCGAAAATGCGGCAGGCACTGGATTGATGAGTTGCCGGTGGTTCTTTGGTCAATCAGAATGACACTAAATCGAGCTACTGGCCAGACTCCCTTCACCCTGGTATACGGGGCAGAAGTAGTGCTTCCCACGGAACTCATATACGGGTTGCCTCGGGTACTTGCCTACGACGAAGTAGCGCAAGGGCAGCTACGACATGACGATGCCATGCTCCTCGAGGAGAACCATCTCCGGGCAGCTGTACGTGCTACACGATACCAGCAGGCCCTGCATTGCTACCACAGCCGCAGGGTCCAAGCCCAGAGCCTTGAGGAAGGTGACCTTGTCCTTAGGTGCGTCCAATCCGCCAAGGGTTCCAACAAGTTGACACCAAAGTAGAAAGGCCCTTACCGGGTAGTACGTGTCACCAGACCCGACGCAGTCCGTCTGGAGACCGAAGATGGCATGCCAATGCAAAACTCATGGAATATTGAGCATCTTCGTAGGTTCTACCTGTAAGGCGCGGTTGCCGAGCCTTGCCCCGGCAACCTTTTTTGTACAAGCATAGTCCCCTGGACTTGTAACCCTTTGTACAAAGCCAGGCGAAGACCCTGTGCAAAGATAATAAACCAAGCGCTGGCACAAAACTTGCATGCATGTTTACTTAAGTATGATTTTGCTATGATAACTAATCCATTTAAGGAGGATCGTATGCTGCTGTTTTCTCCCCTGTACTGACAATAGGCCCCTCCGCTGCGGATGAATTCCCCAAAAGGGAGAAGTGAGAATGAGCCAGCATATTGGTCCCCGGCAGGTCCTCCTTATCGGAGTGATATGAAGGACAACAAACACAGATAAGTTCCCCTTGCCATCCACAATGCGTTCCTGTATGAAAAGCTTGTGCGTAGGAAAACCTGGTCGCTCTCAACAT
This sequence comes from Thinopyrum elongatum, assembly GCA_011799875.1. Lineage (NCBI taxonomy): Eukaryota > Viridiplantae > Streptophyta > Magnoliopsida > Poales > Poaceae > Thinopyrum > Thinopyrum elongatum. The sequence goes on from CM022299.1 coordinate 233,464,907, forward strand.
CTGTGCTCCTACCCTTTGATTTGAAAGTTTTCTTTAGTCAGGGTGGTTGCAGTAGCATTTGGAGGGGAGCTGACGAGGGGCCGGTTTCCATCCACGCTCCTAACCCATCAGGCAGGGTTCGGTAGCAGCAACGGAAGGGACCGGCAAGGCGTCTTGCCAGGGAACCTTGTTTACTTGGAAGTATTGAGGAGGCATCCCTCAGCATGGACATGATACATGCACAAGTGCCGGGCAGGCATTCCTTTTTTCATTAATACGCGGATAAACATGTCGGAATCATACAGGATACAAGCATGGATGGAGGATGAAAGGATCGAGAAGAGGTGTCTAGAGGGGGGGGGGGGGGGATTAGACACTCAACTAGCAAAAGTAGCAGTTTTTAAGTTCTTCAAGTTGAGGTAGAGTTTTAGCACAAGTTTAAGCATTCACAATACATTTCAAGCAAGCATGATAAGAGTATATGAGCAGCGGAAAGTAAAGCATGCAATTTGCAAGAAAGTAAAGAGATGGGATTGGAGTGTGCAAACGCAATTGGAGACACGGAGATTTTTGGGGTGGTTCCGATAGGTAGTGCTATCGTACATCCACGTTGATAGAGACTTCAACCCACGAAGGGTAACGGTTGCGCGAGTCCACGGAGGGCTCCACCCACGAAGGGTCCATGAAGAAGCAACCTTGCCTATCCCACCATGGCCATCGCCCACGAAGGACTTGCCTCACTCGGGTAGATCTTCACGAAGTAGGTGATCTCCTTGCAGTTACAAACTACTTGGTTCAACTCCACAATCTTGTCGGAGGCTCCCAAGTGACACCTAACCAATCTAGTAGACACCACTCTCCAAAAGGTAATAAATGGTGTGTTGATGATGAACTCCTTGCTCTTGTGCTTCAAATGATAGTCTCCCCAACACTCAACTCTCTCACACAGATTTGGCTATGGTGGAAAGATGATTTGAGTGGAAAGCAACTTGGGGAAGGCTAGAGATCAAGATTCTTGTGGTTGGATTGGAATGTCTTGGTCTCAACACATGAATTGGTGGTTCTCTCTCAGAAAATGAGTAGTGGAAGTGTAGGCACGTTCTGATGGCTCTCTCTTGAATAGAGAAGGGGGTGGAGGGGTATATATAGCCTCCACACAAAATCTAACCGTTACACACATTTGACCCAACTCGGTCAGACCAAATAGAAGAACTCGGTGAGACCAATCCAGTTCAAAATGTGAACGTTAGGATTTTCGGTGGGACCGATAATATCAACTCGGTGGGACCGATGTGCTAGGGTTAGGGCAAAACCTCATCTCGGTGTGACCGATTGCATGAACTCGGTGAGACCGATTTCAGCAATGAGCAAACAAAGAATTGGTCAGGCAAACTCGGTGTGACCGGTTGCACATTTTGGTGAGACCGAAATAGTTGCAACAGGCAACAGAGAGTTTGCAAGGCGAACTCGGTGAGACCGATCGCTCATCTCGGTAAGACCGAAATGTTATGAAGGGAACCAGAGAGTTTGCATTGCCATCTCGGTGAGACCGAGATACCTGTCGGTGAGACCGAACTGATTAGGGTTTCTGGCAGTGGCTATGTCAAAGGAACTCGGTGGCGTCGGATAGATCAAATTGGTGGGGCCGAGTTTGACTTTAGGTTTAGGACACATATGGAATTGAGAGAGTGGTTGAGGGCTTTGGAGCATATCACTAAGCACTTTGAGCAAGTAGACCATTAAGCAACACCTCATCCCCTTTTAATAGTATTGGCTTTTCCTATGGACTCAATGTGATCTTGGATCACTAAAATAGAAATGTAGAGTCTTGAGCTTGTGCCAATCTTTGTCCTTAGCATTTTGAAGGGGTTCCACATCCTCTTGTCCAGGCCACGCCATCATTGAACTATCTGAAATATACTAGATGAAAGTATTAGTCCAACAAGAGATATGTTGACATTAATTACCAAAACCACCCAGGGAGCACTTGTGCTTTCACAGGGAGCACTTGTGCTTTCAGAGGATTACATAATTTGAACTGAAGTCTAGCAAATGCCTACATCTTTTGATTTGAAAAAAGATAAGTGCCCCGTAATGCCTTTCTTGTCCCTCTCCTCCTAGGAGCTGCGTCGAGAAGGAAAGAGGGCAAAAGGAGCACCTGGGCAGAAGCCCAGCCCGACCCCGTCAGGACCAGCGGGATGCAGCCTGACAAGATCGGGAGGGCATCTCCCCGGCAAGGAAGAAGAGGCCAGGGACAGAGAGAGCGGCTAGGCGATGCCCTGGCCACCACCGCCAGGACCAGAGGAACATGGGAGGAGGGACACTGGTAGGGAAGATGAAGCCGGAGTCCACGAGGAAGCCTGTCGGGGTCCAGCTGGAGGAGGCGGAGACACCTACACCCAACACCCCGGCAAATCGCTCTGCTGGGGAGAAGGCCAGGTGCAGATGATGGTGCCGCCGGTGCCTAGCTGACACTGATGGTGTGTTCGATGCTCAGCTGGAGTCCGAGCCGCCGTCCTCCTGCTCGGCGCCATCGTCTTTGCTGTCAGTGTCCTTTTCGTCGCTGTCACTCGAGGAGGAGATTTCGTCGTCGGTCGAGCACTCCACGCAGCACCCTAAGCGAGCACCCGAGCGCCCGAAGACCTTGATGGAGAGTAGGTCAGCCTCCATTAACTTAAAATGAAGGACATGCCCCTCCGCCAAGCTATGGGCACGTGCAAAGGTTTTCTAGCCACGTCGGAGAAGCATGACATGAGGTGCGGGGAACTCCATGTCCACCCGCATGTTGCCATTACAGCAACCTCTCATGTGTAACTTCAACCCGTGCGGCTGTTCAACCTCCATTACTCTTGCAAAAGGGGTGGGAAGCCGAAGACGGCTGCGTGGGGGCTCACGCAGCCTAACGAGGAACTCCAGCGTTGTGTCTCCGACATGGCCCTCCAATAGAGTCGAAGCGGTTGGGGGAGGAGTAGCCGAGCCACCGCTGCGTCCTCCCCGGCCCCGAGCGCCGCGCCGGCCACGACCACGTCCTGTGGCTCCGCCTTGTGCGCTAGATCCTACCCCTGCGTTCCCAGCAGGGGCAGGGATACGATGCCGAGAGGAAGCCCTTGTCGCCACCGCCGAAGCTCGACCGCGCCCTCTTCCCCTTACCATGGTGGAAGAAGGCACAAGAAGAAGAAGAAGATGCGTGGGTGAGCCCTTCCGTTCTCCTCCACGCTCCCTTTTATAGTGGAGCATGGCAGGGGGCTGGCTCCCCACCACCCTGTGGTAATAGCCCTTCTCCTCCAATCCGGCTCATCTGCGTCACTGACGATGTCCAGATTCACCGGCCGCCCTCCTGTGCCAATCCATGGCGCCACGCCTTCTGCCACGGAACTCATTCCCGCACCCTGCGCGTTCGCCACCAACCCTGCACAATGCATGCAGCGCGCGTGGCAGAAACGGCAGGGATAGTGGGATGGGTAAAATGGCAGTTACCCCCTGATCGTACGTAGACGCTTCAATCAACTTCCCATGAACGTGGGTGTCCCTCGGTCTATTACGTGGGTAAGCCCACGTTGTTCGACACCGCCCGGCTCGCGGAAAACCCGGGAATCAATTCAATTTCAGGTTAATGAAGAAGCAAAGAAGATCTCAGAAACCTGGATCCAGCCGCACCCTGGTCAGGATGCTCGCCTGCGCATTGTTAGGGCCTACCCCAACGATGTCCGGCAGCACGTATGGGCCAGGCCCAGGGGCTATTGTCGGTGCAACAAACATTTGCATTTGTTGACCGAGCTCGTGCGCAGGCGTACTGATGATCATACATCCAGCACCAATGCATGGCAAAGGACAAGCCAGAAAAGCCGCTCTTCGTGAGATCAAGGAGAGCATTCAACAGAACAAGACATTAGAAGGATATCACCTTGGGAAAGCCTCCCTTGCCGGGCAGGAGAGCCTGGCCAGGTCGAGGCTACCCCAAGGACAAGTCCAGATTTGCCTCGGCAGGCTTGCCGGGGCCGCCAAGGTCAAACCACACCAAGCTCTTTCAACGAGGAACCTCCACCAAGATGCCACCGCTCCACCTCACTGCACCCAAGTCGTTAATCCGTGCGGTGTCAAGGTATTAAGCAACCAGGTGGATCCTTTCAAGCACGTGGCAGCCTCAAGGAGAAGAGATTAGCTTTATTGACACCCGTCCAGGAGGCGTGTCAAGCTGATAAGAAGAGGTAGATAAGCGGCGCGACAGGCTTGCCGGGATTCTCCCTCGGCACGACACCTAGCAGTGCATTTAATGCACTTTGTCCTAACTGCCAGAGTTAGGTATGATAGCACTGTTAGCTATCTAATCACACCCAGATGACTGTTTTGCCAGTGTGGTCGCCCCTTAACCTATAAAAGGAGGTCCGAGGCAACCTAGCAAAGGGTTCGAACACTTCGACCCCCAGCATTTGTAAGCTCATGTTGCTCTCCTCGAGGCACCCTTGCTGGGCCAGAGCGCGCCGAGCCTTCTTCCACCTCCAGATTAATCCACCAAAGTAGGAGTAGAGTTTTACGCTGCAGAGCGGCCCGAAGCTGGGTAAAAGAGAGGGAGTCCATTGCCGTGCTGTCCCCCACTGCTTCTGCTCTTTGTGCAACGCGGCCGTCCCCTTGTCGAACCACAAAGGGGCACCCCTACCCCATAGGTGATTATGCTTCCACGCTGACAGAGAGGCAAGGAGCCAATGCATCCTGACGACCCATATGACCTACGACACGACCTGGCCGCTAGAGCAGGTTAGACAAGATCCATCTATGGATCTAGAGGGTACACTCCCGCTAGACGGGACAGTTACCAAGCTTGGCGCGACATAAACGATAGAGCTCGAGAACAGCACCGTGCCCGGATAACAGCCGATCTCCGGCGCGACGTAGCCCGGGTCAAGGGCGTCGCACACCCAATGTGCTTCATAGATGAGGTGATGCAACATTAGTTCTCCGAAGGGTTTAAACCCGTAAACATCAAACAATACGACGGGACAACAGACTTAGCCATATGGATCGAAGACTTCCTTCTCCACATTCATATGGCCCGAGGAGACGACCTCCATGCCATCAAATATCTACCACTCACGCTCAAAGGACCGACCAGGCATTGGTTGAACAGCCTCCCCGAAAACTCCATTGGGAGCTTGGAAGAGCTCGAGGATGCCTTCTGAGCTAACTTCCAAGGCACTTATTGTAACGACCCGAGACCGACGCTCCAGATGCCTTCCAGTTATTTCGTTGTTGCCGTGTGATTTATTTGCTTGTTGCATTCATCATTGCATCATCCGCATTGCATCGACACTATGCTGTCGTCATTTTTCAAAACTTGCATCTGCTCGTAGTTGCCGCTTCTTCCTTGTCTCTGTTGACCTCCTCTCAGATCAACCAGATCGCTCTCTTCTCTCTCTTCTCTGAGCCTATTGTCTCCGTGGCCTTTTGTCGGACCCCTTCGCAACCATGTCCGAAATTGCCCCCAAACCTGAACCGCTCAGTCATGATCGGTGGATCCGGATCAACTCCGTAATACCCCAAACATCTTTAGTTTCTTCATAGGAATCCCCTATCCTTTTATTTCGACACCCCGATCTAAATTGGAGGGTCCAAAATTTGTCCCCCTACCTACTTAAATAGGCTAACCCTAGCCCTAGCTATCCCATCCATCCAATCCTCCTCGCCGCTGCCACTAACCGTCTCCCCCTTCCTCGGGATTTGCCCGATGCAACCACAGCCGGCAAATTTGACAATTTTGACCTGTGGACGAAAACAATTCACAAAGTGAACTGGTTCAAAAAAAATTCACTCAGCTGACCATTTTGTGTGGCGCCCGACATGCAGGCTCACACCCTACTGTGCAGCGCCTTGCTCTCAGGCGTTGTAGGCCTGGCCAGCGTGGCACCCCCGGGGCTCGCACCCAGCAGTGCAGCGCCTCAGGGCTAGGCACCACACCAGTTAGAGGTAGCCGTGCCCAACCCTCTCCCCGCCCATCCCAGTTACAGAAAGAATGCGCCGGTGGCTTCCTCCTCTCCCCCTCTCAATCCTCTTTCCCAAATTCTTCAGCTCTGATGATTTGGTCCATGGATTTCTTCACCATTCCATCCTAGAAGGTAGTCTCCTCCGATCCCCTTCTTTCTATCTAGAAAATGTATCTTATTTTGAAGATTTGTGGAACCCTTGTTTGATTAGATTAGAATCGGATTTAAGATTTGTAGATGATTTGTAATTATTTTGTAACCCTAGTTTAGTTTATTTCTATTAAAAAGATATGCTTCTATGTTGAAAACCTAGATTGTTGAGATTGTCTTGATGTTTGTGTTGATGTTTTTTTAGATGAGTTAGATGAAGTCCTAGATTCGTATTGACAAGAATGTTTTGGATACATATGTTGAGATGTTATTTACATGAAACCATGAAACCATTATAGAACCCTATATTGTTTTGGATACATATGTCTTTTGTGATGATTGTTGGCATGCTTTGATTGTACATATTACATTATTATTCAATTTTCCTTGTAGTTTGTACCAATTGTAGGCATGTTTTTTGTGTTGATTGTTGACATGCTTTGATTAGGAAGCATAGGGAGTTAGCTAACGTATGTTTATTGTTTGAAATTTGTAGGATGGTTTGGCTTCTCGATGATCACCATGACACTCGACACCGGGCCTACTTTATGTCGGAGGAGTAGAAGGTAGTAATCAAAGTGGTTGGTATTTTGACTTTTGTGTTTATCTCAAACACACATGTCCCATATGTAATATTCTATTTTGCTTGTTTGTAGCTGCTTCAACCTCTGAAGGTTCGGTCTCATGGGGTCACCCTTGGGGGGATGCACTATGATGAGCGGTACACACCATACATAAGGGAGACATGACTGCTCCCTTTCATTCAGTTGGTCAGCCGGTCGACGCCGAACCTCAATGTTGCATCAATCACCACGCTTTTTGATCGTTGGAGGCCGGAGACACATAGGATATTGCTATGATCGGCGGTCTTCCTATCGAGGGGAATGCTCTTTGTATGAGCACCGGTTCTGATGGGTGGCGTGAGCAGATGGAGGCACTTATCGATATGGTTCCTCCAGAGCCTTCGGTACCAGAAGGAGACAGGAAGAGGGAAAGAGTCGCAGCCGATGCTCCTTTCACCCGGATTGCATTCCACTTTGGGTATTGCCCTGACGATGCTAATGATGATCAGGTCAAGACATATGCTCGTGTCTACATGTGGTTTGTTATATCCAGGACTATGTTTGCTAACGCTACATGCAAGAATGCTCCATGGATGTGGCTGAAGGTGTTGACCATCTTCGATAGCAAATGGAGTTGGGGTTCGGCGACACTGGCTTACTTATATAGACAGGTAGGCAGTTGTTTCTTTTCACTTCATTGCTACATTATCAATGCAATCTTCCTGTTAATTCAACCTTGTTTTCTTTTATGTGCAGTTGGATGAAGCCTGTTGTAGGACCTTAAAGGACGGATGTATTGGTGGTTGTATGCTCGTACTTTCTGTATGGAGTTGGGAGCGATTGCTGGTTGAACGACCGAAGACCGTGAAGTACGAGCAATGGGACGACGAAGATGACCCACTACGGTTCCCCACTTAGGCTTACAAGTGGGACGTGTTAAATGAGATGACGAATGATCCCTCGGTCATGTACAAGCAGTACATGAGCGAGCTGGACACGATTACGGCTGAGCAGGTGACTTGACATTGCATCATTCATTCTCATGCTTTTATCATAACTCGACATCAATGTTGCCTTGTTGTATGCTATGTTGTAGGTGGAATGGGAGCCGTATGGAAAAGGGGATAGATTTGGTAACCCTGGAGATTTCGTGCTGAATCTGATGTGCCTTAGGGATAGGGATCTTTGTCATATGCGGTGCCCACTCATATGCAACTAGGCGGTTGAGCTTCACATGCCACATCGGGTGTTCCGCCAGTTTGGTTTGTTCCAACCTCACCCGCCGGAGTGGGAGGACACGGACAAGTTGCTACACGGGTAAGAGAGAATGAACCTTGTGCACTTAGCAGCTTCTCGGCGGTTTCGATGGTGCTAATATTCTGTTTTCTAACATGCAGGTTGGATAGGATAAAGCAGCACAAGATCAAGGACTAGGACAAGCATCACAGGAAGTATGTCATACAGTTCGCACTTAGTGTGGAGCAAGCTAAGGCTAGAAAAGGATCCAAGCTTCGTGAGCACTGCCCGATCGCGTTCAACAACTACCTCACATGGTTTCTTGCAAGTACCCGTGTGGAGATATGCAAGTCGGTGTATAATGAGGAGATTTTGGAAGATCCCATCATCTTTGATGAGCTAACCCAGCACCAGTACAACAAACATGTCAGTGAAGGCACCCGAGTCCCTTCAGCTCCAGTGATGAACTTTGTGGTAAAGACTTCCCCTCTGTGCTTTTCCGTTTGCCCTATTCGCATCTTTGCTTGCCTAGCACGTTTATGTCATTTCTGTTCACAGCGTACCCAGATCAAAAAAGCAGCTGATGAGAGCCAGACTATTCTTGAGACAACCCCAGTTGGAAAAAGCTGTCGGAATCGGGGCTCTGCCGACCCAACAAGGTTTGAACTCTGGGGCGTGTACGAAGATCTAGCCTAGCCGCAGCCTCAAGCTCATAGCTCCATGGCTTGGCCTTGTCGAGTTTGTGCGAGCAGGGAAAGAGGGGACACAGTAGTTTACCCAGGTTCGGGCCACCTTGCGGTGTAAAACCCTACTCCTGCTTTGTGGTGGATTGGCCTCACGAGGAGGATGAGGATGAACTAGTACAGTGGGTGAGCAGCCTCGCGAGGGCTCAATGGACGAGAATGGATCTGCCGAAAAGGATCTCTTCTCTACGGTGGAGACTAGCCTATATTTATAGAGGACTTGGTCCTCTTCCCTCATAGCTTAGGCGGGAAGGGATTCCACAACGGCCAATTTGAAAGGGGACAAGAGGTACATCTTATCCTGACAAAAGGTGGTCTTCGCCTGCGAAGCTTCTTGCCATGATGCAGTGGTGGGCTCGGTGATGACATTCGTCCTGCCGAGCTCGTGGTCTTAGTCTCATTGCACCAGAATAGAAACCTTTGGGGGATCACTCGGGAACCCGCGCTGGTCCTTGCCTCCTTAGTACCAAAGAGGAAACTGTCCTCCTCTGCGCCCGCTGGCGCCCGCCTGGCCTTGGTCGTCATGGCTCATGTCATCGCGAGCCTCGTGAGGCGCGGTACATGCATAGAGATCTCCGCTCCTTGGGAAGCAGGCTCGGGAAGCCGCCCGTCAGGAGGTCTTGGTGTCGGTCGCCTCGCGAGGCCGGGGGGCCCTCGCGAGGGCCTCGCTCGCAGAGTCTTGTAGCTGGGCCGTACCGGGCCGTCGACGGTGCCACGCGTTGGGCTGTAGGTAGGCAAGTCTGGGTACCCCCGATCCCAGAATGCCGTTAGTAGCCCCCGGGCCCAAGGCGCGCTCGGCCTGGCTTCAAAGCGAAGGCAAAGAGTGAAGGGCGAAGTGATGCGGGCCCCAATCGCCTGCGGGCCAGGCTCGACGTGTGGCGGATGACAGGACACATACGCCTCCACTTCCCCACGTCGCCTCGGCAACTGCCCAGACTGACAAAAGCCTGGCGCGCGCCGCGGTGCCATCATTGCACGAAGGTGGAGGGGCGCCGGCAGTGCTGGGTCTTCCTAGACGTCCAGGGTTCTGATCCACTCCTGGAGCTCCCGACGGAGCTGCCCAAGAGGATCCCAGAGTGGGGTTCTGCGAAGCTCACCGACCCGCGGGCACAACCCGTCCTGGAGAGGATAGCCTCAGACCTGGAGGCCAACCTGCTGATGGGGACGATGATCATGAAGGAGTTCCTGATGCAGCGCTTGGCGCCGCTCTAGTTGCACTCGAAGCCCCTATGGGAGTACCAGGGCGCGAGGGATGACATAAGGCTACGCCCCGCCGGCCTGACATGTGAGGAGCTGGACACGGCCTTGATGGCTCTGCTCGGCGGTGACCCGGGGGACGTCCCCGAGGCCTACGCCCCCTTGTACCGCCACGATGATAAGGAGGATCTGGTTGCCGCCATGCCCGCCTTCAATGAGCTGGGGCTCGAGCCATGTGACCACCCCAATTCCCCCGTGCCGGTGTCCGCTGGCAACATCGGCGATGAAGAGGATTCAGGGAGGACTGAGGATGACAACCTGGAGGAGGTGTCCCCCCCGTCGCAGCGTGAGCTTCTCCGCAATCTTGAGCATGATGATGATGCCAAAGAGCTCCCAGCCGTGGACTCCCCGCACTTTGTCAGGGTCCCCAGGCGGCCGAAGCCCGCTCCCCAGACGACGTGAGCATCCTGTTGGGCGGCCTCTGGCAGGGGCGCGGTAACGCCCACTCCGGGGGGCTCCCCATGCCTCAGTGGAGCAGCGAGGGAGTCGGGCCCGTCATTGACAGGCACCCAGTCGAAGGACGGGGCGGTCCCCATCGGGGCGGACACGGCCTCTTCAACCATGACCCCCCAGACCGACTTCCTCACCCCTCTGGGCGGCGACACCGTGGTGGGGCTCTGTAAGTGCATCTAGTGCCCCTTAGTGATTTTGGTGCATTGAAGACTTATAGGTTACGGGACTAATGTGTTTGTGAGTGTACACAGGTTCTATAAGTCTATGAGGAGTTTGATGTTTACGAAGAAAGTCGACCCCTAAAAATGAATGTCTTCATTTGAAGACTTTGGTTTTCTTGAAGACTTTCAAAATGAGGAAATTGGTGTGACCTTGAAGACTTTGATATTAGTGCGAGGATTATGAAGCGTGAAGACTTCTGTTTTCGTAGTTTCATTTTCTCTTTATTGAGTCATAGTAAACACCGTACCGTTAAAGGGGGTCGAGGTAAAACTAAGGAAAAGTTTCCAAGTGATGTTCTTCTCAAAGCCTATACATACCCAATCCTTTCGAGTGAAGCCAATGGAAATCTCATACAGTTCAGTCAATTTCTTCAGTGACACAGATGAAGATCTTCTGTCCTCTGAGGAATTTGCTCTGACTGAGGAGTTAGGAATTTGCCAGTGCAGATTGCCTGCAAGTGAGGAACATGATAGCCCTGAGGAATTTGAGAGCTCAAATTTCCGACCGTTGCTGTGCTACGCGCCAGCTGTCCCAAAATATCTTATCCACCCAACGGTCATATCATTGAAGGGCATTTATGTCTTATCATGTTGGGCTGCTCCCCGGCTATAAATAGCTGCCCCCTACAACCACTAGCTGGTTGGCTGCTCCGAGAGAAACTGACACTTGTCATTTAGAGCATCCCATCCTCCGACATCCTTGAGCGAAAATCATCAGTGAGGAAAAACCCAAACCCAAACACCTACAACCCAAAGTGATTGAGCATCACTGAAGAGATTGTTCCTGTGTGGAACCGATGCTTGTTACCTTTGAAGACTGTGCATCTTCCAAACGGTTAAGCGTCATGGTCTAGAGCATCCAAGAGGAATTGTGGATCACCGAGTGACCAAGTCTGTGAAGGTTTGGAAGTCACCTGTGAAGACTTACCACGAGTGATTGGGTGAGGTCTGTGTGACCTTAGCTCAAGGAGAATACGGTGAGGACTGTGTTTCTGGGAATGTGTGCCCTCAGGTTTAAATACCTAGCCGCTCCGACCAGACGTACAACTATCACAGCAGTTGGAACTGGTCTACCAAATCATTGTCTTCACCGAGCTACTGGTTCTATTTCCTCAACCCTTCCATTTCCTCATTCATGTATTGATGAACTTGATTGTTACTGTTTGAAGACTTTGACTGAAGACTTTCTCAATTTCCTCAATCCTATTTCTTCGGTCATCTTGTCTTCTGCCTGCCTATCCTATTTACACGCTACCTGTGCTCTGTGCTTGTTTCATATCATCATGATGACTGTGTTACTGCCATGTTATGCTTGCACCTGAGTACTTATCCCGTTGCTAGTAGTTCGTCTCTTAGGAAATTCCTCAAGTTGTATTTCCTCAGTGAAAAATTTGTAAAAATTGCCTATTCACCCCCCTCTAGTCGATATAACACACTTTTAATTGGTATCAGAGCAAGGTACTCCCTTGTTCTGTGTGATTTTGGTTTAACCACCTGGAGTTTAGTTATGTCGACTGCAGGCATGATCAAGGTCGAGGTTGGGTGTCCTACCTTCGATGGGATGGACTACCCCTACTGGAAGAATAAGATGGCATGCATCTTGAGGCAATTGACAACGATCTCTGGTACGTTGTGGAAAATGGCGTTCCCTCCATCACTCCTTCCGTGAATGCTGCTGATGTGAAGAGATTCAAGCAACTCGACTCTCAAGCGAAGAATATCATATGTGGCCATCTAAGCAAAGGACAGTACGACAGAGTGAGTGCTTTGGAGTCTGCAAAGCTTATCTGGGATAGACTGTCCAAGGTCAATGAAGGAATCTCAACCCAACGTGATTCTCGAGTTGACGTTCTTCGCAATCTCTTCAACCGCTTCAAAAGACTCGACAATGAAAATGTTCAGCAAACCTTCGATCGCCTCATTGACATATCAAATGATCTTCAAGCACTTGGTGCCACTAACATCACCGACCATGAAGTGGTGAAGAACTGCTGAGATCACTTGATTCCTCATTCGATACACTGACACTGATGATTCAAGAACGTGGAGACTACAAGTCACTAGATCCTGCTGATATCCTTGAGAGGCTGAACACTCATGAATTCCATCAAGCTGAGAAGAGAGATCTCTATGGGCCAAGCTATGGAAGATCACGCGCACTGAAGGCCAAGGCAGTTTCCTCATCTGAAGGAGAAGATTCTGATAGCAGCCTTGGTGACCCTGAAGAACTAAGCCAGGAGCTAGCAATGCTTGTGAGGAAATTCTAGAAGTTCTCAAGGCGTGGTCGCTTTGTAAAATCTTCAAGAGGTTATGACATGAGATCAGATTCCTCATCCCGCGATTACAAGAAGAGGACTTGCCACAAATGCAAGAAACTTGGTCACTACATAACTGATTGTCCTCAGTGGGCGAAGGAATCAAAGAAGAAGAAATACAAGGATGATAGTTCAGACGACTCAAAGGAAAAGAAGAAATCTTCAAAGTCCTCATTATCAAAATCTTCAAAGACTTCATCTCACAAGAAGAGTAGTTCCAAAAAGGCTCGGGCATTCATTGGCAAGGAAATGGACTCTGAAGCTGAATCTGAGGAAAATGAGGAAGAGGAGGCATATGAGGAGTCAGACTCTAGTGTGGCGAGCCTAGCTCTCGCTACTGCTTTCGTCAGCAAGTCCATCTTCAACACTGAGGAAAATGGCTTCCCCAACACTACTGATGACAGCAACGCTGACTATGCTCCCACATATTGCTTCATGGCAAAAGGTGCCAAGGTACTCAAATATCCCTCCTGTGAATCAAGTGAGGATGAATCTGATGAAAATCTCAAACCCAACTATTCCAAACTTGCTAATATTGCCATAAAACAACAAAAGGCTTTGGAAAAGGTTCAAAATCTGCTAGACAAAAGCGATGACCTATTGGGTGAGGAAATGAATCGGACTCAAACCCTGACTGATAATCTTCAACGACTACAGTCTAAGTTTGATGATCTTCAAAGTCATCATGAAACACTCTTAGCCGATCATGAGAAGCTTTTGTATGAATTTCTTCAGAGAAAGCAAGATCTTGAGAAGCTAAGGGTGAGTCATGAAGATCTTCAGAAGGAAAATGATTCATTACTTGCTCAATAGATCAGTTCCGCTCAGGAAGAATTTATTCCACCGTGTTTGAAATTCATTGAACGTGAATCTGCTAATTCTTCACCTGAAAGTTCAAATGCTTCTATTGCTGCAAATTCTTCAACTATCTCTGTGGTCACTAATTCCTCATCTGAGGATACCACAAGTATCACTGACGAAAATGCAGGGTTGAAGGAATTGTATGTGACAGGCATGTACAAAAGCCTCAAAGGGCATCAGACTCTTTGTGATGTGCTCAAAAAGCAGATCTTGAACAGGAACCCTAGGAAAGAGGGTATTGCCTTTGAAAGGAAACTCAATGCAGATGGAACCTACTGGAAACCTGAGCAGTATCCCAAAACCACATGGGTTGCTGCAAAAGGACCTCCCGTAGATCCATCCACTTTATCTGGCTTTACATGTGAATCTTCATATTCATCTGATGAGTCATTTGACTCCAACTATAAGCTGTTCAAAAATCAGAATGGTGAAGTATTTGCTAGATATGTTGGAACTAACTGCAGGAACGGTTCCCCTATGAAGAAAATCTGGGTTCCCAAAAAGTGCCTTGAAAGTCTTCAGGTGAATGTCCTCATGACACCACCTGTGAAGAATAGGAACCCCAGATCAAATTCTTCATATGGACCAAAGGCTTCAAATGGATCCAAGTCCTCATACGGACCAAATTCCTCATATGGATCAAATTCCTCATGTGGATCCAAATCCTCACATGAACATCATTGTGCTAACACTTCTGTTTCGCAAGGAAAATCTAAGAGCTATGAATATGTGCAATATTCTTCAAATCATTATGTTCATAAGTCCTCGAGGAATTTCTCTGCTTATTCATATGCCTACTCTAACCCCTCTTCTGTGAAACGAAGTGCACTGGCTTCAATGCCACCCTTCTCTTATGGAGCTCGCAGAATGATGAACTCTTTGCCACCCCTCCAGATGTGGGTGGTAAAGAAAAAGAACTAATCTCTTATGCGGGGTCAGGTCTCCAGACGAACTTAATCGTCTGAAGAATTTGCTGGAGACCTGAGAATGCTTGAAAGGACGCAAGCTAATCATGAAGAAATGATTCACTCATTTCTCACGTCCTCATACCGCTATATATACGTGTGTTGCATTAATTAATAAAATTCTGTCTGATGAATTTGATGTCATATTCTTCACTCTAAAGTATATGAGTTCGTAAGAAGCACTAATTCATCTGCAGGATGATACACCCAAAGCTACTGAGTGGGTCCTCAATAGTGGATGTACAAATCACATGTCCGGTGACAAGAGCTTACTGATGGACTCTCCTTTATCACCATCACATCTGA
Organism: Thinopyrum elongatum; assembly: GCA_011799875.1. Taxonomy (NCBI): domain Eukaryota; kingdom Viridiplantae; phylum Streptophyta; class Magnoliopsida; order Poales; family Poaceae; genus Thinopyrum; species Thinopyrum elongatum. The sequence goes on from CM022299.1 coordinate 233,479,934, forward strand.
AGCATATCACCTACGCTGACAAAGGCAAAAGCAAGGTATTGGGTCTAGGTAGGGTTGCAATCTCAAAGGATCGACACATGGACAAAGTCATGCTTGTCGAGTCCCTCGGATTCAACCTCATGTGTGTCTCAATGCTTTGTGATCTTGATATGGTTGTTGTCTTTGGCAAATATCGCTGCTTAGTGCTCATGGAATCTGACAATTCCAAAGTCTTTGAAGGCTTTAGGAGAGGAGACTTGTATATTGTTGATTTCTCTGCAGGACCACAGCCTGCCACATGTCTACTTGCAAAAGCTTCAGAAGGCTGGCTATGGCATCATCGACTTGGACATGCTGGCATGAGGAACTTACATACACTCGTGAAGAAGAAGCACGTCATTGGCATTGAGGGTGTCAAATTCCTCAAAGATCATCTTTGTGGGGCTTGTGAGGCTGGAAAGATGACCAGGGCCAAGCACCCCTCGAAGACAATCATGACTACCTCTCGTCCTTTTGAATTGCTTCATATGGACCTCTTTGGCCCTACTCATTATGCCACACTAACAAATGTAGCATCTCTATATGGCTTTGTCATTGTTGATGATTATTCTCTGTACGTGGGTGACACATGTCGTTAGAAGAGTAAGGGTCAGGGGCATGTTCGTCCAAAAACTTCGGACGGGCAGTTTTTCACCGTGGCTATAAATACCCCTCCCCTTCCTCAGACCTCATTTACTTCGCTCGACCTCCATCTCGCTCGAGCTCTCAGACCTAGCGCCGTCGCTACTCTCCATCATCGCCGGTGAGGAAGAGCTTCACTGCCTCGACCTCGTCACCGTCGTACTCGCGCCGGCCGCGGAAATCTTCACTCCGCCACCGCCGTAGCTGTCTCTCGCCGCCAAGTTAGGGCGTGGTAGATCTGAATGAATGAACTTCTCCAACTCCACTCCCAGTTCGTCGTGTTCTTCGTCCAGGGTAAATAAAATCTAATTTTACTGCCCTACTCTGATTCTTATGATTTCTTCAAAATCTTCAAAAGGTGTTTATTCTTCAACTTCCCACTCCTTAAACACCCAAATGCTTCTGTATCTTGATTTGTTTCTTTAAGCTATGTTTTTCTTCAAGATTCCTCAATTGTGTGGATTTTCAAATCTATACAACTCTGGAACCTAAGTCAAGAATGTTTAGTGAAATTCCTTAAGACACCTATGGTCAAATTCCTCAAACTTGATTCTTTTGAAAAAATTCTGAGAACGCATATGACCTCTCCAAATTCTTCGCACCTATACTCTGTTCACAGGTACAAAATGTCCGCTGCTGAATCACTAGGTTCTCATCAACTTAACTCATTTGAAGCATTCCTCGAAGATAATTTGCATACTTCCTCAGAAACATCCAAAGTTCAAAGTCCTCAAGTGAGGAAAATGGCAGATGGGAAGAGACCTCAGAAGGGAGGAAAGAGGCTAGAGACAAACACTGCATTTGAAATCCCTGAAGATATCTATGCTGAGTACTGCACACCTGATGAAGCTACTCATGGCAAAGAGAACAAGAATGAACGCAAAGTGCGCATACAGAGGATTGAGAGGAGATGGGCTAGGAAATGGAGGGAATATCGCTATGTTACTCCCAAGTACATGAAGAAATTCGCTGTACACCCTCCATGTCCAAGACCTCATTTGGCAGCTGGCCAAGAAGCTGATCCCACCAGCGTCAGACGTGGTGAGGAATTTCCTAAAGAATGGGCCAAACACCAAGCCAAATCGGCTAAAATTGCAAAAGAAATTCAATGAGGATTCTCAAGCTGCTGCTGCTGAGGCCTCTGCCAGTAAGCCTAAAAAGGCTATGCCGAAGAAATCAGCTGTGAAGCCGAGTTCCTCAACAACAATGCCCTCATGGCCAAGTTCTTTAAAGTCCAAGCCCTCAAGGAAAATTCCTCAGGCAACTTCTTCAAGGGCAGTACCAATCCCCTCTGCTGCCACAAAATCCTCAGCTGCTGCCACAAAGTCCTCAACACCAGTGCACCTTGCAATGTGTCAATGGACTGCAGTTTTTTCCATTGCTTCTGGAGCTTCTACAAGTTCCTTAGCTCCACCACAATCCTCAAAAGGTTCAACCCTGCTGAAGAAAAAGGCCACTGCTGGATGTGGAACGAGGCCAAGTCTTCATAAGAAGCAAGTGGCGTTCCATGTTCCGTCTGATGACGATGAAGCTGATGATGAAGAACTTGCTGAAATCATCAGGGACAGACAAGAAAGGGCCGCTAGAGCCAAAGGCAGTTCTGTGCCTCTCATGCTAGATCCGAAGAAGATCCTCGACTTCATCGACCTCTAGCGCAAAGATCCCAACACTCCACTGCCTGACTTGAACCTCACTCCTGGTCAAAGTCATATGTTGACGGCATTCACAAGTGAAAAAAATAGAAATTTGAAAAGGGCAGGCAAGTCAAGAAGGCTCAGTACAAGAAGGAGCATTTTTTGAAGAACAATGTTCTGAACATGTCTCCTGAAGAACTTGTAACTCTGCAAAAGGAAATCAAAGGTCTCAGTGATGAATTTGACAGATATTATGCCGATTGGCTAGGTGCCAAAGTCAGATTTGTCAAGCTTGCCAAGAACCTCAAGACTAATGTTGCAGCTCCATCTCAACAAGAAATTCCTCAGGCTGAAGCATCTGCTCAGCCTACTGAAGAAACTGCAAGAGCAGCTGATGAAAATCAGGCTGCTGAAGAAACTGAGCATACTAGGGCTGCTGAAGAAATTCCAGCTCCTGAAGACAATGCCAGGGCAACCACCAATGTTGCGCCTGAAGAACAACCCAGGCGAACTGATGAATTTGCTGTGCCTGAAGAAACTAAACATGCCAGGGAAACTGCATCAGTTGTGCCTGAAGAAACAGAACCAACCCCATCTGCTCCTCCTGCTAAATCTTCAACAATGAAGAAAATCAGTATTCCTTCTACATCAGAAGTGAAGAAAACAAAAGCCGCGGAGAAGGCAGCTGTGAAGAAGAGGAAAGCATCAACCTCTGCAGAGTCCTCAGCTCCCAAGAAAGTGAGGACTTTGACAAGCTCTTTCAATAATCCAATTGATGCTGTTCCGATCTCGATAGTGCCATCAAAGGAGCTCATTCCGTTTGGTGAAGAATATGTCATTCCAGATGACACAGATGAAGAGAATCCTTCTGCTGCTTCTTCAGAGCAGTTGGATGAAGAAATTGAAGTGGAAGATATCCCTTCCACCCCACTGGTATCATCGCCTATGCCTCTGTTCACAGCTGAAGAGGCAGGCGTTGAGGAAATTGAAGAAGACGTGGACATTGGCTCAACTACGCCTGTGCTGAATGATGACTATTGGGAAAATCTTCACCCCAATTCACCATTGACCACAACTCTGCATCCAATTCCTCAGTCCCCTGTGCAAACTGAAGAAATTCAAATGGGATCTGAAGGACGTCAAACTTCTCTTCTTTCCATTCCTGAAGACATTCTAGCTGCAACAACTGAAGAAATGGAGAATCGAATCGCTGCTGAAGAACCTGAACCTTCAATTCCTCAGACAGTAGCTCCAGAGATTATGCAACAAGAGGTTGTGAGACCATCAACTACTAATCTTCAGCCCAAGCAACAGAATCCTCATGCAAAAAGGCTGAAATTCAAGGCTGATGATTTCTTCGCTGAGCATCACTTCTTCGCTGAGCAACAGAAACCATATGACTCAGCAAGACTTCGACGCAAGCAGTTCTGGACTGCAAGCCATATGAATTTCTATTCATCACTTCTATTTGATAAGGACAAGGTATTTTAGCACCATCAAATTCCTCATGTGGATATGGAGTCCATCCCGTGCTTCCAGCCTGTCTTGAATGTTCTTCACGAAGCTGGGCTCCTGAATTTTTGTGCTGACATCTGCGATTGGAATGAAGAGCTAATTCTTCAATTCTATGCTACTCTGTACCTCACTGGAAATGTGGCTGATGTGAATTCATGGGTGCTTGATTGGATGACTAAGAACATGCACTACAAAGCTTCGGCCTCTGAATTACTTCATGCCGTTCCAGTCAGTCCTCCTGCTGAAGGCGCAAGGCTTATGTATGAAGAACCTGAACTTTCTCATCATCTGATGCAAGTGCTGATGAAGCCTTTGAAGGCTGGCCAAGCTCCAAGAACCACCTTCCTAGTGAAGGATTTGCTTTATGTGCCTAGGACAATCTACCGCATTCTGACCAAAACCCTCAGTCTGATCAAAGGCCACAACTCTGAAGAAGAGGAAGTTGTTGGCATCATGAAGAATCTGCTGTTCAACATTATACATGGCATTCCCATTAAATACCACGATTTCTTCATGAGGACTTTGGCGAATGTTGCACTGTCACTGTTTGAATTGAAGCCTTATGCTCCATGGATTATGAAATTCATCAGAACCAGGTCTTCAATTCACTACAAGGCAGATTGTCAGAATCACCTCAGCTATTTGCCTCCCATTGAAGTCCTCAAAAGGACTATTTCCTCAGTTGATGAAAAAGGCAAAGCTGCTATTACTGATGAAGGCACTCGTCCATTGGATGGTCAGTTTCGCAAAGCTGCATCTTATTCCACCAATGATGACTCTGCAACTCAAGACTCTGCCGCAAAAGCCTCAAAGCTAACTCCTCAAGCCACTGCCCCACGCGTGATGACTGATCATGAGCTTCTTCTAAGTCTTCATCAGAAGGTCGATCGCAATCACAAGTGGGTCAAGCGTCAATTTGGCTCAATTCTTCAGAACATGACTGTCACACAAAACACTGTGAAGAAGAATCACTACTATGCGCATGAAATCTTCGATCGCACTTGGGCCATATTGTCTCACATCTATGGTGATGAAGACCTCAAGCAGATGGGATTTCAACAGGACTTTAACTGGTCTCAGCCTCCTTCGAAGAAATTCAAGAAAGTCACAGTTCCTCAGTTGGTTACAAGTTCATATTCTTCATCGCGTGAGACGGATGAAGCTGAAGACCTCAACGACACTGCGGCAGGCCCTACCTCAACGGACGACCCCAACAATGCTGGCGCTTCTCCATCAACTTCATGATGATATTCTTCAGGGGCGTTAGTCCTCATTTTTCATCCCTTTTGGTCATTCGATGACAAAAGGGGAGAAATTTGAGTTAGTCTTCAAGCGGGTCTTATATATGGGATGTTTTATTTGTTAAGTTACAACTCTTGCTCTTCTGAGGTGTTTGCTCTGATGAGTTGTAAACTTAAGTTCTATGGTGGTCTGATACTTTTAAACTGTTTTCTGCATGCTTATTTCCTCAAGTACCTTAATGCATGCATGCTGAATTTTGTCAGACACCATATTTCATCATGCATTTCAAATTCTTCATATCATATGTTAAATGCGTGTATGAATTACAAGATATAGGGGGAGATCTCCATGATATTACCCTACAATGTGCATTTGCAATCCAAAGCAAATTCCTCAATGTGCACATCTTCAGGGGGAGTTCTTCTATATCTTGCAATCAAATTCCTCAATACCAGTATTTACACTTCATATGTTTTATCCCCGTTGAAAACTTAACCTATTTGTCATCAATCACCAAAAAGGGGGAGATTGTAAGTGCATCTAGTGCCCCTTAGTGATTTTGGTGTATTGAAGACTTATAGGTTAAGGGACTAATGTGTTTGTGAGTGTACACATGTTCTATAAGTATATGAGGAGTTTGATATTTACGAAGAAAGTCGACCCCTAAAAATGAATGTCTTCATTTGAAGACTTTGGTTTTCTTGAAGACTTTGAAAATGAGGAAATTGGTGTGACCTTGAAGACTTTGATATTAGTGCGAGGATTATGAAGCGTGAAGACTTTTGTTTTCGTAGTTTCATTTTCTCTTTATTGAGTCATAGGAAACACCATACTGTTAAAGGGGGTCGAGGTAAAACTAAGGAAAAGTTTCCAAGTGATGCTCATCTCAAAGCCTACACATACCCAATCCTTTTGAGTGAAGCCATTGGAAATCTCATACAGTTCAGTCAATTTCTTCAGTGACAGAGACGAAGATCTTCTGTCCTCTGAGGAATTTGTTCTGACTGAGGAGTTAGGAATTCGCCAGTGCGGATTGCCTACAAGTGAGGAACATGATAGCCCTGAGGAATTTGAGAGCTCAAATTTCCGACCGTTGCTGCGCTACGCGCCAGCTGTCCCAAAATATCTTATCCACCCAACGATCATATCATTGAAGGGCATTTATGTCTTATCATGTCGGGCTGCTCCCCATCTATAAATAGCCGCCCCCTACAACCACTAGCTGGTTGGCTGCTCCGAGAGAAACTGACACTTGTCATTTAGAGCATTCCATCCTCCGACATCCTTGAGCGAAAATCATCAGTGAGGAAAAACCCAAACCCAAACACCTACAACCCAAAGTGATTGATCATCACTGAAGAGATTGTTCCTGTGTGGAACCGACGCTTGTTACCTTTGAAGACTATGCATCTTCCAGACGGTTAGGCGTCATGGTCTAGAGCATCCAAGAGGAATTGTGGATCACCAAGTGACCAAGTCTGTGAAGGTTTGGAAGTCACCTGTGAAGACTTACCTCAAGTGATTGGGTGAGGTCTGTGTGACCTTAGCTCAAGGAGAATACGGTGAGGACTGTGTGTCCGGGACTGTGTATCCTCAGGTTTAAATACCTAGCCGCTCCAACCAGACGTACAACTGTCACAACAGTTGGAACTGGTCTACCAAATCATTGTCTTCACAGTTCCTCAACCCTTCCATTTCCTCATTCATGTGTTGATGAACTTGATTGTTACTGTGTGAAGACTTTGACTGAAGACTTTCTCAATTTCCTCAATCCTATTTCTTCAGTCATCTTGTCTTCTGCCTGCCTATCCAGTTTACACGCTACATGTGCTCTGTGCTTGTTTCATATCATCATGATGACTATGTTACTGCCATGTTATGCTTGCACCTGAGTACTTATTCTGCTGCTAGTAGTTCGTCTCTTAGGAAATTCCTCAATTTGTATTTCCTTAGTGACGAATTTGTAAAAATCGCCTATTCACCCCCCTCTAGTCGATATAACGCACTTTCAGGCCCGTCGTCAGCCTCTCCGCCAGCCCCCAGGACGCGGCCAAGGCCACGCCGGAGAAGAGTGGGGGCGCCTCGACCTCCACTGAAGAGGAGAAGAAGAGGAAGTGGGCCGCACCAGATGAGTAAGCACCTTCTTTGCTCCCCGACCAGGTACTGATCGCTCATGTGTTCACATCATTTCCCCTCTTGATGACCAAAAGTGGTGATGCGACAAAGAAGAAGAAGAAGATGGGCGTCGCCTCGAAGGGGGCCCTTGTCCTGAAGGCGCCATCGACACTCGGTCACGGCCTTAGCGGGTGCGGAGGAGCACCACGTCGGCCTGGCGCAACCCTTGGGCGCACAGGCACCGCCACGCCAGGGCGCGTGGGCGTGCCGCCCGCTCCTGGTGTGTAACGCCCAAGATGCGATTCTATCCCAATCACGTGATGAACTCATGATTAGGGGCACAATCGCATTTCGAGCGCGTAGCAAGGTGGCATACAAATACATACAACCAAGTGAATAGATAGAATACGAGATCCAGGCAACACTTGCCCCAGAATAGCATAAATATGACAATCATCATACAATCATCCATACATATAGTAGAGTCCGACTATGGACTAGATAAAAGGAAAACACCACCCTGCTACTATCCCCAGATACTCCGACTAGGTCCTCTACTGATCGTCCGGATAGGTAACATAGAAACACCCACGAGCCTCGTCAAACTCCCACTGGAGCTCAGTGGCATCTCCTTCATCAGACTCAACGGTACCTGCAACTGTGTTTGTAGTATACTGTGAGCCACGGGGACTCAGCAATCATATCACCCACGGTATCAAGACTAACAAAGCTTAATTGGGTAAGGCATGGGTAAGTGGTGGAGTTGCAGCAAGCACTAAGCATAAGTATGGTGGCTATCTTACGAATAGAAGAACAAGGTGAGAAGCTACGCAAACGGTCGCAAACTAGTAATGATCAAGAAGTGATCCTGAACTACTTACGTTCAAACATAACCCCACCGTGTTCTCTTCCCAAACCTCATCGAAAGAGACCATCACGGTTACACATGCGGTTGGTGTATTTTAAAGAGTTTAGTGTCAAGTTCACTACAACCGGATATTAAAAACTCCCATCTTCCACATAACCACGGGCACGGCTTTCGAAAGTTTAAACCCTGCAGGGGTGTCCCAACTTAGCCCATGATAAGCTCTCATGATCCGTGGAGACAATCCTCCATCTCGGGACAATCCGAGTAACCTCGGAATCCCGGTGCACAAGCTCTTCGAAGAAAGGAAAACTATCCCAAGGAGATCTCCCGGTGAGTCAGATCCGTGTCCAGAGCCGCGCGCTCTCTATCTACGGACTCATCCATCTATGCGAAGTGGACGATAGCCGAATACCATTGAGTTGCCCCGAGGCAGCACCGCCGACTGCTAGGTAGGTGGACCAACACTCATGTCGAGCACTGGCCCGTGGGTTGATTAAGAATCCTCGGGTTAATTACTCCCTATGCAAGTTTTAGTTGTTATTAAGCAAAAGGTAAAACCAATGTTGGATCTCCTCGGGAAAGCTTTACTTTAGACGAAGAAACAAGGGGGGCCCATAAACCCCGACCGTGTTAGGAACGCAAAATTCAAGGAACATAACACCGGTATGACGGAAACTAAGGCGGCAAGAGTGGAACAAAACACCGAGCAAAAGGCCAAGCCTTCCACCCTTTACCAAGTATATAGATGCATTAATTAAATAAAGATATTATGATATGCCAAGATATCCATGTCCCAACATGGAACAACCTGCAAAGCACCTGCAACTAGCAACGCTATAAGAGGGCTGAGCAAGCGGTAACATAGCCAAACAACGGTTTGCTAGGAAGGTGGGTTAGGGGCTTTCATGGAAACATGGGAGGCTATATAAACAAGTGGTAGGTAGCACAACATAGCAATAGAACAAACAACTAGCAAGCAAAGATAGAAGTGATATCGGGGGTAATGATCATCTTGCCTGGATAGTCCTCAATGGTATCGAAACCTTGCTCCTCGTGAACGTACTCGACAGGGTCCTCGGACTCAATCTCGTCTCCCGGAACTACCCACAAGAAGCACAAGCATACAATAAACAAACAAGGCATGTTAATGAACAAATACTTCATGCAACTCTAACATGAATGCATATGAAGAACAATATGCATGGAGCTACGGTTCTACCGGAACGAGGGATACATCAACGAGACGGAAATGGTGAAGACAAGATGGATATGGGCAGAATCTTGGTAAACCAAGCATGCCACTGGAAAGATTGGAAGATTTTGGTTGAAATCGATATATAGATCACCGGAGACGGATGCACGGTTTGAAAATGACGAGTAAAATCATATACAATGCAATCTGTTGAAAACAACAACATGACAACTTGAATGCAAAGTTTAAATATGCTATAGCATAGCAACATGAAAATTAATGGCATGGCATTTAAGTACGTATCAAGCACTACAAAACATGATTACTGAGCTTCTGCTAAAACTCAGTAGAACATGTTTAAAACAGCATGGCAAAAATGCAAATGATAACAGTTTTACAGACTTAGCAGAAATTCACTGACCATGGCAAAACAGATGCAGATATCAAAGTTTAGGGCTAGTAAACTATATGCTACAAGAACATATTATAGAGAACAAGAGCATGGAATGCTAGTACTAAATGCACTTAACAAAACTCCCTTACTTAACTTGTTCCAAAGATCTACATAAATGATGATAGCATCAATGCAAAATGATAAGTGATGCTGACAGTTTCAGACTTGGCAAAATAAGCATGACATGGCAGAAACAGATTCATGTTATCATGTTTGCAAGCTTGTGGCACTCATCATAGTGCACTTAAAGGCATGGAATAAAATCTAGCATGAAGTAGACATGTAAATGAAGCTATACATGTGCAAGTCTACCACATAGCATGTTTGAATTAAATGACACAAAAATGACAAAACAACAATGTAATGTAAAAATGACATATGTGCAAACTTGCTCAAATGAAGAAATGGATGCCACCAATGGATTCATTAGATTTTTCTAGCCCAAAAACATATATAATACGTTGGGGTTACTGTAGAAAAATCACCACAAATGCTTAAAATGCACTACTGCCTAAAAAGGAAATAAACAGAAATGGCAACCTCCAGAATTAGAAATGTCCAGAAATGGACTTGCCCGAAACGGAAAAGGCTCGAAATGTACACTGCCAAAAATGGAATATGCCCGAACTGGAAGGCTGGGGCTTTCCGAGGCTGACAGGTGGGTCCTGGCCCCTGTGTGGCTGACGGATGGGTCCCGCAGGGTCCCACATGGCAGTGACTCGCGGCGGGGCAAAACAGAGGAGAAACAGTGGAGGCTGGCGACGAGCACGGCGCGGCGGAGGAGTTCGCCGAAGTTGGCTGCGGTGGGCTATAGGAGCGGCGGAGGGGTGCTACGAGGTCGCAAGAAGATCCCGCACCCGCGTGTGCATCTCGCCGCACCAGACGTCGACGGAGGCGACGCCGGCGACGAGGGACAGACGCGGCGACGAAGGATTCGAACACGGTGAGGCGAGGGACTAAACGAGCAGCAGCGAGCATGGGTCGAGCCTACGAAGGACACGTGCACGCGACGCAAGGAGGTCGGAACACTCGCCAGCGACGAGGTCCGACGGAGGCGGACTCGGGCGGACATGGCAAACGGCGACAAAGCACGTTAACGAGGGGGAAAAGAGCATGGGGAGGTGTGTAGGCTCATGTGCTCGACTTGACGAGAGGTGGTCGGAGTCGGTGATGGCGGCGGTCGAACACGTACGGCGGTCGGAGTCGAAGACTGGGAAGAAGAGATCGCTGCAGAGGGCTCCGGCTCCACATAGTCGACGACGGGGAAGAAGATGGACAGGCTTGGTGAGACGGGGGTTGACGAGGAGCATGCCGGCGACGAGCCCGTGCTCCCAGATGCGCTCGGGAGGCGGCGAACTTGGCGGATCTGGTGGCTAAACTCACCTGGCGGCAATGGCGGATGGGAGAGGGAAACCCTAGAGAGATGAGGGACAAGGAGAGGGGGTTTAAAATGGGCTAGGACGATGGGGCGGAGCTCGCACGCTCTCAGCAAGGGGTCCCTATGGCGCTGGCGAGAGCTGGATGAAAAGGTAGGTGGCGGGTCGCCTGTAGCCTGTCGCTGGCAGGCGGGGCCGGAGTTGACACATGGCGAGGGGCTAGCGGGTGTGTGTGCGCGCCTGGGTGAGAAAAGGTAGGGAAAGGGTGGCCGCGCGGGCTGGCTGGCGCACTGCTGGGCCGCGACTGGGCCTGCACTACTGCTGCTGCTACTGCGGCTGGGCTACACGGCTGCTGCTGCTGCTTTTCTTTTTCTTTAATTTTCTTCAAACAGAAAACAAAGAGAAAAGCACAGGGTGGAAGGAGAGGTGTATGAGGAATATAAAAATATCCTCATGATCCTGGAATAATACCCTATTTGATAAAATTGGTTTGGGCATTTTTAGAGGTAGAAAAATAAAACAAGTTTGAATAAAATTCAAACTTGAGGCATTTTTGAACCTAACCAAAACAACTTCAAATAGGCTGAAATTTGACAGAGAGGTTTTGGGCATGGAGTAAGATTGCTGGGGAGAAATTGAACATTTATGGAGGAGGGCAAGATGGCACTTGCAAAAAGAAAGAAAAGAGAAGGAGAGGTGGTGATGCATGGATTACACCTGGGGCATGCAACAAAATGTCATGCATGAAGCACAATGCACATGATGATTATGAGAATGCAAAATGACATAAGCACAATGCAACACTTGATATGACCATGATGCAACATATGATGGCATAAGCAAAATGACAATGATGCACAAATGCAATATGGCAAGTGGTGAGTAATGCATAGCAATGAATAAAACAACACATAAAAACAAAAGAGGCCAAAATGATGGAACCCAAATGGAATTGGATGAAGATCAAGTTGGATATATTGCCAAAATGGGAAGTTTTACATATGGGGTGTTACGACTCTCCTCCACTACAAGAAGATCTCGTCCCGAGATCTAGGACTGAAAGAACTCTGGATATTCGGAACGGAGGTGATCCTCGTGCTCCCAAGTAGCTTCTCGGTCGGAATGGTGAGACCACTTAACTTTCAGGAACTTGATCGACTTGTTGCGAGTTTTGCGCTTGGTTTCTTCAAGAATGGCAATGGGATGCTCGAGTCCTCCCGCCGTGGTGGCGCCGGCTCGGGACATCATGGTAATTCTTCAACGGCCAGCCCTCGAGCTCATGAGCTATGACCCCCTGATCAGGTGCGGGGCCTTGACCGGCGCCCGCGCCATGCTCAATCGGCTCAAGGCGGACCTCCAAGACGCTGACGAGCGCCTCAGGCAGGAGTGCCTGAAGCTCGCCGCGGGTTGGTGTGATCTGTCTACGACCAGCAAGGCGACCCAGGATTGGGCCGAGGCCCTTGCCGCTGAGAGCAGGAGGGAGGCTGACAAGGTGAAGATTGTTTGCGACGTGGCGCGTGCCGAGGTGGATGCGGCTGCCAAGTGCTGCGGTGATGCGGAGGCCAACCTGAAGGCTCTCCAGGAGGAACAGGCCGCACGCACGCAGTAGCTTCTACAACAGGAAGATGACCTCAAAGCTCGCGAGGCGTAGCTCGCTGATCGCAACTCCGTGCTATCGAAAGCAGCTGACGACAAGACCGTGGGGCGTGAGCGCTTGACCAAGCTGAAGGAGGAGGTGGCCGGAGCCCAAGCGTCCCACGCCAAGCACGTCTCCGAGGCGATGGCCCAGCTGGATGCTAGGGAGAAGACCCTTGTTGACGCTGAAGGAAGAGCAGCCGTGGAGCGTGACGCCTTCCCCTCCCTCGAGCTTAGGATTCGCCAGTCGCTACAGTCCATCTATAGGGGAGGATTTAAGGGCCCGCTCGTGACCCCTGAGGGTGGCTACGCATGGCTCTCTTCCAAACTTGCCGATGAGCTCGAAGGCACCGCCGCCAAGGTGGACTCCATCCTGGAGGAGGAGTGCCGCGACCTCTTCTCCATGGCAGCAACACGTGTCTTCAGCCACCTCTTCCTCCGTGATCCTGGCTTCAACTTCGACGCGGTGATCGGCCCGGTTGCTCTTGAATCTCGTGCCACCACTGCGGCGGCCGTGAAAGACCATGTGGACGCACTGCTGAAGAAGTTCATTTGCAACTCCGACGCTGAAAGGATCGAGAAGAGGGGTCTAGAGGGGGGTGATTAGACCCTCAACAAGTAAAAGTGGCAATTTTTAAGTTGTTCAAGTTAAGGTGGAGTTTTAGCACAAGTTTAAGCATTCACAATACATTTCAAGCAAGCATGGCAAGAGTATATGCAGTGGAAAGAGTAAAGCATGCTAATTGCAAGAAAGTAAAGGGATGGGATTGGAGTGTGAAACGCAATGAAGACCCGGAGATTTTGGCGTGGTTCCGATAGGTGGTGCTATCGTACATCCACGTTGATGGAGACTTCAACCCACGAAGGGTAACGGTTGCGCGAGTCCACGGAGGGCTCCACCCACGAAGGGTCCACGAAGAAGCAACCTTGTCTATCCCACCATGGCCATCGCCCACGAAGGACTTGCCTCACTTGGGTAGATCTTCGCGAAGTAGGCGATCTCCTTGCCCTTACAAACTTCTTGGTTCAACTCCACAACTTGATGGAGGCTCCCAAACGACACCTAACCAATCTAGGAGACACCACTCTCCAAAAGGTAATAGATGTTGTGTTGATGATGAACTCCTTGCTCTTGTGCTTCAAATGATAGTCTCCCCAACACTCAACTCTCTCTCACAGATTTGGATATGGTGGAAAGATGATTTGAGTGGAAAGCAACTTGGGGAAGGCTAGAAATCAAGATTCTTGTGGTAGGATTGGTATATCTTGATCTCAACACATGAGTAGGTGGTTCTCTCTCAGAAAATGTATGCTGGAAGTGTAGGCACGTTCTGATGGCTCTCTCATATCTGGAGAAGGGGATGGAGGGGTATATATAGCCTCCACACAAAATCCAACCGTTACACACATTTGACCCAACTCGGTCAGACCGAATAGATGAAGTCGGTGAGACCGATTTAGTTCAAAATGTGAATGTTAGGAATCTCGGTGGGACCGACTGGAACAACTCGGTGGGACCGATGTGCTAGGGCTTAGGGAAAACCTCATCTCGGTGGCGCCGATTGCATCAACTCGGTGAGGCCGAAGTGAAGCAATTGGGCAACAAAGAGTTGGTCAAGCCATCTCGGTGAGACCGATCGCTATTTCGGTGAGACCGAAATAATTGCAACAGGCAACAGAGAGTTGGCAAGGCCATCTCGGTGAGACCGAGATCTGTATCGATGTGACCGAACTGTGAGGGTTTCTGGCAGTGGCTATGTCATATGAACTCGGTGGCTCCGGATAGGATGAATCGGTGGGGCCGAGTTGGAGTTCAGGGTTTTGACATATTTGGAATGAGAAAGTGGTTGACGGATTTGGAGCAATATCACTAAGCATTTGAGCAAGCAAGCCATTAAGGAACACCTCATCCCCTTTTAATAGTATTGGCTTTCCTATGGACTCAATGTGATCTTGGATCACTAAAAATGAAATGAAGAGTCTTGAGCTTTAGCCAGTGCATGTCCTTGACACCTTGAAGGGGTTCCACATCCTCTTGTCCTTTCCACGCCATTGTTGAACTTGTCTGAAATACACTAGATAGAAGCATTAGTCCAACAAGAGATATGTTGACATTAATTACCAAAATCACCCAGGGAGCACTTATGCTTTCAATCTCCCCATTTTTGGTAATTGATGACAACATACATCAAAGCTTTAGGTAAATGATATGAAGGGTAGCAGGTAAAGCTTTGGAGAGACATGTAACATGCATAAGCTCCCCCTACATGTATGCAATCATGTGAAGATAGAATATACTAACATGTCAATGCATAACATGACAGAGTAAGCAGAGAGTTACATGTATCTTGGCTATATGCATCAGAGCAAATGATATGATTTAGAAATGTACCTCCATGTTTATGAATCCCTCTTGCAAACAATATGTGCACCAGCAAGAGATCATCATTCACATGAGTGTGGTGCATACCCTTACCTTGTGGTTTTGAGCGGTCTTTGGAAAGAGTGGACTTGAGAAAACAGGGTTAGATAACACAAGAACACTCCTAATAAAGCATGTTAAGGAACCACAAGAATACCAAGACTGGGATGACATGTAATGGGTGAGTACTAAGTACTTCAAGTAGATATAGACATGTCCCGAAAGATTTAAAGATATACAATGAATTCCAAAGAATTTTTCTCCCCTTAGACATGAGCTCTTTCTCCCCCTAAATCTGATATTGGATAATGGGAGAAGATAGGGTGAGAAAAAAATCAAAGCAAAATGGGGTAATAGCAACTACAATCAGAGCAACAAGAATTTTAGCAATACCTAAGATCAGACATATTGACATGTCTTTCCCCTCTTAAAGACATGTAACTTCTCTCCTCTTTGTTAATAAGCATTTGTAGAAGAGCGTAGATGTGCTCATTTGATAGGCTTTGATGTGCTCTCTCTCCCCCTTTGACATCAATTTTCAAGAAGGGCACTTCTGGAGCATGAGTCAAGTAGGTGTGGTCCTTGAGAGTCACTACAAGGCAGTGAGTAGCTTATGATGCTGATAGAGCAAAGAATCATTGAGTGGAGTTGAAGAGAATAGGCAGGAACAAATGGCAAAAAGGTTTACTCAGGGTTGAAATCGGTGACGCCGATAGGTTTGGATCGGAGGGACCGAGTTCAACACAGAGAAAAGATTTTGTCAACTCAGCTCACGTGGCAAATGAAATCTCACAAGGATTTGCAAGGAATTAACAAAAAGATTTGCAATGAATTAAACTCAAAAAATATAAGAAGATCTAGATGAAGTTTTTTTGTTTTATAGGGAGACAAAATAGCAGGAAAAAATAAACAACTGAGCAAAAGAACACCAGAGAACTTCATCTAGAAGGGGTCGGCGTCAAAGTCACCTATGTTAGAGTACATTGACTTAGGAGTCAAGTGAGATCACTTGATCATAGGTCATACTCATCGTTTAAGCTCAAAATGGGGTTGCCATTTTTCGTTTAAGCATTTTGATGTATTCACATCTTGTTGAGTTGCTTTAGCTCATGTCTTGGACTAAAGCTTCTCTAAGATGGAATGACATACCTTATGTTATGGTGTTGATCTTGATCATGTAGTCGAACTTGTGTTGGATGCTCAAGGTTGATGTTGTCCATCAAGAGTTGGGAGCATCACTAGTAGTTTGAGTTCATCTTCCTACATAGGTTAGTCTTGCAAGGAATAGCACTTGTGTACCAAAATAACAATCATGAAACTTGATACCAATTGAAATTTGATATATTGAAGTAGTCAAAGGATATGTTGAGTGAGTTCATGCTTCCTTGAATTCAACAACCATATCATAGGGACTTGGTGATGTAGAGATTGCTCAAAATGTGAGTGACTTGCAATCTCATAGATTTGGGTTCATCCAAGTACCTACAAGGGTTAGATAACATGCAAGGGTACAAATATAGATCCAAGACATATGATCATCATCATAAGAGAAGTATCAAGGATTAGTCATAAAAGGCTCATGCCTTGCATGTATCCAAATGGAGTTTCTACTCCAAGTTTGAGGCATCAATGATGTTCAATTCACCTCTCAAACAACAAAATAATTTCTCATCCAGTGGTTTGGTGAATATATCCGCCAATTGCTTATCGGTGTGAACATGCTTAAGATTGATGTCTCCTTTAGCAACATGATCCCGAATGAAATGGTGACGAACTTCAATATGCTTAGTTCGAGAATGTTGCATAGGATTATGAGCAATCTTAATAGCACTTTCATTATCACAAAGCAATGGAACATGTTTCACATGTATCCCATAATCCTTAAGGGTTTGGGTCATCCAAAGTAATTGAGCACAAGATGATCCGGCGGCAATGTATTCCACTTCGGCAGTGGATAAGGATACCGAGTTTTGTTTCTTGGAGGACCAAGACACAAGGGATCTACCAAGAAATTGACAAGTACCCGAAGTGGACTTTCTATCAACCTTGTCACCGGCATAGTCCGAATTGGAGTAGCCAACAAGATCAAAAGATGACCTCTTAGGATACCAAATGCCAAAGTTTGGTGTGTGAATTAAGTATCTCACTATCCTTTTCACGGCCTTAAGGTGACACTCTTTAGGGGCCGCTTGATATCATGCACACATGCACACACTTAGCATAATATCGGGACGGGAGGCACATAGATATAACAATGAACCAATCATAGAGCGGTAAACCTTTGGTCAACCGGTTTGCCATCCTTAGTCAAGTCAAGATGTCCACTAGTAGGCATGGGTGTTTTCATACCTGTGCTTTCTTGCATGTTGAACTTCTTGAAAAGATCCTTGGTACACTTTGTTTGAGAGACAAAGGTACCTTCCTTAGTTTGCTTGATTTGCAAACCAAGGAAAAAAATTAAGTTCACTCATCATAGACATCTCAAACTTCTCTAACATTAGCCTTCCAAACTTTTCACTAAAATGGGGGTTAGTAGAACCAAATATGATATCATCCACATAAATTTGGCACACAAATAATTCACCATTAACCCTTTTAGTAAAAAGTGTGGAATCAATCTTCCCAATTTCAAAGCCTTTTTCAATAAGAAACTTTGGTCAAGCATTTATACCATGCTCTAGGAGCTTGTTTAAGACCATAAAGAGCTTTGTGAAGTTTGTAGACATGATTAGGTTTCTTGGGATTAACAAAGCCGGGAGGTTGTTTAACATAAACTTCCTCCTCAATTTCTCCATTAAGAAAAGCACTCTTAATGTCCATTTGGTACATTGTGATATCATGGTGATTGGCATAAGCAAGTAAGATGTGTATGGACTCAAGTCTAGCAACGGGGGCATATGTCTCACCATAGTCCATACCTTCGACTTGAGTGTAGCCTTGAGAAACGAGACGGGCCTTGTTGCGTACAACTTGTCCATCCTCATCTTGCTTATTCCGAAACACCCATTTGGTTCCAATGACATTGTGCTTGTCGTCGGGATTTTCAACCAATGTCCACACTTGATTCGTCTCGAAGTTGTGTAGCTCTTCGTGCATAGCATTCACCCAATCCGGATCCTCAAGAGATTCTTCTACCTTCATAGGTTCAACACTAGAAATGAATGAGTAGTGTTCACAAAAGTTAGCGAAACGAGTTTTAGAGAGAGTGATTCTCCCGGTTTGAATGTCATCGAAGATTTGTTCGACGGGATGATCTCTTGTGACTATTGCTCTAACTCATGAGAGCTTTTGTTTGGGTTGAGGTGGAACATCCTCTTCATTCTCTTCTTCTTCTTCTTCTTCTTCTTCTTCTTCTTCTTCTTCTTCTTCTTCTTCTTCTTCTTCTTCTTCTTCTTCTTCTTCTTCTTCTTCTTCTTCTTCTTCTTCTTCTTCTTCTTCTTCTTCTTCTCCTCCTCCTGCTTCATTGTTGTTGGCATTGTCGTTCTCTTGTGGAGGTGGAGAGGGAGGCCGAGGTGGTTCATCTTGTTACACTTCCTGATTTCCTCTGTCTTGTCGTGTTCCACTTGTGGATGCCTCCAGTCAACTTGTGGTTCACCTTGATGTGAAGTTGAGGCTTCCACTTGAATGGATGAAGTACTCTCCTTCACCTCCGTTTGGCGAATCTTGCCAATGGACAAATCTTGGATTGCTTCCGAAGGATCTTTGTCTCCTACATCAATTGGCAATTGCTCTACTTGCGAGCCGTTAGATTCATCAAACTTCACATCTACCGGCTCTTCAACTTTTCGGGTGAAATTGTTGTAGACACGGTAAGTGTGAGAGTTTGAGCCATAACCGAGTAGGAAACCTTCATGAGATTTAGGAGCAAATTTCGAGCGATGATGCTTATAAAGAATGTAACACTTTGAGCCAAATACTCGAAAGTATCCAACTTGGGGTTTGTTACCAGTGAGAAGCTCGTATGCCGTCTTGCCGAGAAGCTTGTGAAGATATAGTCGATTCGTAGCATGACAGGCTGTCTCAACCGCTTCCGCCTAAAAGTGTCTTGGCGTCTTGTATTCATCAAGCATCATTCTTGCCATCTCAATAAGTGTCCGATTCTTCCTCTCAACAACTCCATTTTGTTGAGGTGTATGCGTAGCCGAGAACTCATGTGAAATCCCTTCTTCGTCAAGAAATGTATCCACATTGGCGTTCTTGAACTCCGTTCCATTGTCGCTTCGAACCTTCGTGATTTTCACTTCAAATTGGTTTTGGGCCTTCCTAGCGAAGTTCTTGAAGATCTTTTGAACCTGCGATTTATCATCAAGAAAGAGCACCCATGTAAATCTTGAAAAATCGTCAACAATGACCAAACCGAATGAGTTACCGCCGAGGCTCTTGTAGGCGTTGGGACCGAAAAGATCCATATGAAGTAGCTCAAGCGGTCTTCTCGTGGTCATGATGTTTTTCACGGGATGACTTCCTCCAACCTATTTTTTGGCTTGACAAGCACTGCAAAGTCTATCCTTGTCAAATATGACATCTTTAACACCAAGGATATGATCACCTTTAATAAGCTTATCAAGATTTCGCATGCCCACATGACCTAATCTTCTATGCCATAACCAACCTTTAGAAGATTTAGCAATTAAGCAAGTATGAGGTTGAGCTCTCTTAGTGAAGTCAACAATGTATAGATCACCTCTACGAATACCGGTAAAGACCATATTATGATTATCTCTACGAAACACTTGGCAATCTACTTCAGTAAATAGAACATTGAAACCGAAGTCAGCTAGTCTAGATTAGATTGTAGCCAAGAGATTCAACAAGCACAACGTTTTGGATAGAGCTATCATTGGAAATGGCCACCTTACCAAGGCCAAGTAACCTACCCTTGGAGTTATCTCCAAAAGTGACATACTTGCATGGACCATCGTTCTTAGCAAGCTCACGGAACATGTCCTTGTCTCTGGTCATATGATCAATACATCCACTATCGAGAATCCATTCCTTTCCTCCGGCCATGTAACCATGAAGGTTAGCCATAAGACCAAAGTGTCTCATTGACTCATCAAGATCAAAGTTACTATCCTCATCCTCATCATAATATCCATGCTCATCATCATGCGAATGATCATCACCTAGAGAAAGTGATTCATTAGATTTATGACCATGACAATGTGCATGTTTATGAATTCTAATGGTCTGTGAAATGATGCTACTAATGACTCCAACATTTCCTTTGTCACGCATAAGGTCACGGAGCTCAAATAGACAATCATCAAATTTAGGATCACTAGGATCCATATTTTGAAAAGCAATGGACTTTTGAAGAATCTCATCTAGATTTTTCAAGGAATAGTTTGGAAAGCGCTCCTCAAGATATTTCCATATAGTATAAGCACATTCAAATGTAGGCAAGCATACAAGCAAATTTCCAGGCAATCCTCTAATGATAAGATCAATAGTTCTAAGATTGCGGGTCATGTCAAGATACTCATCGGGGGCAGGATGCAAAGGATCAATGGGGGCGCATAAGGGCTAGTAATATACTTGTTCAAATCATATTGATTGAAAATCTCAAGCATCTCATTCTTCCAAGAGCTATAGAACTCTCTGTCAAGCATTGGCACTCTATGTCTAATACTCCCGATCGTAGACTCATCCATCTTCCTCCAATGGTGATTAAACAAAAGCAAAGGAGACCAAATATGTGATACAATTTGAAAGGATCGAGAAGAGGGGTCTAGAGGGGGTGACTAGACCCTCAACAAGTTAAAGTGGCAATTTTTAAGTTGTTCAAGTTAAGGTGGAGTTTTAGCACAAGTTTAAGCATTCACAATACATTTCAAGCAAGCATGGCAAGAGTATATGCAGTGGAAAGAGTAAAGCATGCTAATTGCAAGAAAGTAAAGGGATGGGATTGGAGTGTTCAAACGCAATGAAGACACGGAGATTTTGGCGTGGTTTCGATAGGTGGTGCTATCGTACATCCACATTGATGGAGACTTCAACCCACGAAGGGTAACGGTTGCGCGAGTCCATGGAGGGCTCCACCCACAAAGGGTCCATGAAGAAGCAACCTTGTCTATCCCACCATGGCTATCGCCCATGAAGGACTCGCATCACTTAGGTAGATTTTCATGAAGTAGGCGATCTCCTTGCCCTTACAAACTTCATGGTTCAACTCCACAACTTGATGGAGGCTCCCAAGCGACACCTAACCAATCTAGGAGATACCACTCTCCAAAAGGTAATAGATGTTGTGTTGATGATGAACTCCTTGCTCTTGTGCTTCAAATGATAGTCTCCCCAACACTCAACTCTCTCTCATAGATTTGGATATGGTGGAAAGATGATTTGAGTGGAAAGCAACTTGGGGAAGGCTAGAAATCAAGATTCTTGTGGTAGGATTGGTATATCTTGATCTCAACACATGAGGAGGTGGTTCTCTCTCAGAAAATGCATGCTGGAAGTGTAGGCACGTTCCGATGGCTCTCTCACATCTGGAGAAGGGGGTGGAGGGTATATATAGCCTCCACACAAAATCCAACCGTTACACACATTTGACCCAACTCGGTCAGACCGAATAGATGAACTTGGTGAGACCAATTTAGTTCAAAATGTGAACATTAGGAATGTCAATGGGACCGAGTGGAACAACTCGGTGGGACCGATGTGCTAGGGCTTAGGGCAAACCTCATCTCAGTGGTGCCGATTGCATCAACTCGGTGAGACCAAAGTGAAGCAATTGGGCAACAGAGAGTTGGTCAAGCCATCTCGGTGAGACCGATCGCTGTTTCAGTGAGACCGAAATAATTGCAACAGGAAATAGAGAGTTGGCAAGGCCATCTCGGTGAGACCGAGATCCGTATCGGTGTGACCAAACTGTTAGGGTTTCTGGGAGTGGCTATGTCATATGAACTCGGTGGCTCCGGATAGGATGAATCGGTGGGGCCGAGTTGGAGTTTAGGGTTTTGACATATTTGGAATGAGAAAGTGGTTGAGGGATTTGGAGCAATAGCACTAAGCATTTGAGAAAGCAAGCCATTAAGCAACACCTCATCCCCTTTTAATAGTATTGGCTTTCTTATGGACTCAATGTGATCTTGGATCACTAAAAATGAAATGCAGAGTCTTGAGCTTTAGTCAGTGCATGTCCTTGACACCTTGAAGGGGTTCTACATCCTCTTGTCCTTTCCATGCCATTGTTGAACTTGTCTGAAATACACTAGATAGAAGCATTAGTCCAACAAGAGATATGTTGACATTAATTACCAAAATCACCCAGGGAGCACTTGTGGTTTCAGACGTCGACCCTTCGACGGCTGAGGCGGGCGGCAGCGACGGCGACGATGGCGGCGGCAACGATGTTGAAGATGAGTCCGTCGCGGCTGAGGCAGGTGGCGGCGACGGCCATGGCGACGGTGATCCCTCCTCCTAGAATTTATCCTGTGACACTTATCATGCCTCGTGGAGGCATAAGACTTTGTTTGAATTTGCAGTATGTTTGATGCCTGTAACAACTGTTTGAACTCCGTGATTTCCTTTTCATGCTTGGTTTCCTTCTTGCTTGCCTTTGTGCTCTAGGTCGGCAGGGCCCAGCCCCGCGCATACCTCGGCCGCCATTGGGATGTCTGGTCACGATGCCAGGACGAAACCAAGGGGCGAGGGGCTACGTGACTAGTGAGGCCCCTGAGTCACGATGCTCAGGGTGTTGGGTAACGTAGTAGTAAATCAAAAAAATTCCTACGCATCACCAAGATCAATCTATGGAGAGACTAGCAACGAGAGAGAGAGGAGTGCATCTTCATACCCTTGAAGATCGCGATGCGGAAGCGTTGCAAGAACGCGGTTGGAGGAGTCGTACACGCAGCGATTCAGATCATGGTCGATTCCGATCTAAGCACCGAACAACGGTGCCTCCGCGTTCAACACACGTGCAGCCCGGTGACGTCTCCCGCGCCTTGATCTAGCAAGGAGGAGGGAGAAGTTGAGGAAGACAGCTCCAGCAGCACGACGGCGTGGTGGTGGAACTTGCAGTTCTCCGGCAGGGCTTCGCCAAGCTCAACGGAGGAGGAGGAGGTGTTGGAGAGGGGAGAGGGCTGCGCTAGGGATCAGGTGCTGCTGCCCTCCCACCCCCCCTCTATTTATAGGGAGAAGGGGAGAGGGGGCTGGCCCCCTTAGATCCCATCTAAGGGGAGGGGCGGCGGCCAGGGGGAAACTTACCCCCCAAGCCAGGTGGGAGGCGCCCCCACCCCCTAGGGTTTCCAACCCTAGGCGCCTTGGGCCCCTTGGGGGGGCGCACCAGCCCACCAGGGGCTGGTTCCCTCCCTTGCTCAGCCCACTTGGCCCACCGGGGCAGGTGGCCCCACCCGATGGACCCCCGGACACCTTCCGGTGGTCCCGGTACAATACCGACAACCCCCGAAACCATTCCGGTGACTGAAACTGGACTTCCCATATATAATTCTTCACCTCCGGACCATTCCGGAACTCCTCGTGATGTCCATGATCTCATCCGGGACTCCGAAAAACATTTGGTAACCACATACTATTTCCCATAACAACTCTAGCGTCACCGAACCTTAAGTGTGTAGACCCTACGGGTTTGGGAACCATGCAGACATGACCGAGACATCTCTCCGACCAATAACCAACAGCAAGATCTGGATACCCATGTTGGCTCCCACATGTTCCACGATGATCTCATCGGATGAACCACGATGTCGAGGATTCAATCAATCCCGTATACAATTCCCTTTGTCTACCGGTATGATACTTGCCCGAGATTCGATCGTCGATATCCCTATACCTTGTTCAATCTCGTTACCGGCAAGTCTCTTTACTCGTTCCGTAACGCATGATCCCGTGGCTAACTCTTTAGTCACATTGATCTCATTATGATGATGCATTACCGAGTGGGCCCAGAGATACCTCTCCGTCACACACGGAGTGACAAATCCCAGTCTCGATTCGTGCCAACCCAACAGACACTTTCGGAGATACCTGTAGTGCACCTTTATGGTCACCCAGTTACGTTATGACGTTTGATACACCCAAAGCATTCCTACGGTATTCGGGAGTTGCACAATCTCATGGTCTAAGGAAATGATACTTGACATTAGAAAAGCTTTAGCAGACGAACTACACGATCTAGTGCTATGCTCAGGATTGGGTCTTGTCCATCACATCATTCTCCTAATGATGTGATCCCATTATCAATGACATCCAATGTCCATGGTCAGGAAACCGTAACCATCTATTGATCAACGAGCTAGTCAACTAGAGGATCACTAGGGACATGTTGTGGTCTATGTATTCACACATGTATTACGATTTCCGGATAACACAATTATAGCATGAACAATAGACAATTATCATGAACAAGGAAATATAATAATAACCACTTTATTATTGCCTCTAGGGCATATTTCCAATAGTCTCCCACTTGCACTAGAGTCAATAATCTAGTTACATTGTGATGAATCGAACACCCATAGAGTTCTGGTGTTGATCATGTTTTGCTCGTGGAAGAGGTTTAGTCAACGGATCTGCGACATTCAGATCCGTATGCACTTTACAAATATCTATGTCTCCATCTTGAACATGTTCATGAATGGAGTTGAAGCGACGCTTGATATGCCTGGTCTTCTTGTGAAACCTGGGCTCCTTGGCAAGTGCAATAGCTCCAGTGTTGTCATAGAAGAGAGTCATTGGGCCCAACGCATTGGGAATAACTCCTAGGTCGGTGATGAACTCCTTCATCCAGACTGCTTCCTGTGCTGCCTCCGAGGCTGCTATGTATTCCGCTTCACATGTAGATCCCGCCATGACGCTTTGCTTGCAACTGCACCAGCTGACTGCCCCACCATTCAAAATATACACGTATCCGGTTTGTTACTTAGAGTCATCCAGATCTGTGTCGAAGCTAGCATCGACGTAACCCTTTACGACGAGCTCTTCGTCACCTTCATAAACGAGAAACATATCCTTAGTCCTTTTTAGGTGCTTCAGGATGTTCTTGACCGCTGTCCAGTGTTCCATGCCGGGATTACTTTGGTACCTTCCTACCAAACTTACAACGAGGTTCACATCAGGTCTGGTACACAGCATGGCATACATAATAGACCCTATGGCTGAGGCATAGGGGATGACACTCATCTTTTCTCTATCTTCTGCCGAGGTCGGGCATTGAGCCGTGCTCAATCTCACACCTTGTAATACATGCAAGAACCCCTTCTTGGACTGATCCATATGGAACTTCTTCAATATCTTGTCAAGGTATGTGCTTTGCGAAAGACCAATGAGGCGTCTCGATCTATCTCTATAGATCTTGATGCCTAATATGTAAGCAGCTTCTCCAAGGTCGTTCATTGAAAAACACTTATTCAAGTAGGCCTTTATGCTTTCCAAGAATTCTATATCATTTCCCATTAATAGTATGTCATCTACATATAATATGAGAAATGCTACAGAGCTCCCACTCACTTTCTTGTAAACACAGGCTTCTCCATAAGTCTGTGTAAACCCAAACGCTTTGATCATCTCATCAAAGCGAATGTTCCAACTCCGAGATGCTTGCACCAGCCCATAGATTGAGCGCTGGAGCTTGCATACCTTGTCAGCATTATTAGGGTCGACAAAACCTTCCGGCTGCATCATATACAACTCTTCCTTAAGGAAACCATTAAGGAATGCCGTTTTGACGTCCATTTGCCGTATCTCATAATCATAGTATGCGGCAATTGCTAACATGATTCTGACGGACTTCAGCTTCGCTACGGGTGAGAAGGTCTCATCGTAGTCAACCCCTTGAACTTGTCGATAACCCTTAGCGACAAGTCGAGCCTTATAGATGGTCACATTACCATTCGCGTCTGTCTTCTTCTTAAAGATCCATTTGTTCTCTATGGCTTGCCGATCATCAGGCAAGTCTGTCAAAGTCCATACTTCATTTTCATACATGGATCCTATCTCGGATTTCATGGCTTCTAGCCATTTGTTGGAATCCGGGCCCGCCATCACTTCTTCATAGTTCGAAGGTTCACCATTGTTTAACAACATGATTTCCAGGATAGGGTTGCTGTACCACTCTGGTGTGGAACGTGTCCTTGTGGACCTACGAATTTCAGTAGCAACTTGATCCGAAGTTTCATGATCATCATCATTAACTTCCTCTCTAGTCGGTGCAGGCACCATAGAAACATCTTCCTGAGCTGCGCTACTCTTCGGTTCAAGAGGGGTTACCTCATCAAGTTCTACTTTCCTCCCACTTACTTCTTTCGAGAGAAACTCTTTCTCCAGAAAGGATCCATTCTTGGCAATAAAGATCTTGCCTTCGGATCTAAGGTAGAAGGTATACCCAATAGTTTCTTTAGGGTATCCTATGAAGACGCATTTTTTCCGATTTGGGTTCGAGCTTTTCAGGTTGAAGTTTCTTGACATAAGCATCGCATCCCCAAACTTTCAGAAACGACAGCTTAGGTTTCTTCCCAAACCATAATTCATATGGTGTCGTCTCAACGGATTTCGACGGAGCCCTATTTAAAGTGAATGCGGCAGTCTCTAAAGCATAACCCCAAAATGATAGCGGTAGATCGATAAGAGACATCATAGATTGCACCATATCCAATAGAGTGCGATTACGACGTTCGGACACACCATTACGCTGAGGTGTTCCAGGCGGCGTGAGTTGTGAAACAATTCCACATTTCCTTAAGTGCGTGCCAAATTCGTGACTCAAATATTCCCCTCCACGATCTGATCGTAAGAACTTTATTTTCCTGTCACGTTGATTCTCAACCTCACTCTGAAATTCCTTGAACTTTTCGAAGGTCTCAGACTTGTGTTTCATTAAGTAGACATACCCATATCTACTAAAGTCATCAGTGAGGGTGAGAACATAACGATAACCACCACGAGCCTCAATGCTCATTGGACCGCACACATCAGTATGTATGATTTCCAATAAGTTGGTTGCTCGCTCCATTGTCCCGGAGAACGGAGTCTTTGTCATTTTGCCCATGAGGCATGGTTCGCACGTGTCAAATGATTCATAATCAAGAGACTCCAAAAGTCCATCTGCATGGAGTTTCTTCATGCGTTTGACACCAATGTGACCAAGGCGGCAGTGCCACAAGTATGTGGGACTATCATTATCAACCTTACATCTTTTGGCATTCACACTATGAATATGTGTAACATCACGTTCGAGATTCAATAAGAATAAACCATTGACCAGCGGGGCATGACCATAAAACATATCTCTCATATAAATAGAACAACCATTATTCTCGGATTTAAATGAGTAGCCATCTCGCATCAAACGAGATCCTGATACAATGTTCATGCTCAAAGCTGGTACTAAATAACAATTATTGAGGTTTAAAACTAATCCCGAAGGTAGATGTAGAGGTAGCGTGCCGACGGCGATCACATCGACCTTGGAACCATTCCCGACGCGCATTGTCACCTCGTCCTTCGCCAGTCTCCGATTATTCCGCGGCTCCTGTTTTGAGTTACAAATATGAGCAACCGCACCGGTATAAAAATACCCAGGAGCTACTACGAGCGCTGGTAAGGTACACATCAATAACATGTATATCACATATACCTTTGGTATTGCCGGCCTTCTTATCCGCTAAGTACTTGGGGCAGTTCCGCTTCCAGTGACCGTTTCCCTTGCAATAAAAGCATTCAGTCTCAGGCTTGGGTCCATTCTTTGGCTTCTTCCCGGTAGCCTGCTTACCGGGCGCGACAACTCCCTTGCCGTCCTTCTTGAAGTTCTTTTTACCCTAGCCTTTCTTGAACTTAGTGGTTTTATTCACCATCAACACTTGATGTTCCTTTTTGATCTCCACCTCCGCTGATTTCAGCATTGAATATATCTCAGGAATGGTTTTCTCCATCCCCTGCATATTGAAGTTCATCACAAAGCTCTTGTAGCTAGGTGGAAGCGACTGAAGGATTCTGTCAACGACCGCATCATCCGGGAGATTAACTCCTAGCTGAGACAAGCGGTTGTGCAACCCAGACATTTTGAGTATATGCTCGCTGACAGAACTATTCTCCTCCATCTTACAACTGTAGAACTTGTCGGAGACTTCATATCTCTCGACCCAGGCATGAGCTTGGAAAACCATTTTCAGCTCTTGGAACATCTCATATGCTCCGTGTTGCTCAAAACGCTTTTGGAGCCCCGGTTCTAAGCTGTAAAGCATGCCGCACTGAACCAGGGAGTAATCATCACTACGTGACTGCCAGGCGTTCATAACGTCTTGAGTTGCCGGGAAAACAGGTGCGTCACCTAGCGGTGCTTCAAGGACATAAGCTTTCTTGGCAGCTATGAGGATGATCCTCAGGTTACAGACCCAGTCCGTGTAGTTGCTACCATCGTCTTTCAGCTTGGTTTTCTCTAGGAACGCGTTGAAGTTGAGGGCAACATTAGCGTGGGCCATTTGATCTACAAGACATATTGTAAAGATTTTAGACTAAGTTCATGACAATTAAGTTCATCTAATCAAATTATTTTATGAACTCCCACTCATATAGACATCCCTCTAGTCATCTAAGTGATACATGATCCGAATCGACTAGGCCGTGTCCGATCATCACGTGAGACAGACTAGTCATCAACGGTGAACATCTCCATGTTGATCGTATCTTCTATACGACTCATGTTCGACCTTTCGGTCTTCCGTGTTCCGAGGCCATGTCTGTACATGCTAGGCTCGTCAAGTCAACCTAAGTGTTTTGCATGTGTAAATCTGGCTTACACCCGTTGTATTCGAATGTTAGAATCTATCACACCCGATCATCACGTGGTGCTTCAAAACAACGAACCTTTGCAACGGTGCACAGTTAGGGGGAACACTTTCTTGAAATTTTAGCGAGGGATAATTTTATTTATGCTACCGTCGTTCTAAGCAAATAAGATGTAAACATGATAAACATCACATGTAAATCATAAAGTGACATGATATGGCCAATATCATTTTGCTCCTTTTGATCTCCATCTTCGGGGCACCATGATCATCATCGTCACCAGCATGACACCATGATCTCCATCATCATGATCTCCATCATCGTGTCTTCATGAAGTTGCCTCGCCAACTATTACTTTTACTACTATGGCTAACGGTTAGCAATAAAGTAAAGTAATTACATGGCATTTTTCATTGACACGCAGGTCATACAATAAATTAAGACAACTCATATGGCTCCTGCCGGTTGTCATACTCATCGACATGCAAGTCGTGATTCCTATTACAAGAACATGATCAATCTCATACATCACATATATCATTCATCACATCCTTTTGGCCATATCACATCACACGGCATATGCTGCAAGAACAAGTTAGACGTCCTCTAATTGTTGTTGCAAAATTTTTTACGTGGCTGCTATAGGTTTCTAGCAAGAACGTTTCTTACCTATGCCACAACCACAACGTGATATGCCAATTTCTATTTACCCTTCATAAGGACCCTTTTCATCGAATCCGATCCGACTAAAGTGGGAGAGACAGACACCCGTTAGCCACCTTATGCAACTAGTGCATGTCAGTCGGTGGAACCTGTCTCACGTAAGCGTACGTGTAAGGTCGGTCCGGGCCGCTTCATCCCACGATGCCGCCGAATCAAGATAAGACTAGTAACGGCAAGTAAATTGACAAAATCGACGCCCACAACAACTTGTGTTCTACTCGTGCAAGAAACTACGCATAGACCTAGCTCATGATGCCACTGTTGGGGAACGTAGTAGTAAATCAAAAAAAATTCCTACGCATCACCAAGATCAATCTATGGAGAGGCTAGCAACGAGAGAGAGAGAGGAGTGCATCTTTATACCCTTGAAGATCGCGATGCGGAAGCGTTGCAAGAACGCGGTTGGAGGAGTCGTACACGCAGCGATTCAGATCACGGTCGATTCCGATCTAAGCACCGAACAACGGTGCCTCCGCGTTCAACACACGTGTAGCCCGGTGACGTCTCCCATGCCTTGATCCAGCAAGGAGGAGGGAGAGGTTGAGGAAGACAGCTCCAGCAGCACGACGGCGTGGTGGTGGAACTTGCAGTTCTCCGGCAGGGCTTCGCCAAGCTCAACGGAGGAGGAGGAGGTGTTGGAGAGGGGGGAGGGCTGCGCCAGGGATCAGGTGCTACTGCCCTCCCACCCCCCCTCTATTTATAGGGAGAAGGGGAGAGGGGGCCGGCCCCCTTAGATCCCATCTAAGGGGAGGGGCGGCGGCCAGGGGGGAAACTTACCCCCCAAGCCAGGTGGGAGGCGCCCCCACCCCCTAGGGTTTCCAACCCTAGGCGCCTTGGGCCCCTTGGGGGGCGCACCAGCCCACCAGGGGCTGGTTCCCTCCCTTGCTCAGCCCACTTGGCCCACCGGGGCAGGTGGCCCCACCCGGTGGACCCCCGGACACCTTTCGGTGGTCCCGGTACAATACCGACAACCCCCGAAACCATTCCGGTGACTGAAACTGGACTTCCCATATATAATTCTTCACCTCCGGACCATTTCGGAACTCCTCGTGATGTCCGGGATCTCATCCGAGACTCCGAACAACATTCGGTAACCACATACTATTTCCCATAACAACTCTAGCGTCACCGAACCTTAAGTGTGTAGACCCTACGGGTTCGGGAACCATGCAGACATGACCGAGACATCTCTCCGACCAATAACCAACAGCGGGACCTGGATACCCATGTTGGCTCCCACATGTTCCACGATGATCTCATCGGATGAACCACGATGTCGAGGATTCAATCAATCCCGTATACAATTCCCTTTGTCTACCGGTATGATACTTGCCCGAGATTCGATCGTCGGTATCCCTATACCTTGTTCAATCTCGTTACCGGCAAGTCTTTTTACTCGTTCTGTAACGCATGATCCTGTGGCTAACTCTTTAGTCACATTGAGCTCATTATGATGATGCATTACCGAGTGGGCCCAGAGATACCTCTCCGTCACACACGGAGTGACAAATCCCAGTCTCGATTCATGCCAACCCAACAGACACTTTCGGAGATACCTGTAGTGCACCTTTATGGTCACCAAGTTACGTTGTGACGTTTGATACACCCAAAGCATTCCTACGGTATCCGGGAGTTGCACAATCTCATGGTCTAAGGAAATGATACTTGACATTAGAAAAGCTTTAGCAGACGAACTACACGATCTAGTGCTATGCTCAGGATTGGGTCTTGTCCATCACATCATTCTCCTAATGATGTGATCCCGTTATCAACGACATCCAATGTCCATGGTCAGGAAACCGTAACCATCTATTGATCAACGAGCTAGTTAACTAGAGGCTCACTAGGGACATGTTGTGGTCTATGTATTCACACATGTATTACGATTTCCGGATAACACAATTATAGCATGAACAATAGATAATTATCATGAACAAGGAAATATAATAATAACCACTTTATTATTGCCTCTAGGGCATATTTCCAACACAGGGGTCCCCCTTGACGTGCAAGCGGCCCTCATGATGGAAACATGGGCGGCAGCGAGGTTAATACGGGGCCCTTCATACCTTTTCTTGTCAGTTTTTGCCTGGGAGGGACGCGGGAAGACCAGGTACTAGGGACCTATTGAGGTGGTGTGAGCTAGGCCTGGCCTGATCGTAGGCACAATGTCCAGCCCCCTCGCGCGTGCATCCTGGGGGAATGCTGCGAGCAGTGCCGCGTGAAGAGCCGAGAGGCCATCCCGAGGTTGATGCAACCCATAGGGCGCCCTCAGTTGTTTATCCACCAACGCGGAGCATGGGGCTTCCACTGGGCGTGGGCATGGCCGCGGTTCGACCGTATCCGCCAGCGCGGAGCATGGGGCTTCCACTGGGCATGGGTAGGGAGCTCTGTATTAGAGTCTCCGGGCGTGTACAACCCTATTTCGTTCATACGCTTGACTAGCACGACAAAACTTTGGGGAGGTCTATCTGGGCACTCGTGAGCCAGCACGGGACTCAGGAGGCCCTACCTCAAGGCGGGTTGCGCCTGAAATTTTGGCACGGAGCGCGCTTACGAACTTGAGTGATGGGGGCGACCTGCGTCGAGTGAACCTCCGGAGGCCATCGCATGAGAAGGCCAAACACCAAGGACCCATAGGAGGTGACGTGAATGGGGTCGGCCCGCCAGACAGAGCTCGGTCGCTTGGGTTTATCAACGCTGCAGGGACGAACCCGAGCACAGACGCCGTGCCAAGTCTTCTCATGCAACAACCCAAGGAAGGACATCCGGCGAGTGGCTCCCGCGATGGTGAAGCACCGGACTGCGGTCGAATGAACTGGGCCGCGCGCCCTAACTCACCCACTCGCGATTAGCTCATGCGAGGACAAGGCACCAAGGACCCCGGGAGGTGACGTGCACGGGAGCTGGCCCTCGAGACAGAGCTCGATCGCTTGGATTTAACAGCGCTGTAGGGACGAACCCGAGCACAGACGCCGTGCCACCCCTTAATCATGAGGTGGTCGAGGGTGGGGTTGTGAGGGCGCAGCGACATTCATGGCGATGAAGTGCCAGGCACGCAGGTTGGAATATTAAGGAAATTTTATCAAAGGCAGAGCTAGTTGTGATACATGCGCAAAATGATACAGCTGCAGGGTTGGGCCCTGACAGCTTGAGGATAATGCAGCCCGAGGGGCGCCCTCAACTGAACAGACCAAAAAGTCACCTGGCACCGGTGTTGTAGAAGCGTCGAGGTAGCTGAAGATGCGTGCCGTGGAGATTGCTCCTCACGAGTCGGGCGGCTCCGGAGGCCTGGGGGGCCCGCGAGGCCCAGGGGGCTCGCGAGGGGCCGGGACCTCCTAAGACGCGACCGTCGAGCGCCTGGCCTAGTGAGATGCCATAGCACGCTGCGCCAGGCGCTGGTACGAGGCACCCATGTTCAGCAGGCCGAACGACATGTAGACGTAGTTGCAGGGGTAGCCCCCACTCCGGCCGACGCGCGATGGCCAGAAGAGGTCCTGTGAAGCGGCCCTTTTGAGGCCCGGGATGTTGACGCAGACGCGCGGCTCGCCACCCATGCCGGGGGCGGCAACTGCACTGGCGGGCCGTACGGGGAGATGCTCGCCGCGCATGGCTTGCGCCTCCTAAAGCTCCTCGATCGCCTTAGTGATGAATTCTCGTGCCCCTGGCACCTCAGGCCGTTCTCCTTGCTCCTGGGGGCGCTCATCGAAGCATGCCTCCAAGTGGTGCCCGAACACCTCCCTCGTCTTGCTGGTCAGGTCAGAGGCTCTCCAGATGGAAGCCTCCGAGCCCATCTTGAAGGAGGCACCGGGCGCACCTTCCTATGCGGGAGGAAGAGGTGCCCCAACAGCGGGCGCGGAGCCTGGGGCGACGCCAGCGGGTTTCTTGGTCTCCGGACGACTCTTGGGGAGAAGCTGCTTCTTCTTCGCGCGGATGGCCTCGGGAGGTAGGATGCCACCTTCGTCATCAGAGTTCTCGGCTGCCGCGGCACGGTAGGCATGCTCAAGAGAACAAACCGCGTCCTTCTTGTGGCAGGCGACTGTGATGATGCCCCTGCATCCTGGCATCTTGAGGACGTTGTAGCCATGGTGGGTTGCCGCCATGAACTTGGCGACGGCAGGGTACCCAAGGATGGCATTGTACGAGAGGCCGATGTGGGAGACGTCGAAGTCGATGAGCTTGGTGTGGTAGTTGTCGCGCTTGCCGAAGGTGACAGGGAGGCGCACCTGCCCCAGGGGGACGGTGGAACCTGTTGGGGAACGTAGTAATAATTCAAAAATTTCCTATGTGTCACCAAGATCAATCTAGGAGATGCTAGCAACAAGTGAAAGGGAGTGCATCTTCATACCCTTGAAGATCGCTAAGCGGAAGCGTTACAAGAACGCGGTTGGTGGAGTCGTACTCGCGGCGATTCAAATCGTGGAAGATCCGATTCAAGTGCCGAACGGACGGAGCCTCCGCGTTCAACACACGTACAACCGAGGGACGTCTCCTCCTTCCTGATCCAGCAAGGGGAGAGGAGAAGTTGAGGGAGAGCTCCGGCAGCACGACGGCGTGGTGGCGGTGGAGCTCGTGGTTCTCCGGCAGAGCTTCGCTAAGCACTACGGAGGAGGAGGAGTAGGAGGGGGAAGGGCTGCGCCAGGGGCAA
This sequence comes from Thinopyrum elongatum, assembly GCA_011799875.1. Classification (NCBI taxonomy): domain Eukaryota; kingdom Viridiplantae; phylum Streptophyta; class Magnoliopsida; order Poales; family Poaceae; genus Thinopyrum; species Thinopyrum elongatum. The sequence continues at coordinate 233,514,170 of CM022299.1, forward strand.
GGGTTGCAGCTCCCATGCACCTCCCCACTATATATAGGGGTGGAGGGGGCTGGTTTGTTGCCCTCCAAGTCTATTGGGGCGTTGGCAAAGGTGGGAGGAAAGAAATCCCATCCTTTCCCTTCCCCACCAATTGTTATCCCCCCTTTTTAGGGATCTTGATCTTATCCCTTCGGGATATGATCTTATTCCTTCTAAGGGGGGATCTTGGTGTGCCTTGACCAGGGGTGTGGGGCCTTGCCCCCACTACCCACGTGCATGTGGGTCCCCCCATGCAGGTGGGCCCCACTCCGGAACCTTCTAGAACCTTCCCGGTACAATACCGAAAAATCTCGAACATTTTCCGGTGGCCAAAATAGGACTTCCCATATATAAATCTTTACCTCCAGACCATTATGGAACTCCTCGTGACGTCCGAGATCTCATCCGAGACTCCGAACAACTTTCGGTAACCACATACAATTTCCCATAACAACTCTAGCGTCATGGAACCTTAAGTGTGTAGACCCTACGGGTTCGGGAACCATGCAGACATGACCGAGACACCTCTCCGGCCAATAACCAATAGCGGGATCTGGATACCCATATTGGCTCCCACATGTTCCATGATGATCTCATCGGATGAACCACGATGTCGGGGATTCAATCAATCCCGTATACAATTCCCTTTGTCCATCGGTATGTTACTTGCCCGAGATTCGATCGTCGGTATCCCTATACCTTGTTCAATCTTGTTACCGGCAAGTCTCTTTACTCGTTCCGTAACGCATGATCCCATGGCAACTCGTTAGTCACATTGAGCTCATTATGATGACGCATTACCGAGTGGGCCCAGAGATACCTCTCCGTCATACGGAGTGACAAATCCTAGTCTCGATTCGTGCCAACCCAACAGACACTTTCGGAGATACCTGTAGTGCACCTTTATGGTCACCCAGTTACGTTGTGACGTTAGACACACCCAAAGCATTCCTACGGTATCCGGGAGTTGCACAATCTCATGGTCTAAGGAAATGATACTTGACATTAGAAAAGCTCTAGCAAACGAACTAAACGATATTGTGCTATGCTTAGGATTGGGTCTTGTCCGTCACATCATTCTCCTAATGATGTGATCCCGTTATCAATGACATCCAATGTCCATGGTCAGGAAACCACAACCATCTATTGATCAATGAGCTAGTCAACTAGAGGCTCACTAGGGACATGCTGTGGTCTATGTATTCACACATGTATTATGGTTTCCGGTTAATACAATTATAGCATGAACAATAGACAATTATCATGAATAAGGAAATATAATAATAACCATTTTATTATTGCCTCTAGGGCATATTTCCAACAGTCTCCCACTTGCACTAGAGTCAATAATCTAGTTACATTGTGATGAATCGAACACCCATAGAGTTCTGGTGCTGATCATGTTTTGCTCGTGGAAGAGGTTTAGTCAACGGATCTGCGACATTCAGATCCGTTTGTACTTTACAAATATCTATGTCTCCATCTTGAATATATTCATGAATGGAGTTGAAGCGGCGCTTGATGTGCTTGGTCTTCCTGTGAAACCTGGGCTCCTTGGCAATGGCAATAGCTCCAGTGTTGTCACAGAAGAGAGTCATCGGGCCCGATGCATTGGGAATCACTCCTAGGTCGGTGATAAACTCCTTCATCCAGACTCCTTCCTGAGCTGCTTCCGAAGCAGCTATGTACTCCGCTTCACATGTAGATCCCGCCACGACGCTTTGCTTGCAACTGCACCAGCTGACTGCCCCACCATTCCAAATGTACACGTATCCGGTTTGTGACTTGGAGTCATCCAGATCTGTGTCAAAGCTAGCATCGACGTAACCCTTTACGACAAGCTCTTCGGCACCTCCATAAACGAGAAACATATCCTTAGTCCTTTTCAGGTACTTTAGGATATTCTTGACCGCTGTCCAGTGTTCTATTCCGAGATCACTTTGGTACCTCCCTACCAAACTTATGGCAAGGTTCACATCAGGTCTAGTACACAACATGGCATACATAATAGAGCCTATGGCTGAGGCATAGGGGATGACACTCATCTTTTCTCTATCTTCTGCCAAGGTCGGGCGTTGAGCTGCGCTCAATCTCACACCTTGCAATACAGGCAAGAACCCCTTCTTGGGCTGATCCATATTGAACTTCTTCAATATCTTGTCAAGGTATGTGCTTTGTGAAAGACCAATGAGGCGTCTCGATCTATCTCTATAGATCTTGATGCCTAATATGTAAGCAGCTTCTCCAAGGTCCTTCATTGAAAAACACTTATTCAAGTAGGCCTTTATGCTTTCCAAAAGTTCTATATCATTTCCCATCAACAGTATGTCATCCACATATAATATGAGAAATGCTACAGAGCTCCCACTCACTTTCTTGTAAATACAGGCTTCTCCATAAGTCTGTATAAACCCAAATGCTTTGATCATTTCATCAAAGCGAATGTTCCAACTCCGAGATGCTTGCACCAGCCCATAGATGGAGCGCTGGAGCTTGCATACTTTGTCAGCATTCTTAGGATCGACAAAACCTTCCGACTGCATCATATACAATTCTTCCTTAAGGAAACCATTAAGGAATGCCGTTTTGACATCCATTTGCCAGATCTCATAATCATAGAATGCGGCAATTGCTAACATGATTCAGACGGACTTCAGCTTCGCTACAGGTGAGAAGGTCTCATCGTAGTCAACCCCTTGAACTTGTTGATAACCCTTAGCGACAAGCCGAGCCTTATAGTCGGTCACATTACCATCCACGTCAGTCTTCTTCTTAAAGATCCACTTATTCTCTATGGCTTGCCGATCATCGGGCAAGTCCGTCAAAGTCCATACTTTGTTTTCATACATGGATCCTATCTCGGATTTCATGGCTTCAAGCCATTTGTTGGAATCTGGGCCCGCCATCTCTTCTTCATAGTTCGAAGGTTCATCGTTGTCTAACAACATGATTTCCAGGACAGGGTTGCCGTACCACTCTGGTGCGGAACGTGTCCTCGTGGACCTACAAAGTTCAGTAGCAACTTGACCCAAAGTTTCATGATCATCATCATTAACTTCCTCCTTAGTCGGTGCAGGCACCATAGAAACATCTTCCTGAGCTGCGCTACTCTCCGGTTCAAGAGGGGGTACCTCGTCAAGTTCTACTTTCCTCCCACTTACTTCTTTCGAGAGAAACTCTTTCTCCAGAAAGGATCCATTCTTGGCAACAAAGATCTTGCCTTCGGATCTGAGGTAGAAGGTATGCCCAATAGTTTCCTTAGGGTATCCTATGAAGATGCATTTTTCTGATTTGGGTTCGAGCTTTTCAGGTTGAAGTTTCTTGACATAAGCATCGCATCCCCAAACTTTCAGAAACGACAGCTTAGGTTTCTTCCCAAACCATAATTCATACGGTGTCGTCTCAACGGATTTAGACGGTGCCCTATTTAAAGTGAATGAGGTAGTCTCTAAAGCATAACCCCAAAATGATGGTGGTAGATCGGTAAGAGACATCATAGATCGCACCATATCCAATAGAGTGCGATTACGACGTTCGGACACACCATTACGCTGAGGTGTTCCAGGCGGCGTGAGTTGTGAAACAATTCCACATTTCCTTAAGTGCGTGCCAAACTCGTGACTCAAGTATTCTCCTCCATGATCTGATCATAAGAACTTTATTTTCCTGTCATGTTGATTCTCTACCTCGCTCTGAAATTCCTTGAACTTTTCAAAGGTCTCAGACTTGTGTTTCATTAAGTAGACATACCCATATCTACTTAAGTCATCAGTGAGGGTGAGAACATAACGATAGCCACCGCGAGCCTCAACGCTCATTGGACCGCATACATCAGTATGTATTATTTCCAACAAGTTGGTTGCTCGCTCCATTATTCCGGAGAACGGAGTCTTGGTCATTTTGCCCATGAGGCATGGTTCGCACGTGTCAAATGATTCATAATCAAGGGACTCCAAAAGTCCATCTGCATGGAGTTTCTTCATGCGTTTGACACCAATGTGACCAAGGCGGCAGTGCCACAAGTATGTGGGACTATCATTATTAACCTTACATCTTTTGGCATTCACACTATGAATATGTGTAACATCACGTTCGAGATTCAATAAAAATAAACCATTGACCAGCGGGGCATGACCATAAAACATATCTCTCATATAAATAGAACAACCATTATTCTCGGATTTAAATGAGTAGCCATCTCGCATTAAACGAGATCCAGATACAATGTTCATGCTCAAAGCTGGCACTAAATAACAATTATTGAGGTTTAAAACTAATCCCGAAGGTAAATGTAGAGGTAGCGTGCCAACGACGATCACATCGACCTTGGAACCATTCCCGACGTGCATCGTCACCTCGTCCTTCTCCAGTCTCCGCTTATTCCACAGCTCCTGTTTTGAGTTACAAATGTGAGCAACCGCACCGGTATCAAATACCCAGGAGCTACTACGAGCGCTGGTAAGGTACACATCAATAACATGTATATCATATATACCTTTTGCATTTCCGGCCTTCTTATCCGCTAAGTACTTGGGGCACTTCCGCTTCCAGTGACCATTTCCCTTGCAATAAAAGCACTCAGTCTCAGGCTTGGGTCCATTCTTTGGCTTCTTCCCGGCAACTGACTTACCGGGCGCGGCAACTCCCTTGCCGTCCTTCTTGAAGTTCTTCTTACCCTTGCCTTTCTTGAAACTAGTGGTCTTATTCACCATCAACACTTGATGTTCCTTTTTGATCTCCACCTCCACTGATTTCAGCATTGAATATAACTCAGGAATGGACTTCTCCATCCCTTGCATATTGTAGTTCATCACAAAGCTCTTGTAGCTAGGTGGAAGCGACTGGAGGATCCTGTCAATGACCAAGTCATTTGGAAGATTAACTCCCAGCTGAGACAAGCGGTTGTGCAACCCAGACATTTTGAGTATATGCTCGATGACAGAGCTGTTTTCCTCCATCTTACAACTTTAGAACTTGTCGGAGACTTCATATCTCTCGACCCGGGCATGAGCTTGGAAAACCATTTTCAGCTCTTGGAAGATCTCATATGCTCCGTGTTGCTCAAAACGCTTTTGGAGCCCCGGTTCTAAGCTATAAAGCATGCCGCACTGAACCAGGGAGTAATCATCACTACGCGGTTGCCAGGTGTTCATAACATCTTGAGTTGCTGGGAAAATGGGTGCATCACCTAGCGGTGCTTCAAGGACATATGCTTTCTTGGCAGCTATGAGGATGATCCTCAAGTTATAGACCCAGTTTGTATAGTTGCTACCATCGTCTTTCAGCTTGGTTTTCTCTAGGAACGCGTTGAAGTTGAGGGCAACATTAGCGTGGGCCATTGGATCTACAAGATAGGTTGTAAAGACAATTTTAGACTAAGTTCATGATAATTAAGTTCATCTGATCAAATTATTTAATGAACTCCCACTCAGATAGACATCCCTCTAGTCATCTAAGTGATACATGATCCGAATCGACTAGGCCGTGTCCGATCATCACGTGAGACGGACTAGTCATCAATGGTGAACATCTCCATGTTGATCGCATCTACTATACGACTCATGTTCGACCTTTCGGTCTCTCGTGTTCCGAGGCCATGTCTGTACATGCTAGGCTCGTCAAGTCAACCTAAGTGTTTCGCATGTGTAAATCTGGCTTACACCCGTTGTATGCGAATGTTAGAATCTATCACACCCGATCATCACGTGGTGCTTTGAAACAACGAACCTTCGCAACGGTGCACACTTAGGGGGAACACATTTCTTGAAATTTTTAGTGAGGGATCATCTTATTTATGCTACCGTCGTTCTAAGCAAATAAGATGTAAACATGATAAACATCACATGCAAATCATAAAGTGACATGATATGGCCAATATCATCTTGCGCTTTTGATCTCCATTTTCGAGGCGCGGCATGATCACCATCGTCACTGGCATGACACCATGATCTCCATCATCACGATCTCCATCATCATGTCTTCATGAAGTTGTCTCGCCAACTATTACTTCTACTACTATGGCTAACGGTTAGCAATAAAGTAAAGTAATTACATGGCGTTTTCATTGACACGCAGGTCATACAATAAATTAAGACAACTCCTATGGCTCCTGCCGATTGTCATACTCATCGACATGCAAGTCGTGATTCCTATTACAAGAACATGATCAATCTCGTACGTCACATATACAATTCATCACATCCTTTTGGCCATATCACATCACATAGCATACCCTGCAAAAACAAGTTAGACGTCCTCTAATTGTTGTTGCATGTTTTACGTGGCTGCTATGGGTTTCTGTCGGCGTCCTGGGACCGGGGGTGCCCAGACTTGCCTGCCTACGACCCGTGGCGTGGCTCCATCGACGGCCTGGTACGGCCCAGCTTCAGCAATGACAACTCAAGACCCTCGCGAGGGGCCAGGCCTCGCGAGGCGGACGACACCAAGACCTGCACGAGGGGCGGCCTCCCCAGGAGCGGAGATATCCATGCAAGCTGCACCTCGCGAGGTTCACCTAACATGAGCCATGACGACCAGGACCAGGCGGGCTCCAGCGGGCGCAGTGTACCAGTTTCCTTTTTGGTACAAAGGGGGCAAGCGCAGGTGCGGAGTCCCGAGGAATCAAGCAAAGGTTTCCATATCGGTGCAACAAGACCAGGACCGCCAGGACGGCAGGACGGAGGTCATCGAGGAGCCCACTGCAGCGTCACCACCAGAGGCTTTTGTAGGCGAAGACTACTTTTGTCAGGATAATTTGTACTAGTTGTCTCCCTTCGAATTTGGCCGTTGTGGGATCCCTTCCCGCCTACATTTGGGAAGAGGACCAAGGCCACTATAAATAGGACTTAGCCACCACCATTGAAAGAGGAACCGGAGCTGGACCAGATCCATTCCACCCTCACACCTCACCTCCCGAGGTCGTTCCACCTCTGTACTAGTTCATCCCCAGCCCCCCGAGGCAATCCACCACAAAGCTGGAGTAGGGTATTACACCGCAAGGTGGCTCGAACCAGGATAAACTGCCGTGTCTCTTGTTCCTTGGAATCGTCGAGCAGGCAGACTGGGGAGAGAGAGTTCTTCGCATGCACCCTAGAGTTCGAACCTCTTAAGGGTCTGCGGAACCCTGAATTCGACATTTGGCGCGCCAGGTAGGGGTGCGTCAGAGCCTTTCTCCCGTCGATCGACCCGCCGCTGCTCCACCGCTTCCATGGCTGACGCCCGTCGAGCCCGTGCTGAGTGTCGGGCCGCCCTCACCGCTCGCGTCTCCCAGACAGCGCCCGTCGGCGGGCCTCCCCGCCATTCTCCATCGCCTGTTGCTAACGCCGCCACCGGCCCGACGGGACACGAGCAGCAGGCTTCGTCGCTGCTCCCCTCCGTGCGGCGTGATGGGCGCACGGCCACTCCGTCGCTGACCCGGCAGGTTCGTCGTCTCACGCTCGTCGCGGGCCGGTGGACGCGCAAGCTGCGTTGCTCATGGCGCGCGAGCTCTTGCGCTACTGCCCCGTCGACGACTTCTACAAGGACTGGCTCGAGCGCATCGCCGAGCTCGTCAGCGCCGCAGGAGGCTCGCCCGCGCCCTCTCTCTCGCTGCCTCGCCCGCCACCTGCCGCGGGCGATGTAGCCCACGGGGCGCCTCCACCACCTCCTCATCAAGACGTCGCCCTCGCACCAAGGCGCGCGGCCCCACGGCGTGACCCGCCACACCGGGTGCCCGCGCGCGAAGAAGCAAGCTGACAGGAGGTCCATTGGCCGCAGGAAGATGCTCCTACACTCCCAGCGCCCCCACACCAAGACCGTGCGCCGCCTGTGGTGGTGGCGCACGGGCGCCAAGATCAAGCTCCACTTCCACGTCGGGCTCCCTTAACCACCGCGGGCTGCCGAGCCTTCACTCCCAAGCTACGCAGCGTCGTCTGGCCGGGGAAGTTCAAGCCTGACCTGCCTCCACGCTACGACGGCACCCCCGACCCTGTTGAGTTCCTGCAACTCTATGAGCTGAGCATCGAGGCGGCCAACAGCGACGAGAAGGTCATGGCGAACTGGTTCCCCATGGCTCTCAAGGATGGCGCGCGCTCATGGCTCCTGAACCTGCCCACAGGATCGATCTCCTCCTGGGACGAGATGCGTGAGCGTTTCGTCGCCAACTTCCAGGGCACCCATGACCGCCCGTCTGCCGCGGGCGACCTGCGACACATCAAGCAGCAGCCAGGGGAAACCCTGCAGAAGTACATCCAGTGCTTCAACAGCGTCCGTCTCAAGATCCCCAAGGTGTCGGACGAGGCCATCATCTCAGCATTCTCTGATGGCGTCCGCGATTTCAAGATGAAGGAGGAGCTCGCCATACACGAGGATCTGTGCACGGCTCTGGAAATGTTCAACATGGCGACCAAGTGCGCGAGAGTTGAGGAGAGACGCCTCTCCCTCCTCGAGCTCCCAGCAGCCGACCCAGAAGACAAGAAGGCCAAGGCCAAGGATGTGAAACGCAAGGGGGCGGCCGTGCTTGTGGCTAAACCAGAGATGAAGCGTGGCTGCGACCACCCAGAGTCATCCAAGGGCAGCCGTCCGTTCTGCGTCTTCCACAACGTACACAGTCACAACACCAACGACTGCCATGAGCTCAGGGCCATCCGTGACGGGCGCCTCGGCCGACGCCCCGAGCGCAAAGATCGAGGCTACGGCCGCGGAGGAGGCCGAGGCGGAGGACGCTGGGATGACCGCGGGCCTCGCGAGGGCGCCTGGAGAGATCAGCCTCGCGAGGGCGCCTGGAGAGACCAGCCTCGCGAGGGCGCCTGGAGAGATCAGCCTCGCGAGGACCATCCTCAGGGCAACGCCGGCCTCCCTTCGCTGCCACCGCCACCAAGGAGGAACGACGACCACCACCAGGATGAGGGGGCTGGGGGCTTCCAGGAGCCTCGTGCCATCGCTTGCATCCTGGGCGGTGCTCAGGCCCCAGCCTCCCAGCGCATCTTCAAGCAGTTCGCCCGTGAGGTGAATGCGCCCCAGGCTCGAGGCCACACGCCCGCTCAGGTGGTCCAAGTGCATCATCACCTTGACCTCGGCAGACCAGCTCAAGTGCACGGCAACCGCCGGTGCCCTCCCGATGCTCTGCTCTCCCGTCATCAGCAACATCCTCGTCACCAAGACCCTCATCGATGGTGGTGAGGGGCTCAATGTCCTTTCCATCGAAACGTTCGATCGCCTCCAAGTGCCCTATGATCAGCTGCAGCCCACCAAGCCCTTCTCAGGAGTGACCGATGGCTCCACCACCCCGATAGGGCAGATCCGCCTCCCTGTCACCTTCGGCCAGCGCGACAACTACCGCACCGAGCTCATCGACTTTGACATCGCCCACATTCGTCTTCCGTACAATGCCATCCTTGGGTACCCAGCCCTAGCCAAGTTCAAGGCGATGACTCATCATGGCTACAATGTCTTCAAGATGCCAGGGAGCCACGACATCATTACGATCGCCTGCGAGGAAAAGGATGCGGTGTGCTCTCTCGAGCGCGCCTACCAGGCCGCGGCGGTTGAGGACCCTGACAACGAAAGCACCATCTACCCTCATGAGGCTATCCCCAAGAAGAAGAAACAGCTGTTCCGCCAAGGGCCTTAGGAGAACGGCGTCTCCACCAGCACTACCTCAGGACCAGCGCCCTCAGACGGGGCGCCACCCTCTCTCGCATAGGAAGGCAGGCTCGGCGCCCCTCTCAGGCTGGGCTCGGGGGCTCCCCTCTGGAGGGCCTCTGAACTAGCTAACGTCATGAGGGAGGCGCTCGGGCACCACGTGGAGGCGTGCTTCAGCGCGTGTTTCCGCTAAGAGGGCACAAGGCACGAGGTGCCCGATGCTCAGGAGTTCATCATTGAGGCAATCGAGGAGCTTCAAGAGGCAAGAGCCATGCGCGGTGACCGCCGCCCGCCACCTAGCTTGTCTCCTTGTCCTGGCAAGGACGGTGAGCTGCGCGTCTGCATCAACTACCTCGGGCTAAATAGGGCTGCATCTCAGGAGCGCTTCTGGCCATCGCGTGTTGGTCGGTGCGAGGGCCCCCCTCACAGCTACGTTCGCATGCCGTACGGCCTGCCGAATGCGGCTGTCATCTTCCAGCGCCACCTGCGGTGCGTCCTGGCGGCTCAGGAGACCAGGCGCCAGGCGGTCCTGGTGGAGATGGCGATGGTTCTCCGCGAGCCCCCTGAGCCTCCAGAGCCCCCCGAGGTTCAGGACCCAGGCGATTCGTGAGGAGCGACTTCTTCATCACACATCTTCAGCTACTCCAACATTTCTTCAGTAATGATACCTGGTGACATTTTCCAGTTTATTCAGTTGGGGGCATCCCTCGGGCAGCATTATCCCCAGATCGCGTGGGCCTGTCCCTACGACATGTATCCTTTTGCATCTTGATTCACTCCATTGGGGGTACCCTTCGGGCTGCATCATCCCCAAGCTGCGTGGGTCCGTCCCTGTGGCTTGTATCGCTTTGCATCTATCAGAACTAGCCTTATTCTTGCCATCGGTCGCTTTATGATTATCACCTGCTTGCTCATTGAATTTCACGGCCTCCCACGTTGCCGACCTGCCTCCTGCTCATCCCACAATGGGGGCTACACATGCTGGCACGGCGCTTGTGCTCGTGTCCGTCCTTGCAACGCTGACAAATCTGAGGGATCGAGCTCTGGCTCGTGGCCCGCCCCGCGCACGTCACCTCACCAGATCCTCAGTGCCTTCATCTTCTTGCGGAAAGATCAGCGGCAGGACAACAAACGCGACTATAAGTTATATCCTCTCCTTGGACTAACCCGCAGGAATCTCCAGAGCTTAACTACAGGCGGTCCCGCCGGCCGCCCCTTTTTTACGTGATTGGCTTGCGCGTTAAAGGGGGGCTCCTGAGCACCGCGCCTCAGGAGCTACTACTGACTCTCCAGCCCTCACCCCTGGCCTTGACCACAGCATCGCGACCTGGCATACCAGCGGCGGTTGAGCCTCACTCGAGGGTCGGGACCCGAGGACGCAGAGCATTCAGATAAGCGAGAAAAGGGGAGGCCGGCGCGAGCCCTGCCTGATAGCACCACCGCCAAAGCGCAAATCAGGCGTCGTGTGAAGGAATCACCTCAAGTTCATCAAGATAAGTTACCTATGCGAATCAGCGTGAACCCGCTGCCTGGAATTTTTAACTTTCGTAATCTCGCTCCAGCAATGCCACTTCTCTTTTCGGCCTTTAGGGAGCTGCTTGCACGCCAAAGGGGACCTCTTGAGCATCGCGCCTCAGGAGCTCTTACTGGACCTCGGGCCGCTCACCTCCTGGCCTTGACCACGGCATCGCGACCTGGCATACCAGCGATGGCTGAAGCCTGCCTGGGGGCTGGGACCTGCCGGCGTAGAGCGCAAAGCTACCGCAAGAACGAAAAGGGGGACAATGCCGAAGCGAGAACACGCAGCTATAACCTCATACCAGGAACAACAAACATTGAAGCAAAAGCATTACAATTCCCTTACATACCCCCACGGGGTTCACCTTGGCTCCTCGCAGGGAACAAAAGAAGAAAAATCTCGAGAAACCCTGGCAGCGGCCATCGCCGTCGACGCCGTCATCAACAGTGGGCCACATGAGGCCGACGCCAACCCCATCCAGGTCATCGTTGACGTCGAGCGGACGCTGCCGCCGCGCTCCGGGCACGGCGGGAGCTTGGTGGCACGTAGCTGTCGTCGCTCGACTCCGGAGACTCGCTAGGCTCGGGAGAGTCGCTGGACTCCCAGGAGCCATCGCTGCTACTGGAGGAGCTATCGGCAGGCCCGGAGGCGGGCTCGGCGCTTGCAGCCATGCCACGAGGGCCGCTTCCTCCGGGGCAGCACTCTAGGCGGCGGCCCTCCTCGTCGAAGACCTTGAAGAACAGTGTGGAGGCGCCTTAGTACTCGAAGTGGATGGCGAGAGCTCCCTCCGCGCGGCAGGCGCGGGCGACCTCGCCCCATCCTCGGGTCATGAATATCTTGCCTGGGGGGACGACCTTAACCTCCGCCCCCATGGACGGACTGCAGCACCCGGCGCGCTACAACCACAACTTAAGTGGCCCCCTTGGCGGCATCTCCTCGGCGAAGAACCGCGGGAGCTGGATCCACGAGCGCGGTGGCTCGCCGCCCACACCACGAACTCGCGCGAAGAACTTTCGGCGTGGGTTCACGGGCCAGTCTCCCGTACAACCTCTGCCTGGCCACCACGGCCGTGGCTCGCGTGGTGCGGGGCGTCGCCACCTCCTCCGGAGTCTTGAGCTCGGGCGTACAGAGGGAGCGAGAAGCCCGGCGGAGGCCGCTCGAGCCAGGGTCACGTCACCTCCACCCTCTCGCCAACGTCGCGGGGACGGCTGAGCCTCTTCTTCGGTGGGAGTGGTCCCTGCTCCTCACGAGGGGTTTTCCATTTCTCCGTGGCGGAGAACCTCCTAATTGGCGCCATGAGCACCACGGCAAGACGGCGAGGCAAGAAGGAAGAAGAAGGAGCGGGTGGCGAGAAGATGAAGACGAGCAAAGGGGGCCTCACCCCTCTCCTCATTTATAGCCAAGGGAAGGCCGATCGCCAGCCTCCACGATCGCACGTAATGATGATTTTTCTCTGCATGCAGCAGGGTCTCGTCAAGTCGAAGCAATTGCCGAGGCAGCATGGGGAAGCGGAGGCGCCCACGTCCCATCAATCGCCACACGATAACCAAGGCCACAGGCGGTTAGGGCCCATAGCGCTCCGCACTTGCCCTTTGGCTTCGCCTCGAAGCCAAGTTCGAGCGCGTCTTGGGCCCGGGGGCTATTGTCGGTGTCCTGGGACCGGGGGTGCCCAGACTTGCCTGCCTGCGGCCCGTGGTGTGGCTCCATCGACGGCCTGGTACGGCCCAGCTTCAGCAACGACAACTCAAGACCCTCGCGAGGGGCCAGGCCTCGTGAGGCGGACGACACCAAGACCTCCACGAGGGGCGGCCTCCCCAGGCTGGCTCCCGAGGAGCGGAGATATCCATGCAAGCTGCACCTCGCGAGGTTCACCTGATGTGAGCCATGACGACCAAGACCAGGCGGGCGCCAGCGGGCGCAGTGTACCAGTTTCCTCTTTGGTGCAAAGGGGGCAAGCGCAGGCATGGAGTCCCGAGGAAGCAAGCAAAGGTTTCCATATCGGTGCAACAAGACCAGGACCGCCAGGACGGCAGGATGGAGGTCATCGAGGAGCCCACTGCAGCGTCACCACCAGAGGCTTTTGCAGGCGAAGACTACTTTTGTCAGGATAACTTGTACTAGTTGTCTCCCTTCGAATTTGGCCGTTGTGGGATCCCTTCCCGCCTACATTTGGGAAGAGGACCAAGGCCACTATAAATAGGACTTAGCCACCACCATAGAAAGAGGAACCGGAGCTGGACCAGATCCATTCCACCCTCACACCTCACCTCCTGAGGTCGTTCCACCTCTGTACTAGTTCATCCCCAGCCCCCCGAGGCAATCCACCACAAAGCTGGAGTAGGGTATTACACCGCAAGGTGGCCCGAACCAGGATAAACTGTCGTGTCTCTTGTTCCTTGGAATCGTCGAGCAGGCAAACTGGGGAGAGAGAGAGTTCTTCGCACGCACCCCAGAGTTCGAACCTCTTAAGGGTCTACGGAACCCCGAATCCGACAGTGTCTAGCAAGAATGTTTCTTACCTACGCAAAAGCCACAACAGTGATATGCCAATTGCTATTTACCCTTCATAAGGACCCTCTTCATCGAATCCGATCCGACTAAAGTGGGAGAGACAGACACCCGCTAGCCACCTTATGCAACAAGTGCATGTCAGTCGGTGGAACCTGTCTCACGTAAGCGTACGTGTAAGGTCGGTCCGGGCCGCTTCATCCCACAATGCCGCCGAATCAAGATAGGACTAGTAACGGTAAGCAAATTGAACAAATCATCGCCCACAACTACTTGTGTTCTACTCGTGCATAGAATCTATGCATAGACCTAGCTCATGATGCCACTGTTGGGGAACGTAGTAATAATTCAAAAATTTCCTATGTGTCACCAAGATCAATCTAGGAGATGCTAGCAACAAGTGGGAGGGAGTGCATCTTCATACCCTTGAAGATCGCTAAGCGGAAGCGTTACAAAAACGCGGTTGATGGAGTTGTACTCGCGGTGATTCAAATCGCGGAAGATTTGATTCAAGCGCCGAACGGATGGCGCCTCCGCGTTCAACACACGTACAGCCCGTGGACATCTCCTCCTTCTTGATCCAACAAGGGGAGAGGAGAAGTTGAGGGAGAGCTCCGGCAGCATGACGGTGTGGTGGCGGTGGAGCTCGTGGTTCTCCGGCAGAGCTTCGCTAAGCACTACGGAGGAGGAGGAGTAGGAGTTGGAAGGGCTGCGCCAGGGGCAAGGGTTGCAGCTCCCATGCACCTCCCCACTATATATAGGGGTGGAGGGGGCTGGTTTTTTGCCCTCCAAGTCCATTGGGGCGTTGGCAAAGGTGGGAGGAAAGAAATCCCATCCTTTCCCTTCCCCACCGATTGTTATCCCCCCTTTTTAGGGATCTTGATCTTATCCCTTCGGGATATGATCTTATTCCTTCTAAGGGGGGATCTTGGTACTCCTTGACCAGGGGTGTGGGTCCTTGCCCCCACTACCCACGTTCATGTGGGTCCCCCCATGCAGGTGGGCCCCACTTCAAAACCTTCTAGAACCTTCCCGGTACAATACCGAAAAATCTCGAACATTTTCCGGTGGCCAAAATAGGACTTCCCATATATAAATCTTTACCTTCGGATCATTCCGGAACTCCTCGTGACATCCGGGATCTCATCCGAGGCTCTGAACAACTTTTGGTAACCACATACAATTGCCCATAACAACTCTAGCGTCACGGAACCTTAAGTGTGTAGACCCTACGGGTTCGGGAACCATGCAGACATGACCGAGACACCTCTCCGGCCAATAACCAATAGCGGGATGTGGATACCCATATTGGCTCCAACATGTTCCACGATGATCTCATCGGATGAACCACGATGTCGGGGATTCAATCAATCCCGTATACAATTCCCTTTGTCCATCGGTATGTTACTTGCCCGAGATTCGATCGTCGGTATCCCTATACCTTGTTCAATCTCGTTACCGGCAAGTCTCTTTACTCATTCCGTAACGCATGATCCCGTGGATAACTCCTTAGTCACATTGAGCTCATTATGATGATGCATTATCGAGTGGGCCCAGAGATACCTCTCCGTCATACGGAGTGACAAATCCCAGTCTCGATTCGTGCCAACCCAACAGACACTTTCGGAGATACCTGTAGTGCACCTTTATGGTCACCCAGTTATGTTGTGACGTTTGATGCACCCAAAGCATTCCTACGATATCCGGGAGTTGCACAATCTCATGGTCTAAGGAAATGATACTTGACATTAGAAAAGCTCTAGCAAACGAACTACACGATCTTGTGCTATGCTTAGGATTGGGTCTTGTCCATCACATCATTCTCCTAATGATGTGATCCCGTTATCAACGACATCCAATGTCCATGGTCAGGAAACCACAACCATCTATTGATCAATGAGCTAGTTAACTAGAGGCTAACTAGGGACATGCTGTGATCTATGTATTCACACATGTATTACGGTTTCCAGTTAATACAATTATAGCATGAAAAATAGACAATTATCATGAACAAGGAAATATAATAATAACCATTTTATTATTGCCTCTAGGGCATATTTCCAATAGAACCATCGGTCACTCTTGAGAATGGCCTGGTGGGCATGAGCTGGTTATAGGGCACCTGAAGCATCTCGAAGGTCTCGACAGAGAGCACGTTGAGACAAGCGCTGCCATTGATGAGAGTCTTGGTGACAGAGACATTGCTGATGGTGGGCGTGCAGAGCATGGGCAGCGCGCCAGCAGTGGCCGCGCACCTGAGGTGATCCTTGGAGTCGAATGTGATGGCGTACTACGACCACCTGAGGGGGCGCGCGGCCTCGAGCTTTGGAAGGTTTGCGTTCACCTCACGAGAGAACTGCTTGAAGACGCGATTCAAGGCGGGTGCCTGGGCGCCACCAAGGATGCAGGCAATCATGCGAGGTTCCTGGACGCCCCCAGCCCCATCATCCTGATGTTTGTCATCGTTCCTTCTTGGTAGTGGTAGCAGCGGAGGGAGGCCGGCGTTGCCCTGAGGACGGGCCTCACGAGGCTGATCACGCCAGGAGCCCTGGCGGGGCTGATCGCACCAGCGATCCTCATGAGGCTGGTCATGCCAGTCCTGATGAGGGTTGCGGTTGTCCCAGCGGCCTCGGCCGTAGCCTCCTCCACGGCCATAGCCACGGTCACTACGCTCGGGGTGGTGGCCCAGGCGCTCGTCCCGGAGCGCCCTGAGCTCCTGGCAGTCATTGGTGTTGTGGGTGTGAACATTGTGGAAGACGCAGAAAGGGCAGTTATCCTTGGCTGGGTCATCGCGATCGCGGCCATGCTTCAACTCGGGCTCTGCTGCCAGCACGGTGGGGCCCTTGCACTTTGCCTCCTTGGCCTTGACCTTCTTGTCTTCGGGATCGACGTCAGGGAGCTTGAGGAGGGAGAGATGGCCTTCTTCCACCCTAGTGCATCTGTCCACCAGGTTGAACATCTCCAACACCGTGCACAGGTCATCATGGATGGCAAGCTCCTCACTCATCTTGACGTCCGTGACACCCTCGGTGAATGCCGAGATGATGGCTTCGTCCGAGGCTTTTGGGATCTTGAGGCGAACGTTGGTGAAGCGTTGAATGTACTTGCGGAGGGTTTCACCCGGCTGCTGCTTCACGCGCCGCAGGTCATTGACTGTGAGAGCGCGATAGCGGGTGCCCTGGAAGTTGGCGATGAAACGCTCGCGAAGCTCATCCCAAGAGGAGATTGACCCCTCAGGGAGGTGCAAGAGTAAGGAGCGCGCGCCGTCCTTGAGAGCCATGGGGAACCAGTTCGCCATGACCTTGTCATCGCCATTCACCGCCTCAATGCTCAGCGAGTAGAGCTGGAGGAACTCCGCAGGGTCTGGGGTGCCATCATAGCGCGGGGGCAGGTCTGGCTTGAACTTGCCGGGCCAAACGACGCGGAGCAGGTCTGGGGTGAAGGTGCGGCAGCCCGCCGTGCTTACGGGCGCGGCCCACGTGAGGGGAGCACGATCCTGACGCCCATGCGCTATAGCCTCCAGAGCTGCCCGGTCTTGGTGCTGGCGTGGCGGTGCAGGGAGTGCACGCATGTCGTACTGCGGCTGCTGCACCACTTGGCAGCTGGCCTCATCTCGTGCCGGTGCAGGTGCCCCACGCGGCGGGTCGCACGGACACGCGTCGCGCCTGGGCTCAACATCAGCATTGCGCAGAGGAGGATGCAGAGGCGCACCATGAGCTACGTTGCCCGCATGGGATGGCGGGGGACGGAGCAAGTGGGATGGCATCGGGGCCTCGCCGGTGGCGTTGGCGAGCTCGGTGATGCGGCCCAGCCAGGCGTCATAGCCCTCGTTGGCGGGGCAGTAGCGCAGCAGCTCCCGCGCCATGAGTAGCGCAGCCTGCGCATTCACCGGCCCGCGAAGAGCATGGGAAGACGACGTCATGACGGGGGTGAGGGAAGGAGTGGCGGTGCGGCCATCATGCTGCACGAAGGGCGGCAACGAAGAGTCCTGCCGCTCATGAGCAGCAGGGTCGGTGGTAGCGTTAGCTGCGGTAGAAGCGGAGCAGCGTGGAACACCGCGGCCCATGGGCGCCGTCTGGGCGACGCGAGTGTCTCGACGCTCGGCACGAACTCGGCGGGTGTCGGCCATGGGAGCGACGAAGCAGAGACGAAGCGAGGCGGAAGGGAGTTTCGACACGCCCCTACCTGGCGTGCCAAATTTCGGAATCAGGGCTCCGCGGACCCAACAAGGTTTGAACTCTGGAGTGTGTACGAAGATCTATCCTAGCTGCAGCCTCAAGCTCATCGCTCCATGGCTTGGCCTCGTCGAGTTCGTGCGAGCAGGGAAAGAGGGGACACAACAGTTTACCCAAGTTCGGGCCACCTTGCGGTGTAAAACCCTACTCCTGCTTTGTGTTGGATTGGCCTCACGAGGAGGATGAGGATGAACTAGTACAGTGGGTGAGCAGCCTCGTGAGGGCTCAGTGGACGAGAATGGATCTGCCCGAAAAGGATCTCTTCTCTATTGTGGAGACTGGCCTATATTTATAGAGGCCTTGGTACTCTTCCCTCATAGCTTAGGCGGGAAGGGATTCCACAACGGCCAATTTGAAAGGGGACAAGAGGTACATCTTATCCTGACGAAAGGTGGTCTTCGCCTGCAAAGCTTTTGGCCATGACGCAGTGGTGGGCTCGCTGTTGACATCCGTCCTGCCAAGCTCGTGGTCTTGGTCTCGTTGCACCGGAATGGAAACATTTGGGGGATCCCTCGGGAACCCGCACTGGTCCTTGCCTCCTTAGCACCAAAGAGGAAATTGTCCTCCTCTACGCCCGCTGGCGCCCGCCTGGCCTTGGTCGTCATGGCTCACATCATCGCGAGCCTCGTGAGGCGGGGTACCTGCATAGAGATCTCCGCTCCTCAGGAAGCCGCCCCTCGGGAGGTCTTGGTGTCGTTCGCCTCGCAAGGCCGGGGGGCCCTCGTGAGGGCCTCGCTCGCAGAGTCTTGTAGCTGGGCCGTACCGGGCCGTCGACGGGGCCACGCACTGGGCCTTAGGCAGGCAAGTCTGGGTACTCCCGATCCCAGAACGCCGACAAAAGCAATGGGGAAGGTGCACTTCGAGCATTCATTAAGGTACACATCTCTTTCAATTGTCCATGTTAAATGTCTTGCTACGTTCGATATCTCATTCACTTGTACATGTTGCAGCGTCAGGGCTAAAGGTTAAGGTGGTTATCGAACCTTGTCGGTTGTCGTGACCCCGAATATGTATCACCTCAGCGGTCTAGGTCAGCTACAACATCAGATCCCACTTCTAACCATGGGGCTCCTTTGGAGGAGGAGGATGTGGGTGTGGTCACCCAAGAGGTATGCCAATAGCATATATTCATTTCTTGATGCATTGCTAACTTCATCCTCATGCACGTTCTTTTCCATATTGTTTGTTTTTATAATAGGTTGATGATGAGATGACCTTGGAGAACTATCAAGTTCGGTCAACATACATGTTAAAGCCTAGGAGGGGAATCAATAAATACACACCCAAAGACTTCATCGAAAAAGGCAAGAGGACGGTCGGCACCTCGCGGATGGCGGCCTTGGATGATTATGTGGACGAGGTTGAGGAGGAGGAACCGAAGCTGGAGCCGGTTGCTCGTGTTAGGAAGAAGAAGATATCCGCTAGGAGGGGAAGAGGCGGCAATAAGCACGAAAGGAACTAGTCGTCTTCCTTGTTTTCTTATGTAACTCGACTAGTCGTCATTTTCTTATGTCGAACTTGTTATGTTGTTGAACTTTTAGGCTTTGTTGAACTTGTCATATTGTTGAACTTGTAGCAATGTTGAACTTCTTGACTTTCTTCAAGTTGAATCGATGTTTGAGTTGATCGTAATAGCTTAAGTTTTATCATATTAATTCATGAAACTGTCATATTATTTATGCTGCAAATCTGTAATGAAACTGCATAGGAGCTGTTTAGCTTCAGCATGTTGAGATATGTGTGGCACCTAGCTATCAGGTGCTGCACTGCACAGTGTAATGTCCAGAGGGCAGGCATTGCACTGTACGGTGCAGCGCCCGAGAGCTAGGTGCCACACAAGGACTTAGCGAAATTCTGGCCTCTGTTTAGCTGGGAAACCTTCTGTTGCTCACTGGACAGTTGTCCACATGCGCAATGCCTAGCTTCGAGGTGCCACACCATACAGTGCAGCGCCTTGAAGCTAGGCGTTGCACATGTGGACAACTGTCCAGTGAGCAACAGAAGGTTTCCAGCCAGTTATGTGGCAATATTTTCGCTAAGTCCTTCTACGACGCCTGGCCCCAAGGCGCTGCACTGTATGATGTGGCACCTAGCGCTGAGGCGCCACACTGCATGGTGTAGCGCCTAGCATGTAGGTGTTGCACATCTGGACAAATGTCCAGAGAGCAACAGAAGGTTACAGCCAGAAACAAAGTAGTGTGATGCCTAGCTCTGAGGCGCCACACTGCATGGTGTGGTGCCTAGCTCGTAGGCGTTGCACATGTGGACAAATGTCCAGAGAGTAACAGAAGGTTACAGCCAGAAATAGAGTAGTGTGATGCCTAGCTCTGAAGCGCCACACCATGCAGCTCGTAGGCATTGCACATCTGGACAAATGTCCAGAGAGCAACAAAAGGTTATAGCCAGAAACAGAGTAATGTGACGCCTAGCTCTGAGGCGGCACACAGCATGGTGTGGCGCCTAGCTCGTAGGCGTTGCACATCTGTACAAACATCCAGAGAGCAACAGAAGGTTACAACCAGAAATAGAATAGTGTGACGCCTAGCTCTGAGGCGTTGCACTATGTGGTGTGGCGCCTCAGCCGTAGGCGTTGCACTGTGTATTTATGCAGCACTAGTGATGGCAGCAGATTTTTGTGACTATTGAAGAAAACACATATTGAAAAAGACAACACATGGCACACATAGTACTTCACAACACATAGTAGTTCAAATAGAGGAGGAGTTCATACAACCAAATCGAGGAGGAGTCCAAAACACATAGTAGTTGACAACCAAATCGAAGATCATATTTTAGAGGATAACACGGTCATAGTCCACAACCAAATCGAAGATCACATAGCTCTATTGCGTCGAGCAAGGCCCCTTTCGCTTCTTCTTCCTCTCTTCTTCTTCTTCCTCCTCCCTTTTCCTTATGCGGTGAGCCTCCTTAACCACCCTCTCCATGAATATCTTATTCTCCCTCTCTTTCTTTTCAGCTTCGAAAGCCCAAAGTTTCAAGGTTCTTTCTTGAAAATCCTTTAGACGTTTCTTCTCTGCCTCCTCACATTTCATCTTCAACTTGTGCTCCCTCATGATCTCCTCAAAATACAATCTCTCATGTTCCTTCCTCTTCTCTTC
This sequence comes from Thinopyrum elongatum, assembly GCA_011799875.1. Taxonomy (NCBI): domain Eukaryota; kingdom Viridiplantae; phylum Streptophyta; class Magnoliopsida; order Poales; family Poaceae; genus Thinopyrum; species Thinopyrum elongatum. The sequence goes on from CM022299.1 coordinate 233,535,190, forward strand.
GATCTCCTCTTGCTTCTTCTTCTCTAGTGTGGCTGCATCCTCCTCTCTCAGCTTCTTTGCCACCCCGCCATCTCACCTTCGCCATCCTTCTCCTCCACCCCCTTCATTGTTGGTTTTTTGGGTTGAGAAGCCTCCATACCTACGACGAGACAAACGAAATAGTTAGTAATGACAAGAAGAACATATGGAAAAACATGTAAATTACAACATATTAGTGAATAAGGACAACAAGAACATATGAAAAATATGTAAATTGAAACATTATAATTAGTGAGCAACATATGGAAATGGTCTCGAGGTATCCAAACATTCCTCTATAATGACCTTGCCCAAGACCACCACCACGGCCAATATCACCACCAAGGCCAAAACCACCACCATGGCCAAGATCACCAGCAAGGCCAAGACCACCACCAAGGCCAAGACCACCACCACGGCCTAGAGCACCGCCACAGCCTAGACAACCACCACGACCTAGACCACCACCACGAGCTCTACCACCACCACGACCTCAACCACCACCACGGCCTCTTGTAAGTCCTAGTTGCCTCCCTCTTTGTTGCCTAGTTCCTCTTTGGCCTGCCCCTTGTTCGCTACTACCTGGTTGGTTTGGCACTTGTTGGCTACCACTTGGTTGGCTACCACTTGCTTGCCTTGGCACTTGTTGCCTACCACTTGGTTGGCTACCGCTTGCTTGACTTGGCCCTTGTTGAGTACTATTTGCTTGGCTAGGACCTTGTGTACCTCCTTGTTGGCTTGTGCTTGCATCATTTTTCTTTGACCTCTTTCTTGGTTTGGTACACTTTCTTTTGTTGTGGCCCTTACCTTTGCATTCCCCACAACGGGAGCGCTCACGAGGCTCTTGGAATTGGCCGTTGCCCGATTCGCGGCCGCCACCATGGCCCCATCCGCCCATGTCACCTCTAAGACACTTTGTCTTACGTCTACACTGTTTAACAACCTTCAAATCTGGATCCGGCCATAGTTGAACTCCATGGTACTCCGGTCATTGTGATTGGTCAAAGTATGGGTGAAATCAGGGAACCCATGTATTCTTGACTGTCAAGGTTGAGAACTCTGAGAGCCTCACGGTGAGCGGGTGATCGCCGTCCACATTCCTAACGCGATCGGCGGTATACAAGTGTGAGCATGGGAGATGAAGCAACAATGGCCTCCCGCAAGAGCAATCACACCATGTTAGGGAGACCTTGAAAGCCCGACCTCCATGTTGGCAGCCATCGTTTTGTGGTTCCTCCTGGCTCTTTCACTTCGTACAACCAATCGTCGTTGTTATATAGTATAGCTTCTTGTGAGTCCGCCTTCCGTGATTGAAATTCCAACCATTCATCAACCTTGGGTCGGAACTTGTACTTGTACTTCCGCTTGTTCTCACCCTCTATCTGCGCATCCATTTCCATTGAGTGTTTTAGAAAGTACGCATTCATCTTGTCAAATGTGTATTGAACAATTGCCGTCACGGGTAATCCACATACACCCTTGAGCACCCTATTGAAGCATTCAGCCATATTGCTTGTCATTTGACCATACCTCCGGCCATCTTCATCAAAAGCATGTGCCCACTTATTCCTTTCTTGAATGTGCCTATTGAGGAAGTCTTGACCCCTGGGATCAAGTTTTTTGTGTGTGAGCAATTTGTTGTACAAGTTGGCGAACCGCTTGTCGGAGAAAGCGAGACAACAATCTTGAAGATCATCCGCCAACTCCTTAAGGCCACATGTCCTATAGACGTTAGAACAAAAGTGCCTCATGCACCATCGATGGTGCAACAAAGCATGCCCAGGAATGGCAATGTCCATCGTGTTAAGAATTCCTGGATGGCGATCCGATATGACACACATTTCCCTTTGAGCCGGTAATACCTTGGTTCTCAAAAGACGCAAGAACCACTCATAGTTATCATTGTTCTCCACCTCAACAAAAGCAAATGCCAAAGGCAACACCCGGTTATTGGCATCACTTGCTATTGCAACCAACAAGGTGCCCTTGTATTGTCCGGTCAAGAACGTGCCATCAATGGCAATGACTGGCCGACAGTGTTCGAAAGCCCTCACGCATTGCTTGAACGCCCAAAATGCACATCCAAATACTCGAATGGTCCTTCCGTCGTGAACCGTTGTTTTTTCCCCATGAGGCTCGACCACATGAACCATGCCCAGGTTTGTGGCGGCCATAGCTAACAACAACCTAGGGATTCGCTTGCATGCTTCATCCCAATTACCATACAACATCTTAAATGCGGCTTGCTTCGCCTTCCATACCTTGTCGTATTTCACCTTGTAATGAAAGATGGCTTTCACAAGGTCCATGACTTGTTGGATGCTCATTGTTGGAAGTGTGGATATTGAGTTGGAAAGCCTGTAAGCAATGAAATCAGACGTGAGTTGTCTTTGGTTTTGGGACACAACCTTCCCATCCACCCTCTTGCCTCAGCACATGTGACTTGGTACACAACTCACTATGTGCCAAGTGGGCCCTTCTTTCCATGGCCTTGCATGCACAATCCATGGACTGGGGAGAGCAATCAGATGTATTGCCACAACTAGTATCGCTATTGTTTTTTGAAGGTCTGAGGTACACAGTTTCCGAGGTTCTTGGTTATGTGTTGAGGAGGCGGTACATTTGGAGCGTATAATTCTGCTAGGAGTTGTGTGATGACATTTTGCTCCTTGTACTTGTTGTACCAGATTGCATAACTGAGAATTTCAGGAGTTCTTAGGTGGGAATTCAAGTAGTTATCTGGAATTATCCTACCAACAGATGCATAATGGGTTATGTATTTGTTTCCGGCTTATTCTGCAAGCCCAATCCTTTATTTTGTTTTGAGTTGTGGTATTCAAGTTGCTTCGATGTCAAGTGTTGATCCATACCTTTCGCAAATGGTGTTCTCATGTTTCTATGGGAGTGCTAAACCTTCTTGATCATCGAGATTGTCATGTCAATTCTTTTCCAACCGGTGCACTTCCCTTCAAGTTATTCCATACGAGCGCCATTGAGAAGCCTGAGGATTCATCCATTTCATCCGTCCCAAGTTGCCTTTGTTTTCCCACCATCCCACCCTTTTCTTCAAGGACCCAGATATCCTAATCAAGTATCCATTTTATTCGTTAGAACTCTCTCCATTTTCCCCTTCAATGTTCTTATCTGGTGTTTCCTCGTGAAGATGCTCAGCAGCTACAAGTTTATCATTCTTCATTGTTGTTTTCTTCTCCGGTGGACTAAATTCAAGCTTCGGTGTTGGTCATATCTCTTCCTATTATTTCACATGTTTTCCCATGTTTGAATTTCTTATCCAAGGCTCTCTTATTTATTCACCTCTCTCTGTTCATATCCGGAGTGTAGAAGATATCTCAGAAGATTCGTGTTTCCATTCTTATTCCGTTCAAGCTATTTCGAGGGTGTTATCTCATTCAAGCCATTTAATTCAACCAGTGCAAATCTCTCTTTAAAATTGTTCAACGGTGTTTTCTTTTGAGTGGGCCCTAACCCACAGGTCTTTTCCTAGGATCTTACCTGACTCTTCTAATTTTTTCAGAGTGATTCTCTAATTCACTTCAAAGTTTGACGTAAGAATGAATTCCATCAGTCATATGCCTTCTCTAAGATCGCTTTCAAATTCTTTTCATCTTTGGCTCAACCTCTGTATTCTTCATTTCTCTGGAGTGTCTCAAATAATTTTGGTGATTCTCATCGTCATTCTCAGCTTCGAAGACCAAAGAAGAGTTTCCCTTAAATCTTGCTCCGTTCTCTTGAAGATTCATGGTGCTAGTTTCATGTCATCCTCACAATTGTTCCGGTCGTGATTTTTTAATGACCATCACAAATCCTTTTCATGAGTTGGTTCATTTCGATCCTCCGAAGGCTATCATTCCAGAAGAATTCATCATTTTTAGTTTTCAGCTCTCGTTCTCCAAAAACATAACGGTGCATCGTTCAAGTATTCTCTAGTCAGCTTGTCATCTCTTTGTTCTCTTGCATCTAGATTCCCTCAAGTATCTTCGTTCATTTTTCTATTTTTTCCCGGTGATTCGTTCCCTTTGCTTCATTCGTTTTAAATTCTACTGGTGGTTCGTTCAAGTTTTCTCTTCCTTGTTATCATATCAATTTATTCGTTGTTTCCAATTCCTACCGGTGGTTTGCTGAAGACTTTCCCAAGTTGAGCTATATCAATCCTTTTTCAATAAGAATAAGTAGTATGCCAAATCCGTTGCTTGTCATCAATTTAAATTGATGAAGGATATGCATAATGTAATTCTTATTCTTGTTTCATCCAAGTGTTTAATTCCTTCTTCCGCAGTTAATTCATGATATCAATTTCTTGGTTCTCAGTTGATCATCTTTTCTTTTTTGGAGTTCCAAGTTTTTGCAGTATCTCATCACGAAGCTCCATCTAAATCATTGCAAGGCTTCAATCTTATTCTTTTCATCCTTCACTTCTTTCTCATCGTCCTTTTGTTACCGGAGTTCTTCATGGAGACTCTACATGGTGGTTCATCAAAGATTCCTTTTATTAAAGAAGCATTCATCAAGATTCTTGTTGAAGGAGCTCAAGCATTCTTTATCGTGCATTCCGAAATGCAATCCCTTCTCCCTTATCTTTTAAGGTGGTAGTATATCATTCTTCATTCATAAGGAGTAGAGAAGTGAAGTTGTCAGAATGAGATATTTTAAACCCATCTTTTTCTTCCTTGGAGTTATTTGGATTAGATTTCACCTAAAGCCTTCCATTGGGAATGTTGCTAATTGTGGTGATTATCAATGATCCAAGTTTTCTCCTATCCTCTCGGCGAAAGAAGTTATCATCTCTTCACTGATCTCAAGCAAGCAATTGTTTCCGTTAGTGGCAGAATTTCACCTCTAGTTTTGAGATGTTTTCATAAGTCCACGAGGAGTATATCGTTTGATTGTTGATTCTTCAACAACTCCGTTCAATCCTTATTTGTGCAGATGCTCTTTCAAGTTCAATTGGGAGAGATGTTGGTTTTCTCTTCTCCGTTCTTTTCATTCTATTCTTCATTTATTCCGGAGGCATTGTGTTATTGCTCTCATCGAGTATCATCCCATCTTATCAAGTTCATGTTATGTTCCTTGTTTCTATATTCAATCGGAGTGTTGTTCGAATTCTTTCTCTTCCTTTCTAGCTCGTTTCAACGGAATGGTTGAAAATTCTTCCTTGTCCCTTGATTCATGTCTTTGAAACCTCCAAGGTTCACATGGTGTCGTGGAATTGTCACGGCAGATGCCCTAGCATGAGGACTTAGGTGTGGAGCCATTGCGACGAGGTTAGCTTGAAGGGGTTAAAACAGGACAAGGGACATAGAGTTTACCCAGGTTCGGCCCCTCTCAACGAGGTAAAGGCCTACTCCTGCTTTAGGTTGTATTTCTTGGGTTTCGATTACCAGGGAGCGAATACGCTTGACCTAGTTCTCGACTTGTTGTTTCTTGCCCTAACCCGCCGCCGGGTCACCCCTTTATATACACAGGCTGATGCCCGGCGGCTTACAGAGTCCCGGCCGGCTCATACACAATGTGTCCAGCTCGGTGACAGAACTATACTTTCCTTAACATACAAGTTAAACATATGGAGGTTTACGCCCGCGGGCCTCAAGTCTCCTCCGGGTCTTGGGCCTTCAGCAAGCTTGCTTCGTGAACCGCCATCTCTTCTTGGGCCTCTTCATTATGAACCACCAGTGGCATGACCCGGCCCCTCCTGGGCGGGTCATACCCAATAGTTATATCCCCAACATTAGGCCCCAGGTTGATGTGAACTTGTTCATATCAATCTTCAACACTTAGAAAAAATACTTCCTCATCTATCCTCACGGGATCTTATAACCCGCCGTGACATCATCTCCTAGAATTGTGGTAACCCGCTGTGATGTCATCTCACATTAATATCACACGAGGCCCAAATCTTAATATGTCGTCACTTTAATGAATCTCCGAAAATCAAGGCGTCTGTGCTGTCACATATCCATTTTTTAATCTCCTCGATTCCCGCGCATGCCACTTATCCTTTCTGCCTTATAAATAGGGCAAGGGGTCCCTTTCACTTTCCCCCTTGCCTCCTCGTCTTCATCCTCTTCCTCGCAACACCCACACGCCCGAGCTCCGCCGCCGACCTCGCGAACTGCCTCAACTCCGGCCGCTGCATCGACCTGAATGCACCAGAGCACCGCCGCGCGCCTCCGCTGTCCAACAGCTCCGGTAAGTTCTCCTCTTTCCTCACCGCAGATCTCCATTAGGGTTTGCTCAAGTTTATCAGAGTTCATCTCTGCTCTTCCCTAGACATGTAGTTTTTGATCCAAGTGTAGTACCAATCTTGTGCGGTAATAGTTTGGCACTTGTTTTTAATATCTAAACGCCTCCCCTCCATAGAAGATCTCATCTGAGCATGTGAATTGTCCTGCTGCCGCCACTTTAGGTTTAGAATTTTTCTTCATTATCTAAACTGCTGTAGATTCAAAACTATAACATCGATCTGTGAAAACTGTTTGTCCAACACTTAGCAATTTTTCCACTTCACAGATCTGAAAATTGATAACTGTGCGGGCGGCTTAACTCATAAACCGTAATCCGCCAGGTGCCATTAGTCCCCTCTTAAGCCACCAATAGTTTACCTTTATAACTCCAATGCTATCCTCCGGCTTAACACATTTGCATGCATGTTTCATCATTGTTTACCCTTGAACCAACAGCCGGTTTAACCACATAATCTTAAACCGGCATAATCTTCTTTTCAGATCATCAAAAAATGACTAAGACGTTCACTGCTTGCAACTGGGTCCCATCCCGGGTAACTGAGAAAGACCTGAACAACTTTGTTGCAACTGGCACCTTAGCCAAGAAAGAGGATATCCACTGGCGGGTCCCAGGTTTTGAAAATCCTCCTGAGCCCAAGGACGGAGAAGTGATTGTCTTCACTGACCACATGATCCGGGGGTTTAGCCCGCTCGGCTCAAAGTTCTTCCGAGACATACTTCATTTTTTCCAACTTCATCCTCAAGACATTGGGCCCAATTCCGTGTCCAATATTTGCAATTTCCAAGTATTTTGTGAAGCTTGTCTTCAAGAGGAGCCCACAGTTGAACTGTTTAGAGAATTTTATTATTTGAATCGTCAGACAGAGTTTACTGACAGGCCCAGTTTGGAAGTCGATGGAGTTTCCATTCAGAAGAGGAAAGAAACCAGCTTCCCCTACGCCAAGCCGCCCAGTCATCCCAAGGACTGGAACCAGACTTGGTTCTATTGCCAAGACACCTCTCCAGCAGGCGAGAATCCTTTGCCGGGTTATCGTGACCACCGGCTTAGCAACACACATCCACTCCCACCGCGGCTCAGTACGAAGGAACGGGCCAAGTACGCATCCACTTTTTCAAAGCTCAGAGCCTTCATGGCTAACGGCTTGACCGGCATTGATCTTGTTCGGTGCTGGGTTTCTTGGAGGATCCTACCATTAAGCCGCCACCCCGGTTTAATGTGCGAGTACACTGGCAACTTGAGGGATCCCCAACGCCACTGTGAAATTCAACTGTCTGATGCTAAAATCACTGAAGCAACCAAGGCTTTATGGAACGAACCTTGGGTAGAATGCAGTAAAACCGGACTTAGTCCTTATTGCACTTTCAACCAGCCGCCTGCTGTAAGTGTTGCACATCATGCTTCAGTTTAAATCATATTTTCATTAACACTATCCACTTATGATCATTTGACCTCCACATGCCGATTCTCCATTTTGGAAGAAGAAGCTGCAAGATAAACCGGCCAAGCCGACCCGGACCAAGACCAAGGCCACAAAAAGGCCTGCCAAGAAGAAGACCACCGGTCCCTCCGAGTTAAACTTGGATGATGACAGTGATGATGATGAGTCAAAGGTAGAACTTGACTCTCTTGGTTCATTTTTTGTACATCTTATTGGCAACAATTGTTATCAGGAGGAAGCCGAAGCTAGCCGTGCGGGTGATGAAGAGGTAATTGTTCTTTCCTCCGGCTCAGAATCTATGCCAAAACAGAAAACTTGCCAAGCAAACCGGAAGTAAGGTTTTCTCATCCTTTAGCTTATTTGGATCCCAACTTTATTTTGAAGAAGCAGCAACATGAAGCTCGCCGCACAACCCGGAACAGTGGAAGCGGGATCCTTTCCTCTGGCTTACCGAACACCCCAGTTCCTCGCAAGCATCGTCTAGAGGTTTCAACAAACTCCGGCTTAACTTATTCCAGGGCCGGTCTTTTTCGACAACCTCTTAATCCTTCCGATTCAAATTATCAGGGGACGTCTCATTCTTCCTCTGGCGACTCAACGGGGACTCATGTTCCGGCCTTCAAACCGGTGCCTGGGTAAGACTGTCAAGCCTTTGCTTTCAATTATATACTCAATTGCTGTATTAACCTCATCTTGTGTTTCATTCACAAGAGCTATGGCCAAGCCCTGTAAGAAGATGAAGGTGACAAAAAATCCTGAGAACCCTTCTGAGCCGGAGCAGCAATCAGCAGAGACCTCCCACCAAGCCCCTGAAGCCACAATCGATGAACCGCCACTGGTCGATCACAATGTTGACATGGACCAGATGGATGTTGATCTAGCTACCACTAAACCACCAAGCCCCATTAAGCCGCCAAGCCCTATCAAGCCGGCTGAAGAAAAGGCAGATGACGTTGTCATTACTGGCATGGTTATACAGAGCCAGGCCAACTCACTGTCTTATCAAAGCACATCGCTAAAGAAGAAATTTCTGTTGCTGATAAAGGCAAATGGTCAGCCAATCTGGAGAGCTATGCCCACTTCAACGCCCAAGAGATCCACTCTGGGTACTTGAACAGCCTGTACACAAGCCGAGATTTTGAAGCCGGCTTAGTAAATTTGATGAAGGAGTGCTTTGAGGTGAACACCATAGCTCTCTTCATATAAATACACTTCCATTAGCTGCCAAGTTTACTGGACATGATAAAATAGAATGTGCTGTAGACTTATCATAGCTTTGTAGATCAAATCCAGTAGCCCCCAAGGGCCGCTTTATACTTTCAAGATAAACCGGGACTTCCAATAATAGTATTTCAACTTTGCACATGTAGCCCCCAAGGGCCGGCTTAATCTGCCAAGATGAGCCGGGACTTTGAATGTTAATGAGTTAATTTCGCATCTGTAGCCCTCAAGGGCCGGCTTAATCTGCCAAGATACGTCGGGTCTCATTAGCATTTGTGTCTAGAAGATTCAAGCATATAGCCCCCATGAACCGGCTATAGTCATCATGTAGCAATCAGGTTATTATAAACTTGTCTTGAAAAAAGAGCAAGGTGCATTAGCCCCCAAGTGCCAAGTAAAATACTTGTATTGTGCTTGGGACTTTTTAAAATAAGATGATTTTAACTCGGATGTTATTTATATCCTGCAGGCTGAACTCACTGTCAAAAACTCCCAAGTTGCTGATCTTCAAGAAAACATCAAGTCTCAGCAATCTGAAACCTCCAAGGCTAAAACAGAATTGACCACCGCCTTGGCAGAGATAGAAAAAGTGAAGAAAGACTTCAAAGCTGACCAGGCAGGCTGGGAAATAGAAAAATCAGCTCTGTTGAAAAGGGCAGAAGATGCCGAAGCAGCTCTTAGGCCGGTGGCTGAAGAGCTCGCCGGTTTAAAACATCAAATCAACGCCATGACTGCTGCCATCTTCGGTAAATAACGTCATCTCAATTTTTGCTTCCAATGCATTGTAATCACTATGCATCCGGCTTATAGATTTTCTTTATGATACAGGCTCCAGAATTGCTCACCTTGGCTTAGATATGCGCAAGAATTTGAAAGCCGCCTACACCCTTATAGAGAAATTGTATACCGGCGCGCAATGAGCCATCTGCGCAGCTGCTCATAAGAAACAGCCGCCAACCCTTATCAAGGACACCTTGGAGAAGCTATCTGTGCTGCCCCTGTGGATTGATGAACTTAATAAATCAGCTGCCAGAGCCGGTGCTCTCACCACGCTAACCCGGGCCAAAGCATGGCAAGCAGATCTTGAACCGGCAGATTTGGCTAACGGCTGCCCCAGCGTGAAAGAGGACGGGTCTCCCTTCAGCGTAGAAGACTTTGCTTCAATAGCAAGGGAAATGCGGCCTCTAGCCAGTAAGCTGGCTGAAGATACCAATCTGTCACATTATCAGCCGGTTTACGATGCTGACAATAAAAAGGTCAAGGCGCCGATCTATGATTACATGATCTTATTCCTCCAATTCGTAAGCACACTTTTGCTCCTGACATTGACCCGTCAACACTTATTAGTGATGAGGCTGTATTCAGATCTTTGACTGGGATAAACTGGGCAACCTCTGACTTCCAGCCAATGGGTGAAGAGGAGGAGGATGAACCGGCGGTGGATGACCCACAACCTTCAATTCGCCAAGGCCAAGACCAATGGGCCGTAGGCCGGCTTAGCATCTGCTAGCTGAGATACTTTGCCAAAAAACACGTAATTCTTTTGGGCCATCTGCTGCCTTGTAATAGGCTAGCTTTAAACAATTATCTGTCATGCCATCGCGCATGTTTGATCTGCATAACACTTGACGAGCTGTTTTGATCTTCTTTGATGATCCGATGTTAATGCTCATATTCATTATCAATTTTGCCTAAGCATATTGTCATAAACCCTGCATACAAACAGAGCACAAGTACCTTGGCGGTTTACCCCAAGGCTGGTCAAAAAGTCCCTTATAACAAACCACTGGTGACTGACGTCCATAACCAGGGCCGGTTTATCAAAACCTCATATAATCATAACAAAATAAATATCATACCTGTGATACTTATGTGTATTGCTGACTTACCAGGCCATATGCAATAAGGGCAACAGTCCCAACACAGAGCGCAGCACTCTGTGTAATTTATTCACGCTTCCGGCTTACAACGCCTTAGACAGCAAAGGGTATTATCCCCCAAATTTGAGAGTACAGGACTCCAAACATATGATCATCATACACTGGCGACTTAACGTCCAAAGCCAGGCCGGGTTAACAAAACACCGGATGTTATGAAACAAAGATCCACGCATCATGGCCTGAATCAAACTTCAACCATATATCAATATGGCATAAATATAAACCACCAAAAAGATTCAAAGACAAAAGAAAACATAAGATCAAGGCATTCAAAGGCTGCCAAGCCTCAACATCAAGCGCTATTCAAGGGCTGCACAGCCACTGAGTTATTCCTTAATTCAAAACTTTAAGCCGGGCCTCACATGACCAAATCGCCACTTTAACTTTGACAAGTTCAGGGTCTTTAAAAGATTAACTGTCAAGCGTGCGGCGAGTCATTCCAGGATTACCTGGCTGGAGTGATAGGCTTTACAAAGGCAGGATAACCCGGATTTTTGGTGAATACACCTGGCGTCCAAGCCTATTACGAGGGACAATAAAGCTTTTGTTCATTTAACAAAAAAGCCCCCAAGTAATATTGTGATCCAGGCGTACAAGCCGGATCAATAGGGTAATCATAGCTATGCTCAAGGAGCAGGAAGCCCCCAAGTTTTTGCAATCAAGGCGTACAAACCGGATCCAAAGGGTCATAACTATGCTCAATGAGCAGGAAGCCCCCAAGTTTTTGCAATCAAGGCGTACAAGCCGGATCCAAAGGGTCATAACTATGCTCAATGAGCAGGAAGCCCCCAAGTTTTTGCAATCAAGGTGTACAAGCCAGATCCAAAGGGTCATAACTATGCTCAATGAGCAGGAAGCCCCCAAGTGACCTTATGAAGCAAATAAAGGCTCAGATTCTCAGAAATGATATGACAGAGGCCTCGAATCATCAGGGATGCCGGCTTTATTATACTAATCATAATATATACAATGACAAAACTATGTACATCTGAAGAGCCGGTGGCTCAGGTGTAATATGGCCGGAGATGAGCAATATTCCATGGCCTGTGGGTCTCCTCTTCCAACGTGCGTGAGTCCTTGTGGTTTCGAACATCGATAAGGTAGTATGACCCGTTGTTCAGATTTTTGCTGACCACAAAAGGCCCTTCCCAAGGTGGGGATAACTTATGCATGCCAGTTTGATCCTGGATGAGCCAGAGTACCAAATCTCCTTCTGGAAAGGTCCTGGTCTTAACCCGGCGGCTGTGATAACGACGCAGATCTTGCTAGTAAATCACCGAACGAGCCGCCGCAAGGTCATGTTCTTCATCCAATAGGTCAATAGCATCCTGACGTGCTTTCTCATTATCAGCTTCAACATAAGCCGCCACCCGAGGCGAATCGTGACGTATGTCACTAGGGAGAACCGCCTCAGCTTCGTAAACCATGAAGAAAGGCGTGTAACCCGTAGATCTATTGGGGGTGGTATTGATACTCCAAAGCACTGAGGGCAACTCTTCCACCCAACAACCCGGTGTCCTCTGCAAAGGGACCATAAGCCGGGGCTTAATACCTCTCAAGATTTCTTGATTAGCTCGTTCCGCTTGGCCATTAGACTGGGGGTGAGCCACTGATGACACATCAAGCCGGATATGCTCTTGTTGACAGAATTCTTTCATTGCCCCCTTAGACAGATTAGTACCATTACCAGTAATGATACTATGAGGATGTCCAAAATGAAAGATCACCTTTTTGATGAATTGAACCGCCGTGGCTGCATCACATTGGCTGACTGGCTCAGCCTCAACCCACTTTGTAAACTTGTCAACTGCTACCAAGAGATGAGTCTTTTTATCCTTAGACCTTTTGAAAGGCCCAATCATATCCAGCCCCCAGACTGCAAACGGCCAAGTAATTGGAATCATCCTCAATTCTTGAGCTGGCACATGAGCTCGTCTTGAAAATTTCTGACAACCATCACACTTACTGACCAGATCTTCTGCATCAGCATGAGCCATCAGCTAATAAAACCCATGACGAAAAGCCTTAGCAATGAGAGATTTAGAGCCGGCATGATGACCGCAATCTCCTTCATGAATCTTCCTTAAAATTTCACGGCCCTCCTCAGGAGAAATGCATCGTTGAAACACCCCTGTAACACTGCATCTGTGAAGCTCACCATTGACAATAGTCATTGACTTAGACCTCCGGGTTATTTGCCTGGCCAAAGTTTCATCCTCAGGTAACTCGCCCCGGGTCATATAAACCAAATATGGAACAGTCCAATCAAGGATAACATGAAGAGCCGCCACCAACTGTGCCTCCGGGTCAGGAACTGCCAAGTCCTCCTCTGCAGGCAACTTTACTGATGGGTTATGCAAAACATCCAGGAAAACATTAGGGGGCACCGGCTTACGCTGAGACCCCAGCAGGCTTAACACGTCAGCAGCTTCATTTTTCCTTCGATCAACATGCTCTACTTGATATCCTTTGAAATGACCAGCAATGGCATCAACCTCTCGGCGATAAGCCGCCATGAGTGGATCTTTTGAATCCCAAGTTCCTGACACTTGCTGAGCCACCAAATCTGAGTCGCCAAAGCACCTTACCCGGCTTAGATTCATCTCTTTAGCCATCCGAAGACCATGGAGCAAAGCTTCATACTCAGCTGCATTGTTAGTACAAGGGAACATCAACCTTAAAACATAACAAAATTTATCACCTCGTGGGGAAGTCAATATAACTCCAGCCCCCGAGCCTTCCAACTGCCTGGACCCATCAAAATGAATAGTCCAATATGTATTGTTCGGCTTATCCTTAGGCATCTGCAGCTCTGTCCAATCATTGATGAAGTCCACCAGTGCTTGAGATTTTATAGCCATCCAAGGCACATACTTTAAGCCAAGGAGTCCAAGCTCAATGGCCCACTTAGCTACCCGACCTGTGGCTTCTCTGTTTTGAATAATATCCCCCAAGGGAGCAGAACTAACCATAGTGATGGGATGACCAAGGAAATATTGCTTCAACTTGCGACTAGCCATGAACACGCCGTAAACCAATTTCTGCCAATGTGGATATCTCTGCTTAGATTCAATGAGTACCTCACTGACATAATAAACCGGCCTTTGAACTGGATACTCCTTGCCTGACTCCTTCCTTTCAACCACCACTGCCACGCTAATAGCTCTGTTGTTTGCAGCCACATATAAAAGCAAGGGCTCCTTCTCAATAGGAGCTGCAAGAACCGGCGGCTCAACCAGCTGTTTTTTAAGTGCCTCAAACGCCTCATTAGCAGCATCACTCCAGACAAAGTCATCTGTCTTCTTCATCATTTGATACAAAGGGATAGCCTTTTCTCCCAGGCGGCTTATGAACCAACTCAAAGCCGCAATACGACCCGCCAAACGCTAGACGTCATTAATACATGCCGGTTTAGCCAAAGAAGTGATAGCCTTAATTTTCGTCGGGTTAGCTTCAATGCCCCTCTCAGAAACCAGGAAACCCAACAACTTGCCTGCTGGCACGCCAAAGACACACTTGTCCGGGTTAAGCATCATTTTATAGACCCGGAGATTGTCGAAGGTCTCTTTCAAATCATCTATCAAACTCACCTTCTTCCTGGACTTCACAACAATATCATCCACATAAGCGTGAACATTGCGCCCAATCTGGTCATGCAGGCAATTCTGAACACACCGCTGGTAAGTCGCCTGGTCACTCTTGAGCCCAAAAGGCATAGACACATAGCAGAAGGCCCCAAAGGGAGTGATGAAAGCTGTCTTCTCCTGGTCCTTAACTGCCATCTTGATCTGATGATAACCAGAATAAGCATCCAAAAAGCTCAAACGCTCACAACCCGCCGTAGCATCAATAATTTGATCAATACGAGGGAGAGCAAAAGGATCAGCTGGGCAGGCTTTGTTAAGGTCTGTATAATCCACACACATACGCCAAGTGCCGTTTTTCTTAAGTACTAGCACCGGGTTAGCCAACCACTCAGGATGAAAAACTTCAATGATAAACCCAGCCGCCAAGAGCCGGGCCACCTCTTCACCAATGCCTTACGCCTCTCTTCATTAAAACGACGAAGAAACTGCTTGACCGGTTTAAACTTGGGATCCACATTAAGAGTGTGCTCAGCGAGTTCCCTCGGTACACCTGGCATGTCAGAAGGCTTCCATGCAAAGATGTCCCGATTCTCACGGATGAACTCGATGAGCGCGCCTTCCTATTTCGAATCCATTTTAGCACTAATGCTGAACTGCTTGGACGAGTCGCCAGGAACAAAATCAACCATCTTAGTGTCATCTGCCGATTTAAACTTCAACAGGGGGTCATTTTCTGTGGTTGGCTTCTTGAAAGGCGTCATATCTGCCGGGTCAACATTGTCTTTATAAAACTTCAACTCCTCAGTGGCACAGGCCGACTCAGCATACGCAACATCCCCTTCTTCACAGTCCAAAGCAATCTTCCTATTACCATGCACCGTGATGGTGCCCTTATGACCCGGCATCTTAAGCTGCAAATAAACGTAACACGGCCGCGCCATAAACTTGGCGTAAGCCGGTCGCCCGAACAAAGCATGGTACGGGCTTTTGATCTTTACCACCTCAAAGGTCAACTTCTCAGCTCTGGAGTCATTGTCATCTCCAAAAGCCACCTCCAGTATTATCTTACCCACTGGATATGCTGACTTACCAGGCACCACCCCATGAAAAATAGTAGAAGACGCCTTAAGATCTTTGTCAGTCAAATTCATACGACAAAAGGTCTCATAGTAAAGGATATTGATACTGCTGCCCCCATCCATGAGCACCTTCGTAAGCTTATATCCTCCTACCTATGGAGCAACCACCAATGCCAACTGACCTGGACTGTCAACCCGGGGCGGGTGATCCTCACAGCTCCATACAATAGGCTGCTCAGACCACCTTAAATAACGAGGCACCGCCGGCTCAACAGAGTTCACCGCCCGCTTATGGATTTTCTGATCTCGCTTGCACAGGCTTGTGGTGAACACATGATACTGACCACCATTTAGCTATTTTGGATTACTCTGATAACCAGACTGCTGCTGCTAATTCCCTTGACCAGATTGCTGATTGAAACCACCTTGATTCCCTTGACCAGAGCTTGAACCGCCGCCTCCAAACCTAGGTCCATGAGAGCCGGACCCTGAACCGCCGTGCGGGCCATGATTATTCTGGAAAAAGTTAGAGTTCCTATACTCCCTCATAATAAAACAATCCTTCCACAGATGACTGGCCGGCTTATCCTGGGTTCCATGTTTTGGGCAAGGCTGATTCATCATGGCCTCAAGGTTGAACTTTGGCCCTCCAAACCGGGGCGCTTGCGCTTTCCCCTTACGACGTTGGTTATTACTCTGTGTGTTGGTGTTAGCCACAAAGTCTAAACCATCGTCCGCCTTACGTTTACCATTACCACCTTGACCCGCCGTGTTATGCTGTCCCTTTGCATTGCTACCCTTCTTCCCCTTCCCGGCCTTCTCTTCATCAGACTCAGGATCTTTAGTGCTATCAGAGTCGGCATACTTGACGAGAGCTGCCATGAGCTCCCCCATATCACTGCAATTACGCTTAAGCCGCCCCAATTTCTGCTTAAGGGGAAGGGAGCGACAATTCTTCTCTAACATCAGGACTGCTGAACCGGCGTTAATACTGTCCGATGAGTGTACAACGGCTGAGATCCGGCGCACCCAATTGGTTGTTGACTCACCTTCACCTTGGACACAAGAATCCAAATCCAGAATCGACATAGGCTGCTTGCACGCGTCTTTAAAATTTTGAATAAACCGCCTTTTCAACTCTGCCCATGATCCAATGGAGTTAGCGGGCAGGCCTTTCAACCAAGTACGGGCTGGCCCATCCAACATCATGGTGAAATACTTGGCACATGCGGCATCACTGACATCCAACATCTCCATAGCCATCTCATAACTTTCAATCCAAGCCTCTGGGGGCTGGTCCGCCATGTAGTTAGGCACCTTACGAGGGCCCTTGAAATCCTTAGGCAAGCGCTCGTTGCGTAGAGCCGACACTAAACATGGCACACCCAAAGTTCTGGAGGTCACTCCTGCCTCCACCGATGCCGATGGATAAACCGGCGACTGTTGTTGAGCCGCCAGCTCAGCCTCCCGACGCGCTCTGCCCTGATCCACCAAGGTCTGAGCATCACCACCACCGTGCGCCGGGTTATGCCCACGAGGCTGGTTACGGCATTGTTCACTGCTTGAAACTGCTGGCGAATCAATATGTTGGCTATAACTCCGGCTTCGCCGAGGGGTTGAGTGAATCCTTTCGCGACTATACGAATAAGCCGCCTGCTGATCCAATGCCGTCTGAAGAAGTTCTCTAGCCCTCCGTGTCTCTATCACAGCTGGAGACTCGCCCTCAGCTGGTAGAGCCACCAATCGCATTGTCGCAGCAATCATATTATCCAAAGGGTTAGAATAATGACCCGGAGGTGTCGGAACATGCTGAGGCGGAGTATTATTCAAATGAGGCGGGTCCAACTATCGTGGATGAACTGGCGCTCCAGTCACTGGTGCTTTGACCGCCTGGTTCACCGCCGGCGGGTCACTGGTTCCTGCTCCAGGCGTGTTGAAGAGGTTCCTTGCCTCATAAACCGGGGGTAGACGACTTTGGTGCCTCCTCCTCATGATCTCGTTTGAAGCATTCTGATCCAATGTGAGCCAGAAGGAATCTACCTGAATCCGTTGTGCCTGGGCATCCAAAGCAGCCCACTCCGTGGCCATCCTAGCATTCTCAGCCGCCAGTTCCTCCTTGGCTTGAGCGATCTCATCTCGCACCTTCGCCACATCCACCTTATGCTGTTCCTGAGTATCCGAGGTTACCTCCACCCCCATTAAAGTTGCCAAAGCTTCCAACAATTCTGTGAGAACTTGAGCCGGCGGGCGCGCAGAACTGCTAGCACCAGCCGCCGCCACAGCCATTGAACTGGAGGTCATAGCCGCGGCGGTTGTCGAACCAAGAGCCGGCTGTGTACCGGCCATGAAAATCGCAACCCTGTTCGGCGGCTCATAGGGGTCCGGAATACTGTCACCATCGGAACAGCCCCCAAGCCGGCCGTCTTGTACTTGATACATTGAGTTGGTCTCGCCGGTTGATGACTCACCATCAGAGTAGATGGCCATCTCACCACCAGATACAGATCCTCCTTCCAGCTCCGCTCCGTGAACGAAGCCAACAAAGACATGCTTCGGGGCGGCTTGAACCTTGGCGGGTCGCGCGCGTCGAGCCGTTTCGATGATGTCGGTGCAGATGTCTGGCTCAGCTTCCGACTCACCAATCTTGCCAATGAAGACATGGATTCTGCCAAAGGGGACCCGGTATCCGTACTCGATTGAGCCGGCCTCGGGGCCCCAGCCTTCGTCATCGATGTAGAGCTTGCCGTGACGACTCTTAGTCATCCGGCCCATAGCGTATCCCTTAAGCCCTGCGAAGCTGCCCTTCAAGAACTCGAAACCATCGAGCGCCAGCCCCACGGTGGGTGCCAACTGTCGTGGAATTGTCACGACAGATGCCCTAGCATGAGGACTTAGGTGTGGAG
Organism: Thinopyrum elongatum; assembly: GCA_011799875.1. Classification (NCBI taxonomy): domain Eukaryota; kingdom Viridiplantae; phylum Streptophyta; class Magnoliopsida; order Poales; family Poaceae; genus Thinopyrum; species Thinopyrum elongatum. Next base: position 233,553,640 of record CM022299.1, read on the forward strand.
CCATTGCGACGAGGTTAGCTTGAAGGGGTTAAAATGGGACAAGGGACACAGAGTTTACCCAGGTTCGGCCCCTCTCAACGAGGTAAAGGCCTACTCCTGCTTTAGGTTGTATTGCTTGGGTTTTGATTACCAGGGAGCGAATACGCTTGACCTAGTTCTCAACTTGTTGTTTCTTGCCCTAACCCGCCGCCAGGTCACCCCTTTATATACACAGGCTGATGCCCGGCGGCTTACAGAGTCCCGGCCGGCTCATACACAACGTGTCCAGCTCGGTGACAGAACTATACTTTCCTTAACGTACAAGTTAAACATATGGCGGTTTACGCCCGCGGGCCTCAAGTCTCCTCCGGGTCTTGGGCCTTCAACAAGCTTGCTTCGTGAACTGCCATCTCTTCTTGGGCCTCTTCATTATGAACCGCCAGTGGCATGACCCGACCCCTCTTGGGTGGGTCATACCCAATAGTTATATCCCCAACACATGGTGTTCCTTGTTTCTCTTTTCTACCGGAGTGTTTTCAACTTCGCTCGTCTTCATTGTGCTCTTTCTTTCAAGTTTGTTCAACCTCCAAGGTTGTTTGGTTTCACTCATTCGTCAAGAAGCAACTTTGTTTTACCTCTTCATCCGTACCATTCCTAGATCTTGGGGCGAGATCTCTTGTAAGTGGGGGAGAGTTGTAACGACCCGAGACCGACGCTCCAGATGCCTTCCAGTTATTTCGTTGTTGCCGTGTGATTTATTTGCTTGTTGCATTCATCATTGCATCATCCGCATTGCATTGGCACTACATTGTCGTCATTTTTCAAAACTTGCATCTGCTCATAGTTGCCGCTTCTTCCTTGTCTCTGTTGACCTCCTCTTAGATCAACCGGACCGCTCTCTTCTCTCTCTTCTCTGAGCCCATCAAACCCCTTTATCTCCGTGGCCTTTTGTCGGACCCCTTCGCAACCATGTCCGAAATTGCCCCCAAACCCGAACCACTCGGTCATGACCGGTGGATTCGGATCAACTCCGTAATACCCCAAACATCTTTAGTTTCTTCATAGGAATCCCCTATCCTTTTATTTCGACCGCCCGATCTAAATCGGCGGGCCCAAAATTTGCCCCCCTACCTACTTAAACAGGCTAACCCTAGCCCTAGCTGTCCCATCCATCCAATCCTCCTGGCCACCGCCACCCACTGTCTCGTCCTTCCTCGGGATCTGCCCGATCCAACCACAGCCACCATCCGGCCACCTCCCGTGTTTTCCGTGCCACCCAAAATCCTCACCAAGCCGTAGCGTCCTCCTTCCCCGATCCATCCAGCCACCTTCCAATAGAGGCAAAGGTGTCCCGTCTTTTGATGAGATGGTGATTATCATTTTCGAAGGAGTAGACTTTGACAATCCGACTACGAACGTGCGAGGACGTCGCGCCTTAGCAATCGCTAAACCAACTCCGAGAGGTTATTGACCACGCCGGAGCACGATCAACCTGACTGCGAGGGTCTATTTCCTGCAAGCAAATGAAGAACAAGCAAGAAACTGAGATTGCAATCTGGATATTGTGAATATAAGATGAAAGCTTTATTGATCAAGGTGGGGTTATGTGACGTCTTGGTCTGGTCGTTGAACACAAACGAAGTACGCGAAGTTTCAGCATGGCAAACTTTAATCTAAACAAAACCCAAAGTCTAAACGACGCCCTAAGGGCTGTATATATGGAGGAAGAGGGGGGGGGGGATTTTGTGGCCCTTCTTGAAGTGAAGTCGTCCTCGACGGAAGCTCATCTTCCTCACCCAAATAAGGCTTCAAATCTGGAATGTTAAAAGAGGGACTAACCCCAAAATATGCAGGCAGCTTAAGTTTATATGCATTATCATTTATTTTCTCTAACACCTTAAAAGGACCATCAACACATGGCATTAGCTTTGATTTGCACAAATCAGGAAACCTATCCTTACGCAAATGTAACCAAACAAGATCTCCATGTGCAAAGACAACATGTTTTCTACCTTTATCTCCAGCAAGTTTATATTTCGCATTCATACGCTCAATGTTTTCCTTAGTTAACTCATGCATTTTTAAGATCAATTCAACACGTTGTTTAGCATCAAAATTAACCTTCTCTGAAGATGGAACAGGCAACAAATCAATAGGTGCACGAGGTAGGAAACCATATACGATTTCAAAATGGCACATCTTAGTAGTAGAATGCAGTGAACGATTATAAGCAAATTCAATATGAGGCAAGCATTCTTCCCACATTTTCTTGTTATTCTTCAAAACAGCCCTTAGCATAGTAGACAATGTTCTATTGACTACTTCAGTTTGTCCATCAGTTTGGGGTTGACAAGTAGTACTAAAAAGCAGTTTAGTCCCCAACTTAGCCCATAAACATATCCAAAAGTGGCTAAGAAATTTAGTATCACGATCTAAAACAATAGCATTTGGCACACCATGCAAGTGAATAATTTCACGAAAGAACAAATCAGCAACATTAGCAGCATCATCGCTTTTATGACATGGTATAAAGTGTGCCATTTTCGAAAATCTATCCACGACAACAAATATGCTATCCCTCCCCTTCTTTGTTCGAGGTAATCCTAAAAAAAATCCATAGATATATCCTCCCAAGGAACACTAGGTATAGGCAAAGGCATATATAAACCATGAGGATTGAGTCGTGACTTAGCTTTTTGACATATAGTGCAACGAGCAACAAAGCGCTCCACATCCCGTCTCATCTTTGCCAAAAGAAATGTGTAGCAAGTACATCCTCCGTCTTCTTCACGCCAAAGTGTCCCATTAATCCTCCTCCATGCGCCTCCTGCAACAACAAAAGATGAACGGAGCTAGTTGGAATGCATAGCTTGTTAGCACGAAACACAAATCCATCATTAACGACGAACTTGTTCCATGTTTTCCCTTCTTTACAATTCTGCAATACATCTTTAAATTCAGCATCATGCACATATTGATCTTTGATGGTCTCCAAACCAAATATTTTAAAGTCAACTTGTGAAAGCATAGTATAACGACGAGACAATGCATCAGCAATAACATTTTCTTTACCCTTCTTGTGTTTAATGACATAAGGGAAAGTCTCAATGAATTCAACCCATTTAGCATGTCTACGGTTCAATTTTGCTTGGCTTTTAATGTGTTTCAAAGATTCATGATCAGAATGTATAACAAATTCTTTGGGCCATAAATAATGTTGCCATGTATCTAAGGTTCGAACAAGAGCATATAATTCTTTATCATAAGTAGAATAGTTCAGACTAGGCCCACTCAATTTTTCAGAAAAGTATGCAACATGTTTGCCATCTTGTAATAACACACCTCCCAATCCAATTCCACTAGCATCACATTAAAGTTCAAAAGTCTTACTAAAATTAGGAAGTTGGAGTAAAGGAGCATGTATCAACTTATCTTTCAGTACCATGAAGGCTTCTTCCTGTGCAGTACCCCACACAAAAGGCACATCCTTCTTAGTAAGCTCATTGAGAGGTGCAACAATGGTGCTGAAATCTCTCACAAAAAGCCTATAGAAACCAGCGAGTCCAAGAAAACTTCTCACTTGTGTGACCGTCTTGGGCTGCGGCCAACTCTCAATAGCTTCAATCTTGGCTTTATCAACTTCAATTCCCTGTGGAGTAACAATATAGCCAAGAAAAGATACTCGGTTGGTGCAAAAGGTGCACTTCCCAAGGTTACCAAACAAACGTGCATCATGTAGAGTAATAAAAATAGCACGTAAATGTTCCAAATGTTCCTCCAAAGATCTGCTATAAATCAATATATCATCAAAGTAAACTACCACAAATCATCCAATGAAAGCACGTAAAACTTCATTCATTAATCTCATGAAAGTACTAGGTGCATTAGTTAACCCAAAAGGCATGACTAACCACTCATATAATCAAAACTTAGTTTTAAATGTTGTTTTCCATTCATCTCCCAATTTCATATGAATTTGATGGTATCCACTACGAAAATCAACTTTGGAGAATATTGTAGAGCCACTCAATTCATCAAGCATATCATCTAGCCTAGGAACAGGATGACGATAATGAATAGTAATATTATTAATGCCTCTACAATCAACACACATACGCGACGTAGCATCCTTTTTTGAAACTAGTATAATAGGAGCAGCACAAGGACTAAGAGATTCGCGTACATAACCTTTGTCGAGCAGCTCCTATACTTGACGCATAATCTCCTTCGTCTCCTCTGGATTGGTATGGTATGGCACACAGTTTGGCAGTGAAGCACCGGTAATTAAGTCAATCTGATGCTCAATCCCGCGAATAGGTGGTAATCTCGGTGGCACGTCTTGTGGAAAGACGTCAGCGAACTCCTGCAAAATGTTAGTGACGGCAGGTGGCAAAGAGGAAGGCACATCCTCGAATGAAAATAATGCCTCTTTGCACACAAAAGCATAACAAACAGATTTGCTGAAATCTAGATCATCAATATCATATTTGGTGGCAGGTAAACATGCACTTTTCAATTTAATTTCAGAAGCAACACTAGATGGTTTATTATTAGGCATCATTTGTTGCTCAAATTCTTTTGCCACAATCTGATTTTCACTCTTATTTTTCTCCTGTTTTGCTTTATTAGCTCTATTAATATCATCTTTCAAAATGGAATCAGGAGTCATAGGAAGCAAAGTAATATGTTTATCCTTATGAACAAGAGTATACTGATTGTTTCTACCATGGTGTACATAATTTTTATCAAATTGCCATGGTCTACCAAGTAATAAGGAACATGCTTGCATGGGTACCACATCACAATCAACATAATCAGCATATGTAGAGATACTAAAATGCACACGAACAGTACGTGTTACCTTAACCTTGCCACTGTTTTTGAACCATTGGATATAATAAGGATGTGGATGTGGTCTTGTGGTGAGAGATAGCTTCTCCACCATCTCCATGCTAGCCAAGTTGTTGCAGCTCCCTCCATCTATGATGACGCGAACAGAACGTTCCTTGACAACTCCCTTTGTATGGAACAAATTATGCCTCTGATTTTCCTCAGCTTGTGTGACCTGCACACTCAAAACACATTGAGCAACTAAACTTTCATACCTGTCAACATCTTCAGTAGCCACGTATTGCGTCTCATGATCAGAATCATCTCCACTGTGTTCTTCACTTGTAATAAGAGCCAAAGTCTCCTCATCATAGTCACTAGTGGACTCATACCCACCATCCTTAGTAGCAATCATAACACGCGGAGATTGGCATTCTCTCGCATAATGACCTCTACCCTTACAACGATGACAAAGAATATCATGTGTGTGCCCTGTTGATGCCATGGATGAAGAAGAGCTCTGTGCAGGCCCAGTAGGTGTGCTCTTGGCAGATAGTGGTGGTAGTGCCTGCTTTCTTGTATCACGGCTGGAGGTGGCAGCCGACGGAGGTGCCGGTGTAGCAGAATGTGTGGAATAGAAGATGCACGCGGTGTCCATGATGAAGGTCGACCTACAGAAAAATTAGTCCGCGCCAATGCCTGTCGATCCTGCACTTCATGTTCAGCTTTGCAAGTAAAATGGAATAAACGAGTGATATTGTTATACTCCTTATACTCTAAAATGTTCTGAATCTCTCTATTTAATCCACCGATAAAACATGCAAGCATAGCTTCATTATCCTTAACAATACCACATCTAATCATGCCAGTTTGTAATTCCTGATGATACTCCTCTACAGAATTTTTTCCTTGTCTCAAATGCTGCAGTTTTTGAAGTAATTCACGTTGATAATATGGTGGAACCCAATGAGTACGCATAGCAGTTTTCAAAGCTGCCCAAGTAGTAGGGATATTATCATGATATAATCTACAATGTTCAGACCACCAAACAGAAGCAAAACTAGTGAATTTACAAACAACAGCAGCAACACGTCTATCCTCAGGATATTGTAAGCATGTGAAATGTTGTTCAGTTTCTAACTCCCAAGTAAGATATACATTAGGAATGTATCTACCCTCAAATGGTGGAATATTCAATTTTAGTTTAGGAATATGGTCATAATCTCGTACCTGAGGTGGTGGTGCAGCCCTACCATTGCGAATATATGCATGAGGTCGACCTGCTGGTGGTGGTGCTGGTGGTTGCACGTAGTTCTGATTTTGATCAACCTCATCCTCGTAATAGTCCTCCACCTCTACAGTAGCAGTAGGAGCTATAGAAGCATCAACAGCAGCACCAGAAGTTTGTCCTGGCTCAAGAGGAACACGCTGCGTTCGCCCTGTTGGATCGCGGCGTGGAGGTGGTTGTTGATGTTGTTGCAATGGTGCAACAGATGCGGGTGGTGGTTGTGGAAGACACGCGAGTACTTCATCGAACTTGGCGTCCAACTTGGTGTCAATTGTCTTCTCGATGTCATCAATCCTCTCCAGTGCCTTTCCAAAGCTGGCCATCACATCTTCCACCTGTTGACTCAACATTTGCTGAACTTTATCATGAAGCTCCTTCTTCGTCAAGTTCTCCCAGTCAATCTCGTCGGCTTGTGGTCCTGCCATGGTTAGCAGCAATAGAAACACACAAGAATATGATCCTACTGTCGGATTCAGGGCTCCGCAGACCCAAGAAAGGTTTGAACTCTGGGGCGTGTGCGAAGAACTCGACCTCTCCAGCCAACTGATTCGTCACTCTCATGGCCTAGCTTGATGAACATGAAAGGAAAGAGACACGGCAGTTTACCCAGGTTCGGGCCACCTTGCGGTGTAAGACCCTACTCCTGCTTTCGGGTGGATTAGCCTCGCGAGGGGCTGAGGATGAACTAGTACAGAGGAAGAACAACCTCACGAGGTCTGTTCTTGTGTGGGTTTGAGCTGAGGATTCGATCCCTCCTACGGTGGTGGCTAACCTATATATAGTGGCCTTGGTCCTCTTCCTCCAAAATGAAGGCCGGAAGGGATCCCACAATGGCCAATTTTGAAGGGGACAAGTAGTACATCTTATCCTGACAAAAGGTGGTCTTCGCCTGCAAAGCTTATGGTCGTGACATCGTGGTGGGCTCGGCGATAACACCCATCCTGCCATCCTGGCGGTCTTGGTCTCGTTGCACGGGAATGGAAACCTTTGGGTGATTCCTCGGGACTCCGCGCCTGCGCTTGCCTCCTTAGTACCAAAGAGGAAACCTGCTACGCTGCGCCCGTTGGTGCCCACCTGGCCTTGGTCGTCATGGCTTGCATCACTCGAACCTCATGAGATGGGTGCCTGCATAGGAATCTCCGCTCCTCAGGAGCCAGCCTAGGGAGGCCGCTCCCTCCGGAGGTCTTGGCGTTTTCCGCCTCGCGAGGCTTGGCCCCTCGCGAGGGTCTTGTCTTGCCGATGTTGAAGATGGGCTGTACCAGGCCGCCGATGGAGCCACGCCGTGGGCCGCAGGCAGGCAAGTCTGGGTACCCTAGTTCCCAGAACACCGACAGTAGCCCCCGGGCCCAAGGCGCGCTCGGACTTGGCTTCGGGGCGAAACCAAAGGGCAATGGCGAAGCACCGCGGGCCCCAATCACATGCGGACCAAGTTGACATGTGGCGCCTAACGGGACGTGGGCATCTCCGCTTCCCCACACTGCCTCGGCAACCATCCGACTTGACAACTGCCTGTTGCATGCAGAAAAGCCATCATTACTCGAGATCGTGGGAGGCCGGTAGTTGGCCTTCCTCCGGCTATAAATGGGAGAGGGGGCGGATCCCCCTGCTCATCTCCGTCTTGTCGATGCTTGCTCCTCCTTCTTCCTTTCCATCCCACCATCTTGTCGAAGCGTCCATGGCGCCGGTGAGAAGGTTTTCCGCTGCAGAAAAGGGGAAAACCCCTCAGGTGGAACCTGAGCTACTCTCGCTGAAGAAGAGGCCTGATTGCTCCCGTGATGCCGTCGTGGAGCCCACGGCGACGCGGCCTTGGCATGAACGGGCTCCACCGGGCTTCCCGGTCCCCGTGTATGCTTGCGCGCAGAGCCCCATTCATGGAAGCGATGGATGTGGCGAGGAGCGGGGCCGCGGAGAAGGACAAGCGATGGATGTGGTGTGGGCGGCAATGCCACCGCGCACATGGATCCGGCTCCCACGATCCCTTATGAGGGAGATACCACTGAGGGGGCCCGTCGAGTTGTGGCTGCAATGCGCCGGATGCTGCAGCCAAGCTTCTGAGGCGGAAGTTGAGGTGGTCGACTCCGGCAATGTCTTCATGACCCGGGGATGGGGCGCGATCGCCCGCGCCTGCCGCCCTGAAGGAGGCCACGCCATCCACTTTGAATATGACGGAGCTTCGACGCTCTTCTTTAAGGTCTTCGGCGACGACGGCCGGCGCCTGAAATGCTGCCCCAGGGGATGCGGCCAAGGCGGCAATGCCATGGGCGGTGAACTTGCCCTTGGCCTTGTCCACGACTCCTCCACCAGCAGCAGCGCCTCATCGGACTCGAGCGATGACGATAGCTATGAACCGCCGAGCCGCCGTGCTCGGACCGCAGTAGCAGCGCTGCCCCGGCGTCATCGGTGACGCCACCAAGTCCGTGTCTCTTTAGGGGATTTTTCCTTTTGCTCAATCTCTGCACAAAACCATGACGAGCCCTGTGGGGGTATGTAAAAAACTGTGGCGTTTTTAGCTTAATGCTTATTATTTCCAATCAATGCTGCGTTTTACGCTTCTTGCTGTGGCACGGTTCCCCCTTTCATCCTTGCGGTAGCTTAGTGCTCTACGTCGATAGGACCCAGTCCCCAGGTAGGCTTCAGCCGTCGCTGGTATGCCAGGTCGCGATGCCATGGTCAAGGCCAGGAGGTGAGCGGCCCGAGGTCCGATAAGGGCCCCTGAGGCGCGATGCTCAGGGGGTCCCCTTTGGCGCACAAGCGGCTTTCGAAAGACTGAAAGGGAAACATCCTTGCCCGAGCGAGATCGCGAGAGGCAAAACACTGATCGTAAGGTTCACGTCTGCGTGTATGGGGTGACTTATCTTGGCGAGCCTGCGGTGATCTTTTCACTGTGAGGACAGCTTTTGGTGCAACGCCTGGCTGTGTCCCGGTGGCGGTGGCGCTCCCAGGCAAGACTCGCGCTGACCCCTTCTTCCTTGCTCATCTAGGTGCTCTACGTCCTCGGGTCCCGGCCCTCGAGCGGGGCTCAGCCGCCACTGGTATGCCAGGTCGTGATGCCGTGGTCAAGGCCAGGGGGTGAGGGCTCAAGAGCTAGTAGGAGCCCCTGAGGCGCGTTACTCAGGGGGCCCCCTTTAACGTGCAAGCGATTTACGTGAAAAAGGAGTGGCTGGCCTTGCGAGGGGTTGCGGCTCGAGGTGCTGGCGGGGCCGCTGATCCCGGCTCAGGAGGTCCCTGCAAGTTAGCCGAAGAAAGAAAACATAGCCGCGCTTGCTGTCCTGCCGGTGATCTTCCCGCAAGGAGACGAAGGCACTAAGGACCCGGTGAGGTGACGTGCGCGGGGCTGGCCGCGAGCCAGAGCTCTGTCTCTCAGATTTATCAGCGCTGTAGGGACGGACCCGAGCACAGGCGCCGTGCCAGTAGCCCCCGTTGCGGGACGAGCAAGAGGCGGGTTAGCAACACGTAGAGGTCGCGTGGGGTGACTCCATAGGTAACGAGACGGCAGGGGTAATGTTGAATAACCATGATAACACAGGCATGCATACTGGTCTGGAGTACATGAATCAAGATGGTGCGGCTTCGGGACTGGCCCTGGAAGCTTGAGGATAATGCAGCCCGAGGGGCGCCCTTAATTGAACGAACCAAAAAGTCACCTGGCAACGTCGTCGTAGAAGTGTTGGAGCAGCTGAAGATGTGTGCTCCAGAGGTCGCTCCTCACGAGTCGTCTGGCTCCTAAGCCTCGTGAGGCTCCGGAGGTCCGGGGGGCTCGAGAGGGTCCGGCACCTCCTCCGTCAGGATTGCCTCGCACCGGGCCTCGTGAGCCACTAGAACTCTCCTCATGTGGTGCTGGTGCGAGGCAGCTGCGTTCGGCAAGCCAAAAGGCATCCGGACATAGCTGTGAGGGCGGCCTCCACACCAGCAACCGCGGGACGGCCAGAAGAGCTCCTGAGAAGCAGCCCTGTTGAGTCCTGGGATGTTGACGCAGACGCGTAGCTCGCTACCCATGTCAGGGGCGGCAGCTGCACTAGGTGCTGCGGGGCGACGCTCGCCACGCATGGCTCGCACCTCCTGAAGCTCCTCGATTGCCTTGGTGATGAACTCCTGAGCGCCTGGCACCCTGCGCCCTGTTCGCGGGAGCGCGCGTTGAAGCATGCCTCCACATGGTGCCCGAACACCTCCCTCGTGACGCTGGCCAGGTCAGAGGCCCTCCAAAGGAGAGCCCCCGAGCCCAACCTGAGAGGGGCGCCGGGCGCGCCTTCCTATGCGAGAGGGGAAGGCGCCCCATCAGTAGGTGCGGGGCCTAAGGCACGACCATTGGACGCCCCAGCCTCCTGAGAATCTCTGAGGAGCAGCTGCTTCTTCTTCTTAGGGACGGCCTCAGGAGGATGGATGGCGCCCTCGCCATCCGAGTTCTCCACCGCTGCGGCTTGGTAGGTGCGCTCGAGGGAGCACACTGCATCCTTCTCATCACAGGTGACCATGATGACGCCGCTGCTTCCTGGCATCTTGAGGACATTGTAGCCGTGGTGAGTCACCGCCATGAACTTGGCAAGAGCTGGATACCTGAGGATGGCATTGTACGATAGACGAATGTGGGCGACGTCAAAGTTGATGAGCTCGGTGCGGTAGTTGTCGCGCTTGCCGAAGGTGACAGGGAGACGGATCTGCCCTATGGGGATGATGGAGCCATTGATCACCCCTGAGAAAGGCTTGGTGGGCATAAGCTGGTTGTATGGCACCTGGAGCATGTCAAATGTCTCGACGGAGAGGACGTTGAGCCCCACGGCATCATCAATGAGTGTCTTGGTGACAAGGACATTGCTGATGGTAGGTGAGCAGAGCATCGGGAGCGCGCCAGTGGTGGCTGCGCACTTGAGCTGATCCGTAGAGTCGAAGGTGATAGCGTGCTTGGACCACCTGAGGGGACGCGACGCCTCGAGCTTGGGGAGGGCTACGTTCACCTCGCGAGCGAACTGCTTGAGGCGCGATGGGAGGCGGGGGCCTGAGCGCCACCCAGGATGCAGGCAATGGCATGAGGCTCTTGGAAGCCCCCGGCCCCATCATCTTGGCAGTGGTCGTCGGTCCTCCTTGGTGGCGGCGGCAGTGGAGGAAGGCTGACGTTGCCCTGAGGACGATCCTCATGAGGCTGGTCCCTCCAGGGGCCGTCACGAGGCTGGCCCTGCCAGCGGTCCTCACGAGGGTGATCACGCTAGTCCTGGCGAGGGCACGGTTGTCCCAGCGGCCCCCACCATGGCCTCCTCCACGGTCGTACCCACGATCATTGAGCTTAGGGCGGTGGCCAAGGCGCCCGTCTCGGATGGCACTGAGCTCTTGGCAGTCGTTGGTGTTGTGGCTGTGGACATTGTGGAAGATGGAAAACGGGCAGCTGCCCTTGGAGGACTCAGGGTGGTTGCAGCCGCGCTTCATCTCGGGCTCGGCTGCAAGCACAGCCGGGCCCTTGCGCTTCACGTCCTTGGCCTTGGCCTTCTTGTCTTCAGGGTCGGCCTCCGGGAGCTCAAAGAGGGAGATGCGAGCTTCCTCTGCCCTCGCGCACCTGGTTGCCATGTTGAACATCTCCAGAGCCGAGCATAGGTCCTCGTGTATGGCGAGCTCTTCCTTCATCTTGACATCCCGGACGCCATTAGTGAATGCTGAAATGATGGCCTTGTCCGACACCTTAGGGATCTTGAGGCGAACGTTGGTGAAGCGCTGGATGTATTTGTGCAAGGTCTCCCCTGGCTACTGCTTGATGCGCCGCAGGTCGCCTGCAGCAAGGGCGCCGTCGCCCGCAGGCGCTGTCTGAGCAACGTGGGTGGCGAGGGTCGCCCGGCGCTTGGCATGAACTCGACGAGCGTCGGCCATGAGAATGGCAGAATGGCGGCGAAACGACCAACGGACGAGAGGCTTTGACACGCCCCTACCTGGCGTGCCAAATGTCGGATTTAGGGCTCCGCAGACCCAAGAAAGGTTCGAACTCTGGGGCGTGTGCGAAGAACTCGACCTCTCCAGCCAACCGATTCGTCGCTCTCACGGCCTAGCTTGATGAACAGGAAAGGAAAGAGACACGGCAGTTTACCCAGGTTCGGGCCACCTTGCGGTGTAAGACCCTACTCCTACTTTGGGGTGGATTAGCCTCGCGAGGGGCTGAGGATGAACTAGTACAGAGGAAGAACAACCTCATGAGGTCTGTTCTTGTGTGGGTTTGAGCTGAGGATTCGATCCCTCCTACGGTGGTGGCTAACCTACATATAGTGGCCTTGGTCCTATTCCTCCAAAATGAAGGCGGGAAGGAATCCCACAACGGCCAATTTTGAAGGGGGACAAGTAGTACATCTTATCCTGACGAAAGGTGTTCTTCGCCTGCAAAGCTTCTGGTCATGACGTCATGGTGGGCTTGGCGATGACACCCGTCCTGGCGGTCTTGGTCTCATTGCACGTGAATGGAAACCTTTGGGTGATTCCTCGGGACTCCGCGCCTGGGCTTGCCTCCTTAGCACCAAAGAGGAAACCTTCTACGCTACGCCCGCTGGCGCCCGCCTGGCCTTGGTCATCATGGCTTGCGTCACCCGAACCTCATGAGATGGGTGCTTGCATAGGAATCTCCGCTCCTCAGGAGCCAGCCTAGGGAGGCCGCTCCCTCCAGAGGTCTTGGCGTCGTCTGCCTCACGAGGCTTGGCCCCTCACGAGGGTCTTGTCTTGCCGATGCTGAAGATGGGCCGTACCAGGCCGCCGATGGAGCCACGCTGTGGGCCGCAGGTAGGCAAGTCTGTGTACCCTGGTTCCCAGAGCGCCGACACCTACAGACTACTAAAAAATGGTGGTGTCACAAATCCGTTAAGCAAATCTCAAATTCTTACCAGTTCTTACCCAGCAGCCGGTGGTGATCGGCAGCCGTTGTAGTCAAAACTCTCAAAGCTTGGACAGAGCGATTGCCAGGTGGTGTCAAACGCACTATGTAGATGTATGTGGAGCTGGGAAGGCTTATGATATGGTGGCAAAAATGTCAGCAATAATCAATTCAGAGATGCAAAATTGAATAAACGCTCAACGACGGTACTGTGCTGGTCCTAGGCTAGACCGTGCTAGAGACGCGAGCCTAGAACACTAACAAAATCACAGCGCTGCACATAAACAAGGGAGGAGCACACTCTGAATCTCTTTTTTTCCCCATTTTTTCACTTTTTTTTCACCTTTTTCCTCTTTTTTTTGCTCCGCAACATTTTTTTTTTGAAAAAGTCTACAAATGGTCTAAAAACTGCCTAGCCAGAATTTTCCAGACTTAGTTTTTTTTAGTTTGGAACTATTTTTCTTCTACGGGTGGCACGAAAGTTGGGGAGTCCTACTCTGTCATGACTCAGAGTATGGCGTTATCTGGAAATCGAAAACAATGTAACAAATACTGGACTCAGACTAGGACTGGTGGCAGAGATGAATCTGGTGGAACTCGGACTTGGTGGCAGAGATATGTTGGTCGGTGGAACACGGACTGGTGGCGAATCTGTGATGGAGGTGGACTCGGATTAGCGTGATGATGGCGGATATGTGGTATATGGTAGTGGCAATGACGATGGTGGTATATGATAGCGATGATGACGATGGTGGTATATGGCAGCGGTGGTGATGATGGTGGTATATGGCAGCGGTGGTGCCGATGGTGGTATATGGCAGCGGTGTTGACGATGGTGCGACGACGGCGTGATAACTTGTGAACAGAACTCGAAACTCTAAAGGACTAGACACTAAGACCAGCAACTTGACACGATGATGCAACCACAAATTCAACAAAGCAAAACTCTAAAAAGATTATGCAAAGGCTCAGATTGGTTCGGATATGATGAAATAACCCTAATATTTTTTTGGCTTTTTTTCGTGGACTATAGGTATGAAGAACAGACTCGATCTAAACTACGAAAACTGGAAAATCTCACCGAGCAACCTGGAAATATGATACCACTTGATAGAGGCAAAGGTGTCCCGTCTTTCGATGAGATGGTGACTATCGTTTTCGGAGGAGTAGACTTTGACGATCCGACTATGAACGTGCAAGGACATCGCGCCTTAGCAATCGCTAAACCAGCTCCGAGAGGTTATTGACCACGCTGGAACATGATCAACCTGACCACGAGGGTCTATTTCTTGCGAGCAAACGAAGAACAAGCAAGAAACTGAGATTGTAATTTGGATATTGCGAATATAAGATGAAAGCTTTATTGATCAAGGTGGGGTTCTGTGATGTCTTGTTCTGGTCGTTGAACACAAACGAAGAACGCGAAGTTGCAGCTATGGCAAAGTTTAACTAAACAAAACCCAAAGTCTAAATGACGCCCTAAGGGCTATATATATGGAGGAAGAGGGGGGGGGGAATTTCGTGGCCCCTTGTAGCAGGGGTCCAAAACAAACCCTAACTCTATTTTCCCCACACATACTGACTCTAAAAACAGCCAATACTTCAGTATTTCGAATTTACATGGGCCTGGCCCAATAATAAGGTGACACTGCACCTATAATAGCCTCTGGACAAAATTTATGAAGTGACATCTTGTATATTTCATCCAAGGCTTCATGCACTCATTATGGTGGCTTCAATGTCCTGAAATCATCACTTGTAACTCCGTTCTTGTTCCCCTTGCGCATGCCATCATCTCCATGCTTGATCTTGCTCCAATGTTCATCCTTCTTGTCCAAGCTAGGCCCTTCATTTGTAAGAAAGACAAATGTATCCAATTTAGGCAGCATCATATTCTCATGAACATTAGAATCATTACCAAGAAATGAAAGTACCTGGTAATTTAGTTGGCGTGCACGAGCTCTAGTAATTGGTCCAATATGTATAGTAGCCGGGGCTGTGGGTGTAACAATGGTATTGATGTCCTCATCACTTTAGTCCACGCGCTCGCAGCCCCAAGCGCGAGAAGCTTCTCCTGCGCTTGTCCCCGAGCCTCACTCCACAAACCGCGGGCTCGTCTCTGTGCCGCTCCGACGACCCAGCGCCCGAGCGACCGTCCTGTAGTCTCGCCGCTCCCCTCAAGTCCCGCTGCCCGAGCAACTCTCCAGGATCTCGCCGCCGCCTCGACCTCGACCTTGCCGGAGCAGACCACCGGCCTCCTCTGCCTCCCTTTTCTCACTCCCGACCTCTCCTTCTCCATAATTCCTCTCTCTCTTGGTTCTTAACTGCCGCCTGGCTCTTGTTCTGTTGCACAGGAGCTTGCAAACCACCATGGACGTCGTCCCTCGCCAAGTCCTCACCCCATGCTGGTTCTACGCCTTGCCGTCGCGTCGCCGCCGGTGAGTTGCCGCCGTTTGACAAGGGCCCCTCTTGGCCTCCCCGCTCCCTTCCCCGATTTGTTTCTCTCTGAAACTCTCTCCCTCGTTGAACAGAGGACAGGCGCTGCCTTCTTCAGCTCCGCCCGCACGCCACCTCGCCAGAGAATGTCGTCTCACGCCCGGCGCCACGCCGAACCCATGCCTCCTCCGCTGCTTCACCGCCTCCCCGTGCCTCGCCCTGCATCCCCGCTGCCGCTCGCTATGTTGACCAGAGCCACGTCCCGCATCGAGCGAGACCAGCGCCATTGCGTTGGCCTCCTCTGCCGAGCCGGGCCTTGGCCCATGGTGAGGCCACCCCCAGCGCCTCCTTTTTTTCTACTATTGGGCCTGCTCCAGTTTCAGATCGGCCCGTGTCATGTTGTTCCTGTTCTGTGATTTTTCTATTACCCAGAGAACGTCAGTTTTTCACAAAAAGCCCTAGAGCTCATGCATTTAATATCTCACAAACTATGCATCGGAATTAAACAATTTATATACGTAAAATGTTTAGAATTTCATCTAGTTTCATAATTTGCAACTTTCATCTATGTTCAAATTTTTTAAAATTGTTGTTTGCATTAATTTGCTTAAATGTCATGCTAAAATGGTTTATTTCATAACTAATTAACCGCAGCTCCGAATTTAATAAACTTTATATGTAAATGGGGTAGAAAAATGTGTAGGATAACATGGTGGCATTACTTTGCATATTTAACAACTCTAAAATTGTGTTATAGGCAGAACAGTATCAAATTCGAAAATTGCATATGGGGACTTTCCGGAATTGTTATTTGTGTTTCCGGCCTCATTTCAACTTGCCTAAATAGGTAGATTACATATGCTTCAGCTCTTGCCATGTTAACCACCATTTAGTCTTGTCATGTACATAAATGAGAGTGAACTAAATAAATGAATGTGGTGTTTTGTCAATATGCAACTCATTGCATATTGAGCTCCACTGAATTTGTAGTATTATTTGTTGCACTTTGCCATGCCATGACTCATTAAAATGGACATGCATCATACTTGGTTGCGTATCATGTCATGTTTATGTGATGGTTGATTACCATATTGTTTGTTTCTTTCCGGTTGCGCTTCTTGTCGATAGTTCCGGTTACGTTGCAATTGTGAGGATCCATTCCACTACGTTGGTTCATCTACTTCATGGACCTGGTCTTCTTACTAGCGGAATTTCAGGCAAGATGACCATTACCTTGGATACCACTACTATCTTTGCTTGCTAGTTGTCTTGATGCTATCACTATGTCGTGCTACCTACCACTTGTTTGTCAAGCCTCCCAAATTGCCATGACAAGCCTCTAACCATTCCACCATCCCAGCAACCGTTGTTTGGCTATGTTACTGCTTTGCTCAACCCCTCTTATAGCGTTGCTAGTTGCAGGTGTCATGCAGGTTGTTCCATGTTGGGACATGGATATCATGGGATATCACAATATCTCTTATTTAATTAATGCATCTATATACTTGGTAAAGGGTGGAAGGCTTAGCCTTTTGCTTGATGTTTTGTTCCACTCTTATTGCCCTAGTTTTCGTCATACCGGTGTTATGTTCCTTGATTTGCATTCCTAACACGGTCGGGGTTTATGGGCCCCCTTGACAGTTCGCTTTGAATAAAACTCTTCCAGCAAGGCCCAACTTTGATTTTACCATTTGCCTAATAACAACTAAAACTTGCATAGGGACCGGCTAGCACCCGAGGATAATTAATCAACAACCCAGGCCAGTGCTCCTCATGAGTGTTGGTCCAAACCGGGCAGCTTGCGGGGCCACCACGGGGAAACTCGAGGATTGGTCTTACTCGTAGCTTGTCCCATCCAATCGTGGCCTGAGACGAGATACACGCGGCTCCTATCAGGGTGTCGGCACGTCGGGAGGTCTTGCTGGTTTTGTTTTACCATTGCCGAAATGCCTTGTGCACCAGGATTCCGAGCTTGATCGGGTTGTCCCGAGATGGAGGTTTTTGCCTCCGCTGATCGTGAGAGTTTATGATGGACTAAGTTGGGACACCCCTGCAGGGTTTAATCTTTTCGAGAGCCGTGCCCGCAGTTATGGGCAACTTGGAAATTTATAATATGTGGTTGTAGAGAACTTGACACTAAACTTCAATTAAAATACATCAACCGCGTGCGTAACCGTGATCGTCTCTTTTCGAGGAAGTTCGTGAAGAGAACACGGTGGGGTTATGTTTGACTCGTAAGTAGTTCAGGATCACTTCTTGATCGTTATGAGTTTGTGACCGTTACACGTAGTTACTCTTCTTACTCTTGTACTCGTAAGTTAGCCACCATACAAATGCTTAGTGCTTGCTGCAACCTCACCACTTAACCATTCCATACCCATTAAGCTTTGGTAGTCTTGATACCCATGGTAATGGGATTGCGGAGTCCTCGTGGCTCATAGATTACTACAACAATAGGTGTAGGTACAGGTAATGCGTTGATCTGACGTGAGAGCAATGGATGCTTGCTTGTTGGGAGTTCTTCTTCCTTCTTGTTCGATCAAGGGATAGGTTCCGGGTCGGGAGCCTGGGTTTAGCAGGGTGGATGTCGTTCTTCTTTTTTGTTTGATTTCATCCGTAGTCAGATCCTGCTCTTCTGTATGATGATTGCTATGTATTGATGTATTCATGTTGTAGCTTGTGGCGAGTGTAAGCCTTTATCTGGTATTCTCATCTATTCAATACATGGTTTGTTGTAACAATATCCACCTTGCTATGCGCTCGAAATGCGCTTGTGCCCCAATCATGAGTTCATCACGTGATTGGGATAGAATCGCATCTTGGGCGCTACAAGTTGGTATCAGAGCCTTACCGACCTCAGGAGCCCCCTTGATTGATCGAACCGTTGCCGTTGTCGAGTCTAGAAAAAAACTATTTTGAGTCTAGTTATATTCTTTTTACTCCTTATCCCCTTCGTCGCTCTGGTGAGGATTTGTGACGTAGGTGTTTTGATTCCACTACTCTTCCCACTCAATTTTTTTAGGATCACGCGGGTATTGTTGGAATCGTTGCGATACCGATGTGATGGGAATTCAGTCTTGGTGCCTCCCGATTGTATGGATTGGACCCGGGGAGTTGAGCACCAAGGTGTTTTCGTCACAGTTGTTATCATTTTAGTTCCGGAATACCAGAGGATGCCGACATCGAAAATGCTTCTATACTCTTTGTGGTGAGAGTAGTTTGGCGCCACCCAGTACTAGGGACAGCGATCAGATGTATTGCCACAGCTAGTATAGCTGGGTTTTTTCGAAGGTCAGAGGTACATAGTTTCCGAGGTTCTTAGTTATGTGTTGAGGAGGCGGTACATTTGGAGCGTAGAATTCTGCGAGGAGTTGTGTGATGATGTTTTGCTCCTTGTACTTGTTGTACCAAATTGCAAAACCGAGAATTTTGGGAGTTCTTAGGTGGGAATTCAAGTAGTTATCTGGAATTATCCTTCCAACAGATGCATAATGGGTTATGTATTTGTTTCCGGCTTATTCTGCAAGCCAAATCCTTTGTTTTGTTTTGAGTTGTGGTATTCGAGTTGCTTCGATGTCAAGTGTTGATCCATACCTTTCGCAAATGGTGTTCTCATGTTTCTATGGGAGTGCTGATCTATCTTGATCATCAAGATTGTCATGTCAATTCTTTTCCAACCGGTGCACTTCTCTTCAAGTTATTCCATATGAGCGGCGTTGAGAAGCCTGAGGATTCGTCCATTTCATCCGTCCCAAGTTGCCTTTGTTTTCCCACCATCCCACCCTTTTCTTCAAGGACTCAGATATCTTAATCAAGTATCCATTTTATTCGTGAGAAGACTCTCCATTTTTTTCCTTGAATGTTCTTATCCGGTGTTTCCTTGTGAAGATGCTCAGCAGCTACAAGTTTATCATTCTTCATTGTTGTTTTCTTCTCCGGTGGACTAAATTCAAGCTTCGGTGTTGGTCATATCTCTTCCTATTGTTTCACATGTTTTCCCTTGTTGGAATTTCTTATCCAAGGCTCTCTTATTTATTCACCTCTCTCTGTTCATATCCGGAGTGTAGAAGATATCTCAGAAGATTCGTGTTTCCATTCTTATTCCGTTCAAGCTATTTCGAGGGTGTTATCTCATTCATGCCACTTAATTCAACCAGTGCAAATCTCTCTTTAAAATCGTTCAACGGTGTTTTCTTTTGAGTGGGCCCTAACCCACAGGTCTTTTCCCAGGATTTTACCTGACTCTTCTAATTTGTCCAGAGTGATTCTCTAATTCACTACAGAGTTTGACGTAAGAATGAATTCCATCAATCATATGCCTTCCCTAAGATCGCTTTCAAATTCTTTTCATCTTTGGCTCACTGTCAGGACCCCGATTCCAAGTCACATCGATCTAGCTGGTAACATCTCATATCACTTTGCGGCCTCACGCACGGTATTCCCACGGGTGTCGCCTTACCATGGCCCGGGACCGTTTGCGCCTTTTGGCTCACGTATATGATAGTGTCGCTAGCATCCATATGACAGAGAAACCGGGCCGACATGACTAGTCATGAACCCAAAGTGGCGCTAACTTACGGGGACAGGCATACATGACCCAGGAACGAACGTGTCGGTCATCAGCGAGTGAATTCGGGCTGTAGCAACTGGGCTAGCAGGACTCCGGGAATCCGGGCTGTAGCAGGCTAACAGGACTCCGAAAGACACCGCGTGACGTTTCCCCGAAGGGACAGACGCAAGATCGAGGAAGGACACATGCCGGCCAGTCTAAGTGTTCCGGAGCAGTAGCAAGCTAACAGGACTATGGTAAACTAGGCTGTAGCGGACTACCAAGGCTCAGTGGAAGCACCAGACTACATTTCCCCATAAGAGAGGCTACCAAGGATAAACAACTAGGTTGTCAGATCCCACACATACCAAGCATTTCAATCATACACACAATATGCTGGATATGGGCAAATACAACATGGCATCACAACAAGACTCTACGACTCAGAGTATTTATTCATTAGGCTCCGAGGAGCCAAGTATTACAAACATGGGTCTCATGACCCAACATTCAGAGCATACAAGTCAAAGCACATGCGGAAGCCTATCATGTCTGAGTACAGATATCTACAAATGAAAAAGGCTGAGAAGCCCGACTATCTACCAGATCCTGCCGAGGGCACAAGATCGTAGCTGAGGTAACAAGCTAAACGTCGAAGTCCACGTGGAACTACTAGCGAGACTGAAGTCTCTCTGCAAAACATAAAATAGGCAAACGTGAGTACAAATGTACCCAGCAAGACTTACATCAGAACTATCTACAAATGCATCGGTATCAACAAAGAGGGTGGTGGAGTTTAACTGCAGCAAGCCAGCTTTGACTCAGTGGCTATCCTGAACTACGAATGCTGGTAACTCTTTTGAGGTGGCGCACACGAGTCCACATATTCACCATATCAATACACCACTATGGATCCGCTCCCGTCTCCCTACGAGAACGCCATCCATGGCACTCACGCTTATCTTGCGAGTTTTAGAGTATCCACTTTCACTTGTCTATGAACAGTACAGGCAACCCAGAAGTCCTTTACCGCGGACACGGCTATTCGAATAGATCATATTAACCCTGCAGGGGTGTACTCCTTCACACACGCTCTCGCCACTTACCACCATGTACACGTCGTGTATCTCGGCAACCTTCAAGCGGAAGCCTGGCGAGGGAGTCGGCCACGACCTGACTAACCACACAAGTCTCTAGTCCAGGTTTATCGCCTATTCGGGTTCCATCCGCGAGGAGATCCGGCCGGAGTTTCGCTCACAGCCCCAAACGATGTGTGCAGGGTTCCCGAGACACCAAACGGGCGCCCGGTACACCGTGCCACGGTGTATCTACCGCAACATAGCCCACCCCTAGGGTCAGCGCTACGCACGGCACCCAACACATATCCTACAAACATCAGAAACTAGTTGCAACTCCTGGACAGAGAACAAGGGCGGCTAATAAGTTGAGAGAGTCAATTAAGGATCCCAATGTGTGGTAGTAGCTGTTCATGGATCACAAACACAGAACTCAGTTCCTGAGGACGGCTTCAATGAGACAACCCACCATGTACTCCTACATGGCCTCTCACCAATACCTTTACCAAATTGCGTTCACACACTTAGCTCTCAACAGCAGGACATGTTCACACGCCTCTGAATCATCCCCGATGAATCAGACCAGACTCAACTCTAAGCAGTAGCAGGCATGACAAACAAGCATAGATGAGTAGGCACATCAGGGCCCAAACAACTCCTACTCATGCTAGTGGGTTTCATCAATTTACTGTGGCAATGACAGGTCATACAGAGGAAAGGGGTTCAACTACCGCAGCATGTAAAAGTTGAATCGTTGTTGTCCTAATGCAGTAAAAGAGAGCAGAAGCGAGAGAGTGGGTTTGTATCGGAATGAACAAGGGGGTTTTGCTTGCCTGGCACTTCTGAAGATAGTATAGTTCTTCATCGGTGTCATCGATCACATCATCGGTAGGTCATCTACTGAGAGGGGACAATTACCGGCAAACAAGGAAGAACACAATCAATGCAATGCAACAATATGATGCATGATCATGACATGGCAATATGTTGTGGTTTGAGCTAATGCAACTAGAAACCAGATTGAATGAAGTTGGTTTGAACCAAGGGTTCAAATTCAAACTCCATATGTGCTTAGTTAAATGCCAATTATGCAAATTGCCATATACAGCGACCTTAGGTTGTTCAAACATGCATGCAAATGGTACAGATGGAAAGATTGGATTTTTCTGATCCAAAAACAAATATAAATCTTTGCATTTGGAGTTACAGATTAATTTCTATGAATTTTTGAAGTTTTGGGCATTTTCTGGAATTTCCTGAATAAAAATAAATCCAGAAAATGTATTACTACGTCAGCATTGCGTCAGCACTGCGTCAGCAGGTCAACTGTGCGGTCCAGGTCAAACCTGACCAGTGGGTCCCACTGGTCAGTCTCACAGTGCTGGCTTATGTCACGGATAGGTGGGACCGGTCAACGACCACGTCAGCAGGGTCAACTCTGACGCGTGGGTCCCGCTGGGTTAATCTAAACTAAACAGGAAATAAAACCCGGGGTTAATTAGGGCGTGGGGCCCATCCGTCAGTGGCACCAGCTTTAGTTAACTACAGTTAGCTCCTAAACTAATGACGCCACGTCGGCCACCGGCGTTTAACCGCCGGCGACCTCAGATCGCGGCGGCGTCCGCGTCGGGATTGCGCTACAGGGCACAGTTTAGGGCGTGGTTGGGTTCTATGGAGAGCTGGGGCTGAGCTGCGCTTGTGGTGGTGGAGCTGGACCAGATGGTCACCGGAATCAACGCCGGCGACGAGGTTTGCGGCGGTCGTGGTTCGGCCGTGCTCGAGTTCCTCGCTAGGGTGTTCGGGAGGAGGAGCTGGTGGTGGCTACGGGTGCGCGGAGAGGTTCTAAGCACACTGGTGTGCTCGGGCACGGGCTGCAGTGACCGTGGCCTCGGCGGCGACATGACCGGCGGCGAGGAGCTACGGCCATGGTGGGGAACGGAGCTAGAGCGCGCATAAACGAGGGGGTGAAGAAGGGTTCGGAGCAGGATCTCACAGCGGATCCAGCGGCATGCTCAGTGGGCTCATGGAAGGACGTACGGTGATGGGGCGTTGATGGCAATCTCGGGCGGCCGGCGAAGAAGAAGACGGCGGTGACGGCTCCACGGGACGTCCGGCGTCTCGTGGCTTGACGGAGAGGTAGCAAGCGACGTGGCAGAGCTTCTGGGCGCATCGGCGAGGCGTGGGGTGGCTGGTGGCCGCGGCCACTGTCACCTCCTCGTCGCCCCACCCTATCCAGCAGCTCCGCCACCGTCCTCTCCGTCGAGCAGACCGAGCCTCGAGCGCTCGTTCGCCCTGAAGCCACCGCACCGGTCTCGTCTTCACCGCCCGTCGTCGGAGATCCACTTCGCCGCCCCGCTTGCTCCGGCTCGTCCCCGACACCTCCGACCCACTCGTCCGACGCGCCGTGAGCCCTGCTACCTCCTCCTCCTCTCTGTTTGCCTTCTCATGCACCACAGCGACCACACCGAGCTCGCCCGCACCCGCCGCCGCCTCTGCACGTCGCCGTCGTGGCCACAGCCACGTTGGCTCGATTCCGAGCACGCCATCGTCTTCACCGCATCCCCAGGAGCCCGCAGCACCACTTCACGCACCTCGCCGTGCCCCCTAGCGACAAGCCTGAGCTCGCCCGAACTCCGGCAGCCGCACAGCTCATCGCCGGCGTCGTTTCCGGCGACCCCGAGCCCAACCACTAGCACCACGCGACGCGGCTCGCTTCCAGCTACACGTAGGTGGCCTCCGCCGTCCATTTGGTCGCCGGAGGGCGAAACCCGCACCCTCCGCCGTGTCTGGACGTTGTCGGCGGTTAAACGCCGGCGAGTCAGCCCAGTTTGACCAGGGATTTGACCCCCCTGGGTCACTGACGTGTGGGCCAAAGGCCTTAACTAATCAAGTTTAGAAATAGATTAGTACTAATTAACTTAGGTTAGTTAGTTAGACACTGACATGTGGGCCCCAGCGCCAGGTTTGACCTGGGCGGCCCTGTTGACCCTGCTGACGTCACAGTGACGTAGTGCTGACGCAGTTAATCATTTTCTGGTTTTTAATAATTCAGGAAATTCCAAAAAATGCCCAAAACTTCAAAAATTCATAGAAATTAATCTGTAACTCCAAATGCAAAGATTTATATATGTTTTTGGATCAGAAAAATCCAATCTTTCCATCTGTACCATTTGCATGCACGTTTGAACAACCTAAGGTTGCTGTATATGGCAATTTGCATAATTGGCATTTAACTAAGCACATATGGAGTTTGAATTTGAACCCTTGGTTCAAAACAACTTCATTCAATCTGGTTTCTAGTTGCATTAGCTCAAACCACAACATATTGCCATGTCATGATCATGCATCATATTGTTGCATTGCATTGATTGTGCTTCCTCTCTGTTGCCGGTATTTGTCCCCTCTCAGTAGACGACGTCCCGACGATGAGTTCGATGACACCGATGAAGAACTATATTATCTTCAGAAGTGCCAGGCAAGCAACCCCATTGATCATTTCGATACAAACCCATCTTCTCGCTTCTGCTCTCGTTTACTGCATTAAGACAACGCGTTTCAAACTGCTGTGTGTTGCGGTAGTTGAACCCATATCCTCTGCATGACCTGTCATTGCCACAGTAACTAGATGAATCCCACTAGCATGTGTAGGAGTTGATTGAGCCATGTCTGTGTTTCCTACCATGCTATGCCTACTATGCTTAGAGTTGTGTCAGGTCTGGCTCATCAGGGTGATGAACTAGAGTGAATGGTTGTGTCGGTAATGAGAGTGAAGTGTTGAACATGTTTTGGTAAAGGTATCGATGAGAGGCCATGTAGGAGTACATGGTGGGTTGTTTCATTGAGGCCGTCCTTAAGAACTGAGATCTGTATGCGTGATTTAAGATTCAGCTACTACCACACATTGGGCCCTGAAATATGACCCCTCTCGACTTACTGACCCCTCTCGTCCTCTGTCCAGGAGTTGCAAGTAGTTTCTGGTGTTTGTAGTATGCTGGAGGCCGTGCGCAGCGCTGACCTTAGGGGTGGGCTGTGATGCGGTAAGCACGTGGCCGGTGTACCGAGTCGCCCGTTTGGTGTCTCGAGAACCCTGCACACATCGTTTGGAGCCGTTGAGGACACCCCGGCTGGATTTCCTTGCGGATGGAACCCGAATAGGCGATAAACCTGGACTAGAGACTTGTGTGGTTAGTCAGGTCGTGGTCTACACCCACGTCGGCTTTCGCTTGAAGTCTGCCAAGCACATGTCGTGTGCAGACGCTAAGTGGTGGAAACATGTGTGACGAAGTACACCCCTGCAGGGTATAAAACTATTCGAATAGCCGCGTCCACGGTAAAGGACTACTTGGTCGCTTATGCAGTTCATAGACAAGTGAAAGTGGATACTCTAAAACTCGCAAGATAAGCGTGAGTGCCATGGATGGCGTTCTCGTAGGGAGACGGGAGCGAATCCATAGTGGTGTATTGATATGGTGAAAATGTGGACTCGTGTGCGCCACCTCAAAAGAGTTACCAGCATTCGTAGTTTAGGATAGCCACTGAGTCAAAGCTGGCTTGCTGCAGTTAAACTCCACCACCCTCTTTGTTGATACCGATGCATATGTAGTTAGTTCTGATGTAAGTCTTGCTGGGTACATTTGTACTCACGTTTGCTTAATTTATGTTTTTGCAGAGAGACTCAGTCTCGCTAGTAGTTCCGCGTGGACTTCGACGTTTAGCTTGTTACCTCAGCTACGATCTTGTGCCCTCGGCAGGATCTGGTAGATAGTCAGGCTTCTCAGCCTTTTTCATTTGTAGATGTCTGTACTCAGACATGTTAAGCTTCCGCATGTGCTTTGACTTGTATGCTCTGAATGTTGGGTCATGAGACCCATGTTTGTAATATCTCGCTCCTCGGAGCCTAATGAATAAATACTCTGAGTCGTAGAGTCTTGTTGTGATGCCATGTTGTATTTGCCCATATCTAGCATATTGTGTGTATGATTGAAATGCTTGGTATGTGTGGGATCCGACAACCTAGTTATTTATCCTTGGTAGCCTCTCTTATGGGGAAATGTAGTCTGGTGCTTCCACTGAGCCTTGGTAGTCCGCTACAAACCCGCACCCTCTGCCATGTCTGGACGTCGTCAGCGGTAAAACGCCGGCGAGTCAGCCCAGTTTGACCAGGGATTTGACCCCCCTGGGTCACTGACGTGTGGGCCCAAGGCCTTAACTAATCTAGTTTAGAATTAGATTAGTACTAATTAACTTAGGTTAGTTAGTTAGACACTGACATGTCGGCCCCAGCGCCAGGTTTGACCTGGGCGGCCCTGTTGACCCTGCTAATGTCACAGTGACATAGTGCTGACGCAGTTAATCATTTTCTGGTTTTTAATAATTCAGGAAATTCCAGAAAATGCCCAAAACTTCAAAAATTCATAGAAATTAATCTGTAACTCCAAATGCAAAGATTTATATATGTTTTTGGATCAGAAAAATCCAATCTTTCCATCTGTACCATTTGCATGCATGTTTGAACAACCTAAGGTTGCTGTATATGGCAATTTGCATAATTGGCATTTAACTAAGCACATATGGAGTTTGAATTTGAACCCTTGGTTCAAACCAACTTCATTCAATCTGGTTTCTAGTTGCATTAGCTCAAACCACAACATATTGCCATGTCATGATCATGCATCATATTGTTGCATTGCATTGATTGTGTTCTTCCTTGTTTGCCGGTAATTGTCCCCTCTCAGTAGACGACCTACCGATGATGTGATCGATGACACCGATGAAGAACTATACTATCTTCAGAAGTGCCAGGCAAGCAAAACCCCCTTGTTCATTCTGATACAAACCCACTCTCTCGCTTCTGCTCTCTTTTACTGCATTAGGACAACAACGATTCAACTTTTACATGCTGCGGTAGTTGAACCCCTTTCCTCTGCATGACCTGTCATTGCCACAGTAAATAGATGAAACCCACTAGCATGAGTAGGAGTTGTTTGGGCCCTGATGTGCCTACTCATCTATGCTTGTTTGTCATGCCTGCTACTGCTTAGAGTTGAGTCTGGTCTGATTCATCGGGGATGATTCAGAGGTGTGTGAACATGTCCTGCTATTGAGAGCTAAGTGTGTGAACACAATTTGGTAAAGGTATTGGTGAGTGGCCATGTAGGAGTACATGGTGGGTTGTCTCATTGAAGCCGTCCTCAGGAACTGAGTTCTATGTTTGTGATCCATGAACAGCTACTACCACACATTGGGATCCTTAATTGACTCTCTCGACTTATTAGCCGCCCTTGTTCTCTGTCCAGGAGTTGCAACTAGTTTCTGGTGTTTGTAGGATATGTGTTGGGGGCCGTGCGTAGCGCTGACCCTAGGGGTGGGCTATGTTGCGGTAGATACACCGTGGCACGGTGTACCGGGCGCCCGTTTGGTGTCTCGGGAACCCTGCACACATCGTTTGGGGCTGTGAGCGAAACTCCGGCCGGATCTCCTCGCGGATGGAACCCGAATAGGCGATAAACCTGGACTAGAGACTTGTGTGGTTAGTCAGGTCGTGGCCGACTCCCGCGCCAGGCTTCCGCTTGAAGGTTGCCGAGATACACGACGTGTACATGGTGGTAAGTGGCGAGAGCGTGTGTGAAGGAGTACACCCCTGCAGGGTTAATATGATCTATTCGAATAGCCGTGTCCGCGGTAAAGGACTTCTGGGTTGCCTGTACAGTTCATAGACAAGTGAAAGTGGATACTCTAAAACTCGCAAGATAAGCGTGAGTGCCATGGATGGCGTTCTCGTAGGGAGACGGGAGCGGATCCATAGTGGTGTATTGATATGGTGAATATGTGGACTCGTGTGCGCCACCTCAAAAGAGTTACCAGCATTCGTAGTTCAGGATAGCCACTGAGTCAAAGCTGGCTTGCTACAGTTAAACTCCACCACCCTCTTTGTTGATACCGATGCATTTGTAGATAGTTCTGATTTAAGTCTTGCTGGGTACATTTGTACTCACGTTTGCCTATTTTATGTTTTGCAGAGAGACTTCAGTCTCGCTAGTAGTTCCACGTGGACTTCGACGTTTAGCTTGTTACCTCAGCTACGATCTTGTGCCCTCGGCAGGATCTGGTAGATAGTCGGGCTTCTCAGCCTTTTTCATTTGTAGATGTCTGTACTCAGACATGATAGGCTTCCGCATGTGCTTTGACTTGTATGCTCTGAATGTTGGGTCATGAGACCCATGTTTGTAATATTTGGCTCCTCGGAGCCTAATGAATAAATACTCTGAGTCGTAGAGTCTTGTTGTGATGCCATGTTGTATTTGCCCATATCCAGCATATCGTGTGTATGATTGAAATGCTTGGTATGTGTGGGATCCGACAACCTAGTTGTTTATCCTTGGTAGCCTCTCTTATGGGGAAATGTAGTCTGGTGCTTCCACTGAGCCTTGGTAGTCCGCTACAGCCCGGTTTACCGGAGTCCTGTTAGCTTGCTACTGCTTCGGAACAATTAGACCGGCCGGCATGTGTCCTTCCTCGATCCTGTGTCTGTCCCTTCGGGGAAACGTCACGCGGTGTCTTTCGGAGTCTTGTTAGCCTGCTACAGCCCGGATTCCCGGAGTCCTGCTAGCCGAGTTGCTACAGCCCGAATTCACTCGCTGATGACCGACACGTTCGTTGCTGGGTAGAACCTCTGACAAAAATGATGGACATTTTAGAAGGGCATTTCAGGTTCATTGAAAAAGATTTTAGTAAACCCTAGTTGTTTCCAGGGGGGTGCTGGGGGTTCTATCATCCCCATTTCAAGTTTCTGGAAAAGTTTAAACATGATGCAACACTCTAATGCATGAACTAGCTAGGGTGTGACAACTACGCTGTCAGGACCCCGATTCCAAGTCACATCGATCTAGCCGGTAACACCTCATATCACTTTGCGGCCTCACACACGGTATTCCCACGGGTGTCGCCTTCCCATGGCCTGGGACCGTTTGCGCCTTTTGGCTCACGTATATGATAGTGTCGCTAGCATCCATATGACAGAGAACCCGGGCCGACATGACTAGTCGTGAACCCAAAGTGGCGCTAACTTACGGGGACAGGCATACATGACCCAGCAACGAACGTGTCGGTCATCAGCGAGTGAATTCGGGCTGTAGCAACTGGGCTAGGAGGACTCCGGGAATCCGGGCTGTAGCAGGCTAACAGGACTCCGAAAGACACCGCGTGACGTTTGCCCGAAGGGACAGACACAGGATCGAGGAAGGACACATGCCGGCCAGTCTAAGTGTTCCGGAGGAGTAGCAAGCTAACAGGACTCCGGTAAACCGGGCTGTAGCGGACTACGAAGGCTCAGTGGAAGCACCAGACTACATTTCTCCATAAGAGAGGCTACCAAGGATAAACAACTAGGTTGTCGGATCCCACACATACCAAGCATTTGAACCGTACAAACAATATGCTGGATATGGGCAAATACAACATGGCATCACAACAAGACTCTACGACTCAGAGTATTTATTCATTAGGCTCTGAGGAGCCAAGTATTACAAACATGGGTCTCATGACCCAACATTCAGAGCATACAAGTCAAAACACATGCGGAAGCCTATCATGTCTGAGTACAGACATCTACAAATGAAAAAGGCTGAGAAGCCCGACTATCTACCAGATCCTGCCGAGGGCACAAGATCGTAGCTGAGGTAACAAGCTAAACGTCGAAGTCCACGTGGAACTACTAGCGAGACTGAAGTCTCTCTGCAAAACATAAAATAGGCAAACGTGAGTACAAATGTACCCAGCAAGACTTACATCAGAACTATCTACAAATGCATCGGTATCAACAAAGAGGGTGGTGGAGTTTAACTGCAGCAAGCCAGCTTTGACTCAGTGGCTATCCTGAACTACGAATGCTGGTAACTCTTTTGAGGTGGCACACACGAGTCCACATATTCACCATATCAATACACCACTATGGATCCGCTCCCGTCTCCCTATGAGAACGCCATCCATGGCACTCACGCTTATCTTGCGAGTTTTAGAGTATCCACTTTCACTTGTCTATGAACTGCATAAGCGACCAAGTAGTCCTTTACCGTGGACGCGGCTATTCGAATAGTTTTATACCCTGCAGGGGTGTACTTCGTCACACATGTTTCCACCACTTAGCGTCTGCACACGACATGTGCTTGGCAAACTTCAAGCGAAAGCCGACGTGGGTGTAGACCACGACCTGACTAACCACACAAGTCTCTAGTCCAGGTTTATCGCCTATTCGGGTTCCATCCGCAAGGAAATCCGGCTGGGGTGTCCTCAACGGCCCCAAACGATGTGTGCAGGGTTCCCGAGACACCAAACGGGCGAGTCGGTACACCGGCCACATGCCTACCGCATCACAGCCCACCCCTAAGGTCAGCGCTGCGCACGGCGTCCAGCATACTACAAACACCAGAAACTATTTGCAACTCCTGGGCAGAGGACGAGGGGGGTCAGTAAGTTGAGCGAGGTCATATTTCAGGGCCCAATGTGTGGTAGTAGCTGAATCTTAAAACACGCATACAGATCTCAATTCTGAAGCACGGCCTCAATGAAACAACCCACCATGTACTCCTACATGGCCTCTCATCGATACCTTTACCAAAACATGTTCAACACTTCACTCTCATTACCGACACAACCATTCACTCTAGTTCATCACCCTGATGAGCCAGACCAGACACAACTGGGCTAACAGGACTCCGGGAAGCCGGGCTGTAGCAGGCTAGCAGGACTCCGGATGTCACCACGTGACATTTCCCCGAAGGGACAGACACAGGAACGAACTGAATCACATGCCGGCCAGTCAAGTGTTCCGGAGCAGTAGTGCTGGGCTAGCAGGACTCCGGTGAACCGGGCTGTAGCGGACTACTATGGCTCATGGAAGCACAAGACTACATTTCCCCATAAGAGAGGCTACCAAGGATAAACAACTAGGTTGTCGCATCCCACACATACCAAGCATTTCAATCATACACACAATATGCTCGATATGTGTAAATACAACATGGCATCACAACATAACTCTACGACTCAAGTATTTATTCAATAGGCTCCGAGGAGCGAGATATTACAAACATGGGTCTCATGACCCAACATTCAGAGCATACAAGCATCAAGCGGAAGCATAAACATGTCTGAGTACAGACAACTACAAATGAAAGGCTGAGAAGCCTGACTATCTACAAGACCCTGCCAAGGGTACAAGATCATAGCTGAGGTAACAAGCTAAACATCGAAGTCCACGTGGAACTACTAGCGAGACTGAAGTCTCTCTGCAAAACATAAAATAGGCAAACGTGAGTACAAATGTACCCAGCAAGACTTACATCAGAACTATCTACAAATGCATCGGTATCAACAAAGAGGGTGGTGGAGTTTAACTGCAGCAAGCCAGCTGTGACTCAGTGGCTATCCTGAACTACGAATGCTGGTAACTCTTTTGAGGTGGCGCACACGAGTCCACATATTCACCATATCAATACACCACTATGGATCCGCTCCCGTCTCGCTACGAGAACGCCATCCATAGCACTCACGCTTATCTTGCGAGTTTTAGGGTATCCACTTTCACTTGTCTATGAACTATACAGGCAACCCAGAAGTCCTTTACCGCGGACACGGCAATTTGAATAGATCATATTAACCCTGCAGGGGTGTACTTCTTCACACACGCTCTCGCCACTTACCACCATGTAGACGTCGTGTATCTCGGCATCCTTCAAGCGGAAGCATGGCGAGGGAGTCGGCCACGACCTGACTAACCACACAAGTCTCTAGTCCAGGTTTATCACCTATTCGGGTTCCATCCGCAAGGAAATTTGGCCGGGGTGTCCTCAACGGCCCCAAACAATGCGTGCAGGGTTCCCGAGACACCAAACGGGCGACTCGGTACACCGGCCACGTGCCTACCGCATCACAGCCCACCCCTAAGGTCAGCGCTGCGCACGGCCTCCAGCATACTACAAACACCAGAAACTACTTGCAACTCCTGGACAGAGGACGAGAGGGGTCAGTAAGTCGAGCGGGGTCATATTTCAGGGCCCAATGTGTGGTAGTAGCTGAATCTTAAATCACGCATACAGATCTTAGTTCTTAAGGACGGCCTCAATGAAACAACCCACCATGTACTCATACATGGCCTCTCATCGATACCTTTACCAAAACATGTTCAACACTTCACTCTCATTACTGACACAACCATTCACTCTAGTTCATCACCCTGATGAGCCAGACCTGACACAACTCTAAGCATAGCATGGTAGGAAACACAGACATGGCTCAATCAACTCCTACACATGCTAGTGGGTTTCATCTAGTTACTGTGGCAATGACAGGTCATGCAGAGGATATGGGTTCAACTACTGCAACACACAGCAGTTTGAAACGTGTTGTCTTAATGCAGTAAAGAGAGCAGAAGCGAGAAGATGGGTTTGTATCGAAATGATCAATGGGGTTGCTTGCCTGGCACTTCTGAAGATAATATAGTTCTTCATCGGTGTCATCGAACTCATCGTCGGGACGTCGCTGTTTAGATGAAACAAGTTAATGCACTAATATGACCTCTTATTTTGGGTTTGCATTTGAATCCTTGATTCAAATGAAATCAAACCAATCTGTTCTAAGTTGCATTAGCCAAAACACACTCATTTTGCCATGTCATAGCATGCATCATATTGTTGCATATTGCCATGTGATGATTGTGTTTCGATGTGTTCTTCGTGGTAGGTTCTGCCTCCGAGGATATTCACGAGTATCCAACTGAAGGGCAGTATCCCACTACCAATCTGTCAGGCAAGCAACCCCATTGATCATTTCGATACAAACCCATCTTCTCGCTTCTGCTCTCGTTTACTGCATTAAGACAACGCGTTTCAAACTGCTGTGTGTTGCGGTAGTTGAACCCATATCCTCTGGATGACCTGTCATTGCCACAGTAACTAGATGAAACCCACTAGCATGCGTAGGAGTTGATTGAGCCATGTCTGTGTTTCCTACCATGCTATGCCTGCTATGCTTAGAGTTGTGTCAGGTCTGGCACATCAGGGTGATGAACTAGAGTGAATGGTTGTGTCGGTAATGAGAGTGAAGTGTTGAACATGTTTTGGTAAAGGTATCGATGAGAGGCCATGTAGGAGTACATGGTGGGTTGTTTCATTGAGGCCGTCCTTAAGAACTGAGATCTGTATGCGTGATTTAAGATTCAGCTACTACCACACATTGGGCCCTGAACTATGACCCCGCTTGACTTACTGACCCCTCTCGTCCTCTGTCCAGGAGTTGCAAGTAGTTTCTGGTGTTTGTAGTATGCTGGAGGCCGTGCGCAGCGCTGACCTTAGGGGTGGGCTGTGATGCGGTAGGCACGTGGCCGGTGTACCGAGTCGCCCGTTTGGTGTCTCGGGAACCCTGCACACATCGTTTGGGGCCGTTGAGGACACCCCGGCCAAATTTCCTTGCGGATGGAACCCGAATAGGCGATAAACCTGGACTAGAGACTTGTGTGGTTAGTCAGGTCGTGGCCGACTCCCTCGCCAGGCTTCCGCTTGAAGGATGCCGAGATACACGACGTGTACATGGTGGTAAGTGGCGAGAGCGTGTGTGAAGAAGTACACCCCTGCAGGGTTAATATGATCTATTCGAATAGCCGTGTCCGCGGTAAAGGACTTCTGGGTTGCCTGTACAGTTCATAGACAAGTGAAAGTGGATACCCTAAAACTCGCATGATAAGCGTGAGTGCTATGGATGGCGTTCTCGTAGGGAGACGGGAGCGGATCCATAGTGGTGTATTGATATGGTGAATATGTGGACTCATGTGCGCCACCTCAAAAGAGTTACCAGCATTCGTAGTTCAGGATAGCCACTGAGTCAAAGCTGGCTTGCTGCAGTTAAACTCCACCACCCTCTTTGTTGATACCGATGCATTTGTAGATAGTTCTGATGTAAGTCTTGCTGGGTACATTTGTACTCATGTTTGCCTATTTTATGTTTTGCAGAGAGACTTCAGTCTCACTAGTAGTTCCACGTGGACTTCGACGTTTAGCTTGTTACCTCAGCTTCGATCTTGTACCCTTGGCAGGGTCTTGTAGATAGTCAGGCTTCTCAGCCTTTCATTTGTAGTTGTCTGTACTCAGACATGTTTATGCTTCCGCTTGATGCTTGTATGCTCTGAATGTTGGGTCATGAGACCCATGTTTGTAATATCTCGCTCCTCGGAGCCTATTGAATAAATACTTGAGTCGTAGAGTTATGTTGTGATGCCATGTTGTATTTACACATATCGAGCATATTGTGTGTATGATTGAAATGCTTGGTATGTGTGGGATGCGACAACCTAGTTGTTTATCCTTGGTAGCCTCTCTTATGGGGAAATGTAGTCTTGTGCTTCCATGAGCCATAGTAGTCCGCTACAGCCCGGTTCACCGGAGTCCTGCTAGCCCAGCACTACTGCTCCGGAACACTTGACTGGCCGGCATGTGATTCACTTCGTTCCTGTGTCTGTCCCTTCGGGGAAATGTCACGTGGTGACATCCGGAGTCCTGCTAGCCTGCTACAGCCCAGGTTCCCGGAGTCCTGTTAGCCCAGTTGCTACAGCCCGGATTCACACGTTGCTGACCGACATGCTCGATGTTGTTTCATGTATGCCTGTCCCCGTAAGTTAGTGCCACTTTGGGTTCACGACTAGTCATGTCGGCCCGGGTTCTCTGTCATATGGATGCTAGCGACACTATCATATACGTGAGCCAAAAGGCGCAAACGGTCCCGGGCCATGGTAAGGCGACACCCGTGGGAATACCGTGCGTGAGGCCGCAAAGTGATATGAGGTGTTACATGCTAGATCGGTGTGACTTAGAATCGGGGTCCTGACAAAGTTGTCACATCCCTAGTTCTGGCTAGGCCAGTTTCATGTGTGCATCATGTTTAATTTCAAATGAAGTTGAAATGGGGATGACAGAAACCCCCAGCACCACTTAAACCAACTAGGGTTTACTAAAATCCTTTTCAATGAACCTGAAATGCCCTTCTAAAATGTTCATCATCTTTGCCTTGGTCTAGAACCTCTGACAAAAATGGTGCACAATTTTCTAGGACATCATTGGGTCACTGAATTAAATCTTATGTTATTTGCATTTGGACATTTAAATGCTATTAAATATTTTAGATGTCCAAATAATCATAAACTAAAATGTTTACTGTTGGATATACTCTAAACAGTAGCCATGAGTAGTTTCATGATTTTTTAGAATGTCTAGGTATTTTTAATAAAGCCCTGAAGCTACAGAAGAATTAGAAAACAGAAAATAAAAAGGAAAGAGAGACTTACCTGGCACAGCCCACCTGGCAGCCCACTGGCCGGCCCAGCACTGTGCTGGCCCTGTGCCAGTCACCTGCTTCCTCGCGCCAGAGCAGGCAGGCTGCTGCCTGTCGACGTGCGCGCAGCCCCCGACGGCCACCTCCTGCTTCTGCCGACGCCCTGGACGACTCCAGATGGCGCCACGCACCTCCCTGCCTCTCTCTTTCACTCTCCCTTGCTCTCACCCCCTTTCCTGGATCTCTCTCTCTCCCGCGGCCGAGCGCACCGCAACACGCCGCCGAGCACCACCGCGGCCACCAGCCACCCCCACACCTCGCCGATGCGCCCAGAAGCTCCGCAACGTCGCTTGCTACCTCTCCGTCAAGCCACGAGACGCCGGACGTCCCGTGGAGCCGTCACCGCCGTCTTCTTCTTCGCCGACCGCCCGAGATTGCCATCAACGCCCCGTCGCCGTACGTCCTTCCATGAGCCCACTGAGCACGCCGCTGGATCCGCTGTGAGATCTTGCTCTGAACCCTTCTTCACCCCCTCGTTTATGCGCGCTCTAGCTCCGTTCCCCGCCATGGCCGTAGCTCCTCGCCGCCGGTCATGTCACCACCGCGGCCATGGTCACTGCAGCCCGTGCCCGAGCACACCAGTGTGCTCTGAACCTCTCTGCGCACCCGTAGCCACCACCAGCTCCTCCTCCCGAACACCCTAGCGAGGAACTCGAGCACGGCCGAACCACGGCCGCCGCAAACCTCGTCGCCGGCGTTGATTCCGGCGACCATCTGGTCCAGCTCCACCACCACAAGTGAGGCTCAGCCCCAGCTCTCCATAGAACCCAACCACGCCCCAAACTGTGCCCTGTAGCGCAATCCCGCCGCGGACGCCGCCGCGATCTGAGGTCGCTGGCGGTTAAACGCCGGTGGCCGACGTGGCGTCATTAGTTTAGGAGCTAACTGTAGTTAACTAAAGCTGGTGCCACTGACGGATGGGCCCCACGCCCTAATTAACCCCGTGTTTTATTTCCTGTTTAGTTTAGATTAACCCAGCGGGACCCACGCGTTAGAGTTGACCCTGCTGACGTGGTCGTTGACCGGTCCCACCTGTCCGTGACACGAGCCAGCACTGTGAGACTGACCAGTGGGACCCACTGGTCAGGTTTGACCTGGACCGCATAGTTGACCTGCTGACGCAGTGCTGACGCAGTGCTGACGCAATGCTGACGTAGTAATACATTTTCTGGATTTATTTTTATTCAAGAAATTCCAGAAAATGCCCAAAACTTCAAAAATTCATAGAAATTAATCTGTAACTCCAAATGCAAAGATTTATATATGTTTTTGGATCAAAAAAATCCAATCTTTCCATCTATACCATTTGCATGCATGTTTGAACAACCTAAGGTTGCTGTATATGGCAATTTGCATAATTGGCATTTAACTAAGCACATATGGAGTTTGAATTTGAACCCTTGGTTCAAACCAACTTCATTCAATCTGGTTTCTAGTTGCATTAGCTCAAACCACAACATATTGCCATGTCATGATCATGCATCATATTGTTGCATTGCATTGATTGTGTTCTTCCTTGTTTGCCGGTAATTGTCCCCTCTCAGTAGATGACCTACCGATGGTGTGATCGATGACACCGATGAAGAACTATACTATCTTCAGAAGTGCCAGGCAAGCAAAACCCCCTTGTTCATTCCGATACAAACCCACTCTCTCGCTTCTGCTCTCTTTTACTGCATTAGGACAACAACGATTCAACTTTTACATGCTGCGGTAGTTGAACCCCTTTCCTCTGCATGACCTGTCATTGCCATAGTAAATAGATGAAACCCACTAGCATGAGTAGGAGTTGTTTGGGCCCTGATGTGCCTACTCATCTATGCTTGTTTTTCATGCGTGCTACTGTTTAGAGTTGAGTCTGGTCTGATTCATCGGGGATGATTCAGAGGTGTGTGAACATGTCCTGCTGTTGAGAGCTAAGTGTGTGAACGCAATTTGGTAAAGGTATTGGTGAGAGGCCATGTAGGAGTACATGGTGGGTTGTCTCATTGAAGCCGTCCTCAGGAACTGAGTTCTGTGTTTGTGATCCATGAACAGCTACTACCACACATTGGGATCCTTAATTGACTCTCTCGACTTATTAGCCGCCCTTGTTCTCTGTCCAGGAGTTGCAACTAGTTTCTGGTGTTTGTAGGACATGTGTTGGGGGCCGTGCGTAGCGCTGACCCTAGGGGTGGGCTATGTTGCGGTAGATACACTGTGGCACGGTGTACCGGGCGCCCGTTTGGTGTCTCGGGAACCCTGCACACATCGTTTGGGGCTGTGAGCGAAACTCCGGCCGGATCTCCTCGCGGATGGAACCCGAATAGGCGATAAACCTGGACTAGAGACATGTGTGGTTAGTTAGGTCGTGGCCGACTCCCTCGCCAGGCTTCCGCTTGAAGGTTGCCGAGATACACGACGTGTACATGGTGGTAAGTGGCGAGAGCGTGTGTGAAGAAGTACACCCCTGCAGGGTTAATATGATCTATTCGAATAGCCGTGTCCGCGGTAAAGGACTTCTGGGTTGCCTGTACAGTTCATAGACAAGTGAAAGTGGATACTCTAAAACTCGCAAGATAAGCGTGAGTGCCATGGATGGCGTTCTCGTAGGGAGACGGGAGCGGATCCATAGTGGTGTATTGATATGATGAATATGTGGACTCGTGTGCGCCACCTCAAAAGAGTTA
This sequence comes from Thinopyrum elongatum, assembly GCA_011799875.1. NCBI lineage: Eukaryota > Viridiplantae > Streptophyta > Magnoliopsida > Poales > Poaceae > Thinopyrum > Thinopyrum elongatum. The sequence goes on from CM022299.1 coordinate 233,591,684, forward strand.
CCAGCATTCGTAGTTCAGGATAGCCACTGAGTCAAAGCTGGATTGCTGCAGTTAAACTCCACCACCCTCTTTGTTGATACCGATGCATTTGTAAATAGTTCTGATGTAAGTCTTGCTGGGTACATTTGTACTCATGTTTGCCTATTTTATGTTTTGCAGAGAGACTTCAGTCTCGCTAGTAGTTCCACATGGACTTCAACGTTTAGCTTGTTACCTCAGCTACGATCTTGTGCCCTCGGCAGGATCTGGTAGATAGTCGGGCTTCTCAGCCTTTTTCATTTGTAGATATCTGTACTGTCAGGACCCCGATTCCAAGTCACATCAATCTAGCCGGTAACACCTCATATCACTTTGCGGCCTCACGCACGGTATTCCCACGGGTGTCGCCTTACCATGGCCCGGGACCGTTTGCGCCTTTTGGCTCACGTATATGATAGTGTCGCTAGCATCCATATGACAGAGAACCCGGGCCGACATGACTAGTCGTGAACCCAAAGTGGCACTAACTTACGGGGACAGGCATACATGACCCAGCAACGAACGTGTCGGTCATCAGCGAGTGAATTCGGGCTGTAACAACTGGGCTAGCAGGACTCCGGGAATCCGGGCTGTAGCAGGCTAACAGGACTCTGAAAGACACCGCGTGACGTTTCCCCGAAGGGACAGACACAGGATCGAGGAAGGACACATGCCGGCCAGTCTAAGTGTTCCGGAGCAGTAGTGCTGGGCTAGCAGGACTCCGGTGAACCGGGCTGTAGCGGACTACTATGACTCATGGAAGCACAAGACTACATTTCCCCATAAGAGAGGCTACCAAGGACAAACAACTAGGTTGTCGGATCCCACACATACCAAGCATTTCAATCATACACACAATATGCTGGATATGGGCAAATACAACACGGCATCACAACAAGACTCTACGACTCAGAGTATTTATTCATTAGGCTCCGAGGAGCCAAGTATTACAAACATGGGTCTCATGACCCAACATTCAGAGCATACAAGTCAAAGCACATGCGGAAGCCTATCATGTCTGAGTACAGACATCTACAAGTGAAAAAGGCTGAGAAGCCCGACTATCTACCAGATCCTGTCGAGGGCACAAGATCGTAGCTGAGGTAACAAGCTAAACGTCGAAGTCCACGTGGAACTACTAGCGAGATTGAGTCTCTCTGCAAAAACATAAATTATGCAAACATGAGTACAAATGTACCCAGCAAGACTTACATCAGAACTAACTACATATGCATCGGTATCAACAAAGGGGGTGGTGGAGTTGAACTGCAGCCGGCCAGCTTTGACTCAGTGGCTAACCTGAACTACGACAGCAAGTAACTCTTTTGAGGTGGCGCACACGAGTCCACATATTCACCATATTAATACACCACTATGGATCCGCTCCCGTCTCCCTACGAGAACGCCATCCATGGCACTCACGCTTATCTTGCGAGTTTTAGAGTATCCACTTTCACTTGTCTATGAACTGTACAGGCAACCCAGAAGTCCTTTACCGCGGACACGGCTATTCGAATAGATCATATTAACCCTGCAGGGGTGTACTTCTTCACACATGTTTCCACCACTTAGCGTCTGCACACGAAATGTGCTCGGCAGACTTCAAGCGAAAGCCGACGTGGGTGTAGACCACGACCTAACTAACCACACAAGTCTCTAGTCCAGGTTTATCGCCTATTCGGGTTCCATCCGCGAGGAGATCCTGCCGGGGTTTCGCTCACAGCCCCAAACGATGTGTGTAGGGTTCCCGAGACACCAAACGGGCGCTCGGTACACCGGGCCACGGTGTATCTACCGCGACATAGCCCACCCCTAGGGTCAGCGCTACGCACGGCCTCCAACACATATCCTACAAACACCAGAAACTAGTTGTAACTCCTGGACAGAGGACAGGGGAGGTTAATAAGTCGAGCGGGGTCATATTTCAGGGCCCTACGTGTGGTAGTAGCTGTTCATGGATCACAAACACAGAACTCAGTTCCTGAGGACGGTTTCAATGAGACAACCCACCATGTACTCCTACATGGCCTCTCACCGTTACCTTTACCAAATCGTGTTCACACACTTAGCTCACACACAGTAGGACATGTTCATCACCTCTGAATCATCCCGGATGAATCAGACCCGACTCAACTCTAAGCAGTAGCAGGCATAACAAACAGGCATGAATGAGTAGGCACATCAGGGCTCAAACAACTCCTACTCATGCTAGTGGGTTTCATCTATTTACTGTGGCAATGACAGGTCATGCAGAGGAAAAGGGGTTCAGCTACCGCAGCGTGTAACAGTTGAATCGATGTTGCCCTAGTGCAGTACAAGAGAGCAGGAGCGAGAGAGTGGGATTGTATCGGAATGAACAAGGGGGTTTTGCTTGCCTGGCACTTCTGAAGATAATATAGTTCTTCATCGGTGTCATCGAACACGTCGTCGGAACCACGTCTACTGAGAGGGAGCAACCACCGGCAAACACAAGAGGAACCACAATCAATGCAATGCACATTTATATGAATGATATGTCATATTAAGGTACTGAATTGACCTAGTGCAACAGTTAGTCATATTCATTGAAGTGGAATTCAAACCTATAGCAAATTCCAACTCCAAAACTAATTACTATTCATTCCATAATCATGAATTGTCCTATTCAGTGAGGTTAACTTGTTCAAACATGCATGAAAATGCCATATTCAGATTCCTTGGATTTTTCTGGTCATTTTTCATATATAAATTATTTCATTTGGAGTTACAGATTAATTTCTATGAATTTTTGAAGTTTTGGGCATTTTCTGGGATTTCCTGAATTATTAAAAACCAGAAAATGATTTACTGCGTCAGCATGACGTCGGTGTGACGTCAGCAGGTCAACGGAGATGGTCCAGGTCAAACCTGACCAGTGGGTCCCACTGGTCAGTCTCACAGTGCTCGTGTCACAGACAGGTGGGACCGGTCAACGGCCACGTCAGCAGGGTCAACTCTGACGCGTGGGTCCCGCTGGGTTAATCTAAACTAAACAGGAAATAAAACCCGGGGTTAATTAGGCAATGGGGCCCGTTTGTAAGTGGCTCTAGGGTTAATTAGCGATGTCATTAGCTGCTAAAGATAGCGCCACGTCAGCTCGCCGGAGGCCAACCGGCGACGACCACGGCCGACGGCGGAGGTGCACCGTGCGCTCGCTACGGAGCTCCATTCGATGCGTGGTTTGCTCCTACGGGTTCCTGGGAGTGAGGCGCATCCAAAAAGTCAAGCAGCAGCAGCTGGGGTGGCCGGAGCTGACGGCGGAGAGCTCTTTTGCGGCCACCGGAGTTCGGGCAACGACGGGTTAGGCTCTACGGCGCGTTTTGAGCTGAACTAGTGGGATCTGCGGCTTCCTGAGGAGGCGCTGAGCACACCTACATGCTCTGGTGTGACATGCGGGTGTTGCAACCGCGGCGGCAACATGGCCGGTGGCGGGGAGCACTCGACTCTGGTGGTTGATGCGGCTAGAGTACGAATTAGGCAACGGGGCATGGGGGAAACGGTGTAGCGGCTCACCGCGGTTCTTCTGGTGCTGCTGGCGAGGCAGGGGAGGCTCGGAGTCCGGCGGAACGACGGAGGGGATCACTGGCACTCGAGGTCGGAAACGGTGGCGTTGGCGAGGCTTCAGGGCATCCGGTGTTGCGTAGCTTAGCGAGGAGGTCGAGGACGACATGGCGGAGCTTCTGGACCTGGCGGCATGGCGAGGGAGGGCTGGTGGCCACGGGGGTGCTCATCGGTGTTCTCGGGCGGTCGCGGAAATCGCGGGAGAGAGAGAGACAGAGGAGGAGATGGGGACGAGGGAGAGTGAGGGGGGGTCGGGGAGGCGCCGAGGAGGCTCTTCGAGGCGCTGCACTGGCGCGGGTGAGGGCAGGCAGGCAGGGTGGTGGCGTGGCGAGCTCGGCGATGTCGCGGTGTCCCTCCTCTGCCTACTGGCAGAGGTAGGCGATGACTGGCACCAGGCCAGTGGGCTGGGCTGGCCAGGTAAGAGGCCTAGGTAACTCTCTCCCTCTCTTTTCTTTATGTTTTCTATTTTTCTGCAACTTTGTGTCTTTTCTAAAAATACCCAAGCACTTTCAAAAATCACCAAACTGCTCATGCCCACTGTATAAAGTATATCCAACATGGAACATTTCAGTTTGGGATTATTTGGACATTTAAAATATTTACTAGCATTTAAATGCCCAAATGCAAGTTACATGTGATTTAATTCAATGACCTTATGATGACCTAGAAAAATGTGAACCAGTTTTGGCAGAGGTTCTAACCCAAGACAAAAATGATGGACATTTTAGAAGGGCATTTCAGGTTCATTGAAAAAGATTTTAGTAAACCCTAGTTGTTTCCAGGGGGGTGCTGGGGGTTCTAACATCCCCATTTCAAGTTTCTGGAAAAATTTAAACATGATGCAACACTCTACTGCATGAACTAACTAGGGTGTGACATGTACTCAGACATGATAGGCTTCCGCATGTGCTTTGACTTGTATGCTCTGAATGTTGGGTCATGAGACCCATGTTTGTAATACTTGGCTCCTTGGAGCCTAATGAATAAATACTCTGAGTCGTAGAGTCTTGTTGTGATGCCATGTTGTATTTGCCCATATCCAGCATATTGTGTGTATGATTGAAATGCTTGGTATGTGTGGGATCCGACAACCTAGTTGTTTATCCTTGGTAGCCTCTCTTATGGGGAAATGTAGTCTGGTGCTTCCACTGAGCCTTGGTAGTCCGCTACAGCCCGGTTTACCGGAGTCCCGTTAGCTTGCTACTGCTCCGGAACACTTAGACTGGCCGGCATGTGTCCTTCCTCGATCCTGTGTCTGTCCCTTCGGGGAAACGTCACGCGGTGTCTTTCGGAGTCCTGTTAGCCTGCTACAGCCCAGATTCCCGGAGTCCTGCTAGCCCAGTTGCCACAGCCCGAATTCACTCGCTGATGACCGACACGTTCATTGCTGGGTCATGTATGCCTGTCCCCGTAAGTTAGCGCCGCTTTGGGTTCACGACTAGTCATGTCGGCCCGGGTTCTCTGTCATATGGATGCTAGCGACACTATCATATACGTGAGCCAAAAGGCGCAAACGGTCCCGGGCCATGGTAAGGCGACACCCGTGGGAATACCATGCGTGAGGCCGCAAAGTGATATGAGGTGTTACCGGCTAGATCGATGTGACTTGGAATCGGGGTCCTGACAGCTTTGGTACCAAAGTACACCCCTGCAGGGTATAAAACTATTCGAATAGCCGCGTCCACGGTAAAGGACTACTTGGTCGCTTATGCAGTTCATAGACAAGTGAAAGTGGATACTCTAAAACTCGCAAGATAAGCGTGAGTGCCATGGATGGCGTTCTCGTAGGGAAACGGGAGCGGATCCATAGTGCTGTATTGATATGGTGAATATGTGGACTCGTGTGCGCCACCTCAAAAGAGTTACCAGCATTCGTAGTTCAGGATAGCCACTGAGTCAAAGCTGGCTTGCTGCAGTTAAACTCCACCACCCTCTTTGTTGATACCGATGCATATGTAGTTAGTTCTGATGTAAGTCTTGCTGGGTACATTTGTACTCACGTTTGCTTAATTTATGTTTTTGCAGAGAGACTCGGTCTCGCTAGTAGTTCCGCGTGGACTTCGACGTTTAGCTTGTTACCTCAGATACGATCTTGTGCCCTCGGCAGGATCTGGTAGATAGTCAGGCTTCTCAGCCTTTTTCATTTGTAGATGTCTGTACTCAGACATGTTAAGCTTCCGCATGTGCTTTGACTTGTATGCTCTGAATGTTGGGTCATGAGACCCATGTTTGTAATATCTCGCTCCTCGGAGCCTAATGAATAAATACTCTGAGTCGTAGAGTCTTGTTGTGACGCCATGTTGTATTTGCGCATATCCAACATATTGTGTGTATGATTGAAATGCTTGGTATGTGTGGGATCCGACAACCTAGTTGTTTATCCTTCGTAGCCTCTCTTATGGGGAAATGTAGTCTGGTGCTTCCACTGAGCCTTGGTAGTCCGCTATAGCCCGGTTTACCGGAGTTGTGTTAGCTTGCTACTGCTCTGGAACACTTAGACTGGCCGGCATGTGTCCTTCCTCGATCCTGTGTCTGTCCCTTCGGGGAAACGTCACGTGGTGTCTTTCGGAGTCTTGTTAGCCTACTACAGCCCGGATTCCCGGAGTCCTACTAGCCCAGTTGCTACAGCCCGAATTCACTCGCTGATGACTGACACGTTCGTTGCTGGGTCATGTATGCCTGTCCCCGTAAGTTAGTGCCACTTTGGGTTCATGACTAGTCATGTCGGCCTGGGTTCTCTGTCATATGGATGCTAGCGACACTATCATATACGTGAGCCAAAAGGCGCAAACGGTCCCGGGCCATGGTAAGGCGACACCCGTGGGAATACCGTGCGTGAGGCCGCAAAGTGATATGAGGTGTTACCGGCTAGATCGATGTGACTTGGAATCGGGGTCCTGACAGCGTTGGTATTAGAGCCTGACTGCCTGTAGGATTACCAAGCCAAACTGGTCGAAGTTGAGTCTAGAAATGCTTTAGTTATATAAGGGAATTGATTGTGGAAGGGAACGTAAGGCTCTTTTTACTCCTTTACCTTATGCCTTTCTGATCTGAGTCAACCTCTTCTTTGCTACGGGTTTTAAGAACTAGGCTTCTCATCTTTCTATCAGGATCACGTGTTACTAATCCGTAGTAACTTATAGGATTGTTGGTTTCAAGCCTCTGTTCTGTTCCTACTACTTTTGTGTGTTGCTAGTTGATCTCAGAACCTTGATATTGTGTTGCTAAGTGGTTATGCCACCAATTGCAGGATGTCTCAAATCTTTTGAGCATTTACGGCCGTTATGCTGTCCGAGTCATCCCAGGTTTCTAAATAGTCTGATGCATTTGCAAATCGCTTCTGTCCGTTCCCGATGTTTCTTTGGGCCAGTTTAACCACACCAATCAGTGAGTTGAGGTACTCTGTTGCCTCGACATTTTCCGGCGACCCCGAGCCCAACCACTAGCACCACACGACGCGGCTCGCTTCCAGCTACACGTAGGTGGCTTCCGCCGTCCATTTGGTCGCCGGAGGGCGAAACCCGCACCCTCCGCCGTGTCTGGACGTCGTCGGTGGTTAAACGCCGGCGAGTCAGCCCAGTTTGACCAGGGATTTGACCCCCCAGGGTCACTGACGTGTGGGCCCAAGGCCTTAACTAATCTAGTTTAGAATTAGATTAGTACTAATTAACTTAGGTTAGTTAGTTAGACACTGACATGTGGGCCCCAGCGCCAGGTTTGACCTGGGCAGCCCTGTTGACCCTGCTGACATCACAGTGACGTAGTGCTGACGCAGGTAATCATTTTCTGGTTTTTAATAATTCAGGAAATTCCAGAAAATGCCCAAAACTTCAAAAATTCATAGAAATTAATCTGTAACTCCAAATGCAAAGATTTATATATGTTTTTGGATCAGAAAAATCCAATCTTTCCATCTGTACCATTTGGATGCACGTTTGAACAACCTAAGGTTGCTGTATATGGCAATTTGCATAATTGGCATTTAACTAAGCACATATGGAGTTTGAATTTGAACCCTTGGTTCAAACCAACTTCATTCAATCTGGTTTCTAGTTGCATTAGCTCAAACCACAACATATTGCCATGTCATGATCATGCATCATATTGTTGCATTGCATTGATTGTGCTTCCTCTCTGTTGCCGGTATTTGTCCCCTCTCAGTAGACGATGTCCCGACGATGAGCGACGTCCCGACGATGAGTTCGATGACACCGATGAAGAACTATATTATCTTCAGAAGTGCCAGGCAAGCAAAACCCCCTTGTTCATTCCGATACAAACCCACTCTCTCGCTTCTGCTCTCTTTTACTGCATTAGGACAACAACGATTCAACTTTTACATGCTACGGTAGTTGAACCCCTTTCCTCTGCATGACCTGTCATTGCCACGGTAAATAGATGAAACCCACTAGCATGAGTAGGAGTTGTTTGGGCCCTGATGTGCCTACTCATCTATGCTTGTTTGTCATGCCTGCTACTGCTTAGAGTTGAGTCTGGTCTGATTCATCGGGGATGATTCAGTGGTGTGTGAACATGTCCTGCTGTTGAGAGCTAAGTGTGTGAACGCAATTTGGTAAAGGTATTGGTGAGAGGCCATGTAGGAGTACATGATGGGTTGTTTCATTGAGGCCGTCCTTAAGAATTGAGATCTGTATGCGTGATTTAAGATTCAGCTACTACCACACATTGGGCCCTGAAATATGACCCCGCTCGACTTACTGACCCCTCTCGTCCTCTGTCCAGGAGTTGCAAGTAGTTTCTGGTGTTTGTAGTATGCTGGAGGCCGTGCGCAGCGCTGACCTTAGGGGTGGGCTGTGATGCGGTAGGCACGTGGCCGGTGTACCGAGTCGCCCGTTTGGTGTCTCGGGAACCCTGCACACATCGTTTGGGGCCGTTGAGGACACCCCGGCCGGATTTCCTTGCGGATGGAACCCGAATAGGCGATAAACCTGGACTAGAGACTTGTGTGGTTAGTCAGGTCGTGGTCTACACCCACGTCGGCTTTCGCTTGAAGTCTGCCAAGCACATGTCGTGTGCAGACGCTAAGTTGTGGAAACATGTGTGAAGAAGTACACCCCTGCAGGGTATAAAACTATTCGAATAGCCGCGTCCACGGTAAAGGACTATTTGGTCGCTTATGCAGTTCATAGACAAGTGAAAGTGGATACTCTAAAACTCGCAAGATAAGCGTGAGTGCCATCGATGGCGTTCTCGTAGGGAGACGGGAGCGGATCCATAGTGGTGTATTGATATGGTGAATATGTGGACTCATGTGCGCCACCTCAAAAGAGTTACCAGCATTCGTAGTTCAGGATAGCCACTGAGTCAAAACTGGCTTGCTGCAGTTAAACTCCACCACCCTCTTTGTTGATACCTATCCATATGTAGTTAGTTCTGATGTAAGTCTTGCTGGGTACATTTGTACTCACGTTTGCTTAATTTATGTTTTTGCAGAGAGACTCAGTCTCGCTAGTAGTTCCGCGTGGACTTCGACGTTTAGCTTGTTACCTCAGCTACGATCTTGTGCCCTCAGCAGGATCTTGTAGATAGTCAGCCTTCTCAGCCTTTTTCATTTGTAGATGTCTGTACTCAGACATGTTAGGCTTCTGCATGTGCTTTGACTTGTATGCTCTGAATGTTGGGTCATGAGACCCATGTTTGTAATATCTCGCTCCTCGGAGCCTAATGAATAAATACTCTGAGTCGTAGAGTCTTGTTGTGATGCCATGTTGTATTTGCCCATATCCAGCATATTGTGTGTATGATTGAAATGCTTGGTATGTGTGGGATCCGACAACCTAGTTGTTTATCCTTGGTAGCCTCTCTTATGGGGAAATGTAGTCTGGTGCTTCCACTGAGCCTTGGTAGTCCGCTACAGCCCGGTTTACCGGAGTCCTGTTAGCTTGCTACTGCTCCGGAACACTTAGACTGGCCGGCATGTGTCCTTCCTCGATCCTGTGTCTGTCCCTTCGGGGAAACGTCACGCGGTGTCTTTCGGAGTCCTATTAGCCTGCTACAGCCCGGATTCCCAGAGTCCTGCTAGCCCAGTTGCTACAGCCCGAATTCACTCACTGATGACCGACACGTTTGTTGTTGGGTCATGTATGCCTGTCCCCGTAAGTTAGTGCCACTTTGGGTTCACGACTAGTCATGTCGGCCCGGGTTCTCTGTCATATGGATGCTAGCGACACTATCATATACGTGAGCCAAAAGGCGCAAACGGTCCCGGGCCATGGTAAGGCGACACCCGTGGGAGTACCGTGCGTGAGGCCGCAAAGTGATATGAGGTGTTAGTCTTACTATAAAACACTACTGAGTTCAGGTGGGGAACCATCATCGAGGATATCGAAGTCTTGTGCATTACCATGGATTAGCACTTAACTCCTTTTCCTAGAACAAATCAGTCAGTGGCTTTGTGTGCTAGGAACACAAATGGAGTGGAGGCGGCCAACCTATCAAACCATAGAGCACTTTGCACGTGCATGACTAACTTGGGATGATTCCAGAGGAGGCAAAACAAACTTTCTCGAATTCACTGCGGCAACTTGCATCAAATGCACATGAATTAGAGGAAGTCACTTCTTTCATCCAAACATATGCTCCATGAGCTAGCATGAAGAAATGCTTACAAAAGTTTCCAATACTAACTTAAATGTTCAACATGAATCATGGACAAGATAAGGATGTTGTCGATGGGCTCAACATCAATTTATCAAGATTCCCATAAGATGGGGTTACATGATTATGTGATCAAGATGATAGCATGGGTCAGACCAAAAGATATAATGGTGTATGCCCGAGGAAACAACCACGGATAAGACAACATTACGAACATCGTTGGTTCTGATTTGATTTGATGATAGCCCATACTCAAATAAAAGTTTGGATAAGATAATAGGTCCAACAATTGATCACAAGGATCAATCAATGAAAGTATCATCTTTCTTCAACACACACACACGAGGATATCCCTTAGGAATGAACTGAGTTAGACAAGCTCTCATCTTCCAACTCTCCAAGTTGTTGTTTAGCTTAACCAACTAGCTCAGGGTATCTGACACAGATTCTTGGAGAAAGGGTGGTTTACAAGAAACCAACTTGATCATGAACTCAACATAGCGGTCAGGTGACAACCTGGTAGCACTTCCGAGAAGATATTCGGAAAGTCACGAACCACCGATATGTAACTAAGCTCGAGAACAATCTTGCTTTTCAGGGCAAGATGATGTGATCAAGAGAGTGATGGATTGACACAATCCTAACTCATCGATCGAAGAGTGCACCAACAAAAATGGACTAGGTAGCACGATCAGTCCTAGGATGGTGATTCAATAACCAACACACCAAGGATGAGAATATTGTCCATTAACTACCAAGCAACGCAGTTGCTAGGAGTATTGCTTTCACACATCACGATTCACTTGTCGGTATTTCGGTTACAATAACACGGAGACCGAGAAATGAATAATGATGGCGAGTAGTATCACTGTACCAAGAGTTCATAGGATGGTGTGCAATTCCCATGATATTCTTGATATAAAGATGGTAATACTCCGGGGTAGAACAGAACAAAAGCTGGATTGGCATTTTGATCTGCGGAATACAACCGCTTTGACACAATCCTAGATATGGATGAGGTACTGGAGTTTGTTTCTCCTAGTCATTCCGTAATAGAATGGCTTGACGGACCATAAGAATAATAAGCATCGATAACACGAATGCACAACTAGTCCTGACTATCAATTGATAGACAGAGGTCAGAATACAACTAAAGAGAGACAACTCAAATGAACATATGGTTTTCTGAGTTGCGGATGCATAGATTTAGTTTGTCAAACAAGTTCAACATATTTCTTCCAGATAATCCATGCAGAAAGGTCGGACTGGCAGATTCACAATGTAGAATGGAGAACTCATCAAGAGCACTCTGGTTGTGATTTTTTGGTTCAAAGAACTTCTGCCTTAATGGTTCATGGTATTTGGAAGAAGGAAATACCACGGACCTCGAGGACTGTCGCAAGGTTACTAATATCCTAAAGGAACTAGCGAACACTAACAACAGGAAGTAAGTAGAGTGAATCTTGGGCTCAAGAACCCAGAAATAGAATGCCTACTAACTAAATGGCATCACGAGATGCTTTCGGGAATAATGGCCAGAATCATCACACGAAGGATACAAAGCATTGCTAGATTACTGAGTGGTTCTCTAAGACACCTAGGGTCATAACAATAGCTCCAACATATATGTCTAGGCAACAGAGTACCTCAACTCACTGATTGGTGTGGTTAAACTGGCCCAAAGAAACATCGGGAACGGAAAGAAGCGATTTGCAAATGCATCAGACTATTTAGAAACCTGGGATGACTCGGACAGCATAACGGCTGTAAATGCTCAAAAGATTTGAGACATCTTGCAATTGGTGGCATAACCACTTAGCAACACAATATCAAGGTTCTGAGATCAACTAGCAACACACAAAAGTAGTAGGAACAGAACAGAGGCTTGAAACCAACAATCCTATAAGTTACTACGGATTTGTAACACGTGATCCTAATAGAAAGATGAGAAGCCTAGTTCTTAAACCCCATAGCAAAGAAGAGGTTGACTCAGATCAGAAAGGCATAAGGTAAAGGAGTAAAAAGAGCCTTACGTTCCCTTCCACAATCAATTCCCTTATATAACTAAAGCATTACTAGACTCAACTTCGACCAGTTTGGCTTGGTAATCCTACAGGCAGTCAGGCTCTGATACCAAAGCTGTCAAGACCCTGATTCCAAGTCACATCGATCTAGCTGGTAACACCTCATATCACTTTGCGGCCTCACGAACGGTATTCCCACGGGTGTCGCCTTACCATGGCCCAGGACCGTTTGCGCCTTTTGGCTCACGTATATGATAGTGTCGCTAGCATCCATATGACAGAGAACCCGGGCCGACATGACTAGTCGTGAACCCAAAGTGGCGCTAACTTACGGGGACATGCATACATGACCCAGCAACGAACGTGTCGATCATCAGCGAGTGAATTTGGGCTGTAGCAACTGGGCTAGCAGGACTCCGGGAATCCGGGCTGTAGTAGGCTAACAGGACTCCGAAAGACACCGCGTGATGTTTCCCCGAAGGGACAGACACAGGATCGAGGAAGGACACATGCCGGCCAGTCTAAGTGTTCCGGAGCAGTAGCAAGCTAACAGGACTCCGGTAAACCGGGCTGTAGCGGACTACCAAGGCTCAGTGGAAGCACCAGACTACATTTCCCCATAAGAGAGGCTACCAAGGATAAACAACTAGGTTGTCGGATCCCACACATACCAAGCATTTCAATCATACACACAATATGCTGGATATGGGCAAATACAACATGGCATCACAACAAGACTCTATGACTCAGAGTATTTATTCATTAGGCTCCGAGGAGCCATGTATTACAAACATGGGTCTCATGACCCAACATTCAGAGCATACAAGTCAAAACACATGCGGAAGCCTATCATGTCTGAGTACAGACATCTACAAATGAAAAAGGCTGAGAAGCCCGACTATCTACCAGATCCTGCCGAGGGCACAAGATCGTAGCTGAGGTAACAAGCTAAACGTCGAAGTCCACGTGGAACTACTAGCGAGACTGAAGTCTCTCTGCAAAACATAAAATAGGCAAACGTGAGTACAAATGTACCCAGCAAGACTTACATCAGAACTATCTACAAATGCATCGGTATCAACAAAGAGGGTGGTGGAGTTTAACTGCAGCAAGCCAGCTTTGACTCAGTGGCTATCCTGAACTACGAATGCTGGTAAATCTTTTGAGGTGGCGCACACGAGTCCACATATTCACCATATCAATACACCACTATGGATCCGCTCCCGTCTCCCTACGAGAACGCCATCCATGGCACTCACGCTTATCTTGCGAGTTTTAGAGTATCCACTTCCACTTGTCTATGAACTGTACAGGCAACCTAGACGTCCTTTACCGCGGACACGGCTATTCGAATAGATCATATTAACCCTGCAGGGGTGTACTTCTTCACACACGCTCTCGGCACTTACCACCATGTACACGTCGTGTATCTCGGCAACCTTCAAGCGGAAGCCTGGCGAGGGAGTCGGCCACGACCTGACTAACCACACAAGTCTCTAGTCCAGGTTTATCGCCTATTCAGGTTCCATCCGCGAGGAGATCCGGCCGGAGTTTCGCTCACAGCCCCAAACGATGTGTGCAGGGTTCCCGAGACACCAAACGGGCGCCCGGTACACCGTGCCACGGTGTATCTACCGCAACATAGCCCACCCCTAGGGTCAGCGCTACGCACGGCCCCCAACACATATCCTACAAACACCAGAAACTAGTTGCAACTCCTGGACAGAGAACAAGGGCGGGTAATAAGACGAGAGAGTCAATTAAGGATCCCAATGTGTGGTAGTAGCTGTTCATGGATCACAAACACAGAACTCAGTTCCTGAGGACGGCTTCAATGAGACAACCCACCATGTACTCCTACATGGCCTCTCACCAATACCTTTACCAAATTGCGTTCACACACTTAGCTCTCAACAGCAGGACATGTTCACACACCTCTGAATCATCCCTGATGAATCAGACCAGACTCAACTCTAAGCAGTAGCAGGCATGACAAACAAGCATAGATGAGTAGGCACATCAAGGCCCAAACAACTCCTACTCATGCTAGTGGGTTTCATCTATTTACTGTGGCAATGACAGGTCATGCAGAGGAAAGGGGTTCAACTACCGCAGCATGTAAAAGTTGAATCGTTGTTGTCCAAATGCAGTAAAAGAGAGCAGAAGCGAGAGAGTGGGTTTGTATCGGAATGAACAAGGGAGTTTTGCTTGCCTGGCACTTCTGAAGATAGTATAGTTCTTCATCGGTGTCATCGATCACATCATCGGTAGGTCGTCTACTGAGAGGGGACAATTACCGGCAAACAAGGAAGAACACAATCAATGCAATGCAACAATATGATGCATGATCATGACATGGCAATATGTTGTGGTTTGAGCTAATGCAACTAGAAACCAGATTGAATGAAGTTGGTTTGAACCAAGGGTTCAAATTCAAACTCCATATGTGCTTAGTTAAATGCCAATTATGCAAATTGCCATATACAACAACCTTAGGTTGTTCAAACATGCATGCAAATGGTACAGATGGAAAAATTGGATTTTTCTGATCCAAAAACATATATAAATCTTTGCATTTGGAGTTACAGATTAATTTCTATGAATTTTTGAAGTTTTGGGCATTTTCTGGAATTTCCTGAATTATTAAAACCAGAAAATGATTAACTGCGTCAGCAGTACGTCACTGTGACGTCAGCAGGGTCAACAGGGCCGCCCAGGTCAAACCTGACACTGGGGCCCGCATGTCAGTGTCTAACTAACTAACCCAAGTTAATTAGTACTAATCTAATTCTAAACTAGATTAGTTAAGGCCCTGGGCCCACACGTTAGTGACCCAGGGGGGTCAAATCCCTGGTCAAACTGGGCTGACTCGCCGGCGTTTAACCGCCGACGACGTCCAGACGCGGCGGAGGGTGCGGGTTTCGCCCTCCGGCGACCAAATGGACGGCGGAGGCCACCTACGTGCAGCTGGGAGCGAGCCGCGTCGAGGGGTGGTGGTGGTTGAGCTCAAGGTCGCCGGAAACGATGTCGTCGACGAGCTTTGCGGCTGCCGGAGTTCGGGCGAGGCCAAACTCATCGTTGTTGTGGTCTTGGAGGCACGAGGCCAGCTCCTACGTGGCCTACGCGGTTCAGTGAAGTCAATGGACACGGTGGAGTGGCCGTTGGGTGGCCGGAGCTACGTCAGCGACGAGCTCAGGCGGCGGCGCGTGCGGTGAAGCTTGTTGCGGTCGTTGCAGGGGACGGCAGCGAGAACGGAGAGGATGGGGAGAGGCAGGAGCTCACGGTGATCTCAGCAAGCTAGGCGGCGAGGTTGGGGACGAGCTGGTGCAGGCATGACGGCGAAAGGGATCTCCGGCGACGGTGAGGTCGGGCGAGGCTGTTGCGGTGGCTCCGGGGCGAATGAGCGCTTGGGGCTCGGTCTACTCGATGGAGAGGAGGGCAGCGAAGCTTCTGGACACGGCGAGGCGGCGAGGAGTCGAGGGTGGCCGCGGCTACGACGGCGGTGCGGCTGCGGCTGCGTCGGCCATGGTGGGGGGAGAGCGAGAGAGAGGCGCAGGGGGGAGAATGAGGTGTCCAGGGGGTCAGGGCGACGACGTGGAGGACGTCCAGGCGTCCAGCAGCTCGAGCTGTAGCAACTGGGCTAGCAGGACTCCGGGAATCCGGGCTGTAGCAGGCTAACAGGACTCCGAAAGACACCGCATGACGTTTCCCCGAAGGGACAGACACAGGATCGAGGAAGGACACATGCCGGCCAGTCTAAGTGTTCCGGAGCATTAGCAAGCTAACAGGACTCCGGTAAACCGGGCTGTAGCGGACTACCAAGGCTCAGTGGAAGCACCAGACTACATTTCCCCATAAGAGAGGCTACCAAGGATAAACAACTAGGTTGTCGGATCCCACACATACCAAGCATTTCAATCATACACACAATATGCTGAATATGGGCAAATACAACATGGCATCACAACAAGACTCTACGACTCAGAGTATTTATTCATTAGGCTCCGAGGAGCCAAGTATTACAAACATGGGTCTCATGACCCAACATTCAGAGCATACAAGTCAAAGCACATGTGGAAGCTTAACATATCTGAGTACAGACATCTACAAATGAAAAAGGTTGAGAAGCCTGACTATCTACAAGATCCTGCCGAGGGCACAAGATCGTAGCTGAGGTAACAAGCTAAACGTCGAAGTCCACGCGGAACTAATATCGAGACTGAGTCTCTCTGCAAAAACATAAATTAAGCAAACGTGAGTACAAATGTACCCAGCAAGACTTACATCAGAACTAACTACATATGCATCGGTATCAACAAAGAGGGTGGTGGAGTTTAACTGCAGCAAGCCAGCTTTGACACTTCTGTCAGGACCCCGATTCCAAGTCACATCGATCTAGCCGGTAACACCTCATATCACTTTGCGGCCTCACGCACGGTATTCCCACGGGTGTCGCCTTACCATGGCCCGGGACCGTTTGCGCCTTTTGGCTCACGTATATGATAGTGTCACTAGCATCCATATGATAGAGAACCCGGGCTGACATGACTAGTCGTGAACCCAAAGTGGCACTAACTTATGGGGACAGGCATACATGACCTAGCAATGAACGTGTCGGTCATCAGCGAGTGAATTCGGGCTGTAGCAACTGGGCTAGCAGGACTCCGGGAATCCGGGCTGTAGCAGGCTAACAGGACTCCAAAAGACACCGCGTGACGTTTGCCCGAAGGGACAGACACAGGATCGAGGAAGGACACATGCCGGCCAGTCTAAGTGTTCTGGAGCAGTAGCAAGCTAACAGGACTCCGGTAAACCGGGCTGTAGCGGACTACCAAGGCTCAGTGGAAGCACCAGACTACATTTCCCCATAAGAGAGGCTACCAAGGATAAACAACTAGGTTGTCGGATCCCACACATACCAAGCATTTCAATCATACACACAATATGCTGGATATGGGCAAATACAACATGGCATCACAACAAGACTCTACGACTCAGAGTATTTATTCATTAGGCTCCGAGGAGCCAAGTATTACAAACATGGGTCTCATGACCCAACATTCAGAGCATACAAGTCAAAGCACATGTGGAAGCTTAACATATCTGAGTACAGACATCTACAAATGAAAAAGGTTGAGAAGCCTGACTATCTACAAGATCCTGCCGAGGGCACAAGATCGTAGCTGAGGTAACAAGCTAAACGTCGAAGTCCACGCGGAACTAATATCGAGACTGAGTCTCTCTGCAAAAACATAAATTAAGCAAACGTGAGTACAAATGTACCCAGCAAGACTTACATCAGAACTAACTACATATGCATCGGTATCAACAAAGAGGGTGGTGGAGTTTAACTGCAGCAAGCCAGCTTTGACACTTCTGTCAGGACCCCGATTCCAAGTCACATCGATCTAGCCGGTAACACCTCATATCACTTTGCGGCCTCACGCACGGTATTCCCACGGGTGTCGCCTTACCATGGCCCGGGACCGTTTGCGCCTTTTGGCTCACGTATATGATAGTGTCACTAGCATCCATATGATAGAGAACCCGGGCTGACATGACTAGTCGTGAACCCAAAGTGGCACTAACTTATGGGGACAGGCATACATGACCTAGCAATGAACGTGTCGGTCATCAGCGAGTGAATTCGGGCTGTAGTAACTGGGCTAGCAGGACTCCGGGAATCCGGGCTGTAGCAGGCTAACAGGACTCCAAAAGACACCGCGTGACGTTTGCCCGAAGGGACAGACACAGGATCGAGGAAGGACACATGCCGGCCAGTCTAAGTGTTCTGGAGCAGTAGCAAGCTAACAGGACTCCGGTAAACCGGGCTGTAGCGGACTACCAAGGCTCAGTGGAAGCACCAGACTACATTTCCCCATAAGAGAGGCTACCAAGGATAAACAACTAGGTTGTCGGATCCCACACATACCAAGCATTTCAATCATACACACAATATGCTGGATATGGGCAAATACAACATGGCATCACAACAAGACTCTACGACTCAGAGTATTTATTCATTAGGCTCCGAGGAGCAAGATATTACAAACATGGGTCTCATGACCCAACATTCAGAGCATACAAGTCAAAGCACATGCGGAAGCTTAACATGTCTGAGTACAGACATCTACAAATGAAAAAGGCTGAGAAGCCTGACTATCTACCAGATCCTGCCGAGGGCACAAGGTCGTAGCTGAGGTAACAAGCTAAACGTCGAAGTCCACGCGGAACTACTAGCGAGACTGAGTCTCTCTGCAAAAACATAAATTAAGCAAACGTGAGTACAAATGTACCCAGCAAGACTTACATCAGAACTAACTACATATGCATCGGTATCAACAAAGAGGGTGGTGGAGTTTAACTGCAGCAAGCCAGCTTTGACTCAGTGGCTATCCTGAACTATGAATGCTGGTAACTCTTTTGAGGTGGCGCACACGAGTCCACATATTCACCATATCAATACACCACTATGGATCCGCTCCCGTCTCCCTACGAGAACGCCATCCATAGCACTCACGCTTATCTTGCGAGTTTTAGAGTATCCACTTTCACTTGTCTATGAACTGCATAAGCGACCAAGTAGTCCTTTACCGTGGATGCGGCTATTCGAATAGTTTTATACCATGCAGGGGTGTACTTCGTCACACATGTTTCCACCACTTAGCGTCTGCACACGACATGTGCTTGGCAGACTTCAAGCGAAAGCCGACGTGGGTGTAGACCACGACCTGACTAACCACACAAGTCTCTAGTCCAGGTTTATCGCCTATTCGGGTTCCATCCGCAAGGAAATCCGGCCGGAGTGTCCTCAACGGCCCCAAACAATGTGTGCAGGGTTCCCGAGACACCAAACGGGCGACTCGGTACACCGGCCACGTGCCTTCCGCATCACAGCCCACCCCTAAGGTTAGCGCTGTGCATGGCCTCCAGCATACTACAAACACCAGAAACTACTTGCAACTCCTGGACAGAGGACGAGAGGGGTCAGTAAGTCGAGCGGGGTCATATTTCAGGGCCCAATGTGTGGTAGTAGCTGAATCTTAAATCACGCATACAGATCTCAGTTCTTAAGGACGGCCTCAATGAAACAACCCACCATGTACTCCTACATGGCCTCTCATCGATACCTTTACCAAAACATGTTCAACACTTCACTCTCATTACCGACACAACCATTCACTCTAGTTCATCACCCTGATGAGCCAGACCTGACACAACTCTAAGCATAGCAGGCATAGCATGGTAGGAAACACAGACATGGCTCAATCAACTCCTACACATGCTAGTGGGTTTCATCTAGTTACTATGGCAATGACAGGTCATGCAGAGGATATGGGTTCAACTACCGCAACACACAGCAGTTTGAAACGCGTTGTCTTAATGCAGTAAACGAGAGCAGAAGCGAGAAGATGGGTTTGTATCGAAATGATCAATGGGGTTGCTTGCCTGGCACTTCTGAAGATAATATAGTTCTTCATCGGTGTCATCGAACTCATCGTCGGGACGTCATCTACTGAGAGGGGACAAATACCGGCAACAGAGAGGAAGCACAATCAATGCAATGCAACAATATGATGCATGATCATGACATGGCAATATGTTGTGGTTTGAGCTAATGCAACTAGAAACCAGATTGAATGAAGTTGGTTTGAACCAAGGGTTCAAATTCAAACTTCATATGTGCTTAGTTAAATGCCAATTATGCAAATTGCCATATACAGCAACCTTAGGTTGTTCAAACGTGCATGCAAATGGTACATATGGAAAGATTGGATTTTTCTGATCCAAAAACATATATAAATCTTTGCATTTGGAGTTACAGATTAATTTCTATGAATTTTTGAAGTTTTGGGCATTTTCTGGAACTTCCTAAATTATTAAAAACCAGAAAATGATTAACTGCATCAGCACTACGTCACTGTGACGTCAGCAGGGTCAACAGGGCCGCCCAGGTCAAACCTGGCGCTGGGGCCCACATGTCAGTGTCTAACTAACTAACCTAAGTTAATTAGTACTAATCTAATTCTAAACTAGATTAGTTAAGGCCTTGGGCCCACACGTCAGTGACCCAGGGGGGTCAAATCCCTGGTCAAACTGGGCTGACTCGCCGGCGTTTAACCGCCGACGACGTCCAGACGCGGCGGAGGGTGCGGGTTTCGCCCTCCGTGGCCATCGGAGCCGACAGCTCCTCGCCGCCGGTCATGTCGCCACCGCGACTACGGCCGTGCAAGCACGCGTTCGAGCCCACCACTGCACTCAGAGAACTCCGAGGAGCCGAGCACACCCACCAGATCTTCACGCCGTGCTCCGTAGCCCCATTTCGGTGCACGCCCGAACTCCGGCGGCCGCAAAAGAGCTCGCCGCCGTTGACTCCGTCCACCCCCACTCGAACCACGGCCACCCACAGATGCGCCTCGCTTCCCTCTTTCAAACGCGCCCTTCCGCGCGTCAAACGGTGGCCTGTAGGCGAAACCCGAGCCACTCCAGTGCACCTCCGCCGCGTTTTGGTCGCCGCCGGCGTAACTCCGGCGAGGGTGATGTGGCAGATTAGTTAGGGCTAATGACGCACTTAGTCAACACCTAGTGATACTGACAGCAGGGCCCCACTGACTAATTAAACTTAGATTAGTTTCTGCTTAGTATTAACTAATCACAGTGGCCCCACGCGTCAGCATTGACAATGCTGACGTGGCCAGTGACTAGGTCCACATGTCAGTGACCCTAACTAGCACCGTGACACTGACCAGTGGGACCCACTGGTCAGGTTTGACCTGGACCGTCTCTGTTGACCCTGCTGACATCACAGTGACGTAGTGCTGACGCAGTTAATCATTTTCTGGTTTTTAATAATTCAAGAAATTCCAAAAAATGCTCAAAACTTCTAAAATTCATAGAATTTCAACCGTAACTCCAAATGAAATAATTTATATATGTTTTTGGATCAAAAAAATCCAATCTTTCCATCTGTACCATTTGCATGCACATTTGAACAACCTAAGGTTGCTGTATATGGCAATTTGCATAATTGGCATTTAACTAAGCACATATGGAGTTTGAATTTGAACCCTTGGTTCAAACCAACTTCATTCAATCTGGTTTCTAGTTGCATTAGCTCAAACCACAACATATTGCCATGTCATGATCATGCATCATATTGTTGCATTGCATTGATTGTGCTTCCTCTCTGTTGCCGGTATTTGTCCCCTCTCAGTAGACGACGTCCCGACGATGAGTTCGATGTCCACTACGTCGAGCTAGCCGAGCCCCGAGCGCTCGCACGCTCTGCTTCGTCTTCTTCGACCTCGTCTTCACCGAACGCCGCCAGAGATCCCCTTCGCCGTCACCGCCGTACCATCTCGTCCCCGACCTCGCCGACGGCTCCGTCGTGACCGCCGTTAGCTCAGCTACCTCCCCATCTTTCCCGTTCTCGCTCTTGAGCCCTGCATCGACTGCATCGAGCTCGGCCGCACCCGCCGCCGCCTCTGCACGTCGCCGTCGTGGCCACAGCCATGTTGGCTCGATTCCGAGCACGCCATCGTCTTCACCGCATCCCCAGGAGCCCGCAGCACCACTTCACGCACCTCACCGTGCCCCCTAGCGACAGGCCCGAGCTCGCCCGAACTCCGGCAGCCGCACAGCTAGTCGCCGGCGTCATTTCCGGCCACCCCAGCTCCACCCACTGCCACCACTCGACGCGGCTCACTCCCCGCATCACGTAGATGTGCTCCGCCATCGTTTTGGTCGCCGAAGCACGAATCCCGCACTGTCCCGCCGCGTCTGGCCTCGCCGGCGGCTAAACGCCGGCGAGTTTGACCCCGCTGACCCAGTTTGACCCCCCTGGGTCTATGACAGGTGGGACCCGTCTGCTAATTAACTTAGGATTAGGACTAACTAAAAATTAGTTATACTAATGACACTTACATGCGGGACCCACTGGCCAGGTTTGACCTGGACCGACCCCGTTGACTGCTGACATCACCCTGACGCAATGCTGACGCAATAAGTATTTTCTGGATTTATTTTTATACAGGAAATTCCAGAAAATACCACAAACTTTAAAAATTCATAGAAATTAATCTGTAACTCCAAATGCAAAGATTTATATATGAATTTGGATCAGAAAAATCCAATATTTCCATCTATACTGGTTTCATGCATGTTAGAACACTTTAACCTTGCTGTTTAGATGAAACAAGTTAATGCACTAATATGACCTCTTATTTTGGGTTTGCATTTGAATCCTTGATTCAAATGAACTCAAACCAATCTGTTCTAAGTTGCATTAGCCAAAACACACTCATTTTGCCATGTCATAGCATGCATCATATTGTTGCATATCACCATGTGATGATTGTGTTTCGATGTGTTCTTCGTGGTAGGTTCTGCCTCCGAGGATATTCACGAGTATCCAACTGAAGGGCAGTATCCCACTACCACTCTGTCAGGCAAGCAACCCCATTGATCATTTCGATACAAACCCATCTTCTCGCTTCTGCTCTCGTTTACTGCATTAAGACAACGCGTTTCAAACTGCTGTGTGTTGCGGTAGTTGAACCCATATCCTCTGCATGACCTGTCATTGCCACAGTAACTAGATGAAACCCACTAGCATGTGTAGGAGTTGATTCAGCCATGTCTGTGTTTCCTACCATGCTATGCCTGCTATGCTTAGAGTTGTGTCAGGTCTGGCTCATCAGGGTGATGAACTAGAGTGAATGGTTGTGTCGGTAATGAGAGTGAAGTGTTGAACATGTTTTGGTAAAGGTATCGATGAGAGGCCATGTAGGAGTACATGGTGGGTTGTTTCATTGAGGCCGTCCTTAAGAACTGAGATCTGTATGCGTGATTTAAGATTCAGCTACTACCACACATTGGGCCCTGAAATATGACCCCGCTCGACTTACTGACCCCTCTCGCCTCTGTCCAGGAGTTGCAAGTAGTTTCTGGTGTTTGTAGTATGCTGGAGGCCGTGCGCAGCGCTGACCTTAGGGGTGGGCTGTGATGCGGTAGGCACGTGGCCGGTGTACCGAGTCACTCGTTTGGTGTCTCAGGAACCCTGCACACATCGTTTGGGGTCGTTGAGGACACCCCGGCCGGATTTCCTTGCGGATGGAACCCGAATAGGCGATAAACCTGGACTAGAGACTTGTGTGGTTAGTCAGGTCGTGGTCTACACCCACGTCGGCTTCGCTTGAAGTCTGCCAAGCACATGTCGTGTGCAGACGCTAAGTGGTGGAAACATGTGTGATGAAGTACACCCCTGCAGGGTATAAAACTATTTGAATAGCCGCGTCCACGGTAAAGGACTACTTGGTCGCTTATGCAGTTCATAGACAAGTGAAAGTGGATACTCTAAAACTCGCAAGATAAGCGTGAGTGCCATGGATGGCGTTCTCGTAGGGAGACGGGAGCGGATCCATAGTGGTGTATTGATATGGTGAATATGTGGACTCGTGTGCGCCACCTCAAAAGAGTTACCAGCATTCGTAGTTCAGGATAGCCACTGAGTCAAAGCTGGCTTGTTGCAGTTAAACTCCACCACCCTCTTTGTTGGTACCGATGCATATGTAGTTAGTTCTGATGTAAGTCTTGCTGGGTACATTTGTACTCACGTTTGCTTAATTTATGTTTTTGCAGAGAGACTCAGTCTCGCTAGTAGTTCCGTGTGGACTTCGACGTTTAGCTTGTTACCTCAGCTACGATCTTGTGCCCTCGGCAGGATCTGGTAGATAGTCAGGCTTCTCAGCCTTTTTCATTTGTAGATGTCTGTACTCAGACATGTTAAGCTTCCGCATGTGCTTTGACTTGTATGCTCTGAATGTTGGGTCATGAGACCCATGTTTGTAATATCTCGCTCCTCGGAGCCTAATGAATAAATACTCTGAGTCATAGAGTCTTGTTGTGATGCCATGTTGTATTTGCCCATATCCAGCATATTGTGTGTATGATTGAAATGCTTGGTATGTGTGGGATCCGACAACCTAGTTGTTTATCCTTGGTAGCCTCTCTTATGGGGAAATGTAGTCTGGTGCTTCCACTGAGCCTTGGTAGTCCGCTACAGCCCGATTTACCGGAGTCCTGCTAGCCCAGCACTACTGCTCCGGAACACTTAGACTGGCCGGCATGTGTTTCAATTCGTTCCTATGTCTGTCCCTTTGGGGAAATGTCACGCAGTGACATCCGGAGTCCTGCCTAGCCTGCTACAGCCCGGGTTCCCGGAGTCCTATTAGCCCAGTGCTACAGCCCGGATTCACACGCTGCTGACCGACATGCTCGATGTTGATTCATGTATGCCTGTCCCCGTAAGTTAGCGCCGCTTTGGGTTCACGACTAGCCATGTCGGCCCGGGTTCTCTGTCATATGGATGCTAGCGACACTATCATATACGTGAGCCAAAAGGCACAAATGGTCCCGGGCCATGGTAAGGCGACACCCGTGGGAATACCGTGCGTGAGGCCGCAAAGTGATATGAGGTGTTACAGGCTAGATCGGTGTGACTTAGAATCGGGGTCCTGATAGCGTTGGCTAGCAGGACTCCGGGAATCCGGGCTGTAGCAGGCTAACACAATCTTCACGATCCAGATTGCACTTCATAAGTACGTTGATTCGATCACCATCTTTGTCTCGATGTCTTGCTCCGAGAACTCCAACCAACATGACAATGAGAGGAAAGGAAAAAACTCTAGAAGGATCGATCTCCTCGAAGATCGAACAACTC
The DNA here is from genome assembly GCA_011799875.1 of Thinopyrum elongatum. Classification (NCBI taxonomy): domain Eukaryota; kingdom Viridiplantae; phylum Streptophyta; class Magnoliopsida; order Poales; family Poaceae; genus Thinopyrum; species Thinopyrum elongatum. The sequence continues at coordinate 233,616,644 of CM022299.1, forward strand.
ACGATCAAATCACGGAATGAGACATAGCAACATCTCTCGAGCTGAGACACGAAGCATACATCTAGAGGGATGGAGTGAAATAGATGACGGAGGTTCACTAGGTAGACAACAATTCCACACTGAAGAAGGTGGTGAACGGTTGTCAACGTAGCGAGGAGTTGAGTTGCCATGATACCATAACGGGGCACCTCAGGAAAAATGACTCGTAGACTTATTACCTTAAGTGGCAAAAAGAATTACTTTTGATATGGAGATCATTGAGACTCTCTATACCAGCCTAAGGTAAATCTCGAGCGATCGTTTGGAGGAGTTCGGTAGAATGGCATACTTGGACTAGTATGGATGATGTGGATTACCTTGTTGAAGACAACACAAGGGATGATTTTGCTTATCATCGGAAATGGGTGGAATCCATGGTAGAACTACCTTGAAGATGATCCTGATCAGTAATTGCTGAGAAGGGTAGTCCATAGTAGGATGGTACAATGGCGGTGCAAGCTGGAACAAAATGCAAATGCTGGGAATGATTCTTAGTAACTGGGGAGAAGCTCAACAGTAGAGAGTGATTCCACTGTTGGAATGGTTATAGCATAGCCAAAGAAAACTGGGAGCAAATCCCAATTAATGCCAACGATAAACCCAATGTTTGCACGTGCTCTCAAGAACTTGAGCATTTCCATATTCATCAAGGTCTTACCAATATCCGTGTCAAGGATCCCGGCAACACAACATACTACCCTGATGAATAGTGATGGATGATGCAGATGCAAAGGAAGATAACACCTTCTCAGATTTCACCTTAGCAAGGCCAAGGAAACAAAATCTGATGATCAACCGAGAGACATTTAGCACTCCGCTTCTAATGTTCTCCTTGATGTGCTAGCGTAACCCATTTATTGATATGGTTTGGTATCTAGAACATCAAGTAAAAGGGTCGGACTTCGGGACCTCAAGAATCCATAAGGAATAACTACGGAAGTAAATCCTGCGAGATCCTTATGGGGAGGTGGCCAACTTCCTCAATCAAGATACTACAATGATAGGTCTTCCGGCTGGGTGTGTTAGCCAAGACATCCACTTTACCGAGTTACAGAGAGACCGATATTACAGTTCTTGAGAAACGTTCCAACCATCATATCTGCCTGAGATTCAGATCTGGTTGGTGTCAGGATATTCCAGACTCATCATGTCTGAAAGGAAGGATTGCAACACAAATCGGCGAGATGACGTTGCAAGATTCTCAGGAAATGGACTATGGTAGTAAGCTCCAAAACATGAGCTCGTTCTGCTACACACATGTGAACATGTTGTCCCAGACAAGCATGACCACATAGTAGCCTTATAATAAAACACTACTGAGTTCAGGTGGGGAACCATCATCGAGGATATCGAAGTCTTGTGCATTACCATGGATTAGCACTTAACTCCTTTTCCTAGAACAAATCAGTCAGTGGCTTTGTGTGCTAGGAACACATATGGAGTGGAGGCGGCAAACCTATCAAACCATAGAGCACTTTGCACATGCATGACTAACTTGGGATGATTCCAGAGGAGGCAAAACAAACTTTCTCGAATTCACTGCGGCAACTTGCATCGAATGCACATGAATTAGAGGAAGTCACTTCTTTCATCCAAACATATGCTCCATGAGCTAGCATGAAGAAATGCTTACAAAAGTTTCCAATACTAACTTAAATGTTCAACATGAATCATGGACAAGATAAGGATGTTGTCGATGGGCTCAACAACAATTTATCAAGATTCCCATAAGATGGGGTTACATGATTATGTGAACAAGATGATAGCATGGGTCAGACCAAAATATATAATGGTGTATGCCCAAGGAAACAACCACGGATAAGACAACATTACGAACATCGTTGGTTCTGATTTGATTTGATGATAGCCCATACTCAAATAAAAGTTTGGATAAGATAATAGGTCCAACAATTGATCACAAGGATCAATCAATGAAAGTATCATCTTTCTTCAACACACACACACGAGGATATCCCTTAGGAATGAACTGAGTCAGACAAGCTCTCATCTTCCAACTCTCCAAGTTGTTGTTTAGCTTAACCAACTAGCTCAGGGTATCCGACACATATTCTTGGAGAAAGGGTGGTTTACAAGAAACCAACTTGATCATGAACTCAACATAGCGGTCAAGTGACAACCTGGTAGCACTTCCGAGAAGATATTCGGAAAGTCACGAACCATCGATATGTAACTAAGCTCGAGAACAATCTTGCTTTTCAGGGCAAGAAGATGTGATCAAGAGAGTGATGGATTGACACAATCCTAACTCATCGATCGAAGAGTGCACCAACAAAAATGGACTAGGTAGCACGATCAGTCCTAGGATGGTGATTCAATAACCAACACACCAAGGATGAGAATATTGTCCTTTAACTACCAAGCAACACAGTTGCTAGGAGTATTGCTTTCACACATCACGATTCACTTGTCGGTATTCCGGTTACAATAACACGGAGACCGAGAAATGAATAATGATGACGAGAAGTATCACTGTACCAAGAGTTCATAGGATGGTGTGCAATTCCCATGATATTCTTGATATAAAGATGGTAATACTCCGGGGTAGAACAGAACAAAAGCTGGATTGGCATTTTGATCTGCGAAATACAACCGCTTTGACCCAATCCTAGATATGGATGAGGTACTGGAGTTTGTTTCTCCTAGTCATTCCGTAATAGAATGGCTTGACGGACCACAAGAATAATAAGCATCGATAACATGAATGCACAACTAGTCCTGACTATCAATTGATAGACAGAGGTCAGAATACAACTAAAGAGAGACAACTCAAAGGAACATATGGTTTTCTGAGTTGCGGATGCATAGATTTAGTATGTCAAACAAGTTCAACATATTTCTTCCAGATAATCCATGCGGAAAGGTAGGACTGGCAGATTCACAATGTAGAATGGAGAACTCATCAAGAGCACTCTGGTTGTGATTTTTTGGTTCAAAGAACTTCTGCCTTAATGGTTCATGGTATTTGGAAGAAGGAAATACCACGGACCTCGAGGACTGTCGCAAGGTTACTAATATCCTAAAGGAACTAGCGAACACTAACAACAGGAAGTAAGTAGAGTGAATCTTGGGCTCAAGAACCCAGAAATAGAATGCCTACTAACTAAGTGGCATCACGGGATGCTTTCGGGAATAATGGCCAGAATCATCACACGGAGGATACAAAGCATTGCTAGATTACTGAGTGGTTCTCTAAGACACATAGGATCATAACAATAGCTCCAACATATATGTCGAGGCAACAGAGTACCTCAACTCACTGATTGGTGTGGTTAAACTGGCCCAAAAAAACATCGGGAACGGAAAGAAGCGATTTGCAAATGCATCAGACTATTTAGAAACCTGGGATGACTCGGACAGCATAACCGTTGTAAATGCTCAAAAGATTTGAGACATCCTGCAATTGGTGGCATAACCACTTAGCAACACAATATCAAGGTTCTGAGATCAACTAGCAACACACAAAAGTAGTAGGAACAGAACAGAGGCTTGAAACCAACAATCCTATAAGTTACTACGGATTAGTAACACGTGATCCTGATAGAAAGATGAGAAGCCTAGTTCTTAAACCCCGTAGCAAAGAAGAGGTTGACTCAGATCAGAAAGGCATAAGGTAAAGGAGTAAAAAGAGCCTTATGTTGCCTTCCACAATCAATTCCCTTATATAACTAAAGCATTTCTAGACTCAACTTCGACCAGTTTGGCTTGGTAATCCTACAAGCAGTCAGGCTCTGATACCAAAGCTGTCAGGACCCCGATTCCAAGTCACATCGATCTAGCCGGTAACACCTCATATCACTTTGCGGCCTCAGGCACGGTATTCCCACGGGTGTCGCCTTACCAAGGCCCGGGACCATTTGCACCTTTTGGCTCACGTATATGATAGTGTCGCTAGCATCCATATGACAGAGAACCCGGGCCGACATGACTAGTCGTGAACCCAAAGTGGCGCTAACTTACGGGGACAGGCATACATGACCCAGCAACGAACGTGTCGGTCATCAGCGAGTGAATTCGGGCTATAGCAACTGGGCTAGCAGGACTCCGGGAATCCGGGCTGTAGCAGGCTAACAGGACTCCGAAAGACACCGCGTGACGTTTCCCCGAAGGGACAGACATAGGATCGAGGAAGGACACATGCCGGCCAGTCTAAGTGTTCCGGAGCAGTAGCAAGCTAACAGGACTCCGGTAAACTGGGCTGTAGCGGACTACCAAGGCTCAGTGGAAGCACCAGACTACATTTCCCCATAAGAGAGGCTACCAAGGATAAACAACTAGGTTGTCGGATCCCACACATACCAAGCATTTCAATCATACACACAATATGCTGGATATGGGCAAATACAACATGGCATCACAACAAGACTCTACGACTCAGAGTATTTATTCATTAGGCTCCGAGGAGCCAAGTATTACAAACATGGGTCTCATGACCCAACATTCAGAGCATACAAGTCAAAGCACATGCGGAAGCCTATCATGTCTGAGTACAGACATCTACAAATGAAAAAGGCTGTGAAGCCCGACTATCTACCAGATCCTGCCAAGGGTACAAGATTGTAGCTGAGGTAACAAGCTAAACGTCGAAGTCCACGTGGAACTACTAGCGAGACTGAAGTCTCTCTGCAAAACATAAAATAGGCAAACATGAGTACAAATGTACCCAGCAAGACTTACATCAGAACTATCTACAAATGCATCGGTATCAACAAAGAGGGTGGTGGAGTTTAACTGCAGCAAGCCAGCTTTGACTCAGTGGCTATCCTGAATTATGAATGCTGGTAACTCTTTTGAGGTGGCGCACACGAGTCCACATATTCACCATATCAATACACCACTATGGATCCGCTCCCGTCTCCCTACGAGAACGCCATCCATGGCACTCACGCTTATCTTGCGAGTTTTAGAGTATCCACTTTCACTTGTCTATGAACTGTACAGGCAACCCAGAAGTCCTTTACCGCGGACACGACTATTCGAATAGATCATATTAACCTTGCAGGGGTGTACTTCTTCACACACGCTCTCGCCACTTACCACCATGTACACGTCGTGTATCTCGGCAACCTTCAAGCGGAAGCCACCATGTACACGTCATATACGCAGGCTAACAGGACTCCGAAAGACACCGCGTGACGTTTCCCCGAAGGGACCACTGCTACAGCCCGGATTCCCGGAGTCCTGCTAGCCCAGTTGCTACAGCCCGAATTCACTCGCTGATGACCGACACGTTCGTTGCTGGGTCATGTATGCCTGTCCCCGTAAGTTAGCGCCACTTTGGGTTCACGACTAGTCATGTCGGCCCGGGTTCTTTGTCATTTGGATGCTAGCGACACTATCATATACGTGAGCCAAAAGGCGCAAACGGTCCCGGGCCATGGAAAGGCGACAACCGTGGGAATACCGTGCGTGAGGCCGCAAAGTGATATGAGATGTTACCGGCTAGATCGATGTGACTTGGAATCGGGGTCCTGACACTCACCCTCTGTATTCTTCATTTCTCTGGAGTGTCTCAAATAATTTTGGTGATTCTCATCGTCATTCTTAGCTTTGAAGACCAAAGAAGAGTTTCCCTTAAATCTTGCTCCGTTCTCTTGAAGATTCATGGTGCTAATTTCATGTCATCCTCACAATTGTTCCGGTTGTGATTTTTTTAATGACCAACACAAATCCTTTTCATGAGTTGTTTCATTTTGATCCTCCGAAGGCTATCATTCCAGAAGAATTCATCATTTTTAGCTTTCAGCTCTCGTTCTCCAAAAACTTAACGGTGCATTGGTCAAGTATTCTCTAGTCAGCTTGTCATCTCTTCGTTCTCTTGCACCTAGATTCCCTCAAGTATCTTCGTTCGTTTTTCTAATTCTTCCCGGTGATTCATTCCTTTTGCTTCGTTCGTTTTTAATTCTACTGGTGGTTCGTTCAAGTTTTCTCTTCCTTGTTATCATATCAATTTATTCGTTGTTTCCAATTCCTACCAGTGGTTCGCTGAAGACTTTCCCAAGTTAAGCTATATCAATCCTTTTTCAATAAGAATAAGTAGTATGCCAAATCCGTTGCTTGTCATCAATTTAAATTGATGAAGGATATGCATAATGTAATTCTTATTCTTGTTTCCTCCAAGTGTTTAATTCCTTCTTCCAGAGTCCGTTCATGCTATCAATTTCTTGGTTCTCAGTTGATCATTTTTTCTTTTCTGGAGTTCCATGTTTTTGTAGTATCTCGTCACGAAGCTCCATCTAAATCATTGCAAGGCTTCAATCTTATTCTTTTCATCCTTCACTTCTTTCTCATCGTGTTATTCCGGAGGCATTGTGTTATTGCTCTCATCGAGTATCATCCCATCTTATCAAGTTCATGTTATGTTCCTTCTTTCTATATTCAATCGGAGTGTTGTTCGAATTCTTTCTCTTCCTTTCTAGCTCGTTTCAACTGGAATGGTTGAAAATTCTTCCTTGTCCCTTGATTCATGTCTTTGAAACCTCCAAGGTTCACATGGTGTTCCTTGTTTCTCTTTTCTACCGGTGTTTTCAACTTCGCTCGTCTTCATTGTGCTCTTTCTTTCAAGTTTGTTCAACCTCCAAGGTTGTTTGCTTTCACTCGTTCGTCAAGAAGCAACTTTGTTTTACCTCTTCATCCGTTTCATTCCTAGGTCTCGGGGCGAGATCTATTGTAAGTGGGGGAGAGTTGTAACGACCCGAGACCGACGCTCCAGATGCCTTCAAGTTATTTTGTTGTCTCCGTGTGATTTATTTGCTTGTTGCATTCATCATTGCATCATCCGCATTGCATCGGCACTACGCTGTCGTCATTTTTCAAAACTTGCATCTGCTCGTAGTTGCTGCTTCTTCCTTGCCTCTATTGACCTCCTCTCAGATCAATCGGACTGCTCTCTTCTCTCTCTTCTCTGAGCACATTAAACCCATTTGTCTTCATGGGCTTTTGTCGGACCCCTTCACAACCATGTCCGAAATTGCCCCCAAACCCGAACCGCTCGGTCATGATCGGTGGATCCGGATCAACTCCGTAATACCCCAAACATCTTTAGTTTCTTCATAGGAATCCCCTATCCTTTTATTTCGACCGCCCGATCTAAATCGGAGGGTCCAAAATTTGTCCCCCTACCTACTTAAACAGGCTAACCCTAGCCCTAGCTGCCCATCCATCCAATCCTCCTCGCCGCCACCGCCCACTGTCTCCTCCTTCCTTAGGATCTGCCCGATCCAACCACAGCCGCCATCCGACCACCTCCCGTGTTTTCTGCGCCACCCAAAATCCTCATGAAGCCGCAGCCTCCTCCTTCCCCGATCCAGCCAGCCACCTTTGTCCGTGCGCCCGCAGCCCCAAGCGCGAGGAGCTTCTCCTGTGCTCGTCCCCGAGCCTCGCTCCACCAACCGTGGGCTCGTCTCCGTGCTGCTCCGACGACCCAGTGCCCGAGCGACCCTCCTGCAGCCTCGCCGCTCCCCTCGAGTCCCGCTGCCCGAGCAGCTCTCCAGGATCCCGCCGCCGCCTCGACCTCGACCTCGCCGGAGTCCCAGCTCGCCGGAGCAGACCACCAGCACCACCGGCCTCCTCTGCCTCCCTTTTCTCACTCCCGACCTCTCCTTCTCCTTAATTCCTCTCTCTGGGTTCTTAACTACCTCCTGGCTCTTGTTCTGTTACACAGGAGCTTGCAAACCACCATGGCCGTCGTCCCGTGCTGTCGGGCCTCGCCAAGTCCTCGCCCCATGATGGTTCTGCGCCTTGCCGTCGCGCCGCCGCCGGTGAGTTGCCGCCGTTTGACAAGGCCCCCTCTCGGCCTCCCCGTTCCCTTCCCTGATTTGTTTCTCTCTGAAACTCTCTCCCTCATTGAACAGAGGACAGGCTCTGCCTTCTTCAGCTCCGCCCGCACGCCACCTCGCCAGAGAATGCCATCCCGCGCCTAGCGCCGCGCCGAACCCATGCCCCCTCCGCTGCTTCACCGCCTCACCGTGCCTCGCCCAGTGTCCCCGTTGCCGCTCGCTGTGTTGACCAGAGCCACGTCCCGCATCGAGCGAGACCAGGGCGAATCCTATTTGGCGCTGCAGGCGCCCGTTACAGTGCAATTTTGCAAACGGGCACGTGCAGCAGTCCAAGCTGGGCCGGCCCATTCTAGTCTTTCCTTGTTTTGCAGAGACGTTAAAAAGGTGAGAGAACTGGGAATCGAACCCATGCCGGACTCGTTACGATTGCTGCGCTCTAACCACTACGCCATCGAGCTTCTACTGTGCTAAGTTAGTTCGGTCATGCATTTTATTTTGTTTCTTCTGGTTTGCGAAACCCCGGTTTTGGGAAGTTTCCAGAAGCTTCCCAAACCAGGTTTTCCCGGTTCGCGGTTTAGTTTACGAACGGTTTTATTTGGTTTTTCCTTTTTTCTTCCTTACTTTTGTTTTTTTTCAATGCGTGATTATTTAAAAGAATATCATGTTTTTTTAAATCGATGTACTTTTTTCAGATTACATGAACTTTTTTCAAATTTGATGAACTCTTTTTTCAAATTTGATGAACTTTTTCAGATTACATGAACTTTTTTTAAATTCCATGAACATTTTTGAATTCGATGAACTTTTTCCAAATTTGACGTACTTTTTCTGAATTCTATGATTTTTTTTTCAAATTCGATGATTTTTTTTCAAATTCGATGAACTTTTTCTGAATTTGATGAACTCATTTTTCAAATTCGATGAACTTTTTTCAGATTACATGAACTTTTTTTAAATTTCATGAACATTTTTTGAATTCGATGAACTTTTTTTAAATCGATGAACTTTTTTCAGACTACATGAACTTTTTCAAATTTGACGAGCTTTTTGTGAATTCGATGAACTTTTTTTTCAAATTCGATGAACTTTTTTCAGATTTGTGAACTTTTCTCAATATCCATGAACTTTTCGAAATTCACGATTTTTTTCATATAATTCAAAAAACTGAAGCGATACAGTAGAGGGATGGTTCTATGCAATAAAATAGCGGACGCCACTGTTCTTAGGCTTTTGCCGCTGTTCCTAGTCAGTAACGTCGGGTAGCTCGACTGTTGGTGAGTCTTGTACGTGAAGTGTATGCGCGTGAGTTCAATACCTGTTGATAGCTTTTTCTTTCTTGCTTTTTGCGAGATTTGCGTTCGCTGCTCCGCGCGTCTCCTGGGCCGGCCCACTTGTGTCATCTTCGAGCGCCAGGAGCGCCAGCGGGCGCCTGCAGCGCCGTATAGGAGCTCCCCGAGACCATTGCCAGCGCATTGGCCTCCTCAGCCGAGCCGGGCCTTGGCCCATGGTGAGGCCAACCCCAGCGCCTCCTTTTTTTCTACTGTTGGGCCTGCTCCACTTTTAGATTCGGCCCGTGTCATGTTGTTCCTGTTCTGCGAATTTTCTATTACCCAGAGAACGTCGGTTTTTCAGAAAAACCCCTAGAGCTCATGCATTTAATATCTCACAAACTATGCATCAGAATTAAACAACTTATATATGTAAAAATGTTTAGAATTTCATCTAGTTTCATAATTTGCAACTTTCATCCATGTTCAAATTGTTTAAAATTGTTGTTTGCATTAATTTGCTTAAATGTCATGCTAAAATGGTTTATTTCATAACTAATTAACCGTAGCTCCAAATTTAATAAACTTTATATGTAAATTGGGTAAAAAAAATTGTAGGATAACATGGTGGCATTACTTTGCATGTTTAACAACTCTAAAATTGTGTTATAGGCAGAACAGTATCAAATTCGAAAATTGCATATGGGGACTTTCTGGAATTGTTATTTGTGTTTCCGGCCTCATTTAAACTTGCCTAAATAGGTAGATTACATATGCTTCACCTCTTGCCATGTTAACCACCATTTAATCTTGTCATGTACATAAATGAGAGCAAACTAAATAAATGGACGTGGTGTTTTACCAATATGCAACTCGTTGCTTATTGACCTCCACTGAATTTGTAGTATTATTTGTTGCACTTTGCCATGCCATGACTCATTGATGTCTACTACACAACGTGTTCTTGTAGACTCATGTTGGGCCTCCAAGCGCAGAGTTTTGTAGGACAGTAGCAATTTTCCCTCAAGTGGATGACCTAAGGTTTATCAATCCGTGGGAGGCGTAGAATGAAGATGGTCTCTCTCAAACAACCCTGCAACCAAATAACAAAAAGTCTCTTGTGTCCCCAACACACCAAATACAATGGTAAATTGTATAGGTGCACTAGTTCGGCAAAGAGATGGTAATAAAAGCTTAGTAATGATAGTAGATATTGATTTTTGTGATAGGAACAATAAAAAACAGCAAGGTAGCAATTGATAAAACGGAGCACAAACGGTATTGCAATGCTTGAAAATGAGGCCTAGGTTCCGTACTTTCGCTAGTGCAATCTCTCAACAATGTTAATATAATTGGATCATATAACCATCCCTCAACGTGCGATGAAGAATCACTCCAAAGTTCCTATCTAGCAGAGAACATAAGAAGAAATTGTTTGTACGGTGCGAAACCACCTCAAAGCTATTATTTTCGATCAATCTATCCTAGAGTTCATACTAAAAGAACACCAAGCTATTCTTTCCGATCGATCTAACCAAGAGTTCATACTAAAATAACACCATATGATACACATCAACCAACTCTAATGTCACCTAGATACTCCAATGTCACCGCGAGTATCCGTGAGTTGATTATGCGATGTGCATCAAACAATTTCAGATTCATAATACTCAATCCAACACAAAGAACCTCAAAGAGTGCCCCAAGATTTCTACCGAAGAAACAAAGACGAGAACGTGCATCAATCCCTATGCATAGATTACCCCAATGTCACCTCGGGAATCCGCGAGTTGAGTGCCAAAACACATATCAAGTGAATCAATATGATACCCCATTGTCACCACAGGTATTCATAGCAAGACATACATCAAGTGCTCTCAAATCCATAAAAGTATTCAATCCGATAAAACGAAATCTCAAAGGGAAAACTTAATTCATCACAACAAGATAGAGAGGGGAAAACACCATATGATCCAACTATATTAACAAAGCCCGCGATACATCAAGATCATGACATCTCAAGAACACGAGAGAGAGAGAGAGATTAAATGCATAGCTACTGGTACAAACCCTCAGCCCCGAGGGTGGACTACTCCCTCCTCATCATGGTGGCCGCCGAGATGATGAAGATGGCCACCGGTGATGATTTCCCCCTCCGGCAGGGTGCCGGAACGGGGTCTAGATTGGTTTTTCATGGCTACAGAGGCTTGCGGCAGCGGAACTTCTGATCTAGGGTTACCCCAAGGGTTTTTCGAATATTTGGCAATTTATAGGGTGAAGAGGCGGTGGGGGAGGTCACCGAGGTGGGCACAACCCACCTGGGCGCGCCTGGGCCCCCAGGCGCGCCCTGGTGGGTTGTGCTCCCCTCAGAGCTCCCCTCTGGTACTTCTTTGGCCCACTGGGTGTCTTCTGGTCCAGAAAAAATCTCCAAAAAGTTTCGCTGCGTTTGGACTCCGTTTGGTATTGATTTTCTGCGATGTAAAAAACAAGCAAAAAACAGCAACTGGCACTGGGCACTATGTCAATAGGTTAGTCCCAAAAAATGATATAAAGTTGCTATAAAATGATTGTAAAATATCTAAGAATGATAATATAATAGCATGAATACTTCATAAATTATAGATACGTTGGAGACGTATCAGCATCCCCAAGCTTAATTCCTACTCGTCCTCGAGTAAGTAAATGATAAAAGAAATAATTTATGAAGTGTGAATGCTAGCAAAGTGCATAAGTTTGATCAATGATAATTTCAATCCCTTTTCCTATCATCATAACAACAATTCTTTCTCATAAAACTTCTCATGTTAAAGTAGCGACCATTTCACATGTTAAGGTTCAAACAATGAATTCTCTTGAAACTCAAGAACCTATATTCTTAGTCATCAAACAATTGCGATTCAACTTATTCAACAGAGTCTAAATAAGAGCTCCACATACTCAATCATCATATAGTCTTCCATGATTGCTAGTACTCAAAGCATATTCTTAGAACAAATGGCATCCATCGAACACAGAGAAAGATAGGGGCTTAATATTTCGCCTCCCAACTCATTTATCATCGAGATAATTGTCCACAATAATAAATCATGATCAAATATATTTGACTGGTCATATGTGCCCTGATCTTTCCCCACCACATGATGCTTGCCAACTAGAGAATAGTTGAGGTTGAAATGAGATTTCATACTATTGACTATTTGCATAAAAGTAAATACTGAGAAGTAAAAGATAGGCCCTTCGCAGAGGGAAGCAGAGGTTGTCATGCGCTTTTTATTTGGATGCCCAAGCTCTTAATGCAAAGGAACGTCACGTTATATTGCCCTTTATGATAGCAACCTTTATTATGTAGTCCGTCGCTTTTATTACTTTGCCATCACAAGTTTGTACAACTCTCAATTTTCCCTTACAATAAAAGATCAAACATATTTAGGAGCAATTTTTATTTCTTTATGCACCGATGACAACTTACTTGAAGGATCTTATTCAATCCATAGGTAGGTATGGTGGACACTCATGGCAAAAAACTGGGTTTAAGGGTTTTTGGATGCACAAGTAGTATCTCTACTTAGTACGAATTTTTGGCTAGCAAAAGATCCTAGGCAAACACCGCATGTTGGAGGATCCATGACAATATAACTTCTATGCAAATATACACAACCATAACTCATTACGTTGTCTTCCTTGTCCAACTTCAACTAATTTGCTCAAGTTTGAAAATAATTAATGGGTATTCACAATCATAGAAGATGTCCAAGATAATATATTTATATGTGAAAGTTCTCTTCCTTATACTAATCATTCATGAATTGCTTGTATGACCAATATTGTGATTGTCAAGCTTCAAAAGATTTCACTTTCTAAACCCAATGTGAAGCTACTACTAGGCATAATATGAACATATAATTTCAACTTCATGATATTCAATTCATTCAACAATTTACTCATAGGATATAAGTGAAGCACAAGAGTAAAAGACAAACTACTCCAAAAAGATATAAGTGAAGATCAAGTGAGTAGTTAAGTAAATGGGTAGCCATTTGAGGACTCTCTCTTATTTAGAAACTTTCAGATCAAAGTATTTTATTAAAACAGCAAACAAAAACAAAATAAAATGACATTCTAAGAAAAGCACAACTCATGTGAAGAAGCAAAAACTTAGGCTCAACCGATACTAACCGATAGTTGTTCATGAAGAAAGGTGTGATGCCTACCGTGGCGTCCCCAAGCTTAGATGCTTGAAAATTCTTGGATTATTAACTTGGGATGCCTTGGGCATCCCCAAGCTTGAGCTTTTGTGCCTCCTTAATTCCTTTTATATCACGGTTTCCCTAAATCTTAAAAACTTCATCCACACAAAACTCAACAAGAACTCGTGAGATAAATTAGTATAAATCAATGCAAAAACCTTATCATTCTCTACTGTAGCAAATCACTAAAATTATTATTTAACATTGCATACTAAATGCCTCTGCATATTTAATAGTCCTATCCTCAAATAGAATCATTAAACAAGCAAACATATGCAAACAATGCAAACATAACAGCAATCTGTCAAAACAGGGCAGTCTGTAAAGAGTGCAATATTCTTCGTATTTACCTTACTCCAAAAATTCTTAAAATTTACCACACTGTAGAAAATTTATCAGATCTTATTGTGCAAATTTTTTCAACATTTTATCGCATTCTGACTTTTCTCAGGAATTTTTACAACAGCGCTAAACTTTCTGTTTTGAAACAACAACGAATAGACTTGCAAAATAAGCATGGTAAAGGCTATCCTTGACATTTTTATTGAAATGAAAGATATAAAACATTATTACAAATAACAGAAAGCAAATTCTAATAAAATAAAATGATGCTCCAAGCAAAATACATATCATGTGACGAATGAAAATGTAGCTCCAAGTGAGGTTACCGATAATGTTGGAGACGAAAGAGGGGATGCCTTCCGGGGCATCCCCAAGCTTAGTTGCTTGGATCTTCCTTGAATATTACCTTGGGGTGCCTTGGGCATCCCCAAGTTTAGGGTCTTGTCACTCCTTATTCTCCTCATATCAATATCTCACCCAAAACTTGAAAACTTCAATCACACAAAACTTAACGGAACTTCGTGAGATGGGTTAGTATGATAAAGATAAATCATTCACTTTGGTACTGTCAAGATAAAATTCATAATTGTTATCACACAATTCCTACTGTACCCTACAATTTCTACAACTTATATTAAGCAGTATAAGCCATAGAAACCATAAAACAAGCAAACTATGCATTGAAAACAGAACGTGTCAAAAACAGAACAGTATGTAAATATCTGAATTAAGGTCATAATTCTGTAACCCCAAGATTTCTAAAAAATTAGCAAAACATGGAAAATTTGTATACTCAACAACTGTAAAAAATTCAGAGTTTTTAGACGCTCGAGTGAATTTAAACAATTATGTTACTTGGCGCAAAAGTTTATGTTTTTGCACAGAATCAAGTCAACTATCATCCACACCATCCCAAAGGCTTTACTTGGCACTTTATTGAAATAAAAGCTATAAAACATGATTACTACAGTAGCCTAATCATGTGAACACACAAAAACAGTAGGGGTAAATGTTGGGTTGTCTCCCAACAAGCATTTTTCTTTAATGCCTTTTAGCTAGGCATGATGAGTTCAATGATGCTCACATAAAAGATAAGAATTGAAACACAAAGAGAGCATCATGAAGCATATGACTAGCACATTTAAGTCTAACCCACTTCCTATGCATAGAGATTTTTTGAGCAAACAACTTATGGGAACAATAATCAACTAGCATACGAAGGCAAAACAAGTGCAACTTCAAAACTTTCAACATAAAGAGAGGAAACTTGATATTATTGAAATATGTAGAAGCATATATTCCTCTCTCATAATTATTTTCAGTTGCATCATGAATGAATTCAACAATATAACTATCACATAAATCATTCTTTTCATGATCCACAAGCAAAGAAATTTTATTACTCTTCACATAAGCAAATTTATTCTCATCAACAGTAGTGGGAGCAAACTCAACAAAATAACTATCATGTGATTGAAAATTAAAATCATGATGACAAGTTTCATGGTTATCATTATTCTTTATAGCATACATGTCATCACCATAACCATCATATATAGGAACTTTGTTGTCATAATCAATTGCAACCTCTTCCAAAATAGTGGATTCATCACTAAATAAAGTCATGACGTCTCCAAATCCACTTTCATCAATATAATCATCATAAATAGGAGGCTTGCAATCATCATAATAATTTTTCTCATCAAAACTTGGGGGACTAAAAATATCATCTTCATCAAATATAGCATCCCCAAGCTTATGGCTTTGCATATCGTTAGCATCATGGATATTCAAAGAGTTCATACCAACAACTTTGCAATCATGCTCATCACTCAAAGATTTTTTGCCAAACATTTTATAGAATTCTTCCTCTATCAATTGAGCACAATTTTCCTTTCCATCATTTTCACAAAAGACATTATAAAGACAAATAATATCAGGCCACCTCAATTCCATTTTTTTGTAGTTTTCTTTTATAAACCGAACTAGTGATAAAACAAGAAACTAAAAGATTCAATTGCAAGATCTAAAGATATACCTTCAAGCACTCACCTCCCCGGCAACGGCGCCAGAAAATAGCTTGATATCTACTACACAACTTGTTCTTGTAGACTCGTGTTGGGCCTCCAAGCGCAGAGTGTTGTAGGACAGTAGCAATTTTCCCTCAAGTGGATGACCTAAGGTTTATCAATCCGTGGGAGGCATAGGATGAAGATGGTCTCTCTCAAACAACCCTGCAACCAAATAACACAAAGTCTCTTGTGTCCCCAACACACCAAATACGATGGTAAATTGTATAGGTGCACTAGTTCGGCGAAGAGATGGTAATAAAAGCGTAGTAATGATAGTAGATATTGATTTTTGTGATAGGAACAATAAAAAACAGCAAGGTAGCAATTGATAAAACGGAGCACAAACGGTATTGCAATGCTTGAAAATGAGGCCTAGGGTCCATACTTTCGCTATTGAAATCTCTCAACAATGCTAATATAATTGGATCATATAACCATCCCTCAACGTGCGATGAAGAATCACTCCAAAGTTCCTATCTAGTGGAGAACATATGAAGAAATTGTTTGTAGGGTGTGAAACCACCTCAAAGCTATTATTTTCGATCAATCTATCCTAGAGTTCGTACTAAAAAAACACCAAGCTATTCTTTCCGGTCGATCTAACCAAGAGTTCGTACTAAAATAACACCATATGATACACATCAACCAACTCTAATGTCACCTAGATACTCCAATGTCACCGCGAGTATCCGTGAGTTGATTGTGCGATGTGCATCAAACAATTTCAGATTCATAATACTCAATCCAACACAAAGAACCTCAAAGAGTGCCCCAATATTTCTACCGGAGAAACAAAGACGAGAACATGCATCAACCCCTCATAGATTACCCCAATGTCACCTCGGGAATCCGCGAGTTGAGTGCCAAAACACATATCAAGTGAATCAATATGATACCCCATTGTCACCACAGGTATTCCTAGCAAGACATACATCAAGTGCTCTCAAATCCATAAAAGTATTCAATCCGATAAAACGAAATCTCAAAGGGAAAACTCAATTCATCACAACAAGATAGAGAGAGGAAAACACCATATGATCCAACTATATTAACAAAGCCCACGATACATCAAGATCGTGCCATCTCAAGAACACGAGAGAGAGAGATTAAACACATAGCTACTGGTACAAACCCTCATCCCCGATGGTGGACTACTCCCTTCTCATCATGGTGGCCGTCGGGATGATGAAGATGGCCACCAGTGATGATTTCCCCCTCTGACAGGGTGCCGGAACGGGGACTCGATTGGTTTTTCGTGGCTACAGAGGCTTGCTGCAGCGGAACTTCTGATCTAGGGTTACCCTAAGGGTTTTTGGAATATTTGGCAATTTATAGGGCGAACAGGCGGTGGGGGAGGTCACTGCGGTGGGCACAACCCACCTGGGCGTGCCTGGGCCCCCAGGCGCGCCCTGGTGGGTTGTGCTCCCCTCGGAGCTCCCCTCTGGTACTTCTTTGGCCCACCGGGTGTCTTCTGGTCCAGAAAAAATCTCCAAAAAGATTCGCTGCGTTTGGACTTCGTTTGGTATTGATTTTCTGCGATGTAAAAAACAAGCAAAAAAACAGCAACTGGCACTGGGCACTATGTTAATAGGTTAGTCCCAAAAAATGATATAAAGTTGCTATAAAATGATTGTAAAACATCTAAGAATGATAATATAATAGCATGAATACTTCATAAATTATAGATATGTTGGAGACGTATCACTCATTAAAATGGACATGCATCAACTTGGTTGCGTATCATGTCATGTTTATGTGATGGTTGTTTACCATGTTGTTTGCTTCTTTCCGGTTGTGCTTCTTGCCGATAGTTCCGGTTACGTTGCAATTGTGAGGATCCGTTCCACTACGTTGGTTCGTCTACTTCATGGACTCGGTCTTCTTCCTAGCGGGATTTCAGACAAAATGATCATTACCTTGGATACCACCACTATCTTTGCTTGCTAGTTGTCTCGATGCTATCGCTACGTCGGGCTACCTACCACTTGTTTGTCAAGCCTCCCAAATTGCCATGATAAGCCTCTAACCTTTCCACCATCTCAGCAACCGTTGTTTGGCTATGTTACCGCTTTGCTCAACCACTCTTATAGCCTTGCTAGTTGCAGGTGCAGTGCAGGTTGTTCCATGTTGGGACATGGATATCATGGGATATCACAATATCTCTTATTTAATTAATGCATCTATATACTTGGTAAAGGATGGAAGGCTTAGCCTTTTGCTTGGTGTTTTGTTCCACTCTTGCCGCCCTAGTTTTCGTCATACCGGTGTTATGTTCCTTGTTTTGCGTTCCTAACATGGTCGGGGTTTATGGGCCCCCTTGACAGTTCGCTTTGAATAAAACTCTTCCAGCAAGGCCCAACTTTGGTTTTACCATTTGCCTAATAACAACTAAAACTTGCATAGGGACTGGCTAGCACCCGAGGATAATTAATCAACAACCCAAGCCAGTGCTCCTCATGAGTGTTGGTCCAAACCGGGCAGCCTACGGGGCCACCACGGGGAAACTCGAGGATTGGTTTTACTCGTAGCTTGTCCCATCCGATCATGGCCTGATACGAGATACGTACGGCTCCTATCAGGGTGTCGGCACGTCGGGAGGTCTTGCTGGTTTTGCTTTACCATTGCCGAATTTTCTTGTGCATCGAGATTCCGAGCTTGATCGGGTTGTCCCAAGATGGAGGTTTTTCCTCCGCTGATCGTGAGAGTTTATGATGGACTAAGTTGGGACACCCCTGCAGGGTTTAATCTTTTCGAGAGCCGTGCCCGCGGTTATGGGCGACTTGGAAATTTATAATATCCGATTGTAGAGAACTTGACACTAAACTTCAATTAAAATACATCAACCGCGTGGATAACCGTGATCGTCTCTTTTCGAGGAAGTTCGTGAAGTGAACACAGTGGGGTTATGTTTGACTCGTAAGTAGTTCAGGATCACTTCTTGATCATTATTTGTTTGTGACCATTATGCGTAGTTACTCTTCTTACTATTGTACTCATAAGTTAGCCACCATACAAATGCTTAGTGCTTGCTGCAACCTCACCACTTAACCATTCCATACCCATTAAGCTTTGCTAGTCTTGATACCCATGGTAATGGGATTGCTGAGTCCTCGTGGCTCACAGATTACTACAACAATACGTGCAGGTACAGGTAATGTGTTGATCTGACGTAGAGTGATGGGTGCTTGCTTGTTTGGAGTTCTTCTTCCTCTTCTTTGATCAAGGGATAGGTTCCTGGTCGGGAGCCTAGGTTTAGCAGGGTGGATGTCGTTCTTCTTTTTCGTTTGATTCCATTCGTAGTCGGATCATGCTCTTCTGTATGATGATTGCTATGTATTGATGTATTCATGTTGTAGCTTGTGGCGAGTGTAAGCCTTTATCTGGTATTCTCATCTATTCATTACATGGTATGTTGTAACGATATCCACCTTGCTATGCGCTCGAAATGCGGTTGTGCCCCAATCATGAGTTCATCACGTAATTGGGATAGAATCGCATCTTGGGCGCTACACTTATGTTTGGCCCCCGGATGCCGACGACTTGAGCCACGTTGTCAAAAATCCCGGAGAGTCAGCCCGACAATTCTGGAATCGGTTCTTGACTAAAAAGAACCAGTTCATCAACTGTCCGTATGCTGAGGCAATAGCCGCCTTCAGGCACAGTATCCGGGACGAATGACTCGCCCGCCAGCTCGGCCAAGACAAGTTGAAGTCAATGTCGGCACTTACCTCTCTCAGGAACCACTTTTGCGCGGACGAAGATAGTTGGTTAGCTCGTAGAAGCAACCAACCGGACAATCCCGACACCTCAGAAGTCCGAGACGGAAATGGAAAACCATGACGCAATAAGAACAAGCGCTGGCACAACGGTGGTGAAGCCGAAGACACGACATTAAATGTCAGATTCAGCAACTCCAAATTAGGACCGCAGAAGAAGCCCTCTAAAGGGAACCGGGATGGCCCGACCGCGTTGGACAAGATCTTGGACAGACCCTGCCAGATCCATGGCACCTCAGACAAGCCCTCCAACCACACCAACCACAACTGTTGGGTGATTAAACAGGACGGCAAGCTCATAGCCAAGGAGCAAGGAAAGGGCCACCGCAGCAAGGACGATGACGAGCCCTGCGGGCCAAACAATGGAGGCCAGAAGCAATTCCCTCCCGAGGTAAAAATTGTGAACATGATCTATGTCATGCACATACCCAAGAAGGAACGGAAGCATGCACTCCGAGACGTCTACGCCTTAGAGCCGGTGGCCCTGAAATACAACCCGTGGTCGGCTTGCCTGATCACCTTCGACCATAGAGACCATCCGACCAATATCCGTCACAGAGGAACGGCGGCTCTGGTGCTCGACCCCATCATGGATGGATACCACCTCACCTGAGTCCTTATGGACGGAGGCAGCAGCCTCAATCTGATTTACTCAGACACGGTGAGGAAGATGGGAATCGATCCATCAAGGATCAAACCTAGCAACACCACCTTTAAAGGGGTAATCCTAGGCGTCAAAGCATGCTACTCGGGAACCATCACTTTGGAAGTAGTGTTCGGCTCGCCCGACAACATCCGTAGTGAAGACTTGATCTTCGACATCGTCCCTTTTCAAAGCGGCTATCACGCACTTCTTGGCCATACATTGTTTGCTCGCTTTAACGTCGTCCCCCACTATGATTATCTGAAGCTCAAGAAGCCTGGACCTAAGGGCGTCATCACTATTAATGGTAACACCAAGCCCTCGCTCCGAACTGAGGAGCACAGAGCATCACTGGCAGCCGAAGCACATGCCAGCAAAGGGGCATCAAAGACCCAAGCTCACATCAAGGCGCTAGACGCACACAAATGAGCTCGAGCTATAGCACCACTTTCGGAGCATACAAGTGCTCACCCTAAATAGGGATGCGCTCCCCACAACATGGCTTCTCTAGCCGCAAAATACGTACCTCGGGTACACCATCTCGCGTTAATTCCATGGGTTGCTATGGGGGCAAACATCAAAGGGTCAAGTATTCGGCTCAACCGATTTATGGCCAAATATGTCTTCGGACCATTACCTGGTACCATCTAGGGCCTGATTAGCGTAAAGCTAATATATTGCGGCAGACTCTCAAGGCTCTCTCTCAAGGGCCCATCCGCCTATCTCCATTTCTCCCATTTATGGAATCCCCCCACAGAGCGAAGGCGCAGACATGCAGCAGGGCGCAGTAGGGAAGTCAAACCACTCATATAGGCCCTGTGTCAACCTTTCCTCAACTATTTACATTTTTTACAAAGTATTTGTAATAGTTGATTCGGCAGTTTGAATTGTACGGTTGGACGTCACACATTCATCGGGAATAAAGACCATCATTACGGTCCCTTTGTAGTCGTTTATGATGCATATCTCTTTCCGTATTTTTATGCCGAAACAAACTCGTTCGATACATGTTTACTTTAGATGCGATCGACTAATAAACCGGGGGCTCGACTGTGAAATTCACCCCAAGCATCATGCCGGCACCATCTCTCTCTTATGTGCTCAACATCTCAGATATTGTATTATATGAATCAGCTCCGAATTATGTCTTTGGTCAATGGTTGGGTTGCCCAGCTCCTGTGCTTACCCTCTTACGTTCTGTGTTCGGCTAAGAGGGTAAAGGGAGAACCAATGCGGTTGTACTTCTAGCTCGTCTGGTTAAGTACCTCAGTGGAGAAAGCCGACAACTGACTGTCATAATAAGCAAGAACTGGTCGGCGATCCGATGACAAGTGTCAAACTAAAAATCAATGGAGGTTACTCCAGGTCATACTAAGGGTTGTTGTTACAGAAACCAAGTGATGATGGTGTTATCCTCGGCACAGCCGAACATCACGAAAACACTGGGGGCTAGTCACTAGCCCCCGCAGTGAAGCTCCTATGGCTAAG
This sequence comes from Thinopyrum elongatum, assembly GCA_011799875.1. Taxonomy (NCBI): domain Eukaryota; kingdom Viridiplantae; phylum Streptophyta; class Magnoliopsida; order Poales; family Poaceae; genus Thinopyrum; species Thinopyrum elongatum. Next base: position 233,638,315 of record CM022299.1, read on the forward strand.
TGAAAGCATTGAAGCCGCATAGTCTAATTGCCTCATTTCTCCTACACACTACCACCTCCGGGTACCGAGACGTCGGCTAAGGGTTAAAGTGTTAAGGAAGGAACACCCTTTGCAGTATCTTCAAGGGGGTCGAAGCCGACGACTGGTAACTTTCAGTTTAAAATGGTCACACATGTGTCAAAATAATTAACGGCGCATATTACATCATGCCAACTAGCTGCATTATAAAGCACCAAAAAGTTTAAACTCGCCCAGATAAGCGGCAATACATTCACTCATAGATTACATCCTTAGAGCGCTGGGCCTCTACCGCCCGAGCACCATCCATAACGATGGGAAAATACTGCTTGGGATGTCTATATTCCTTCCCAGGAAGTGGGGGTCCGGTAACCATCTCAGCCGGCTTGATCTTCGGCCAGTGCACCATTGTCTTGCCGAAGGCCATCCGAGCTCCCTGGATGCATGCAGAGCACTTCCAGATGTCAATCTGGGGCGTGGCATCGCACAACCTCTGCACCAGGCTGGAGTAGCTACTTGGCAGTGACTCCGAAGGCCACAGCTTAATGCAGAGGTCCTTCATCGCTGGCTCCGCCATCTGATGCAACTCCATCAGTTGCTTTGTCTGGTTGTTGAGCAGGGAAGGATGCTCGGGGGCTTGGAATTGTGCCCAAAACAACCTCTTCTCAACTCGGCCCTCCTAGGACGAGAAGTACCTCGCCACATCTGCTGCACTCCTCGGGAGGTCCGCAAAGGTGCCTGGGGAACACCAAACTCGCGTGAGCAAAGCGAACCTGTTACCACCAAAGACACTTTGCAGTAAGTATGGCTTACCATCCGCAATCAGCTTGACCTGATGGAGCTCTTCTTCGTGGCCTCGCGCCTTCACTCGCTCCTCTTTGATTGCCGACCTCAACGAGGTCAGCTCGGAAACCTGATCCTTGCTTTTTTGCTCAGGGTCTCACATTTTGTGACGGCATCCTTGGGCTCCTGCTACACCTCAGCCACTCTAGCCTCATGTTTCTCGCTAGCGGTCTTCACCACCTTTAATTCGGCGGCCGCTTGTTCGGCTGCCGCCTTCTGCTTTGTGGCTTCCTGCCGAGCCTTTTGCAGCTCGGCCTTAAGGTTCTCGACCTCCACGGCGACAACTGCATTAACCACAGGCGTCAGCCACTCAGGGTTAACCTCAAAAAAACCGCGTTAATGAAGGACAGTGTTGAACAGTTTAGTCTGGACTCACCCTGCGCTTCATCGAATCATTTCTTAACGAGATCAAGCTCATCATCGGCTCTCTTGAGCTTCCAGTTTAGCTCGGCTAGCTCCGCGGCGTTTGCAGCCGTCGACGAAGACGAGGCCTGCACAATAGATCATGCTCATCAGGTCCCCGAAATATTGATTTTTGATCCTCTGCCCTGCTTTCCTTTATCCATGCAGAGTCTCGGGGGCTGCGGATCATTCTTTACAATCATATGCATTTTTAGATTCTTCGACCCCCGCACGAGTTTTTTTAAATCTCATCCAGGGCTTGGGGGCTATCGTATATATGGATACATAATCATTTATGTAGCTTTCTCTAAAGAAAAAGGGAATGACATGGTTTACCTAGAAGCCCGTCAGAAGGCCGCTAAAGGCATCCTTCAGTCTGTTGTCCACGGACCGAAGATTTGCAAAACCGCGCCCATCAGGCCGCGGTGTTCTTCAGTGATAGAGGAGCTATTTAAAGCCTCCTCCATTGTGTCGGGCCACCCCGACAAGACATGCCCTGTAGCGGGAGAAGGTGGCAGTGGCACTCCGGTTCCTCCTGCGGTGGAGGCCGGAATGGTGGGCTCCTGGTGCCTTATCGGCTCCAGAGCCATCTTTGGGGAGAGCTCGGGCTGACTGGGCTCCCCCTCCTGGTTCAACAGAGGAGTTCTCTCCTCTGGGTCTTCGGCGACCGGGGTGTTCACCTCGGCCATGTTCACGTCACCTCCCCCCCCCCCCGTCGTGCTCGGTCCGGGAGGGGTCTTCTAGGACAGCACCTCCACTGTCTCCTCGGCGACCAGAGAAGGCGTGGTGCGTGAGGCGGTCCTGCTCTCTGCTAGCTCGCTTGGCGGAGAATCCCACTCTAAAACTCGGCCGGTGGGGAGATCGCGCGGCGGGCTGCAACATCAAAAAGTAAGCATGCCGTTGACGATGAACTTGGTTTGGATACACAAGAGAGTCCTTAGATATATACCTCTGGGCTGGGGGCTTGACCCTGGGGTTCCTTTGGGGAACCTCTTCAGAAGCCTCAGACTCCTCGGTGGAGTCCGAGCTATCGTCTGACAGGGCCACTTTGGCCCTGCGCTGCTTCTTCGGGGCGGGAGGAGATTGATCCTCCTCAGCGTCTTCGGATGCCGCCCTCTTCTTTGTTCGGGAGGAGCCGCTCTCCTCCCCATATTCACCCTGCCCTGGCTCCCCTTCAAGGGCTGAGGGGGCCTGGGTTTCACCGGATCTAGTGTCCGGGGGTCCTCTGGGACAAAGGCCTTCTCCGGCCTCCTTCTTGCCTTCTTTCTTCTTCTCCTTCTTATCCGACGCCTGGTACGGTGCCGTGGCCAACATCTCTGTTAGCAAGGCCATCCTGGGGCCCTCGGGCAGTTGGGCTGGATCACTGATTTGCATGGATTTCTGCAGCCAGCTCTACGGACAGGGGATGAAGGGGTTAAGAGCTTTATTCGAAAAGGAACAAAATCCGAAGATAAGAGTAAAACTTGTTATACCTCCCATGGAGGGGTTGCGGCATCGAGGCTGATGTCTTATTCCTTGGCCGGCCAGTCCTTTTGGGGCTTGAACAACACCTTCCACAACTTGGCATGGGTGGTGCGGTAGAAGTGGAGCACGATGGCAGGGTCTTCGGGCTTGTAGGACCACATAGGGACAACCCGGTCTTGGAAGGGTAGGAGGCGGCGCCGAAGCATGATCTGAACCACATTGGTCAGTTCGACCTTCTTATTTATCATCTGGGAGATGCGCTTTTGCAGTGACACCACCTCTGTAGGCGACCCCCAGTCGAGACCTTTCTTGGTCCATGAGACCAGATATTGTGGGTGGGGGGGGGGGGGGCAGATCAGAAAGCGGGGATCGACGCCCAATCCCCTTCTGGCCACTCAACTCGGGGGAGTTTGCTGATCATCGCCCCCCATAGTCCGCTTGCTGGCCATTCATGATCTTCGGCTTGACATTGAAGACCTTCAGCCATAGGCCGAAGTGTGACCAGATTCGAAGAAAGGCTTCACAAATGATGATGAAAGCCGAGATGTGCAAGAAGGAGTTCGGGGCAAGGTCATGGAAGTATAGCCCATAGAAGAACATGAGACCCCTGACGAAAGGGTGGAGAGGAAAGCCCAGTCCCCGGATGAAGTGGGGAAGGAACACCACCCTCTCACCTGGCCTAGGTGTGGGGACGGCCTGACCCTCCTCCGGGGTGTGATGTGAGACGTTGGCCGGGAGGTAGCCTGCGCTCTTCAGCTCCTGGATGTCATCTTCGGTGACGCAGGAGGCCTCCCACTTGCCCTTCGAGCCAGATCTAGCCATGGCTGGATTGAGGAAATGGCTAGGAAGTTTTTTTTGAAGGTGGAATGGATCTAGGCACTAGAGCTCAGGAGATTGGGAAGGCAATGGCGATGGAGGAGGGGAAAGCGTACGGAGCAAATTGGTGGTCGCTCCTCTTTTTATAAGCCATTGTAAACCCAAGGGTCCCCTTTACTGCGTGCTACTTCTTGAGCTTGCGTTGGTTTTCCCTTGAAGAGGAAAGGGTGATGCAGCAAAGTAGAGATAAGTATTTCCCTCAGTTTCAGAACCAAGGTATTAATCCAGTAGGAGGGACACACAAGTCACCAATGATTGCACTTACACAAACAAATAAATACTTGCACCCAACGCGATAAAGGGGTTGCCAATCCCTTCACGGTTACTTTCACGGATGAGATCTGATAGAAATAGGTATAAAAGATAAATAATAGTGCTAAATAAAATAAAAGTAAGTAAATTGCAGCAAGGTATTTTTGGTTTTATATATCTGAAAATAATATGATAAAAATAGACCCGGGGGCCATAGTTTTCAGTAGAGGCTTCTCTCTTGAAAGAACGCATATGGTGGTAAACAAATTACTGTTGAGCAATTGATAGAAAAGCGCAAAGTCATGATGATATCTAAGGCAATGATCATGAATATATGCATCACGTTCGTGACAAGTAGACCGACTCCTGCCTTCATCTACTACTATTACTCCACACATCGACCGCTATCCAGCATGCATCTATTGTATTAATTTAACAAGAACGGACTAACGCTTTAAGCAAGATGACATGATGTAGAGGGATAGATCCAATCAATATGAAATAAACCCCACCTTTTTATCCTTAATGACAACAATACAAATACTTGCCTCGCTACCCTTTCTGTCACTGGGTGAGTGATGTGGAATGCTAGCAAGTGCATAAGTTTGATCAATGATAATTTCAATCACTTTTTCTAGCATCATTATAAATCATAACAGTAGCTCATATCATAAAACTTCTCATGATCAAGTAGCAAGCTATTCACATGTTAAAGCATAGATCATAAACTTTCTTGAAAACTAACAAACTAGGTTCTCAGTCAGCAAACAATTGCAATTCATCTTATTTTCAGGAAGGGTCTATGTAAGAGCTTTGATTTAGCAAATCCCACATACTCAACTATCACATAGTCTTCCATGATTGCTACCACTCAAAGCATATTTTTAGAACAAATAGCATCCATCGAACACAGAGAAAGATAGGGGCTTAATGTTTCGCCACCCAACTTATTTATCATATAGATAATTGTCAACAATAATAATTCATGATCAAATATATTTGAATGGCCATATATGCTTAGATCTTTCCCCATCACATGATGCTTGCCAACTAAAGAGTAGGTTGGAATGAGAAAGAATACTACTGACTCTTGCATAAAAGTAAAAGATAGGCCCTTCGCAGAGGGAAGCAGGGATTTGCAGAGGTGCCAGAGCTCGAAGCTTTTAAAACAGAGATGAAAATAATTTTGAGAGGTATGCTTTCATTGTCAACATAACGACCGAGAGTTCTCACTATCTTCCACGCTAGACACATTATAGGCGGTTCCCAAATAGAATGGTAAAGTTTTTACTCCCCCTCCACGAACAATCACACTCCACGGCTAGCCGAATTCACGGGTGCCGTCCATACCAACAACTTTCCTGGGGGAGTTTTATTTAATTTATTCGCGATTTTGTTTTTGATCTTTTGATCATAGGACTGGGCATCCCAATTACCAGCCATTTTCTCGTGAATGATGAGCGGAGTCCACTCATCGTGAGAATAACCCACCTAGCATGGAAGATACTGACAGCCCCTAGTCGCTATATGAGCGATTCGGGCATACAAAACTGATTATTATTTGAAGGTTTAGAGTTTGGCACATGCAAATTTACTTGGAACGGCAGGTAAATACCGCATATAGGTAGATATGGTGGACACTCATGGAAGAAACTTGGTTCAAGGATTTTGGATGCACAAGCAGTTTTCCCGCTTAGTACAGAGATTTAGGCTAGCAAAAGATTCTAAATAGCAAGCACCACATGTTGGAGGATCCATAACAATATAACTTCTATACAAATATACCCAAGAATAACTCATCATGTTGTCTTCCTTGTCCAACTTCAACTAATTTGATCAAGTTTGAAAATAATTAATGGGGCTCACAATCATAGAAGATGCCCAAGATAGTATTTTTATATGTGAAATCTCTCTTCCTTCAATATTCTTTCATGAATTGTTCAAGTGACCAATACTATGTTTGCTAACTTTCAATAAATTTACCACCTCTACTTCTTATATGTGAAGTAATTACTCCACATGGTATAAGCATATGAAGCATATATAATTTCAGATTTATGATATTCAATTTATTCAACCATTTACTCATAGGATATAAGTGAAGCACTTGAGTAAATGACAAACTACTCCATAAAGATATAAGTGAAGATCAATGAGTAGTCAAATAATTATGTAGCTATATGAAGACTCTCTCTCATAAATAAAATTTCAGATCTTAAGTACTTTATTCAAACAGCAAGCAAAACAAAATAAAATGACATTCTAAAAATAGCACACATCGTGTGAAGAAGCAAAAACTTAGGCTCAACCGATACTAACCGATAATTCTTGATGAAGAAAGATGGGATGCCTACCGGGGCATCCCCAAGCTTAGATGCTTGAGACTTCTTGAAATATTATATTGGGATGCCTTGGGCATCCCCAAGCTTGAGCTTTTGTGTCTCCTTAATTCCTTTTATATGATGGTTTCCCTAAATCTTAAAAACTTCATCCACACAAAACTCAACAAGAACTCGTGAGAAAAGTTAGTATAAATCAAATGCAAAACCTTATCATTCTCTACTGTAGAAAATCACTAAAATTATTATTTAACATTGAATACTAAATGACTCTGCATATTTAATACTCCTATCCTCAAATAGAATCATTAAACAAGCAAGCATATGCAAACAATGCAAACATAACAGCAATCTGTCTAAACAGGACAGTCTGTAAAGAGTGCAATTGTACTCATACTTCCCTAACTCCAAAACTTCTGAAAAATTATCACACTGTAGAAAATTTGTTGTTACTCATTGTGTAAATATTTCAAGATTTTACCACGTTTTGACGTTCCGGAAGAATTCAGACAATGATAGAAAACTTTCTGTTTTCAAAACAGCAACATATAGACATGCAAAATAAGCATGGTAATGGCTATACTTGACCTTTTTATTGAACTAAAAGATACAAAACATTACTCTAAATAATATAAAGCAAATACTAATAAAATAAAATGACGCTCCAAGCAGAACACATATCATGTGGTGAATAAAAATATAGCCTCAAGTAAATTTACCGATGATGTTGGAGACGAAAGAGGGGATGCCTTCCGGGGCATCCCCAAGCTTAGATGCTTGGTTGTCCTTGAACATTACCTTGGGGGTGCCTTGGGCATCCCCAAGCTTAGGGTCTTGTCACTCCTTATTCTCCTCATATCGATATCTCACCCAAAACTTGAAAACTTCAATCACACAAAACTTAAGGGAACTTCGTGAGATGGGTTAGTATGATAAAACAAATCATTCACTTTGGTACTATCAAGACAAGATTAAAAAAATTTATCACATGATACCTACTGTACCCTATCATTCTACAATTTATATTAAGCAATATAAGCCATAGAAACTAGAAAACAAGCAAACTATGCATTGAAAACAGAATCTGTCAAAAACATAACAGTCTGTGAAGATCTGAATTAAGCTCATACTTCTGTTACTCCAAAAATTCTGAAAAATTAGGAAAACGTAGAAAATTTGCATAAAAATCAACTTTAAAAATTTAAGAGTTTTTCCACGTTCCAGTAAAAGATAGGAATTTCTATACTGGACGCAAAAGTTTCTGTTTTTGCATAGAATCAAGTCAACTATCAACCACACTATCCCAAAGGCTTTACTTGGCACTTTATTCAAACAAAAGCTATAAAACATGATTAATATAGTAGCATAATCATGTGAACACAAAAAAACAGTAGGGGTAAATATTGGGTTGTCTCCCAACAAGCGCTTTTCTTTAATGCCTTTTAAGCTAGGCATGATGATTTCAATGATGCTCACATAAAAGATAAGATTGAAACATAAAGGGAGCATCATGAAGCATATGACTAGTACATTTAAGTCTAACCCACTTCCTATGCATAGGGATTTTATGAAAAAATAACTTATGGGAGCAATGATCAACTAGCATAGGAAGGCAAAACAAGCATAACTTCAAGATTTTCAACACATAGAGAGGAAACTTGATATTATTGCAACTCCTACAAGCATATATTCCTCCCTCATAATAATTTTCAGTGGCATCATGAATGAATTCAACAATATAACCATCACATAAAGCATTACTTTCATGATCCATAAGCATAGAAATTTTATTACTCTCCACATAAGCAAAATTCTTCTCATTCATAATAGTGGGAGCAAATTCAACAAAATAACTATCATGTGAGGCATAATCCAATTGAAAATTAAAATCATGATGACAAGTTTCATGGTTATCATTATTCTTTATAGCATACATGTCATCACAATAATCATCATACATAGCAACTTTGTTCTCATAATCAATTGGAACCTCTTCCGAAATAGTGGATTCATCACTAAATAAAGTCATGACCTCTCCAAATCCACTTTCATCAATATTGTAAAAAGATTCAACACCCTCCAAAATAGTGGGATCATTAGTACCTAGAGTTGACACTCTTCCAAACCCACTTTGATCAATATAATCATAATAAATAGGAGGCATGCTATCATCATAATAAATATTCTCATCAAAACTTGGGGGACTAAAAATATCATCTTCATCAAACATAGCATCCCCAAACTTGTGGCTTTGCATATCATTAGCATCATGGATATTCAAGGAATTCATACTAACAACATTGCAATCATGCTCATCATACAAAGATTTAGTGCCAAACATTTTATAGACTTCTTCTTCTAACACTTGAGCACAATTTTCCTTTCCATCATTTTCACGAAAGACATTAAAAAGATGAAGCATATGAGGCAACCTCAATTCCATTTTTTTGTAGTTTTCTTTTATAAACTAAACTAGTGATAAAACAAGAAACTAAAAGATTCGATTGCAAGATCTAAAGATATACCTTCAAGCACTAACCTCCCCGGCAACGGCGCCAGAAAAGAGCTTGATGTCTACTACGCAACCTTCTTCTTGTAGACTCGTGTTGGGCCTCCAAGCGCAGAGTTTTGTAGGACAGTAGCAAATTTCCCTCAAGTGGATGAAGATGGTCTCTCTCAAAAAACCCTGCAACCAAATAACAAAGAGTCTCTTGTGTCCCCAACACACCCAATACAATGATAAATTGTATAGGTGCACTAGTTCGGCGAAGAGATGGTGATACATGTGCAATATGGATGATAGATATAGGTTTTTGTAATCTAAAAATATAAAAATAGCAAGGTAACTAGTAACAAAAGTGAGCGAAAACGGTATTGCAATGCTTCGAAACAAGGCCTAGGGTTCATACTTTCACTAGTGCAAGTTCTCTCAACAATGATAACATAATTAGATCATATAACAATCCCTCAACGTGCAACAAAGAGTCACTCCAAAGTCACTAATAGCGGAGAACAAACAAAGAGATTATTGTAGGGTACGAAACCACCTCAAAGTTATTCTTTCTGATCGATCTATTGGGCTATTCCTATAAGTGTCACAAACAGCCCTAGAGATCGTACTAAAATAACACCGTAAGACACACATCAACCAAAACCCTAATGTCACCTAGATACTCCAATGTCACCACAAGTATCCGCGGGTTTGATTATACGATATGCATCACACAATCTCAGATTCATCTATTCAAACCAACACAAAGAACTTCAAAGAGTGCCCAAAGTTTCTATCGGAGAGTCAAGACGAAAACGTGTGCCAACCCCTATGCATAAATTCACAAGGTCACAGAGCCCGCAAGTTGATCACCAAAACATACATCAAGTGGATCACGTGAATATCCCATTGTCACCACAGATAAGCACATGCAAGACATACATCAAGTGTTCTCAAATCCTTAAAGACTCAATCCGATAAGATAACTTCAAAGGGAAAACTCAATCCATTACAAGAAGGTAGAGGGGGAGAAACATCATAAGATCCAACTATAATAGCAAAGCTCGCGGTACATCAAGATCGTGCCAAATCAAGAACACGAGAGATCAAACACATAGCTACTGGTACATACCCTCAGCCCCGAGGGTGAACTACTCCTTCCTCGTCATAGAGAGCGCCGGGATGATGAAGATGGCCACCGGTGATGATTTCCCCCTCCGGCAGGGTGCCGGAACAGGGTCCCGATTTTTTTTTGGTGGCTACAGAGGCTTGCGGCGGCGGAACTCCCGATCTAGGTTATGTTCTAGAGGTTTTGGGATTTATAGGAGGTGTTGGCGTCGGGGACAAGTCAAGGGGGTCCACGAGTCAACCACAAGGTCGGAGGGCGCGCCCGGGGGGGTAGGGCGCGCCCTCCACCCTTGTGGAGGCCTCATGGCTCTTCTCCGAAATCTTTTCATTCTAGTATTTTTTATATTTTCCAAAAATATTCTCCGTAAATTTTCAGGTCAATTGGACTCCGTTTGATATTCCTTTTCTGCGAAGGTCAAAAACAAGGAAAAAAACAGAAACTGGCACTGGCACTGGGCTCTAGGTTAATAGGTTAGTCCCAAAAATCATATAAAATAGCACATAAATGCATATAAAACATTCAAGATAGATAATATAATAGCATGGAACAATAAAAAATTATAGATACGTTGGAGACGTATCAGTGAGGACACCGCAAGATTGAACCTATTACAAAGCACCTCTCCCATGGCAAGAAAAATCAATCTAGTTGGCCAAACCAAATCAATAGATCGGAGAGAAATACAAGGCTACCTTAATGATGCATAAAAGAGTTCAGAGAAGACTCAAATAATATTCATAGATAATCCACAATTCATCGAATCTCAACAAATGCACCACAAACGAAGATTACATCGAATAGATCTCCAAGAACATCGAGGAGAACATTGTATTGAAGATCAAAGAGAGAGAATAAGCCATCTAGCTACTAGCTATGGACCCGTAGGTCTATGGTAAACTACTCACACATCATCGGAAGGGCAGCAAGGTTGATGTAGAAGCGCTTCGTGGTCGATTCCCCCTCCGGCAGAGTACTGGAAAAGGTCCCTAGATGGGATCTCACAAAGACAGAAACTTGGGGCGGCGGAAAAGTATTTTTGGTGTGCCCTCTGGTATACGGGAATGTTTGGGTATTTATAGAGCAAAGATTAGGGTTAGAGGAGCATCAGGGGGCCCACAAGCCTGGGGGCGCCCCCCTAGGGCGCGCCTCCCGAGCTTGTCGCCAACTGGTGGCCCCTCTGACCTCCTCCCGAAGGTTCCTGGGTGTCTTCTGGTCGAAGAAAAATCATCAAAAAGTTTCGTTCCGTTTGGACTCCGTTCGGTATTGATTTTCTGTAAAAGACAAAAACAAGGAAAAAAAACAGCAACTGGCACTGGGCACTAGGTTAATAGGTTAGTCCCCAAAAATGATATAAAATAGCATAATAATGCATATAAAACATCCAAGATGGATAATATAATAGCATGGAACAATAAAAAATTATAGATACGTTGGAGACGTATTAAACATCCCCAAGCTTAATTCCTGCTCATCCTCGAGTGGGTAAATGATAAAAACAAAATTTTGTTGTGGAATGCTGCCTAACATGTTTATCATGTAATCTTTCTTAATGTGGCATGAATATTCAGATCCATAAGATTCAAAACAAAAGTTTAATATTGATATAACAATAATACTTAAAGCATACTAAAAAGCTATCACGTCTTCTCAAAATATCATGGCTAAAGAAAGTTATCCCTACAAAATCATATAATCTTGTCATGCTCTATCTTCTTAACACAAAGTATTTATCATGCAGAACCCCGATGACAAGCCAAGCAATTGGTTCATACTTTTTAACCTGCTTAAGCTTTTTCTACTCTCACGCAATACATGAGCGTGAGCCATGGATATAGCACTATGGGTGGAATAGAATATGATGGTGGAGGTTGTGTGGAGAAGACAAAAAAGGAGAAAGTCTTACATTCATGAGGCTAATCAATGGGCTTTGGAGATGCCCATCAATTGATGTCAATGCAAGGAGTAGGGATTGCCATGCAACGGATGCACTAGAGCTATAAGTGTATGAAAGCTCAAAAGAAAATTAAGTGGGTGTGCATCCAACTTGCTTGCTCAAGAAGACCTAGGGCATTTGAGGAAGCCTGTCATTGGAATAAACAAGACAAGTTCTATAATGAAAAATTCTCACTAGTAATATATGAAAGTGACAAAATAGGAGACTCTCTATCATGAAGAACATGGTGCTACTTTGAAGCACAAGCGTGGAAAAGGATAGTAACATTGTCCCTTCTCTCTTTTTCTCTCATTTTTTTATTTTCTTTTATCTTTTTTTATTTTGGGCTCTTTGGCCTCTTTTTTTTAAGTCTGGAGTCTCATCCCGACTTGTGGGGGAATCATAGTCTGCATCATCCTTTCGTCACATGGGACAATGCTCTAATAATGATGATCATCACACTTTTATTTACTTACAACTCAAGAATTATAACTTGATACTAGAACAAAAATATGACTCTATATGAATGCCTCGGGCGGTGTACCGGGATGTGCAATGATCTAGCATGACATGTATAAAAAATATGAATGGTGGCCAAGCCACAAATACTATGTCAACTATATGATCATGCAAAGCAATATGACAATGATGGTATGTGTCATAATAAAACGGAGCGGTGGAAGTTGCATGGCAATATATCTCGGAATGGCTATGGAAATGCCATAATAGGTAGGTATGGTGGCTGTTTTGAGGAAGATATAAGGTGGCTTATGTGTGAAAGAGCGTATCATATCACGGGGTTTGGATGCACCGGCGAAGTTTGCACCACAATTCAAGGTGAGTAAGGGCAATGCATGGTACGAAAGAGGCTAGCAAAATGCGGAAGGGTGAGAGTGCGTATAATCTATGGACTCAACATTAGTCATAAAGAACTCACATACTTATTGCAAAAGTTTATTAGCCCTCGAAGCAAAGTACTACTATGCATGATCCTAGGGGATAGATTGGTAGGAAAAGACCATCGCTCATCCCCGACCGCCACTCATAAGGAAGACAGTCAAAAATAAATCATGCTCCAATTTCATCGCATAACGAGAGGCCATTCGTGCATGCTTCGGGAATCACAAACCTAAACACAAATATTCTTACTAAACCACAATTACTCACTAGCATGACTCTAATATCACCATCTTTATATCTCAAAACAAATGCAAGGAATCAAACTTCTCATATATTCAATGATCTTCATGAAAGTTTTTATTATACCCCTCTTGAATACCCATCATATTAGGACTAAATTCATAACCTAAGCAAATTGCCATACTATATATAAGACTCTCAAAATAATATAAGTGAAGCATGAGAGTTCATCAATTTCTTCAAAATATAACCACCGCCGTGCTCTAAAAGATATAAGTGAAGCACTAGAGCAACTACCTAGCTCAAAAAATATAAGTGAAGCACACAGAGTATTCTAATAAATTCATGATTAATGTGTGTCCCTCTCAAAAGGTGTGTACAGAAAGGATGATTGTGGCAAACTAAAAAGCAAAGACTCATATAATATAAGACGCTCCAAGCAAAATACATATCAAGTGGTGAATAAAAATATAGCCTCAAGTAATTTACCGATAGATTGAAGACAAAAGAGGGGATGCCATCCGGAGCATCCCCAAGCTAAGATGCTTGGTTGTCCTTGAATATTACCTTGGGATGCCTTGGGCATCCACAAGCTTAGGCTCCTGCCACTCCTTATTCCATAGTCCATCGAAACTTTACCCAAAACTTGATAACTTCACATAACAAAACTCAACAGAAAACTCATGAGATCCGTTAGTATAATAAAACAAATCTCCACTTTTAGGTACTGTTGTAAACTCAATCCATTTTTATATTTGAATTATATATACTGTATTCAAACTTCACCATGGCTCATACCCCCCCCCCCCCCGATACTACCCATAGATCCATCAAAACAAGCGAACAACACAACTAAAATAGAATCTGTCAAAAACAGAATAGTTTGTAAAGACCCGAATCAATATCATACTTATGTAACTCCAAAAATTCTGAAAAATTAGGAAAACAGAATAAATCAGTATATCAATCTTGTATAAAAAATTCAGATTTTTTCCATGTTCCAGCAAATGTTAACAATTCTGCTACTGGACGCAAAAGTTTTTATTTTTTCTCAGAATCAAATCAACGATCTTCCAATCATCCCAAAGGTCTTACATGGCTCAAACACTAATTAAAACATTAAAACACAATCATAACAGAGGTATAATTGCATATTTATCAAAAAAACAAAAGCAAAAACAAAAAATAAAATTGGGTTGCCTCCCAACAAGCGCTATTGTTTTACGCCCCTAGCTAGGCATATTGCATATATCTAGGTATTGTCATCTTTGGTATTCAATCCATAAGTGGCCCTCATAATAGATTCATATGGCAACTTAATTTTCTTTCTTGGAAAGTGTTCCATGCCCTTCCTTAGCAGAAATTGAAATCTAATGTTTCCTTCTTTCATATCAATAATTCCACCAATCGTTCTAAGGAAAGGTCTACCAAGAATAATAGGGCACATAGGATTGCAATCTATATCAAGCACAAAAAAATCTATGGTCACATAATTCTTATTTGCAACAATAAGAACATCATTAATTCTTCCCATAGGTTTTTTAATAGTGGAATCCGCTAAGTGCAAATTTAAAGAACAATCATCAAGTTGATGGAAACCTAGCACATCACATAAAGTTTTTGGAATAGTGGAAACGCTAGCACCCAAATCACACAAAGCATTGCACTCATAATATTTAATCTTGATCTTAATAGTAGGTTCCTACTCATCATAAAGCTTTCTAGGGATTGAAACTTTCAACTCAAGTTTTTCTTCAAAATATTTCATCATAGCATCCACGATATGTTTAGTAAAAGCTTTATTTTGATTATACACATGAGGTGAATTGAGCATAGATTGTAAAAAGGAAATACAATCAATCAAAGAACAATTATCATAATTAAAATCCTTGAAATCCAAAAGAGTGGGCTCATCACTAGTTAAAGTTTTGACCTCGTGAAACCCACTTTTATCAATTTTTTCATTAAGATCTTCACCCTCCAAATTATTGGGATGCATTCTAAATAAAGTTAACTCATCTCCAGTCCCTTCTTTATCAAGTTTTATATTAGCAAACAAATATTCAATAGGAGTCACACCAATCAGTTTAAGATCTTCATCATGATTCTCGCAAAAACTAGAAGAACATACTTTTTCTAGCCATTCTCTCTTAGATCGCATCCTAGTGATTCTCTCCCTACTTTCATTAATATAAATTTTAATAGATTTCATAGACTCATTAATATCAAGCTTGGGTGGCATAGATCTAATCTTAAAGGAATCAATCTCATGAGAAATTCTATCAATGTTTCTAGCCAAATCGTCACTCTTGAGCAATTTTTCTTCTACCATAGCATTGACAATCTTTTGGGAGTTAATAAAATCTTTAATATTATTATAAATATTAGAGGGTATCTTATTATAATTTCCATAAGAATTGTTGTAGGAACTACCATAATTATTAGAGGAATTACTAGGAAACGACCTAGGATTAAAATTGCCTCTATACCCATTATTACCAATATTGTTCCTACCAACAAAATTCACATCCATAGATTCATTATTATTCTCAATCAAAGTAGACTAAGGCATAACATTAGGATCAATAGGACCACTCTTGCTAGCAATCAATTTCATAAGTTCATCCATCTTTCCACTCAAAGTATTAATTTCCTCAATAGCATGCACTTTTTTACTAGTAGAAGATCTTTCGGTATGTCATTGAGAGTAATTTGCCATAATATTATCTAGGAGTTTAGTAGCTTCTCCTAATGTGATTTCCATAAAAGTATCACCCGCGGCAGAATCTAAAAGATTTCTAGATGCAAAATTCAATCCGGCATAATTTTTTTGTATGATCATCCATAAGCTTAAACCATGAGTAGGGCAATTTCTTATCATCAATTTCATCCTCTCCCATCATTGTGCAACATGTTCATGATCAAGTTGCTTAAAATTCATTATATCATTCCTAAGAGAGAAGATCTTAGCGGGAGGAAAATACTTGGAAATAAAAGCATCTTTACACTTATTCCATGAATCAATACTATTTTTAGGCAAAGATGAAAACCAAGTTTTAGCACGATCTCGTAGTGAGAACGGAAATAACTTCAATTTAACAATATCATTATCCACATCTTTTTTCTTTTTCATATCACACAATTCAATGAAAGTATTAAGATGAGATGCAACATCTTCATTAGGACTACTAGAAAATTGTTCTTTCATAACAATATTCAACAAAGCGGCAATAATTTCATAAGATTCTGCACTAGTGGCGGGAGCAATGGGAGTACTACTAAAATCATTATTATTAGTGTTTGAAAAATCACATAACTTAGTATTTTCTTGAGACATCGTGATAAAGCAAGCAATCTAGCACACAAGCAAACAAAAAGCAAACGAAAAGACGAATGGAAAGAAGGCAAATATTTTTGTGTTTTCTCAAAACATTTTAGAAGTGGGGGAGAGGAAAATGGGAGGCAAATGGCGAATAATATAGATGCAATAGATGAGAGTTTATGATGGGTACTTGGTAGGCTTGATGTAGATCTTCCCCGGCAACGGCACCAGAAATTCTTCCTGCTACTTCTTGAGCTTGCGTTGGTTTTTCCCTTGAAAAGTAAAGGGTGATGCAACAAAGTAGAGATAAGTATTTCCCTCAGTTTGTGAACCAAGGCATCAATCCAGTAGGAGGAACACACAAGTCACCTATGATTGCACCTACACAAACGAACAAATACTTGCACCCAACACGATAAAGGGGTTGTCAATCCCTTCACGGTTACTTGCAAGGATGAGATCTGATAGAGATAGGTATAACAGATAAATAAAAGTGCTAAATACAATAAAAGTAAATAAATTGCAACAAGGGATTTTTGGTTTTATAGATCTGAAAATAATATGATAAAAATAGACCCGGGGGCCATAGTTTTCACTAGAGGCTTCTCTCTTGAAAGAACGCATACGGTGGGTAAACTAATACTGTTAAGCAATTGATAGAAAAGCGTAAAATCATGATGATATCTAAGGAAATGGTCATGAATGCAGGCATCATGTCCATGACAAGTAGACCGACTCCTGCTTGCATCTACTATTACTCCACACATCGACCGCTATCCAACACGCATCTAGTGTATTAAGTTAACAAGAACGGAGTAACGCTTTAAGCAAGATGACATGATGTAGAGGGACAGATCCAATCAATATGAAATAAACCCCACCTTTTTATCCTTAATGGCAACAATACATATACGTGCCTCGCTACCCTTTCTGTCACTGGGTGAGGACACCGCAAGATTGAACCCTTTACAAAGCACCTCTCCCATGGCAAGAAAAATCAATCTAGTTGGCTAAACCAAATCAATAGATCGGAGGGAAATACAAAGCTATCTTAATCATGCATAAAAGAGTTTAGAGAAGACTCAAATAATATTCATAGATAATCCGATCATAAATCCACAATTCATCGGATCTCAACAAACGCATCGCAAAAGAAGATTACATCGAATAGATCTCCAAGAACGTCGAGGAGAACATTGTATTGAAGATCAAAGAGAGAGAAGAAGCCATCTAGCTACTAGCTATGGACCCGTAGGTCTGTGGTAAACTACTCACACATCATCGGAACGGCTGCAAGGTTGATGTAGAAGCGCTCCATGGTCGATTCCCCCTCCGGCAGAGTACCGAAAAAGGTCCCCAGATGGGATCTCACGAAGACTGAAACTTGTGGCAACGGAAAAGTACTTTTGGTGTGCCCTCTAGTATACGGGGAATATTTGGGTATTTGTAGAGTAAAGATTAGGGTTAGAGGAGCATCAGGGGGGCCACAAGCCTGGGGGGTGCCCCCTAGGATGCGCCTCCCGAGCTTGTCGCCAACTGGTGGTCCCTCTGACCTCCTCTCGAAGGTTCCTAGATGTCTTCTGGTCCAAGAAAAATCGTCAAAAAGTTTCTTTCCGTTTGGTATTGATTTTCTGTAAAAGACAAAAACAAGGAAAAAACATCAACTGGCACTGGGCACTTGGTTAACAGGTTAGTCCCAAAAAATGATATAAAATAGCATATTAATGCATATAAAACATCCAAGATGGATAATATAATAGCATGGAATAATAAAAAATTATAGATACATTGGAGACGTATCACTGCGCCGCAGACCTCGCCGCTTCCTTGTATAATCATGCCGTTATGCGCGCATGGGATAACCCAACTCATTGATCATACCCCTTAAAAAATGGGACATGATCTCCATATTAATGGGACGTGCCACTAGAGAGACTGCCTCAAACCGCGAATTGAGTTTTCATTACTTGGTAGTGGTCATGGCCGGTTGCGACCTTTCGCAAAAAGTTGTCAGGTGAAGGCAATGTTCACACTTGAGCGGCTGGCCTTCGAGGCTAAGTGAATCATACAATTCAGAAATCAGGGCATAATCCGGACAACGCATGAACGGAATTAGCCGGACAACCCTCGAAGGTTTGGCCGAAAGTAATTACATGCATGGTGCAAGCACCATGGAAGGAAGGAACTGGTCCACAAAGCCGATGACTCCCGCACATACCTCGGCTTCGAAGACTAGCTCGGGGGCTACTGAGGGTGTCCTGGATCAGGAGGTCCTTGGGCTGCCGGCCTATCTCTCGTGGGCCGGCTTGGTGGGCCACTCCGGATTCTATCGAAGGCCGAGCTACAGATAATGCCGTATTACAGAAGGAAACCTCCTAACCCTTGGTGTATCCTCCAAGTCAAGATAATGAAGATGGCAAGTTTGCCCCTTGACGGCACTTGATCACATGTAACCCTAGGTACCCCTAGTGTCTATATAAACCAGAGGGTTTAGTCCATAGAGGCTAGAAGAACCATCATCCTACTCATCTAGGGTTTAGTTCATCCGATCTTGTGGTAGATCAACTCTGTAATCCTCATACACATCAATACAATCAAGCAGGACGTAGGGTTTTACCTCCTCGAGAGGGCCCAAACCTGGGTAAATACTGTCTCTGCATTCTTTGTTACCCATTGATCCAAGATCCATAGCTCGGGACCCCCTACTCGAGATCCGCCGATTTTGACACCGACACCCCCGGGAAAGATCCATCCTCGGATCAAAAACTTCATCACCATGGAAAGGTGATAGATCCTTGACGTTGAACATGTCACTTGCATTGTACTTGTCACCTGGGAGGTCGATCTTGTAGGCATTATGTAGGATCAAAAGTATGTCTAGAGGGGGTGATTAGACTACTTGACAAAATAAAACTCATCCTTTTCCCAATTTTAGTTGTGGGCAAGTTTTAGCAATTCTACCAAGTCAAGCAACACCCTACACATGTAAGTCTAAGAGTTGTGTGGCGAAAAGTAAAGACTTTGCATATGAACGTAAAGGAGGGATCGAAGAAATCAAAGGCAATGAAGACACGTGGTTTTTGGCGTGGTTCTGATAGGTAGTGCTACTATACATCCACGCTGATGTAGACTTCAACCCACGGAGGGTAACGGCTGTGCGAGTCCATGGAGGGCTCCACCCACAAAGGGTCGATGAAGAAGCAACCTTGTCGATTCCACCATGGCTTACGCCCACGAAGGACTAGCCTCACTCGGGGTAGATCTTCACGAAGTAGGCAATCTCCTTGCCCTTACAAACTCCTTGGTTCAACTCCACATGATATTGGAGGCTCCCAAGTGACACCTAACCAATCTAGGAGACACCACTCTCCAAAAGGTAATAGATGGTGTGTTGATGATGAACTCCTTTCTATTATGCATCAAAAGATAGTCTCCTCGAGACTCAATCACTCTCTCACATATTTGGCTTGTGTAGGAGAAGGATTGGAGTGTAAAGCAACTTAGGGAGGCTAGAAATCAAGGTTCAAATGGTTGGATTGGAATGCCTTGACCTCAACATATGAGTAGGTGGTTCTCTCTCAAAGAATGAATGGTGGAAGTGTAGTTTCGTTCTGATGGCTCTCCCTTGGAGTAGGTGGGGTGGAGGGGGTATTTATAGCCTTCACCAAAGATCCAACCATTACAACCTTTTGGCACATATTGGTGACACCGAAACAAAATCTCGGTGAGATTGACCTGTGTAAAATATTCAAACATTAGGAATCTCGGTGAGACCGAAGGGATCCACACGGACAGACGATTCACGATGACCTAAGGAAAACCTCGCTTGGGTAGTTCCGATCGAAACATCTCGGTAATTCTGAAATGGAATCGATGGGTTACAGAAACTTGGTCACTACACTTTGGTGGGACCGAACATCATCTTGGTTCTACCAAATTTCTAGGGTTTGGTTATGGCTCTGTCTAGGTTGAACTCAGTGGGTCCGGGAATAGGTGTATTAGTAGGACCGAGTTTGATATTTAGGGTTTTGACAGAACGGAATGTGGGAAAGTGGCTGAGGGTTTTGGAGCAATATCTTCAAGCACTTGAGCAACTAAGTCATGATCAAAACCTCATCTCCTTTTAGTAGTATTGGCTTTCCTATGGACACAATGTGATCTTGGATCACTTAAACAAAAATGAAGAGTATTGGAACTTTTGCCAATATGTTTCCATAGAATTTTGAGGGTTCCACGTCCACATGTCCTTGCCATGCCATCATTGAACTTTCCTGAAATCTATCTTGGAGTAGGCATTAGTTCAATGTCATATATGTTGTTATTAATTACCAAAACCACTCGGGGATTAGATGCACTTTCAATCTCCACCTTTTTGGTAATTGACGACAACATATAGATCAAAGCTTTGATAATGGATATAATCAATGAATAATATATTGTCGCTTCGAGAAGTATGTGATAAGCAGGAGCTCCCACTAAATTTGTGCATTATTTAAATTTTGCGCTTGAATGCAAATTGTCGGTGTACTAAGTATTGGGCCATTAGTCCCCCGTACTTGTGCACGGGCAGTTGTAGCCATACTCGCGGCAAGGCTTGTCGGGGAACAGTTCGAGGTTGACTCAGGCCACCAAGGAAATTCTCAAGTCAAAGATCTGAGGATCAGCAGATAAGAAGAGTTGGAATCCGCAGGCCAGCTTCCCCGGCAAGATCTTGCCGGGGTGGCCTGCGAAGCCCGGCAAGGTTCGGCGCCCGGCAAGGCTCGGCGCCCGGCAAGGTCCAGCACCCGGTAAGGTTTTGTTGCTGTGCCACCGCTCTGGCACAGCAACAAACCCGACATTCTGGGTCCTTCTTTGGATGCGTGGCGACGCGCCAGTGGAGGAGAGCTTAAGCGGTGCTGATGGGATGGCCCCTTTTTCCATCCCCAAGAAAGTGAGAACACCTAAACGGACACCTCACGGTGCATTAAATGCGTTCGTCCTAACCCGTCAGGGGTTAGGTATGATGACCCTGTAGCTACTTTACACCTCAATGTATGTACATTTTGCCACTGTGGTGACCCCTTTGTGGTATAAAAGGAGGCCCAAGGCAACTTCTACAGGGGAGGACGATCTTCTGGCCCATTCTGCATGCGTAGCTGCTCTTTGAATGTACTGTTCACTGCGAGCTCTCCTGGAGCCTGGGTTCAAGAACATCGATAATAAAACAAGGCAGGAGTAGGGTTTTACTTTGATTAGCGGCCCGAACCTGGGTGAAATCGCCCTGCGTCGATCGTTGGTTCTGCTCTTTGCGCATACCTCTCCCCCTGCCGAATCGTAAAGGGGTCCCTTAGGATCCCAAAGATGTCGGACTTTGCAGCAAAGATGAAGATATCGAGAAGCTTGTCGCGCGGCGGACCCAGGAGCTGGAGTAGAAACACAAAGAGGCGCTCGAAGCTCTAACTGTAGATCACGCCGGCAAGCTCAAGGAGGCCATCGATGCTGCCGAGGCTGCAAAGGCCGCCAAGAATGAGCTGAGCGACAAAGTAAAGAAGCTGGAAGTGGATCTCGAAGAACATGGCAAGGAGCTCTCGACGCTCAAAGGTGATAGGGAAAAAACCCTCCACACCCTGGCGGAGATGCAAGTTGCCATGTCCAACAAGACCAAGCAGCTCTCCTCAGCAAATGATGCTGTTGCCATTCTGGAATTGAAGCTGACCATGTTGCAGAAGTCTCTCGAGGCCGGCAGGGCCCGCGAGAAGGCCCTACTCAAATATCTCCAGGGAGAGAGGAACCTGCTCAAGAGCACCGCCGCCGCCCAAATTGATTACGAAAAGGGGGTGGAGATCTGGACTGGACGTCTCATCGACGCTGCGGAGAAGCTCACGGCAGAGCTGTCAACCATGGGCCTGTCAAACTTCAGGTATTCTTCCGAGGAAAGGATATCTTCGAGTGCCAGGTTGACGATGTTCTTCGAGAGCACCAAGCGTAACGCGACGCCCCGTCAGGAGAGCATCTTCAGCAGCAATTCTTTGCGTAGCTTCATCCTGCGCCTTCTCCATATCAGATTGTTTCAGGAGGATTTCTGTCCACTGTTGGCTCACTTGTTCCCGGCCAGCAGTCAACTCTTGGAGGGCCTCGGTGTACCAGACTTGCATTTGTTCGACACGCCTCTGAAAATCTGCTTCGGCCGCCTCGACAACTGCCATTCTGGAATCCGCTCTCTCTTTCCGGGCGCGGTGGAGAGCATGGAGCTTGCGGAAATTTTTGCCCATGGCCTGAAGGAGCTGATCCTCTTCAGATTTGCCGCTGCTAGTGCTTGGATCATCAACGACCTCGAGCCCGGCAGCAGCGATGATTTCTTCATCAAAGACTTCTCCTTCGGCTGGTGCCCCAATGCTTGCCATCCCCGGCAAGTTGACAAATAGGTTCTCGCCAACCTTGAGATATTTGCTGGATGAGGGGGCTTCGGATGTTGACGGTTGATCCTCAGCAACCGCCTCACCAGTGGCAGGGGGCTCCGTGGCTGGCGCAGCGCCTGGCGCTCCTGCGGCAGGAATGCCGTCAGTACGGTCATCAGCCTCCTTGCCGCCCTCTTCAGCAGGCTCTTTGGCGGGTTCCTCCTGCACAGTCTCGGCGGCCTCGACAGTGGCATCTTTGGCGGCCTCACTGGCGGCGATCCTGTCTGCTTCGGCAGTGGCGTCCCTGGCGGTCTCCTCGATGACAACGTCGACGTCCATGTGTTCCATCACAGGGAACTCTGGGGGACGAAGGAGGGAAACAGAATAAGATCAAGATTGAAGTTCGAAGGGACCAAAGACAGAGATATAAAGGAAAGAATAGCAAGTGTTCTGAGGCAATCAGTTACCTACGTCGAGCTGTTGAGAGGTGGCCTCGCCCCTCCCGGCAACCTCGGTTGCCGGGGGAAGGTTGCCGGTGTCCATGCTTGCCGGCTCCTCCTCAATCAAGATGGGCTCGTTGGTAGGATCCCTTGCCGGGGATTCGCTTGTGGGCGGCGTGGTCGATGGAGGTGGCACGACGGGGGCGTCTTCCAATAACTCTCCTTGTTGCCGTTCTTCTCCTGCAAGTCCAGAGATATCAGCGGTAAGAATAGAAACCTCAGCGCCCGCCAGCGGAAAAAGAGCAGTGAACTTACACTGGGGGCTGTGCTGGGGGCTGCATTGAGGGCTGAGCTCCGGGCTGACGATGACAGTTTCTGGCACGCTTGTGGAGCCTGCCGGGGGCTCGTCGCCCGTGGAAGTCTTTGTCCTCTTCGTCATCCTCTCCATCAAGGTTTCTGCATCACTGCAGAGACAATACAAGCAAGCCAGTAAGATTGATCCAAGATTGGAAGATAAAGGCTGTGGCAAGGTACTCACTCTTCCTCTTCTCGCTCCGGACTGAAGCCGGAGATGTCGAAATCGACCTCCGTTGCAGTGTCTGTGTGGGAAGGCAGAAGAGGGGTCCGAGGTCGCTTGGCTGTAGCGGGCGCCGGGGGCTGGCGTGTTTCCGTCACCTCAGCTTCCGATGCGGTAGTGCGAGACACCTCTACCACCTCAGCAGTTGCCGCTGATGTGGGTCTCGCACGCCGCGCAGGTTGCTATCGGACCCCTTGCCGTGGCGCAGTCTTGCCAGCCGCTTTCTTGCTGGGAGCCTCGCTGCTCGAGGAAGGTTGACTTGCCGGGATGCCAGATGCAGCCTTTCGAAGAACACGCTTTGTCTTCTTCAGGGCTGGGAGCTCTTCTTGCGGTTCTTCTTCAGCCGCGTCTTCGTCGGACGAGCTCTCAACGGCTGTGCTGCTCTGTTCCCCGGCAGCTTTGTCCATCCCGGCAGGATTTTTCTCCACTACTACCTCCGCGTCACTGGTTTCCCATTCTGTGAAGCCGACGCTGCCGGCATCCGCGGCAAGATTTGCCTCCTCCACCCTGGTGGCGATGTATGCCACCTCTTCATCGGTGGTGGCTCGGAGTAAGTCTGCTTCTTCTCGGACGGCCCTCTTTGTCAAGGTATTCCCAAGCTGGCCTTCCTTTATTCTGCAAGGGGGCAATGCGGTGGCGGAGAAAGTCGAAGCCAATCATCTCCATTGTCAGCCCGGCAGCTTTCAGGCAAAGAATCCTGGTGGTGGCGATTGTGAGCTTTTCATCTTCAGTGGCAAGACTGCTCCAGCCGCTGCCGCGGACCGCTTTTTGTTGCTGGGGCAAACAGAACGGATGGGGATCTGCTTCCTTGATCCAGCACCATTCAGCCCGCCATTCGTCCCACTTCTCGCGGTAAACTCCTTCTGGGTATATTTCCTTATTCCAAGCCCTTGGAATCCAAGCGATAGAACCAGAGAGGGCCTCTCCTTTTTGGATTCGAGGGAAAAAGTAGTGGCGGAAAAGGGCAGTATTGGGAACCACTCCGGCAAAGTTTTCACAAAGATGAGCAAAGATGGACATGCACAGTACCGCATTCGGCGTGAAATCGAGAAGATGGAAGCCGTATGTGTACATGATGTCGTTGAAAAAGTCAGAAAATGGAGGATAGAGCCCGCAATAGAAGTATGCGACGAAAAAGGGGTATCTGTCTGACCCACTCTTGGAGCAAGAACCTGGAATCACGCGAGTGGCGGGGTGAGCCTACGTCTCCCTCGCCCACATGCACTGGTACCGCCTCTTCAAAGCTTCCGCATTGAGCGACGGGGCGAAGACGACATATTTCTTCCGCATCTTCACCAGCTCGCTCTCCGGGACATTGGCTTTCGTCTCCTTGCCCTTGCCTTTTCTGGTCTTGGGCGGCATGGCGACTGCAAGGGCGGAAGCCGGGGATGAAGCGGGCGTGGAGGCAACGAACGGATGAGGGAAAGTTTTTCTCTGAGCTCGAGAGAAGGAAAGCAATGGCGACGGCCAGATTGAGAAGAAAAGGGGGGTAAATAGGCTTGTGCCTCTGTGGTTTCTCCTTTTTATGGGGAAGGAGCGAGGCCGCCTCTTTTACTCCCCAATGTGAATGCGCCTCTGCAGGCGCGTTGCAGTTGCAGCTTTTGAGGCACGCTTCCCACGTCGCGCGTTCGGCGGGCGTAGTGGAGGGCACAGTAAACGGGATATTTACGAGCAGTTAATCCCTTGTCACGTGTGCTCGTGCATTGTTTGGGCCTAGCCCAACAACGCCTCGCACTCGTGTGTGGCCTAGGCCCGGGGGCTCCTGTCGGTGTACTAAGTATTGGGCCATTAGTCCCCCGTACTTGTGCACGGGCAGTTGTAGCCATACTCGCGGCAAGGCTTGTCGGGGAACAGTTTGAGGTTGACTCAGGCCACCAAGGAAATTCTCAAGTCAAAGATCTGAGGATCAGCAGATAAGAAGAGCTGGAATCCGCAGGCCAGCTTCCCCGGCAAGATCTTGCCGGGGTGGCCTGCGAAGCCCAGCAAGGTTTGGCGCCCGACAAGGCTCGGCGCCCAGCAAGGTCCAGCACCCAACAAGGTTTTGTTGCTGTGCCACCGCTCTGGCACAGCAACAAACCCAACATTCTGGGTCCTTCTTTGGATGCGTGGCGATGCGCCAGTGGAGGAGAGCTTAACCGGTGCTGATGGGATGGCCCCTTTTTCCATCCCCAAGAAAGTGAGGACACCTAAACGGACACCTCACGGTGCATTAAATGCGTTCGTCCTAACCCATCAGGGGTTAGGTATGATGACCCTGTAGCTACTTTACACCTCAATGTATGTACATTTTGCCACTGTGGTGACCCCTTTGTGGTATAAAAGGAGGCCCAAGGCAACTGCTACAGGGGAGGATGATCTTCTGGCCCATTCTGCATGCGTAGCTGCTCTTTGAACATACTGTTCACTGCGAGCGCTACTGGAGCCTGGGTTCAAGAACATCGATAATAAAACAAGGCAGGAGTAGGGTTTTACTTTGATTAGCGGCCTGAACCTGGGTGAAATCGCCCCGCGTCGATCGTTGGTTCTGCTCTTTGCGCATACCTCTCCCCCGCCGAATCATAAAGGGGTCCCTTAGGATCCCATAGGTGCCGCACGCCGACACAAATGCACAATCGATTAGGATCTTGGGTCACTCTTCGATGTCACATACAAAATGAAATGAATGAAATACAATAATCACTCATCACCAAGCATACAAGTGAATGATCATAACAAGAATCATCTAGATAGAGTGATAATCAATCATAACATTAAAGTATGGTATGATCAAGCACATAAGCAATGTAGTCTCAGACAAGTACCAACACAAAGTAACCAAAGTAGCACAAAACACAAAGCCAAATAAAACAAACGAAGCAAAAGCAAGAGACACTCTCTCTCGAAGCCATATGATATATACATATTCTCCCCCTTTAGAAACAAGTTACCAAAAAGCTCGAATAGGTACAAAGCTAAGCGTCACTCTTGGCTCGATCTCCTGCAGCTCATGGTGAAGAAGTCCTATGACTTGCAAATATTAGATAATTTTTATGCAATTTTAAATCTGATACGTCCCCAACATATCTATATTTTTTGATTGTTTCATGATATTATATTACCAATCTTAGATACTTTTTATATTATTTTATATCATTCTTGGGGACTAATCTATTAACCCATTGCCCACGTGGCTCCACCTAACCTAATTGCACTTCTATAAATTCTCAAATATTGGGAAACCACCAGAGAGCCACACGAAACATTTTCCCCCGCAAGCTTCTGTTCTTCCGCGATCCTATCTGGAGGCCTTTTCCGGTACTCTGCCGCAGAGGGAATTGATCATGGAGGGCTTCTACATCAACCTTGCTGCCCTTCCGGTGATGTGTGAGTAGTTCACCACAGACCTACGGGTCCATAGCTAGTAGCTAGATGGCTTCTTCTCTCTCTTTGATCTTCAATAAGATGTTCTCCTCGGTCTTCTTGGAGTTCTATCCGATGTAATATTCTTTTGCGATGTGCTTGTTGGGATCCGATGAATTGTGGGTTCGAGCTCAGATTATTCATTGAAAGTAATTGAGTCTTTTCTGAACTTTATTCCGCATGATTATTATAGCTTTGTATTTCCCTCTGATCTATCCGTCTGGTTTGGCCAACTAGATTGATTTATCTTAAATGGGAGATGTGCTTTGTAATGGGTTCAATCTTGCGATGTCCTCACCCAATGACAGAAAGGGTAGCGAGGCACGTATTTGTATTGTTGACATTAAGGGTAAAATGATAGGGTTCAATAATATTGCTTGGTTTTATTCTGTCTACATCATGTCATCTTGCTTAAAGTATTACTGTGTTTGTCATGAACTTAATACCATATATGCATGCTCGATAGCGGTCGATTGGTGGAGTAATAGTAGTAGATGGAGGCAGGAGTCGATCAACTTGTCACGTAATTTGTCTACCCGCTGATATGTCTCCAACGTATCTATAATTTTTTATTGTTCCATGCTATCATATTATCAATCTTGGATGCTTTATATACATTTACTAGCAACTTTATATCATTTTTCGGGACTAACCTATTAACTTAGTGCCCAGGGCCAGTTGCTGTTTTTTTTTTTTGCTTGTTTTTTTGCTTAGTAGAATATCAGTACCAAACGAAGTCCAAATGCCACGGCATTTTTTGGAGATTTTTGTTCTGGCGATAAGACACCCTGGAAGCTTCGAGAGGGAACTAGAAGATGAAAGGGGGGCCCACTAGGCACCAGGGCACGCCAGAGGCCCCCGGTGTGCCCTGGTGGGTAGTGAGGCCCACGGGCATCATTTTAACCTACCTCCGCCTCTATAAATACTCTAAAATCACAAAACCCTCGGGGGAGTCCATGAAATACTTTTTCTGCCGCCGCAAGAGAACCATGAGATCCAATCTAGATGCCTTTTCTGGCACTTTGCCTAAGGGGGTAACGATCACGGAGGGGTTCTTCATCATCCTTGCTGCCCCTCTGATGATGTGTGAGCAGTTTACCATAGATCTACGGGTCCATAGTTAGTAGCTAGATGGCTTCTTCTCTCTTTTTGATCTTCAATACAATGTTCTCTTTGGTGTTCTTCGAGATCTATTTGATGCAATTCTTTTTACGGTGTGTTTGTTGGGATCCGATGAATTGTGAGCTTATGATAAGATCTATCCATGAATATTATTTGAGTTCTCTCTAAATTATATTATGCATGATTTTTATAGCCTCGTATTTCTTCTCCGATTTATTGGTTTCGTTTGGCCAACTAGATTGATTTATCTTGCCATGGGAAGAGGTGCTTTGTGATGGGTTCGATCTTGCGGTGCTCAATCTCAGTGACAGAAAGAGACATGACACGCATGTACCGTTGCTATTAAGGGTAACAAGATGGGATTTATTTCATACGTGAGTTTATCTTGTCTACATCATGTCATATTGCTTAAAGCATTACTTCATTTTTCATGAACTTAATACACTAGATGCATGCTGGATAACGGTCGATGTGTGGAGTAATAGTAGTAGATGCAGGCAGAAGTCGGTCTACTAATCTTGGATGTGATGCCTATATACATGATCATTGCCTTGGATATCATCATAATTATTTGCTTTTCTATCAATTGCCCAACAATAATTTTTTTACCCACCGTATGCTATTTTCTCGAGACAAGCCTCTAGTGAAAACTATGGCCCCGGGTCTATTTTCTATCATATATTAAAACCAAAAATACCTTGCTGCAATTTTCTTTTATTTATTTTATTTTGTATTTTTGTTAGATCTATTTATCAAAACCTATACAATTTAATCTTTCTCTTGACTGTTGAGGGATTGACAACCCCTCTACGTGTTGGGTTGCAAGTATTTGTTGTTTGTGTGCAGGTGCTGTTTACATAGTGTTGCTTGGTTCTCCTACTGGATTGATAACCTTGGTTTCATAACTGAGGGAAATACTTATCTCTACTATACTGCATCATCCCCTCCTCTTTGGGGAAATCCCAACGCAGTTCAAAAGTAGCAGGAAGAATTTCTGGCGCCGTTGCCGGGGAGACATCATCAACATCTATCAAGTACCTAGGCATAAACTTTCATCTCCTTGCATTTACTTTATTTGCCATTTGCCTCTCATTTTCATCTCCCCCGCTTCTATTTTTTTACAAAAATACAAAAATATTTTTTTGTTTGCCTTTTTGCTTGCTTTTTGCCTTCATGTCAACACCCAAAAACAGAAAAATAAACAAGAAAAATTAAGATGGATCCTCATCCTCTTGCTAATCTTTTTAGAAGATCCAATTCTGATGAACCAATCTCGAATGAGTTGAGTGCACTAGATTATCTCTATGTAGTTTTGCTTGAAGATCGTGAGTCTGAAAAATTGTGATGAAGTGTTAAATGAAATTTTTTATAAACTGATTCATGATAGCTCCTTCAATGAAAAGCATGATTGCAATGATGTTATTATAAATTCTATTAATGTCAGTTGTGCTAATAATATGCAAAACCCCAAGCTTGGCGGTGATGATTTTGTTATGTCCACTACTTATTACAATGATCATGATTAGGGTGATAATATTTCTTATGATCTTGGAAATTTATTTAAGCCTCATGATGAATATGATATTGATAATAATGTTTGCAATAATATTGAAAGTGGGCAATAATATTGAAAGTGGGTTTCGAAGAGTGTCAACTTTAGGTAAAAATAATCCCACATATTTGGAGAGTGTTCAATCTTATGAATTTTTTGATAATAGTGGGTTTGGAGAGGTCATGACTTTATGAAAGGATCAAGAAGAGGTGTCTAGAGGGGGGGGGTGATTAGACCCTCAACAAGCAAAAGTAGCAGTTTTTAAGTTCATCAAGTTGAGGTGGAGTTTTAGCACAAGTTTAAGCATTCACAATACATTTCAAGCAAGCATGATAAGAGTATGAGCAGCGGAAAAAGTAAAGCATGCTATTTGCAAGAAAGTAAAGGGATGGGATTGGAGTGTGCAAACGCAATGAAGACACGGAGATTTTTGGTGTGGTTCCGATAGGTGGTGCTATCGTACGTCCATGTTTGTGGAGACTTCAACCCATGAAGGGTAATAGCTGCACGAGTCCACGGAGGGCTCCACCCACGAAGGGTCCACGAAGAAGCAACCTTGTCTATCCCACCTTGGCCATCGCCCATGAAGGACTTGCCTCACTCGGGTAGATCTTCACGAAGTAGGCGATCTCCTTGCCCTTACAAACTCCTTGGCTCAACTCCACAATCTTGTCGGAGGCTCCCAAGTGACACCTAACCAATCTAGGAGACACCACTCTCCAAAAGGTAATAAATGGTGTGTTGATGATGAACTCCTTGCTCTTGTGCTTCAAATGATAGTCTCCCCAACACTCAACTCTCTCTCACAGATTTGGCTATGGTGGAAAGATAGTTTGAGTGGAAAGCAACTTGGGGAAGGCTAGAGATCAAGATTCTTGTGGTAGGATTGGAATGTCTTGATCTCAACACATGAGTAGGTGGTTCTCTCTCAGAAAATGAGTAGTGGAAGTGTAGGCACGATCTGATGGCTCTCTCTTGAAGAGAGAAGGGGGTGGAGGGGTATATATAGCCTCCACACAAAATCCAACCGTTACACACGTTTGACCCAACTCGGTCAGACCGAATAGAATAACTCGGTGAGACCGATTTAGTTCAAAATGTGAACGTTAGGATTCACGGTGGGACTGACATGATCAACTCGGTGAGACTGATGTGCTAGGGTTAGGGCAAGACCTCATCTCGGTGTGACCGATTGCATGAACTCGGTGGGACCGATTTCAGCAATGAGTTAAACAGAGAGTTGGTCAGGCAAACTTGGTGGGGCCGATTGCATATTTTGGTGAGACCAAAATAATTACAACAGGCAACAGAGAGTTTGCATTGCGAACTCGGTGGGACCGATCGCTCATTTCGGTAAGACTGAAACGTTACGAAGGGAAACAGAGAGTTTGCATTGCCATCTTGGTGAGACCGAGATCCCGATCGGTGTGACCGAATTGATTAGGGTTTCTGGCAGTGGTTATGTCAAAGAAACTCGGTGGCGCCGGATAGATCAAATCGGTGGGGCCGAGTTTGACTTTAGGTTTTGGACATATTTGGAAATGAGAAAGTGGTTGAGGGCTTTGGAGCATATCACTAAGCATTTTGAGCAAGTAGACCATTATGCAACACCTCATCCCCTTTTAATAGTATTGGCTTTTCCTATGGACTCAATGTGATCTTGGATCACTAAAATAGAAATGAAGAGTCTTGAGATTTTGCCAATCTTTGTCCTTAGCATTTTGAAGGGGTTCCACATCCTCTTGTCCTTGCCACACCATTGTTGAACTTTCTGAAATATACTAGATGAAGGTATTAGTCCAACAAGAGATATGTTGACATTAATTACCAAAATCACCCAGGGAGCACTTGTGCTTTCAATCTCCCCCTTTTTGGTAATTGATGACAACATACATCAAAGCTTTAGATAAGGATATGAAGAGTAACAAGTAAAGCTTTGGTAGGACATGTAACATGCATAGGCTCCCCCTACATGTATGCAATCATGTAAAGATAGTCTGTAAGATCATGTGAATGCATAAGCATGTTAGAGCAAGCAATGAGTTACATGTATCTTGGCTATATGCATCAGAGCAAATGATGGATACAAAAATTGTACCTTTATGTTCATGAGTCCTTCTTGCAAACAATATGTACATCAGCAAGAGATCATCATGCACATGAGTGTGATGCCTATACTTACCTTGTGGTCTTGGGCTGGCTTCGGAAGAGATGAGCTTGAGAAAACAAGGTTAGATAACACAAGAACATTCTAAATGAAGCAAGTTCAGGAGACCACAAGATTACCAAGACTGGGATGACATGTAAAGAGTAAGTACTTAGTACTTCATTTGGATATAGACATGTCCCCAAAGATTAAAGATATGCAATGAATTCCAAAGATTTTCTTCCCTTAGATAGGAACTCTTTCTCCCCTTGAATTTGATATTGGATAATGGGAGAAGGTAGGGTAAGAGAAAATCAGAGCAAGAAAAAAAAAAGATCAAAGCAAGAAAAGATACGAACTCACATTTATTAACATGTCTTTCCCCTCTTAAAGACATGTGACTTCTCTCCTCTATTGTTAATAAGCATCTGGCGAAGCAAGCTAAGATGTGCTTTCCCATGTGATAAGCTTTGATGTGCTCTCTCTCTCCCCCTTTGACATCAATTTCCAAGAAGGGACCTTCTGGAGCATGAGTCAAATAGGTTTGGTCCTTGAAACACATTACAAAGCAGCATGTAGTATAAGATGCGAGTAGAGGATAAGAATAATTGAGTGGAGCTGGAGAAGAAATGACATTTGTAAAGGCAAAAAGTTTTCTCAGTAGTGAAATCGGTAACGCCGATCTATTTTCATCGGTGATACCGAGTTGGCGGTGTCATAGATGATGCATATCGGTCAGACCGGCTTAGTCCTCGTCGGTTGTACCGATGAACTTTCTACAAGATATTGTAGTTCGGTCTAGCCGATGGGCATGAATCGGTGAGACCGAGTTCAATACAGAGGAAAAGTCTTGTCAACTCAGCTCACTTGGCAATCGAAATCTCACAAGGATTTGTAAGGAATTAACTGAAGAATTTGCAATGAATTAGATGCAGAAAAATACAGAGAAAAATACAAAGGAAAAGGATCTAGATGAAGTTTTTTTTATAAGGGGAACAAACAAGTAAAAACATATGCAAAACAAACAAACACTAGAGAACTTCATCTAGAAGGGGTCGGCGACAAAGTCACCTATGTTAGAGTATATTGACTCAGGAGTCAAGTGATGACACTTGATCATAGGTCATACTCATCGTTTAAGCTCAAAATGGGGTTACCATTTTTCGTTTATGCTTTTTGGTGTATTCACATCTTGGTGAGTTGCTTTGACCCATGTCTTGGAGTAAAGCTTCTCTAAGATGGAATAACATACCTTGAGTGGTGATGTTGATCTTGATCATGTAGTCGAACTTGTGTTGGATGCTCGGGGTTGATGTAGTTCATCAAGAGTTGAGAGCACCACTTATAGTTTGAGTTCATCTTCCTACATGGGTTAGTCTTGCAAGGAAGAGCACTTGTGTATCCAAAATGACAATCATGAAACTTGATACCAATTGAAAACTGATATATAGAAATTGTCAAAGGATATGTTGAGTGAATCCACGCTTCCTTGTAATCAACAACCATATAGTAGAAACTTGGTGATGTAGAGATCGCTCAAGATGTGAGTGACTTGCAATCTCGTAGATTTGGACTCATCCAAGTACCTACAAGGGTTAGATAACATGCAAGGGTACAAATATAGATCCAAGACATATGATCATCATCATAAGAGTAATATCAAGGATTAGTCAGAAGACAAGCGCATGCCTTGCATGTATCCGAATGGAGTTTCTACTCCAAGTTTGAGGCATCAATAATATTTAATTCACCTCTCAAATGGCAAAATACTTTATCATCAAGCGGTTTGGTGAATATATCCACCAATTGCTTATCGGTACGAACATGCTTAAGATTGATGTCTCATTTAGCAACATGATCTCGAATGAAATGATGACGAACTTCAATATGCTTAGTTCGAGAATGTTGCACGGGATTGTGAGCAATCTTAATAGCACTTTCATTATCACATAGCAATGGAACATGTTTCACATGTATCCCATAATCCTTAAGGGTTTGGGTCATCCAAAGTAATTGAGCACAACATGATCCGGCGGCAATGTATTCCGCTTCGGCGGTGGATAAGGATAATAAGTTTTGTTTCTTGGAGGACCAAGACACAAGAGATCTACCAAGAAATTGACAAGTTCCCGAAGTGGACTTTCTATCAACCTTGTCACCGGCATAGTCCGAATCGGAGTAGCCAACAAGATCAAAAGAGGACCTCTTAGGATACCAAATGCTAAAGTTTGGTGTATGGATTAAGTATCACTATCCTTTTCACAGCCTTAAGATGACACTCTTTAGGGGCCGCTTGATATCGTGCACACATGCACACACTTAGCATAATATCGGGACGGGAGGCACATAGATATAACAATGAACCAATCATAGAGCGGTAAACCTTTTGGTCAACCGGTTTGCCATCCTTAGTCAAGTCAAGATGTCCACTAGTAGGCATGGGTGTTTTCATACCTTTGCTCTCTTGCATATTGAACCTCTTGAATAATTCCTTGGTATACTTTGTTTGGGAAACAAAGGTACCCTCCTTAGTTTGCTTGATTTGCAAACCAAGAAAGAATTTGAGTTCACTCATCATAGACATCTCAAACTTCTTCGACATTAGCCTTCCAAACTTTTCACTAAAATGAGGGTTAGTCGAACCAAATATGATATCATCCACATAAATTTGGCACATAAATAATTCACCATTAACCCTTTTAGTAAAAAGTGTAGAATCAATTTTTCCAATCTCGAAGCCTTTTTCAATAAGAAACTTTGTCAAGCATTTATACCATGCTCTAGGAGCTTGTTTGAGACCATAAAGTGCTTTGTGAAGTTTGTAAACATGATTAGGTTTCTAGGGATTAACAAAGTCGGGAGGTTGTTTAACATAGAATTCCTCCTCAATTTCTCCATTTAGAAAGGCACTTTTAATGTCCATTTGGTATAGAGTGATATCATGGTGATTGGCATAAGCAAGTAAGATGCGTATGGATTCAAGTCTAGCAACGGGGGCATATGTCTCATCATAATCCATACCTTCGACTTGAGTGTAACCTTGGGCGATGAGACGGGCCTTGTTGCGTACAACTTCTCCATCTTCATCTTGCTTATTCCGAAACACCCATTTGGTTCTAATGACATTGTGCTTTTCATCGGGATGTTCAACAAGCGTCCATACTTGATTCCTCTCGAAATTGTGTAGCTCTTCACGCATAGCGTTCACCCAATCCGGATCATCAAGAGCTTCTTCAACCTTCATAGGTTCAATGTTAGAAATGAATGAGTAATGTTCACAAAAGTTAGCTAAGCGAGACTTAGAGCGAGTAATTCTCCCGGTTTGAATATCATCGAAGATTTGTTCGACGACATGATCTCTTGAGACTCTTGCTCTAACTCGTGAGAGCTTTTGTTTGGGTCGGGGTGGAACATCCTCTTCATTGTCTTGTTCTTCCTCTTGTCTATCTTCATTGTTGTTGGCGTTGATATTCTCTTGTGGAGGTGGAGAAGGAGGTCGATGAGGTTCATCTTGTTGTACTTCCTCGTCTCCTTCATCTTGACGTGTTCCACTTGTGGATGCCTCCAAGTCAACTTGTGGTTCACCATGGTGTGAAGTTGAGGCTTCAACTTGAACGGACGAGGTACTCTCCTTCACCTCCGTTGGGCGAATCTTGCCAATAGACAAGTCTTGGATCGCTTCCGAAGGGTCTTTGTCTCCTACATCAATTGGCAATTGCTCTACTTGCGAGCCGTTAGATTCATCAAACTTCACATCTACCATCTCTTCAACCTTTCGGGTGAAATTGTTATAGACACGGTAAGTGTGAGAGTTTGAGCCATAACCGAGTAGAAAACCTTCATGAGATTTAGGGGCAAATTTCGAACGATGATGTTTATCAAGAATGTAGCACTTTGAGAAAAATACTCGAAAGTATCCAACTTGGGGTTTGTTACCGGTGAGAAGCTCGTATGCCGTCTTGCCGAGAAGCTTGTGAAGATATAATCGATTTGTGGCATGACAAGCTATCTCAACCGCTTCCGCCCAAAAGTGTTTTGGCGTCTTGTATTCATCAAGCTTCGTTCTCGCCATCTCAATGAGTGTTCGGTTCTTCCTCTCAACAACTCCATTTTGTTAAGGTGTGTACGTAGCCGAGAACTCATGTGAAATCCCTTCTTCGTCAAGAAAGGTATCCACATTGGCGTTCTTGAACTCCGTTCCATTGTCGCTGCGAACCTTCTTGATTTTTACTTCAAATTGATTTTGGGCCTTCCGAGCGAAGTTCTTGAAGATCTTTTGGACCTGCGATTTATCATCAAGAAAGAACACCCACGTAAATCTTGAAAAATCATCAACAATGACTAAACCAAACGACTTACCACCGAGACTCTTGTAGGCGTTGGGACCAAAAAGATCCATGTGGAGTAGCTCAAGTGGTCTTCTCGTGGTCATAATGTTCTTTACGGGATGACTTCCTCCAACTTGTTTTCCTGCTTGACAAGCACTGCAAAGCCTATCCTTGTCAAATATAACATCTTTAACACCAAGTATATGATCACCTTTAATAAGCTTATCAAGATTTCGCATGCCCACATGACCTAACCTTCTATGCCAGAACCAACCTTTGGAAGATTTAGCAATTAAGCAAGTTCTAGGTTGAGCTCTTTTAGTGAAGTCAACAATGTATAGATCACCTCTACGTATACCGGTAAAGACCATACTATGATTATCTCTTCGAAACACTTGGCAGTCTACTTCAGTGAATAGAACATTGAGACCAAAATCGGCTAGTCTAGACACGGAAAGTAGATTGTAGCCAAGAGATTCAACGAGCATAACATTTTGGATGGAGCTGTCATGTGAGGTGGCCACCTTACCAAGGCCAACCACCTTACCCTTTGAGTTATCACCAAAAGTGATATACTTTTGAGGGCCGTCGTTTTCAGCAAGCTCACGAAACATATCCTTGTCTCCGGTCATGTGATCGGTACATCCACTATCAAGAACCCATTCCTTTCCTCTAGCCATGTAACCACGAAGGTTAGCCATCAGACCAAAGTGTCTCATAGACTCATCAAGATCAAAGTCACTATCATCATCCTCGTCATAATATCCATGTTCAACATCATCATCATATGAATGATCATTACCTAGAGAAGGTAATTCATTAGATTTATAACCATGACAATGTTCATCTTTATGAATCCTAATGATTGAGAGATGATGTCACTAATGATTCCAACATCTCCTTTGGCATGCATGAGGTCACGAAGCTCAAATAGACAATCACCAAACTTAGGATCACTAGAATTCATCTTATTTAAAGCAATGGACTTTTGAAGAATCTCATCTAGATTTTTCAAGGAATAGTTTGGAAAGCATTTCTCGAGGTATCTCCATATAGTGTAAGCACATTCAAGTGTAGGCAAGCACACAATCAAGTTTCTAGGCAATCCTCTAATGATAAGATTAACAATTCTAAGATTGCGGATCATGTCAAGAGACTCATCGGGGGTAGGATGCAAAGGATCAATAGGAGGTGCACAAGGGCAAGTAATATACTTGGTTAAATTATATTCATTGAAAATCACAAGCATCTCATTTTTCCAAGCATGATAGAACTCTCCATCAAGTATAGGTACTCTATGTCTAATACTCCCAATCGTAGACTCATCCATCTCCCTCCAATGGTGATTAAACCAAAGCAATGGAGACTAATGCTCTGATACCAATTGAAAGGATCGAGAAGAGGTGTCTAGAGGGGGGTGATTAGACCCTCAACAAGCAAAAGTAGCAGTTTTTAAGTTCTTCAAGTTGAGGTGGAGTTTTAGCACAAGTTTAAGCATTCACAATACATTTCAAGCAAGCATGATAAGAGTATGAGTAGCGGAAAAAGTAAAGCATGCTATTTGCAAGAAAGTAAAGGGATGGGATTGGAGTGTGCAAATGCAATGAAGACACGATGATTTTTGGCGTGGTTCCGATAGATGGTGCTATCGTACGTCCATGTTGGTGGAGACTTCAACCCACGAAGGGTAACGGCTGCGTGAGTCCATGGAGGGCTCCACCCATGAAGGGTCCACGAAGAAGCAACCTTGTCTATCCCACCATGGCCATCACTCACGAAGGACTTGCATCACTCGGGTAGATCTTCACGAAGTAGGCGATCTCCTT
The DNA here is from genome assembly GCA_011799875.1 of Thinopyrum elongatum. NCBI lineage: Eukaryota > Viridiplantae > Streptophyta > Magnoliopsida > Poales > Poaceae > Thinopyrum > Thinopyrum elongatum. Next base: position 233,676,291 of record CM022299.1, read on the forward strand.
GCCCTTACAAACTCCTTGGTTCAACTCCACAATCTTGTCGGAGGCTCCCAAGTGACACCTAACCAATCTAGGAGACACCACTCTCCAAAAGGTAATAAATGGTGTGTTGATGATGAACTCCTTGCTCTTGTGCTTCAAATGATAGTCTCCCCAACACTCAACTCTCTCTCACAGATTTGGCTATGGTGGAAAGATAGTTTGAGTGGAAAGCAACTTGGGGAAGGCTAGAGATCAAGATTCTTGTGGTGGGATTGGAATGTCTTGATCTCAACACATGAGTAGGTGGTTCTCTCTAAGAAAATGAGTAGTGGAAGTGTAGGCACGATCTGATGGCTCTCTCTTGAAGAGAGAAGGGGGTGGAGGGGTATATATAGACTCCACACAAAATCCAACCGTTACACACGTTTGACCCAACTCGGTCAGACCGAATAGAATAACTCGGTGAGACCGATTTAGTTCAAAATGTGAACGTTAGGATTCACGGTGGGGCCGACATGATCAACTCGGTGGGACTGATGTGCTAGGGTTAGGGCAAGACCTCATCTTGGTGTGACCGATTGCATGAACTCAGTGGGACCGATTTCAGCAATGAGTTAAACAGAGAGTTGGTCAGGCAAACTCGGTGGGACTGATTGCATATTTCGGTGAGACCGAAATAATTACAACAGGCAACAGAGAGTTTGCAGTGCAAACTTGGTGGGACCGATCGCTCATTTCAGTAAGACCGAAATGTTACGAAGGGAAATAGAGAGTTTGCATTGCCATCTCGGTGAGACCGAGATCCCGATCGGTGTGACCGAATTGATTAGGGTTTCTGGCAGTGGCTATGTCAAAGAAACTCGGTGGCGCCGGATAGATCAAATCGGTGGGGCCGAGTTTGACTTCAGGTTTTGGACATATTTGGAAATGATAAAGTGGTTGAGGGCTTTGGAGCATATCACTAAGCATTTTAAGCAAGTAGACAATTATGCAACACCTCGTCCCCTTTTAATAGTATTGGCTTTTCCTATGGACTCAATGTGATCTTGGATCACAAAAATAGAAATGAAGAGTCTTGAGATTTTGCCAATCTTTGTCCATAGCATTTTGAAGGGGTTCCACATCCTCTTGTCCTTGCCACGCCATTGTTGAACTTTCTGAAATATACTAGATGAAGATATTAGTCCAACAAGAGATATGTTGACATTAATTACCAAAATCACCCAGGGAGTACTTGTGCTTTCACTTTAGTTGATGTTAATCCCACTACCTTGGAAGATTGTAAAACTTTTTATGCATGTGGATCATGGAGAGAAAATTTTATATGACAGCAATGTTGTTGAATTTGATTATGATCCTACATGTAACTATTATGAGAGAGGAAAATATGGTTGTAGAAATCTTCATGTTACTAAATTACCTCTCTTCATGTTGAGATTGTTATTGTTTATTTCTTCTTACTTGCATATGCTAGATATTTCATGTCTTGATAATTTGTTTGCTTATAAATGCCTATGCATAGGAAGAGAATTAGACTTAAGTGTGTTTGTGACATGTTTCATGATGCTCTCTTTGTGTTTCAATTATTATCTTTTATGTGATCATCAATAAAATATCAAGCCTATCTTGATGGCTATAAAGATAGAGCTTGTTGGGAGACAACCCAATAATTATCCTTTTCTGTTTTCTTGTGTTCATAAATTATGCTACTGTTATGATTGTGTTTTAGTATTTTAATTAGTGTTTGTGCCAAGTAAAGCTTTTAGGATGGTTTGGGTGATAGTTGATTTGATTCTGTGCATCAACAGAAACTTTTGCGTCCAGTAACAGAATTGTTAAAATTTGCAGGAACGTGGAAAAATTGTGAATTTTTACACATGATTGATATACAAATTTCCCACGTTGTCCTAATTTTTCAGAAGTATGGTTAAAGTTCAGATTACTACAATTGTTCTGTTTTTCACAGATTCTGTTTTCATTGCATTGTGTGCTTATTTTGATGAATCTATGGATTGTATAGGGGGGGGGGGGGTAATCCATAGTAAAGTTAGAATACAGTAGGTATAATGCAATAACAAAATATGAATGGGTTTGCAACAGTACTTAAAGTGGTGATTTCCTTTATTATACTAACGGATCTCACGAAGGTTTTGTTAAGTTTTGTGTGATTGAAGTTTTCAAGTTTTAGGTGAGATCACGATGGATGAAGGAATAAGGAGTGGCAAGAGCCTAAGCTTGGGGATGCTCAAGGCACCCCAAGGTAATATTCAAGGACTCCCAAGCAACTAAGCTTGGGGATGCCCCGGAAGGCATCCCCTCTTTCTTCTAACGATCATCGGTAATTTTACTTGGAGCTATATATTTATTCGTCAGATATCATGAGTTTTGCTTGGAGCATCTTGTATGAGTCTTTGCTTTGTTTATTATTTAGTTTGTCACAATCATCCTTGCTGAACACACTTGTTTGAGAGAGACACACGCATATCATGATTTGCTAGAATACTCTATGTGCTTCACTTAAATCTTTTGAGCTAGGCAGTTGCTCTAGTACTTCACTTATATCTTTTTGAGCATGGCGGTGGTTATATTTTGAAGAAATAAAATCTCATGCTTAACTTATATTATTTTGAGAGTTGGAAAATTTTAAAGAAATATGCTCTCATGCTTCACTTATATTATTTTGAGAGATGAAAATTTTAAAGAAATATGCTCTTGTGCTTCACTTAGATCTTTTTAAGAGTTAAGAATAGTAATGGTAATTTGCACGAGATATGAATTTTGTCCCAAAGTGATAGATATCCACGAGGGATATAATAAAAACTTTCATGAAGATCGTCGGATATTATAAACTTGATTCCTTCCAATAGTTTTGCGATATGGAGATAGTGATATGTGAGTCATGTTGATGAGTAATTATGCTTTAGTAAGAATATTGGTGTTAAGGTTTGTGATTCCCTATGCATGCATGTAAAGTCAATAGTTATGCAATGAAATTATATCCTACTTGTGGTGCATTTCAGTGTTAATTATGTTCAATTCTCGTTTATGACCGTTTTCGTTTTTTGGTTGGTTGCTTCTCAATCTATTTGCTAGCTTTCCCTTATACTAAGCGGGAATACTGCTTGTGCATCCAACTCCTTACACCCAAAGTTGTGCCAAATGAGTCCACCATACCTACCTATGTGTAGTATTTGTATGCCGTTCCAAGTAAATTTGTATGTGCCAACTTTAATTTTCAAAATGAATTTCCGTTTTGTGTGCCCGTACTGCTCATGAAGCGGCAGGGGATTGCCAATATTTTCCATGCTAGGTATTTTATTCTCATGATGAGTGTTTATTCACTTGTCATTGCACGAGAGTGTGGCAGGTAATAGGGGTGCCCAGTCCCGAAATAAAAAAAATATTTATATGTTGTCAATAATAAATTCCTTGGAAAGTGTTGGTATGGAAGGCACCCGTGGATACGGCTAGCCATGGATTGTGTGAGAATGGTGGAAAGGAAATAAAGTTTACTTTCTGTTTGGGAACCGCCTATGATTTATCTAGCATGGAAGATATTGGGAATTCTTGGTCGTTTTCGTTGACAGGAAAAGCATGCCTCTCAAAATATTTTTTATCTCCCAATTGAAGCTATGAGCCTATCTATTTACTTTTATGTAATTTTTATTTTAAATTTGAGTCTCCATCTTCTCTTATAAAGCACCAACTAGGGAACACTATTGTCATACTTGTGTATTGGATATAGTTAATATTTGAGTGTGTTTCATGAATGGATCAATGATTGATCAAAATGGGCTAGGGATAACTTTCTTTAGTGTTGATATTTTCAAAGACATAGTAGCTTGTTGACATGCTTGAGTAGTGATGTTTCTATGTCAAATTATAGACTATTGCCTTGAATCATTCAAAGTGAAAATGCCCATTCTACAAAAAAAGAATATATGATGAATATGTTAGGTAGCATTCCACATAAAAAATACTGTTTTTATGATTTACCTACTCGAGGACGAGTAGGAATTAAGATTGGGGATGCTTGATATGTCTCCAACGTATCTATAATTTTTTATTGTTACATGCTATTATATTATCAATCTTGGGTATTTTATATACATTTACTAGCAACTTTATATCATTTTTTGGGACTAACCTATTAACTTAGTGCCCATTGCCAGTTGCTATTTTTTTGCTCGTTATTTACTTTGCAGAATATCAGTACCAAACGAAGTCCAAATGCCACGAAACTTTTTGGAGATTTTTTTTCTCGCGATAAGAGACCCTGGAAGCTTCGAGAGGGAACCAAAAGATGAAAGGGGGCCCACTAGGCACCAAGGCGCGCCAGAGGCCCCCGGCACGCCCTGGTGGGTAGTGGGGCCCACGGGCATCATTTTGACCTACCTCTGCCTCTATAAATACTCTAAAATCGCAAAACCCTCGGGGGAGTCCACGAAATACTTTTTCCGTCACCGCAAGTTCCAGAACCACGAGATCCAATCTAGAGGCCTTTTCCGGCACTCTGTCGGAAGGGCGTAACGATCACAGAGGGGTTCTTCATCATCCTTGCTGCCCCTTCGATGATGCGTGAGTAGTTTACCACAGACCTATGGGTCCATAGTTAGTAGCTAGATGACTTTTTTCTCTTTTTGATCTTCAATACAATGTTCTCCTCAGTGTTCTTGTAGATCTATTTGATGTAATTCTTTTTGCGGTGTGTTTATTCGCATATGATGAATTGTGAGTTTATGATCAGATTTATCCATGAATATTATTTGAGTTTTCTCTAAATTATTCTATGCATGATTGTTATAGCCTCGTATTTATTCTCCGATTTATTGGTTTGGTTTGGCCTACTAGATTGATTTATCTTGCCATGGGAAGAGGTGCTTTGTGATGGGTTCGATTTTGCGGTGCTCAATCTCAGTGACATAAAGCAACATGACACGCATGTATCATTGCTATTAAGGGTAACAAGATGGGATTTATTTCATACGTGAGTTTATCTTGTCTACGTCATGGCATCTTGCTTAAAGTATTACTCTGTTTTTCATGAACTTAATACACTAGATGCATGCTGGATAGCGGTCAATGTGTGGAGTAATCGTAGTAGATGCAGGCAGGAGTCAGTCTACTAATCTTGGACGTGATGCCTATATACATGATCATTGCCTTGGATATCGTCATGATTATTTGCTTTTCTATCAATTGCCCAACAGTAATTTGTTTACCCACCGTATGTTATTTTCTTGAGAGAAGCCTCTAGTGAAAACTATGGCCCCGGGTCTATTTTCTATCATATATTAAAACCAAAAATACCTTGCTGAAATTTTCTTTTATTTATTTTATTTTGTATTTTTGTTAGACCTATTTATCAAAACCTATACAATTTAATCTTTCTCTTGACCGTTGAGGGATTGACAACCCCTCTACGCGTTGCGTTGCAAGTATTTGTTGTTTGTGTGCAGGTGTTGTTTACATAGTGTTGCTTGATTCTCCTACTGGATTGACAACCTTGGTTTCATAACTGAGGGAAATACTTATCTCTTCTATACTGCATCACCCCTCCTCTTCGGGGAAATCCCAACGCAGTTCACAAGTAGCACCCACCGTATGTTATTGTTTCGAGAGAGAAGCCTCTAGTGAAAACTATGGCCCTCGGGTCTATCTTAATCATATTGCTAAAACCAAAAATATCTTACTGCAATTTATCTACTTTTCTTTAGTTTTGCAATTTATCTATGAACCACTACCAGATTTAATTGTTGCAAGTGACGAGTTCAAGGGGATTGACAACCCTCTTGCCTGCGTTGGGTGCAAATATTTGCTCTTGTGTTTGCAGGTGTTGTTCACTATCATTTGTGTGGTTCTCCTATTGGTTCGATAACCTTGGTTCTCACTGAGGGAAATACTTATCAGCTACTATATTGCTTCACCCTTCCTCTTCGTGGAAAATCCCAACTCAGCCCACAAGTAGTAGAAATAATCTTTGGCGCCGTTGCTGGGGAGACATAATCAAATCACTACAAGTGCCTTCGCACAAACTATCATCTACTCGCTCTACTGTTTATTTGCTTTTTTATTTGCCTCACTTTTTCATCTCCATCTACTTCTCTAAAAAAAACACAAAAATATTTTGTTTTGCTAATTTGCTTGTTTGAAGTCGCTATCATGTCTGAATTTGTTATCGCTAAAGGTGAGAGTGAGGATAGCAAGACTCATGAGAATAAAACTCCCGTAAATTTGGATACTGAAACTTCTGTGACGGAAAGCGGGAATATTATAGGAAAAAGTTTTATTCGAGAATTCTTCACTTGTACGGAAACATTGGTGTGTAATGATATTTCTATTCTTAAAAGAACCAATAGTTATGCCCAGGCTATCTCTGCACTCATTATTAAACTTGAAAGAAGATTCATGCATACTCATCCCACTTTGCAAAGGTTATTCTTTGAGTTGCCTGTTATAAACAATCCTAAAGCTAAAAATATAGCTACAATTATTATGATCAATGAATTTGATTATATAGTGCCAGAAGCTAGAGATATCTTTCACTTCACTTTTATGACATAAGTTATGAGTTCGTCTTCGGCTTGATGTCCCTTGGGTGTACACCTGGCATCTGCTCCAGCAACCTCCCAGTGTTCCCAATCCAACTCCATGCTGTCTAGCACCGGGACACCCGGAACAAGGCAAAATCAGTCGACCAAACATCCAGAAAGACATAGAGACTAGGGGACGTGCGGACCCACGCCGATGCCAAGGTCCCCGCAGCCGCCGACGCCGCTGCGGTGGACGGCGACCTTCTCCACAGCCTTTTTTAACGGGAGGGCGGATTGGCGACCCGGTGCTCTGTTCCTGGATCGACCTCACTGCTTCTGCTTCCTGCGAGACGGGGAGGGGAAGATTGAGGAGGGTCGTCTCCTTCGTGACGGGGAGAGGATCTTGTCGGGCATGGAGCTGGTTCTCGTCGACTGCATCGTGCGTGTCGGCCACCGCGTATTCCCGGATCGGGGGCGGCTTACATTAGCTCCCGGCGCCCTCCAAGCGGTTGCGGAGTCGCCAGGATCCGAGTCAAGGTTCGACGTGTTGGGCGCCGACAACGAAGATCTAGATCCCGATTCGGAGCGCGCGGCGGTCTAGGCGGCCGACACGGTCCTTTCCAGCGAAAATCAGAAGATGACGGAGGACCTTGGAAGACCGTGCATGAGAGGAGAAGGAAGACGAAAAATGAATTGGTACAGGAATTCTGGAACGACGTCGGCTTCCCGACGCCGGAGTCGCGTGTTTGGGAGTGACGTGGATCAACGTCGCCTGCTTCTTCTTCCGGCTAGGTAGGCAACGGTTCTTTTCCGGCTAATTCGGTGTCATCTGGTCGCAGGAGATCTCCGGATCGAGTAGCTGCCGGGGCGCCGTGTTAGCAACAGGCTAGGATCTCTCTCTATTGACGAACATCACTCAGATCTGTAGCTCTAATTCGAAATTACAAGCAGGGAGGAAGGAGGAAGAGAGTTACAAGCAAACGGTGGACTGTCGTGCCAAACTGGCCGAATCCCTAATGACCATCCCCTTTCCTATTTAACAGAGCATGTGGCCCACTCCTTGCCTGCGTAGCGAGTGGACGGGCGTCGAATCCTCTTGCTTGGTCCACTGCCAGCGATGGAGCTCGAAGGGTTGACGTAGTCGTCGCTGACTTGGCTCGTGCCGTCTCTTGTAGTGGACTTGATGGACCGGCTGCTAACATTCCCCCTCCCTTGAAGTACAGCTTGTCCCCAAGCTGTTGCTCGCGGGAACCGTTGCTTTAGTTCGTCGAGGTCCTCCCAGGTTGCCAAATCTTCAGATTGCCCTGACCACTGTATCAACCCTCGCGGTACAGCAGAGTGGCCTTCCTGTCGGAAACGGCGCCGCAATACTTTCACAGGAACAGCAAGAGCAGTACTGGCAGGAGGTAGCTCGGCTTCCACCTTATACTGTTCTCCCAAAGCTTTCTTCAACTGGGAAACATGGATTACAGGATGGATGTGTGAACCTGGAGGCAGTAGAAGACGGTAGGCAACATCGCCAATGCGCTCCAGAACTTGAAATGGGCCATAATACTTGAACAACAGCTTATGATGCGCTCGCGGAGCCACTGAAGATTGTATATATGGCTAAAGTTTCAGGAACACGTAATCACCAACCTGAAAGACACGATCAGATCTTTTTTTTCAGCCTGGTTCTTCATACGAAGCTTGATGCGTTCCAAATGTTGCTGCAACAAACGTAATGTCAGTGCTCTCTCTTTAAGCCATTCATCCAGTTCACGCACAGAACATGCATCGGCTGTAGTAATGCCAAAGTGTCGTGCCGTATGTCCATACAGAACCTCGAACGGAGATTTACCATCCAGAGCAGAATGCAAACTGGTATTATACCAAAATTCTGCCAGTGATAGCCATTGGGCCCATTTGACCGGACAAGCATGCGTAAAACACCGCAAGTAACCTTCCAAACATTGATTCACACGTTCAGTAGTTCCATCTGTTTGGGGGTGCTGCGAAGAACTCATACGAAGCTTAACTCCAGTGAGAGCAGCCAGTTCACGCCAGAAGCGGCTGGTGAACACACGATCTCGATCAGACACAATGGACTCTGGCATCCCATGTAGCTTATGCACATTATCCATGAAAGTTGTGGCTACCACAGAGACAGTGAATGGATGTGAAAGACCGATAAAGTGGGCATAACGAGATAGTTTGTCAACTACCACCATGACACAATTGAAATGGCCAGAACGAGGCAAACCTTCGACAAAATCCATAGTAAGCATTTGCCAATACTGTGAAGGAATAGGCAGAGGTGCCAGTAGGCCAGGATATTTAGCTCTGTCAGGCTTAGCGCGCTGACAGACAGTGCACTCCTGCACGTACTGATGCACTAAAGCCTGTATCCCTTTCCAATAGAAATTCTGCTTAATTCTTCGTAATGTAACTGGAATACCAGAGTGGCCTCCGAGGGGTGAGTCATGAAGAGCTTCCAAGATTTTGGTACGCATAGGAATGTTATTGGGAATCCAGATACGATCCTTGTAGCGAATCAAGCCATCACGCAAAGAATAGTGATCTTCAGCCGGACCAGAGAGAGCCAAGCGAGTGAGAAGTTCTTGAGCAACTGGATCGGCTGTATAGGCCTCCACAATATCCAACATCCATGTAGGGCGATACTGAGTGACGGTGAGCAAACAACTATCAGGGGCAGGTCGCCGTGATAAGGCGTCCGCGGCTCTGTTATGAATTCCCTTCTTATACTTAATCTGAAATTGCAATCCTAGTAGCTTAGTGAACACTTTTTGCTACCAAGGAGTGTGCAAACGCTGATCACCCAGATGTGCCAAACTGCAGTGATCAGTAAGGATAAAAAATTCAGCGTGTTGCAAGTATGCACGCCACTGTTCAACAGCTAGTAGGATAGCCATATATTCCTTTTCATAAGTTGACAGGCCCCTAGTTCGCGGTCCCAATCCCTTGCTCACATATGCCAGAGGGTGTCCACGTTGCATCAGTACAGCGCCCACGCCAGTGTCACTTGCATCCGTCTCAATGACAAACTGAACTTTGAAATCCGGCAAGGGCAACACAGGAGCACTCACTAATGCTTGCTTCAGGGTGTCAAAGGCTAGTTGAGAGTCAACTGTCCAGACAAAAGGAACGTTCTTACGGAGCAAGTGTGTCAGAGGTTGGCTGATGACGCCATATTGACGGACAAATTTACGGTAGTAGCCTGACAGTCCCAAAAATCCATGAAGTTCTTTGACAGAAGTAGGAATAGGCCAGTTCTGAACATCTGCCACTTTCTGAGGGTCAGTAGCAACACCTTCTTCTGAAACCACATAACCAAGATACTGCACAGATCGCTGGGCAAAAGTACACTTGGATCCTTTGACTTTCCATTGCTTCTCTGCAAGTAACTGAAGCACCTGACGCAAGTGCTCGATATGCTCGGCATACGTCTTGCTGAAGATAAGAATGTCATCGAAAAACACCACAGCACAATGACGTAGAACAGGTGAGAGATCTGTGTTCATGACGGATTGAAAAGTATAAGGGCCCTCAGTGAGCCCAAAAGCCAAGACAGAGAATTCAAAATGGCCATTGTGTGTGTGGAACGCCGTCTTGTACTCATCTCCAGGGGCCAAACGGATTTGATGATAACCTGCACGGAGGTCCAGTTTGGTAAACCAAGATGCACCGGATATCTCATCCAAAAGCTCATCGATAACAGGCATTGGATACTTGCTCTTCACTGTCAACAAGTTCAGATGGCGATAATCAACACAAAGGCGCCAGGTTCCATCCTTCTTCCGGACCATGATAATGGGCGAAGCAAAAGGGCTAGTACTGGGTTTGATGATCCCTGATTGCAACATCTCCGCAATTTGCTTCTCAATTTCAGTCTTGAGCTCAGGAGAATAGCGATACGGCCGGATGTTTATTGGTTGTGCGCCCGGAATCAACAGAATCTTGTGATCACAAGCACGGCGAGGTGGAAGTCCAGTAGGAGCGTCAAAAACTGCAGAGAAACCATCCAACAAGCATTGTATTTCCTCAGGAAGGTCGAGATTCTGTTGCCCTTGAATTAACTGCAGCTCAACAATAGTAATATCAAACACAGCAGGGGGATGCCCTTGGAGGAAGATCCGTTGCCCAAAGTGCTCAAACGAAAGCCACTTTTGCTCCCAATTCACCTGCATAGTGCCTCTAGCAGCCAACCAATCCATACCAATGATCCCATCATAAAACTGCAATGGCAAGATTTTGAAATCAGACTTGAATATGTGTCCATCTGCTGACCAAGAACATTTTGGTATCATATGAGTGCACTCAAGATGACCCCCTCCTGCCACTCGAACTTGTTGCTTACGAGCTAATAGCTTGTGCCCCGGAACAATTGCTGCTGCCTTAGCACTGAGGAAGGAATGGGAACTACCAGAGTCCAACAGAAACACAAACCATTGCCCTTGCAACTGACAACTGAGCTTGATAGCACTGGGTTCAGATTTATCGGACTGAGCTTGTCGACAAGACCATCAAATCATCAGCACTGTCATCAGAATCTGGAGAAGCAAGATCACAGAATTCCAACATCTCCTGCACCACATGTAATTGCACAGTTGTGTTGCATTTATGATCACGGCCCCAACGTTCACCACAGATATAACAGAGTCCTTTTGCACGACGATATGCTTCCAGGGTAGCTAATTTATCATCCGCCTGAGTTGGTTTGACAGTGGGCTCACGAAGCTCATCAGGAGGTTTAGCCTTGTACTGACGGCTCGATGAAGTGGAACTTGGCCGTCGACTGTACCCCGAGGAATTAAGCTCGGTCTCGCCCTCGCCCACCTTTTCCTGCACAGATGCAATACAATACGCAGTATCGAGATCTGGGGGGGCGTTGAACAGCCACAATTACACAAGCAGCAGGTTTTAAGCCATCATATCGCCACAGAAAGACCGCCGCGATGATGAGCTCCTCAAGCTCTTTCTTCTGTTGCTGGTGGGCGATCGTCGCCGCGGACGTGAGCGTCTCGTACAGCGCCTTGCCCTCTGCAGAGAGGTTCTCCATCAGCTCTTGCCGCCGGCGCGCCGCCGCCACCGCCGCGCGCGTGTCGTGGTGATGCTCCAGTGCAGCGGGGGTGGAACATTTTGGCTCTGAGTACCAATTATTAGCAACAGGCTAGGATCTCTCCCTATTGACGAACATCGCTCAGATCTGTAGCTCTAATTCGAAATTACAAGAAGGGAGGAAGGAGGAAGAGAGTTACAAGCAAACGGCGGACTGCCGTGCCAAACTGGCCGAATCCCTAATGACCATCCCCTTTCCTATTTAACAGAGCATGTGGCCCACTCCTTGCCTGTGTAGCGAGTGGACGGGCGTCGAATCCTCTTTCTTGGTCCACTGTCAGCGACGGAGCTCGAAGGGTTGACGTAGTCGTCGCTGACTTGGCTCGTGCCGTCTCTTGTAGTGGACTTGATGGACCGGCTGCTAACACGCCGCCGGCCACCGCGCGTCGTGTTGGCTGTGGAGTGCCCATACGTCCCTGGAAGGGGCCTCTGCCGCGTCCCCGTGCGGTGCAGCCGGTCGCTCTCGCGGCGTTCATGCCGGACGTGCCGCCGTCCCCGGTAGAGGCGGGGGCGCAGCCGGTGGATCCGGTTGCGGATGGCTCTGCCGAGGCGATTCAAAATCCTGGGCAGCCGCCACGTGGGGACGAGCAGCTGACTCCTCCAACTGGTGGGGTCTATGCTAGCGAGGCACAAACGTCGAGATGGCCCCGTCGGGCGGATTTTTCTCATAGGGAAGGAGTCGTACGGGCTTGGTGTCTGCATCCTACTCCGTCGCCGGATCAATCTCATGCACCTCGACGCATCGAGCCTCCACCTTCGCCCTCCTTCACCGACGCCGTCCGCGCCAACCCTCCTCCGACCTTGGTCAGCAGCAATCCGCGGCCGCCCTGGAGTGGTCGACTAGCTGGGCAGTGTGCAGCGCAGTCCCCTTCTACGGCTGTCTCTCAGGAACGGTTCGCTGGTTTTGGCTCCTCGGTCGGGCCGCCGCAGACGGGAGCCCCAGCTACTATGGCTGGGCAGGCCGCCCCGTCGATTGCTGCACCTCCGCCGATGGTCTTCTGTGTGCCAACACTTCCTGCACATGAAGCTTCGTCCAACCGGCATAATAACAAAAGAAAGAAACGAAAGGCCAGTAGGGGCTCCACCGCTGGTGAGTACAGGGCCGACAATACTTGCACCGACTCCGCAAGTCGCTCCCTCGGCTCCAGTACAGTCCAACCCCAGGCCAGCCCGGGATGTTCAACCAGTCGAGGGCTCTGCTATTGTGGCTAAAACAAAGAAACAGAAAATGCACTGCTTCAAATGCCGAGCTGACGATCATATGTCCAAGAATTGTACAGTGCTGCACTATTGCTACATCTGCAACAATTTCAAACACGCATTATTTCGTTGTCCCGTGCTGAAGCAACCATGGCCATTGGCGTCTTTCTGTGGACAAGGAACAAATGCTACCAGGTTCATTCAGATTCCTGAGTACGCGAGCATCGACAGTACTCCATCGGCGTTGCCAACCGCCTTGGTCACGGTTTCTGGGGGTGAGATTCCTGCAGCGGTGCTTGAAGAAGAGTTTTCTAAGGGCCTCTTTGGAACACAGGATAGGAAAAATGCGGGAATAGAAAAAACACAGGAACGGGAAAGGAATACAGGTGGAAAACAGAGGAACAAAAACACAGGAAAATTTCATTTTGGCACACACGATAGGAAAAACACACGAAACTTGCTTAAACCGCTGCATTTTCTTAGTACCCACAGTAATAAATCTGATTAGTTATAAAATCTTCTAATGGCCTTAATACATAGTACGAGCATCCACGTATATAATACAAAACATGCACTGAATTCATCTGACGAGTACGGAAGTACGAACTCCACCACCTCGCTTGTAATCTATGGATTTGGCTTCTTAATGACACCTCGCTTGTAATCTATGGATTTGGCTTCTTAATGACATGGCTAAGTACGCCAGTTCCTCGGACTTCCGTGCACAAGCGAAAAAATGAGGTCACACTGGATGTTTCAAATCCTATGGAATTCCTCCAAAAGCGTAGGAACTGAATTCCTATCCTGCGAATTTTCTGTGGTCATTCCTTTGTTCCAAACGCTAGGATAGGAATTTTTCCTGTGCCAACAGTATTCCTCCATTTTTCCTACGTTTTTCCGTAAACCAAAGGAGCCATAAGTTTGTTCGGACCCAGGCTCAACGGAACTGGGAGGCTGTCCCACATGGCAAGGATACTTTCTTGGTGTCCTTTCCCTCCTTCGAGGATTTTCACCGAATGGTGGCCCTAGAGGTTCGAATAAAGTCACACAACGTTCAAATTTCTTTCAAAGAATGGAATGTGGAAGATGTCCCATCTTATATTTCTCTTGAGACTGTTTGGGTGCATGTTGTCGGCGTCCCACACTCGCTTCGGCACTTTCTCGCACTTTGGGCTGTTGGTTCGGTCATTGGAGCCACTCAAGACGTTGATCTTTATGCCTTGCGTCGCCACAGTATTGTTCGCATTCGGGTTGCGGTACGCTCCTTGAGTATTTTCTCCTCTGATGATTTATTGGGAGGAGAATCCGCGTCCGCTGAGGCGTTTGTCAAGCTGGACGGATATACCTTCCACTATCAGGTTGAAAAGGAAGACTATATTCCAGATGCGGATTTTATTCCTTTTATGTGGAAGCGTGACCATAGTCGAGATAGAGGTAATGACCGTGATGCTAAAGAATATGATGGTGATTTGAATAAAAAGGCGAAAATGGAAACTCAGAGATTGTCAGTTCTCCTCCAAATTCAAGTTCAAGCGCTCCAGTGCCTATGCGGACTACATCCCTCGCCACACCGTTGTCTGAGCTGCCGCATTATACATGGCTTTCAAACATGAACGGTGAGCTTGCTACAGGATATGCTTCGCTGCCCTCGTCGTCGTCACCGCGTACAGTAAGCGCCGATGCGGTCCCAGGGGCTAGTGCAACGCTGGGCCAACATGCGCAGCAGCAACCGCATCCTCTGCTCTCGCCGCGCGTGCTAGGCGAGCATGCATGCATGGGTGAACATACATGCACGTCCACACCGGCTGTTGGGTCTCTTGCATCAAGCATGCATGCATGCACGGGGACAGCAACACATGCGTCCCAGCCGGCCATGCAAGGAGCATCTGGCTCGTCGCCCATCGACGCTGCCAAGGAATGCCTGACAAAGTAGCTCTATGCCTAGGTCACGGCTTCGCCTGCTCCCGAGTCAGCGACCTCGCTAGAGTAGACTGCACCTCGACTTGCTATGGCTACTGTGGTTCCATCTGGCACAGTTGTTGTTGTTCCATCTGGTACATCTGCTGATGTATTGGCAGGAGTTGCTACTCCTTTGGGGTTGCCCCCGTCTACTCCGGCGCCACCGATGACGAGTATTTCTACTACAACGACTACTCTCATCCGGCGTAGCGGTCGTCACGTCTCCTCTGCTGATGGGTCATCAACCACGGATGAGAATTCCCTCTCCAAGGCAATGCGGCGCCAGGCGGAGCGTAACCTCGACTCACCAATAGGTACACCCTGCAATAAATCATTCCTTTCTTTTTCTGGTTCTCGCATTTCATCTTGTTTAAATAATGTTGGAATTGCAATTGGAAAGAATGATGATGATGTGCGTGTTTCGGTGAGAGCGCGAAAATGCATGGAGATCGACCAATTAAAGGTTTCTTCTAAGTGTTTGAGCACCTTACCTAACCTCGATACTAAGGAGGAGGAGGAGACGGATGCCACATATGATGGTCCGCTTCTCTCCCACTTGGTTGGAGTGGTTACTGAGGTAGGATTGGATGATGCAAGATCCGGGTCAATGTTTTGTGACTTCACAGCGTCTTCGCGTAAATCAAAATCCCATTCCTCAAGAAAGAGAAAAAACCCGCCCAAGAAGGCGAAGAAGTCCACCCCCACCAGAGTTTCCACATGAGAGGCATGTTTTGGAATAGCAGAGGTCTTTCAGACTTGGCTAAACATAAACACGTCGGTGATTGTGTGCGAGAACATGGGTTGGATTTCGTGGCAATTTCCGAGGCTGGTAAATGTGACTTCCGTGCACATGTCCTAGACCACTTATCAGGTGGTTTCGACTTCACATGGCATAGTCTACCAGCACGTGGAAGGTCTGGAGGAATCTTACTTGGGATACAAACCGCAACCATGGACTTGTTAGCCTTTTCAACTGGTGACTTTCACATGAAATTCCACCTGCGAAATAGAGCTGATAATTTTACATGGAGTCTGGTTGCAGTCTATGGGGCTGCCCAAGATGAGCATAAGTCCGCTCTCCTTCGGGAATTGGTGAACCTGGCTAAGGATAACCCACATCCATTGCTTATTGGTGGGGACTTTTGAAGGAAATATGCCCTAGAGGCAATAATAAAGTTGTTATTTATATTTCCTTATATCATGATAAATGTTTATTATTCATGCTAGAATTGTATTAACCGGAAACTTAATACATGTGTGGATACATAGACAAAACACCGAGTCCCTAGTAAGCCTCTACTAGACTAGCTCGTTAATCAAAGATGGTTAAGTTTCCTAACCATAGACATGTGTTGTCATTTGATGAACGGGTTCACATCATTAGGAGAATGATGTGATGGACATGACCCATCCGTTAGCTTAGCATAATGATCGTTCAGTTTTATTGCTACTGCTTTCTTCATGTCAAATACATATTCCTTTGACTATGAGATTATGCAACTCCCGGATACCGGAGGAATGCCTTGTGTGCTATCAAACGTCACAACGTAACTGGGTGATTATAAAGATGCTCTACAGGTATCTCCGAAGGTGTCTGTTGGGTTGGCATAGATCGAGATTAGGATTTGTCACTCCGAGTATCGGAGAGGTATCTCTGGGCCCTCTCGGTAATACACATCATAAGAAGCCTTGCAAGCAATGTGACTAATGAGTTAGTTACGGGATGATGTATTACGGAACGAGTAAAGAGACTTGCCGATAACGAGATTGAACTAGGTATGAAGATACCGACGATCGAATCTCGGGCAAGTAACATACCGATGACAAAGGGAATAACGTATGTTGTCATTACGGTACGACCGATAAAGATCTTCGTAGAATATGTGGGAACCAATATGAGCATCCAGGTTCCGCTGTTGGTTATTGACCAGAGAGGTGTCTCGGTCATGTCTACATAGTTCTCGAACCCGAAGGGTCCGCACACTTAACGTTTGATGACGATTTTGTATTATATGAGTTATGTGATTTGGTGACCGAATGTTGTTCGGAGTCCCGGATGAAATCACGGACATGATGAGGAGTCTCGAAATGGTCGAGAGGTAAAGATTCATATATAGGACGATGATATTCGGACACCGGAAGTGTTTCGGGGGTACCGGGTACATATCGGGTCACCGGAAAGGGGTTCCGGGCACCCCCGGCAAAGATATGGGCCTAATGGGCCAAGAGGGGAAACGCAACAGCCAGCAGGGGCTGCTACACCCCCCATATGGGCCGAACCAGAGGAGGAAGGAAAGAAGGGAAGAGAGAAGGAAGGGGAGGGATTCGGCCTCCCCCTTCCTTCCCTCCTCCTTCCTTTCCCCTCCGGAAAATATGGTAAGGGGGGGGGGGGGCGAATTGGACTAGGCCCCAAGTAGGATTCCTCCTACTTGGGGTGCCCCAAGTAGGATTCCTCCTACTTGGGGCGCCCCAAGGCTGTCTCCCTCCCCCTCCCACCTATATATACATGGGGAGGGGGTGCCTAGAACACACACCAATAACTGTTAGCCGTGTGCGGCGCCCCCCTCCACAGTTTACGCCTCCGGTCATATCTTCGTAGTGCTTAGGCGAAGCCCTGCGCGGATCACTTCACCATCACTGTCACCACGCCGTCGTGCTGACGGAACTCTCCCTTGACACTTTGCTGGATCAAGAGTTCGAGGGACGTCATCGAGCTGAACGTGTGCAGAACTCGGAGGTGCCGTACGTTCAGTGCTTGATCGATCGGAACGAGAAGAAGTTTGACTACATCAACCGTGTTGTCAAACGCTTTCGCTTTCGGTCTACAAGGGTACGTGGACACACTCTCCCCCTTTCGTTGCTACGCATCTTCTAGATAGATCTTGCGTGAGCGTAGGCATTTTTTTGAAATTGCATGCTACGTTCCCCAACAGTGGTATCAGAGCCAGGTCTATGCGTAGATGATTTGCATGAGTAGAACACAAAGAGTTGTTGGCGGTGATAGTCATACTGCTTACCACCAACGTCTTATTTTGATTCGGCGGTATTGCTGGATGAAGCGGCCCAGACCAACCTTACATGACCACGTTCATGAGACCGGTTCCACCGACAGACATGCAACTAGTTTTGCATAAAGGTGGCTGGCGGGTGTCTGTTTCTCCAACTTTAGTTGAATCAAATTTGACTACGGCCGGTCCTTGTTGAAGGTTAAAACAGCAAACTTGACGAAACACCGTTGTGGTTTTGATGCGTAGGTAAGAACGGTTCTTGCTAGAAGCCCGTAGCAGCCACGTAAAACTTGCAACAACAAAGTAGAGGACGTCTAACTTGTTTTTGCAGGGCATGTTGTGATGTGATATACGTTGTTGTATGAGATGATCATGTTTTGTAAAAGTTATCGGCAACTGGCAGGAGCCTTATGGTTGTCGCTTTGTTGTATGAAATGCAAACGCCGTGTAATTGCTTTACTTTATCACTATGCGTTAGCAATAGTTGGCGAGGCGACAACGACGCTACGATGGAGATCAAGGTGTCAAGCCGGTGATGATGGAGATCATGACGGTGCTTTGGAGATGGAGATCAAAGGCACAAGATGATGATGGCCATATCATGTCACATATTTTGATTGCGTGTGATGTTTATCTTTTATGCATCTTATTTTGCTTAGTACGGCGGTAGCATTATAAGATGATCCCTTAACAAAATTTCAAGGTATGAGTGTTCTCCCCGAGTATGCACCGTTGCGACAGTTCGTCGTGCTGAGACACCATGTGATGATCGGGTGTGATAGGCTCTACGTTCACATACAGCGGGTGCAAGACAGTTTTGCACATGCAGAATACTCGGGTTTAACTTGACGAGCCTAGCATGTACAGACATGGCCTCGGAACACTGGAGACCGAAAGGTCGAACGTGAATCATATAGTAGATATGATCAACATAGAGATGTTCACCATTGATGACTACTCCATCTCACGTGACGATCGGACATGGTTTAGTTGATTTGGATCATGTATCATTTAGATGACTTGAGGGATGTCAATCTAAGTGGGAGTTCTTAAGTATGATTAATTGAACTTAATTTATCATGAACTTAGTCCTGATAGTATTTGCATATCTATGTTGTAGATCAATGGCCAGTGCTACCGTTCCCTTGAATTTTAATGCGTTCCTAGAGAAAGCTAAGTTGAAAGATGATGGTAGCAACTACACAGATTGGGTCCGTAACTTGAGGATTATCCTCATTGCTGCACAGAAGAATTATGTCCTTGATGCACCACTTTGTGAAAGGCCTGCTACAGGAGCAGATGCTGATGTTTTGAACGTCTGGCAAACTCGATCTGATGACTACTCGATAGTTCAGTGTGCCATGCTTTACGGCTTAGAATCGGGACTTCAAAGACGTTTTGAACGTCATGGAGCATATGAGATGTTCCAAGAGTTGAAGTTAATATTTCAAGCAAATGCCCGAGTTGAGAGATATGAAGTCTCCAACAAGTTCTATAGCTGCAAGATGGAGGAGAACAGTTCTGTCAGTGAACACATACTCAGAATGTCTGGATATCATAATCACTTGACTCAGCTGGGAGTTAATCTTCCAGATGATAGTGTTATTGACAGAGTTCTTCAATCGCTGTCACCAAGCTACAAAGGCTTCATGATGAACTATAATATGCAAGGGATGGAGAAGACAATTCCCGAGCTCTTCGCAATGCTCAAAGCTGCGGAGGTAGAAATCAAGAAGGAGCATCAAGTGTTGATGGTTAACAAGACCACTAGTTTCAAGAAAAAGGGCAAAGGAAAGAAAGAGAACTTCAAGAAGAATGGCAAGCAAGTTGCCACTCCTGGGAAGAAGCCCAAGTCTGGACCTAAGCCTGAAACTGAGTGCTTCTACTGCAAAGGGACTGGTCACTGGAAGAGGAACTGCCCCAAGTATTTGGCGGATAAGAAGGATGGCAAAGTGAACAAAGGTATATTTGATATACATGTTATTGATGTGTACCTTACTAATGCTCGTAGTAGTGCCTGGGTATTTGATACCGGTTTGGTTGCTCATATTTGTAACTCGAAACAGGGGCTACAGATTAAACGAAGATTGGCTAAGGACGAGGTGACGATGCGCGTCGGGAATGGTTCAAAGGTCGATGTGATCGTCGTCGGCACGCTACCTCTACATATACCTTCGGGATTAGTTTTAGACCTGAATAATTGTTATTTGGTGCCAGCGTTGAGCATGAACATTATATCTGGATCTTGTTTAATGCGAGACGGTTATTCATTAAATCAGAGAATAATGGTTGTTCTATTTATATGAGTAATATCTTTTATGGTCATGCACCCTTGAAGAGTGGTCTATTTTTGTTGAATCTCGATCATGGTGATACACATATTCATAATATTGATGCCAAAAGATGCAAAGTTGATAATGATAGTGCAACATATTTGTGGCATTGCCGTTTAGGTCATATTGGTGTAAAGCGCATGAAGAAACTCCATTCGGATGGACTTTTGGAATCACTTGATTATGAATCATTTGATGCTTGCGAACCATGCCTCATGGGCAAGATGACTAAAACTCCGTTCTCCAGAGCAATGGAGCGAGCCACTGACTTATTGGAAATAATACATACCGATGTATGCGGTCCGATGAGTGTTGAGGCTCGCGGCGGGTATCGTTATTTTCTGACCTTCACAGATGATTTGAGCAGATAAGGGTATATCTACTTGATGAAACACAAGTCTGAAATATTTGAAAAGTTCAAAGATATTCAGAGTGAAGTGAAGAATCATCGTAACAAGAAAATAAAGTTTCTACGATCTGATCGCGGAGGCGAATATTTGAGTTACGAGTTTGGCCTTCATTTAAAACAATGTGGAATAGTTTCACAACTCACGCCACCTGGAACACCACAGCGTAATGGTGTGTCCGAACATCGTAATCATACTTTATTGGATATGGTGCGATCTATGATGTCTCTTACCGATTTACCACTATCGTTTTGGGGTTATGCATTAGAGACAGCTGCATTCACGTTAAATAGGGCACCATCTAAATCCGTTGAGACGACGCTGTATGAACTGTGGTTTGGCAAGAAACCTAAGCTGTCGTTTTTCTTAAAGTTTGGGGTTGCGATGCTTATGTGAAAAAGCTTCAGCCTGATAAGCTCGAACCCAAATCGGAGAAGTGCGTCTTCATAGGATACCCAAAAGAAACTGTTGGGTACACCTTCTATCACAGAGCCGAAGGCAAGATCTTTGTTGCTAAGAATGGATCCTTTCTAGAGAAGGAGTTTCTCTCGAAAGAAGTCAGTGGGAGGAAAGTAGAACTTGATGAGGTAATTGTACCTTCTCTCAATTTGGAAAGTAGCTCATCAGAGAAATCTGTTACCGTGATGCCTACACCAACTAGAGAGGAAGCTAATGATAATGATCATGAAACTTCAGATCAACTTACTACCGAACCTTGTAGGTCAACCAGAGCACGTTCCGCACCAAAGTGTGTCGGTGTACTAGAATAGGGGTACCCTAGTACCCCGTACTTGTGCACGGGCAGTAGTAGCATCCTGCGGCCAGGCTTGCGGGAGGACAGCCAGAGAGAAGCTCAAGATTATTAAGCCATTCAAGAACAAAGTATACAAAGCAAGAGTTAAGGCCCCGGCAAGAGGAGCTTGCCGGGAGGGACAGCTGAGGCCCAGCCTGGGCATTGCTGAAGCAGAGTACTTGCCGCGGCAAGGTACTTGCCCCGGCAAGTCATTGGCTGCGGCAAGGTATTGGCTGCGGCAAGATAGCGGCTGCGGCAAGGTACTTGCCCCGGCAAGTTACCTTGCACGGCAAACTATGGGTTGCACCAAGCTGTCAGGTGCGGCAAGGTCTTGCCGCGGCAAGCGTTACTGTACCACTGTGCTACTGTGCTGCTCCGGTGCCTCTGCTAGCGTGGCGCTCTGGGTCCTTCCAAGCATGCGTGGCAGGGCACTGTGTAGACGGTGGTGCACTGTAGATAGCGGTGCAGCAGCAGGTGGGATAGGCTTTTCCCACGTCCACGACGTCCGGGTACATGTATGTGGACAGCAAAGGCATGGGCATTTAATGCCCTTGTCCCCTGCCGTCAGTGGTAGGTAGGACATGTCATCCTGGTAATAGTGGCCTTACTGTAGCAACTTTCCACCTCTACCTTTACTGTTTGCCACCTGTTGGTGACCCCTTTGTGCGTATAAAAGGAGGCCCATAGGCAACATGAAAGGGGGGAGGAACTGGAAAAGGGAGAACTCCAGTATTGTACGCAGCTACTCGGTACTGTAGCGCTCATGGAGCTAGAACAATCATACAGATAATAAACCAAAAAGCAGGAGTAGGGTTTTACGCATCCGTGCGGCCCGAACCTGGGTAAATCTCTCTCGTGCACTGTCGTGTTCTTCGCTAGATTTGCTCTTCGCGCGACCGTCTCTCCCTGCCGAACGTAAAGGGGTCCTTCTCTGGGTCCCATAGGTGATCGCGGATTCGTCCCTGACATCTTTGGCGCGCCAGGTAGGGGCAGACAGGTTGTGTGAACCTAATCTAGCGATTTGCGCGCTAGTTTTTGGGCCATTCTCCGTCTTATGGCTCCAAAAAAGAAGACTTCAGCCATCGGTGCGTCCACGTCCAACCCGCCTGCTCCCGTGCAGGAGGGTGCCAACGTGATTGTGGCTGCTGGGGGGACTGGAGAGCGAGAGCTCCTATTACCTCCACCTGTCCAAAACCGGGCCAGCAACGCCAATCTTGGCGCTGCTGGGTCTGGGAACGCAGCGCTGCTCGCTGCTGCTGGCCCTGCAAGCTCCAGAAACGTTGCTGCGCGTTCTGGAACGCCTGCGCCGGTTCAGACGCCGCGGCCTTCGCAAGAAGCCCGTGACAGGCAGCGTCCTGACGCCCCAGGTGCCAGGCGCTCCCTGGATAATGAACTTGCGCATCAATCTCGAGATGCGCGGGGTCACCATACGCAACAACACGTTGGCGGGGTCGAGGTGCGGTCGCCTGGGCGTGGAGATGCTCCTTCTAACACCGTTAGGAGTACGAGCATCCCACAGTCCTCACGCCACTCGATACCTCCCTCACCAGCAGAAGCGTTGGCGCGTGCGCAGCTGCTCCTGAACTTCCCTCCACCAGCAGATAAGCTTGACGAGTGGAGGGCAACCATTCAGAGCCTTCTCAGCTTCGCTGATGCCGACCCGGTGCGCACGGCCGACAAGAGAGCTGGTGACGATGCTGTCACCAACAAGAACGGCGAGGGGGCAACAACCGTACACTCCCCACCCAGACGGCCTCGGTCGCCGACACGTCGAAACGACGCCCGTGGCGATGATTCCACGGCGTCGTCTGACCCGCGAGCTCGTCGTGACCAGCGCCTCGTTCTTCAGGAACGCAGAGGAGAAGACGCTCGTACCACTATCGAGCGAAGGAGAGAAGCGCATCGTCAGTCCGACAGACGCGCAGGGCCCGCTGTTGACATGCATGCGCCAGGGGATCCTGGCGACTTGCCGTACGCGGTAAGTTGTCCAGCGTTCACCCGTGAGCTGCGGCAGGTCCAGTGGCCCAATCGCAAGGCTTTCAAGCCTGACGTGCCGGAGAAGTATGATGGCAAGACACACCCGTCGGAGTTCCTCAGCATTTACACCATTGCGGTGCAAGCTGCCGGGGGACGAGACGACAAGATTCTTGCTAACTACTTCCCGCTCGTGTTAAAGCGGAACGTCGTCTCATGGCTCATGCACTTGCCGGAGAACTCCATTTCTTCATGGGCGGACCTGTGCCATCAGTTTGTTGGTGCCTTTACTGGCGGTCATCAACCTCATGGCTAGGAGAGTGATCTTCATCTCATCCCCCAGAAGGAAGGAGAGCCCCTGCGCAAATACATTCAAAGGTTCAGCCGCGTACAGTACAACATCCCAGATGTTCACCCCGCTGCGGTTATTAGCGCGTTCCATCAGAACGTGCGTAACCGCAAGATGCGGGAGGAAATGGCGATGACCAAGGTCAGAGACATTGGCCAGCTATATGCTCTCGCCGACAAGTGTGCGCGTGCTGAAGAGGGAAGGAAACTTCCCGGTGAAGGTGTTGGCGCAGGGGGGAGCTCTGACAGCGAAGGTACCGCCCCGGCAAAGAAGGGCCGGCGGCGGAACAACAGGAAGAAAAAGGGCAAAGCTGTGCTTGCCGTCGAGCAGTCCAGCGGCAACGGCAGCGCCGACAAGGCCAAAGTCGAGGGCTCCGGCAAGGAGATTGCCGCGTGCGCCAACTGTCAGGCCTTGGCGGCTGCCGACAAGCAGGACAGCTCCGACAAGCAATATTGCAAGATCCACCGCACCAAGGGACACGATCTCCAGAACTGCCGACGAGTCGAGCAGCTTGTCGAACAGCAGAAAGCTGAGTATGAGAGGCGCGACAAGGAGAAGGCCCCAGAAGGTGCTGGCGGGTCCGGCAAGAAGCGCACTGCCCGAGGAGGGCGTCGCGGCAAGGCCAAGCAGCAGCAGAGAGACAGGCCTCCTCGTGGCCGCGACAAAGATGATGATGATGATGATCTAGATGATGAAGAATCCAGTGAGCACGAATTTCAGAAAGCCGCAGAAGTCTTGTGTGTTGACGGTGGTGCTTCGTTGCATTCTTCTCACCGCCAACTTAAACAGTGGGCGCGAGAGATCAATGCGGCGGAACCATCTGTTGACGCCAGAAAGCTTCTGAAGTGGTCCGACACGCCTATCGTCTTTGACATTGAGGACCACCCTGACCGCACAACGGCGGTCGGGTGCTTGCCGATGTTGGTTTCACCAACGATCCGCAACCTCAAGGTCACGAAGATGTTAGTTGACGGTGGGGCCGGCTTGAATTTGATTTCGCCCGCTGTGCTCCGGAAACTTCAAATCTCTGACGGCGAGCTTGAGGAAACTGGTACTTTCCAAGGAGTCAATCCAGGAAGGAGCAGGCCGAAAGGGAAGATCACGCTGCCAGTGACATTTGGCGGCGAGCTGAACTACCGGACCGAGAAGGTCACCTTTGATGTTGCCGATATTCCATTGCCTTATAATGGGATACTTGGCCGTCCAGCGCTCGCCAAGTTCATGGCAGCCTCTCATTATGCCTACAACGTGTTGAAGATGCCAGGTCCAGTAGGTGTTATCACAGTTCCCTGCGACAAGAAGGATGCGCTTATTTGCGCCGACAAGATCTACCGGGAAGCAGCTGCTGCAACTGCCGCCAAGGCACTTGCCGCTGAAGCTCTCGGGCGGGAGAACAAGAGGAAGTCCGGCAAGAGCTCCTGTGCCCACTCCGGCAAGCGCACCTCTTCGGAGTGCTGCGCTGCCGTCGAGGACGCACCAGAGAGCTCCACCGGCAAGTGTAAGAAGAACAAAGCCGCTCCGCCGGCGACAAAGAAAGTGCCCGCCAAGGAGGATGGCACTGGTGGTTCCTTCACCATCAGTGCCACACTTGACAACAAATAGGAAAACGCGCTCGTTGCTTTCCTGCGGGCGAATGTCGACGTATTTGCATGGCAACCGTCCGACATCCCCGGTGTTCCCAGGAAAGTAATTGAGCACCACCTTGCCATTTGTCCCCACGTGAGGCCCGTCAAACAGAAAGCCAGAAAGCAAGCTGTGGAGCGGCAAGAGTTTATTGCGGAAGAAATCAAGAAGTTGGAAGCAGCAGGCCTCATTAGAGGAGTGCTCCATCCTATGTGGTTGGCCAATCCTGTTGTCGTGCGCAAAGCGAATGGAAAATGGAGGCTTTGTATTGATTTCACTGATGTCAATAAAGCTTGTCCCAAAGACCCATTTCCTTTGCCCCGCATAGACCAGATTGTTGACTCCACGGCAGGATGTGATTTGCTTTCATTTCTTGACGCATATTCAGGGTATCATCAAATCTTCATGGCTGAGGAAGATGAGGAAAAGACCGCATTTATCACACCCTGTGGCACATACTGTTTCGTACGTATGCCATTTGGTTTGAAAAATGCTGGTTCGACATTTGCAAGAGCCGTCCAGATTGCTTTTGAGCCTCAGCTGCACAGAAATGTGGAAGCCTATATGGATGATATAGTGGTCAAAAGCAAAGACAGGGCTACTTTGGTTCAAGATCTAGAAGAAACTTTTGTAAATCTGCGCAAGATCAACCTGAAGCTCAACCCCGAGAAGTGCGTGTTTGGAGTTCCCTCCGGCAAGCTTCTCGGGTTCTTTGTGTCTCAACGTGGAATTGAAGCCAATCCTGACAAGATCAAAGCCATTGAGCAAATTGAAGCACCGAAGCGCGTCAAGGATGTACGACGACTTGCCGGCTGTGTTGCTGCCCTCAGTAGGTTTATCTCCAAGTCAGCTGAGCGTGCCCTGCCATTTTTCAAAATCTTAAAAAGGCAGGTCCATTGAAATGGACTCCGGAGGCGGAGGCAGCGCTGCAAGACTTGAAGAGATACCTCTCCTCTCCTCCAATACTTGTCGCGCCTAAACCACAAGAGAAGTTGTTGCTGTATCTAGCGGCAACCAATCAAGTGGTTTGTGCTGCGCTGGTAGCGGAGAGAGAGGTGGATGAGGAGGCAGTAACTGCGGCAAGCACGACCAGCGACAAGCTGGGGGCAACAAGTTTTGCTGCCGACAAGGATTCGTCTGCGCAGTCAGGCGAAGTGATACAAAAGAAGAAAATGGTGCAGCGCCCGGTCTACTTTGTGAGCTCTCTTCTGCAGGGAGCTAGGTCAAGGTATTCTGGTGTGCAGAAGCTGCTTTTCGGCCTTCTCATGGCCTCGAGAAAGCTGCGCCATTACTTTCAAGCACATGAAGTTACCGTCGTCACTCGCTTCCCGCTGAAAAGGATTTTGCAAAATCCAGAAGCGACGGGCAGGATTGTCGAGTGGGCGTTGGAGTTGTCGAGCTTTGGTCTCAAGTTTGAGAGTACATCAACCATACAGAGCCGAGTTTTGGCAGAGTTTGTCGCAGAATGGACACCAACGCCAGACGAAGAAATCCCAGAGATGACTCTCCCCGGCAAGGAGACAAGCAAAGAGTGGCTTATGTACTTTGATGGTGCCTTTTCGCTGCAAGGCGTCGGTGCTGGCGTACTGCTTGTCGCACCCACCGGAGAGCACCTCAAGTACGTGGTCCAAATGCACTTTCCCAAGGAACAGGCGACGAACAATACTGCAGAATATGAGGGGTTGCTTGCCGGTCTCAGGATCGCGGCAGACCTTGGGATCAAGAAGCTTATTGTCAGGGGAGATTCGCAGCTTGTCGTCAGGCAAGTGAACAAGAACTACCAATGCTCATTGATGGAAGCTTATGTAGATGAGGTGAGGAAGTTGGAAGAACGCTTTGACGGCCTATAAATGGAGCACGTCCCACGTGCTGAGAATGACATTGCCGATGGTTTGTCAAAGCGCGCCGCACTCAAATTGCCTGTGGAGCCAGGCACTTTTGTGCTCCAACTAACTCAGCCATCCGTGATGCCATCAGTAGAGCAAGGCAGGAAGAGGAAGTTGGCTTCTGGCGACTACTTCCCGGCAGAGCTCTCCGAAGCCGCCGACAAGAAGGCTGCCAAAGCCAGCGCCAAAGATGCAGAGGGGCAACTTGCTCTGACAAGGCCTCACGCTCTTGTCGTTGAAGCGGGTGCTCCTAGGCTAGAGGCAAAGGGGCAACTTGCTCCGACAAGACTTCGGGTCCTTGTCGTTGAAGCAGGCGCTCCTGATCGAAGTGCTGAGGAGCAAGATGCTCCGACGAGGCCTTGGGCTTCCGTCGTTGAAGCAACTGCTCCCAACAAGCTTGTTGAAGGACAGCACGCTCCAGCAGGGCCCCAGGCTCTTGTCGTTGAGGCGGCTGTTCCCGCCAAGCTCGTCGGGGAACGGCCGGCTCTGGTAGAGCGACGAGCTCTTGCCGTAGGGCCTGATGTTCCCGCAGCAGAAGAAATGCCTTTAGTCCTCGTTGTCGAGCCACAGGCTCCAGCGTGGGCGCAGCAGATCGTCCGTTTCCTTCAGACAGGAGAACTTCCCAAAGAGCAGGAAGAAGCGGAGAAAGTAGCCCGACGGTCCAATATGTATCAATTTGTCGATGACATGCTGTGCAGAAAAAGACCAAACGGTGTGAAATTGAAGTGTATTCCCCGGGAAGAAGGACAGGAGCTGTTGGCGGAGATTCATGGAGGCATATGTGGTCACCACATAGGGTCAAGAGCCCTTGTTGGAAAGGCTTTCCGGCAAGGTTTCTTTTGGCCCACCGCCCTCCAGGATGCAACTGCACTAGTAACCAAGTGTGAAGCGTGCCAGTTTCATTCCAAGCAGATTCATTAGCCAGCTCAAGCTCTCCAGACAATCCCTCTCTCCTGGCCATTTTCGTCCTGGGGGCTCGACATCCTCGGCCTTTTCCCCGTGCCACCGGGGGCTTCGAGTACTTGTATGTGGCCATCGACAAGTTTACGAAGTGGCCAGAAGTGGAAGCAGTGAGGAAGGTGACAGCACAATCAGCCATCAAGTTCTTCAAGGGAATTGTTTGTCGCTTTGGTGTTCCTAACAGGATCATCACCGACAACGGTACCCAGTTCACGAGCCACGCCTTCATGCAGTATGTCGAAGACCTTGGCGCCAAGGTCTGTTTCGCTTCTGTTGCTCACCCCCGAAGCAACGGTCAAGCTGAAAGGGCAAATGCTGAAGTGCTGCATGGGCTCAAGACGAGAACTTTCGACAGGCTGCGCAAGTGCGGCAAAAACTGGATCGAGGAGCTGCCAGTGGTTCTTTGGTCGATCAGGACGACGCCAAATCGAGCTACTGGCCAGACGCCTTTTGCTCTAGTTTATGGAGCAGAGGCAGTTCTCCCCACGGAACTCGTATACGGGTCACCTCGAGTGCTCGCTTACGATGAGCTTGAGCAAGAGCAACTGCGGCAAGATGACGCTGTGCTCCTCGAGGAGGATCGTCTTCAGGCTGCTGTGAGAGCTGCTCGCTACCAGCAAGCTTTGCGTCGCTACCATAGCCGCAAAGTTAATGCCAGAAGTCTCGAGGAAGGCGACCTTGTTCTTCGGCGCGTTCAGTCGGCCAAGAATTCAAACAAGTTGACGCCGAAGTGGGAAGGCCCTTATCGGGTGAAACGAGTCACCAGGCCCGGCGCTGTCCGCCTGGAGACCGGGGATGGCATTCCAGTGATCAATTCCTAGAACATTGAGCATCTCCGTAAGTTTTTTCCATAAGGCGCGGTTGCCGGGCCCTTCCCCGGCAACCACCTTTTGTACAAGTCTTGCCGCTGTTGCATGTAATCCTTTGTACAAAGCCAGGCGCAGACCCTGTGCATAAATAAAGCTTTTGTATTTCGCAGTTTTTGACGATTTCATGTTTACTTTTATTTTGCATGATTATCTGACATACTGTGCAGTACAGCCTCCCCGGTAAGCATTAACGAGCCGCCAAGCTCCTATATCTTTATTTTCTCTTCTTTCTTTTTCTCAAAAAGATAGAAGCTTCCCTCGCGCACAAGTTTGCCGGGGGGGATGGGATAATGATATGGACCAGGCGTCGTTCAAAGAAACTTTGCCTTGCCGGGTAGAAGGCAGCGGCAAGCAGTGACAAGACCTTGCCACGGAGAGATCAGCGACAAAGCTAAGTGCCAAAGTTTGAATAACCAAATTCTTTTTTATTTTCAAGGTTATTTTCCTTGAACGATACTACTCTTTGTATGGAAAACCTGTGCGCGACGGAACCTAAGCGTAATCGGTCGCGCCCTTACCTTGTTTCGAGTCCGCTCAACAACCTAAGTGGCCGCACTGAGCGCGACAAGGTTGCTTGCCGGCGGCGGCACCGCCAGCAGGCTGCTGGAGTCCCGTACCCAGCGCTCGCGGCGATGGTGCGCGCACCGGCAAGTTTCCTATAAGCGTAGGGCAAGTACACATAAAGAAAGAAATTGCTCAAGGGAGATGACATGCATTAACTTCAAAATATTGCATGTTATATTACAAGATAAGTTGCCGCGGCTTAAACAGATTGTTCTTTAACATGTCTAGCGGCGGCAAGGAGGGAGAAGAATGGGCTCTCTAATTGCGGTGCTCGCCTTCGACTCTCTGGATTTGGTCCACCCTCTCCACGATGGGCGCGACAAGGGCCTCTAGTGGCGCGGGGTCGTATCCCTTCGGCAAGCTTTTGAAGATGTTGCTGAAGTCGACGCCCGGGTTTCTGTATGCTATCTTCACCAACAACCTCCGGAGAACTCCCCGGCAAAGCCTGCATGACTCATCGGCCAGTTGAGCCTTGTGATTGACTTGGAGCTGTTGGAGTGCTTCTACTACTCCGTCGAAGAACTCGGCTAGCTTGACGCTAGTTTGCGTGTTCTTGTCGGTGGAGTACCCGAAATCCGGCACCTTCAGGGCAGTCAGCTCCTTGTCGATGTCCTCGGCTGCGCTGGCAAGCCTGTCTGTGAAGATCCCCACGTTATCCCTGAACTTCTTGTGGTATGCAATAGCGTCTTGAAGCAGACCCTTTTCCTTCTGGAGCTCTGCCATTAGAAGCCCTTCGCGCTTTCTGGTGGTGTCGAGCGTCTCCTTCAGCGTGGTCAGTTTCAGCTTCAGGTCTGCTCTGGAGTCGTTGGCGGCGGCAAGCAGATTGTTCTTCTTGGCTATGGTAACTTGCATCTCCGCCAAAGTGTGGGTCACCTTTGCCCTCTCACTTTCAAGCGTTGAGAGCTTGTCATCGTTTGCCTTGAGGGCGGCCTCTAGTCTTGCCACTTTCTCCTCCGTTTCCTTCCTGTTCACTTCTGCAGCAGCGACAGCGTTGGTGGCCTCCACCAACTTGCTGGCGTACTCTTGGGCCAAGGCTTCGATTTCCTTCTGGTGTTTTTGTGCCTGCCCCTGGGTCCGCTCTGCGACAAGTCTTGCCACCTCCTCGTCTTTCTGTCGGAGGGTTTCGGCAAGTTTCCTCTTGCGCTCGGCAAGTTCTTCTTCGTGGGCATCAAGGTCCACTTTCCGCTGGTTCAGATCACCGGCCCGAGCAGACAACTCCTTGGCGGTCTCCTCCTGTTTTTGTTCAATGTCTTGCTTCATCAGGAGGAGGGCCTGCCGTTCTTCGGCCAGCTGTGCCCGCTTGGCCTCTAACGCATTAAGAGATCGCGCGCGGACATCCGCCAAGATCTCCGCGCGCCTCAACATGTCAGCTTCGGCCTTCTCGATGAGCGCCTCCCTGGAAGCTAGCTTTTCCCGTCGGGCGCGATGAAGATTCAGCAGCTTTTGAAGCAGTTGCTCCTCTTCAGACGTGCTGCTACTGCTGGCGCCTGGCGCATCCACAAGCTGGAGCCCGGCAGCGGCAAGGATCTCCTCGTCCACAACATCCTCCTCGGTTGGCGCTCTGGAGCCCACCGTCCAGGGGAGGCTGACGTAGACATTCTCGCCGACCCGGACGTATTTGCTTGGCGGAGGCGAGTTGGGCGCTGCCGCCTCGTCAGTGGTTGAAGGACCCATGGTCGGAGTAGCGCCTGGCGCTCCTGTGGCCTCAAGGCCGTCAGTACGACCACCGGCTCCCTCGCCGGCCTCCTCAGCAGCCTTCTGGGCGGCCTCAGCTTCAGGAGCCTTGGCGGCTTCATCGGTGGGCGCCTTGGCGGTATTATCCTCGGCGGCCTTGCCGGCCTCTTCGGCAGCATTGGCAGTTTCTTCGTCGGCAAGCTTGTCGGCTGCCAGCTTGTCGGCCTTGGCAGCGGCGGCCTTGGCGGCCTCGTCGTCGACGGCCCCTGTGGTGTTCTCCTCGGCAGAAGAGTCAATGTTCATTGGCTCCACCGAGGAGGGCTCTGCCAACCCGAGAAGTAAGGCAAAAAGAGCTTCAGGAAGAAATTCAAGAAGACAAAAGAAAGAAAGCAGAAAGAGTTTTGCAGCAAGTGGGTTTACCCGTGTTGAGCTCCAGAGCGGTGGGCTCCCCTCCTTCGTCAACGTTTGTCATTGGGGTGGGGTCGCCAGCGCTGGTGCTTGGCACTTCGGCGCTTGCCGGCTCCTCTTCGTGGCTCGGCTCGCTAGTGGGAGCCCTTACCGGAGATCTTCTCCTTGGCGGTGTGGTCGAGGGGGGTGGTACTTCTGGAGCACCTTCAGATGGCTCCACTTGCTGCTCCTCTCCTACACGCCCAAAGATGTCAGTAACAAAATGCTTGTTCCTCAGCGACCGCCAGCGAAAGGTAGTTGAAATACTTACGCTGGGGGCTGCGCTGGGGGCTGCAACGAGGGCTGGGCTCCGAGCTGGTCGGGACGGTCTCAGACGCTCTCCCGGTGGTTGCCGTGGGCTCATCTTCGACGACCACCACGGTCTTGCTCGTCGAGACCTTAGCTCCTCTTCCTTGTCCCCTCCGCCAAAGTTTCCTCCCTGCGGAAGCAAGGCCGGAGCGCGACAAGTGAGGATAGAAACAAAACCTTACAAAGATTGAGGGTCGCGGCAAGGGAACTTACTCTTCCTCGTCGTCCTCTTCGCTGAGAGCGGAAAAATCAAAGTCCGCCTCCGTGTGAGGAGGGGGAGGAGGGGGAGCTGGGCTCCTTGGCCGCTTGGCGGGGGTAGTAGCAGCGGTCTTTGATGACACTGCTCCAGTTGCCGGGGCCGCGTGAGACACTCCCGCCGCACCAGCCCTTGCCGCGGTCGAGCGCGTCGAACGGCGCTCCGGCGGTTGTTGAACTTCTTGCCGCTCAGCCACTTTGCCAAGCCTGCGAAGGCGTTTCCTCCTCAGAGGGGCTGGGGACTCTGACTGCGGTGGGCTTTCGGTGCCCTCCTCGGAAGAGGAGCCCTCATCCTCCGAGCTGCCTGACTCGTCGGCAGGCTGGCTTGGCCCGACATCCTTGCCGGGTGCGGCGAGCTCGCCCTTCCCGGCAAGCATCCCTTGCTCGGCAAGGCTCTCCTTTTGTGCCTCGTCGAGCTCCGCCAAAGTATAACCAAAATCGCCAGCTTCCCTGGCGAGCCTGTCCTCCTCCACTCTTCAAGCAATGAATTCTATTTCTTGCTCAGTGGTGTTGCGGACGAGCCACTCTTCCACCCGGACCTGCTTTTCGACCGTGGAGTCAAAGAATCGCCGCACGTCTTCTTCGAGCGGCACGTCCCAAGTTGCTTCAACGCTGTGCGCATTGCAGAGCGGCATCATAGCGATGATTGCACTCAATGCGGAGTTGTTGCAAAGGGGCACGATGTGCTTCGGCAGCGTGAACGCCTTGTCGCGCTTTTCTGGATCTGTCTCTTGCTTGAACAGTTCTCGCATGAAAAAGTCGTGCTGCAGAACTGTGAAGTTGTTGATCAGTCCAGGGCGCAGCCGCATGATATCGGCTGGGTTCTTCCAATCAGAGGCCGGCCTTCCTCTCTGCTGCAGAGGAGCAATGCGGCGGCGGAGGAAGTCTGCGCCAACCATCCCTATGGTGAGCCCGGCCTCCCTGAGCCGTATGATCCTGGCAGCGGCAATCTCCAGCTTTTTGTCCTGGGGATCCAGATCGCTCCAGTCTGTGCCACGCGCTGCTGGGGTCTTGCAAAGCTCACAGTATGGTGGCGGCTCGTCGTCAATGATCCAACACCATTCAGACCGGATTTCTCCCCATCTTGGGCGGAGATCCCCCTTCAGATAATGCTCCTTGGCGCCCAATCTTGAAACGAACGAGACGCCAACAGTGAGAGGCTCCCCCTTTTCAGCACGGGGAGTGAAGTAATGCCTGAACAGCGCGGTGTTGGGTGCGACGCCGACGAAGTTCTCGCACAGATGCGCAAATATTGCCATGGTGGATACGGCATTCGGTGTGAGATCCAGCAGACGGAGGTTGAAGGTGTACATGACGTCGCTGAAGAAATCCGAGTACGGTGGGCAGAGCCCGCACCAAAAGTAGCAAGCGAAGAAGGGGTACTTGCTCACTTCGCTCTCGTCGGTGGCTGGGCAGACGCGGGTGGCCGGATGCGCCTTGGTCCTCGCGGCCCACATGCCTTGGAACTTGGCCTTCAGATCCGCCCCCGTGAGCGTCGGAGCGAAGAGCGCGTACCTCTGCCTCTTCATCTGCGCCTGGGTCTCCGTCCTTGAGCACTTCCCTGTCTTCCCCTTTTCTCCTTTGGGAGGCATGGCGAAGGCGGAGCTGAGGACCGAGGGAGATGCGGACGCGCGCGGTGGCGGAGGATTGGGAAACCGCTTTGTTTTGGAGCGGAGGAAGAAGAAGGCGGAGATTTGGAGATCGAGAATGGTGAGAGGGGTGTGTGAATGCTTCTGCAGGTCCCTCCTTTTATGGGGAAAGATGCGGAACCATCCGCCCCTTCGTCATTCGAGATAACTGCGCACGCTTCCCACGCTCCGCATTCAACGCGCGACGCGTGGGAGAGCGTGCAATTAAACAGCATAGAGACGTTTCGGCTTATCCCAGCCACGCGTGCCCGTGCACTGTTTGGGCCTGGCCCAACAACGCCCGGCACCGTGTGTGGCCCAGGCCCGGGGGCTCCTGTCGGTGTACTAGAATAGGGGTACCCTAGTACCCCGTACTTGTGCATGGGCAGTAGTAGCATCCCGCGGCCAGGCTTGCGGGAGGACAGCCAGAGAGAAGCTCAAGATTATTAAGCCATTCAAGAACAAAGTATACAAAGCAAGAGTTAAGGCCCCGGCAAGAGGAGCTTGCCGGGAGGGACAGCTGAGGCCCAGCCTGGGCATTGCTGAAGCAGAGTACTTGCCGCGGCAAGGTACTTGCCCCGGCAAGTCATTGGCTGCGGCAAGATAGCGGCTGCGGCAAGGTACTTGCCCCGGCAAGTTACCTTGCGCGGCAAACTATGGGTTGCGCCAAGCTGTCAGGTGCGGCAAGGTCTTGCCGCGGCAAGCGTTACTGTACCACTGTGCTACTGTGCTGCTCCGGTGCCTCTGCCAGCGTGGCGCTCTGGGTCCTTCCAAGCGTGCGTGGCAGGGCACTGTGTAGACGGCGGTGCACTGTAGATAGCGGTGCAGCAGCAGGTGGGATAGGCTTTTCCCACGTCCAAGACGTCCGGGTACATGTATGTGGACAGCAAAGGCATGGGCATTTAATGCCCTTGTCCCCTGCCGTCGGTGGTAGGTAGGACATGTCATCCTGGTAATAGTGGCCTTACTGTAGCAACTTTCCACCTCTACCTTTACTGTTTGCCACCTGTTGGCGACCCCTTTGTGCGTATAAAAGGAGGCCCATAGGCAACGTGAAAGGGGGGAGGAACTGGGAAAGGGAGAACTCCAGTATTGTACGCAGCTACTCGGTACTGTAGCGCTCCTGGAGCTAGAACAATCATACAGATAATAAACCAAAAAGCAGGAGTAGGGTTTTACGCATCCGTGCGGCCCGAACCTGGGTAAATATCTCTCGTGCACTGTCGTGTTCTTCGCTAGATTTGCTCTTCGTGCGACCGTCTCTCCCTGCCGAACATAAAGGGGTCCTTCCCTGGGTCCCATAGGTGATCGCGGATTCGTCCCCGACATCTTTGGCGCGCCACTCCTCCTCCCGGACCTGCTTTTCGACCGTGGAGTCAAAGAATCGCCGCACGTCTTCTTCGAGCGGCACGTCCCAAGTTGCTTCAACGCTGTGCGCATTGCAGAACGGCATCATAGCGATGATTGCACTCAATGCGGAGTTGTTGCAAAGGGGCACGATGTGCTTCGGCAGCGTGAACGCCTTGTCGCGCTTCTCTGGATCTGTCTCTTGCTTGAACAGTTCTCGCATGAAAAAGTCGTGCTGCAGAACTGTGAAGTTGTTGATCAGTCCAGGGCGCAGCCGCATGATATCGGCTGGGTTCTTCCAATCAGAGGCCGGCCTTCCTCTCTGCTGCAGAGGAGCAATGCGGCGGCGGAGGAAGTCTGCGCCAACCATCCCTATGGTGAGCCCGGCCTCCCTGAGCCGTATGATCCTGGCAGCGGCAATCTCCAGCTTTTTGTCCTGGGGATCCAGATCGCTCCAGTCTGTGCCACGCGCTGCTGGGGTCTTGCGAAGCTCACAGTATGGTGGCGGCTCGTCGTCAATGATCCAACACCATTCAGACCGGATTTCTCCCCATCTTGGGCGGAGATCCCCCTTCAGATAATGCTCCTTGGCGCCCAATCTTGAAGCGAACGAGACGCCAACAGTGAGAGGCTCCCCCTTTTCAGCACGGGGAGTGAAGTAATGCCTGAACAGCGCGGTGTTGGGTGCGACGCCGACGAAGTTCTCGCACAGATGCGCAAATATTGCCATGGTGGATACGGCATTCGGTGTGAGATCCAGCAGACGGAGGTTGAAGGTGTACATGACGTCGCTGAAGAAATCCGAGTACGGTGGGCAGAGCCCGCACCAAAAGTAGCAAGCGAAGAAGGGGTACTTGCTCACTTCGCTCTCGTCGGTGGCTGGGCGAACGCGGGTGGCCGGATGCGCCTTGGTCCTCGCGGCCCACATGCCCTGGAACTTGGCCTTCAGATCCGCCCCCGTGAGCGTCGGAGCGAAGAGCGCGTACTTCTGCCTCTTCATCTGCGCCTGGGTCTCCGTCCTTGAGGACTTCCCCGTCTTCCCCTTTTCTCCTTTGGGAGGCATGGCGAAGGCGGAGCTGAGGACCGAGGGAGATGCGGACGCGCGCGGTGGCGGAGGATTGGGAAACCGCTTTTGTTTTAGAGCAGAGGAAGAAGAAGGCGGAGATTTGGAGATCGAGAATGGTGAGAGGGGTGTGCGAGTGCTTCTGCAGGTCCCTCCTTTTATGGGGAAAGATGCGGAACCATCCGCCCCTTCGTCATTCGAGATAACTGCGCACGCTTCCCACACTCTGCATTCAACACGCGACGCGTGGGAGAGCGTGCAATTAAACAGCATAGAGACGTTTCGGCTTATCCCAGCCACGCGTGCCCGTGCACTGTTTGGGCCTGGCCCAACAACGCCCGGCACCGTGTGTGGCCCAGGCCCGGGGGCTCCTGTCGGTGTACTAGAATAGGGGTACCCTAGTACCCCGTACTTGTGCACGGGCAGTAGTAGCATCCCGCGGCCAGGCTTGCGGGAGGACAGCCAGAGAGAAGCTCAAGATTATTAAGCCATTCAAGAACAAAGTATACAAAGCAAGAGTTAAGGCCCCGGCAAGAGGAGCTTGCCGGGAGGGACAGCTGAGGCCCAGCCTGGGCATTGCTGAAGCAGAGTACTTGCCGCGGCAAGGTACTTGCCCCGGCAAGTCATTGGCTGCGGCAAGGTATTGGCTGCGGCAAGATAGCGGCTGCGGCAAGGTACTTGCCCCGGCAAGTTACCTTGCACGGCAAACTATGGGTTGCACCAAGCTGTCAGGTGCGGCAAGGTCTTGCCGCGGCAAGCGTTACTATACCACTGTGCTACTGTGCTGCTCCAGTGCCTCTGCCAGCGTGGCGCTCTGGGTCCTTCCAAGCGTGCGTGGCAGGGCACTGTGTAGACGGCGGTGCACTGTAGATAGCGGTGCAGCAGCAGGTGGGATAGGCTTTTCCCACGTCCACGACGTCCGGGTACATGTATGTGGACAGCAAAGGCATGGGCATTTAATGCCCTTGTCCCCTGCCGTCAGTGGTAGGTAGGACATGTCATCCTGGTAATAGTGGCCTTACTGTAGCAACTTTCCACCTCTATCTTTACTGTTTGCCACCTGTTGGTGACCCCTTTGTGCGTATAAAAGGAGGCCCATAGGCAACGTGAAAGGGGGGAGGAACTGGAAAAGGGAGAACTCCAGTATTGTACGCAGCTACTCGGTACTGTAGCGCTCCTGGAGCTAGAACAATCATACAGATAATAAACCAAAAAGCAGGAGTAGGGTTTTACGCATCCGTGCGGCCCGAACCTGGGTAAATCTCTCTCGTGCACTGTCATGTTCTTCGCTAGATTTGCTCTTCGCGCGACCGTCTCTCCCTGCCGAACGTAAAGGGGTCCTTCTCTGGGTCCCATAGGTGATCGCGGATTCATCCCCGACAGAGGGGTACGGTAATCCTATTCTGGAAGTCATGTTACTAGACCATGACGAACCTACGAACTATGAAGAAGCGATGATAAGCCCAGATTCTGATAAATGGCTTGAGGCCATGAAATCTGAGATCGGATCCATGTAGGAGAACAAAGTATGGACTTTGGTTGACTTGCCCGATGATCGGCGAGCCATAGAAAATAAATGGATCTTCAAGAAGAAGACTGACGCTGATGGTAATGTTACTGTCTACAAAGCTCGACTTGTCGCAAAAGGTTTTTGACAAGTTCAAGGAGTTGACTACGATGAGGCTTTCTCACCCGTAGCGATGCTTAAGTCTGTCCGAATCATGTTAGCAATTGCCGCATTTTATGATTATGAAATCCGGCAAATGGACGTCAAAATAGCATTCCTTAATGGATTTCTTAAAGAAGAGTTGTATATGATGCAACCAGAAGGTTTTGTCGATCCTAAAGGTGTTGACAAAGTGTGCAAGCTCCAGCGATCCATTTATGGACTAGTGCAAGCATCTCGGAGTTGGAATATACGCTTTGATGAGGTGATCAAAGCATATGGTTTTATACAAACTTTTGGAGAAGCCTGTATTTACAAGAAAGTGAGTGGGAGCTCTGTAGCATTTCTAATATTGTATGTGGATGCCATATTGTTGATTGGAAATGATATAGAATTTCTGGATAGCATAAAAGGATACTTGAATAAAAGTTTTTCAATGAAAGACCTCGGTGAAGCTGCTTATATATTGGGGATCAAGATCTATAGGGATAGATCGAGACGCTTAATAGGACTTTCACAAAGCACATACCTTGATAAAGTTTTGAAGAAGTTCAAAATGGATCAGTCAAAGAAAGGGTTCTTGCCTGTGTTGCAAGGTGTGAAGTTGAGTAAGACTCAATGCCCGACCACTGCAGAAGATAGAGAGAAAATGAAAGTCATTCCCTATGCCTTAGCCATAGGTTCTATCATGTATGCTATGCTGTGTACCAGACCTGATGTGTGCCTTGCTATAAGTCTAGCAGGGAGGTACCAAAGTAATCCAGGAGTGGATCACTGGATAGCGGTCAAGAACATCCTGAAGTACCTGAAAAGGACTAAGGATATGTTTCTCGTTTATGGAGGTGACAAAGAGCTTGTCGTAAATGATTACGTCGATGCTAGCTTTGACACTGATCCAGATGACTCTAAGTCACAAACCGGATACGTATTTATATTGAATGGTGGAGCTGTCAGTTGGTGCAGTTCCAAGCAAAGCGTCGTGGCGGGATCTACGTGTGAAGCGGAGTACATAGCTGCTTCGGAAGCAGCGAATGAAGGAGTTTGGATGAGGGAGTTCATATCCGATCTAGGTGTAATACCTAGTGCATCGGGTCCAATGAAAATCTTTTGTGACAATACTGGAGCAATTCCGTTAGCGAAGGAATCCAGATTTCACAAAAGAACCAAACACATCAAGAGACGCTTCAACTCCATCCGTGATCAAGTCAAGGAGGGAGACATAGAGATTTGCAAAATACATACGGATCTGAATGTGGCAGACCCGTTGACTAAGCCTCTTCCACGAGCAAAACATGATCAGCACCAAGACTCCATGGGTGTTAGAATCATTAAAATGTAATCTAGATTATTGACTCTTGTGCAAGTGGGAGACTGAAGGAAATATGCCCTAGAGGCAATAATAAAGTTGTTATTTATATTTCCTTATATCATGGTAAATGTTTATTATTCATGCTAGAATTGTATTAACCGGAAACTTAATACATGTGTGGATACATAGACAAAACACCGAGTCCCTAGTAAGCCTCTACTAGACTAGCTCGTTAATCAAAGATGGTTAAGTTTCCTAACCATAGACATGTGTTGTCATTTGATGAACGGGATCACATCATTAGGAGAATGATGTGATGGACATGACCCATCCGTTAGCTTAGCATAATGATCGTTCAGTTTTATTGCTACTGCTTTCTTCATGTCACATACATATTCCTTCGACTATGAGATTATGCAACTCCCGGATACCGGAGGAATGCCTTGTGTGCTATCAAACGTCACAATGTAACTGGGTGATTATAAAGATGCTCTACAGGTATCTCCGAAGGTGTCTGTTGGGTTGGCATAGATCGAGATTGGGATTTGTCACTCCGAGTATCGGAGAGGTATCTCTGGGCCCTCTCGGTAATTCACATCATAAGAAGCCTTGCAAGCAATGTGACTAATGATTTAGTTACGGGATGATGTATTATGGAACGAGTAAAGAGACTTGCCGGTAACGAGATTGAACTAGGTATGAAGATACCGACGATCGAATCTCTGGCAAGTAACATACCGATGACAAAGGGAATAACGTATGTTGTCCTTACGGTACGACCGATAAAGATCTTCGTAGAATATGTGGGAACCAATATGAGCATCCAGGTTCCGCTGTTGGTTATTGACCGGAGAGGTGTCTCGGTCATGACTACATAGTTCTCGAACCCGAAGGGTCCGCACGCTTAACGTTCGATGACTATTTTGTATTGTATGAGTTATGTGATTTGGTGACCGAATGTTGTTCGGAGTCCCGGATGAAATCACGGACATGATGAGGAGTCTTGAAATGGTCGAGAGGTAAAGATTCATATATAGGACGATGATATTCGGACACCGAAAGTGTTCCGGGGGTACCGGGTACATATCGGGTCACCGGAACGGGGTTCCGGGCACCCCCGGCAAAGATATGGGCCTAATGGGCCAAGAGGGGAAACGCAGCAGCCAGTAGGGGCTGCTGCACCCCCCATATGGGCCGAACCGGAGGAGGAAGGAAAGAGGGGAATAGAGAAGGAAGGGGAGGGATTCGGCCTACCCCTTCCTTCCCTCCTCCCTCCTCCTTCCTTCCCCCTCCGGAAAATATGGTAGGGGGGGGATTGGACTAGGCCCCAAGTAGGATTCCTCCTACTTGGGGCGCCCCAAGGCTGTCTCCCTCCCCCTCCCACCTATATATACATGGGGAGGGGGCGCCTAGAACACACACCAATAACTGTTAGCCGTGTGCGGCGCCCCCCTCCACAGTTTATGCCTCCGGTCATATCTTCGTAGTGCTTTGGCGAAGCCCTGCGCGGATCACTTCACCATCACCGTCACCACGCCGTCGTGCTGACGAAACTCTCCCTCGACACTTTGCTGGATCAAGAGTTCGAGGGACGTCATCGATCTAAACGTGTGCAGAACTCGGAGGTGCCGTACGTTCGGTGCTTGATCGGTCGCAACGAGAAGAAGTTCGACTACATCAACCGCGTTGTCAAACGCTTCTGCTTTCGGTCTACGAGGGTACGTGGACACACTCTCCCCCTCTCGTTGCTATGCATCTCCTAGATAGATCTTGCGTGAGCGTAGGAATTTTTTTGAAATTGCATGCTACGTTCCCCAACAACTTTAATATCCTTAGATACCAGGAAGAGAAAAATAATGACCGCTTTGACACTCACTGGCTTTTCCTATTCAATGCTGTAATTGATAGTTTGAATCTTCGAGAAGCCAGTTTGTCTGGCCGACAATTCACTTGGGCCAATAACCGTTCTGTGCCAACATACGAAAAGCTTGATAGGGTACTCATGGATACCGAATGGGAGATACAATTTCCTCTGGTAACTGTGTGGGCCCTAGAGCGTATCGAGGCGCTATCAAATCATGCGCCCATCATTATTTTATTCTAATTATACAAACCCATCTACTCACCGCCCTTTCAAGTTTGAATTGGGATGGTTCCACCGAGAAGGCTTTGCAGACATAATCAAGAATATATGGGAGAGACCCGCAATTGGTCGCACACCTATTCAGAGATGGAACTTTAAAATAAGAGCCATAAGGTGATACCTATCTGGATGGGAGGAACACACCAATGGAATATACAAAAAAGAAAAGCAACGGCTCGCCACCATTATTGATGACCTCGATAAAATCGCAGAAACTCGCATCTTGTCACAACAAGAGATTGAATTGAAAAATCAATCCAATGAGAAGATTGCACGTCTTTTGCGAGAAGAGGAAATCAAATATTACCAAAGATCCAAAGCCGACTTCATCTTGAAGGGAGACAGTAATACACGATACTTCCAACTTGTCACCAATGGTCGGCATAGGAAGAAGTGTATATTCAGTATCCAACAAGATGAGGGGTGGATCGAAGGTCAGGCAGAGCTCAAAAGTTATATCTCCAAATACTACAAATCTTTTGTTTTGGGCACCTGATGAAGGGAACTTCACCCTTGACGAGACCCGAACAGATGATATTCCACAAGTCACAGCAGAAGAGAACGATATCCTCACGGCACCTTTCTCTGAGGAGGAGGTGAGAGCGGTGGTGTTTCAAATGTTATATAACAAAGCTCCAGGCCCTGATGGCTTCCCCACAGAATTCTATCAGAATTTCTGGGATATCATCAAGACTAACCTATTGGAGTTGTTCAATTGTCTTCATGCTGGCCAACTTGATCTATTCAGGCTTAACTTTGGCGAGATCATTTTGTTGCCAAAAATTAAGGAGGCTGAGCGAATCCAGCAATATAGACCCATATGTCTCCTTAATGTCAGCTTCAAGATTTTCACCAAAGTGGCTACTAATAGGCTCAACACGGTTGCTGACCATGTCGTCCGACCATCTCAAACGGCTTTCATGCAAGGTAGAAATATACTCGATGGAGTAGTAATCCTACATGAGACCGTTCACGAGATGCACCGTAAACACATGAGTGGAGTAGTGTTCAAGATTGTCTTCGAAAAGGCCTATGATAAGGTCAAATGGTCGTTCCTTCAACATGCCCTAAGAATGAAAGGATTCTCTGATAAATGGCGCCAGTGGATCCAATTTTTTTTTACTGGATGTAGTGTGGCTGTCAAAGTCAATGACGACATAGGCCATTACTTTCAAACAAAAAAAGGACTACGACAGGGTGACTCCATGTCTCCAATGTTATTTAACATCATGGCTGACATGTTGTCTATTCTGATTGATCGTGCCAAGCATGACGGTCAAATTGCAGGAGTAGTGCCCCACCTTGTGGATGGTGGCCTCTCTATTCTGTAATATGCCGATGATACAATTCTTTTTATGGAACATGACCTGGATAAGGCTTGAAACCTGAAATTATTACTTTCAGCGTTTGAGCAGATGTCAGGTCTTAAAATTAACTTCCATAAAAGCGAACTGTTCTGCTTTGGAGAAGCCAGTGAGGCAGCGGATGAGTATGCCGACCTGTTTGGTTGTGCCCAAGGCCGATTCCCGATTAAATATTTGAAAATTCCAATTCATTATCGGTGTCTCACTAATGTGGAGCGGAAACATGTAGAGGAGCGCTTAGAGAAACGGTTGAGTAGTTGGAAAGGCAAGTTGCTCTCTGTTGGAGGACGACTGGTCTTAATCAACTCAGTCCTCACAAATATGGTTCTCTATATGCTCTCTTTTTTCCAACTCCCAAGAGGGGTCTTGCAGAGGCTGGATTATTTCAGATCCAGATTCTTTTGGCAAGGGAACAGTGAAAAGAAAAAATACAGGCTAACCAAATGGAGCATGGTTTGTAGGTCGAAAGACCAAGGTGGACTTGGCATTCATGACCTTCAGTCCAAGGATGATGCCTTACTTAGTAAATGGTTGTTCAAACTACTTACTGAGTATGGCGTTTGGCAAACCCTGCTGCGCAATAAGTATCTAGGCCAAAAAGCTGTGTCACAGGCCTATTGGAAACCTGGTGACTCACACTTTTGGGCTGGTCTAATGGCGGTGAAGAAACACCTTTTCCGTTTTGGATCCTTCGCGATAAAAGATGAGTCAGAGATTCATTTTTGGGAGGATAACTGGCTGG
Organism: Thinopyrum elongatum; assembly: GCA_011799875.1. Lineage (NCBI taxonomy): Eukaryota > Viridiplantae > Streptophyta > Magnoliopsida > Poales > Poaceae > Thinopyrum > Thinopyrum elongatum. The sequence goes on from CM022299.1 coordinate 233,719,793, forward strand.
GCAATGCCAGCCTCCGAGAACAATATCCAGCTTTGTACCACATTGTTCGCAATAAGAATGATACTCTAGCATAGGTGCTCAGTTCATTTCCGCCGAATATTTCTTTTAGGCGGGATTTGATTGGCCCGGGTCTTATGTCATGGCAAAATTTATTGTCTCGATTGGAGTCGATAAACCTGACACAAGGACAGGATGTGTTTCACTGGAACCTCACTACATCTGGGTCCTTCACAGTTGACTCTATATATCGTGCGCTCACGCATTCAGAGGTCCCAGTGGATAATAACAAGAAAATTTGGATGTCGAAGATTCCACTAAAGATTAACATCTTTATGTGGTATCTTCGAAAGGGAGTTGTGCTAACCAAAGACAATCTCACCCGTCGCAATTGGAACGGAAGTAAGAAGTGTAGTTTTTGTACTCATGGCGAGACAATCAAACACATCTTTTTTCAATGCAAGTTTGCGAGCTCTACATGGTCAGTCATCCAAATAGCGTCAAATTTGTATCTGCCCACAAGTGTTGCCAATATTTTTGGTCATTGGTTGGACGACATTTCAAATAGGTTCAAAATGCTAATTTGGGTGGGAGCATATGCCCTATTATGGGCACTCTGGCTATGTAGGAATGATTTGGTTTTCGAGGGCAAAAACACCTCTCCTTTACAGGCTATTTTCCACTATACGCACTCGCTTCGTACGTGGTCTACACTACACTGAACGGAGTATCAACCGCTATTCAAGACGGTGTGTACGCGGTTGGGGTGGGTGGCCAGGGAGGTCTTCACCCAACATGGGTGGCAGCATAATCTACGGCTAGCCACACCAACTCCTTCGACATAGGCGGACTGTCGGTCCTATATGATCCTACTGTTGCTGATATGTCACCTTTTTTATCTTCTTTCAATTTGTTTTTGTTTGGCTGTGTGCATCTTAGTTATGCAGAGGCCGGGTGATGCTCATTATGTTTTGTATCTGCTTGATGCTACATTTTGAGTCAATAAAAATGCCCTTTATCGAAAAAAATGAGTGCCCTATGATAGAAATTTTATGAGAAGATATATGTCTCGAGATCATCATGCTTTTGAGGAAAATGCTAGAAAGAAGGTTCCACATCTACACTTAATCCAACATGTATCCAATAGTATGATTTCTACTACACAACTTATTCTTGTAGACTCGTGTTGGGCCTCCAAGCGCAGAGTTTTGTAGGACAACATCAAATTTCCCTCAAGTGGATGACCTAAGGTTTATCAATCGGTGGGAGGCGTAGGGTGAAGATGCTCTCTCTCAAACAACCCTACAATCAAATACAAGAAATCTCTTGTGTCCCCAACACACCCAATACAATGGAAAATTGTATAGGTGCACTAGTTCGGCGAAGAGATGGTGATACAAGTGTAGTATGGATAGTAGATATAGGTTTTTGTAATATGAAAATATAAAAACAGCAAGGTAACAAGTAACAAAAGTGAGCACAAACGGTATTGCAATGCTTGAAAACAAGGCCTATGGTTCATACTTTCACTAGTGCAATCTCTCAACAATGCTAACATAATTGAATCATATAACAATCCCTCAACATGCAACAAAGAATCACTTAAAAGTTCTTATCTAGCAGAGAACATAATATGAAATTGTTGTAGGGTAAGAACCACCTCAAAGTTATCTTTTTCGATCAATCTATTGAGTCATCCCTTTAAGTGTCACAAAAAACCCTATAGTTCCTACTAAAATAACACCGTATGATACACATCAACCAACTCTAATGTCACCAAGATACTCCAATGTCACCACAAGTATCTGTGAGTTGATTATTCGGTATGCATCAAACAACTTCAGCTTCATAATATTCAATCCAACACAAACAACTTCAAAGAGTACCCCAAAGTTTCTACCAGAGAAAGTAGGACGAAAGCATGCATCAACCTCTATGCCTAGATTACCCCAATGTCACCACGGGAATCCGCAAGTTGATTGCCAAAACATATATCAAGTCAATCAATAGACCACCCCATTGTCACCACGGTTATCCATATGCAAGACATACATCAAGTGTCCTCAAATTCCAAAATATTCAATCCGATAATAATGAAACCTCAAAGGGAAAGATTCAATTCATCACAACAAGATAGAGAGGGAATAAAAACATATGATCCAGCTATATTAATAAAGCTCGGAGTACATCAAGATCGTGCCAAATCAAGAACACGAGAGAGAGAGATCAAAAACATAGCTACTGGTACATACCCTCAGCCCTGAGGGTGAACTACTCCCTCCTCGTCATGGTGGCCACTGGGATGATGAAGATGGCCTCCGGTGATGATTTCCCCCTCTGGCAGGGTGCCGGAACAGGGCTCCAGATGGGATCTCTTCGGAACAGAGGCTTGCGGCGGCAGAGCATAAGTTCTAGGTTAACTTTTGGTGTTTTCGAATATATAAGAATTTTTGGCGTTGGAATCACGCAAAGAGGTGCCACAAGGTATCTTGGCACAGCCACCCCCTGGCTGCGCCCAAGTACCTTGTCACCTCCTCGTGGATCTTCTGGCACTTTCTCGAAGCTTCGGGGGTCTCTTATGTTCCAAAAAAATCATCAAAAAGTTTCATCGCGTTTGGAGTTCGTTTGGTATGGATTTTCTAGAAAGCCCAAAACAAGCAGAAAACAACAACTGGCACTGGGCACTAGGTCAATATGTTAGTCCATGAAAACCATATAAAAGTGCACCGAAACCATACAAAATTATAATAAACATGGCATGAATACTTCCTAAATTATAGATACGTTGGAGACGTATCAGCATCCCTAAGCTTAATTTCTGCTCGTGCTCGAGTAGGTAAATGATAAAATAAATAATTTATGAAGTGTGAATGCTAGCATAGTGCATAAGTTTGGTCAATGATAATTTCAATCACTTTTCCTAGCATCATAACAACAACTCTTTCTCATAAAACTCATCGTGATAAAGTAGAAATCAATCCACATGTTATGGTTCAAACAATGCATTCTCTTGAAACTTAACAACCTATGTTCTTAGTCATCAAACAATTTCAATGCATCTCATTTTCAACAAAGTCTAAGTAAGAGCTCCACATACCCAATTATCATATAGTCTTCTATGATTGCTAGTACTCAAAGCATATTTTTAGAACAAATGGCATCCATCGAACATAGAGAAAGATAGGGGCTTAATGTTTCACCTCCCAACTCATTTATCATAGAGATAATTGTCAATAGTAATAATTCATGATCAAATATATTTGAATGGCTATATGTGCCTGGATCTTTTCCCACCACATGATGTTTGCCAACTAGAGAATAGGTTGGAATAGGAAATTCACTCAACAAAAATAAAATTAACAGAAAAAGTTAAAGATAAGCCCTTCGCAGAGGGAAACATGGATTTGCAGAGGTGCCAGCGCTCATTGCTTAAAACAGAGATGAATACATTTTGAGTGGTGTGCCTATCCTGTCAATGTCATGACTGAGAATTCTCAATATCTTCCATGCTAAACACATTATCGGCGGTTCCCAAGCGGAAAGGTAAAGTTTACTCCCCTCAACCATTCGAACACAAGCCATGGCTAGCCGAATCCTCGGGTGCCCTCCAATCAATCAACCTTCCGGGGGAGTTTGTTTCATTATGTAATTTTTTATTTTGATTATAGGACTGGGCCTCCAACGTATCTATTATATTTGATTGTTTCATGCTATTATATTACCAATCTTAGATACTTTTTATACTACTTTATATCATTTTTTGGGGCAAACCTATTAAACCAGTGCCTAGTGCCAATTACTATTTTCTGCTTGTTTTTGTTTTTTAGAAAATCAGTACCAAATGGAGTACAAACGCTATGAAACTTTGATGATTTTTTCTAGACAAAAGAGACCCTAGAAGCTTTGGGAGGAGACCAGATGAGAAGTGAGGAGTCGGCAAGGCAACAGGGTGCGCCCTATTAACTTGTGGGCCCCACATGGCTCCGTCTGACCTAATTCCACTTCTATAAATTCTCAAATATTGGGAAACCCCGAGAGACCCACACAAAACATTTTTTCCGCCGCCACAAGCTTCTGTTCTTCCATGATCCCATCTGAAGGCCTATTCAAGCACTCTGCCGGAGGGGGAATCGATCACGGAGGGCTTTTACATCAACCTGCTGCCCTTCCGATGATGTGTAAGTAGTTCACCACACACCTACGTGTCCATAACTAGTAGCTAGATGGCTTTTTCTCTCTCTTTGATCTTCAATACAATGTTCTCCTCGATCTTCTTGGAGTTCTATCCGATGTAATCTTCTTTTGTGGTGTGTTTGTTGGGATCCGATGAATTGTGGGTTTATGATCAGATTATTCATTGAAAGTAATTGAGTCTTTTATGAACTTTATTATGCATGCTTATTATAGCTTTGTATTTCTCTCTGATCTATCCGTTTGGTTTGGCCAACTAGATTGATTTATCTTCCGTGGGAGAGGTACTTTTTAATGGGTCAATCTTGCGGTGTCCTCACTCAGTGACAGAAAGGGCCACGAGGCACGTATTTGTATTTGTCGCTGGGTAAAACGATGGGGTTTAATCATATTGCTTGCTTTTATTCTGTCTACATCATGTCATCGTGCTTAAAGCGTTACTCTAGTTGTCTTGAACTTAATACCATAGATGCATGCTGGATAGCGGTTGATTGGTGGAGTATTAGTAGTAGATGCAGGCAACAGTCGGTCCACTTGTCATGGACGTGATACCTATATATGTGATCATTGCCATGAATAACGTCATAACTATGCACTTTTCTATCAATTGCCCAACTGTAATTTGTCTAACCACCGTATGCTATTCGAGAGAGAAGCCTCTAATGAAAACTATGGCCCACGGGCCTATCTTAATCATAGTACTAAAACCAAAAATACCTTGCTGCAATTTATTTACTTTTATTTTGTCTTGCAATTTATCTATCTACCACAACCATATTAAATAATTGCATGTAATGACTTCAAGGGGATTGATAACCCTCGTGCCCGCGTTGGGTGCAAGTATTTGCTCTTGTGTGTGCAGGTGATGTTCACTAGGATTTGCGCGGTTCTCCTATTAATTCGATAACCTTGGTTCTCACTGAGGGAAATACTTATCAGCTACTATATCGCTTCACCCTTCCTCCTCGGGGAAAATCCCAATGCAGCTCACAAGTAGCAATATCATTTTTGGGAACTAACCTATTAACCCAGTGCCTAGTGCTAGTTGCTGTTTTCTGCTTATTTTTGGTCTTCCAAAAAATCTGTACCAAACGAAGTCCAAATGCTACGAAACTTTTTGATGATTTTCCTGGACATAATAGACCCTGGAAGCTTCGAGAGGAGATCAGACGCGAAACAAGGAGACGACAAGGCAACAGGGCGCGCCCAGGGGGTAGGCGCGCCCTGATGCCTTGTGGGCCCCACATGTCTCCATCTGACCTAATTCCACTTCTATAAATTCTGAAATATTGGGAAAATCCCACAGAGCCACCCGAAACAATTTTTCCGTTGCTGCAAGCTTCTGTTCTTCCGCAATCCCATCTGGAGGCCTTTTCCGGTACTCTACCGGAGGGGGAATTGATCACGGAGGGCTTCTACATCAACTTTGCTGCCCTTCCAATGATGTGTGAGTAGTTTACCATAGACCTACGGGTCCATAGCTAGTAGCTAGATGGCTTCTTCTCTCTCTTTGATCTTCAATACCATGTTCTCGATGGAGTTCTATCCGATGTAATCTTCTTTTGCGGTGTGTTTGTTGGGATCCAATGAATTGTGAGTTTATGATCAGATTATTCATTGAAAGTAATTGAGTCTTTTTTGAACTTTATTATGCATGATTGTTATGGCTTTGTATTTCTCTCCGATCTATCCGTTTGGTTTGGCCAACTAGCTTGATTTATCTTCAGCGGAAGAGGTGCTTTGTAATGGGTTCAATCTTGCAGTGTCCTCACCCAGTGATAGTAGGTGTAGCAAGGCACATATCTGTATTGTTACCATTAAGGGTAAAACGATGGGGTTTAATCATATTGCTTGGGTTTATTCTATCTACATCATGTCATCTTGCTTAAAGTGTTACCCTGTTTGTCATGAACTTAATACCATAGAGCAGGAAGGAGTAGGTCGATTGGTGGAGTAATAGTAGTATATGCATGCAGGAGTCGGTCTACTTGTCACGGACATGATGCCTATATACATGATCATTGACATGAATAACGTCATAACCGTTGGGGCATATTTCTTCCTTAGTGATTTTGGTGATTGATGACAATGCATTTGCGGACTAATCGTGTGCATTGAGCATTTCAGATAATCTATCATATGTCACAAGACGATTCAAGCCGCTCGAAGGTTGAGAGTGAAGATGGTTTTCTTTCCCGTGTTTCTTTTTGGTGGATTTGAGTCGTAGGAAAAACCGTAATATCAAGAGGGGTCCAGTTCGAAAAGGTTTGGGTGGAATGAACACGTACACGCTTTCATTTGCACCCTCCGTATCTTTCTGCTTCAATGGAGTTTCTCCTTCTGTGTTTCAGAAAGGGAATTGGAGAGCTGCTAGTGGTAGTACCATGCCTGGAGGCGGTAGTACCACTTGTAGGTGGTAGTACTGCTTCTTGTGCCGTACATACTACCGCCCCGGCTCGGGTCTCAACTTTTCGTATCAGGTTCAGCGGTGGTCCCTCTATTTTACTACCGCTGAGCCCCTTTTGACCCAGCTAGGCAAGCGACAGTAGGAGCGGTAGTACCGCCCCGACCTCCGCTACCACTTCTGCCCGTGGCTCTGCTCTCCAGGCTTTTCCCTACTTCTGCAGTGGTAGTAGGGCGCGAAAGTACTGCCTGTAAGTGGTAGTACCGTCTAGGTGGGCGGTAGTACTGTTGTAGCAGCACTACCACATTACCCTATGACCATGGTCCCATAGTGTAGTAACCCCAGCGGTAGTACCGCCGGAGCGAGCGGTAGTACCGCTCCAACGGCACTACCGGTTTGTGGCCTGTGCCATTACATGTGCTCCCTGGCACTACCGTTTGGGCAGTAGTACCGCTCGTTGAGCGGTAGTACTGCTTGTATGCGGGCTGCGGGCTGAATAACAGTTGGATTTGTTCCCCACTATATAAAGGGGGTCTTCTTCCTCTAGAAGACCACCTCTTCCTCCCCTAAACTCCGTTGTTGCTCAAAAGCTCATTTTCACCCGATTTCTCTCCCTAGCCAATCAAACTTGTTGATTTTCTAGGGATTGGTTGAGAAGGCCCCGGTCTACACTTCCACCAAGAGAAATTTAATTCCCCCCCACTAATCCCTTGCGGATCTTATTACTCTTGGGTGTTTGAGCACCCTAGACGGTTGAGGTCACCTCGGAGCCACAATCCATTGTGGTGAAGCTTCATGGTGGTGTTGGGAGCCTCCAATTCGGTTGTGGAGATTGCCCCAACCTTGTTTGTAAAGGTTCGGTCGCCGCCTTCAAGGGCACCACTAGTGGAATCATGACTCTTGCATTGTGCGAGGGCGTGAGGAGAATACGGTGGCCCTAGTGGCTTCTTGGGGAGCATTGTGCCTCCATACCGCTCCAACGGAGACGTACTACCCCTCAAAGGGAAGGAACTTTGGTAACACATCCTCGTCTTTACCGGCTCCACTTGTGGTTACTTCTTACCTTTACTTTGTGCAAGCTTTACTTGTGTTGCTAGCATCATATAGGTTGTTCACCTAGTTGCATATCTAGACAACCTCTTTGTTGCTAAACCTAATTTGTTAAGAATAGCTAAAAATTGGTAGTTGCCTATTCGCCCCCTCTAGTCAACCATATCATCCTTTCAATTGGCATCAGAGCCTCATATCTTTATTAAGGGTTTCACCACCTGAAGAGTATGGTTGATGATGGGGATAGGGTTGGTGAAGTACCCGAGGCCGTGGAGTTCAATTCGGTCACCCGAGACGATTTAAATGAAGCCATGGCTTCACTTAAGACGTCTATGATGGCCGAGGTCAAGTCCATGTTTAAAGAACTCCTTGAGGGGTTGAAAACTACTACCGGTCTATTGCAAGTGGTTAATCGCACCGCATCGGAGTTCGAGGCCAATTCCGCTAAGGAAACGACTAAAGCTACTCAAACTTCCTCCCCTCAAGGTAAGAATGGGACGGGACACATGCCACGGTTGCCCCTCCCCCAGTCTATGGAGGACCGGTCCCTACACCTCATATTAACAACCTTGGTCCTCCTCCTAACCTTGTGAAGAATGATTTTTCTAATTGAGTTTTTCGTATCAAGTCTCATTTGAATCATAGCTCAACTCATCTTTGGAGAATCATTGAACAAGGCTTGTACCCACATGATCCAAGCAACCTCACTCCAAGAGAAGAGGTGGACAATCTCCGCCTTGTTCATCCTCCAAGCCGCAGTGCCTCCCGAAGATCTATCCCACTTGTGCCCCTTCACTCGTGCAAAAGATTGTTGGGAGCATATTGTCTCGTTGTACAAGGGAAGCTCAAGCATTCAACGGTCCAACTTTGAGGTGGTTCTTGATGAGGCCGATGAGTTTGTGATGAATGAAGATGAGGATCCTCGTGACCTCTACAGGAGATTGACGAATCTCGCGGTATCTCTTCAAGATCATGGGAGCAAGGATACTGATGACAGTTGGATAAAGCGCAAGTTTCTAAAGGCCATCATGCCATTCAACAAGGCCATATCCTCCGTGATCCGTCAAAGACCGGACTTCCACACCTTGTCTTCAAGCGATGTGTTAGATGAGTTTATTGCCATGAACATCATGAACAAGACCGCCGACAACGCTCTAGCTCGTGTTCAACGATCAAATAAGCCCAACCTTGCTTTGAAGGCCAAGGCCATTCCGGAAGAGGAAGAAGAGGAAGAAGAAGAGGGTTTCCCCTAAGACACCAAATATGCTTACCACGGGCACATGGCTCTTGCGTCAAGGTAATTTTGGGGCAACAAGAGGAACACGAAGCCCAACTTCTCCAGGAACAACTCAAGTGGCTCGAAGGGCAAGCAACGTGTGATAACTTGCTACAATTGTGGCAATGTGAATCACTTTGTCGTGGATTGGCCCTATGAGAATAGGGAAGACAATGGTGGCAAGCTTATCCGCAAAGACATGGCCAAGTCCTTCCCAAACAAGAACAATTTCACCAAGAAGGTGCCACAAAAGGGGTTGGTGGCGCAAGAAGAGTACATATCCGATGATAAAGATGATGATGCAAGTGGTGAAGGAATGGCGACGGCCACCGTGGCCATTGCCACTTCTTCCCCAACCAAGGTGTCACTCTTCGATGCCCCCAACGAGAACCTCATCCCCAAGTGCCCCATGGCTAAAGGCATTAACAAGGTAACCTCCAATATCAAAACTTCCATCACTACTAAGCCTTCTTTGTTGGATTGTGTGGATGAAAATGAGGAAGTAAAGGTGGATGAGAATGAGTTTGACAAGTTCTTGGGTAAGCTCAAAGGTGAGACCAAGAAGCACTTTGTTGCTCTCTTGGAACAACTAGGCGAGGCCAATGATATCACTGAGTCTCATGAGGATACCATCACTAAGATGGAAGGGCATAGCCGTGACTATGCCGATGAGACAGCCGATCTTTCCATTGCTCTAGAGAAAGAGCGAGGTCTTCGTTTGGCTCTTGAGGAGTCACACAACGTCGATCTTGCTAAATTGCAAAAAGATCATGATCATGCTCTTCTTCTTACTCATGTGCTTAAATCTGAGAAGGTTGCACTTGGGGTTGGCCATGATAGACTCAAGGAGGAGTTTGACATACTTGACAAGGCTCACAATGTCTTGAAGGGTGTTCATGCTTCTCTCAAGGAGTCTCATGATTAACTCCAAGTGAAGCTAAGCAAGAAGATAGCCACGTGCCCTCCCTTTGTTTTAATTGATAATGCCCATGCTACTAACCCTTGTTGTGAGCATGTGCATCTTGTGGAGGAGAATGCCAAGTTGAAAGAGCAACTTGAGAAAGGCCTTGTGACTTGCACACAAGGTGAGAAGAACCTCAATGACCTTTTGAGCAATCAAAAGGAAGTTGTGGCAAAGGAAGGACTTGGGTTTGTAACCAAGTCAAAGAAGAAGAAGAAGAAGAACAAGACCAAGCAACCTCTCCTGCTTAAGGAGACCTTCGTCAAGGCGAGGGAGGGTGCTCATGAGAAGAAGAAGAAGGACAAGGATGTGGGTGGTAATTCCAAAAAGGGCAAGACAACCCCTCTCAACAAAGCCGACAATTTTAACCCTTCACATGTTTTATGCCGTGCTAGTGATGGACATGTTTATGCCAAATTTGTTGGTTCTTCTTATGAGTACATTGAATGGTCTATTTGGGTTCCTAAGACCCTTGTTGCTAACACCAAAGGACCCATTCAAAAACTGGTACCTGAATCTAAGAATTAATCTCTTGCAGGAGTTTGCTTCCGGTGGGGTGTGATACGTCTCCAATGTATCTTTAATTTTTGCTTGTTCCATGCTGTTATATTATCATTCTTGGATGTTTTACAATCATTTTATAGCAACTTTATATAATTTTTTGGGACTAACCTATTGACATAGTGCCCAGTGCCAGTTGCTGTTTTTGCTTGTTTTTTACTTGGCAGAAAATCAATACCAAACGGAGTCCAAACGCAGCGAAACTTTTTGGAGATTTTTTTTGGACTAGAAGACACCTGTTGGGCCAAAGAAGTACCAGAGGGGGGCTCCGAGGGGAGCACAACCCACCTGGGCGCGCCTAGGGGCCCAGGCGCGCCCTGGTGGGTTGTGCCCACCTCGGCCGCCTCCCGCACTGCCTCTTTGCTCTATAAATACCCCAAAAATCCAAAAACCCTAGGGGAGTCGACAAAACACAATTCCAGCCGCCGCAAGTTCCAGAACCACCAGATCCAATCTAGGCACCAGCACGGAGGAGTTCATTATCGTCATTGGTGCCTCTCCGATGATGCATGAGTAGTTCATTGTAGACCTACGGGTCCGTAGTTAGTAGCTAGATGGCTTCCTCTCTCTATTTTGATTCTCAATACAATGGTCTCTTGGAGATCTATTTGATGTAACTCTTTTTGCGGTGTGTTTGTTTGGATCCGATGAACTTTGAGTTTATGATCAGATCTATTTATCCTTGAAAGTTATTTGAGTTTCTTTGATCTCTTATATGCATGATTACTTATATCCTCGTATTTCTTCTTCGAATCTTTGGTTTAGTTAGGCCAACTAGATCGATTTTCTAGCCATGGGAAGAGGTGTTTTGTGATGAGTTCGGTCATGTGGAGTTCTTTCCCAGTGATAGAAGGGGCAGCAAGACACGTATGGATCGTTGCTATTAAGGATAACAAGATGGGGTCTATTCCTACATGAATAGATCTTGTCTACATCATGTCATCATTATTATTGCATTACTCCGTTTTTCCATGAACTTAATACACTAGATGCACGCTGGATGGCGGTCGATGTGTGGAGTAATAGTAGTAGATGCAGGCAGGAGTCGGTCTACTAATCTTGGACGTGATGCCTATATAATGATCATTGCCTGGATATCGTCATAATTATTTGAAGTTCTATCAATTGCCCAACAGTAATTTGTTTACCCGCCGTACGCTGTTTTTCTCGACAGAAGCCACTAGTGAAATCTACGGCCCTCGGGTCTATTCTTTCTCATATTTGCTTTGAGATCTATTTTTATTTTCTTTTGTTTTCAGATCTATTATTCTAAAAACCCAAAAATACCTTGCTGCACTTTTTCTTTATTTTTTTATTTTTTTATTGCGAGATCTATTTATCCAAAATCATACAAACCAATCTAACTTTTACCCGAGAGGGATTGACAACCCCTCTTACGCGCCGGGTTGCAAGTATTTGTTCTTTATGTGCAGGTACCGTTTACATAGTGTTGCTTGGGTCTCCTACTGGTTCGATAACCATGGTTTCATAACTGAGGGAAATACCTACCGAAGTTGTACTGCATCATCCCTTCCTCTTCGGGGAAATACTGACGCGGATACGAGCCATCAAGAAAGGATTTCTAGCGCCGTTGCCGGGGAGACATCATCAACATCTTTCAGGTTCCTAATCACAAATCTCATCTCCTTGCAATTTACATTATTTGCCATTTGCCTCTCATTTTCATCTCCCCCACTTCACAAAATTTGCCGTTTTATTCGCCCTCTTTTTCCATTTGCCGTTTTCTTGTCAGATCTATTTTTGTGTGCAATCTTGTTTGCGTAGTCATGATGCCTCAAAGAAAATATTATGATGTTCCTTACCCCAATATTTTTCTTGAAATTGAGAAAAGTACTAAGGAATATATGACTACACAATTTGAGCACAATAAATATTTTACCAAAGAACTTAAGGAACACTCTTGTAACACCCCGGAACTTAAGCTACAGTAACCACACGCTAATGGTGCCATGTCATCGCAATTACTGTTGCTAGATTGCCCTTTGATTCAAAATCCAAATTCAAAATCAAGCAAACAATAAAAGTTTTCAAAAATTATAACTAAAATGTTCGGGTCGTGCCAGATAATGCATAGGTGATTATGGTGGTGAAACCAAACTTTTATGAAATGCTTAAATGCACTAAAATGATTTAAATAGTAGCAAACCTAATTATTTAAATGCCTTTATTAATTAATAAAAAATCAAACTAAATTATTTGAGGACTAGACTTTTTGTGACAGTGGACTAAATTGAAATACTAAGTTAGATGCTAAGTATATATTTTACTAAAACTAAAATAAAATGTAACTAAAGACAGAACAGAAAAGGAATTCAAAGAAAAGAAAAAAGGCCCCCCCCCAGCTTCCCCCCCGGGCCTTAGCCGCCAAGCCGACCCACTTACCACCGTCCCCCTCCTCTGTTCATCAGGGGGGATCGTGGCAACGCATCCACGGCGCCATGGCCGACTGTGGACACGCGCCGGGCATCCATGCCCCCCTCGCCTACTAGTCCCCTCGGACGCCTCTCTCTCCCTCCCCGAAAACCTAGCACCCAGATCACCTTCCGACTCTCGCTTTGCTCTCTCCTGCGCAAGGCTGAGCGCTTCCATCGTCATCACCCCGTCGATCCCGTGGCCACCAAGGTCTTCGGCGCCCGAGGCCATGTCCAGCTGCTGCTAGATCATCGGCTACGTCAACTACATGGACGGGGTCAACCTTGGAGCCCCTGCATCATGTGCGTCGTCGCCTTTGTCAAACTTCGACCGCCGGAAAGCTTCATCGATCCGCCACCACCGCGGCGCCCCCATCTCCGTCGAGCCCTTCGCTGCATCCATGGTGAGCTCCTCCATCGGCCCTCCCCTGTTTTCCCCTCGTCCAAGTCGCCGTAACCGCCACCCCTGGCCGCAGTCCCCTCGACCGCGGCCATCGATGCGCTCGCGCTCACCCCTGCGAGCCTCGCACTCCAACCACGCCTAGCACGCGTGCGCCTGGCGTGCAGCCCCGTGCTCGACACTCCTCCCCGATGCCTGCGCTGGTTGCCGCTGTTGCTGCCCACTGCTGCTTCGGTTGTGCGTCGCTGCCGCCTGCGCACGGCCTCGCCCCGCTTGCCCTCCCCGAGCTGTTGCCGCTGCTCTTTTGCTACTGCTCTTCTTACCTGTTGCCGCTCCTGCTTGTTGCCGGTGGTTGCTGCTAGCGCCGCCCGTCTGCGCGCCCCCGCCGCCTCCCCAACCGGCGCGCCCGCTCCCCTCGCCCTGCCCCTAGCCTCGCCGTCCCGCTGCGCCCGCCGCGCCTCGCCCATCCGCCCCGCTCGCCTTTCTGCCTGCTGCTGCCGCATGCCACGCCGCGCCTCACGTGCCCCTGGCCGCCGCGTTCGGCCAACGGCCGCGCACCCCACTGCTGGCCGTCGCGCCCGCCGGAGCTCGCTGCGGCTCCTGGTTGAAGCCGCCGGAGTCCCCTGTCTCCCTTCCCCCTCGTACACACAGCCACTGCAGGGGCACATTGTGCCCCTGACAGGTGGGGCTGTCCCTTAAAAAAAAGAAAAGAAAGAAATTAAAAATAAATATAGGAACAATAATTAATAGAATGATTAGTAAATTACTTAATTAGTTAATTAGGTAATTAACCCAATAGGACACTCACATGCGGGTCCCGCACGCACTATTCACTCTGTTGACCAGTCTTAGTTGACTAGGTCAACTGGGCCATCTGACCCCACCTGTCAGCCTCGGTGGTGCACAGCGGGTGCACTGCACCGAGTGCACCTACTATTTCCACTGAGATTTTCGAATTAAAATTAAATCCAAAAATTTCAGAAAAATATTTAAATCTTTGAAAAATCATATGAAATAATCCGTAACTCGGATGAAAAAACTTTGTACATGAAAGTTGCTCAGAACGACGAGACGAATCCGAATTCGCGGTCCGTTCGTCTGTCACATGTCCCTAACTACCCGAACATGGAACCGTTCCCCTTCGGTCATCTGTCTGACAAATGTCCGGAACCGGGAAAACATTCCCGGATGGATTCCCCCTTCCTAGGTGACGTGCAACCATACGTTAGATCACCCCTAGCACCGCGTATTTGCCATGCTACACTTTGTGATGCTTTGATTGCTCTGTTATTTATTGTGCTTCCCCTCCGTTACTTCTTTCTCGGTAGACCCCGACACCGAGGTCATCCCCGAGACCGACGCAGCTCAGGAGCCCGACGACACCGTTGACGACCTTGCCCTTGCCGCCGAGCAACCAGGCAAGCCCCCCCTTTGATCATCCCGATATCACCCATTCTATTTTCTCATGCTTGCATTAGAATTGCTGCTGCTGCTGCTTTACCTATTCTGATGCATAGCCTGTTTATTGTAACCTGCTGTTGATAATTACTTGCATATCCTAAACTGCTTAGTATAGGCTGGGTAGAGACCTATTAGTGACCCCGCTAGTCCCGACTGCCCCGCTGGATTATCAGAAGACCCGATCAACGGGATTGAAGACCAGGCCCCGGCACCGCACATCACCCCCTTAGTTGTAACGACACTGCAGCGTTACTATCTAGTGCCGAGGGTGATACCTCGTGTAGCACTTCTGATGTTAACTCTGTAGAGTAGCTATTCGGTCGTGGTCATCGAGGGTGATTCCTCCTTCACCACTTCCGATAACGACGTGGTCGTGCAACACATCAAGTGTGAACCAATCGAGGGTGAATCCTCCTACGTTCACCTTGACAGTTACATCGAGTGGGTATCCGTCGAGGGTGATACCTCGGATTCCCTTGATGTTATGGACACACAGCTACTGTGACTTTACCCCTGCACCCTGTTAGAAACGGGTCAGCCCCGAGGGCGACCCGAGGGAGTTACTTTAACTGCAGGACTGGAGGGACAGGCGGTACCGCCCAGTAGAGGTGGACCTGAGTTCCCGACAGTCTTTTGTGAGACGTGTTGACCTGGATGGTGCCCGAGTGAGAATACGAGGCGTGGCCGGACATTCTCGACCCTTGCCGCAAGTCCTCGAGACGGGGCGACGGGGTCACATCTTTCGTGAGTCTCTGCTCGTTACCGCAGCCCCAAGGTACTAACGGTTTGGATATTTGATTCGAGTGGGCCTTTGGCCCGATAGCACTAACCATCACGTGGGAAAAGTTATGGGCACTCTGCATCGTATGCATCAGCCGAAAGCTCTGTCAGACGTCCAGTTCAGTATTGCGGCCGGGACGGACCGGCGCCCCCCTGGTGCCTGGCTTCCCCCTGCACGCAACGACTCGGAGTGCACAGGGCGATGGCCCAAGACCTCTGAGCGCTTAGGATGTAGACCGACAGGGACCTCTCTGTTGAGCTCTAGGTAGGGCTGTGGTGTTTCGTTTGGCCGAGGTCGGGCATGACCCGGAAAAGTGTGTCCGGCCGGAGTTAAGCGAGTGTGGTGGGTAAGTTGGTGCACCCCTGCAGGGAAGAACTAATCTATGCATAGCCGGATCCTCGGTAACGGACACTCGGAGTTGTATCCTGATTGATACAATTAGAACTGGATACTTGGATACTATGGCTCTGGGATTGCTTCTCGCCGGGAGTCGAGAAGGGATCTCAGGACGAGGTTGATGACTGTATGGCTCTGGGATTGCTTTCTCGCAGGGAGTTGAGAAAGGATCTCTGGGTGAGATTGATATCATTACTGCTACCTTATATTGTACTGTTGTACTCTCTTCTATTGCTGCAAGACCTCTGAAGATGCTAGTCTTCGATAGGACTAGGCCTTCTCTCTATTCTGGCATTTCTGCAGCCCAGTCCACATATACAGCCTTTCTTTGAAAATGTTGCATATGTAGTGTAGATCCTTGCTTGCTGAGTACTTCTGAGTACTCACGGTTGCTTTGTTTTCCTTTTCTCCCCATATCAGTTTGTCGTGACCAGAGGACGGAGCCCCCTGAGACAGATGCCCCATCGATCGACTACTACTACCACCCCGAGGATGGATACTACTACGAGTTGGCTGACGACCAGGAGTAGGTTCGGAGGTTCCCAGGCAGGAGGCCTGTGCCTTTCGATCGTAGTGTTTTATTTTGCCCCGCCTTTCTAAAGGCCTTTCTGTTTCTCTTTTAATATCTGTACTCAGATATCTGATACTTCCGCTGACACTTGTATGCCATCGAGCTATGTATTTGAGCCCTTGAGGCCCTGGCTTGTAATATAAAGCTTGTATGACTTTATTTATGTTTTAGAGTTGTGTTGTGATATCTTCCCGTGAGTCCTTAGGCTTGATTGTGTGCATTTGCGTGTATGATTAGTGCACGATTGAGCCGGGGGCGTCACAAGTTGGTATCAGAGCCGACTGACTGTAGGAACCCCCTTTCCAACTCCTTGGCCGAAGTCTAGTCTAGTGTTCCAAAACTTTTTAACTAACATGGCTGTGTGGCTTACGGGCCCACGTCGCCAATTGGGTGCTATTAGGATCTTGTATTCCTTGTCTATACTCTGGGACTCTAATCTCTCTTCCTTTCGAGTTAAAATTTTACTAACTCTAACATTAGGTTCTCGTACCCACTTCCTCCCGGAGAGCCCCGACATTACCGAGGATCGCTTGCTTCGTCAGTAGACTCTGAAGATACTCCTCGATGATTCCCGAGACCCTGTGCCCACTGCTTTGCAGTTCCTGACCAAAGATAAATCCTGACGGATAACTACTTACACTTGTCGTACATATATTCGATCGAGTTACTCTTTTGTTCCATCCGACATATCGAAATACTATCCGACATTTCGAGAATTCTCTGAACCTACTGCCTTGCAGTTCCTTTCCGCCTGAACATACTTATGAATAATTCCTCACATTTACGGGGATCCATTCATCCCAAGTTGTTCTTGTGTTTCACGAAATACCTCGTATTGCTATACGACCTTCCGAAAATCCTCTGCAGCCTATTGCTGCCGAAAGTCCTGTCTGCCTGCATTATGGTTAAATCCATATGTAATCCTTATCATCCGTCGATTCTTAGAATTCGTCCTTCCGGCTCAGACGTCATTTTGGACATGACTTGGTTCTTGGCCAATCATGTTGCAATTGATTGTCCACCTAGTTCCCTTCAACTTGAACGCCGAATTATTCAGCTGTTTCTATAATCTGATGCCTTTGCATTCTTCCCTTCCTCTGATTGAGTACTGATACTCACATCAGATCCATTGAGGACCGTTGAATCCTTTGTTGGATTATTATCCGACAATGTCCTTCATATTCAAAATCTCGTGCGCTCTTCCCCTGATACATATTGCCTTCAGTAAATTGTATCCTCTGCTTATTGTCAACCATGCTCTGATATTGAGCTGATGTTATATGCTCTGGAAGTTAGTGGTATATGTTCCTAAGATGCCCCCAATGGGTTGAACCTATGCTTTCCCTAATCCGTGTGAACTCGAAAGTTATGCGAGTCATACTCTTCTGGTGCTTCACCAGATAAATCTTCCGCACTACAATCTCTTCGAAAACGAGGAATGAATGAAAGGTTATGCATTGAAGAAGTGGGAGTCGACCTTGAACCTTTGTGTTCATGACCATGGACCCGATGTAGAACTTATCATGGAAGCTGCTCGTAAAAATAATTATTTCCTTGGTACAACTCCATCTTGTATCTATGAATTGATCCTTTGCAATCGTGGTTCCAACCATATTCCTCATTGATTCCATTTCCCGGATAAGTTAAAATACTTATCCTCTGCAAATCATTTCCCCTGTCCAACCTCTACTCCGATTTACCTTCCGGTATTACCCCTAGTACTTGTTACTGGGAAGTTTAATACCCCATCACATCATTCCTAGCCTGATCGGCTATATTTTTATCGTGCCAACTTTTAACTGTGCTACCTGGTCCTTATGCCCGGAGCAACTCCCGACGATGAGCTAAGCTTACGTCGATCTTCCTCATCTTATCATTTCACCTCGAACAACAAACTTGACTTTGAGTTTGTGTCGTAACCGTGGTTCCAATAATCTTTCGCTTCGTCATTCCTTTTTCCTGATGTCTTTGCGGCTCGATGGATCTTCAAAGAGCCTCTCGACAAATTAGTCGTGATCACCATCAATATACTAACTTGCTCTAAGATATCAATCGAATTCTTGAGGTGAAATACCGTCCTTGCCCTCGATGATTTGTGATAATCATCGGCCACTTTATTGCCCTTCCCCCTCCCCAACACAAACTTGTTCGTGTTTTGTGTTGTACCTTGAGTTCCTTGCTATCCAGCATTTGTTCTTCTTTACCTTGGAAAATTACCACCTTTTATGTCAAGGATGTCGTGGGAATTTCACCACCTCTTGAGAATTCTTGATACAAGTGTTACTTCTCATCATCACCATTCCTTCTTGGTCCTCGTGTTGTTTATGACCGTAATGCCGACAAATGAACTATGATGTGTGAATTCGAAACTTCTAGCAACCCTATTGTCTCTTGATGGATCCTTTGTGTATCCAAAGTCTGACCTTTACTGGAAGACCATGGCAATGTTATCTCGAAGCATGACTGTGGTACTCCGATCTTCAATAAGAACATTTGAAGCATAATGCCAAAAATTTCTTTTACAATTATCCAAACACCGTTGTATGGATAATGCCATGAAATTTTTCTCCCCTCACCTAAAGGGTTTTCTACTTTTTATCCTGTCATGGATATCATGCTCTGCTTGTCTTTGCGAAGGATATACCCCTGAAATATGTGTTTAAACACATTTTCCTTTCCATTGTTCTGTTTAATCTGATAATCGTATTTCCTTTCCATTGTTTTGTTTAACCTTTCTGGTAATCTGACTTAACTGAGCAGTGATAATTCCCTGCTTAGGTAAGCACCTTGTTGTACCACTCTGTCAGTAAGACCCTGTTACTATTGTTGATGACATTCCGGTAACCGCCGATGCACGAGAACTTTGCCTATTGGTCCGCCTCGTTTAACGAGCAGGAAGATGGTTCTCTTCGTCCCTCGCCCTTGGTACCGACGTTGTTGCCGACATAACTGACAGGCTAATCGCTGCCATGCCTTGATATCATAACCGTGCAAGATGTCAATGCCTTTCCTACTTTTAACCCACATGGTGGGACCATAACCCACAGTTCCACAGTATCAAAACCTGACTCTCCTGTACACCCTGTTGCCAAAGTTATTCATCGCGCGTGGCCTCGTATGTAATGCACGAGCCACCTTCCTAGTGATCTATTCTGGTAACAGACGCAATACTCAATCTCGTTGCTCTGTACCCCTTTCGCATGTTGTTTCAGACATCGAACGATTGCCTATCCGTTTGAAACTTCTCATGATACCTTCTTACTTTGCTCTCGATATCTTCTTAAGTTTCAATTCGAGAGATACTTATGCTTCTTCCCATCAGTTAACCGTCCGATGCTCAATCTTGTTAGAATCTGTCCTTATAGAGCTTTTCCCCTCCTATCCTTTCGTAAGTACGGTGAAGATCCTGAAGGAAGGACGACAACTTCATCATGATGCCTTGATGCATAGGAATGAAGACATCAATGCTATGGATCGACCTCTTCGAGAAGAGCAACCGAGAATGAGAAGATCCATTAGAATTTCGTAACCAGAACTTTCCCCCTTACTCCACCTCTTAAATCTCGGGACGAGATTTCTTGTAGTGGAGGAGATTTGTAACACTCCGGAAGTTAAGCTACAGTAACCACACGCTAATGGTGCCATGTCATCGCAATTACTGTTGCTAGATTCCCCTTTGATTCAAAATCCAAATTCAAAATCAAGCAAACAATAAAAGTTTTCAAAAATTATAACTAAAATGTTCGAGGCGTGCCAGATAATGCATAGATGATTATGGTGGTGAAACCAAACTTTTATGAAATGCTTAAATGCACTAAAATGATTTAAATAGTAGCAAACCTAATTATTTAAATGCCTTTATTAATTAATAAAAATATCAAACTAAATTATTTGAGGACTAGACTTTTTGTGACAGTGGACTAAATTGAAATACTAAGTTAGATGCTAAGTATATATTTTACTAAAACTAAAATAAAATGTAACTAAAGACAGAACAGAAAAGGAATTCAAAGAAAAGAAAAAAGGCCCCCCCCAGCTTCCCCCCGGGCCTTAGCCGCCAGGCCGGCCCACTTACCACCGCCCCCCTCCTCTGTTCCTCAGGGGGGGATCGTGGCAACGCATCCACGACGCCATGGCCGACCGTGGACACGCGCCGGGCATCCATGCCCCCCTCGACTAGTCCCCTCGGACGCCTCTCTCTCCCTCCCCGAAAACCTAGCACCTAGATCCCCTTCCCCCTCTCGCTTTGCTCTCTCCCGCGCAAGGCCGAGAGCTTCCATCGTCATCACCCCGTCGATCCCGTGGCCACCAAGCTCTTCGGCGCCCGAGGCCATGTCCAGCTGCTGCTACATCGTCGGCTACGTCAACTACATGGACGGGGTCAACCTTGGAGCCCCTGCATCACATGCATCGTCGCCTTCGTCAAACTTCGACCGCCGGAAAGCTTCATCGATCCGCCACCACCGCGGCGCCCCCATCTCCGTTGAGCCCTTCGCTGCACCCATGGTGAGCTCCTCCGTCGGCCCTCCCCTGTTTTCCCCTCGTCCAAGTCGCCGTAACCGCCACCCCTGGCCGCAGTCCCCTCGACCGCGGCCATCGATGCGCTTGCGCTCACCCCTGCGAGCCTCGCACTCCAACCACGCCTAGCGCGCGTGCGCCTAGCGTGCAGCCCCGTGCTCGACACTCCTCCCTGATGCCTGCCCTGGTTGCCGCTGTTGCTGCCCACTGCTGCTCCGGTTGTGCGTCGCTGTTGCCTGCGCACGGCCTCGCCCCGCTTGCCCTCCCCGAGCTGTTGCCGCTGCTCTTTTGCTGCTGCTCTTCTTACCTGTTGCCGCTCCTGCTTGTTGCCGGTGGCTGCTGCTAGCGCCGCCCGTCTGCGCGCCCCCGCCGCCTCCCCAACCGGCGCGCCCGCTCCCCTCGCCCTGCCCCTGGCCTCGCCGTCCCGCTGCGCCCGCCGCGCCTCGCCCATCCGCCCCGCTCGCCTTTCTGCCTGCTGCTGCCGCATGCCACGCCGCGCCTCGCGTGCCCCTGGCCGCCGCGTTCGGCCAAGTCGCGCCCGCCGGAGCTCGCTGCGGCTCCTGGTTGAAGCCGCCGGAGTCCCCTGTCTCCCTTCCCCCTCGTACACACAGCCACTGCAGGGGCACATTGTGCCCCTGACAGGTGGGGCTGTCCCTTAAAAAAAAGAAAAGAAAGAAATTAAAAATAAATATAAGAACAATAATTAATAGAATGATTAGTAAATTACTTAATTAGTTAATTAGGTAATTAACCCAATAGGACACTCACATGCGGGTCCCGCACACACTATTCACTCTATTGACGAGTCTTTGTTGACTAGGTCAACTGGGCCATCTGATCCCACCTGTCAGCCTCGGTGGTGCACTGCGGGTGCACTGCACCGAGTGCACCTACTGTTTCCACTGAGATTTTCGAATTAAAATTAAATCCAAAAATTTCAGAAAAATATTTAAATCTTTGAAAAATCATATGAAATAATCTGTAACTCGGATGAAAAAACTTTGTACATGAAAGTTGCTCAGAACGATGAGACGAATCCGAATTCGCGGTCCGTTCGTCTGTCACACGTCCCTAATTACCCGAACATGGAACCGTTCCCCTCCGATCATCTGTCTGACAAATGTCCGGAACCGGGAAAACATTCCCGGATGGATTCCCCCTTCCTAGGTGACGTGCAACCATACGTTAGATCACCCCTAGCACCGCGTATTTGCCATGCTACGCTTTGTGATGCTTTGATTGCTCTGTTATTTATTGTGCTTCCCCTCCGTTACTTCTTTCTCGGTAGACCCCGACACCGAGGTCGTCCCCGAGACCGACGCAGCTCAGGAGCCCGACGACACCGTTGACGACCTTGCCCTTGCCGCCGAGCAACCAGGCAAGCCCCCCCTTTGATCATCCCGATATCGCCCATTCTATTTTCTCATGCTTGCATTAGAATTGCTGCTGCTGCTGCTTTACCTATTCTGATGCATAGCCTGTTTATTGTAACCTGCTGTTGATAATTACCTGCATATCCTAAACTGCTTAGTATAGGCTGGGTAGAGACCTATTAGTGACCCCGCTAGTCTCGACTGCCCCGCTGGATTATCAGAAGACCCGATCAACGGGATTGAAGACCAGGCCCCGGCACCGCACATCACCCCCCTTAGTTGTAACGACACTGTAGCGTTACTATCTAGTGCCGAGGGTGATACCTCGTGTAGCACTTCTGATGTTAACTCTGTAGAGTAGCTATTTGGTCGTGGTCATCGAGGGTGATTCCTCCTTCACCACTTCCGATAACGACGCGGTCGTGCAACACATCAAGTGTGAACCCATCGAGGGTGAATCCTCCTACGTTCACCTTGACAGTTACATCGAGTGGGTATCCGTCGAGGGTGATACCTCGGATTCCCTTGATGTTATGGACACACGGCTACTGTGACTTTACCCCTGCACCCTGTTAGAAACGGGTCAGCCCCGAGGGCGACCCAAGGGAGTTACTTTAACTGCAGGACTGGAGGGACAGGCGGTACCCCCCAGTAGAGGTGGACCTGAGTTCCCGACAGTCTTTTGTGAGACGTGTTGACCTGGATGGTGCCCGAGTGAGAATACGAGGCGTGGCCGGGCATTCTCGACCCTTGCCGCAAGTCCTCGAGATGGGGCAACGGGGTCACATCTTTCGTGAGTCTCTGCTCGTTACCGCAGCCCCAAGGTACTAACGGTTTGGATATTTGATTCGAGTGGGCCTTTGGCCCGATAGCACTAACCTTCATGTGGGAAAAGTTATGGGCACTCTGCATCGTATGCATCAGCCGAAAGCTCTGTCAGACGTCCAGTTCAGTATTGCGGCCGGGACGGACCGGCGCCCCCCTGGTGCCTGGCTTCCCCCTGCACGCAACGACTCGGAGTGCACAGGGCGATGGCCCAAGACCTCTGAGCGCTTAGGATGTAGACCGACGGGTACCTCTCTGCTGAGCTCTAGGTAGGGCTGTGGTGTGTCGTTTGGCCGAGGTCGGGCATGACCCGGAAAAGTGTGTCCGGCCGGAGTTAATCGAGCGTGGTGGGTAAGTTGGTGCACCCCTGCAGGGAAGAACTAATCTATGCATAGCTGGATCCTCGGTAACGGACACTCGGAGTTGTATCCTGATTGATACAATTAGAACTGGATACTTGGATACTATGGCTCTGGGATTGCTTCTCGCCAGGAGTCGAGAAGGGATCTCAGGATGAGGTTGATGACTGTATGGCTCTGGGATTGCTTTCTCACAGGGAGTCGAGAAAGGATCTCTGGGTGAGGTTGATATCATTACTGCTACCTTATATTGTACTGTTCTACTCTCTTCTATTGCTGCAAGACCTCTGAAGATGCTAGTCTTCGATAGGACTAGGCCTTCTCTCTATTCTGCCATTTCTGCAGCCCAGTCCACATATACAGCCTCTCTTTGAAAATGTTGCATATGTAGTGTAGATCCTTGCTTGCTGAGTACTTTTGAGTACTCACGGTTGCTTTGTTTTCCTTTTCTCCCCATATCAGTTTGTCGTGACCAGAGGACGGAGCCCCCTGAGACAGATGCCCCGTCGATCGACTACTACTACCACCCCGAGGATGGATACTACTACGAGTTGGCTGACGACCAGGAGTAGGTTCGGAGGGTCCCAGGCAGGAGGCCTGCGCCTTTCGATCGTAGTGTTTTATTTTGCCCCGCCTTTCTAAAGGCCTTTCTGTTTCTCTTTTAATATCTATACTCAGATATCTAATGCTTTCGCTGACGCTTGTATGCCATCGAGCTATGTATTCGAGCCCTCGAGGCCCTGGCTTGTAATATAAAGCTTGTATGACTTTATTTATGTTTTAGAGTTGTGTTGTGATATCTTCCCGTGAGTCCTTAGGCTTGATCGTGTGCATTTGCGTGTATGATTAGTGCACGATTGAGCCGGGGGCGTCACAACTCTCTTGTGCTTGATGCTATAACAAAACAACTTGATGATATTAGTAGAGAAGTTTGTAATCTCCAATCTAAGTATACTTTTGCTGAAAGTTTGCTAGGCGAAATATCCGATGCACAAGCTACCCTAGTAAATCAAATGGCCGCTAAACCAATCTCGTTAGATGATAAACAATGATGAAGATCTTAAAGTGATTGGTGTTTCTTTTATTGATTCCTTGTTTAGTAAAATTAAAATTGATGATAAAGGGACTGAAAAAGAGTCAACTTTAGTTAGAAGGCGTTCCGATAATTTGGAGGGTGAAAATCTTGATGAAAAAATTGATAAAAGTGGGTTTGGAGAGGTCAAAACTTTAACTAGTGATGTACCCACTCTTTTGGATTACAAAGACTTTAATTATGATAGTTGCTCTTTGATTGATTGCATTTCTTTGTTGCAATCCATGATAAATTCACTCCATGCTTATGAACAAAATAAAGCTTTTACTAAACATATTGTTGATGCTATGATGAAAGATTTTGAAGAAAAGTTGGAATTAGAGATCTCAATTCCTAGAAAATTACATGATGAATGGGAACCCACCATCAAAGTCAAGATAAAAAATTATGAGTGTTTTGCTTTATGTGATTTGGGTGCCAGCGTTTCCACAATTTCGAAATCTTTATGTGATGTGCTTGGTCTTACCAATATTGAAGTGTGTTCTTTAAATTTGCACTTGGCGGATTCTACTATTAAAAAGCCTTTGGAAAGAATTTATGATGTTCTTATTCTTGCAAATAGGAATTATGTGCCCATAGATTTTATTGTTCTTGATATTGATTGCAATCCGTCTTGTCCAATTATACTTGGTAGACCGTTTTTACGTACTATTGGTGCCGTGATTGATATGAAAGAAGGCAATATTAAATTTCAGTTTCCACTAAGAAAGGGTATGGAACACTTCCCAAGAACAAGAATTAAGCCTCCATATGAATCAATCATGAGGGCATCCTATGGATCTAGAACAAAAGATGACAATACTTGAATCTATGCTTTATGCCTAGCTAGGGGCGTAAAACGATAGCGCTTGTTGGGAGGCAACCCAATGAATAAAATTTATTTTTGACTTTTTCTTTCTGCTATTGAGTGTTTTCACAATTATGCCTCTGTTATGATTGTGTTTTTTATGTTTGAATTAGTGTTTGTGCTAAGTAAAGCCTTTGGGATAGCTTTGGTGATAGTTGATTTGATCCTGTTGAAAAACAGAAACTTTTGCGTCCAGTAATATAATTTTCTAGATTTACAGAAGCGACGAAAAATTCTGAATTTTTTACAAAAGATTTATATACAAATTTCTCCGGTTATCATAATGTTTCAGAATTGTTGGAGTTATAGAAGTATGAGAACAATTCACATCTTTACAGACTATTCTGTTTTTTACAGATTCTGTTTTCTTTGCATTGTGTGTTTATTTTGATGATTCTATGGTTTGTATCGGGGGATATAAGCCACGGAAAAGTTAGAATACAGTAGATATAATGCAGTAAACATTTTTGAATGGGTTTCCTACAGTACTTAAAGTAAAGATTGGTTTTCTTATACTAACGGATCTCACGAAGGTTTTGTTAAGTTTTGTGTGATTGAAGTTTTCAAGTTTTGGGTGAGATCACGATGGATGAAGGAATAAGGAGTAAGAAGAGCCTAAGCTTGGGGATGCACACGGCACCCCAAGGTAATATTCAAGGAGAAACAAGCAACTTAGCTTGGGGATGTCCCGAGTGGCATCCCCTCTTTCTTCTAACGACCATCGGTATTTTACTTGGAACTATATTTTTATTCGTCACATATCATGAGTTTTGCTTGGAGCTTCTTGTATTATATGAGTCTTTGATTTTTTTGCTTTTTAGTTTGTCACAAGTATCCTTGCTGGACACACCTATTTGAGAGAGCCAAAATTATACTATGATTTGTTAGAATTGCTCTATGTGCTTCACTTAATTTTTTTTGAGCTATGGAATTGCTCTAGTGCTTTATTTATATCTTTTTGAGCACGGTGTGCTTTAATATTTTGAAGAAATGCTCTCATGCTTCACTTATATTTATTTGAGAGTTAGTAAATTTTAAAGAAATCCTCTCATGCTTCACTTATATTATTTTGAGAGATGGAAATTTTTATGCTCATGTTCTTCACTTAAATTTATTTGAGCTATCAAAAGCAATATATGAAATTAGTCCCAAAGTGATAGATATTCAAGAGGGATATAATAAAAACTTTCATGAAGATCATTGGACAAAATAAACTTGATTCTTTCTAATAGTTTTGCGATATGATGATAGTGATATGTGAGTCATGCTGGTGAGTAATTGTGCTTTAGTAAGAATATTGGTGTTAAGGTTTGTGATTCCCTGTGCAAGCACAAAAGTCAATAGTTATGCAACAAAATTACATCCTACTTGTGGTGCATTATTCGGTGTTAGTTATGCTTAATGCTCGCTTATGTGATTTTTCGTTTCTTGGTTGGATGCCTCTCAATCTTTTTGCTAGCCTTCACTTGTACTGAGTAGGAATACTACTTGTGCATCCAAAATCCTTAAACCCATTTTTGCCATATGAGTCCACCATACCTACCTATATGCGGTATTTCTGTGCCGTTCTAAGCAAATTTGTATGTGCCATCTCTAATTTTCAAAATAATTTTCCTTTTTGTGTGCTCGTACCGCTCATGAAACGGTAGGGGGTGGCTGATATTTTTCCATGCTAGATGTGTTATTCTCAAGATGAGTGTTTATTCACTTGTCATTGCACGAGAGTACGACAAAGGTATTAGGGATGCCCAGTCCCGAAATGAAAAATGAATTTACTTTATGTTGTCAAATAATAAATTTCTTGGAAAGTGTTGGTATGGACGGCACCCGTGGATACGGCTAGCCGTGGAATGTGAAGGTATGGTGGAAAAAGGAATAAACTTTATTTTTTGTTTGGGAACCGCCTATGATATATCTAGCATGGAAAGTATTGGGAACTACTTGATCATTTTCGTTGATAGGAAAAGCATGCCACCCAAAATGTTTTATCTCTATCTTTTTTGCTTTGAGCTCTGGCACCTCTACAAATCCCTACTTCCCTCTGCGAAGGGCCCTTCTATTTACTTTATGCAATTTTCATTTTTATTTGAGTCTCCATCTTCTCTTATAAAGCACCAACTAAGGGGCACTATGATCGTACTTGAGCATTGGGTGTAGCTAATATGCGAGTGTGTATCATGAATGGATCAATGATTGAGCATGATGGGCTAGGGATAACTTGCTTTAGTGTTGATATTTTGAAAGACATGGTTGCTTGTTGATATGCTTGAGTATTGAAATCTTCATGTCAAAACTAGACTATTGCTTTGAACCATATAAAAGTCCAAATGTCCATGCTACAAAAGAAAAGAATATCTGATGAACATGTTAGGCAGCATTCCACATCAATTTTTTTGTTTTTATCATTTACCTACTCAAGGACGAGTAGGAATTAAGCATGGGGATGCTGATACATCTCCAATGTATCTATAATTTTTGCTTGTTCCATGCAGTTATATTATCATTCTTGTATGTTTTACAATCATTTTATAGCAACTTTATATCATTTTTGGGACTAACCTATTAACATAGTGCCCAGTGCCAGTTGCTGTTTATTGCTTGTTTTTTACTTCGCAGAAAATCAATACCAAACGGAGTCCAAACGCAACGAAAC
Source organism: Thinopyrum elongatum (assembly GCA_011799875.1). Taxonomy (NCBI): domain Eukaryota; kingdom Viridiplantae; phylum Streptophyta; class Magnoliopsida; order Poales; family Poaceae; genus Thinopyrum; species Thinopyrum elongatum. The sequence continues at coordinate 233,747,942 of CM022299.1, forward strand.
TTTTTGGAGATTTTTTCTGGACCAGAAGACACCTGTTGGGCCAAATAAGTACCAGAGGGGGGCTCCGAGGGGAGCACAACCCACCTAGGCGTGCCCTGGTGGGTTGTGCCCACCTCAGCCACCTCCCGCACCACCTCTTTGCTCTATAAATACCCCAAAAATCCAAAAACCCTAGGGGAGTCGACGAAACACAATTCCAGCCGCCGCAAGTTCCAGAACCACCAGATCCAATCTAGACACCATCACGGAGGGGTTCATCATCCTCATTGGTGCTTCTCCGATGATGCGTGAGTAGTTCATTGTAGACCTACGGGTCCGTAGTTAGTAGCTAGATGGCTTCCTCTCTCTCTTTTGATTCTCAATACAATGGTCTCCTGGAGATCTATTTGATGTAACTCTTTTTCCGGTGTGTTTATTGGGATCCGATGAACTTTGAGTTTATGATCAGATCTATTTATCCATGAAAGTTATTTGAGTTTCTTTGATCTCTTATATGCATGATTACTTATAGCCTCGTATTTCTTCTTCCAATCTTTGGTTTAGTTAGGCCAACTAGATTGATTTTTCTTGCCATGGGAAGAGGTGCTTTGTGACGGGTTCGGTCGTGCGGTATTCTTTCCTAGTGACAGAAGGGGCAGCAAGACATGTATTGATCGTTGCTATTAAGGATAACAAGATGGGGTCTATTCCTACATGAGTAGATCTTGTCTACATCATGTCATCGTTCTTATTGCATTATTCTATTTTTCCATGAACTTAATACACTAGATGCATGCTGGATAGCGATCGATGTGTGGAGTAATAGTAGTAGATGCAGGCAGGAGTCGGCCTACTAATCTTGGACGTGATGCCTATATAATGATCATTGCCTGGATATAGTCATAATTATTTGAAGTTCTATCAATTGCCCAACAGTAATTTTTTTACCCGCCGTACGCTATTTTTCTCGAGAGAAGCCACTAGTGAAATCTACGGCCCCTGGGTCTATTCTTTATCATATTTGCTTTGAGATCTATTTTTATTTGCTTTTGTTTTCAGATGTATTATTCTAAAAACCCAAAAATACCTTGCTGCACTTTTTATTTATTTTATTTTGTTTTATTGCGAGATCTATTTATCCAAAATAATACAAACCAATCTATCTTTTACCCGAGAGGGATTGACAACCCCTCTTACACGTCGGGTTGCAAGTATTTGTTCTTTGTGTGCAGGTACCGTTTACATAGTGTTGCTTGGTTCTCCTACTGGTTCGATAACCTTGGTTTCATAACTGAGGGAAATACCTACCGAAGCTTTACTGCATCATCCCTTCCTCTTCGGGGAAATACTGACGCGGATACGAGCCATCAGGGTGTCATGGTTGCTCGATAGTGGAGCAACAAATCATATGACCGGGAGCAAGGACTTGGTGGTGGATGTGCATCCAAGCCCATCTATGCCCACTCATGTCCAATTTGGTGATGCTTCAACATCAAATGTATTGGGTCTTGGCAAGGTAGTCATCTCTCAAGAATTATCTATTGAGAAGGTTATGCTTGTTGAGACCCTTGCATACAATTTACTTTCCGTTCGTCAGCTTGAACTCATGGGCTTTGCAACATTCTTTGATCTTGATACTGTGGCCCTTTTGTGGAGCAAGACTCTTAAAGTAGCTTTTGCTGTTCATGTTGAGAACAGTCTATATGTGGTTAACGCTTCGGAGCGACCCACAAAACCGCGACTTGCCTAATGGCTAAAGTTGACGTGGGGTGGCTTTGGCATCGCCGTTTAGCCCATGTTAATATGAGATCTTTGCAAAGTCTCCTCAAAGGGGAGCATGTTCGTGGACCAACAAATGTGAGTTTTGCCAAAGATCGTGCTTGCAGTGCTTGTATTGAAGGAAAGCTACATGAAATGGCTCACCGACCCATGACTATCATCTACTCGAAGAGACCCTTGGAGCTCCTTCACATGGATATCTTTGGTCCTCCATCCTTCGATAGTCTTGGGGGAAGAAAATATTGCTTGGTGATTGTGGATGATTACTCAAGATACACATGGGTATACTTCTTCAAGAGGAAGAGTGAGACCCAACAAACCGTCATCGACTTTGCTAATGAAGCTCAACGTCAACATGAAGCAAAATATTGATGATTAGAAGTGACAACAGCACCGAGTTCAAGAACTACACCTTGGATGAGTTTCTTATTGATGAGGGGATCAAGCACCAATATGCCGCACCCTATACCCCTCAACAAAATGGTGTTGCGGAGAGGAAGAACCGGACATTGATTGATGCGGCAAGGACTATGATGGTGGAATTCGAATCTCCGTACAACTTTTGGGCCGAAGCCATCAACACCGCATGTCATGCATCCAATCAGCTCTATCTCGGCAAAGGCTTGAACAAGACTCCATATGAGGTACTTAACGGTAACAAGCCCAACCACAAGTACTTCCCGGTGTTCGGGTGTAAGTGCTTCATTCTCAAGAAAGGTGTTCATTTGTCTAAATTTGAACCTAGAGCTCAAGAGGGCATATTTGTTGGTTATACTACAAACTCTCGTGCTTACCGTGTCCCCAACAAGTCCAATGGACTCATTGAGGAGAGGTGTAACATAGAGTTTGATGAAAATAATGGCTCCCAAGTGGAGCAAAGTGGTCTTTGTGATGTAGGTGATTAAATTCCTCCTCAAGCCATAAGAAGAATGGGGATTGGTCAAATACTCCCCATTGAGGAACCCCTTGTGGCTGAAGGAGAAGGACAATGTTCTACGCAAGTGAAACCATCACTGACGCTAGACCCACACGCTTCCGAAGAACAAAGTGAAGGCCCTCAACCAAGTGAACATGATCAAGGGCAAGATCAACCTCATGATGATAGTGGTGCACCAAATGATGCTCAGGATCATGTTCAAGACTCCGAGCAAGCTCAAGACGGTGCTCAAGAGGATCATGATGACACTCATCAAATACCTATCGAGGAACTATTGGAGTGCCGTGCCGCCAAGGTGGCTTCCAAGCTAAAGCATCAACAACATTTCATGGAGAATGTGCTTGGAAGCTTGAGAAAAGGGGTAACTACTCGTAGTCAATTAACAATTTTTTTAAGCATCATGTGTTTGTTTCTTGTGTTGAACCCCGAAAGGTACATGAGGCGCTCGATGAAATGGATTGGCTTGAAGCCATGCATGATGAACTCAACAACTTCGAGTGCAACAAAGTGTGGGAATTAGTGCCAAGGCCAAAGTAGAACCACAATGTCATTGGAACCAAATGGATCTTCAAGATCAAGCAAGATGTGAATGGTGTGGTGGTTCGAAACAAGGCAAGATTGGTAGCACAAAGCTACTCCCAAGTTTAGGGTATCGACTACAGTGAAACCTTTGCTCCTGTTGCTCGTTTTGAATCTATTCGCATGTTGCTTGCATGTGCATCTCATCATGATTTTAAGTTGCAGCAAATGGATGTGAAGAGTGCTATTTTCTTAATGGTCCCTTGAATGAGTTGGTATATGTCAAAGAACCCCTAGGATTCGAGGACCCCAAGCTCTTCAATCATGTATATAAACTCAACAAGGCGGTCTATGGCCTTAAACAAGCCCCATGTGCATGGTATGAGCACCTTACTAAGTTGTTGCAAGATCGTGGGTTTGAAATTGGGAAAATTGATCCCACTCTTTTTACTAAGAAGGTCAAAGGGGATTTGTTCATATGCCAACTATATGTTTATGATATTATATTTGGTTCTCCTAACAAATCTTTTAAATGATGAGTTTTCCACACTAATGAATGAGAAGTTTGAGATGTCTATGATGGGAGAGTTGGAGCTCTTTCTTGGGTTCGAAGTCAAGCAAAGGAGAGAAGGAACATTAATCAACCAAGCCAAGTATACCCAAGACATGCTCAAGAGATTCAAGCTAGATGATGTCAAGCCGGTCAAGTCTCCTATGCCAACCAAATGCAAGCTTGACATTGATCCCAATAGTAAAGCGGTGGATCAAAAGGTATATCGCTGCATGATTGGATCCTTGCTTTACCTTTGTGCATCTAGACCGGATATTATGTTGAGTGCGGGAATGTGTGCAAGTTTCCAAGCCGCACCTAAGGAAATTCACTTTGTGGCGGTCAAGCAAATCTTTCGAAATTTGGCTCATACCCCAAACTTTGGCTTATGGTACCCCAAAGGAGCAAGCTTTGATCTCATGGGTTATTCAGACTCGGATTGGGTGGGAGACGTTGTGGATAGGAAGTCAACTTCTGGAGGGTGCCAATTCCTTGATCGCTCTTTGGTGAGTTGGTCTTTGAAGAAGCAAAATTGTGTCTCTCTCCTCCACCGAGGCCGAGTATGTTGCCACCGCAAGTTGTTGTGCACAATTGCTATGGATGAGGCAAACTTTAAAGGATTACAGTGTCACTTGTGACAAAGTGCCTCTTCTATGTGACAATGAAAGTGCAATCAAGATCTCCTATAATCCGGTGCAACATAGCAAGACAAAGCATATTGAGATTTGTCATCATTCCATCCGGGATCACATCAAGTGGGGAGAGATTGAGATTATCTACGTCAACACTCAAGAGCAACTAGCAGATATTTTCACGAAGCCTTTGTATGAAGCAAGATTTTGCGAGTTAAGGCATGAGCTAAATATCATTAATTCGAGCAATGTGGCTGGAATCTAGGTACACCCCACTGTATTCATCATTTTATCTTGTTCTAGATGTAGGCATGGACATAGGGGGTGTGTTGTTCTCTCAATGAACTCTCCCTCCCCCCATTATGCATAAATCGATCAAGTCTTTCACATTAGCCATTCTTGATGGTACTTGTGCTTCAAAGATGAGTTTTGGTCATGGGACCAAGGTTAAAATCTTCGCGGTGCCATACCAATTGACTCAAACATAGGTGGCTTCGGCCACCGCCCTCTCCTTGAGATGTGTTTGCTCGTGTTGGTCCGATATGGTTTTATCTAGTCTTTAGGGCTTTGTTTGTGCTTTGAGTCACTCCAAGTTTGCTCTCCTTTTGTTTGTCTATTTGAATTTGGAGTGTCTCTTCCCATTTGCTGGTGTTTCGTGTTTCCAACCCAAGCCATCTCATCTCAAACTCTAGATTTTTGCATAAGCCTTCCCTTTTGCAACTTAACCTTGCAAGTTCTCGCGTGCGTGATACTACCGCTGGTGTCTAGGCGGTACTATCGCTTGTAAGCGGTACTACCGCCGAGCACCACGATACTAACGCTTGTAAGCGGTACTACTACCGAGCACCACGGTACTACTGTTCGAGCGGTACTACCCGGCCTCCTGCCGCACAGTAGTATCGGGGCGGTACTACCGCTCCTCCGAACAGTACTGCTCTGCGGATGGGTGCGGGGGTTATAAGTCCGGCAGGGGAGTTCCAACTCCCCATACCCATTCATCTCTCTCCCTCACCTTCTCCTCTCTCACAGGCGACGAACAAGCACTGGTGGCCACCACCGGGCCATCGATTCCGTGCCGTCTTCCGTGGTTCCGTCTGGTGGGATCGATCCCCACCTTCTCCTCTTGCTATGGATGCCGGTATTGCCCCCGTTTTCCTCTCCTATGGTTCTAGTTTTTGAATCTAGGTTTTAGGGCAATACTTGTTGCATGCTTTTATTTTTGGCCAAATCAGGGCATGAGTAGGACGTAGAAGGCTGCTAGAATAGGTGGATTGAAGTTTGGTCAAAGAAAATTTGAATTTGGCATCTCTAGTACTACCGGATCTCGCGCGGTTGTGGTCATCCCACTGACCTCCACCACGAGTGGTACTACCGCTCCCCTGGGAGCGGTACTATCGCTTACAAGCGATACTGCCGTTACGTGGCCGCGGTACTACCGCCCAGAGCTGTCAACTCCAAATCTTCTTTGATCAACCTTCAATCCCTTTTTGATTACTAGTCATCAACCCCGTGCATCTGCACGGGCTGGTGATTTCAATATTTATGGTATATGTGAAACATTGAAGCTGACAAATAAGGATGACCATAATAGTATTTTGTCATCAAAAGTAGTATTTAAATGTTATAATCTTATGGAGAAGGGATTGGAGTATTTCGATCAGCTTGCGGTTAGATAGTTTTGTTTTATGGTGTCCCATTTGACCAGGGTTCTTAAGTTTCATATCAAGCCAGATGACAATAATGAAGGCAGTATTGGTGGGCAACAAAACTGCCAATGTGAAGTTTATTTTATGTGTCATTTCTTGCAATCCACATGTTTATAAGTGTTGCCATATATCAAATTTAGATGAATTTATATTTTATGCTACAGAAATCAATGAGGTGTGATGAAAGTGACACGTTATTTTGGCATGGTACTAATTTTTAGGATTATTCACGGGATAATATTTGATAGGCTCATGCTTTGGTTGACATGTGCTATTAGATTTGATGCAAAGACGTAGTGTAATATCCAGATAAGAGGACGGTGTCATTGTCCTTCATGTCTTGGTAAAAAGGATGCACGTTATTATATTTACAGTGCACATATTTTTTTAATTATCTTAGTTAAGCTACCGATTTATCCCATTACTAATCATTAAGTTGTCGTGATGCGGAGCATCCTACGGACATCACCATATCAAGAGTTCATTCGGCAAGTGACACGTGCGACATCTACTTCACATACATAAAGGTGAATCATCTCCTTTACACGTGCTGACTTGACCCCTTCGAGGATGGTATACTACTTGACACTTCTCCCGTGTGCATGCATAGGTATTATCGAAGAACCACAGATGATGAGGAGGAGTGCGAGCACAAGAGTACAACTACACCATCCACGAGGGAAGCGTGGAAGAGAAGGAAGAAGAAGCGCGGACAAGCTTCTGGAAAGCCCGGAACTTCCGGCCCCCAGACCTTCCGGCCTGCCCGGAACCTCCAGCCCCTGGAGTCCAGACCAGCCCCGAGCGTGCCAACTCTCTGGATAGCCCGGAGCCTGGCCGGAACCTGCCCGGAACTTCCGGCCCTGCCTGCGCGCAGACGCTCGGGCCGAAGCCCATGTACCCTTTCGCCCCTCACTTACCCCTTCGTGGTCCTAGACTATATATACTCCTCCACCTCCTCCATTATAGGGTTAGCATTGTGATAGCTCATTTAGAGATAGAGCTTTGCTCATCCATCCGGATCTACTCCACCGAGAGAGACCGCGGCCTCTACGGAGAAGATCCATCTTGGATTCAAGACCCCTAACGGGAAGATCCGTCTAGGATATCATCAAGACCTCCTCACGGAGATGAACTAGTTACCTTTGTATCTTTCCTTTGTTGTCTTTGGATCGTGTATCTCTTTGTGTTTCGAGGATCTAGCACATGTGTGATCGTTTCTTGTTGATTTTGAGTGTATTCTCTCGTCTCCCCTCGTGGTTTCCCTCACGTTTCTCCTCGTGTTCTTCATGTTCTTCACGGGATCCCCTCCATTTCGTGAAAGATCGGGCATCTAGGGTTCTACCCTACATCATCTTGGATCAGAGCCAGGTTGCTCATGATCATCTTGGTATCATGAGCCACGTTGATCACGAATTTGGAGCCTCCTCTATAGTTTTCTAGCCTTGTTTTGCTTGATTTCATCCTAAATTCGAAAATCCCCACCAAAAATAGCCCCAAATTTTTTTTTTTGTGATTTGTTGCTTTGGATGAAGTTTTGTTGATTTTGATCCATGGATTTGCTTTGTTACGAGTGGATCTAGCCTTCCCCATCTTTTCCCCCATTTCCATCCACGAAATCTCCCTAATTTTTCACCCTGAAAATCGAGTTTTTCTGCCCCCGTTCTCAGATCTGGAATTTAGGGTTCGTCCCGGAACAAATTCCACGACCCCCGGAACTTCCGGACTCCCCCGAAACTTCCGTCCCCCGGAACTTCCGTCCTAGCCCCGGAACTTCCGGGCTAAACAGAGAGTTTACCCAAAATCCCCCGGCTTCCCCGTGACTTTTTCCGCGACCCCCGGAACTTCCGGCCACACCCCGGAACTTCCGGAGCCCGGAACTTCCGGCCCTAGGCCCGGAACTTCCGGCCTAACCAGAGACATTACACCGAAATTTCAGCATCAGCCTCTTTCACCGTTTTCATCATAACTTTTCGCTCCGAACTCCGATTTGAGTGTTCTTTGGCTTGTTTTGAAGATATCGACGTGCCCGAGGACCTCACCTTGGTTTCACCACCTTTTGACACCATCAAATTTTTGGAACTTTGGCATCTTTGCCTAGGGCTTCCACCATATCATCCGCATTGCCACCACCGACTTCCGCAACCTAACCAATTTTGGTCCCCATTGCATTTGAGGTTGTTTGAGTTGTGATTCAAGTCTCCTAAGGTGTTTAGGCTACTTAGGGATGGTTACTTCTTCATCAACCATCACCATAACTTTCCCATAACCTTGCCCACCATACACTTCCGCCACCCCAACTTAACCCAATTTTGTTTGTGTTGTGAGTTGTGTCTCCTAAGGTGTTTCGGCTACTTAGGGACCGTGCTTTCAACTCCGACACCGTGTATAGCCTACCATACCCTTCCACCACCTTAACCCATTTTGACCGGGTTTCCACCAATACTTCCGCAACCACCACCGCGTTCCGCTACCACCATTTGACATTTGACTTTTGAGATTTTGAGTTCGCGGTTTTTCCGTTTCCTAAGGTGTTTCGGCTAATTAGGGACGGTTCTCCATCATCTTGGTGTCTACATCAAGAACACCGCCACTCATCATCGCCACGGACGGTAACCTCCATATCATCTTGGTATCGTGGTATCTCATTGTACATTCATTCTTGCCATTGCATTGTTAACCCCTAGCCCATTTTGCGTCACTTGCCTATCGAGACTAGCCATTTGAGTATTGCCGGCAACGTTAGTTGTGCACATTAGTGATCATCGATCTACACCTTCCATTGCATACATACCATATCATATTGGTATCATCATATCATCTCGTGTGTCACAAGATTGTTCCCGCATATACACAATTGCTATCTTGGTTTGTGCATCGTGGCCATATAAAAAAAAGAAAATAAGCTTTTAAGCAAAAGAGAAAGAGCAAAGAAGCTTGTAAGCAAGTGCCATAGCATCATACCACATTGCATAAGATTGTCATATCCGATCATCTTGGATCATCTTGAGAGAAACACCGGGAACCATACATACATAGCATACTTGGGATAGCAAGTTTATCCATTTTGCATCTTATAGGTTGTGCACAAGTGTCGTATCCACCTATTGAGCAATCATGCTAGCGTCTCTCTTGAGTTGTGCAACATGAGCGTTTTTCGTGGATTCCACATTTTGTGCTCATTCCTTGGTTGCACGACCCCATTTATCTATCCGTGTGTGTGTTCCGTGTGCCACATATTGCTATTTGTCTACTTGTTTCACTTGCGAATTTGTGAATCTCTTTCAACATTATTGACTCTTGCTAACATTTTGCATCAAATTTTTGTGCCACTTTCCTCACCAAGCTACTCCATAAGCCTTACTTGTGTAGGTGTGAGAATTGACAAGATCCGGTACCAATTGTGCTATTTCCTTGTTATATTATTGAGTGATCATTGATCCATCTTCAACATTGGTTAAGGTACATTTGGTCTAGTTCTTCTCTTTCTCCCACTCACATTTGCTCGAGTCTTGTGATGGATAGGCAAGGCATTTTACCTTCGGTCTACAACAACAACGATGAGTTTGGTGCCATGAACAACAACTTCGACGCCAAGATGCAAGCTCAAATGGAGGAGATCAAAGCCCTCATCAAGTCCTACAAGAGATCTTCCTCATCTTCGAGAAGACGCTCAAGAGCACATGCCTCTGAGCTACCACCTCTGGCAAGATCACATCGGCATTGACACCATCGACGACAAGAGCGTGAAGGTCAAGAGCTCAACACCAACAACCGCTCAATGACTTCACCATCTCCCTTGGCATCTTCGCCAAGCAACTTCAAGGCATCTTCGCCTACAGACATACGACTTCTTCGCCAACAAGCACCCCAAGACTACGCTCAAGAGAAGTTCCCCAAGCTCAAGTCCGCGACTTCCCTGAGCTACTACGACCTCGACACTGACCACGAGATTCCTTTCTATGGGACTTATGAACCCGAGGAGTATCTCGAGTGGGAGCGCCTAATGGACAACTACCTCAAGCTACATCAAGTTCCTCCCGAAGATCAAGTGAAGTGCGCCACAATGAACTTCCACAACTACGCATCGGCATGGTGGCTTCACACACCTTCGGAGAGCTACTACATGAGTTGGCCCAAGACGAAGAGAGCTTTGCGGCGAGAGTTTGTGCCTCCAATCTACATGGAACAACTTCAACGCCAATTGGAGAACACCATCCAAGGATCCAAGTCCCTCGACGCTTACTTCAAGGAGATGAAGAATGCCTTGCGACGAGCCAGCGTGGACGACCCCATTTCGATGAAGTTCCACTTCATGATGGGATTGCACAACGACATCTCCAAGACTATCTTCCTCGAGAACTACAAGTCCCTCGATGACAACTACATTGGTGCTCTCAAGGCGGAACAAGAACTCATGAAGGCCAAGGCTTCTCCACCCCAAGCACACTTCTCGGCAACCAAGCTCCATGAGAATGAGCATGAGGATAGTACCACCAAGATGTCTAAGCCCGACGAGATCCAAGATGACGCCCCCAAGTTTGACTCCACCGCCATCCCTCTTTGTGGCATTGATGATGCCGAGTCCTCCACGACTATTTTTCAAGATGGTGCGGCGACGACTACGACTACGGAGACCATCAAGGACCAAGCTTTGGAGGCGAGCGACATGGTGACGAGCAAGGATGATGCTTCCATCTTAGGAGGCAAGAGTGATGATGTGCCATCTTCGGCCTTCATCCACGGCGACGGTGACGAGATGATCGAGCATGGGATTTTCCCTTCGGTCATGGAGGAGAGTGATGATGTGCCATCTTCAGCCTTCATCCACGATGACGGCGATGAGATGGTTGAGCATGGGATTTTCCCTTCGACCACGGCGACGTATGATGACTTGAGTGACTTGTGCCACCATATTGAGAGTGAGAATGACTTCACCACTAGCCCCGTATATGACGTGTTGCCCCAATTCCCATGTGAGGAGAGCCACAACCCCCACCACTTGAGTGAGATGAGTGACTCCACCATATGTGACTTTGAGTGCACCTATTTTGAGGGAGTGAGTGAACCACCACATAGAGAGAGTGAGGTAGTTGATAGGGCATGTGAGGCCACTTCGATTTCTAATGACTTAACCTCTACCTCTATTGTGTCTTCTCATTTGGTGCTAGGTCCCATATATGATGACGCGCCAATTCGCGACGACTTCGTCCTCTCTTTGGACAAGACGATGGCCAAGGTGGAATATGATGCACCCCCCACATGGTTCCATCAAGATGAAGATGTTGACCACAACTTGGTCTTTCCCACCTCACCTACACCACATGAGTGGAATGACAAAGGTAACATAGGTGAAGATGATGCTCTAGTCCCACTAATGGACATTCTTGACATTGATTGCTTGCATGATGTTGATCCACCTATTACCATGCTTCATGCTAGTTCGACTTCCCCATGTGATGATTTATTGCCCATTTATGATGAGTATGATGATTGCCATGTGGAGTCTATTAGTTGTGATGCTATGTTACATAGGATTTCTTGTGACAATTCTTTAGGTCACATCATGTTTGATAATCCGCTTGACTTGTCATATGCTATGCATGAGATCAACAATATGTCCAATTTGCAATCTCTTCGTAGTAACTATGCATGTGCCATTAAAATAAACCCAATTTGTACATATGGCATAGATGACAAGCCCATGGTTATTGGCATTTGTTTCTCTTGTGATGATATTGATATGCTCCCTTTGCAACATTCATCTCATATGCCATGCCATGACCACCTAGCTTCGGATATGCATTGTTTTGGATGTTGTCCATTTTCTCCATATGATGTTTCTGATATTGCTCATAAGGAGACCCCCATAGTTTCCTCATACATGTTAGGAGATTTTGATCAATCCCATCCATTGCATGATCCCAATACTTGTGTGCACAATATGCTTACCATGAATAAACATGCTATTGATTGGCCATATAATTGCATTCTCAATTTGTGTCCCCATCGTGTTATACACAATAACTATTCTTTCATGATGGATGACATGTTCTTATACCATGCATCAAATTTCTTTGAGCGATGCTTATCTTGTACTAACTCATACATGCACATACACATCATGATGGATGATGTGTACATTTACCACACACAATTTCTTTGGTTTGTGTCTTTTTTGTGTAGGTACCCATGAATACTTGTCAACCTCACAATCCGATGAGTTGACAAAACGAGCTCTAGAGAGCGACGATGACTTGGGATCCCATGGATTGTCTTTCCCACCGCTCTCTTCGCGCAAAAACTTAGCGCATTTATTCTACATAGCCCTCGCATGGTTATGGGTTATTGTCCATTACATATTCTATGCCCATCTTGCCATGATCACTTTGCATGATATGCTCATTCCTATGCCTTTACCATGCATTTGTGACCCATGCTTTGCATTACACATGATGATTGATTCTCATACTTGTATGTGTACTTGCAAGCTTGGTGGAGATATTTCTTGTTATTGCCATGTTTGCTTTGTGACCCATTCCTATTATGCTACCTTGACCACGCTTTGTGTTCGTGCTTGCGATATGTCATGTGCATTGCCTATGCCTACTATTTGTTCACATGACATGATTGCCATGATTTCCTCTAGTGTGTTGCATCTTCGCTCCACTAGTTTACACGACATGATTTCTATGCTTGACTATGTTGCATCACCAATGATACACACTTGCTCGTTTCATGCGGTTGATGGCATATATTCCCATGCTTTACACATGATTGATCTTGCTTGTTGTCATATGTCTCCATGTGTTTTCTCTCTCATGCTATATAATTTGCCATGTATTGAGTGCAACAATGCTTTTAATCTTGCTAATGAGATTGCCCCCATAGCATTCTCGCATATATTTGGAGATTTTGACATATTTCTTGTGAAGCATGCTTGTCTTCCCTCTTTGCACCATATACATAGTGCCATGAATATAGCCATTGTTGCATCATATTATTCATTCACTTGTGCCCCTAATGGTTATGTGCAAATGAAGAGAACCATCATGATGGATGATGTGTTTATCCACCATGCGCATACGTTCTTTGTTTTGTTGTGTGCATGTGTAGGAAACTTGGACTTCGTGTCAACTTCCACATCACGTGAGTTGACAATTCGAGCTCTTGAGAGCGAACCACCTTTCTACCACGACTCACTTCTACACCGCTTTTGCGTGCGTTTCGGCATTGTGAAGGACGCACAAGGACACGCCTTCAAGGTGATATCTTTCTTGAGCTTGGATATTGTGGACCATACTTCATGTGTTGCTTGCACCATTTGCACGCATGTTCGAGATATTGCTTTCACTCATGATTGCCACATTACCATGCCTCATGACATATATGCCTTGTGTGTTGCATCCAATTATTGGATTACTTGCTTCTATCATATGTTTGGTTGCAACAATGTCATTTCTTCACATATTCCATGTCCAATTGCTTGTCACATGATTGACTTGATTGCCTCGCACATGTTGAACAATTGCTCTCTCCATTGTGTTGAGTGCCACGATATCTTCACTACACCCTATGCACATTATGCTTGGATTGTCTTGCACTTGCCCCATGTGTTTGGACATATCATTATATTTGGTGTTGTGAATGATTCTTATGCCTACCATCGACCATTTGTCGAGCGCTTTATGCATGTTTGCTATGATCTTGAGGTAGATACTTATTCTCTTGTCAAACATAGTAGCATCTCTACCTCCCATTTACATGCTTCTTTCCATGATGTCCTTGATTGTGCTCAAATCATATGCTTACATACCATGTCACAATCCTTTGTCACACCATATGCTATGCTTAATGACGACACTTGTTGGGTGAATCACCACTTGAATGCTTGGTTTTGCACTAACGCTAACCACATTTGTTTTTCCAAGTGTTTGTTGTCCTTGCTCCTTTTGAAGGAATCCCAAGACGGTGCGACATTGGAGAGTGTCCATTTCAAGCTTCAAGATGATGAGTACTTGGTGAACGTCCTCTACAACACGGCGATGCCATCTCTTTCCCATGGTGAATTGGTTTTCGATCCGAGGTTGGATCTTTCCCAAGGGGGAGGGGATGATGCGGAGCATCCTACGGACATCACCATATCAAGAGTTCATTCGGCAAGTGACACGTGCGACATCTACTTCACATATATAAAGGTGAATCATCTCCTTTACACGTGCTCACTTGACCCCTTCGAGGATGGTATACTACTTGACACTTCTCCCGTGTGCATGCAAAGGTATTATCGGAGAACCACGGATGATGAGGAGGAGTGCGAGCACAAGAGTACAACTACACCATCCATGAGGGAAGCGTGGAAGAGAAGGAAGAAGAAGCGCGGACAAGCTTCTGGAAAGCCCGGAACTTCCAGCCCCCGGACCTTCCGGCCTGCCCGGAACCTCCGGCCCCTGGAGTCCAGACCAGCCCCAAGTGTGCCAACTCTCTGGATAGCCCGGAGCCTGGCCGGAACCTGCCCGGAACTTCCGGCCCTGCCTGCGCGCAGACGCTCGGGCCGAAGCCCATGTACCCTTTCACCCCTCACTTACCCCTTCGTGGTCCTAGACTATATATACTCCTCCACCTCCTCCATTATAGGGTTAGCATTGTGATAGCTAATTTAGAGATAGAGCCTTGCTCATCCATCCGGATCTACTCCACCGAGAGAGACCGCGGCCTCTACGGAGAAGATCCATCTTGGATTCAAGACCCCTAACGGGAAGATCCGTCTAGGATATCATCAAGATCTCCTCACGGAGATGAACTAGTTACCTTTGTATCTTTCCTTTGTTGTCTTTGGATCATGTATCTCTTTGTGTTTCGAGGATCTAGCACATGTGTGATCGTTTCTTGTTGATTTGAGTGTTTCCTCTCGTCTCCCCTCGTGGTTTCCCTCACGTTTCTCCTCGTGTTCTTCATGTTCTTCGCGGGATCCCCTCCATTTCGTGAAAGATCAGGTATCTAGGGTTCTACCCTACATCATGTCGTTTCTATGTGAACTATCAATAATATGTAACACATAGATGTATACGATGACACAAATGAACCTTTTGTATTCTGAAACGCTACATGTGATCATGTTTTTTTTTGAGTTGACCTGTAATTAGTTGGATTTTTTTCTTTTGAGACAAATGGATTTTTTGTTTTTGAGATTACGGATTTTTTTTCTTTGTGCTCTATGAAAAAAAAGCTTCTTGAATGAGTTGGGCTTTAGCCCAGCACAGCTCCCGCAGATGTACAACCTGCTCTGGCCATCCACGCACCCCCTCGATCTCCCTGGACGGTCAACGGTGACGGCAGGGGATAGCTTCTCCACCCCAAGCACACTTCTCGGCAACCAAGCTCCATGAGAATGAGCATGAGGATAGTACCACCAAGATGTCTAAGCCCGACGAGATCCAAGATGACGTCCCCAAGTTTGACTCCACCGCCATCCCTCTTTGTGGCATTGATGATGCCGAGTCCTCCACGACTATTTTTCAAGATGGTGCGGCGACGACTACGACTACGGAGACCATCAAGGACCAAGCTTTGGAGGCGAGCGACATGGTGACGAGCAAGGATGATGCTTCCATCTTAGGAGGCGAGAGTGATGATGTGCCATCTTCGGCCTTCATCCACGGCGACGGTGACGAGATGATCGAGCATGGGATTTTCCCTTCGGTCATGGAGGAGAGTGATGATGTGCCATCTTCAGCCTTCATCCACGATGACGGCGATGAGATGGTTGAGCATGGGATTTTCCCTTCGACCACGGCGACGTATGATGACTTGAGTGACTTGTGCCACCATATTGAGAGTGAGAATGACTTCACCACTAGCCCCGTATATGACGTGTTGCCCCAATTCCCATGTGAGGAGAGCCACAACCCCCACCACTTGAGTGAGATGAGTGACTCCACCATATGTGACTTTGAGTGCACCTATTTTGAGGGAGTGAGTGAACCACCACATAGAGAGAGTGAGGTAGTTGATAGGGCATGTGAGGCCACTTCGATTTCTAATGACTTAACCTCTACCTCTATTGTGTCTTCTCATTTGGTGCTAGGTCCCATATATGATGACGCGCCAATTCGCGACGACTTCGTCCTCTCTTTGGACAAGACGATGGCCATGGTGGAATATGATGCACCCCCCACATGGTTCCATCAAGATGAAGATGTTGACCACAACTTGGTCTTTCCCACCTCACCTACACCACATGAGTGGAATGACAAAGGTAACATAGGTGAAGATGATGCTCTAGTCCCACTAATGGACATTCTTGACATTGATTGCTTGCATGATGTTGATCCACCTATTACCATGCTTCATGCTAGTTCGACTTCCCCATGTGATGATTTATTGCCCATTTATGATGAGTATGATGATTGCCATGTGGAGTCTATTAGTTGTGATGCTATGTTACATAGGATTTCTTGTGACAATTCTTTAGGTCACATCATGTTTGATAATCCGCTTGACTTGTCATATGCTATGCATGAGATCAACAATATGTCCAATTTGCAATCTCTTCGTAGTAACTATGCATGTGCCATTAAAATAAACCCAATTTGTACATATGGCATAGATGACAAGCCCATGGTTATTGGCATTTGTTTCTCTTGTGATGATATTGATATGCTCCCTTTGCAACATTCATCTCATATGCCATGCCATGACCACCTAGCTTCGGATATGCATTGTTTTGGATGTTGTCCATTTTCTCCATATGATGTTTCTGATATTGCTCATAAGGAGACCCCCATAGTTTCCTCATACATGTTAGGAGATTTTGATCAATCCCATCCATTGCATGATCCCAATACTTGTGTGCACAATATGCTTACCATGAATAAACATGCTATTGATTGGCCATATAATTGCATTCTCAATTTGTGTCCCCATCGTGTTATACACAATAACTATTCTTTCATGATGGATGACATGTTCTTATACCATGCATCAAATTTCTTTGAGCGATGCTTATCTTGTACTAACTCATACATGCACATACACATCATGATGGATGATGTGTACATTTACCACACACACAATTTCTTTGGTTTGTGTCTTTTTTGTGTAGGTACCCATGAATACTTGTCAACCTCACAATCCGATGAGTTGACAAAACGAGCTCTAGAGAGCGACGATGACTTGGGATCCCATGGATTGTCTTTCCCACCGCTCTCTTCGCGCAAAAACTTAGCGCATTTATTCTACATAGCCCTCGCATGGTTATGGGTTATTGTCCATTACATATTCTATGCCCATCTTGCCATGATCACTTTGCATGATATGCTCATTCCTATGCCTTTACCATGCATTTGTGACCCATGCTTTGCATTACACATGATGATTGATTCTCATACTTGTATGTGTACTTGCAAGCTTGGTGGAGATATTTCTTGTTATTGCCATGTTTGCTTTGTGACCCATTCCTATTATGCTACCTTGACCACGCTTTGTGTTCGTGCTTGCGATATGTCATGTGCATTGCCTATGCCTACTATTTGTTCACATGACATGATTGCCATGATTTCCTCTAGTGTGTTGCATCTTCGCTCCACTAGTTTACACGACATGATTTCTATGCTTGACTATGTTGCATCACCAATGATACACACTTGCTCGTTTCATGCGGTTGATGGCATATATTCCCATGCTTTACACATGATTGATCTTGCTTGTTGTCATATGTCTCCATGTGTTTTCTCTCTCATGCTATATAATTTGCCATGTATTGAGTGCAACAATGCTTTTAATCTTGCTAATGAGATTGCCCCCATAGCATTCTCGCATATATTTGGAGATTTTGACATATTTCTTGTGAAGCATGCTTGTCTTCCCTCTTTGCACCATATACATAGTGCCATGAATATAGCCATTGTTGCATCATATTATTCATTCACTTGTGCCCCTAATGGTTATGTGCAAATGAAGAGAACCATCATGATGGATGATGTGTTTATCTACCATGCGCATACGTTCTTTGTTTTGTTGTGTGCATGTGTAGGAAACTTGGACTTCGTGTCAACTTCCACATCACGTGAGTTGACAATTCGAGCTCTTGAGAGCGAACCACCTTTCTACCACGACTCACTTCTACACCGCTTTTGCGTGCGTTTCGGCATTGTGAAGGACGCACAAGGACACGCCTTCAAGGTGATATCTTTCTTGAGCTTGGATATTGTGGACCATACTTCATGTGTTGCTTGCACCATTTGCACGCATGTTCGAGATATTGCTTTCACTCATGATTGCCACATTACCATGCCTCATGACATATATGCCTTGTGTGTTGCATCCAATTATTGGATTACTTGCTTCTATCATATGTTTGGTTGCAACAATGTCATTTCTTCACATATTCCATGTCCAATTGCTTGTCACATGATTGACTTGATTGCCTCGCACATGTTGAACAATTGCTCTCTCCATTGTGTTGAGTGCCACGATATCTTCACTACACCCTATGCACATTATGCTTGGATTGTCTTGCACTTGCCCCATGTGTTTGGACATATCATTATATTTGGTGTTGTGAATGATTCTTATGCCTACCATCGACCATTTGTCGAGCGCTTTATGCATGTTTGCTATGATCTTGAGGTAGATACTTATTCTCTTGTCAAACATAGTAGCATCTCTACCTCCCATTTACATGCTTCTTTCCATGATGTCCTTGATTGTGCTCAAATCATATGCTTACATACCATGTCACAATCCTTTGTCACACCATATGCTATGCTTAATGACGACACTTGTTGGGTGAATCACCACTTGAATGCTTGGTTTTGCACTAACGCTAACCACATTTGTTTTTCCAAGTGTTTGTTGTCCTTGCTCCTTTTGAAGGAATCCCAAGACGGTGCGACATTGGAGAGTGTCCATTTCAAGCTTCAAGATGATGAGTACTTGGTGAACGTCCTCTACAACACGGCGATGCCATCTCTTTCCCATGGTGAATTGGTTTTCGATCCGAGGTTGGATCTTTCCCAAGGGGGAGGGGATGATGCGGAGCATCCTACGGACATCACCATATCAAGAGTTCATTCGGCAAGTGACACGTGCGACATCTACTTCACATATATAAAGGTGAATCATCTCCTTTACACGTGCTCACTTGACCCCTTCGAGGATGGTATACTACTTGACACTTCTCCCGTGTGCATGCAAAGGTATTATCGGAGAACCACGGATGATGAGGAGGAGTGCGAGCACAAGAGTACAACTACACCATCCATGAGGGAAGCGTGGAAGAGAAGGAAGAAGAAGCGCGGACAAGCTTCTGGAAAGCCCGGAACTTCCAGCCCCCGGACCTTCCGGCCTGCCCGGAACCTCCGGCCCCTGGAGTCCAGACCAGCCCCAAGCGTGCCAACTCTCTGGATAGCCCGGAGCCTGGCCGGAACCTGCCCGGAACTTCCGGCCCTGCCTGCGCGCAGACGCTCGGGCCGAAGCCCATGTACCCTTTCACCCCTCACTTACCCCTTCGTGGTCCTAGACTATATATACTCCTCCACCTCCTCCATTATAGGGTTAGCATTGTGATAGCTAATTTAGAGATAGAGCTTTGCTCATCCATCCGGATCTACTCCACCGAGAGAGACCGCGGCCTCTACGGAGAAGATCCATCTTGGATTCAAGACCCCTAACGGGAAGATCCGTCTAGGATATCATCAAGATCTCCTCATGGAGATGAACTAGTTACCTTTGTATCTTTCCTTTGTTGTCTTTGGATCATGTATCTCTTTGTGTTTCGAGGATCTAGCACATGTGTGATCGTTTCTTGTTGATTTGAGTGTTTCCTCTCGTCTCCCCTCGTGGTTTCCCTCACGTTTCTCCTCGTGTTCTTCATGTTCTTCGCGGGATCCCCTCCATTTCGTGAAAGATCAGGTATCTAGGGTTCTACCCTACATCATGTCGTTTCTATGTGAACTATCAATAATATGTAACACATAGATGTATACGATGACACAAATGAACCTTTTGTATTCTGAAACGCTACATGTGATCATGTTTTTTTTTGAGTTGACCTGTAATTAGTTGGATTTTTTTCTTTTGAGACAAATGGATTTTTTGTTTTTGAGATTACGGATTTTTTTTCTTTGTGCTCTATGAAAAAA
The DNA here is from genome assembly GCA_011799875.1 of Thinopyrum elongatum. Taxonomy (NCBI): domain Eukaryota; kingdom Viridiplantae; phylum Streptophyta; class Magnoliopsida; order Poales; family Poaceae; genus Thinopyrum; species Thinopyrum elongatum. The sequence goes on from CM022299.1 coordinate 233,768,185, forward strand.
AAGCTTCTTGAATGAGTTGGGCTTTAGCCCAGCACAGCTCCCGCAGATGTACAACCTGCTCTGGCCATCCACGCACCCCCTCGATCTCCCTGGACGGTCAACGGTGACGGCAGGGGATAGCTTCGTCTAAAAAAAAAGGCAGGGGATAGCTGGATTCGAGGAGCAGCTTCATGAGGGAGTAGGCGAGTTCGTCGAATTCGACGGTACCTTTGTCATCGGCATCCATGGAGTCAATTAACGCATTGATAGATTGGTGAGCCTGTCATCGTCGTCGAGGTCAGGGATGGCATTGAGAGGAGGCCAATCCATGGTATTCCTAATTTCTCTTACCTCCCATTAGCATCTTCTCCAAATCCAGCTCCTCTTTGGTCATAATCTCTGTTTCTTCCGGGGCATATTGTGCGTCACCATGCAGCTAGAGTGGTGGCAACGACCTCCGCAGGTTCATAGCACCAAGTGAAGAGAGATTGAGAAGCGACCTGCAGCGCGGCCTACACGTTGAGACGACTTTTGCCCTGGTGAGCATCCAAGCCAGCACCCAACTATTTCATATCTATGTAAGTAGCGGTGTATCCTTTCTTGTATTTGTGTTTTGTTTCTGGCTTAGCAGATCCTTTTCTTTGTACTGATCAGTGGTTCATGCATTTGACCAAGTACATGGGCCAATCATTCTAGCTAATTACCAAAGTCACAACGGATGATGGTAACTTAGATTACAAATCGATACTGTATAATTAGTTGACTGAGTTTGCGTTCTGATGTGAGCAAGCACACTATGCCAACCAAGTGCTGGGGAGATTCTTTAGTCAACACCTGCGATACAGCTTAGACTGCAACAATCATACAGTTCTTACATCCTGCTATCAATAGGACAATAGCACAATCCCACGAAAAAATAGTTAATTTTTTTTGTAAGAACGCATGATGCAGATGCCGTTGAGTCACTAATTTCAAGCTTAATCTTACATCTGCATACTATGTAAGAAATAAATTTAATAATCATTTTCTTCTTAAAATAGCTAAGATGATATTGAACTCTTTACTTTGGTTTGGCTTCTACTTACCCATCACGATTGCGACAATAGTAGTGATCAGTTCTCTTTTCAAGTTGCTCCTTGAACTTACCTTCGCTGATGATATGTAGTACCATCCATATATTGCATTAACATCATTGGTAACAGTTTCTACGGCAAATATCCATATCTTGTATCTAGATGTAAAACATAAATACATGTATCTTGTCGAGTGGATGAAAATATAATTCATTAGCATTACTTGCTTGCAAACCTGATTTTATGAGTTATAAACAAATATCATTTAACCCTTCTATAGCTTTTCTATTGTAGCATATTTGCTCTTTCTGTGTCCCTTTTGGATGGCTCTTCCATTGTCCTTAGAACAAATGCTATTTGGATACAGAAAAAACATCCATCAGGGTTGGGGTAGTGATATATATTAAAAGAGCAATATTTGTATTGCGATTTCGCTTACCTATTTTGTAAATATAGTCTCCGGAGTAGGTAAATTTATATAAAATTGAGTTGCACTATTTGATGATAGAGAATATCCTACATTGTGGTTCAAGTAACTATTTTGCCATGTAAAAGGGAGCAGAAAGTTAATACAGTGAGTAATTTATTTTGAAAGAAGACATACAGCCAAATTTTCTGACTGTTGTAGATGTACTTATAATGACATTGCCTTTTGACTTGACATCGATTAGCTCAGCTTTTTCACCCCATAATCTAAGTTTAACTTCTTGATCTCTGTCAACAAAAAGTAAAATAATTCTAAAGACATAACCTGAGCACCTTGGTTGCAACTATGACATACTATTTTTTGACTTACTCAATTAGAAGTACAATATCAAGTATTTTTGAGAGCCCAATTTATGTTTTAGTTTCTTCATTTGATCCTATGTGTGCGGCAACTCCTATAACATTTGATTACACATTAATTTAGATGGTATATTATACATCCATCAAAAAAATGTGGCATATTATATCTAAAGTTAGTGATATCATACCTGCGAGATAAATTTAGTACCTAGTCTTCTACAAAGTACCTCCATGCTTAAAAAATTGAAACCATGTTTTCACGTGTCTTTGTCTTCGATCTCCGCTGTATTGGTTGTGGGTGAGAAGTTGATTATCATCTCAGTTTATACTGGCCAAAATTTCGCTGCTGCTGGAACGACTCTCTCATTTGTAATGATGTACACATTGCCTTCTTCAATAGATGATCGGAATTTTTCGACGCAGGCCTTATTACTCCGTGTAGCAGGGCCCCCTTCAAGTCTGTTTGTAAGCATGGAGATTGAGATTAAATCAGCACGAATATGTGCCTTCTTCAATAAATGATCAGAACTTTTCGATGCACGCCTTATTGATAACTCCGTGTAGCACGGCCCCCTTCAAGTCTGTTTGTAATCATGGAGATTGAGATTAAATCAGCACGAATATGTCAAGAAATGATGTAATTTCTATGAGAACCATTATACCTCCAGATCAATAAGGATCATGTCAAGACTAACTATTTCACCATCACCAATCAATAATGAATCCCATAATCTTGTCGTGCTTGCCTTAATTGTTAGTTCGTTTCCTTTACTGCTAGTATTGATCTCACATCAGGTTTTGTATGTCATTGCAGACTTTTCCATTGAACTGAAATATCAAAAAGAAAATTAGGCATACTTATGCAAGGATGCTTATTTTGTCGGGGATCACTTTGTCCAAACCTGGGGTGAGTATAGTCAATCGAGTAGCACACTGTCACGTTCATGACAGAAGATGCTATCATGTTCGTGAGTGAAGCCGCTGCAGAAGATGGCATGCTAGCATAAAAGCGATGGAAGAATCTATCGAAGATGAGATTCTGGCATGGAAGCAACCGGAAATTCTATCACGCTGGTAGGTGAAGCCGTTGCAGATGATGAGATGTTGGCATGCAAAGCTCTTGAAGCTACTGCCGACAGCGTCATGAGTAAGATCCGGGCATCCAGGCTAAGAACGTAACACATGAGATATATATATGTGTTTGTATTGCCAATGCAGCCTTGTTTATCTACATGGACTGGGAGTACGTTTGGAGCTTTCTTTATATGGATGGAGAGTACATGTTGTTTTTTGTTTGAGGGTTCCATGTTTTTTTTGTTTTTTCAATATCATGTTGTTTTTTATATAGGAGTACGTATTGTTTACGCTGAGCTTTTTTCCGAGGGGTGTATTGTTTGGGTTAAGTGGAGAGTCCATCTTTTTGACGTGACATGGTGGATATTGACTCAAATTACGTGATAGAAGCCCATGTCCTTTGAGCCCATGATTGATTGTTAGTTAGATTTTAGTTTTTCTCACGTGGCATGATATAAACCTACGACTGATTGTTTTAAGCCATTGAGATTAAAATAGAAGGTTACGATCTATGATTTTCGCAGGATTAACGTGAGAGCTCGTATGGTGCCTCCAATTAGTAAATATAAGATTTTGGCTTATGCAATCATTTACACATGCTTTTCCCTCGCTCTTTGTTGTGGGTTCCAGATGGTAGCAGTGTTGGGTATCAGGCTTGTCACAAGAATCCTTATCATCCCGGTGGCTCAAAGCGGTATCATACTTTAGAAGGTGTCACTGGCACCCCCAATACTCAGCCAATGCAGCGTTCCAAGCAGGTTGCAAGCAAGCCAAGCGAGAAAGTCAAGTCTGTAACTGAAATGTCTACCAAGGAGTTCTGCATCTTTTGCCACCGCAACCCTTATCGCAACGAGCAAGATCCATCACTTGTTAACCGTCCCTTTTGGATCAAGCAGTAGTGCTCTATCTATCATGATGTGCTCAAAGGGAAGAAGAACTTGTTTGTGAGTGTCAGGACCATTGATATGGATCACATGCAGAAGGATCCAAAGTACTTTGGAGAAGTACTTGAACTGTGTGGTCAGTTAGATATCCTCAAGCTTATATCATTCAACAAGGGGTTTGATGCAGAGATTGTCCTCAATTCTATGTAACGGTCCACCTCGGTACTAATGTGGAGAGGACGTTGTCATGGATGACAAATGGAAGGGTGCTTTCTGCCAAATAGAAGGAGTTCATGGAGCTCTTGGGGTATGATGATAAGGGGCTTGATAACCCTGCCGGGATGCACCCTCACAAGGAGGTGGCCGCCACGCACAAGTCCACTCTCTGGCCATATAGTACTATGAAGATCTCTCCCACCACCAAGAAGAAGACCCATGAGCTGTGTCCATTCCTGGATATCATGCATCACATCTTCAGGCACACGCTCTTCCCTTGAATTGGGAACTTGGATCAGGTACACTTCTACCTAGTGGACTTGCTGCTCATTTGTCAGAAGGAGGAGGAGAGCTCAAGGCAATCTTTGGATGTGTCACATATCATGTGGTCGGAACTTCACTCGGCTGTGATGGAGCGTAAGTGCCCCATCTACTGTCCTTACTTGATGCTTCTTATAGAGAAGACATGGGAGTCCACCTTTCCTAAGGAGATGTTTGTCACTGGTCAGTTGACCTATGATGAGGTGGTTCGACTGAGGCAGAAGGAGAATTGGGGCACTCCCGTTCCTGAGATGGAGGCTCCTATGGATGAGGATGAGGTCGAGGAGGATGATGAGCCCGACTACGAGCCGTCTGGCGAGGAGCCCTCTTGGGCTAAGAGTCTCAAATCAAAGATGAAGAAGCTGTTCTGCATGGAGGCTCATGGGCAGTACAAGGCACATGTGGTAGAAAAGAAGGTCCGCAGTCGTGACAAGCTCATCATGAGGCAGCTTGGGCTCGAGGTTCCCAATGGGTCAGTGTAGAGGATCACAAATGAGGAGGAGTGGACCATTCAGACTACCAGTGGACGGACTCAGAGGTTGATCAGGCTACTGCTGCTGCTGCTGCCGAAAAGGACTCCACCGACCACAGGGAGTGGTGATGATGATGATCTCCTGTGTTGCTACCACATGTGATCGTAGTAGTACTCTTTGTCCTTTTCGTGTCTCGATGCCAAAGTGGTAGAGAGTTTAGGGATTTGCCGAGTCATGAGTGCGTCTTATTTGCTTTGCTTTCTTCGCTCATGAACTCTTTTATCATCGTTTGCTTTTATCGTGGGGGAATGCATGATCACCTATGGGGCAGGGTTGCCCCTTTGTGGTTCGGTGGGGGAAACAATCACATTGCACAAAGAGCAGAAACAACAGGGCAGCACGACGATGGACTACTCTCTTTTACCCAGGTTCGGGCCGCTTTGTAGCGTAAAACCCTACTCCTGCTATGGTGGATTGATTTGGAGGAACACGAAGACACGGAGCGCTCAAGCCCGGCAAGTGTGCCTCGGGGAGAGCAGCTATGCGCATACAAGTGTTGTGGGATCAAAGATTTGAACCCTTTGCTAGGTTGCCTCGGGCCACCTTTTATAGTTTAAGGGGCGACCGCAGTGGCAAAACAGTCATTACAGCTTGATTAGATAGCCAACAGTGTTATCATACCTAACCCTGGCAGTTAGGACAAAGTGCATTAAATGCACTGCTAGGTGTCATGCTGAGGTTGAAGCCTGGCAAGGTTGCCGCGCCGCTTATCCATCTACCTCTTATTAGCGTGACACGCCATCAGGACGGGTGTCAATAAAGTTATTTCGTTCTCCAACAGGTTGCCACGTGCTCGACGGGATCCACCTAGCCACTTGGGAGCTCGACACCGCACTGATTAGCGACTGGCGTACGATGAGGTGGAGCGGTGGCGTCTTGGCAGAGGCTTGCCGGTACGGAGCCTGTCGGGACTCTGTCTTGTGATCTTGGCGGCCCCGGGAACCTTGCCGGGGTGGGTTGGACTTGGCCCCAGGCGTAGTCTCGCCCCTGTCGGGCTCGCCTGCCCGGCAAGAGAGGCCTTCCTAGGATATTCTTTTGTTACCTTGATCTTCTTAATGCACTCCTTGATCTCACGAAGAGCCTCTGGTCCATATTATGCCATGTGTTGGTACTCGATGTATGGGCGGTCGTACGCCGGTGCATAAGTCAGGTCAGCAAACACACCTGTTTGTTGCACCGACAGGAGCCCCCCGGTCTGGTCCACATGTGCCGCCGGGCATCGTTGGGGTAGGCCAAACTAATGCATAGGCGTACACGAAGATCTTGCCGGGGCTGGCATTTGTATTTTTGAGATCTTCTTTGCTTCTTCATTAATCTGGACTTGGGTCAGTTTCCAGGGATCCCGTGGCACCTTCATATCCATACGGTGTGCGTTGTTCATGTCACAAACCAGAGGTGTCCACGTCTACGAGAGCCCATTACGACGCTCGTGCGTAAATTGTGGTAACTACCATTTTACCTTAAGTTCACCCACCACGAACGCCGTTTCGACCATGTGTGCCGCATGCATTGCACGGGGTTGGTGGTGGACGCGCAGGGCGCGGGAACATGTGCTGTTGGCAGAATACACAGCGTCCCGGATTGGCGTAGTGGGGCGGCCGATGAACCAGGACGCCATCAGGGATGCAGGAGGCTGGGTTGGAGGAGTGGGGCAGTTGCCCCTGAGTAGTGGAGAGCCAGCCCCCCTCTTACCCCGCTATAAAAAGGGAATGTGAGGGGGTGGCGATGCTCACCCATCATCTCTTCCTTCTCCTTCCCTGCTTCCGCTTCCACCATGGCGATGGGAAGGGGCCGAGCCCATGCTCCGACGGTAGTGATGAGAATTTCCTCTCAGCACCCCGCCCCTGTGTCTGCAGAGGCTGTATCCAGTGCACAAGGTGCAGCCGCGGGGCGCGGTAGGGGTCGACGCAGCACCCGCGGTCGAGGTGGGCGAAGGGGTGCACTCGCCGCTCCTCCTCCAGCTGCTCCAACGCCAACAGAAGGCCATGTGGGGGACACGGCACTGGTGTTCATCATCAAGCTGCACGATCCTCCACGCAGTCATCTGCGGCTTTCTCGTCCCTTTGCCAGGGTGATGGAGGTCGATCAGCCACTTAGGCTAGGCCTGCGTATGAGTGGCTGCTGCAATGGTCCTGTGTGGGCGAGTGTCGAGTTCCCCGTGCCGCACGTCATGCTTCTTAGGCGTGGCTGGAAAACCTTTGCCCGTGCCCATTATCTGGTGGAAGGGCACGTTCTCCGCTTCAAGTTGGTGCGGTCCGATATGCTCTTCATCAATGTCTTTGGGAGTTCAGGTGCTCGCCTAGGGTGCTGCGTTGAAAGCTCGAGCGATGACGAAAGCTCCTCCTCGAGTGACAGTGACGAGGAGGACACTAACGGCGAAGACGGCGACTGTGAGCCCCCAGTCGTCAAGCATGAAGACGATGACTCGGACTCCGGCTGAACACTGGACATACCGTCACCATCAACTAGGCATCGGCATCACCGACATCTGCAGCTGGACCCCGGTAGAGCGATTTGCCGGGGGTGCTTGGCCTGGTTGTCTCCGCCACCTCAAGCTGGACCCGGCAGGCTCGTGGACTCCGGCTTCATCTTCCCTGCCGGTGTCCCTGCTGATCCGCATCCCTTTGGCCCTGGATGGGGTGAGCATGGCATTGCCTAGTCGCTCTCCCCGTCCCCGGCCTCTTCTTCCTTGCTGGAGAGGCACCCTCTAGATCTTGTCAGGCTGCGTCCCGCTGGTCCCAACGGGGTCAGGCTGGGCTTCTGCCCAGGCGCTCCTTTTGCCCTCTTTCCTTCTCAATGTAACTCCTAGGAGGAGAGGGACAAGAAAGGCATTACAGGGCACTTATCTTTTTAATTAGAAAAATGTAGGTACTTGCCAATATTTGAATCAAAATTATGTAACCCTTCATCCATGTTACTACTCGTATGATCTGTACTTGTTTGTCCACGTATTTTGAAAAGAAGAGCTTGCCGGACACTTGCGCATGTATTTAAACATACTGAAGGATGAGCCTTCAATACTCTTAGTAAACAAAGCTTTCCGGCAAGATACCTTGCTGATAGAGGCAAAGGTGTCCCGTCTTTCGATGAGATGGTGGTTATCGTTACGGAGGAGTAGACTTTGACGATCTGACTACGAACGTGTGAGGACATTGCGCCTTAAAAATCGCTAAACCAACTCCGAGAGGTTATTGACCACGCCGGAGCATGATCAACCTGACCACGAAGGTCTATTTCCTGCAAGCAAACGAAGAACAAGAAAGAAACTAAGATTACAATCTGGATATTGCGAATATAAGATGAAAGCTTTATTGATCAAGGTGGGGTTCTGTGACGTCTTGGTCTGGTCGTTGAACACAAATGAAGTACGCGAAGTTGCAGCTATGGCGAACTTTTAATCTAAACAAAACCCAAAGTCTAAACGATGCCCTAAGTGCTGTATATATGGAGGAAGAGGGGGAAATTTCATGACCCTTGGAGGAAGGGGTCCAAAACCAACCCTAACTCTTGTTTCCCCACACATACGGACTCTAAAAACAGCCTATACTCAAGTATTTCGAAATTACATGGGCTTGGCCCAAAAATAAGGTGGCGCATCACCTATAATAGCCTTCGGACGAAATTTAGGAAGTGGCATCTTGTATATTTCGTCCAAGCCTTCATTCACTCATTATGGTGGCTTCAAAGTCCTGAAATCATCACTTGAAACTCCAGTTTTGTTCCCCTTGCGCATGCCATCATCACAATGCTTGATCTTGCTCCAATGTTCATCCCTCTTGTCCATGCTAGGCCCTTCATTTGTAAGCAAAACAAATGTATCCAATTTTGTCAACATCATATTCTCATGAACATTAGAATCATTACCAAGAAACAAAAGTACCTGATAATTTAATTGGCGTGTGCGAGCTCTAGTAACTGGTCCAGTATATGTAGCAGTAGGTGCTGTGGGTGTAACAATGGTATTGATGTCCTCATCATCCTCCCCTTCTTGAAATGAAGTCGTCCTCGACGGAAGCTCATCTTCCTCACCGAAATAAGGCTTCAAATCTGCAATGTTAAAAGTGGGACTAACCCCAAAATCTGCAGGCAGCTCAAGTTTATATGCATTATCATTTATTTTCTATAACACCTTAAAAGGACCATCAGCATGTGGCATTAGCTTTGATTTGCGCAAATCATGAAATCTATCCTGACACAGATGTAACCAAACAAGATCTCCAGGTGCAAACACAACATGTTTTCTACCCTTATCCCCAACAAGTTTATATTTAGCATTCATACGCTCAATGTTCTCTTTAGTTAACTCATGCATTTTTAAGATCAATTCAGCATGTTGTTTAGCATCAAAATTAATCTTCTCTGAAGATGGAAGAGGTAGAAAACCATACACAATCTCAAAAGGGCACATCTTAGTAGTAGAATGCAGCGAACGATTATAAGCAAATTCAATATGAGGCAAGCATTCTTCCCACATTTTCTTGTTATTCTTCAAAACAGCCCTAAGCATAGTAGACAAAGTTCTATTGACTGCTTCAGTTTGTCCATCAGTTTGGGGATGGCATGTAGTACTAAAAAGCAGTTTAGTCCCCAACTTAGCCCATAAACATCTCCAAAAGTAGCTAAGAAACTTAGTATCACGATCTGAAACAATTGTATTTGGCACACCATGCAAGCAAATAATTTCACGAAAGAACAAATCAGCAACATTACCAGCATCATTGCTTTTATGACATGGTATAAAGTGTGCCATTTCGAGAATCTATCCACAACAAAAAAATACGCTATCCCTCCCCTTCTTTGTTCGAGGTAAACCCAAAACAAAGTCCATAGATATATCCTCCCATGGAACACTAGGTACACGCAAAGGCATATATAAACCATGAGGATTGAGTCGTGACTTAGCTTTTTGACATGTAGTGCAGCGAGCAACAAAACGCTCAACATCCCATCTCATCTTTGGCCAAAAGAAATGTGTAGCAAGTACATCCTCTGTCTTCTTCACGCCAAAGTATCCCATTCCTCCTCCATGCGCCTCCTGCAACAACAAAAGACGAACGGAGCTAGCTGGAATGCATAGCTTGTTAGCACAAAACACAAATACATCATTAACGACGAACTTGTTACATGTTCTCCCTTCTTTACAATTCTACAATACATCTTTAAATTCAGCATCATGCACATATTGATCTTTGATGGTCTCCAAACCAAATATTTTAAAGTCAAGTTGTGAAAGCATAGTATAACGACGAGACAATGCATCAGCAATAACATTTTCTTTACCCTTCTTGTGTTTAATGACATAAGGGAAAGTCTCAATGAATTCAACCCATTTAGCATGTCTACGGTTCAGTTTTGCTTGACTTTTAATATGTTTCAAAGATTCATGATCAGAATGAATAACAAATTCTTTGGGCCATAAATAATGTTGCCATGTTTCCAAAGTCCGAACAAGAGCATATAATTCCTTATCATAAGTAGAATAATTCAGACTAGGCCCACTCAATTTTTCAGAAAAATATGCAACAGGTTTGCCATCTTGTAATAACACACCTCCTAATCCAATTCCTCTAGCATCACATTCAAGCTCAAAAGTCTTATTAAAATCAGGAAGTTGGAGTAATGGAGCATGTGTCAACTTATCTTTCAATACCGTGAAGGCTTCTTCCTGTGCGGTACCCCAAACAAAAGGCACATCTTTCTTTGTAAGCGCATTGAGAGGTGCAGCAATGGTGCTGAAATCTCTCACAAAACGCCTATAAAACCCAACGAGGCCAAGAAAACTCCTCACTTGTGTGACCGTTTTGGGCTGCGGCCAACTCTCAATAGCTTCAATCTTGGTTTTATCAACTTTAATTCCCTGTGGAGTAACAACATAGCCAAGAAAACATACTTGGTTGATGCAAAAGGTGCACTTCCCAAGGTTACCAAACAAACGTGCGTCACGTAGAGCAATAAAAACAACATGTAAATGTTCCAAATGTTCCTCCAAAGATCTGCTATAAATCAGTATATTATCAAAGTAAACTACCACAAATCGTCCAATGAAAGCACGTAAAACTTCATTCATTAATCTCATGAAAGTACTAGGTGCATTAGTTAACCCAAAAGGCATGACTAACCACTCATATAATCCAAACTTAGTTTTAAATGCTGTTTTCCGTTCATCTCCCAATTTCATACGAATTTGATGGTATCCACTATGGAAATCAACTTTGGAGAATATTGTAGAGCCACTCAATTCATCAAGCATATCATCTAGCCTAGGAATAGGATGACGATAATGGATAGTAATATTATTAATGCCTCTACAATCGACACACATACGCGATGTACCATCCTTTTTCAGCACTAGTATAATAGGAACGACACAAGGACTAAGGGATTTGCGTATATAACCTTTATCGAGCAGCTCCTGTACTTGACGCATAATCTCCTTCGTCTCCTCTGGATTGGTACGATATGGTGCACGGTTGGGTAGCGATGCACCGGGAATTAAGTCAATTTGATGCTCAATCCCGCGAATAGGTGGTAATCCCGATGGCACGTCTTGTGGAAAGATGTCAGCGAACTCCTGCAAAATGTTAAGGATAGCAGGAGGCAAAGAGGAAGGCACGTCCTCGAATGAAAATACTGCCTCTTTGCACACAAAATCATAGCAAACAGATTTGCTGAAATCTATATCATCAAGATCAGATTTGGTGGCAAGTAAACATGCACTTTTCAATTTAATTTCAGAAGCAACACTAGATGGTTTATTATTAGGCTTCATTTGTTGCTCAAATTCTTTTGCCACAATCTGATTTTCACTCTTATTTTTCTCCTGTTTTGCTTTATTAGCTCTATTAATATTATCTTTCAAAATGGAATCAGGAGACATAGGAAGCAAAGTAATATGTTTATCCTTATGAACAAGAGTATACTGATTGTTTCTACCATGGTGTATAGAATTTTTATCAAATTGCCATGGTCTACCAAGTAATAAGGAACATGCCTGCATGGGTACCACATCACAATCAAAATAATCAGCATATGTAGAGATACTAAAATGCACACGAACAGTACGTGTTACCTTAACCTTGCCGCTGTTGTTGAACAATTGCATGTAGTAAGGATGTGGATGTGGTCTTGTGGTGAGAGATAGCTTCTCCACCATCTCCATGCTAGCCAAGTTGTTGCAGCTCCCTCCATCTATGATGACACGAACAGAACGTTCCTTCACAACTCCCTTTGTGTGGAACAAATTATGCCTCCGATTTTGCTCAGCTTGTGTGACCTGCACACTCAAAACACGTTGAGCAACTAAACTTTCATACCTGTCAGCATCTTCATCAGCCATGTATTGAGTCTCATGATCAGAATCATCTCCATCATGTTCTTCACTTGTAATAAGAGCCAAAGTCTCCTCATCATAGTCAGTAGCAGACTCATACCCACCATCCTCAGTAGCAATCATAACACGTGGAGATTTGCATTCTCTCACAAAATGACCTCTACCCTTACAACGATGACAAATAATATCATGTGTGTGCCCTGTTGATGCCATGGATGAAGAAGAGCTCTGTGCAGGCCCGGTGGGTGTGCTCTTGGCAGATAGTGGTGGTTGTGCCTGCTTTCTTGTATCACGGCTGGGGGTGGCAGCTGACGGAGTTGCTGGTGCAGCAGAATGTGTGGAAGTAGAGGATGCACGCAGTGTCCATGATGAAGGTCGACCTATAGAAAAATTAGTTCACGCCAATGCCTGTCGATCCTGCACTTCACGTTCAGCTTTGCAATCAAGATGGAATAAACAAGTGATATTATTATACTCCTTATACTCTAAAATGGTCTGAATCTGTCTATTTAATCGACCCATAAAACATGCAAGCATAGCTTCATTATCCTCAACAATACCACATCTAATCATGCCAGTTTGCAATTCCTGATAATATTCCTCTACAGAATTTTTTCTTGTCTTAAACGCTGCAATTTCTGAAGTAATTCACGTTGATAATATGGTGGAACCCAACGAGTACGCATAGCAGTTTTCAAAGCAGCCTAAGTAGCTAGAATAGGATATAATCTACAATGTTCAGACCACCAAACACATGCAAAACTAGTGAAAGCACAAACAACAACAGCAACATGTCTTTCCTCGGGATATTGTAAACATGTAAAATGTTGTTTAGTTTCTAACTCCCAAGTAAGATATATATCAGGAACATATCTACCCTGAAATGGTGGAATATTCAATTTTAGTTTAGGAAGATGGTCATGATCTCGTACCTGAGGTGGTGGTGCAGACCTACCATTGTGATTAGTTGCATGTGGACGACCTGGTGGTGGTGGTGCTGGTGGTTGCACGTAGTTCTGATTTTGATCAACCTCATCCTCATAATCGCCCGCGTAATCGTCCTCCTCCGCAGCAGCAAGAGCCACAGAAGCATCAACATCAGTAGCAGCGGCACCAGAAGTTTGGCCAGGCTCAAGAGGAACATGGCTCACTCGGCAGAGGGATGTTTCGCGACATTGTTGTTGTTGTTGTTGTTGTTGTTGTTGTTGTTGTTGTTGTTGTTGTTGTTGTTGTTGTTGTTGTTGTTGTTGTTGTTGTTGTTGTTGTTGTTGTTGTTGTTGCTGTTGTTGTTGTTGTTGTTGTTGTTGTTGTTGTTGACAGCGGCAGTAGGTGGAGGTAGACGCGCAAGCACTTCAGCAAACTTGGCATTCAACTTGTTGTCAATTGTCTTCTCAATGTCACCAATCTTCGCTAATGCCTTGCCAAAACTGGCCATCCCGTCGTCCACCTGTTAACCCAACATTTCCTGGAATTTATCATGGAGCTCCTTGTTCGTCATGTTCTCCCAGTCCAGCTCATCCGCTTGTGATCCTGGCATGGTTAGCAGCAAGAGAAAACACAAGAATATGATCCTAAAGACTGCTAGGAAGTGGCGGTGGTGTTGTGGAAAGTCACAAATCCGTCTAGCGAATCTCAAATTCTTACCAGTTCTTACCAAGCAGCAGGTGGTGATCGGCAACCGTTGTAGTTAAAACTCTCAAAGCTTGGATAGAGCAATTACCAGGGAGAGTCAAACGCATGACGTAGATGTATGTGGAGCTGGGAAGGCTTATAATATGGTAGCAAAAAGGATCAGCAATAATCAATTCAGAGATGCAAAGTTAAATAAATGCTCAACGACGGCACTGTGCTGGTCCTAGGCTAGACCGTACTAGAGACGCGAGCCTAGAACACTAACAAAATCACGGCGCGACACGTAAACAAGGAAAAGTACACTCTAAAAATTTTTTCACTCTTTTTTTTGCGCTCCTTTTTTTAATGAAAAATCACTATAATGGCTAGTGTCTAAAAACTCTTCCCAAATCAAAATAACAGGATAGGCACGAAATTTTTTTTGACATTTTTTTCCGGAAATCAGGGCAGCGACGAGGAAAAAGTGCGACAAAAAATCTCTATGATGGCGAGTGTCTCAAAACGCTCCCTAGGACCGAAAAATAGGATAGGGAAAAAATATTTTTGACTGCCGAAATTTTGGCCTAAAAACTGCCCGGGGGTCTCCAGACTTTTTTTTCCAAAACCTACTCAGGCAAGGAACACGAATCGAAAAATAGATGGATCTCGAAAATAAACCTAATATGAAAAGAACTCGGATTGGTGGTGGATATATGGTGGTAGGATATGGCAGCGGTGGTGGTATATGGCAGCGGTGGTAGGATATGGCAGCGGTGGTGGTATATGGCAGCGGTGGTAGGATATGGCAGCGGTGGTGGAATAGGACAGCGGTGGTAGGATATTGCAGCTGTGGTGGAATATTGCAGCAGCGATGAAGATGGTGCGGCGACGTGACAAACTGTGACAGAACTCGAAACTCTAAAGGACTAGACACTAAGACCAGCAACTAGACACGACGATGCAACCGCAAATTCAACAAAGCAAAACCCTAAAAAGATTATGCAAAGGCTCAGATTGGTTCGGATATGATGAACTAACCCTAACTTTTTTTGGCTTTTCCGTGGACTATAGGTATGAAGAACAGACTCGATCTAAACTACGAAGACTGGAAAATCTCACCGAGCAACCTAGAAATCTGATACCACTTGATAGAGGCGAAGGTGTCCCGTCTTTCGATGAGATGGTGGTTATCATTTCGGAGGAGTAGACTTTGACGATCCGACTACGAACGTGCCAGGACATTGTGCCTTAGCTATCGCTAAACCAACTCCGAGAGGTTATTGACCATGCCGAAGCACGATCAACCTGACCACGAAGGTCTATTTCCTGCAAGCAAACGAAGAACAAGCAAGAAACTAAGATTGCAATCTGGATATCGTGAATATAAGATGAAAGCTTTATTGATCAAGGTGGGCTTCTGTGACGTCTTGGTCTGGTCGTTGAACACAAACAAAGTACGCGAAGTTGCAGCTATGGCAAACTTTTAATCTAAACAAAACCCAAAGTCTAAATGACGCCCTAAGGGCTGTATATATGGAGGAAGAGGGGGAAATTTCATGACCCTTGGAGGAGGGGTCCAAAACCAACCCTAACTCTTGTTTCCCCACACATACGGACTCTAAAAACAACCTATACTCAACTATTTCAAAATTACATGGGCCTGGCCCAAAAATAAGGTGGTGCAGCACCTATAATAGCCTCTGGATGAAATTTAGGAGGTGGCATCTTGTATATTTCGTCCAAGCCTTCATTCACTCATTATGGTGGCTTCAAAGTCCTGAAATCATCACTTGAAACTCTAGTTTTGTTCCCCTTGCGCATGCCATCATCTCCATGCTTGATCTTGCTCCAATGTTCATCCCTCTTGTCCATGCTAGGCCCTTCATTTGTAAGCAAAATAAATGTATCTAATTTAGGCAGCATCATATTCTTATGAACATTAGAATCATTACCAAGAAACGAAAGTACCTGATAATTTAATTGGCATGCGCGAGCTCTGGTAACTGGTCCAGTATATGTAGCAGTAGGGGCTGTGGGTGTAACAATCATATTGATGTCCTCATCACTTGTCGGCCTTCAACGTAGCGTCAACTAAAACCTCGTTTAGTGAGCTCAAAAACGGGTTAGGAGCGCCAACAAAGGCTGGCCCCTCGCCAACCACTCCATGTGCATCTACAACCAACCTTGTCGAGCAGACTCGAGTCAAAGATAGGAGCACGAATGGCAGAGGCAGCAAGGTTTCCCTACGTGAAATTTTGTCATACGTAAGTGCAACACGGAATGATGGGATGTGAACTTATCTTTCTTTGCTGTCCTTCTTATAGTCTTAGATAAGGAGAGGTTGTCGGGGAACGAGTGTGCGGGCTCGCATTTATCCTTCCTTCCAGGAGAAAATCCTTCTGTTGTCATCGAAGGAAGAGGAGAAAGGAGGATAGCACATGGCCTTTCTCAGCATGTTAGTCATTTCATATAGAAACTAGTGTAATCACAATAAGATCATACTTAAGCAAACAGGAAATCATGTATGCAAGTTTTGTGAAAACACTTCGTTTTATTGAACTATGCACAGGGCCTGTGCCTGGCTTTGTATAAAGGGTTACAAGTCCCGGGGACTATGCTTGTACAAAACAGGTTGCCGGGGCAAGGCCCAGCAACCGCGCCTTATAGGTAGAACTTTCGAAGATGCTCAATATTCCATGAGTTTTGCATTGCCATCCTCGGTCTCCAGATGGACTGCGCCAGGTCTAGTGACACGTACTACCCGGTAAGGGCCTTCCCACTTTGGTGTCAACTTGTTTGCACCCTTGGCGGACTGAACATGCCTAATGACAAGGTCACCTTCCTCAAGGCTCCGGGCGTGAACACTGCGGCTGTGATAGCGGTGCAGGGCTTGCTGGTATCGTGCAACACATACAGCTGCCCGGAGACGATCTTCCTCGAGGAGCGCGGCATCATAATGCCACACCTACTCTTGCGCTACTTCATCGTAGGCAAGTACTCGAGGTGACCCATATGTGAGTTTCGTGGGGAGTACTGCTTCTGCACCATATACTAGGGAGAAGGGAGTCTGGCTAGTAGCTCGATTTGGTGTCGTCCTGATTGACCAAAGAACCACCAGCAATTCATCAACCCAGCGCTTGCTGCATTTTCACAACTTATCGAAAGTTCTTGTCTTGAGCCCTCGCATCACTTCAGCATTCATCCTTTCAGCCTATCTGTTGCTCCTGGGATGGGCAACAAAGGCTTTAGATGTACTGCATGAAGGCGCGGCTTGTGAACTGTGTGCCATTGTCGGTGATCACCCTGTTGGGTACTCTAAAACGGCACACCAATCCTTTGAAGAACTTGATAGCTGATTGCACAGTCACCTTCTTTGCTGGCTCCACCTCGGGCAACTTTGTAAACTTGTCAATTGCTACGTACAAGAATTCAAAGCCTCCGGTGGCACGGGAAAGGGGCCCAAGATGTCGAGCCCCCAGATCGCGAAAGGCCAGGATAAAGGGATTGTTTAAAGGGCCTGAGCAGGTTGATGGATGTTCTTGGAATGGAACTGATAGACTTCACACTTAGTGACTAGCTCAGTTGCATCCCGGAGGGTGGTGGGCCAGTAGAATCGTTGCCGGAAGGCTTTCCCGACAAGTGCTGTTGATCCTAGGTGTGAACCACACACACCTCCATGAATTTCTGCCAACAACATTAGTCCATCTTCCTAGCTGATACATTTCAACTTCACACCGTTCGGCCTCTTTCTGTACAGAGTGTCATCCACAAACTGATACATACTCGACTGGCGGGCCATTTTTTCAGATTGCTCCGGGCCATCGGGAAGTTCTCCTGTCTGTAGGAATTGGACTATATGTTGTGCCCATGCCGGAGCTCGTGGCTTGATGACGAGGACCAAAGGCATCTCCTCTGCCGTGGGAGTGCTAGCTTCAACAACGAGAACTCGAGGTTTCACTGGAGGATGCAGCTCACCTACCAACATAGGGCTCTCTCTGGCAACCTTCTCGCCAACAACTCTAGGGAGCTTTGCCAGGAAATGCTTACCGGTGTTTAGTTTTCTTCTCTTTCTGGCCAACGCTGACGAGGAAACTGACGGTTGAGTTAGATGGAGTACAAAAGTTCCCGGTTCCATAGGAAGCTTCTGAGCAGCGCACTTTGAAAGGTGGTCAGCAATGCTGTTCTCCGCATGGGGCACGTTCTCTATTTGCAGCCCGTCAAAGTGCTCCTCCAACTTTCTCACTTCTTCCACATATGCTTCCATCAGCGGGCTCTGATAATCCTTATTTACTTGCTTCACGACGAGCTGAGAATCACGACGGGTGACTAGCTTCTTTATCCCCAGTTCCATCGCAATCCTGAGGTCGGCAAGTAGCTCCTCATACTCGGTTGTGTTGTTGGTAGCATCTTCCCTGGGGAAGTGCATTTGGATAACATACTTGAGGTGCTCCCCGGTGGGTGCGACAAGCAGCACTCCAGCCCCGACGCCTTGTAGCGAAAAAGCTCCATCAAAGTACATTATCCATTCTTTGGGGGTCTCCTTGCCAGGGAGGTTTGTTTCTATCACTTCTTCATCAGGCATTGGCATCCATTCTGCAATAAATTCTGCCAGTGCCCTGCTTTGGATAGTTGCCGTGCTTTCAAACTTCAAAGCAAAACTTGGCAATTCCAGCGCCCACTCCACTATCCTGCCGGTAGCCTCGGGGTTCCTCAGAATATGCTGCAATGGAAGGCGAGTCACAATTGTGATCTCATGAGCTTGGAAGTAATGGCATGGTTTCCTTGAGACCATGAGAAGGCTGAAGATCAATTTTTGTACCCCAGAGTACCTTGACCTAGCCCCCTGCAGGAGGGAGCTGACAAAGTAGACCGGTCACTGCACCATTTTCTTCCTTGCTAACACCTTCTGATTATCAGCATTTGCTTGTGGCCCCTTTTCATTGTCAATGTCAGGCCTTGCCGGGGAAAGGTTCGGTTCATCATGGGGTGGCTCTGCTGCTTTGACTTCTTCACTACCTACTTCTCTCTGCGCCACCAACACAACACTAACCACTTGATTTGTCCTCACTAGGTACAGCAACAATGGCTCTTGCGGTCTAGGTGTGTCGGTGCAACAAACATTCATGTTTGATTGCCCGGACTTATACACAGGCGTGCTGGCATTTGTCGGCGTTCTGGAAACCAGGGTACCCAGACTTGCCTGCCTACGGCCCACGGCGTGGCTCCATCGATGGCCTGGCACGGCCCACCTCCAGGGCCATCAAGACAAGACCCTTGCGAGGGGCCAAGCCTTGCGAGGGGGACGACATCAAGACCTCCAGAGGGAGCGGCCTCCCTTGGCGGCCTCCCGAGGAGCGGAGATTTCTATGCAGGTACCCAGCCTCATGAGGCTACCATGACGCAAGCCATGACGACCGAGGCAGGCAGGCGCCAGCGGGCGCAGAGAGGGCAGTTTCCTCTTTGGTGCTAAGGAGGCAAGGACAGGCGTGGGTTCCCAAGGAATCTGGCAAAGGATTCCATTCCGGTGCAATGAGACCAAGGCCACCGGCACGGCAGGACGGATGTCATCGCTGAGCGCACCACCGCGTCACGACCAGAAGCTTTGCAAGCGAAGACCACCTTTCGTCAGGATAAGATGTACTACTTGTCCCCTTTCAAATTGGCCACTGTGGGATCCCTTCCCGCCTACATTTTGGGGGAAGAGGACCGAGGCCACTATAAATATAGGTTAGCCATCACCGTAGAAGGGATTGGATCCCTGGTCGACTCATTCCCTTACCCATAGACCTCGCGAGGTTGTTCATCCTTTGTACTAGTTAATCCTCAGCCCCTCGTGAGGCCAATCCACCACAAAGCAGGAGTAGGGTCTTACACCGCAAGGTGGCCCGAACCTGGGTAAACTGCCGTGTTCATCTTCTCCCTTCTTCGTGTGCATCGAGCTAGGCCATGGGGCGATGAGCTGGTTGGCTGGATAGGTTGAGTTCTTCGAATACGCCCCAGAGTTCGAACCTTTCTTGGGTCTGCGGAGCCCTAAATCCGACATTTGGCGCACCAGGTAGGGGCGTGTCGAAGACTCTCTTCCACCGTTCGCTCCGCCACCGTTCCTCCGTTCCTATGGCCGACGCTCGCTATGTCCGTGCCGAGCGCCGGGCCACTCGTGTCGCTCAGACGGCACCCATGGGCAATGGCGCTCCTCGCCGCTCTACCTCCCCGGTGGCTAACGCCGCCACCAACCCTGCTGCCCATGAACAACAGGATTCGTCGCTGCCACCGTCCGTGCCGCTCGACGGCCGTACCATGACTCCATCACCCACTCCAGCCACGGCGTCGTCTTCTCATGCTCGTCACGGGCCGTTGAACGCACAGGCTGCGCTACTCATGGCACGTGAGCTTCTGCGTTACCGTCCGGCCAACGACCTCTACGACGACTAGCTCGGCCGCATCGCCGAGCTCGTCAATGCCGCTGGTGAGGCCCCTACACCGTCCCGTTCGCCTCGTCCTCCGCCATCCCTGGCGGGAAACATGGCTCACGACGTGCCTCCTCCTCCTCCTTTGCACGGTGTGGACCCCGAGACCAGGCGTGAGGCACCCTAGCGCGACCAGCCACGCAGGGCGCCGGCGCGCGATGAAGAAAGCTGCCAGATGGTGCAGCGGCCCCAAGGAGAAGCGCACGCACTTCCAGCGCCGCCGCGTCAAGACCCCGTGCCACCAGAGGCGGTGGTGCGCGGGCGTCAAGATCAAGCTCCCCCCATGCGACCGGCACCTGTGAGTGCGGCAGGCTACCGTGCTTTCACCCCGGAGCTGCGCTGTGTCGTCTGGCCCAACAAGTTCGAGCCGGATCTGCCTCCACGCTACAACGGCACTCCTGACCCCGCTGAGTTCCTCCAGCTCTACGAGCTGAGGATCGAGGTGGCGAACGGCAACGACAAGGTCATGGCGAACTGGTTCCCCATGGCCCTCAAGGATGGCGCGCGTTCTTGGCTCCTGAACCTTCCGGTGGGGTCGATCTCCTCCTGGGATGAGCTGCGCGAGCGCTTCATCGCCAACTTCCAGGGCACACGCGACCGCGCTCCTGCAGCAGGCGACCTGCAACGCATAAAGCAGCAGCCGGGCGAAACCTTGCACAAGTATATACAGTGCTTCACGGACATTTGCCTCAAGATCCGAAAGGTGTCGGACGAGGCCATCATTTCGGCGTTCTCTGACAGCGGCCGGGATGTCAAGATGAAGGAGGAGCTCGCCATACACGAGGACTTCTGCTCGGCTCTGGAGATGTTCAACATGGCCGCCAGATGCGCGAGAGCAGAGGAAGGTCGCCTCTCCCTCCTGGAGCTTCCGGAGGTTGATCCTGAAGACAAGATGGCCAAGGCTAAGGATGTAAAGCGCAAGGGTCCCGCTGTGCTCGCGGCTGAACCTGAGATGAAGCGCGGCTACGACCACGGCAAATCCTCCAGGGGCAACTGCCCATTCTGCATCTTCCACAACGTCCACAACCACAACACCAACGACTGTCAGGACCTTAGGGTAATCCGCGATGGGCGCCTTGGCCGCCATCCCGAGTGCAGCGACCGTGGCTACGGCCGCGGAGGAGGCCATGGCGGTGGCCGTTGGGACAACCGTGACCCCTGCCAGGGCTGGCGCGACCAACCCCGTGAGGACCGCTGGCAAGGCCAGCCTCATGATGGCCCCTGGAGAGACCAGCCTTGTGAGGACCTTCCTCAGGGCAATGCCGGCCTCCTTCCGCTACCGCCACCGCCAAGGAGGAACAACGACAACCGCCAAGATGATGGGGCTAGGGGCTTCCAAGAGCCTCGTGCGATCGCCTGCATCCTGGGTGGCGCTCAGGCTCCCGCCTCTCATCGCATATTCAAGCAGTTCGCTCGTGAGGTGAACGCGGCCCTTCCCAAGCTTGAGGTGTCGCGTCCCCTCAGATGGTCCAAGCACGGCATCACCTTCGACTCCATGGACCAGCTCAAGTGCTCAGCCGCCACTGGCGCACTCTCGATGCTCTGCATGCCCACCATCAGCAATGTCCTCGTCATCAAAACCCTCATCGACGGTGGCGCTGGGCTCAACGTTCTTTCCGTCGAGACATTTGAGACGCTTCAAGTGCCCAACGACCAGCTTCTGCCCACCAAGCCTTTCTCAGGGGTGACCGATGGCTCCACCGTCCCCATAGGGTAGATCCGCCTCCCAGTCACCTTCGGCAAGCGCGACAACTACCACACCGAGCTCATCGACTTCGACGTTGCCCACATCCGCCGCCCGTACAATGCCATCCTTGGGTATCCGGCCCTCCCCAAGTTCATGGCAGCAACTCACCACGGCTACAATGTCCTCAAGATGTCAGGAAGTGGCGGCATCATCACGGTCACCTGTGAGGAAAAGGGTGCGGTGTGCTCCCTCGAGCGCGCCTACTAGGCTGCGACGGTCAAGAACTCTGACGATGAGGGTGCCGTCCTGCCTCCTAAGGCCGTCCCCAAGAAGAAGAAGCAGCTCCTCCCCGGGGGCCGACAGGAGGCCGAGGCGCCTGCCGACCGTGCCTCAGGTCCCGCACCCACTGCTGGGGCGCCTTCCTCTCTCGCATAGGAAGGCCCGCCCGGCGCCCATCTAAGGACGGGCTCTGGGGCTCTCATCTGGAGGGCCTCTGACCTGACCAGCGTCAGGAGGGAGGCATTCGGGCACCACGTGGGGGCATGCTTTGACGCGTGCCTCTGTGAGCAAGGCGCGAGGTGCCGTACGTTCGGTACTTGATCGGTTGGAGTGCGAAGAAGTTTGACTACATCAACCGCGTTAACAAATGCTTCCGCTTACAGTCTATGAGGGTACATAGACACACTCTCCCCTTCGTTGCTATGCACTCCATGGATAGATATTGCGTGTGCGTAGAATTTTTTTGTTTTCCATGCAACGTTTCACAACAGTGGCATCCGAGCTAGGTCTATGCGTAGATGATATGCACGAGTAGAACACAAAGAGTTGTGGGCGGTGATAGTCATACTGCTTACCACCAATGTCTTATTTTGATTCGGCGGTATTGTGGGATGAAGCAGCCCGGACCAACCTTACATGTCCACGCACATGAGACCAGTTCCACCGACTGACATGCAACTTGTTTTGCATAAAGGTGGCTGGCGGGTGTCTGTTTCTCCTACTTTAGTTGAATTGAATTTGACTATGGCCGGTCCTTGAAGAAGGTTAAAACAACAAACTTGATGAATCACCATTGAGGTTTTTGCGTAGGTAAGAACGTTTCTTGCTAGAAGCCCGTAGCAGCCACGTAAAACTTGCAACAACAAAGTAGAAGACGTCTAACTTGTTTTTGTAGGGCATGTTGTGATGTGATATGGTCAAGACATGATGTGATATATGTTGATGTATAAGATGATCATGTTTTGTAATATCGACAACCGGCAGGAGCCTTAGGGTTGTCTCTTTATTGTATGAAATGCAGACACCATGTAATTGCTTTACTTTATCGCTATGCGTTAGCAATAGTTGTAGAAGCAATAGCTGGCGAGACGACCCCGACGCAATGATGGAGATCAAGGTGTCGAGCCGGTGATGATGGAGATCATGACGATGCTTTGGAGATGGAGATCAAAAGCACAAGATGATGATGGCCATTTCATGTCACATATTTTGATTGCATGTGATGTTTATCCTTTATGCATCTTATTTTGCTTAGAACGATGGTAGCATTATAAGATGATCCCTTCACTAAATTTCAAGATAAAAGTATTCTCCCCGAGTATGCACCGTTGCCAAAGTTCGTCATTTTGAAGCACCTCATGATGATCGGGTGTGATAGATTCTACGTTCGCATACAACGGGTGTAAGACAGTTTTGCACATGCAGAATACTTGGGTTAAACTTGACGAGCCTAGCATGTATAGACATTGTCTTGGAACACTGGAGACCAAAAGGTCGAACATGAGTCATATAGTAGATATGATCAACATAGAGATGCTCACCATTGATGACTACCCCATCTCACGTGATGATCGGACATGGGTTAGTTGATTTGGATCATGTATCACTTAAATAACTTGAGGGATGTTTATTTAAGTGGGAGTTCATTAGTAATATGATTAATGGAACTTAATTTATCATGAACTTAGTCTTATAGTTTTGCATATCTGTGTTGTAGATCAATGGCCCGAGCTACCGTTCCCCTGAATTTTAATGCGTTCCTAGAGAAAGCTAAGTTGAAAGATGATGGTAGCAACTACATGGACTGGGTCTGTAACTTGAGGATTATCCTCATTGCTGTACAGAAGAATTATGTCCTTGATGCACCGCTAGGTGACAGACCTGCTGCAGGAGCTGATATAGATGTTATGAACGTCTGGCAGGCTCGATCTGATGACTACTCAATAGTTCAGTGTGCCATGCTTTATGGCTTAGAACTGGGACTTCAAAGACGTTTTGAACGTCATGGAGCATATGAGATGTTCCAAGAGTTGAAGTTAAAATTTCAAGCAAATGCCCGGGTTGAGAGATATGAAGTCTCCAACAAGTTCTATAGCTGCAAGATGGAGGAGAACGGTTCTGTCAGTGAACACATACTCAAAATTTCTGGGTATCATAACCACTTGACTCAGCTGGGAGTTGATCTTCCAGTTGATAATGTTATTGACAGAGTTCTTCAGTCACTGCCACCAAGCTACAAAGGCTTCGTGATGAACTATAATATGCAAGGGATGAATAAAATGATTTCTGAGCTCTTCGCAATGCTTAAGGCCGCGGAGGTAGAAATCAAGAAGGAGCATCAAGTGTTGATGGTTAACAAGACCACTAGTTTCAAGAAAAAGGGCAAGGGAAAGAAAGGGAACTTCAAGAAGAATGGCAAGCAAGTTGCCACTCCCGAGAAGAAGCCCAAAGCTGGACCCAAGCCTGAAATTGAGTGCTTCTACTGCAAAGGGAATGGTCACTGGAAGCGGAACTGCTCCAAATACTTGGCGGATAAGTAGGATGGCAAAGTGAACAAATGTATATTTGGTATACATGTTATTGATGTGTGCCTTACTAATGCTCGTAGTAGCGCCTGGGTATTTGATACTGGTTTGGTTGCTCATATTTGTAACTCGAAACAGGAGCTACGGAATAAACGAAGATTGGCTAAGGACGAGGTGACGATGCGCGTAGGGAATGGTTCCAAGGTCGATGTGATCGCCGTCGGCACGCTACCTCTACATCTACCTTCGGGATTAGTTTTAGACCTCAATAATTGTTATTTGGTGCCCGCGTTGAGCATACACATTATATCTGGATCTTGTTTATTGCAAGACGGTTATTCATTTAAATCAGAGAATAATGGTTGTTCTATTTATATGAGTAATATCTTTTATGGTCATGCACCCTTGATGAATGGTCTATTCTTGTTGAATCTCGATCGTAGTGATACACATATTCATAATATTGATGCCAAAAGATGCAAAGTTGATAATGATAGTGCAACATACTTGTGGCACTGCCGTTTAGGCCATATTGGTGTAAAGCGCATGAAGAAACTCCATACAGATGGACTTTTGGAGACACTTGATTATGAATCATTTGACTTGCGAACCATGCCTCATGGGCAAGATGACTAAAACTCCGTTCTCTGGAACAATGGAGCGAGCTAATAACTTATTGGAAATAATACATACCGATGTATGCGGTCTGATGAGTGTTGAAGCACGCGGCGGGTATCATTATTTCCTGACCTTCACAGATGATTTGAGTAGGTATGGGTATATCTACTTGAAGAAACACAAGTCAAAAACATTTGAAAAGTTCAAAGAATTTCAGTGTGAAGTGGAGAATCATCGTAACAAGAAAATAAAGTTTCTACGATCTGATCGCGGAGGCGAATATTTGAGTTACAAGTTTTGACTTCATTTAAAACAATGTGGAATTGTTTCACAACTCACGCCACCTGGAACACCACAGCGAAATGGTATATCCGAACGTTGTAACTGTACTTTATTAGATATGGTGCATTCTATGATATCTCTTCCCGATTTACCACTATCGTTTTGGGGTTATGCATTATAGATAGCCACATTCACGTTCAATAGGGCATCATCTAAATCTGTTGAGATGACGCCGCATGAACTGTGGTTTGGCAAGAAACCTAAGCTGTTGTTTCTTAATGTTTGGGGATGCGACGCTTATGTCAAAAGGCTTCAGCCTGATAAGCTCGAACCCAAATCGGAGAAGTGCGTCTTCATAGGATACCCTAAAGAAACTATTGGGTACACCTTCTACCACAGATCCGAAGGCAAGATCTTTGTTGCTAAGAATGGGTCCTTTCTAGAGAAGGAGTTTCTCTCAAAAGAAGTAAGTGGGAGGAAAGTAGAACTTGATGAGGTAATTGTTCCTTCACTCGAATTGGAATGTAGCACATCAGAGAAATCTGTTCCTGTGATGCCTACACCAACTAGAGAGGAAGATAATGATGATGATCATGAAACTTCAGATCAAGTTACTACTGGACCTCGTAGGTCGAACAGAGCATGTTCCACACCAGAGTGGTATGGTAATCCTGTCCTGGAAGTCATGTTACTAGACCATGGTGAACCTACGAACTATGAAGAAGCTATGATGATCCCAGATTCTGATAAATGGCTTGAGGCCATGAAATCTGAGATAGGATCCATGTATGAGAACAAAGTATGGACTTTGGTGGACTTGCCCGATGATTGGCAAGCCATAGAGAATAAATGGATCTTCAAGAAGAAGACTGACGCTGATGGTAATGTTACCGTCTACAAAGCTCGACTTGTTGCAAAAGGTTTTTGACAAGTTCTAGGGGTTGACTACAATGAGAATTTCTCACCCGTAGCGATGCTTAAGTCTGTCCGAATCATGTTAGCAATTGCCGCATTTTATGATTATGAAATCTGGCAAATGGGCGTCAAAACTGCATTTCTTAATGGATTTCTTGAAGAAGAGTTGTATATGATGCAACCAGATGGTTTTGTCGATCCTAAAGGTGCTAACAAAGTGTTCAAGCTCCAGCGATCCATCTATGGACTGGTGCAAGTACCTCGGAATTGGAATATATGCTTTGATGAGGTGATCAAAGCATATGGTTTTATACAAACTTACAGTGAAGCCTGTATTTACAAGAAAGTGAGTGGGAGCTCTGTAGCATTTCTAATATTATATGTGGATGACATATTGTTGATTGGAAATGATATAGAATTACTGGATAGCATAAAAAGATACTTGAATAAGAAATTTTCAATGAAAGACCTCAGTGAAGCTGCTTATATATTGGGCATCAAGATCTATAGAGATAGATCAAGACGCTTAATTGGAGTTTCACAAAGCACATATACCTTGATAAAGTTTTGAAGAAGTTCAAAATGGATCAATCAAAGAAAGGGTTCTTGCCTGTGTTACAAGGTGTGAAGTTGAGTCAGACTCAAAGCCCGACCACTGCAGAAGATAGAGAGAAAATGAAAGTCATTCCCTATGCCTCAGCCATAGGTTCTATCATGTATGCTAGGCTGTGTACCAGACCTGATGTGTGCCTTGCCATAAGTTTGGGAGGGAGGTACCAAAGTAATCCAGGAGTGGATCACTGGACAGGGGTCAAGAACATCCTGAAGTACCTGAAAAGGACAAAGGATACGTTTCTCATTTATGGAGGTGACAAAGAGCTCGTCGTAAATGGTTACGTCGATGCCAGCTTCGACACTGATCCAGATGACTCTAAGTCACAAACCGGATACATATTTATATTGAATGGTGGAGTTGTCAGTTGGTGCAGTTCCAAGCAGAGCGTCATGGCGGGATCTACGTGTGAAGCGGAGTACATAGCTGCTTCGGAAGCAACACATGAAGGAGTCTGGATGAAGGAGTTCATATCCGATCTGGGTGTAATACCCAGTGCATCGGGTCCAATGAAAATCTTTTGTGACAACACTAGAGCAATTTCCTTGGCGAAGGAATCTAGGTTTCATAACAGAACCAAACACATCAAGAGTTGCTTTAACTCCATTCGTGAAAAGGTCAAGGATGGAGACATAGAGATTTGCAAAATACATACGGATCTGAATGTGGCAGACCCGTTAACTAAGCCTCTTCCGCGAGCAAAACATGATCAGCACCAAGACTACATGAGTGTTAGATTCATTACAATGTAATCTAGATTATTGACTCCAGTGCAAGTGGGAGACTGAAGGAAATATGCCCTAGAGGCAATAATAAAGTTGTTATTTTATATTTCCTTATTCATGATAAAGGTTTATTATTCATGCTAGAATTGTATTGATCGGAAACTTAAATACATGTGTGAATACATAAACAAATACCGTGTCCCTAGTAATCCTCTACTAGACTAGCTCGTTGATCCAAGATGGTTAAGGTTTCCTAACCATAGACATGTGTTGTCATTTGATAATGGGATAACATCATTAGGAGAATGATGTGATGGACAAGACCCATCCGTTAGCTTAGCATATTGATCGTTCAGTTTATTGCTATTGCTTTCTTGATGACAAATACATATTCCTTCGACTATGAGATTATGCAACTCCCGGATACCGGAGGAATACCTTGTGTGCTTTCAAACGTCACAATGTAACTGGGTGATCATAAAGATGCTCTACAGGTATCTCTGAAGGTGTTTATTGAGTTGGCATAGATCGAGATTAGGATTTGTCACTCCGAGTATCGGAGAGGTATCTCTGGGTCCTCTCGGTAATATACATCATAAGAAGCCTTGCAAGCAAAGTGACTAAGGAGTTAGTTGCAAGACGATGTATTACGGAATGAGTAAAGAGACTTGCCGGTAATGAGATTGAACTAGGTATGAAGATACCGATGGTCGAATCTCGGGCAAGTAACATACTGATGGACAAAGGGAATTACGTATGTTGTCATAAGGTTCAACCGATAAAGATCTTCATAGAATATGTAGCAGCCAAAATGGGCATCCAAGTTCCGCTATTGGTTATTGACCGGAGAGGTGTCTCGATCATGTCTACATAGTTCTCGAACCCATAGGGTAGTCACGCTTAACGTTCGTTGACGATATAGTGTTATATGAGTTATATGATTTGGTGACCTAATGTTGTTTGGATTCCCGGATGAGATCACGGACATGACGAGGAGCTCCAAAATGGTCCGGAGGTAAAGATTGATATATAGGACGATGATATTCAGACACCGGAAGAGTTTTGGCGTGCACCGGGTAGTTATCGGATCACCGGAAGGGGTTCCAGGCACCCCGGGAAGTATATGGGCCATATGGGCCAAAAAGAGGGGAGCACACCAGCCCACAAGGGGATGGCACACCCCTCGTATGGCAGCCGGCCTAGGGGAGGAAAGGAAAGGGGGGATTCGGCCTCCCCCTTCCTTTCTCTCCCCCCTTTCCTTTCTTCCGGAAGCAAATAAGGAAGGGGGGGGGGGGGGGGCGGCCAAGGGCCGGAGCCCAAGTAGGATTCGGTTCTACCTTGGGCGCCTCTTGGCCTCTCCCCTCTCCCCCACCTATATATATGTGGGAGGGGGGCGCCAGACATAACCACGACAATTGCTTAGCCGTGTGGGGCGCCCCCCTCAACAGTTTAGTCCCTCGGTCATATTTTCGTAGTGCTTAGGCGAAGCCCCGTGGAGATAGCTTCACCATCACCGTCACCATGCCGTCGTGCTGCCGAAACTCATCCACTACCTCGCCGTCTTGCTGGATCAAGAAGGCGAGGACATCACCGAGCCAAAGATGTGTTGAACGCGGAGGTGCCGTACGTTCGGTACTCGATCGGTTGGAGCACGAAGAACTTCGACTACATCAACCACATTAACAAACGCTTCCACTTACGGTCTATGAGGGTACGTAGACACACTCCCCCCCTCGTTGCTATGCATCTCCATGGATAGATCTTGCATGTGCATAGATTTTTTTTGTTTTTGATGCAACGTTTCCCAACAAATGATGAAGGGGATGAAGAAGAAACCAGCGAGCAGCAATTCCAGAAAGCAACTGAAGCCATGTGTATTAACGGAGGTGCATCTTTGCACTCATTACACCGCCAGCTCAAGCAGTGGGCACGAGAAGTCAATGACGTGGAGCCCGCTACGGACTCCTGGAAGCCGCTCAAGTTGTAACGACCTGAGACCGACGCTCCAGATGCCTTCCATGTTTTTGTTGTATCTGCTTTATTTATTTTTTGCTTGTTGCATTTCATCATGTCATCATGCGCATTGCATCCGCATGTTTTCAGAAAACCCGTAGTCATTCGCAGTTGCCGCTTCTTCCTCATCTTTGTTGACCTTTGTCAGACCCCTTTGTATTTGTCGACCTCTCTCAGACCCCCTCTCGCGTGCGTCCGAAAACTGCTCCGAACCCGATCCGGGCAGTCATGACCAATGGGTCCGGATCATCCCCGAACATCCCCAAAATATCTTCGGTTCTTTGTTGGACTCTCCTAACCTATTTATCCAGGACCGTCCGACTATGATCGAAGGGACCAAATAGTCCCACCTTTGACCACCTACTATATATATCTGGACAAACCCTAGCCCTAGCTGTCCCATCCATCAAATCCTCCACGCCGCGGGTGCCCTGGAAGTTGGCGATGAAACGCTCACGCATCTCGCCCCAGGAGGAGATCGATCCTGTGGGCAGGTTCAGGAGCCACGAGCGCGCGCCATCCTTGAGAGCCATGGGGAACCAGTTCGCCATGACCTTCTTGTCGCCGTTGGCCGCCTCGATGCTCAGCTCGTAGAGTTGCAGGAACTCAGCAGGGTCGGGGGTGACGTCGTAGCGTGGAGGCAAGTCGGGCTTGAACTTCCCCAGCCAGACGACGCTGCGTAGCTCGGGAGTGAAGGCTCGGCAGCTCGCGGTGGTTACAGGAGCCCGACGTGGAGGTGGAGCTTGATCTTGGCGCTCACGCACCACCACCACAGGCGGCGTGCGGTCTTGGCGCGGGGGTGCGGGGAGTGCAGGAGCATCTTCTTGCGGCTGCTGGACCTCCTGGCAGCTTGCTTCTTCGCGCGCGGGCGCCCTGCGTGGCGGGTCACGCTGTGGGGCCGCACGCCTTGGTGCGAGGGCGATGTCTTGACGGGGAGGAGGTGGAGGCGCTCTGTGGGCTACGTCGCCCGCGGCAGGTTGCGGGCGAGGCACCAAGAGAGACGGCGTAGTCGAGCCCCCTGCGGCACTGACAAGCTCGGCGATACGCTTGAGCCAGTCCTCGTAGAAGTTGTCGACGGGGCGGTAGCACAAGAGCTCGCGCGCCATGAGCAACGCAGCTTGCGCGTCCACCAGCCCGCGACGAGCGTGAGACGATGAACCAGCCGGAGTCAGCGATGGAGTGGCCGTGCGCCCATCACGGCGCATGGAGGGGTGCAGCGACGAAGCTTGCTGCTCGTGCCCCGCCGGGCCGGTGGCGGCGTTAGCAGCAGGCGATGGAGAACGGCGGGGAGGCCCACCGACGGGCGCCGTCTGGGCAACACGAGCGGTGAGGGCGGCCTGACACTCAGCACGGGCTCGACGGGCGTCAGCCATGGAAGCGGTGGAGCAGCGGCGGGTCGACCGACGGGAGAAAGGCTCCAACGCACCCCTACCTGGCGCGCCAAATGTCGGATTCGGAGTTCTGCAGACCCTTGAGAGGTTCGAACTCTGGGGTGCGTGCAAAGAACTCTCCCTCCCCAGTCTGCCTGCTCAACGATTCCACAGCCTAGCTCGACGAACCCAAGGGACAAGAGACACAGCAGTTTTTCCTGGTTCGAGCCACCTTGCGGTGTAATACCCTACTCCAGCTTTGTGGTGGATTGCCTCGGAGGGCTGAGGATGAACTAGTACAGAGGTGGAACGACCTCAGGAGGTGAGGTGTTCTTGAGCTCGATGAGCTGGTGAGGTGGTGAGGGTGGAATGGATCTGATCCCCCCCTATGGTGGTGGCTAAGTCCTATTTATAGTGGCCTTGGTCCTCTTCCCAAATATAGGCGGGAAGGGATCCCACAACGGCCAAATTCGAAGGGAGACAACTAGTACAAGTTATCCTGACAAAAGTAGTCTTCGCCTGCAAAAGCCTCTAGCAGTGACGCTGCAGTGGGCTCCGTGATGACCTCTGTCCTGCCGTCCTGGCGGTCCTGGTCTTGTTGCACCGATATGGAAACCTTTGCTTGATTCCTCGGGACTCCACGCCTGCGCTTGCCTCCTTGGCACCAAAGGGGAAACTAGTACACTGCGCCCGCCTGGTCTTGGTCGTCATGGCTCACGTCAGGTGAACCTCGTGAGGTGCGGCTTGCATTGATATCTCCGCTCCTCGGGAGCCAGCCTGGGGAGGCCACCCCTTGTGGAGGTCTTGGTGTCATCCGCCTCGCGAGGCTTGGCCCCTCGCGAGGGTCTTGAGTTGTTGTTGCTGAAGCTGGGCCGTACCAGGCCGTCGATGGAGCCACGCCATGGGCCGCAGGCAGACAAGTCTGGGCACCCCCGGTCCCAGGACGCCGACAGTCGCCATTGACAAGTTCACCAAGTGGGCGGAGGTGGAAGCCGTCCGCACCATCCCAGCTGGCTCAGCCGTCAAGTTCATCAAAGGCTTCATGAGCCGTTTTGGGGTTCCCAACCACATCATCACCGACAATGGCTCTCAGTTCACAAGCAACCTTTTCAAAACATATTGTGCTAACCTTGGAACGCAGATATGCTACGCTTCGGTGGCACACCCGCAGAGCAATGGCCAGGCCAAGCACGGCAACGCGGAGGTACTGAGGGGCCTCAAGGCGAGGAGCTTCAAGAAGAAACTCGAGGCCTGCGGCAGGGGCTGGCTCGATCAGCTCCAGTCCGTGCTGTGGTCCATTCGCACCACCCCGACCAAGCCCACGGGCGAGACTCCGTTCTTCCTCGTCTACGAAGCTGAGGCAGTCCTCCCTCACGAGGTCAAGCATCGCTCCGTGCGGGTCTTGGCATTTGACGAGGCGCGCCAGGACACCTCGCGGGGGATGGACCTCGTGCTGGGGGAGGAGCGCCGCCGCCAAGCCTCGCTCCGTGCAGCGAGGTACCAGCAGGCGCTGCGGCGGTATCATTGCCGTAGCATCCGCTCCAGGACTCTCGAGGTTGGTGACCTTGTCCTGAGGCGGGTGCTCTCTAGGGAGGGGCTTCATAAGCTCTCACCCATCTGGGAGGGCCCGTTCAGGATCGCCCGTGTCTCCAGGCCTGGCGCCGTGCGCCTAGAGATGCATGACGGGGTCCCCTTGCAGAATTCCTGGAACATCCAGCACCTCCGGAAATTCTACCCATGACCAAGGCCATGCGCTCGTGAAGATCTCCGCTCGTGACACCCTCACGTAATAATGTGTTGGGGCTGTACACGCCCCGGAGTCTCCTGAGCGCCACCTTGGGCCTCACGGGGGCTCCCACCAACGTCCTAGTGGAGGCCCCATGCTCCGCGCTTGTGGGAAGACAAGAAGACTAGTATAGGTGCCGGACGCAGCTGTTCTTTTGCTTGCTTTCTGTAGTTGGTTTGCAACTTCTTGAATGGAATTTGAGATTTTTCGCGTTTCATTTGAGGGTTGGGAAATTTCTTCCATTCGCTCTTCCAGCTCTTGCCTCAGGAGGAGTGGTAGTTGCCCGTCGCTCCTCCTCGCGCATCCCGCGCCCGGGGACTTGGCAGGTGTGTGCGCTCAGGCCCGCCCATGAATACACCTCGCCAAAGCCTCAGTACCCTGGCCTCTTGGCATGTACATCCTCGTGCGACGCTCTCAAACGAGCTCACGGGCACGACACCTCCGGAGTTTTCCTAATCCTACAGCTGTAGGGTGCCTCTTGAGGCTCAGCGACTTTTGAGTCTCCTCGCGGCAAGGCACGCTCTTGCGGCAGGGGAGTGCACCACAAGAATATCAAGCTAAGTCACCCCAACCACAATCAGTGGTAACACGGGTACCACAACGCAACACAAAAACGGTAAGATAGCGGCACAAGCGCCATAGTTCATTACATGCCCCGACAGGGCCCTTTACCTTTTTTAATGTAGGGGGAAGAAAGAAACAAAAGCAAGCCGCGCGACTACAGTGGCTCTTGACGCCCGGCTACAGCAGCACTCGAGCTCAGTCGGAGTCCTCCTCCTGCTTCACCGGGGCACAATGGCGACGCGGCTCGTCACCCTCCTCAGTTCGAGCCCGGCGATGCGGCGGCTCGTCGTAGTTGCCGTCGCTGGTGCTCTCCTCGGGGAGGAGCCGCCGCTGCTGGAGGCGGCGCGACCGTCGCCAAGGGCAAGCTCACCACCAGCAATGGCGCCACCCCTCCGGTCGTCGTCATCGTCACCATCATCATCGTCGCTGTCGCTTTCCAGGCAGCACCGTGAGCGCTGGCCGTCTTCCCCGAACGCCCTGACATAGAGGGTCGCGACGCCGTCGTACCTGAAGTGGAGGGTGCACCTCTCGTGCAAGCCCCGTGCGCGGGCGAACGGCTGCCACCCGCGATTCAGGAACACGTTGCCAGCAGCGGTGACTTCGACCTCCACCCATGAGGCCTTGCTGCAGTAGCCGTTAGCCTGCAGCCAAAGGCCACCAGGCCCCCGGTAGGTAGCACGCCCGCGAAGAAACACGGAAGCTGGAACCAGATGCCCGCGGGCCTCTCTGACCACACGACGAACTCCGGGGACGCGTCGGCCGAGTGGGAGCGCGGCCGTGGTGGCTGGGCGACCGCCGCGCGCCTCCCCCCATCGCTGAGGCCGCCCCATCCACGGCAGCTCCCACCGCGGGAGGAAGCACCACCGCGGCTGCCTGAGGCCACACCGGCCCTTGAAGGGGTGCGCCAACGCCCCCGAGGGGCCACCGCTGGAGTCGCGGTGTACTTGCGGGGGCGTTCGCGGCCTCTCTTGGGCGGCGGTGAGCCTGGCCTCTTCTTGGGGGCCTTCCCCTTCTCCGCGGTGGAAAACTTCTTTGTTGGTGCCATGGACTCGCTGGCAAGACAATGGGATGGGAAGTTAGAAGGAGGAGCAAGCAGCGAGAAGACGGAGATGAGCAGGGGGCTCCGCCCCCTCTCCCATTTATAGCCGAAGGAAGGCCAACCGCCGGCCTCCCACGATCTCAAGTAATGATGGCTTTTTGTCGACGTGCGACACCTATGGGATCCCAAAGGACACCTTTACGATTCGGCGGGGGGAGATTTTACCCTGGTTCGGGCCGCTAATCAGCGTAAAACCCTATTCCTGCCTTGTTTTATTATCGGTGTTCTTGAGCCCAGGCTCCAGGAGCGCTCGTAGGGAACAGTACGTTCAAAGAGCAGCTATGCATGCAGAATGGGCCAGAAGATCATCCTCCCCTGTAGCAGTTGCCTTGGGCCTCCTTTTATATCACAAAGGGGTCACCACAGTGGCAAAATGTACACACATTGAGGTGTAAAGTAGCTACAGGGTCATCATACCTAACCCCTGACGGATTAGGATGAACGCATTTAATGCACCGTGAGGTGTCCGTCTAGGTGTCCTCACTTTCTTGGGGATGGAAAAAGGGGCCATCCCATCAGCACCGCTTAAGCTCTCCTCCACTGGCGCGTCGCCACGCACCCAATGAAGGACCCAGAATGTCGGGTTTGTTGCTGTGCCAGAGCGGTGGCACAACAACAAAATCTTGCCGGGTGATGAATCTTGCCGGGCGCCGAGCCTTGCCGGGCGCCGAATCTTGCCGGGCTTCGGAGGCCACCCCGGCAAGATCTTGCCGGGGAAGTTGGCCTTTGGATTCCAGCTCTTCTTATCTGCTGATCCTCAGATCATTGACTTGAGGATTTCTTTGGTGGCCTGAGTCAACCTCGAACTGTTCCCCGACAAGCCTTGCCGCGAGTGTGGCTACAACTGCCCATGCACAAGTACGGGGTACTAATGGCCCAATACATAGTACACCGACAGGAGCCCCCGGGCCTAGGCCACACACGAGTGCGAGGCGTTGTTGGGCTAGGCCCAAACAGTGCACGAGCACACGTGGCAGGGGATTAACTGCTCGTAAATATCCCGTTTACTGTGGCCCCCACTACGCGCGCTGAACGCGCGATGTGGGAAGTGTGCCTCAAAAGCTGCAACTGCAACGCGCCTGCAGAGGCGCATTCACATTGGGGAGTAAAAGAGGCGGCCCCGCTCCTTCCCCATAAAAAGGAGAAACCGTAGAGGCACAACCTATTTACCCCCCCTCCTCTTCTCAATCTGGCCGTCGCCATTGCTTTCCTTCTCTCGAGCTCAGAGCAAAGCTTTTCCTCATTCGCTCGTCGCCTCCATGCCCCCTTCATCTCCGGCTTCCGCCCTTGCAGTCGCCATGCCGCCCAAGACCAGCAAAGGCAAGGGCAAGGTGACGAAAGCCGATGTCCCGGAGAGCGAGCTGGTGAAGATGCGGAAGAAGTATGTCGTCTTTGCCCCGTCGCTTGATGCGGAAGCTTTGAAGAGGCGGTACCAGTGCATGTGGGCGAGGGAGACGCAGGCTCACCCCGCCACTCGCGTGATTCCAAGTTCTTGCTCCAAGAGTGGGTCAGACAGATATCCCTTTTTCGTCGCATACTTCTATTGTGGGCTCTATCCTCCATTTTCTGACTTCTTCAACGACATTATGTACACATACGGCTTCCATCTTCTTGATTTCACGCCGAATGCGGTATTGTGCATGTCCATCTTTGCTCACCTTTGTGAAAACTTTGCCGGAGTGGTTCCCAATACTGCCCTTTTCCGCCACAACTTTTTCCCTCCTATCCAAAAAGGAGAGGCCCTCTCTGGTTCTATCGCCTGGATTCCAAGGGCTTGGAATAAGGAAATATACCCAGAAGGGGTTTACCGTGAGAAGTGGGATGAATGGCGGGCTGAGTGGTGCTGGATCAAGGAAACAGATCCCCATCCGTTCTGTCTGCCTCGACAGTAGAAAGTGGTCCACGGCAGTGGCTGGAGCAGTCTTGCTACTGAAGATGAAAAACTCACAATCGCCACCACCAGGATTCTTCGCCTGAAAGCTGCCGGGCTAACAATGGAGATGATTGGCTTCGATTTTCTCCGCCGCCGCATTGCCCCCTTGCAGAATAAAGGAAGACCAGCTTGGGAATACCAAAACACAGCAGACATCATGAGACTGCGCCCCGGGTTGAACAACAATCTGACTGCTATGCAACTTGGCGCTCTCCGTCAAAAGCTGTTCTAGCGCGACAACAAGCATCGGTTGCCGGCAGGGATTGTCCCTCTGTGCAACAACTCTGCCCTGGGGTCAATTATCGCTACCATGCTACTGTTCAATGCCCACAGTCTCGACGCGACATGGGTTGAGCCATCCGAGGAAGAGGCACAGAAGTTCTTTGATAACTTGACGGAGAGGGCCGTCCGGGAAGAAGCAGACTTCATCCGAGCCACCACCGACGAGGAGGTGGCATACATCGCCACTAGGGCAGAGGAGGCAAATCTTGCCGCGAAGGCTGGCAGCGTTGGCTTCACAGAATGGGAAACCAATGACGTAGAGGTAGTGGTGGAGAAAAATCCTGCCGGGAAGAACAAAGCTGCCGGGGAACAGAGCAGCACAGCCGCTGAGAGCTCGTCCGATGAAGACGCGGCTGAAGAGGAACTGCAAGAAGAGCTCCCAGCCCCGAAGAAGACAAAGCGTGTTCTTCGAAAGGCTGCATCTGGCATCCCGGCAAGCCAACCTTCCTCGAGCAGCGAGGCTCCCGGCAAGAAAGCGGCCGACAAGACTGCGCCGCGGCAAGGGGTTTGACAGCAACCTGCGTGGCGTGCGAGACCCACATCAGCGGCGACTGCTGAGGCGGCAGGGGTGTCTCGCACTACAGCACTGGAAACTGAGGTGACGGAAACACGCCAACCCCCGGCGCTTGCGACAGCCAAACGACCTAGGACCCCTCCTCCGCCTCCCCACACAGACACTGCAACGGAGGTCGATTTCGACATCTCCGGCTTCAGTCCGGAGCAAGAAGAGGAAGAGTGAGTACCTTGCCACAGCCTTTATCTTCCAATCCTGGATCAATCTTATTGACTTGCTTGTATTGTCTCTGCAGTGATGCAGAAACCTTGATGGAGAGGATGGCAAAGAGGACAAAGACTTCTACAGGCGACGAGCCTCCGGCAGGCTTCGTGAGCGCGCCGAAAACTACTACCATCAGCCCGGATCTTAGTCCTCGACGCAGCCCCCAGCGTAAGTTCATTATTCTTTTCGGTTGGGGAATGCTGAGGTTCCTATCCTTGCCACTGATATCTTTGGGCTTGCAGGAGAAGGATGGCAACAAAGGGAGTTATCAGGAGATACCCTCATCGCGCCACCTCTGTCTACCACATCGCCCACAAGCGCGTCCCCGGCAAGTGATCACACTGACGAGCTTGTCTTGGTTGAGGAGGAGCCACCAACCATGGATGCTGGCATCTTACCCCCGGCAACCAAGGTTGCCGGGAGGGGCGAGGCCACCTCTCGACAGCCCGATGCAGGTAACCAATTGCCTCAGCGCGCTTGCTATCCTTTCCTTTATCTCTCTTTCTTCTGTCTTCTTGAACTTCGATCTTGATCTCATTCTGTTTCTCCCCCTTGTCCTTTAGAATTCCCTGAGATGGAAGACATGGACATCGACGCTGTCATCGAGGAGACCGCTAGGGATGTTGCCACCGAAGCCGACAAGATCGCTGCCAGCGAGGCCGCCATGGATGCCACCATAGAAGCCGATGGTGCTTTTGCCGAGGAGGCCGCCAAGACTACACAGGAGGAACCCGCCAAAGAGTCTACTGAAGAGGGCGGCAAGGAGGCTGGTGACCGCACTGACGGCATTCCTGCCGCAGGAGCGCCAGGCGCTACGCCGGCCACGGAGCCCCCTGCTACTGGTGAGGCGGTTGTTGAGGATCAACCGTCAACATCTGAAGTCCCCTCATCCAGCAAATATCTCAAAGTTGGCAAGAACCTATTTGTCAATTTGCCGGGGACGGCAAGCATTGGGGCACCGACTGAAAGGGAAGTCTTTGATGAAGAAATCATTGCCGCTGCTGGGCTCGAGGTTGTTGATGATCCAAGCGCTAGCTACCGGGCTCGAGGTTGTTGAGGATCAGCTCCTTCAGGCCATGGGCGAAAATTTTCGCAAGCTCCAGGCTCTTCACCGCGCCCGGAAAGAGAAAGCGGATTCCAGAATGGCAGTTGTCGAGGCGGCCGAAGCAGATTTTCAGAGGCGCGTCGAACAAATGCAAGTCTGGTACACTGAGGCCCTCCAAGAGTTGACTGCTGGCCGGGAACAAGTGAGCCAACAGTGGACAGAAATCCTCCTGAAACAATCTGACATGGAAAAGGCGCAAGAGGAAGCTACGCAAAGAATTGCTGCTGAAGACGCTCTCCTGATGGGGCATCGCATTGAGCTTGATGCTCACGAGGAAGACCTTGCCGCACATGAGCAGGCGCTCACCGCCAAGCTTCACAACAAAGATGAAGATATCGAGAAGATTGTCGCACGGCGGACCCAGGAGCTGGAGCAGAAACACAAAGAGACGCTCGAAGCTTTAACTGCAGATCACGCCGGCAAGCTCAAGGAGGCCGTCGATGCTGCCGAGGCTGCAGAGGCCGCCAAGAATGAGCTGAGTGACAAAGTAAAGAAACTGGAAGTGGATCTCAAAGAACACGGCAAGGAGCTCTCAATGCTCAAAGGTGATAGGGAAAAAACCCTCCACACCCTGGCGGAGAAGCAAGTCGCCATGTCTAACAAGACCAAGCAGCTCTCCTCAGCAATTGATGCTATTGCCATTCTGGAATTGAAGCTGACCACGTTGGAGAAGTCTCTCGGGGCCGGCAGGGCCCGCGAGAAGGCCCTGCTCAAAGATCTCCCGAAAGAGAGGAACCTGCTCAAGAGCGCTGCCGCCGCCCAAGTTGATTACAAAAAGGGGGTGAAAATCTAGACTGGACGTCTCATCGACGCTGCGGAGAAGCTCATGGCAGAACTGTCAACCATGGGCCTGTCAAATTTCAGGTATTCTTGCGAGGAAAGGATATCTTCAAGTGCCAGGTTGATGATGTTCTTCGAAAGCATCATTCATGCTTTGAGGTTGCTTCAGTCTAACCGGGCGACCCAATTGGCCAACGAGTCCCGCCGGCTTTGCTGGGCCGTCCTCCGCAAGGTACTTATCAAGGTAGCGCATAACAATCCTGCCATCGACCTCTCCAACGTGCTTGGCCACCTGCCAAAGGACGCAAATTTCGAGGCGCTTGAAGAGCTTGTCGCGCCTATCCTTGAGAAGGTGGATTCAATCAAAAGGATCGAAGGCCAGCGCAGAGATTAACTGCTCCACCTCTTCTTGCCATCGTCATTCCATGCCAAAGACAATGAAGTCTTAAGTTAGAACTGTGGCAACTTATTAATGTAATATAATTTGCTTATGTTTGGGTACATGCATGCTATCTCCCTTGTCTGATTCCTTTATGTATGGAGTTCATCCTACGCTTACTGAAAAACTTGCCGGCGCGCAACCTGCCGCAAGCGCTGGGTGCGGGACTTCAGCAGCCTGCTGGAGGCGCAGCGGCCGGGAAGACTCCTTGGCGTTCTCAGTGCAGCCACTTAAATTGCTGAGTGGACTTGAAACAAAATAAGGGCGCAACCGATTACAGCAAGGGTTCCTTCGCGTGCAGATTTTCCATACAAAAGTCTAAATCGTCCAAGGAAATAACTTTGCAATAAAGGAAACTTGTTCTAAGTTTTAGAACTTAGCTTTCTGTCGCTGTCCTTCCTCCGGCAAGCGTCAATTCTGAACGTCGCCAACTGGTACCCATATCTCCCTCCCCCCCGGCAAATGTGCATGCGAGGAATCCTTCTGTCTTTTGAGAAAAAGAAAGAAGAGAAAATAAAGATATGAAACCTTGGCGGTTCGTTAGAACTTACCGGGAGTAAGTGCCATACAACATCTTAGACACACATGCATATATATATGAACATGGAAATCAATAAGGAAATGCACAACACTTAAATTTATTCATCTGTGCTCAGGGTCTGCGCCTGGCTTTGTACAAAGGATTACATGCCTTGCTAGCAAGACTTGTACAAAAGGGTGGTTCCCGGGGGCCCCCGGCAACCGCGCCTTATGGGTAGAACTTGCGAAGATGTTCGATATTCCAGGAATTGCTCACTGGAACGCCATCTTCGGTCTCCAGGCGGACAGTGCCGGGCCTGGTGACTTGTACTACCCGATAAGGGCCTTCCCACTTCGGCGTCAACTTGTTTGAATTCTTGGCGGACTGAATCCGTCGAAGAACAAGGTCGCCTTCCTCAAGGCTTCGGGCATGAACTTTGCGGCTATGGTAGCGGCGCAAAGCTTGCTGGTAGCATGCAGCTCGCACAGCAGCCTGAAGACGATCCTCCTCAAGGAGCACAGTGTCATCTTGCCGCAACTGCTCTTGCTCAAGCTCATCATAAGCGAGCACTCGAGGTGATCCGTACGTGAGTTCCATGGGGAGAACTGCTTCCGCTCCGTAGACCAGAGCGAAGGGTGTCTGGCCGGTGGCTCGATTTGGTGTCGTTCTGATTGACCAAAGAACCGCCGGCAACTCATCAATCCAGCGTCTTCCGCACTTTTTCAGCCTGTCAAAGGTTCTGGTCCTGAGACCTCGCAGCACTTCAGCATTGTCCCTCTCCGCTTGGCCATTGCTTCTCGGGTGAGCAACAGAGGCAAAACAAATTTTGCTGCGAAGGTCTTGGACGTACTGCATGAAGGTGCGACTTGTGAATTGCATGCCGTTGTCGGTGATGATCCTGTTGGGTATACCGAAACGGCAAACTATCCCTTTAAAGAACTTGACGGCTGATTGTGCTGTCACCTTCCTCACTGCTTCCACCTCCGGCCACTTTGTGAACTTGTCGATAGCAACATACAAGTACTCAAAGCCCCCGGTAGCACGGGGGAAAGGGCCCAGTATGTCGAGCCCCCAGACCGAGA
Source organism: Thinopyrum elongatum (assembly GCA_011799875.1). Lineage (NCBI taxonomy): Eukaryota > Viridiplantae > Streptophyta > Magnoliopsida > Poales > Poaceae > Thinopyrum > Thinopyrum elongatum. Next base: position 233,809,854 of record CM022299.1, read on the forward strand.
ATGGCTAGGAGAGAGGGATTGTCTGAAGAGCTTGAGCTGGTTGATGTGATTTCTTCGAATGAAACTGGCATGCTTCACACTTAGTTACTAGTGCAGTCGCATCCTGGAGAGCGGTGGGCCAAAAGAAACCTTGCCGGAATGCTTTCCCGACAAGTGCTCTTGATCCTATGTGAGAGCCACATATGCCTCCATATATTTCTGCCAATAGCTCTAGTCCATCCTCCTGAGGAATGCACTTCAAGTTCACACCATTTGGTCTCTTTCTGTACAGGACGTCATCGACGAACTTGTACATAACAGACCGACGGGCTACTCTTTCCGCTTCTTCCTGTTCCTCCGGGAGTTCTCCTGTTTGAAGGAAATGGACAATGTGCTATGCCCATGCTGGAGCCTGGGGCTCGACAGCTAGGACTAAAGGCATCTCCTCTGCTGGGGGAACGTTTGTCTCGACGGCAAGGGCCTGAGCCCCTGCTGGAGCCTGTTGTTCCCCGGCAGGCATGCCGTTGATCCTGGCAACTTCCTTGCCGGCGGCTCCCGGGAGCTCTGTCGGGAAGTACTGACCAGAATTCAACTTTCTTCTCTTTTCTTGCCGCATTGATGGCGCCACGGATGGTTGAATCAAATGGAGCACAAAAGTTCCTGGTTCCACAGGCAACTTGAGAGTGGCGCGCTTTGACAGGTCGTCAGCAATACTGTTCTCGGCACGGGGGATGTGCTTCATTTGTAGACCGTCAAAGTGCTCTTCCATTTTTCTCACTTCATCCACGTAGGCTTGCATCAATGGACTCTGATAACTCTTGTTAACTTGCCTGACGACAAGCTGCGAATCACCTCTGATGACGAGCTTCTTGATACCAAGGTCTGCCGCGATCCTGAGACCGGCAAGCAAACCCTCGTACTCTGCAGTGTTGTTCGTCGAACTCTCCCGGGGAAAATGCATTTGGACTACGTACTTGAGGTGCTCTCCGGTGGGTGCGACAAGCAGCACGCCAGCACCGGCCCCTTGCAGCGAAAAAGCCCCGTCAAAGTACATAACCCATTGCTGGTCAATTTCCTTGCCGGGGAGAATTGTTTCTTGGACCTCCTCGTCTGGCGTTGGGGTCCATTCCGCAATGAACTCTGCCAAGGCCCTGCTCTGAATTGTCGAAGTGCTTTCAAACTTGAGACCAAAGCTCGACAACTCCAACGCCCACTCCACAATCCTGCCGGTTGCTTCTGGATTTCGCAAAATCCGTTGTAACGGAAAGCGAGTGACGACGGTGATTTCATGTGCTTGAAAATAATGGCGCAGCTTCCTCGAGGCCATAAGGAGGCCGAAAAGCAACTTCTGCATGCCAGAATATCTTGACCTAGCTCCTTGTAAAAGAGAGCTAACAAAATAAACTGGGCGCTGCACCACCTTTTTCTTCTGCAATGATTCTTCTGACTGCACAAATCTTGTCTTGCCGGGATCAACCCTTGCCGAGGAAGATCCTGCCGTGTCACCTGATGGTCCTGCCGCTGGTGTTGCTTCCTCATCAGCTTCTCTCTGCGCTACTAACGCAGCACTAACCACTTGATTTGTTGCTGCCAAATATAGCAGCAACGGCTCTCGTGGTTTAGGTGCGACTAGTGTCGGCGAAGAAGAAAGGTATTTCTTCAAATCTTGCAGCGCAGCCTCCGCCTCCGGAGTCCATTTCATCGGACCTGCCTTCTTCAAAATTTTGAAAAAGGGCAGGGCGCGCTCAGCAGATTTGGAAATAAATCTGCTTAGAGCAGCAACACAGCCGGCAAGACGACGGACATCCTTGACGCGTCTTGGCGCTTCAATCTGCTTAATAGCTTTGATCTTGTCGGGGTTCGCTTCGATTCCCCGACAAGATACAAAGAATCCGAGGAGCTTGCCGAAAGGAACACCGAACACGCACTTCTCAGGATTGAGCTTTAAGTTGATCTTGCGCAGATTTGCAAATGTTTCTTCTAAATCTTGTATGAGCGTCGCTTTGTCCTTGGTTTTGACCACTATGTCATCCATATATGCCTCTATATTTCTATGGAGCTGAGGCTCAAAACCAATTTGGACCGCTCTCGCAAATGTAGAACCAGCACTTTTCAACCCGAAAGGCATTCGTATAAAACAATACGTACCACATGGGGTGATAAATGCGGTCTTTTCTTCATCTTCTTTTGCCATGAAGATCTGATGATACCCTGAGTAGGCATCAAGGAAGGACAGGAGATCACAACCAGCGGTGGAATCCACAATCTGGTCGATGCGCGGCAAGGGAAAGGGATCTTTTGGACAGGCTTTATTGATATCTGTATAATCGATACACAGCCTCCATTTCCCATTCGCCTTGCGCACAACAACCGGATTGGCCAACCAGGTTGGGTGAAGCACTCCTCTGACCAATCCTGCCGCCTCCAGCTTTCTGATTTCCTCGGCAATGAATTCTTGCCGCTCCAAGGCTTGCTTCTTGACCCTCTACTTGACGGGCCGCGCGTGAGGACAGAAAGCAAGGTGGTGCTCAATTACCTCCCTGGGAACACCGGGGATGTCAGACGGTTGCCATGCAAACACGTCGACATTCGCCCGCAGGAAGGCAACGAGCGCGCTTTCCTATTTGTCATCTAGGGTGGAACTTATGGTGAAAGCTCCTCCCGTTCCGTCCTCCCTGACGGGCACCTTCTTGGTCTCAGGTGGAGCAGCCTTGGATTTCTTGTTCTTGCCGGTGGAACTCTCTGGTGCATCCTCAACGGAAGCGCAGCACTCCAAGGAGGTGCGCTTGCCGGAGTACGCGCCAAGATTCTTGCCGGTCTTCTTCTTCCCCCCGGGAGTTCCAGCGGTAGGAGCAGATGCCTTGACGGCAGGTGCTGCAACTGCTTCCCGGTAGAGTTGGTTGGCACAGATGAGCGCATCCTTCTTATCGGAATGGATAGTAATGACACTCAACGGCCCGGGCATCTTCAAAACATTATATGCGTAGTGTGATGCCGCCATGAACTTAGCCAATGCTGGCCGACCAAGGATCCCATTGTATGACATAGGGATCTTGGCGACATCAAACACTACCTTCTCGGTCCTGTAGTTGAGCTCGCTACCAAATGTCACCGGTAGCGTAATGTTGCCCTTTGGCTGGGTTCTTCCTGGATTGACCCCTTGAAACGTGCCCATTTCTTCGAGATCTTCATCAGGAATTTGAAGCCTCTTGAGCACATCTGGTGAGATTAGGTTCAGCCCGGCCCCACCGTCAACAAGCATTTTCGTCACCTTGAGGTTGCGGATTGTTGGTGAGACCAACAATGGCAAGCACCCGACCGCAGTTGTGCGATCAGGGTGATCCTCGGCGTCGAAAATGATAGGCGTGTTGGACCACTCCAGGGGCTTACATGCATCTGGTGACGGCTGTGTTGCATTGACTTCTCTCACCCACTGTTTAAGTCAACGGTGGGAAGAATGCAGTGAGGCGCCCCCATCGATACACATAGCCTCTATAGCTTTCTGGAATTCTTGCTCACTGGACTCATCGTCTTCTTCGTCATCATCTTCTTCCTTGTCTCGGCCTCGAGCAGGCCTCTCCCTCTGTTGCTTGGCCTTGCCGCGGCGGCCCCCTCGGCCACCGCACTTCTTGCCGGATCCGTCAGCACCGTCATGGGCCTTCTCCTTATCTCGCCTTTCATACTCAGCCCTCTGTTTCTCGGCAAGCTGTTCAACTTGCCGGCAGTTTTGGAGATCGTGGCCCTTGGTGCGATGGATCTTGCAATACTGCTTGCCGGAGCTTTCTGACTTGTTGGCCGCCGCCAAGGCCTGACAGGATGAGCACCCGGCAAGTTCCTTGCCGGGGTCGTCAACCCTGGCCTTCTTGGCGGCACCGGGGTTGCCGGATTCCTCGATAGCAAGCACGGCCTTGCCTCTATGTTTCTTGTTCCGCCGCCGGCCTTTCCTTGACGGGGTCGCAGCGTCTTCATCTTCCGATTCGCCCCCGCACCAATAGCCTCGCCAGGGAGTTTCCTCCCCTCTTCAGCTCGAGCGCATTTGTCAGCCAAAGCGTAAAGCTCGGCGATACTCCTGGCTTTGTTCATTGCCAGCTCTTCCCGCATTTTGCGGTTACGCACGTTCTGATGAAACGCGCTAACAACAGTGGCAGGGTGAACGTCAGGAATATTGTACTGCACCCAGCTGAATCTCTGGATAAACTTGCGCAGGGATTCGCCCTCCTTCTGAGGGATGATATGCAAATCACTCTCTTGGCCAGGAGCTTGGTGGCCTCCAACAAAGGCGCCAACAAACTGATGGCACATATCTGACCAAGAAGAAATAGAATTCTCCGGCAGATGCATCAACCACGACCTGACGTTGGGTTTGAGCACCAACGGGAAGTAGTTGGCAAGTATCTTGTCATCTCGGCCCCCGGCAGCCTGCACCGCAATGGTGTAAATGCTCAGGAACTCCGAGGGATGAGTCTTGCCGTCATATTTCTCCGGGACCTCTGGCTTGAAGGTTTGGGAATTAGGCAACTGGACTTGCCGCAGCTCACGGGTAAACGCTGGAGTCCCTACCTCGTAAGGCAAGTCTCCTGCGTCCCCCGACGCAGGCTCGTCGACAACCGGCCCTGCGCGCTTATCAGACTGATAGCGCGCTTCCCGTCGCCGCTCGATGGTAGTTCGAGCGTCCTCTTTGCCTCGTTCCTGGAGAACTTGACGCTGGTCGCGGCGCATCCGTGGATCGGACGACGCCGTGGAATCCTCATCATGGCGATCGACCTGCTGAGTTGTCGCCCGCCGCTGGTGTCGCGGAGGGGAGTGCATCGTGGTTGCACCACCTCCGGTTTTCTCCACATCGGCTCGCACCGGATCGATGGGCCTTCACTGTGAGGGCCCTGCCTCTTGTAGTCCATCTTTTTTAGTGAAGCCGATAAGGCTCCGGATAGTAGCTCGCCACTCCTCCATCTTCTCCGGAGCAGGGGGGAAATCGAGGAGCAGCTGCGCATGTGCCAAGGCTTCCGCTGGTGTAGGCGGCGGCGACAGGTGCGAGGTACGTGAGGTGCTCTGACTCCTAGCCATGTTAGAAGGAGCACCATCACGGTCACGCGACCGCGCACCACCTCCGCCGGTAGCTCGGTGTGCATGCTGGGCCCGCGCATCTTGGGATCGATGCGCAGAAATCTTTTCATGGGGACGCCCTGAACCACCAGCGCCATGACGTCACTCGTCGTGCACGACCTGGGTAGGCCGTGACGCTTGCGCCGGTGCGGGAGCTCCAGAAGGCATCCTCCGATCTCTGGAATTCGTTGTGCCACCCGTAGGCAACACAGCTCCGTCTCTGGATCCAGCGGCGTGTGGGTTGCTGCTGCCACTGCGAACGATGCCGCTCGCCTGGCTTGGATCACCGGAACGCCGTGGAGGCTCTAATCCTCTTCCTTCTGCACCCACGCCATCGCCCGTATGCGAAGGCACAGGCAAAACGGACGTGGATGGTTGTGCCGTTGCAGCGCTCTTCTTCTTGGGTGGCATGATGACGACGATGATGAAGAAACTAAGGCGCCGATCACTAGATCAGGTTCACACACCCTACAATCCCCCTACCTGGTGCGCCAAAGATGTCGGCGTGCGACACCTATGGGATCCCAAAGGACCCCTTTACGATTAGGCGGGGGGAGAGGTATGCGCAAAGAGCAGAACCAACGATCGACGCGGGGAGATTTTACCCAGGTTCGGGCCGCTAATCAGCATAAAACCCTACTCCTGCCTTGTTTTATTATCGGTGTTCTTGAGCCCAGGCTCCAGGAGCGCTCGCAGTGAACAGTATGTTCAAAGAACAGCTACGCATGCAGAATGGGCCAGAAGATCGTCCTCCCCTGTAGCAGCTGCCTTGGGCCTCCTTTTATATCACAAAGGGGTCACCACAGTGGCAAAATGTACATACATTGAGGTGTAAAGTAGCTACAGGGTCATCATACCTAACCCCTGACGGATTAGGACGAACGTATTTAATGCTCCGTGAGGTGTCCGTCTAGGTGTCCTCACTTTCTTTGGGATGGAAAAAGGGGCCATCCCATCAGCACCGCTTAAGCTCTCCTCCACTGGCGCGTCGCCACGCACCCAATGAAGGACCCAGAATGTCGGGTTTGTTGCTGTGCCAGAGCGGTGGCACAGCAACAAAATCTTGCCGGGTGATGAATCTTGCCGGGCACCGAGCCTTGCCGGGCGCCGAATCTTGCCGGGCTTCACAGGCCACCCCGGCAAGATCTTGCCGGGGAAGCTGGCCTTTGGATTCCAGCTCTTCTTATCTGCTGGTCCTCAGATCTTTGACTTGAGGATTTCTTTGGTGGCCTGAGTCAACCTCGAACTGTTCCCCGACAAGCCTTGCCGCGAGTATGGCTACAACTGCTCGTGCACAAGTACGGGGTACTAATGGCCCAATACTTAGTACACCGACACTTTTCTACATGCAACAGGCAGTTGTCAAGTCAGATGGTTGCCGAGGCAGCGTGGGGAAGCGGAGATGCCCATGCCCCATCAGGCGCCACGCGTCAACTCGGTCTGCAGGCGATTGGGGCCCACGGCGCTTCACCCTTGCCCTTTTGCTTCGCCCCGAAGCCAAGTCTGAGCGTGCCTTGGGCTCGGGGGCTACTGTTGGTGTTCTGGGAACCAGGGTACCCAGACTTGCCTGCCTGCGGCCCACGGCATGGCCCCATCGACGGCCTGGTATGGCCCATCTTTAGCATCGGCGAGACTAGACCCTCGCGAGGGGCCAAGCCTCACGAGGCGGACGACGCCAAGACCTCCGGAGGGAGCGGCCTCCCTAGGCTGGCTCCTTAGGAGCGGAGATTCCTATGCAAGCACCCATCTCATGAGGTTCGGGTGACGCAAGCCATGACGACCAAGGCCAGGCAGGCGCCAGCGGGCGCAGTGTAGCAGGTTTCCTCTTTTGTGCTAAGGAGGCAAGCGTAGGCGCGGAGTCCCGTGGAATCACCCAAAGGTTTCCATTCCCGTGCAACGAGACCAAGACCGCCAGGACGGCAAGACGGATGTCATCGCCGAGCCCACCACGACGTCATGACCAGAAGCTTTGCAGGCGAAGACCACCTTTCGTCAGGATAAGATGTACTACTTGTCCCCCTTCAAAATTGGCCGTTGTGGGATCCCTTCCCGCCTACATTTTGGAGGAAGAGGACCAAGGCGACTATATATAGGTTAGCCACCACTGTAGGAAGGAGGGGGAATCCTCAGCTCAAACCCACACAAGAACAGACCTCGTGAGGTTGTTCTTCCTCTGTACTAGTTCATCCTCAGCCCCTCGCGAGGCTAATCCACCCCAAAGCAGGAGTAGGGTCTTACACCGCAAGGTGGCCCGAACCTGGGTAAACTGCCGTGTCTCCTTCCTTTCCTGTTCATCAAGCTAGGCCGTGAGAGCGACAAATCTGTTGGGTGGAGAGGTCGAGTTCTTCGCACATGCCCCAGAGTTCAAACCTTTCTTGGGTCAGCGAAGCCCTGAATCCGACAGTCGCCCTTGCCGACGATGTGGCTGCGCTCGTAGTTGGAGAAGGCGGAGTTGATGGTGATGATGACGACAGCGATGCTGGCGGTGGCGCATCTCGCTAGGCCTGTATTTCCCTGTTTTCCTGTCAAGACTTTGAACGTGACACCGCGGGGATGCGAAAGCATTTTTTGGAAGAATCTTTCCTGCGATGTATTAAGTGGTATTTGCAATTCCCTGTGGTCATCCTTCTTTTATTTATCGTGCACTCCCAACCCCAGAGTTCGGGCGAACGTCGTTGCCGTGCCTGGTCGGCATGCCTGGTTCAATGCCCAGGAGGGGTCAGGGTATGCGCGCCCGCTAGTTCGCTTGACAGCACCTCGCGAGGATTCAGAGTGGTGCGCGCGCGAGCAAGGCCACGGCTGCTGCGGCCTGGGCCCTCAGGGCATTGGCCCCGGCTGCTCTGGCCTGGGCCCTTAGGCCATTTTTAGCATCGGCGTGCGCACCATGCCCAGCCCCCACTCGCGTGGAGCGGTGGAGCGAACCATGGACGTCCGCCATCTTCCGCAAAAACGGAGACGAAACAAAGGAAAAACAGCTATGAGAATGAAGAACCAGGAACACCCCCCTTTTTCCAATAACACACAAAAGCTGCAAGTTTATTCCAAAAACAGCAGATTCGGCTACAAGAGAAGGCAAGGAAAACGGCCGCATTCGGCGCCTACACTAGTCTTCTAGTCTAACCCCCAGCGCGGGGCATGGGGCTTCTACTAGGCGTGGGCATAGGCATTGGGGGGTAGTGTTGTCCGCCAGCGCGGAGCATGTGGCTTCCACTGGGACGTGGGTGGGAGCCCCCTTGAGGCTCAGGGGCAGCGCTCAGGAAACTCCGGGGCATGTACAGCCCCACTCATTATTACGTGAGAGTGTCACGAGCGGAGACTTGAGGCATGCTTCTTATCCCCTGGGCGGGGACCCCGCCCCACGCATACCCCAACCACCGTTGGGGCGTCAAGAAACCAGGACAGGACCAAGGGGTAAGGGGCTACGCGGGCGGTGGTCAGGTGGCCATAGGCCCTTGAACGGGGAAGAGCTCGCCGGCGCCTTCCCCGGCGGAGGACCCACTTCTGGATGGCGCGCGCCACCATAGTGGTGGCGCCCTGCGCCTCACGATGCGGGGGGAGCTCTGGCGTCGGGCTTCCCCCGCGCGACCTCCTGGTGCGACCTGCCTGCCTAGGGTGGGGCCAACGTCCGAAGGTGCACCAAATGTCGGATGCAGGGCTCCGCAGACCCAAGGAAGGTTCGAACTCTGGGGCGTGTGCGAAGAACTCAACCTATCCAACCAACCAACACGTCGCCCTACATCCTAGCTCGATGGATCAAGGAAGGAGATGGACACCGCAATTTACCCAGGTTCGGGCCACCTTGCGGTGTAAGACCGTACTCCTGCTTTGTGGTGGATTTGCCTCACGAGGGGCTGGGGATGAACTAGTACAAGGGAAGAACAACCTCGCGAGGTCTGCTCTGGGGTGAGGGTGAGTCATCCTTGGGTTCGATCCACCCTCTCTATGGTGGTGGCTAGCCTATACTTATAGCGGCCTCGGTCCTCTTCCTCCAAAACGAAGGCGGGAAGGGATCCCACAATGGCCAATTTGAAAGGGGACAAGTAGTACATCTTATGCTAACAAAAGGTGGTCTTCGCCTGCAAAGTTTCTGGTCGTGACGCCGCGATGGGCTCGGCGATGACATCCGTCCCGCCGTCCTGGCGGTCTTGGCTCGTTGCACTGGAATGGAAACCTTTGCCTGATTCCTCGAGAATCCACGCATACGCTTGCCTCCTTAGCACCAAAGAGGAAACTTGCTCCTCTGCGCCTGCTGGCGCCCGCCTGGCCTTGGTCGTCATGGCTTGCATCACCGCAACCTCGTGAGGTTGGATACCTGCATAGAAATCTCCGCTCCTCAGGTGGCAGCCTGGGGAGGCCGCTCCCTCAGGAGGTCTTGGCGCTGTCTGCCTCGCGAGGCTTGGCCCCTCGCGAGGGTCTTGTCTTGTTGGTGTTGAAGTTGGGCCGTACCAGGCCGTCGATGGAGCCACGCCATGGGCCGTAGGCAGGCAAGTCTGGGTACCCTGGTTCCCAGAATGCCGACACCCGAAGGACGCAGTCTGACAAGATCGAGAGGGGCGGGGGCGAAGATGACGGACGGAGAGAGCGGCTAGGCGATGCCCTGTTCACCACCGCCAGGACCAGCGGAACGCGGCAGGAGGGTCACCGGCAGGGAAGATGAAGCTGGAGTCCACAGGAAAGCCTGTCGGGGTCCGGCTGGAGGAGGCGGAGACGTCCGCACCCACGCCCCGGCAAATCGCTCTGTCGGGGAGAAGACCAGGTGTAGATGATGGTGCCGCCGACGCCTTGCTGACGGTGATGGTGTGTCCGGTGCTCAATTGGAGTCCGAGCTGCCGTCCTCCCGCTCGGTGTCGTCGTCATCGCCGTCACTGCCCTCTTCGTCGCTGTCGCTTGAGGAGGAGCTTTTGTCGTCGGTCGAGCTCTCCGTGCAGCACCCTAAGCGAGCACCCGAACGCCCGAAGACCTTGAAGGAGAGCAGATTGGCCTCCATTAACTTGAAATGGAGAACGTGCCCCGCCGCCAAGCTTTGGGCACGAGCAAAAGTTTTCCAGCCATGCCGGAGAAGCATGACATGAGGCACGAGTAACTCTACATCCTCCCGCATGCTGCCATTACAACAACCCCTCACGTGCAGCCTCAATCCTGGCGGCTGTTCTACCTCCATTACCCTTGCGAATGGGGTGGGGAGCCACAGACGGCTGCGCGGTGGCCCGTTCAGTTTGACGATGAACTCCAACGACTGGTCCCCGATGTGGCCTTCCATTGGGGCCAAAGCGGCTGGGGGAGGAGCGACCAGGGCACCACCACATCCTCCTCGGCCCCAAGCGCCACGACGGCCACGCCCACTCCCTGCAGCGCCACCTTGTGCGCTAGATTCTACCCCTGCATCCCCAGCAGGGGGAGGGAGGCGCTGCAGAGAAGAGACCCTTGTCGCCACCGCTGGAGCACAACCACGTCCTCTTCCCCTCACCATGGTGGAAGAAAGCACAAGTAGAAGAAGGAGGAGATGTGTGTGGGTGAGCCCTTCGCCCTGTCGGTGCAATAGACCCTGGGTCCATTGCACGGACTGTGCACAGGCCAGAGACAAGATTACAAGACCAAGATCAGACCAAACAAGGAGGATCAATTCCTTTGAAGGATCCAAGTGCAAGTTGAGAAGGCCAAGGTGAGCCAGAGGAACGAGGCATCGCTAAGGGAAGGACCTACCTTGCCGGGCAGGCGAGCCCGGCAGGGTTGGGTTTTGCCCCGGAAGCAAGCTCCTAGAATGTCCCGGCAGGCCAGCCGGGGCTGGTGGAGGCAAGCCACTCCACTGCTCCACCTCACAAGCAACGCAAGTCATTAATCAAAGTGGTGTCGAGCTCCAAGGTGACTAAGTGGCTGCTTTCTGCCACATGGCAGCCACTTCCTACAGGAAACACCTCCATATGACACCCATCCTAAGACGTGTCGAGCGAGCAGGCGCGAAGCTGGCAAAACAGCCCGGCAGGGCCTGCCGGGCGAGCTGTGATGTGACACTGAGCGGCACATTTAATGCGCTCTGTCAGCCTGCAGAGTTAGATATGATAGCACTGTTAGCTATCTAATCAGTACGCAAAGACTGATTTGCCACTGTGGTGACCCCTTAATCTATAAAAGGAGGGCCATGTCAACAATAGAAAGGGTTGGACCCTCGCATATCCATAAGCGCGTAGCTCTCTCGCCCCCAGAGCAACCTCGCCGGGCGAGTGTGCTACGTTCACCACCATTATCCACCATCAATCCACCAAAGCAGGAGTAGGGTTTTACGCCTCACGGCGGCCCAAACCTGGGTAAAGATTGCCCGTGTGATCTCTGCCGTGCTGCGCGATGCTTCTCCGCTCTTTGTGCAACGTGCCCATCCCCCCGCCGAACCAAAAGGGGCTCATGGCCCCATAGGTGGCCGTGGTTTCCCACGACATCTTTGGCGCGCCAAGTAGGGGGATCACTTGCGCGAAACCGAGAGCGTACGCTGCGCATCATCTTCATCGACATTTTCGTCGTCGACGGCGTCATTGACTATGGCGCCCAAGAGGAAGCCCGGAGCTGCAAATTACCCGTCCACCTCGAAGGCTCCGCCACCCGCGACTGCCGACGTCATAGGGAGTGCGGGGGCTCATGAGGGTGTGGATGCTGCGGGGGACGTGGTCGGTGCAGGCGGCGCCGTCACCACCTCCCCCGCGGCTGAAGCAGGAATGGGAGGTACCGGGGAAGGACAGCATTAGCAACATCCCGACGGCCATGCTCCACGAGTTACGGATGGAGGGATCATTCCGCCTGAACCCCTTCTCCTCACCAACAGGCACAACCGCAGTGATGACGCTCGTTCTGGGGCGAATTGCAACCCTCCGGCCGCCCCCGCTGCGAGCGCGACCGCAGGGCACGCGCCACCCCCGGGGCGGGCTTACCCAGCTACTGTGCCCAATGGAGCCGCTGGCCCTCAGGTGCCTCCGCCGCGTCATCATGCCGTCCAAAAGGCTGGTTCGCAGCAGCAAGGGCGCGGCCCGGTCGCCACTGGCAACGTCAGGAGCCGAGCGATGCTACGATCTACATCGTCATCACCTATGCCAAGCACTGCGTCAGATGCCATGGCGCGAGCCGAACTGCTGTTGAGATTTCCACCGGCGGCAGACCAGATGGATGAGTGGCGAGCCACCATCCAAAGTTTGATTGGTTTTGCCGAGGCGGAAGGATCACAGCGGGCCGAACCGCCACGGCCTTCCCAGGCAGCAACGGCGGCTCGTGCGGCTGGTCGTGCGGGAGGGGCCACCCTCATGGTGCAATCCCCACCACGGCAAGCCGCCCGAGAGCCGCAAAACCAAGTAGCCGATGATGTCTCAATGGCCTCGTCAGACCCTCGAGCGCGTCAAGGCTGACAGCGTGCCCCAGAGGGCAGGCGAAGGGAAGGCACGTGCGTCATCGATGAGCAGCGCCACGACAACCCTCGCCGGCCCAATGGGTGCGATGGCCTCGACGCCCAATGGGTGCGGCTGGTCGTGCGGGAGGGGCCACCCTCATGGTGCAATCCCCACCACGGCAAGCCGCCCGAGAGCCGCAAAACCAAGTAGCCGATGACGTCTCAATGGCCTCGTCAGACCCTCGAGCGCGTCAAGGCTGACAGCGTGCCCCAGAGGGCAGGCGAAGGGAAGGCACGTGCGTCATCGATGAGCAGCGCCACGACAACCCTCGCCGGCCTAATGGGTGCGATGGCCTTGACGTCGATGAGCCCGCGCTCGGAGATGGCGGGTGCCTGCCTTTCGAGGTTGGGTGCCCTGCCTTCACCCGTGAGCTGCGGCAAGTTCGTTGGCCGTCCACTCGCACGTTCAAGCCAGAGATACCCGAGAAGTATGATGGGAGACTAAACCCGGCAGAGTTCTTAAGCATCTACACCATCGCTGTTCAAGCTACCGGGGAAAGAGATGAGAAGGTGTTCACCAACTACTTCCCTTTGGCCCTCAAGTCAAATGTGAGGTCTTGGCTGATGCACCTGCCAGAGAACTCCATTTCGACCAGGGCTGACCTGTGCCACGAGTTCATTGGTGCCTTCACGGGCGGCCATCAAGAACCTGGGCGGCCCAGCGACTTGCAGCTCCTCCGGCAGAAAGAAGGAGAAACTGTACAGAAGTACTTGTAGAGATTCAGTCGAGTCCGCAGAAATATCCCAGATATCCACCCAGCTGCCGTGATAGCTGCCTTCCAATCCAATATGCGCGACCGTAGGATACGTTCCAAGATGAACGTTCGGTTGCCCAAGACTGTGAAGGAGCTCTACACTTTGGTGGACAAATGTGCTCGGGTGGAGGAGGGGAGGAAACTTCCTGGAGAGGAAGATTGCATCGACATCGACTCAGAAGATGACGACGAAACCATCAACAAGAAGAAGAAGAACAAAAAGCACAACAAGAAGTGCAAGGATAAGACTGTGATGACTGTTGAGGGGTGAGGCATGCCTAGTACTGGCAAGAAGGCCAAGGCTGAAGCCCCCAGCAAGGAGGCTACCGCATGCACTGACTACCGGGAGGCGGCGGCTGCCGAGAAAGCTGGGAAAAGTGATGGGCCGTACTGTAAGATTCATCGGACCAAGGGCCATGATCTCCAGGAGTGTCATCAGGTTGAGCAGCTCATCAAGAGGCAGAAGGCTAAGTATGAGAAGCGCGATAAGGAATATTGTCAGAATGGAGCTGGCGGGAAGGGCCCGGGTGGTGAAGCAAATCGCCCCGGCAAGGCTCCTCGGAACCAAGGGAAACCCGCCAAAGGCTGAGAGAAGGAGGATTGCAGTAATGAGAGTGATGGATGGAATGCAGAGGAAACCAGCGAGCAGGAGTTCCAAAAGGCCATTGACGCCCTGTGCATTGACGGGGGTGTATCTTTGCACTCCTCTCACTGCCAACTTAAACAGTGGGCGTGTGAAGTCAATGCCATGGAACCAGCGGCAGATTCTCGGAAGCCGCTCAAGTGGTCATGCATGCCCATCATCTTTGATGAAGATGACCACCCCGACCGCATTACTGCGGTAGGGTGCTTGCTGTTGTTGGTCTCACCAACAATTCGCAACCTCAAGGTCACAAAGATGCTGGTTGACAGCGGGGCCGGGTTGAATCTTATTTCACCAAAGGTTATCAGCAAACTCCAGATAGTAGAGGAAGAACTTAAGGCCACAGGCATGTTTCAAGGAGTCAATCCTGGTAGGAGCCGTCCTAAGGGAAAGGTTATGTTGCCAGTAACATTTGGAGGAGAGTTGAACTACAGGACTGAGAAAGTTGTGTTCGATGTGGTTGACCTCCCCCTGCCGTACAACGAGATCCTTGGGCACCCGGCCCTAGCCAAATTCATGGCAGCATCCCACTATGCCTACAACACCTTGAAGATGCCAGGGCCGATGGGCGTCATTTCCGTTCCGTCGGACAAGAAAGACGCAATTATTTGCGTGGATAAGATGTACCGGGATGCGGTCGCGGCAGAGGTCGCGGAAGCCACAGTTCCCGCCAAGGAAAAGCATAGCAGAGGCACTGGCAAGGAATCCTGGAAGCGTTCCTCTGTGGAATGTGCTGCGCCCATTGATGACACACCAGAGAGTTCCAACAGCAAGAAATCCAAGGCTGCTCCACCCCAAGTGAAAAAGGTCATGGTAGGGCTGGGTGGTGCTGATGGTACTTTCACTATCAGCGCCACCCTTGATGACAAATAGGAAAGCGTGTTCGTTGCCTTCCTGCGGGCGAATATCGATGTGTTTGCCTGGCAACCATCTGATATCCCCGGTGTTCCCAGGGAGGTAATCGAGCACCACCTTGCTGTCTGCCCACATGCCCGGCCCGTCAAGCAGAAGGTTCGGAAGCAGGCCTTGGAGCGGCAGCAGTTTATTGCCGAGGAAATCAAGAAACTTGAAGCAGCTGGTTTGGTCAGAGGAGTACTGCATCCAACATGGTTGGCAAACCTAGTGGTTGCGTGCAAGGGTAATGGAAAATGGAGGCTTTCATAGATTTTACGGATCTGAACAAGGCATGCCCAAAGGACCCATTTCCCTTGCCGCGCATCGACCAGATCGTGGATTCTACTTCAGGATGTGAGTTGCTCTCTTTTCTGGATGCATACTCTGGATACCATCAGATTTTTATGTCCAAGGAAGACAAAGAAAAGACCTCATTCTTCACTCCATGCGGCACGCACTGCTTTGTGCGCATGCCTTTCGGGTTGAAGAGTGCTGGGTCCACTTTTGCAAGAGCAGTCCAGATTGGCTTTGAACCACAGTTGCACAAGAACATTGAAGCCTATATGGATGATATTGTGGTCAAGACCAAGGACAGATCAACCCCCATCCAAGATTTAGAAGAGACATTTGCTAATCTGCGCAAGATCAACTTGAAACTGAATCCGGAGAAGTGCGTGTTTGGCATTCCCTCCGGCAAGCTACTTGGTTTCTTTGTGTCCCACCGTGGGATAGAGGCCAACCCCGATAAGATCAGGGCTATCGAGTAGATACATGCACACAAGACAATTAAGGATGTGAGGCGTTTGACAGGATGCGTTGCCACGCTTAGCAGATTCATCTCCAAGTCTGCCGAGCGCGCCTTGCCGTTCTTTAAGATTTTGAAGAGGGCAGGACCCATGAAGTGGACCCCGGAAGCAGATGCAGTGCTGCAGGATTTGAAGGCCTAGCTGTCTTCTGTGCCTACTTTGGTCGCACCCAAACCACAAGAGCCGTTGCTGCTATATCTGGCAGCAACTAATCAAGTGGTTAGTGCGGCCCTAGTAGCGCAGCGGGAAGTAGAAGAAGCAGCCACCTCAGCATGTGTCCTGCCCGGGTAAGAGGAAGAGAGCGGCCCGGCAAGGCTAGATACAGATCAGGACAAAGAGGAGCACGGTAGCGGAAACAACCCCAAGGACACGGCAAGGAAGAAGGTGGTGAAGCGCCCAGTATACTTCGTCAGCTCACTGTTGCAGGGGGCTAGATCCAGGTATTCTGGCATGCAAAAATTGATCTTTGGCCTTGTCATGGCCTCAAGGAAACTGCGCCATTACTTCCAAGCCCATGAGATCATGATTGTCACCTGCTTCCCGTTGCAAAGGATATTTCAAAACCCAGAGGCCACCGACAGGATAGTGGAGTGGGCATTGGAGTTGTCCAGCTTTGGCCCGATGTTTGAAAGCACATCAACAATCCAGAGCAGGGCGTTGGCAGAGTTTATTGCAGAATGGACGCCAACCCCTGATGAGGAAGTACAGGAAACAGTTATCCCCGGCAAGGAAGCGCCCCAAGAATGGTTCATGTATTTCGATGGTGCCTTCTCCCTGCAAGGTGCAGGGGCTGGCATGCTTCTCGTGGCTCCCACTGGAGAGCACCTGAGGTACGTTGTCCAGATGCACTTTCCCCGAGAGGAGGCGACCAACAATATAGCAGAATATGAAGGGCTTCTTGCCAGGCTCAGGATTGCTACAGAATTGGGAATCAAGAAGCTGATCATTCGAGGAGATTCACAACTGGTGGTGAGACAAGTCAACAAGGATTACCAAAGCCCATTGATGGAGGCATACGTCGAGGAAGTGAGAAGATTGGAGGAGCGCTTTGACGGGTTGCAAACAGAGCACGTACCTCGTGCGGAAAATAGCATTGCTGATCACCTGTCGAAGTGGGCTGCGCAGAAGCTTCCTATGGAACCAGGAACTTTTGTTCTCCATCTTACTTAGCCCTCCGTATCCCCGACAATAATGGCCCGAAAGAGGAGGAAATTGGACTCCGGTAAGCCTCTCCCGGTAGAGCCTTTCGGGGCTCCTGGCAGGGACCCTGCCGGAAACAACTCCCCTTCGATTGCTGGGCTGCACCCTCCTGCCGGGCCACTGGTCCCCGCGGTCAAGGGATGCGCCCCCACGAATGAGGAGGTGCTGCTAGTCCTCGTTGCTGAGCATCAGGCTCCAACTTGGGCAAGGCACATTGTCAATTTCCTCCAAACCGGAGAACTTCCCAAAGAGCAAGAAGAAGCTGAAAGAGTAGCCCGGAGGGTGTGAAATTGAAGTGCATTTGCCGGGAAGGAGGAAAGGAACTGCTGGCAGAGATACACAAAGGCATGTGCGGCTCCCACATTGGATCAAGGGCTTTGGTTGGGAAAGCATTCCGGCAAGGATTCTATTGGCCCACAACCCTCCAAGATACGGTTGAGCTCATCACCAAGTGTGAAGCCTGTCAGTTCCATTCCAAAAATATCCATCTGCCTGCCCAAGCACTCCAGACAATCACTTTGTCATGGCCGTTTTTGGTCTGGGGGCTCGATACCCTTGGCCCTTTCCCCCGAGCTACCGGGGGCTTTGAATTCTTGTTCGTTGCAATTGACAAGTTTACAAAATGGCCGGAAGTAGATGCCGTGAGAAAGGTGACTGCTCAGTCAGCTATCAAGTTCTTGAAAGGATTGGTGTGCCGCTTCGGGGTCCCTGCCCGGATCATCACCGACAACGGCACCCAGTTCACGAGCCGCACCTTCATGCAATATGTTCAAGCCCTTAGAAGCAAGATCTCATTTGCCTCTGTCGCACATCCTAGAAGCAATGGACAAGCTAAGAGGGTGAACGCTGAAGTGCTGCGGGGACTCAAGACAAGAATGTTTGATAAGCTGTGGAAGCACGGCAGGCAGTGGATCAATGAGCTGTCGGTGGTTCTTTGGTCCCTCAGAACGACACCAAACTGAGCTACCGGGCAAACTCCCTTCTCCCTAGTCTATGAGGTAGAAGTAGTTATCCCCACGGAACTCATTTACGGGTCACCTCGAGTGCTTGCCTATGATGAAGTAGCACAGGAACATCACATGTGTGACGATGCCGTGCTTCTCGAGGAGAACCATCTCCGGGCTGCTACGCGTGCTGCACGCTATCAGCAAGCCCTGCATCGCTATCATAGCCGCAGGTTCATGCCCGGTGTTTTGAGGAAGGCGACCTTGTCCTTAGGCGCGTTCAGTCCACCAAGGGTACAAACTAGCTGTAGCCAAAGTGGGAAGGCCCTTACCGGGTAGTATGAGTCACCAGATCTGGCACAGCCCGTCTGGAGACCGGAGATGGCATTCAATTGCAAAACTCATGGAATATTGGGCATCTCCACAAGTTCTACCCGTAAGGCCTGGTTGTCGGGCCCTGCCCAATAGCCACCCTTTTGTACATGCCTTGCCTCAGCTGCATGTAACCCCTTGTACAAAGCCAGGCGCAGACCCTGAGCAACAAAGAAATAAATGAAGCGCTGGGGGCCCCCGACAAGTTGCATGCATGCATAAGCATATCATAAGCATCGCATGATTCATGTAGATAGGTTGCATGATCATGTAGATAGATTGCATCTGGCATCATCTTCATTTGCATAAACTGCAGGCTCCTGCCCTGGACTTAGTCCTGGGAAGAGGATGCGAAGACAAGCCAGCACTACGGTCTCAGGCAAGCCAAATAGACAAGTTCCATCTCATATCCATACATGTTCCGTGAGTAGGACTTGTGCATATGAAAACCAAACCGCCTCGGAAACAAAGGTGCTCCCATCTACTAACATGAACGCTGCTTCGATCAGGATGGTCGTAGTGGCCTTTGGCTGAAAGGGGTTGGTGGGGGGCTGGTCTCTCCCAATGGGTTCTGCGCCTGGCAGGCTCAGCCTCACGGCAGCAGTCCTATGGGGTTCCGGCAAGGTAGCTTACCGGGATCTACTTGTTTATATGAAAGTATGGAGGCGTTTCACCTCTGCATGGATATCGTACATGCACAAGTGCCCGGTAAAGCTTATCTTTTTCATTAATATGCTGATCAACAACTACAAATCTCATGGAACATAAACATGGATACAAGATATTACGTTATTTGAACTAAAATTTGTCAAGTGCCTACAGATTTAAGACTAAAAAAAGATAAGTGCCCCGTAATGCCTTTTCTTGTCCCTCTCCTCCTAGGCACAGTGGTAGAAGGCGAAGAGGGCAAAAGGAGTGCTTGGGCAGAAGCCCAGCCTGACCCTGTCAGGCTCCAGGAGAGGATGCCCGGTGGGGGCGGGAAGGCGTGGACGAAGAAGTCGACGGAGAGCATGGCGGAGGCGACCCGTTGACCGCCACCACCAAGGCCAGCAGGACACGGCAGGGATAATGGAGCTGCAGCCCGAGAGGAAGCCTACCGGGGTCCAGCTGGAGGACTGCTGGAGGAGCCAGGGGGCACCATCACCACCTCTGCATCCAACTTCCCGGCAAACCACCTTGCCGGCGAGAAAACATAGGTGCAGATGATGGTGCTGCCACCTGATGAAGATGGTGCGGGCGACGTTCAGCCGGAGTCAGAGTCGTCGCCCTCCCGATCGCTCCCGTCATCATCGCCATCACTGTCCTCCTCGTCGCTTTCGCTCGAGGAGGAGCTTTCGTCATCGGTCGAGCTCTCCGCACAGCACCCTAAGCGAGCTCCCGAGTGCCCAAAGACCTTGACGAAAAGCAGGCCACTCTCCATTAATTTAAACTGGAGAACATGCCCCTCCGACAAGCTATGGGCCCAAGCAAAGGTCTTCCAGCCGCGGCGGAGGTACATAACATGAGGAGCAGGGAAGTCAACATCCACCCGCATGCCGCCATTCCCACAGCCCCTCATGTGCAACCTCAGTGCACGCGGCTGTTCGAGTCCATCACCCTTGCAAATGGAGTAGGGAGGCGGAGGCGGCCGCGCGGAGGCTTATACAGCCTGATGACGAACTCCAAGGGTTGATCTCCGACATGGCCTTCCATCAGGGGAGGAGCGTCCGGTGCAGGCGCAATTGAGGCGCCGCCCCGGCCTCCTCGGCGGTGCACACCGCGATGACCTCGGCCACGCCCCCTTCCGCCTCGTCTCACAGCAGGTTCAGCCCCCACATCATCAAGAGGTGGGGGGAGACGCTGTCGTCGCCACCACCGGAGTACCACCACGCCCTCGCCCTCTCACTATGGCAAGCAAGGGAAGCTTTGAAAGGGAGAAGGAAAGTGTGTGAGCAAACGAACTACTCCTACCCCCTTTTTTATAGGAGAACAAGGCAGGGGGCTGGCCTCTCGCCCAACTAGCGACCACCCTGCTCCTCCAATGCGGTTCCCCTGCGCCTCCAATGGCCCGGGGGATCAGAGCCGCCCCTCTACACCACTCAGCGACGCCTGTGTAGGATCGAAAGTATGTCTAGAGGGGGGGGTGATTAGACTACATGACCAAAAAAAATCTAGCCTTTTCCCAATTTTAAGTCTTGGCAGATTTTAGCAACTTAGCACAAGTCAAGCAATCAACCTACACATGCAATTCTAAGAGTATAGCATCGGAATGTAAATCATTGCATATGAAGGTAAAGGGGAGGAGTTTGGAGGGAGCAAACGCAATGTAGACACGGAGATTTTTGGCGTGGTTCTGATAGGTGGTGCTATTGTACATCCACGTTGATGGAGACTTCAACCCATGAAGGGTAAAGGTTGCACGAGTCCACGGAGGGCTCCACCCACAAAGGGTCCACGAAGAAGCAACCTTGTCTATCCCACCATGGCCATCGCCCACGAAGGACTTGCCTCACTAGGGTAGATCTTCACGAAGTAGGTGATCTCCTTGCCCGTACAAACTCCTTGGTTCAACTCCACAATCTTGACGGAGGCTCCCAAGTAACACCTAACAAATCTAGGAGACACCACTGTCCAAAAGGTAATAGATGGTGTGTTGACGATGAACTCCTTGCTCTTGTGCTTCAAATGATAATCTCCCCAACACTCAACTCTCTCTCACAGATTTGGATTTGGTGGAGGGATGATTTGAGTGGAAAGCAACTTGGGGAAGGCTAGAGATCAAGATTCTTGTGGTTGGATTGGAATATCTTGGTCTCAACACATGAGTAGGTGGTTCTCTCTCAGAAAATGAGTAGTGGAAGTGTAGGCACGTCCTGATGGCTCTCCTCACAAATGGAGGAAGGGCGGAGGGGTATATATAGCCTCCACACAAAATCTAAACGTTACACACAATTTACCAAACTCGGTGGTACCGAATAGTGAAACTCGGTCAGACCGATTTAGTTCAAAATGTGAACATTAGGCTTTTCGGTGGGACCGACATGTCAACTCGGTGAGACCGATTTCATTAGGGTTAGGGCATAATGTAATCTCAATGAGTCCGATCACATGAACTTGGTGAGACCGATTTTTGTAATAGGCAAACACAGAGTTGGTCAGGCAAACTCAGTGGGACCGTTCGCTCATTTCGGTGGGACCGAAACGTTACGAAGAGGAAACAGAGAGTTTGCATTGCGAACTCGGTGGGACCGATCGCTCATCTCGGTTAGACCGAAACGTTACGAAGGGAAACAGAGAGTTAGCAATCCCATCTCGGTGAGACTGAGATCCCTATCTGTGAGACCAAACTGATTAGGGTCTCTGGTAGTGGCTATGTCAAATGAACTCGGTGGCGCTGGATAGATCAAATCGGTGGGGCCGAGTTTGACTTTAGGTTTGGGACATATGTGGATATGAGAAAGTGTTTGAGGGCTTTTGGAGCATATCACTAAGCATTTTGAGCAAGCAAGCCATTAAGCAACACCTCATCCCCTTTTAATAGTATTGGCTTTCCTATGGACTCAATGTGATCTTGGATCACTAAAATGAAAAAGAGTAGAGTCTTGAGCTTGAGCCAATATGTGTCCTTAGCATTTTGAGGGGTCCACATTCCTAGTCCATGCCATGCCAATCATTGAACTTTCTGAAATGATCATCTTTAAAGAGTATTAGTTCAATGAGCTATATGTTGTTAAGAATTACCAAAACCACCCAGGGATTAGTTGCACTTTCAATCTCCCCCTTTTTGGTAATTGATGACAACATATAGATCAAAGCTTCGACACATGATAATAAGAATGAAATATATCGTCGCTTTGAGAAGTATGTGATAAGCAAGAGCTCCCCCTAAATTTGTGCATTATTTAAAATTTTCTTTTGAATGGAAATGCATAATCGATTAGGATCATGGGTTACTCTTCCATGTCACATACATCTTGGTGGAGCGCTCAAAATGATGGAATATGAAAAATATGCACTCATCACCAAGGCAAAGTGAATGATCATACAAGAGAGATAAATAATGTCATCATCCAAGCACAAACATTAATGTAGGATATGATCAAACACATGACCATAAGTATGTCACACACATAAACATGGAGTATCAACCAAGCAAGCACACAAAAAAGTAGCAAAGAGAATGGCAAAAAGAAGCAAGCACTCTCTCTCGAAGCCTATGATCTATACACTTTCTCCCCCTTTGGCAACAAGTTACCAAAAATCTTGAAAATGCATAGTGCTATGCATCTCTCTAGGCTTGATCTTCGGGAGGCGGTGAAGAGAGGACTCCAAGAACAAATGCATCTGTTGAGGTTGTTGGAGCTGGTGGAGTTGCAACCGGAGGGGCAACTGAAGCTGTAGCTGGAGGTGCTGACGTAGTAGCTCTTGTATCTGTCACAGGCACTGCTGCAGAACTCTGTGCCCTAGGTACTCTCTGAAAAGCATCTGTGGTAGCTTTCCCTTTCCTCTCCTCAGCTTCTTCCTGGAGCTGCTCAACAGTTGTCTGCATCTCTGTCACCTTCAAGTCCAGATCATAAAACTTTGTTTCAATGATTCTCTCCAGGCTCTCTTGATTCTGAGTCAGGGTGCCCAAACCTTTCTCAATCCTCAAAGTAGCTTGAATGAGATAGCTAAGTTGATCTTGTTTTGACTTGAGAAAAACTTGAGATGCCTCTTCAACACTTGGCATCTTGGCTGGCTTCTCTGCCTTTGCTTTCTCCCTCTTCTCTTGAGCCTCTACTGATGTAGGATCTTCAGCATCCATGACAACTGTGTTGTCCTCAAATTCAGGCCTCAAGGGAAGGTGTTCTTTATCCAAAAAATATGTGCCTGTGCCCATCTTGGAGTTGATGAGCATCTGGATGTGTGGAGCATACCCACATGATCTCTTCTAGTCTGCAGCTGTCCTCTTGATTGTCTCAACAATCAAACTCATCACCTTAAACTTCTGGGGCACATCAAACAATAGAAGCAAATTGATGGAGTGGCCTCTGATCATCCTGTGATCTCCTGATTTGGGCAACAAGGTGTGCCTCAAGATGGTGTTAATAGTGGCCAGTCCAGACAACAGATAATATACAGAGCCTAGCCTGTGAGTCTCCAAGGCTTTGTCAGGAATCTCCTTATACATGTTGGCCATGGAGTTGTGATCTTTCTTTTTCTTGTCATAGACATCTATGTCATCCTCAAGCTCTGCAGGGGCATTGATCAGCTTGCCCCACTCAGCAAATGTTGATTGGTACCTTGTACCTTCAGACATCCATACAATCCTTCCATCTGGATAGAAATGAGCTGTAGAATAGAATTGCATAATGAGCTCATCATTCCACTTGGTAAGCTTCTGACCCACAAAAGTGTCTACTCCATTGAGTCTGAAACTTTCATGCACTCCTGGGGAGTGGTCTTCATTGTTGTCGATGTATTCCCAGTCTACCCACTTCATGTCACACACTATGGGCTTCTTATCCAAAAGAATTGTCTCATAGAAGTCCTGTTGCTCCTTGGTGTGAAATCTATAGTCCACAGCAGTCCTTCTCCTCACAGCATATGGATCTGATTGTCTCCACAATCTGAGACCTGCATCCTTCCTTGCCTTCATGTTTTCAGCAACTGGATGATTGTCATCATGGTCAGGAATCTTGGGCTTCAACTTTCTAAGCACTTGGGTTTCTTCTTCTTCTTCCACTTCAGGCACTGGGGCCTTGTTCTTTTCAGCAGCTGGTATGTTCCTTGTGCTTCTCTTTGGTGCAGACTTAGAAGCTTGAGCAGTAGACTTGGGGGCAGTCTTGGGCTTTGCTGGAGTAGCCCCAAACTTGATGGCATCCCCCATCAATTTCTGAGTCTTTGGTGCTGGTGCAGCATCTTCCTCTTCATCTTCTTCCTCATCAGATTGGATCATCATTGATGGCTTTCCGACAACTCTGTCCATAGTCTTCTTGACCCTTTCCTTTCTCTTCTTGCCCTCACCAGCAGCCTCTCCAACAGTTGATTTGGAAGTTTCAAGAGTTGAGGCTCTAGCCTTAGACATGGGCACTCTCTTTGCAGGAGCCTTCTTATTCAGACCATGTCTTGTAGAGGCAGCTGTGCCAAATTCCTTCTTGACCACCTTCTTCTTTGAGCTGACCTCTTCCTCAGCAGCCACATAATCTTCATCTTCAGAATCAGAATTTCTCTTTCTCCTCTACCTAGTAGCAGCCTTAGGCAGGTTGCTAGGAGTACTTCTGTTGCCATCCTCATAGCTGTCAAAGGGACTACTGCCCTCACTTAGATTCACTTGCTCCTCAGACTTGTTCTGGCTATCACTCTGATCAGACATTCTGGCACTGCAAACTGAAAGCTGTCCCTGTGAATAGTTATAGATGAGATAGAATGGATGAGCATCACAAAGTGCAGAGATTTTGCAAAACAATTGAGTCAAAAACTTAGTTTTAGTTTTCCACAGAAAGCATTTCGGAGCTACCGATTTGTTAAACTCGGTGCCACCGAAGCAATACTGGAGTCTGAACTAGTGAGATCGGTCAGACCGAGGCATAGTTCGGTGAGTCCGAGATTGCAAGGGTTTCACTGAGAGTTGAACTCGGTCACACCGATTTGCAATTTTCGGTCAGACCGAAAGCTACAAGTGCAATGGCCTAAGCCAAATCGGTGAGACTAATTTCTACAACTCGGTCGGTCCGAGATGAGTTCGGCAGAAATCTAACCCTAAATTTTCGAATCAAAACTAATCTAAAGGAAGTTTTCGTTGGATAGATTGATCTCATACGTGGTAAGAATCATGGCATTGTCTTTGTGCTAAGAATCGGAGGTAAAGATTGCACAAAGGGTCGAACTCATACCCTAACTTGGCGATGAGCTCGCTACAGCGGCAACAGCAGTGAAGATTTCCGTTGACGGCGGCGGAGACCAGCAGTAGGGGCTCACTGGCGACGAGAGTACGATCCGGAGACCCGAGGCGATAGAGCAGGACACGCGCGGGCGAAAAGGTTTTGGAGAAATTTCCAAAATTTGACCCATCGGTATATATATATCCTGACCCTGTCGGTGTGACCGAGTGGAACAACTCGGTGGCACCGAGATGCAGAATCGCAAGCGGTTACTGCAACTCGGTGTGACCGAATGGTTCTGATCGGTTGCACCGAGATTGAAAACCTAGATCAACTCAGTGAACTCGGTATGACCGAAAGGATGAATCAGTCAGACCAAAATGCACAAAGAGGTTTTGATAGTTTAAGTCTATGACGAATCGGTGACTCCGAGTGCTCCTCACCCAGAGGGTTCGAATCTGACTTGATCAAACTTTGTGATGTAGCATGAATAGAGTTTGAGACGAGAAAAGCATAGATAACTAGAGGAAGTTCTTAGGCATTCTTGTCCATCCATTTGGCAAGAGAAAAAGAGCCAAACAACCAAAGCAACAAATGGATGTCCTCAAATGAGAAAAGAAATATGCAACCAACATGCTCACACAATAAAATGGCAAATGAAATATGTGACAAAGCATGCACAAACACTCTAGCATCTATCAAGCAATTGGCGATGACTAGGTCATCTATATATGAGTATATTGACTTAGGAGTCAAATGAGAACATTTGAGCATAGGTCATACTCATCGTTTAAGCACAAGTGGGGTTACCACTTTTACATAAAGCATTGTTGTGTTCACACCATTAGAGTTGCTTTAGCTCAATTCTTAGAGTAAAGCTCCCCCTAGATGTGATATCCCCCCTAAGAGGGATGAACTAACCTTGGGTTTTGTCGATGATGACTTCATGTAGATGTTGAAGATGTGGATGCTCAATGTTGATGTAGATCATTTGGAGCAATCCATTGGAGTGAGTTGCACTTTCGATACCTACATGGGTTAGTCCCACAAGAACAAACAAGGATATCCATAGACATAGAGTGAAGTACACACAAGATGATGTCCATGAAAGCATTAGGTTACCTTGTCCCTTGTCTTACCAACAAGAGGGTGTGTGACTCCTTGAACTAGTGCAAGATGTGGAAGTTGATTACACTTGTCCTTGCCAAAATGAATGTGAGTGAAGTATGTTGGTGGAGTCACCCTTAAGAACTCTCTAGTTCTTCTTCTTCGGGATCCACACCATCTTGATGGGAATCCTTGGAGTTTGTAGTCGTACTTGATGAAGTAGAACTTGATGTAGTCTTGGGAACCCACTTGACCAAGGCCTTAGGAGCTTCTTCAAATGCATCAATCTCGTCTTGAAGCTTGTCCTTGCCTTTTTGCTTGAGGTCTTGTGGTGGAAGATCATCTTGAGCTTGTGTCCCCTCGAAGGAAGTAGGATCATACTTCTCTTGTTGAGGAACAAACTTCGTCTTGGGGTATTGATCTTCTTCCCACTCAACTCCATTGGCATTGAACTTTCGTTCAAAACCAACACCTTGATTCTTCCGGTGCCTTCCTTGCTTGCATACAATTTCCTCAAATTGCTTACTTCCGGCAAGGCTCTTGTAAACACCTTTCTCTATAATTCCCTTAAATAAGCTATTTTCTTGCTCAAGTGTAACTTGGCTAAGAGAATCATTAGTGGAATCAAGAGAACTACTAGAAGCAACAATATTGGATTTAGCATGATTATTGTTACTACTAGAAGAAGAATCTTTCTTACTCTTGTTGCGAGATTTTACTTGCGGCATGTAAGTAGACAAGAGTAAATGCTTGGCAATGTAAGAAGAACTTTTCTTATGAAGATCATCATTGATTGCTTTTAAGAACCCATGCTCTTGCTCTAGGTTGAGCTTTTCAAAGCGTAGTTTCTCATGAGTCTTTAAAAGCTCTCGATGATCTTCTAAGGTAGTTTCATGAGCTAACTTAAGAGTGTTTATTTCTTTAGTTAGAAGCTCAATCTCCTTCTTATCATCGTCATTCGTTTTATCTTGTTTAGCATGATTAATAGCAGGTTCATCATAGTTTTCATTACTAGAGTTGTCAACAACTAAATCATCATCACCTAGCAAATCATCTTCATCACTATTGAAATCAACATACTCGGGGTGTGATACCTTTGGGCCTTTAGCCATGAAGCATCTTCCAATTCCTTCATTTGGTGAGTCAAATATGTCATAGGAGTTGGTTGACACAAGTGCTAGACCGGCAACACCTTCATCTTGAGTATATTCGGAGTTGGAGTGATAACTTCTCTCGGAGTGGTGGTCGGAGTCGGAGCCGGATACCCATTCACCAACATGAGCTTGATGTCTTCGTTTTGTATAGCTCCTTGATGACTTGTCATTCCTTTCCGAATCCTTGCTTCTGCGAGAGGTTCTTCGTTCATAACAATCATCTCTACTCCTTCTCTCCCTTGGAGGTGATTCTTCTCTTTTGCTTCTTCTTTTAGGTGAGTCTTCTCTTCTTTTGTAGGGAGCCGTACACTCGTTGGAGTAGTGTCCAGGTCTTCCGCAATTGTAGCAATTACGCTCACGACTAGAAGATCTTTTGTCATTGTAGGACCTTGACTTGGAACTTCTTTCCTTGCTTCTACTCTTGTAGAACTTGTTGAAGTTCTTCACCATTAGGCTCAATTCATCATTGAAGGCTTGTTTCTCACTTGATGATGTAGGAGCATCACATGAGGCTTTGTAAGCACCACTAGACTTTTTGTGAAGCTCTTCTTTATCCTTGAGTGACATCTCATGAGCTACAATTCTTCCAATGACTTCAGTTGGCTTGAGATCTTTGTAATTTGGCATCATTTGGATCAATGTGCACACGGTGTCATATTTTCCATCCAAGGCTCTTAGGATCTTCTTGATGATGAATCTGTCGGTCATCTCTTCACTTCCTAAGCCGGCAATCTCATTTGTGATGAGAGCAAGCTTAGAGTACATTTCAGCGACACCTTCACCATCCTTCATTTTGAACTTGTCAAGCTGACTTTGAAGCACATCCAATTTGGATTCCTTGACGGAGTCGATACCTTCGTGCATATCAATCAAAGTATCCCAAATTTCCTTTGCATTCTCAAGACGGCTGATTTTGTTGAACTCTTCGGGGCACAATCCGTTGAAGAGGATATCGCATGCTTGAGCATTGTATTGCAACATCTTCAATTCTTCCGCGGTAGCTTCACGATTCGGTTCTCTCCCATCGAAGAATTCACCTTGCAAGCCAATACACACAATAGCCCAAACGGCGGGGTTATGTCCAAGAATATGCATTTTCATCTTATGCTTCCAACTAGCAAAATTAGTACCATCAAAGTAAGGACCTCTACGGTGGTAATTTCCCTCGCTAGACGCCATACTCTCCTAGGTTGTGAAACCAAGGCTATGATCACCAAAGCTATGGAAATCAAGGCAAATGGAGACCAAAGCTCTGATACAACTTGTAGGATCGAAAGTATGTCTAGAGGGGGGGTGATTAGACTACTTGACCAAATAAAAATCTAGCCTTTTCCCAATTTTAAGTCTTGGCAGATTTTAGCAACTTAGCACAAGTCAAGCAATCAACCTACACATGCAATTCTAAGAGTATAGCAGTGGAATGTAAATCATTGCATATGAAGGTAAAGGGGAGGAGTTTGGAGGGAGCAAACGCAATGTAGACACGGAGATTTTTGGCGTGGTTCTGATAGGTGGTGCGATTGTACATCCACGTTGATGGAGACTTCAACCCATGAAGGGTAAAGGTTGCACGAGTCCACGGAGGGCTCCACCCACAAAGGGTCCACGAAGAAGCAACCTTGTCTATCCCACCATGGCCATCGCCCACAAAGGACTTGCCTCACTAGGGTAGATCTTCACGAAGTAGGCGATCTCCTTGCCCGTACAAACTCCTTGGTTCAACTCCACAATCTTAACGGAGGCTCCCAATTAACACCTAACCAATCTAGGAGACACCACTCTCCAAAAGGTAATAGATGGTGTGTTGATGATGAACTCCTTGCTCTTGTGCTTCAAATGATAGTCTCCCCAACACTCAACTCTCTCTCACAGATTTGGATTTGGTGGAGGGATGATTTGAGTGGAAAGCAACTTGGGGAAGGCTAGAGATCAACATTCTTTTGGTTGGATTGGAATATCTTGGTCTCAACACATGAGTAGGTGGTTCTCTCTCAGAAAATGAGTAGTGGAAGTGTAAGCATGTTCTGATGGCTCTCCTCACGAATGGAGGAAGGGTGGAGGGGTATATATAGCCTCCACACAAAATCTAACCGTTACACACAATTTACCAAACTCGGTGGAACCGAATAGTGAAACTCGGTCAGACCGATTTAGTTCAAAATGTGAACGTTAGGCTTTTCGGTGGGACCGACATGTCAACTCGGTGAGACCGATTTCGTTAGGGTTAGGGCATAATGTAATCTCGGTGAGACCGATTACATGAACTCGGTGAGACCGATTTCTGTAATAGGCAAACAGAGAGTTGGTCAGGCAAACTCAGTGGGACCGATCGCTCATTTCGGTGGGACCGAAACGTTACGAAGAGTAAACAGAGAGTTTGCATTGCGAACTCGGTGGGACCGATCACTCATCTCGGTTAGACCGAAACGTTACGAAGGGAAACAGAGAGTTAGCAATCCCATCTCGGTGAGACCGAGATCCCTATCGGTGAGACATAACTGATTAGGGTTTCATGCAGTGGCTATGTCAAATGAACTCGGTGGCGCCGGATAGATCAAATCGGTGGGTCCGAGTTTGACTTTAGGTTTGGGACATATGTGGATATGAGAAAGTGGTTGAGGGCTTTTGGAGCATATCACTAAGCATTTTGAGCAAGCAAGCCATTAAGCAACACCTCATCCCCTTTTAATAGTATTGGCTTTCCTATGGACTCAATGTGATCTTGGATCACTAAAATGAAAAAGAGTAGAGTCTTGAGCTTGAGCCAATATGTGTCCTTAGCATTTTGAGGGGTCCACATTCCTAGTCCATGCCATGCCAATCATTGAACTTTCTGAAATGATCATCTTGAAAGATTATTAGTTCAATGAGCTATATGTTGTTAAGAATTACCAAAACCACCCAGGGATTAGTTGCACTTTCAGCCTGGCTTTCTGACCATGGCGCCCGTTCCCGCGCCCTCCACGTCCACCACCTACCCTATGCAATGCATGCTGTACACATGGCGGAGGCGCCCCGGGGTAGGAGGCAAGTGGGATGGTAGTTTCCTACCCCGTGATCATGGGGCGTTGGCCGCCCACAGATCGTGGTTCAGTTTCTCCCCTAAACGTTTCGCACGACGCTTGGAAAAACCGGAAACTTACCCAGCCTCAGGTTAATGAAGAAGCAAAGAACATCTCAAAGGGCGGAGCCGTCCTTACATTTCTGCCTGTGCACTGCTGAGGGCCTACCTCGACGACGCCCAGCGGCGCGTCTGTGCCAGGCCCGGGGGCTCCTGTTGGTGCAACAGACCCTGAGTCCATTGCACGGACTGTGCACAGGCTAGAGACAAGATTACAAGACCAAGATCAGACCAAACAAGGAGGATCAATTCTTTTGAAGGATCCAAGTGCTAGTCGAGAAGGCCAAGGTGAGCCAGAGGAACGAGGCATCGCTAAGGGAAGGACCTACCTTGCCGGGCAGGCGAGCCCAGCAAGGTTGGGTTTTGCCCCGAAAGTAAGCTCCCAGATCGTCCCGGCAGGCCTGGCGGGGCTGGCGGAGGCAAGCCACTCCACCGCTCCACCTCACAAGCAACACAAGTCATTAATCAAAGCGGTGTCGAGCTCCAAGGTGACTAAGTGGCTGCTTTCTGCCACATGGCAGCCACTTCCTACAGCAAACACCTCCATATGACACCCGTCCTGAGACGTGTTGAGCGAGCAGGCGCGAAGCTGGCAAAACAGCCCGGCAGGGCCTGCCGGGCGAGCTGTGATGTCACACTGAGCGGCACATTTAATGTGCTCTGTCAGCCTACAGAGTTAGATATGATAGCACTGTTAGCTATCTAATCAGTACGCAACGACTGATTTGCCACTGTGGTGACCCCTTAATCTATAAATGGAGGCCCATGGCAAAGATAGAAAGGGTTGGACCCTCGCATATCCATACGCGCGTAGCCACTCTCGCCCCCAGAGGAACCTCGCCGGGCGAGTATGCTACGTTCACCATCATTATCCACCATCAATCCACCAAAGCAGGAGTAGGGTTTTACGCCTCACGGCGGCCCGAACCTGGGTAAAGATTGCCCGTGTGATCTCTGCCGTGCTGCGCGACACTTCTCCGCTCTTTGTGCAACGTGCCCATCCCCCCGCCGAACCAAAAGGGGCACATGGCCCCATAAGTGGCCGTGGTTTCCCACGACACGCCCGCGCCTCCTTTTATAGGGGTGCAAGGCTGGGGACTGGCTCCTCACCACCCGGAAGGCAACCGTCCCACTCCACCAATCCTGTCCCTCTGTGTCACTGACGATGTCCAGGATCAACGACTGCCCTCCTGTGCCTATCCATGGCGCCAACCTTTCTACAATGGCACTCATTCCCGCGCCCTTTGCGTCCGCCACCAACCCTGCGCAATGCATGCAGTGTACGTGGTGGAAACGGTAGGTGTAGTGGGATGAGTAAAATGGCAGTTACCTCCCCGAGAACGTGGGCAGCCCGCGAGCCATTACGTGAGTAACCCCACGTTGTTCTGCATGACTCGCGGGTAAATCGGAAACTGATTCAATCACAGGTTAATGAAGATGCAAGGAAGATATCAAGAAAGACATGAATCCCATTACGGTTTGGCCAAAGTGTGCGCCAGTCTATTTGTTGGGGCCTACCCCAATGATGCTAGGCGACACGTATGGGCCAGGCCCGGGGGCTCTTGTCGGTGCAACAAACATTCATGTATGATTGCTCAGACTTATACACAGGTGTGCTGGCATCGCATGTCCTACACCAAGTTGCAAAGCAAGAGAAAGCCAGATGAACCGCTCTTCGCGAGACCAAGGAGCGGATCAAGAAGACCAAGACAGTAGAGCACCACCTTGGGGAGGCCTCCCTTGCCGGGCAAGAGAGCCTGGCCGGGTCGAGGCCACCCCAGGGACAAGTCCAAGTTTTCCCCGGCAAGCTTGCCGGGTTCGCCAAGGGTGATTACTCCCGCTAAGGCTCCACCGCTCCACCGCGCCACAATGCAAATCACCTATCAATGCGGTATCAAGCCTCCAAGTGATTAAGTGGCTACCACGAAGCACATGGTAGCATATTAGAAGACAGATTACCAGACACCCGTCTAGAGGCGTGTCGAACAGATAAGCAGAAGATGGTTAAGCAGCACGGCTGGCTTGCCGGCCTTCACCCTCAACACGGCACCTAGCAGTGCATTTAATGTACTTTGTCCTAACTGCCAGAGTTAGGTATGATAGCACTGTTAGCTTTCTAATCACAAGATAAAGACTGTTTTGCCACTATGGTCACCCCTTGAGCTATAAAAGGAGGTCCAAGGCAAACTAGCAAAGGATTCAGACCCTCGCACACTTGTATGCGCGTAGCTGCTCTTCCCGAGACCACCTTGCCGGGTTGAGTGCTGCGTGCTCATCATGTTCCTCCATCCAATCCACCAAAGCAGGAGTAGGGTTTTACGCTTCCCAGCGGCCCAAACCTGGGTAAAAACCACCAGCGTCACCACCGTCGTATTGTTTCATGGCCTCCGCTCTTTGTGCAACGTGATCTTCCACTTGCCGAACCACAAAGGGGCCGATGGCCCCATAGGTGATCGTGTCTGATAACCCACAAGTATAGGGGATCGTTTGTAGCCTTCTTCGATAAATAAGAGTGTCGAACCCAACGAGGAGCTAAAGGCAGAACAAATATTCCCTCCAGTTCTATCGACCACCAATACAACTCTGCGCACACTTGATGTTTGCTTTACCTAGAACAAGTATGAAACTATTTGGCAAGAATAAAACCACGAGTACTTTGCGAGAATAAAATTACGAATAAATTGCGATGTAATAAAAGTGGATAGCTTTTGTCAACAAGAAAGTCATTTGTCCCTAGGCAATCGATAACAAGTACCAGTAATCATTCTTGTAATTTTATATGAGGGAGAGGCATGAGCTAACATACTTTCTCTACTTGGATCATATGGACTTATGATTGGAACTCTAGCAAGCATCCGCAACTACTAAAGATCATTAAGGTCGTGAAACCCAACCATAGCATTAAGTATCAAGTCCTGTTTACTCGCATACGCCATAACCCACTTATCCGCGTTTAGGCTGCTGGCATCCCCCGCAACACCGACAATAAGCAAACCATGAACATATTGCAACACCCTACAATGAGGATCCCTCACATTTGCGCAAGACGGGTGGAACCGTAGGACAACACCATAAATAAAATATACAATCATACCAATCAAGATCATGATTAACCCACAGGACAAAACGGATCTACTCAAACATCATAGGATAACCATAGATCATTGGGAAATAATATATGGAGTTGAGCACCATGTTTAAGTAGAGATTATAGTGGGGAGAAGGGGTGTTACACCACTGCATAGAGGGGGAGAGAGTTGGTGTTGACTGTAGCAAGATTGTTAATGTAGATCGCCGTCATGATCCTTGCCCCGGTAGCGTTCCGGCGCCACCGGGAGAGAGGGGGAGAGAGCCCCCCTCCTTCTTCTTCTTCTTCTTCCTTGGCCTCCCCCCTAGATGGGAGGAGAGTTCCCCCTATGGTCCATGGCCTCCATGGCAGCGGAGGGGTAGGAGCCCCTCCGAGATTGGATCTCCCTCTCTGTTCTCTTCTGTTTCACGTTTTTCAGATCTGGTCGAAAACCGTTTCTTATATTCCGGGAGATCCGTAACTCCGATGCACTGAGATTTTAACACAATTTTTTTTCGGATATAAGCTTCCTTGCGCCCGAAGTAGAGCTCCAACCGACATACAAGGTGGGCATAAGACACCTGGGAGTGCCTGGGCCCCCAGGCGCGCCCTGGTGGGTTGTGGTCACTGTGGGCCCCCTCTTCTGATGATTCCAACTCCGAAAAACCACAAATATTCCAAAATAATTCTTCGTAAAATTTTATTGCATTTGCACTTCATTTGATATGGATTTTCTGCGAAAGAAAAAACATGCAACAAACAGGAACTGGCACTGGGCACTAGATCAATATGTTAGTCCAATAAATCATATAAAAAGTTGCCAAAAATATGTGAAAGTTGTATAATATTGGCATGAAACAATCAAAACTTATAGATACGACGGAGACGTATTAGCATCCCCAAGCTTAATTCCTACTCATCCTCGAGTAGGTAAATGATAAAAAAGAATAATTTTTGATGTGGAATGCTACCTAGCATAATCTTGATCATATGTCTAATCATGGCATGAATATCAAGGCATAAGTGATTCAAAGCAATAGTCTATAATTTGACATAAAGACATTAATACTCTGGCATCCCATCAAACAATCATGTCTTTCAAAATATCAACACTAAAGAAAGCTATCCCTACAAAATCATATAGTCTTGTCATGCTCTATCTTCTTAACACAAAGTATTTATCATGCACAACCCCATTGACAAGCCGAGCAATTGGTTCATACTTTTTAACGCGCTTCAGCTTTTTCAACCCTCACGCAATACATGAGCGCAAGCCATGGATATAGCACTATAGGTGGAATAGAGTATGATGATAGGGGTAAATATAGAGAAGACAAAAAAGTAAGAAAGTCTCACATCGACGCGGCTAACCAACGGGCTATGGAGATGCCCATCAATTGATATCAACGTGAGGAGTAGGGATTGCCATGCAACAAATGCACTAAGAGCTATAAGTGTATGAAAGCTCAATATGAAAACTAAGTGGGTGTGCATCTAATCCTATAATAAAATTCCCACTAGTATATGAAAGTGACAACATAGGAGACTCTCTATATGAAAAACATGGTGCTACTTTGAAGCACAAGTGTGGAACTAGCATGCCCCTTCTCTCTTTTTCTTTTTCTTATTTTCTTTCTTTCTTTTTTTTCTTTTTTTTTCTTTTTTTCCTCTCAATGTCCGGAGTCTCATCCCGACTTGTGGGGGAATCATAGTCTCCATCATCCTTTCCTCACTGGGGCAATGCTCTAATAATGAAAATTGATGATCATCACACTTCTATTTACTTATAACTCAAAAGAAATAAAAATTACAACTCGATAACTATAACAAAGTATGACTCTATATGAATGCCTCTGGCAGTGTACAAGGATGTGCAATGATCTAGCGTAACATGTATAAAAAATGATTAACGGTGGCTAAGCCACAAACACTATGTCAGCTATATGATCATGCAAAGCAATATGACAATGAATGCTCAAGTCATCAAAACGGAAGCGGTGGAAGTTGCATGGCAATATATCTCGGAATGGCTATGGAAAGGCCATAATAGGTAGGTATGGTGGCTGTTTTGAGGAAGATATAATAAGGCTTATGTGTGATAGAGCGTATCATATCACGGGGTTTGGATGCACCGGCGAAGTTTGCACCGACTCTCGAGGTGAGAAAGGGCAATGCACGGTACCATAGAGGCTAGCAAATTGCGAAAAGGTAAGAGTGCGTATAATCCATGGACTCACATTAGTCATAAAGAACTCATATACTTATTGCAAAAGTTTATTAGCCCTCGAAGCAAAGTACTACTACACATGCCCCTAGGGGGATAGATTGGTAGGAAAAGACCATCGCTCGTCCCCGACCGCCACTCATAAGGAAGACAATCAATAATAAATCATGCTCCAACTTCATAGCATAACGAGAGACTATACGTGCATGCTTCGGCAATCACAAACCTTAACACCAATATTATTACTAACCACAACCGTTTACTAGTACCTCCCACATATTCCATCTCTATATCGCAAAACTATTGCAAGGAATCAAACACATCATATTTAGTGATCCATAAGTTTTATGTAGGATTTCATGACTAACCATGCAATTGACCAATTCCTATTGACTCTCTAAATAGGTATAAGTGAAGCATGAGAGTTTTAATTCTTTCTACAAAAGACCATGCTCTAACAAATATAAGTGAAGCAAAAGGGCATTCTTCAAATAACGGTTTTCTATGTGAAGATAAATAGGCAATCCAAACTTCAAATGATATAAGTGATGCACATGAAGCATTCTACAAAGCCATACTCAAAAGATATAAGTGAAGTGCAATGAGCATTCCATAAATCAACCATGGACTATATCATACCAGCATGGTGCATAAAATAGAAATGAAAACTAAATGCAAAAGACGATCCAAGATTTACACATATCACATGAACGAAACTAAGATGAAAACATACCGATACTTGTTGAAGAAAGATGGGATGCCTTCCGGGGCATCCCCAAGCTTAGATGCTTGAGTCTCCTTGAATATTTACTTGGGGTGCCTTGGGCATCCCCAAGCTTGAGCTCTTGCCTCTCCTCCTTCTTCTCATATCGAGACCCCCTCGATCTTTGATCACTTCATCCACACAAAACTTAACCGAACTTTTAGTGGCGGGGTTAGTGAATATGGCAGTCAAATCCCATCATGTACTGCTATAACATTATTGTATAATTATAATAAAACATTACTGACTGTATGCTATCACAATTCAATGGCCCCAAGTCAAATGGGGCTCGACAAGATTTCAAACGTACGCAAATAATGAAGCTATAACAGCAATCTGTGAAAACAGGACAATCTATAAAGATCTGAATGTTCACCATACTTATGTAACCCTAAAAATTCTGAAAAATTAGGAAAAAATAAAAAAATTGTATAGAAAGACTGTACAGAATGTTTCGGAAGCTTTTGACATTCCAGTAAAAAATGTAAAATCACGCACTACAGCCAAAGTTTTTGTTTTGCACCGCACATACCAACAAACAATCTAATCATCCTAAAGGCAAATCTTGGCACATTATTTTTCTAATACAATGGATTTGTACAAGGGGATAATTATTTTTGTGAGAAACTTCCATGAAAAATTTACATTGTTTCCATGAGCATGAACACAAGTGTTCAAGGTCGACCCTCACTTCTCCAATGCATCACCTTTCAATCGCTTCTCTTTTTGATAAAGGTTTTTAGGTTCCCCTATATATTTTTTGTTTTTAAACTTTATAAAATCACTCAACAGAAATAAATGACTCTCTAAAACTTCTGGGTTGTCTCCCTGGCAGCGCTTTCTTTAAAGCCATTAAGCTAGGCATAAAGTGCTCAAGTAATGAATCCACCCGGATCCCAAGGTATATCAAAGCCAATTTTAATTAACAATGATTTGGCATTTAGTAGTGATCACAAAGCAACATATATCATGCAATGACAAAGTCTAACTCTCTTCCTATGCATCGGCATGTCATACAAGAACAATTCATGCACATAAAGTAAAGGCCAATGCATAGTATAAGCAGTTTCTTGCAATTTTATCGTGTTGGAAACATAGAGAGGCGGAGATGTAGTTCCTCTCTCATAATAATTACAAGTAGGAGCAGAAAGCACATGCATATTACATTCATCAAAATTATCATGTGCAACGGTAAAAGGCAACCCATTAATGTAATCCTTAATAAGAGCACACTTCTCCGATATAGTGTAGTTTGGAGAATTCAAAAAGATAATAGGACTATCATGTGTGGGTGCAATAGCAACAATTTCATTCTTAGCATAAGGAACTATAGCAAGTTCATCTCCATAATCATAATTCATATTGGCATCTTGGCCACAAGCATCAAGTTCATCAAAAAGGGATATTTCAAAAGAATCAACGGGATCATAGCAATTATCATAGCATTCATCCTTCGGTAAGCACAAAGGGAAATTAAACAATGTATGAGTTGAAGAGTTACTCTCATTAGAAGGTGGGCACGGGTAGCTAATCCGTTCTTCCTTCGTTTGTTCTTCGCTCTCCTCATCATCTTTTTCATCCAATGAGCTCATAGATTCATCATTTTCTTCTTCCATAGACTCCTGCAAAATGTTAGTCTCTTCTTGGACAGCGGAGAAGTACTCAATATATTCTTTAACATAAGCATTGGAAGCATAGTTTTCATAGCAATGTTTAAGTATGGCAAATTTTTACGATTTGTAAAGAGTAGCATCATACGTTTCAATCAAAGAAGCAATTTCATAAGCACCATTAAAAGCAACAAATTCTTCAATTTGTTCAACATCATAGTAATTATAAACACCTTTGGCATAAGAAGATACGATTCCATTATCCTTAAACTCACATTGGAAGCGAAGGTGTTTTTTAGGGTCTTTAGAACAACAAGTAAAATCATGTATTTCACATAAATTCAAAGCATAGCAATACAAACTATTAATATGATGCCATAAAAGTTTCCCTTTTTGAAATAAGCGGTGTCGCACATAATAAGCATCCTCATTTAATGATTTTCCCTCAACTAAGCTTGTTGGGTTTTCAGCACGAGCACAAACGGATCGAAGATGATCCAAGTAGAAAGCTTCAGTAGTATGATAGATTTTGGGTGGTTCTTCAACCATTGGTTTAGCGGGTACAACTAATTTTTTGGTATTTTGCGTTTCCTCCCCATAACTAGAGATAGAAAACAAGAGCACAAAATAAAAACTACTTAGTGATAAAGCAAACAAGCACACACGAGAATATTCACCCCACGCTATTGCTCCTCGGCAATGG
This sequence comes from Thinopyrum elongatum, assembly GCA_011799875.1. Lineage (NCBI taxonomy): Eukaryota > Viridiplantae > Streptophyta > Magnoliopsida > Poales > Poaceae > Thinopyrum > Thinopyrum elongatum. Next base: position 233,848,570 of record CM022299.1, read on the forward strand.
TGCCAGAAAAAGGTCTTGATAACCCACAAGTATAGGGGATCGTTTGTAGCCTTCTTCGATAAATAAGAGTGTCGAACCCAATGAGGAGCTAAAGGCAGAATAAATACTCCCTCAAGTTCTATCGACCACCGATACAACTCTACGCACACTTGACGTTTGCTTTACCTAGAACAAGTATGAAACTATTTGGCAAAAATAAAACCACGAGTACTTTGCGAGAATAAAACTACGAATAAATTGAAAGGTAATAAAAGTGGATAGCTTTTGTCAACAAGAAAGTCATTTGTCCCTAGGCAGTCGATAATAAGTACCGGTAATCATTCTTGTAATTTTATATGAGGGAGAGGCATGAGCTAACATACTTTCTCTACTTGGATCATATGCACTTATGATTGGAACTCTAGCAAGCATCCACAACTACTAAAGATCATTAAGGTCGTGAAACCCAACCATAGCATTAAGTATCAAGTCCTCTTTACTCGCATACGCCATAACCCACTTATCCGCGTTTAGGCTGCTGTCATCCCCCGCAACACCGACAATAAGCAAACCATGAACAAATTGCAACACCCTACAGCTAGGATCCCTCACATTTGCGAGAGACAGAGGGCACCATAGAACAGCACCATAAATAAAATATACAATCATACCAACCAAGATCACGATTAACCCACATGACAAAATGGATCTACTCAAACATCATAGGATAACCATAGATCATTGGGAAATAATATATGGAGTTGAGCACCATGTTTAAGTAGAGATTACAGCGGGGAGAAAGGGTGTTACACTGTTGCATAGAGGGGGAGAGAGTTGGTGTTGACGGTAGCAAGATTGTTGATGTAGATCGCCGTCACAATCCTTGCCCCGGCGGCGTTCCGGCGCCACCGGGAGAGAGGGGGAGAGAGCCCCCCTCCTTCTTCTTCTTCCTTGGCCTCCCCCCTAGATGGGAGGAGAGTTTCCCCTCTGGTCCATGTCCTCCATGGTGGCGGAGGGGCAGGAGCCCCTCCGAGATTGGATCTCCCTCTCTGTTCTCTTCTGTTTCGCATTTTTTAGATCTGGCCGAAAACCGTTTCTTATATTCCGGGAGATCCATTCCGGGAGATCCGTAACTCCGATTGCGCTGAGATTTTAACATGATTTTTTTTTTCTGGATATAAGCTTCCTTGCGCCCGAAGTAGAGCTCCAACTGACATACGAGGTGGGAATAAGACACCTGGGCGCGCCTGGGCCCCCAGGTGCGCCCTGGTGGGTTGTGGTCACTGTGGGCCCCCTCTTCTGATGATTCCAACTTCCAAAAATCACAAATATTCCAAAATAATTCTCCATAAAATTTTATTGCATTTGGACTTCGTTTGATATGGATTTTCTACGAAACAAAAAACATGCAACCAACAGGAACTGGCACTGGGCACTGGATCAATAGGTTAGTCCAATAAATCATATAAAAAGTTGCCAAAAATATGTGAAAGTTGTATAATATTGGCATGAAACAATCAAAATTTATAGATACGACGGAGACGTATCAGTGTCCACCCACGACAAGGTGCGACCAAAGTTGGCGCGGACGAAAGGTAGGTTTTCAAATCCCAAAATGCAGCTTCTGCCTCCGGAGTCCATTTCATTGGGCCAGCCTTCTTGAAAAATTTGAAGAATGGCAAGGCACGCTCGGCGGATTTTGAAACGAACCTACTCAGCGCGGCAACACAGCCAGCCAGACGCCTCACATCCTTGACGGTTTTCGGGGCTTGGATCTGCTCTATTGCTTTGATCTTGTCGGGATTGGCTTCTTTCCCTCGCTGAGACACAAAAAACCCAAGGAGCTTTCCGGACGGAATGCCAAACACACATTTCTCTAGGTTAAGCTTCAAGTTGATCTTCTGCAGGGTCGCAAAGGTTTCTTCCAAATCTGCAACAAGCGTGGACTTGTCCTTTGTTTTGACCACTATATCATCCATGTAGGCTTCTATGTTTCTGTGAAGCTGATGCTCAAAACCAATCTGTACAGCCCTCACAAACATAGAACCGATGCTTTTTAGCCTGAAGGGCATACGTACAAAGTAGTACGTGTCGCACGGGGTAATAAACGCGATTTTCTCCTCGTCTTCCTTGGCCATGAAGTTTTGATTATAGCCGGAGTATGCATCGAGGAAGGAGAGCAAATCACATCCTGAAGTGGAATTGACAATCTGATCAATGCGCGTCAAGGGGAAGGGATCCTTTGGACATGCTTTGTTCAAGTCTGTGAAGTCGATACAAAGTCTCCACTTCCCATTTGCTTTGCGCACCACCACTGGATTTGCTAACCAAGTTGGGTGCAACACTCCCCTGACCAAACCTGCTCCTTCAAGTTTCTTGATCTCTTCGGCAATGAACAGTTGCCACTCCAAGGCTTGCTTTCTGACCTTCTACTTGACGGGACGGGCATGAGGGCAGACAACAAGGTGGTGCTCGATTACCTCCTTGGGAACACCGGGGATGTCAGATGGTTGCCATGCAAACACATCAAAATTCACCCGCAGGAAGGCAACAAGCGCGCTTTCCTATTTGTCATCAAGGGTGGAACTAATGGTGAAAGTACCATCAGTGCCATCCTGCCTTGCCAGAACTTTCTTCGTTGCAGGGGGAGCAGCCTTGGATTTCTTGCTAGCTGAACTTTTCGGCAGGTCACTGCCGGGTGCAGTGCACTGCGAAGAGGCGTGCTTCCTAGGGTCCTTGTCGGTGTCCTTGCCAGCTTTCTTAACTTTCTTTTCTTCCTTGGCGGGAGCTGGGGCATTGATGGCCGTAGCTGCTACCGCATCCCTGTACATCTTGTCGATGCATATGACTGCATCCCTCTTATCTGATGGGATGGAGATGACTCCCATAGGGCCCGACATCTTCAGGGTGTTATATGCGTAATGGGCCGCCGCCATAAACTTAGCCAAAGCTGGACGGCCAAGGATTCCGTTGAATGGCAGGGGAAGCTTAACAACATCAAACACGACCTTCTCAGTCCTATAGTTTAGTTCCCTGCCAAACATCACATGCAACGTAATCTTCCCCTTAGGCTAGTGTTGGTGCAATGATAGGCCCCTTATGTTTTGGAGTTTGTTGACATAAATAGTATGGGACTTATGTGTTTGCTAGTGCACACATAGTAACAGGTCCCTGAGGTATTGAGGAGTTTGATGCAAACGACGAAGATAATCTCCCTGCGTTGCAGCGAAGGTTATCACCGAAGATGATGTTAAACAAGAGTGACCCCTAAAAATTGCTGAAGTGAAGCCGTTGGTTCGGTGTCTATCTAAAGAAAGATGGCTGCGTCTGAGGAGAATGAAGATGAAGTGAAGACGTAGCATTTATTTCGTTATTCTTCTTCTTACATTGAGTAATAGGACCACCGTACTATTAAGAGGGGTGTAGCGTTCGAGACTTTGATTCTCTGATGCTAAACCCAAATCCTATGAAAGTTGTGAGAGAAATCTCCTTGTGTTCCGAGCAAATACTTGCCAGCAAGAGACTGTGATCTTCTTTGCCGCGAGAGATTTGACTCAGACCGAGGAGTTAGCATTACTTGTTCCTCAAGTAATGTTACTGTTGCTCCAAAATCCGACCGTTGTGAATGTGTCGGTTGGCCATTGGCTGGACCGCTTGTCCAAAATGGTCATTTCCCATCTGGGAAGGCTATGGCTATAAATAGGCACCCTGTGTCGGCTTTGTACGGTGGCTGCTCCATTTGATTCCGAGAAGATTGTTGAGCAACCCCCACTCTGAGCGATTTGAGTTTAAATCCACCGAGAGAAAAAACCCCTAGAGCCGAAGAATTAGATAGCGGTTCAGCATCACTAGAATCTAAGTCCAGTACACTCCACCTATTTCTCTTAAGAGCTGCAAACTGTCTAGATGATTAGGTGTCAATTTCTACAGAGACCAGGAGTGATTGTGGTTCTCGAAGAAGTTTGTAAAGGTTCGGAGATCGCCTTCAAGTATCTACCACGAGTGATCGAGATTGGTTGACGAACCAAATGTCGAGGAGAATAGGGTGAAGAGAGTTTATCTTCTGTGTTAAGTCACAACCCCTCCAACCAGATGTAGTCCCTGTGCAGAAGGATGAACTGGTCGAAGAAATACCTTGTCGCCATCGAGCATCATCGGTTATCTCTGTCACCCATGTTTACCTTCGATGCATTTTCATTCATGTGATTTGTATCAATGCATAACTTAGTCTCCTTTCGGTACTCAGTTTTAGTTTGCTTTAGTTTGTTTTTCATTCATTCTGCTGCTGGGTTCTAAGAGTTTTGAGTTTTCCGAAGAAAATTTAAAACTCCCATTCAACCCCCCTCTAGTAGACATACTTCGTTCCTACAGCTGGCTCCTTCCTTGGTTGATCCCCTGGAAAGTGCCAGTCTTCTTCAGACCTTCCTCGGGAATTTAAAGTTTCTTAAGCACGTCAGGGGAAATCAAATTCAATCCTGCCTCGTCGTCGACCAACATCTTTGTGACCTTGAGGTTGCGGATTGTTGGTGAAACCAACAACGGCAAACACCCAACCGCAGTGGTGCGATCTGGGTGATCCTCAACGTCAAAAATGATGGGCATGGAGTACCACTTAAGTGGCTCTCGAGCGCTTGCTACCGGCTCTGCCGCATTGACCTCACGCGCCCACTGCTTAAGTTGGCGGTGAGAGGAGTGCAAGGATGCGCCCCCATCAATGCACATTGCATCAATAGCCTTCTAAAATTCCCGTTCACTGGTTTCATCATCCTCCTCTTCACTGTCATCCGCATTTTCCTTTTTCTCACGGCCCCTGGAGGACTTCTCCTTCTGCTGATCGACTTTGCCACGACGACCACCGCGGCCACTACGGCCTTTCCAGCCAGTGCCATCCTAGCCTCTCTCCTTATCACACCTTTCATATTCAGCCTTCTGCCTTTCGACCAGCTGTTCGAGTTGTTTGCAATCTTGGAGATCATGGCCCTTGTTCCTATGGATCTTGCAGTGTGGCCCGTCAGATTTGCCGGTTTTCTCAGCTGCCGCCGCCACCCGGCAATCAGCGCAAGTAGCAGCTTCCTTGCCGGGTGCTTCGGTCTTTGCTTTCTTGCCGGTACTATGATCACCGGAGCTCTCAACAGCCATTACTTCTTTCCCTTTTATGCTTCTTGTTGTGCTTTCTGTTCCTCTTCCTAGGGGTGGCAGCATCGTCATCATCTTCTGAATCGACTTTGACACTGACTTCTTCCCTTGGAAGTCTTCTCCCCTCTTCAGCACGAGCGCACTTGTGCGCCAATGTATAGAGCTCGTTGACGGTCTTGGGTGGCCGAACATTCATCTTAGCGCGCATCCTCCGATTGCGCACATCCGTATGGAATGTGGCAATCATGGCCGCCGGATGTTTCTTTGGAATGTTGCGGTGTACTCGGCTGAATCACTAAAGATACTTGTGCGGGCTCTCCCCTTCTTTCTATAGAAGGGCATGCAGGTCAGTGGGCTGCCCGGGCTCTTGATGGCCGCCCGTAAAGGCACCAACGAACTCGTTGCATAGGTCTGCCCAGGCGGAGATGGAATCCTTAGGCAGGTGCATCAGCCAAGATCTCACATTGGGCTTATGTGCCAATGGAAAATAATTGGCGAGCACTTTTTCATCCCTTCCCCCGGCAGCTTGGACAACAATCATGTAAATGCCTAGAAACTCTGTCGGGTTCAGTTTTTCATCATATTTCTCTGGTAAGTCAGGCTTGAAGGTGTGAGTCGATGGCCAACAGACTTGCCGCAGCTCGCGAGTGATTGGCAGCGTGCCTCACGGTGCCGCTCAGTGGTGACACGGGCGTCTTCCTTCCTTCTGTCCTTTAACACTTGGCGTTGATATCGCTGGAGCTGTGGATTAGACGAGGCCATCGATATCTCGTCAGGCTCTTCGACACGCTGGGTTTGCTTAGCCCATCGTGCCTGCTCCTGGGCGGGTTGCTGCAGTGGGGACTACATCGTGGGTGTAGTCCTCTCCGCGTGGCCACCACCGTGGGCAACCGGCATTGCCTGCGGGCATCATGAAGGTTCTATGCGTTTTGACTTGTTGGCTTCAGCAAATCCGATGAGGCTTTGAATTGTGGCTCTCCACTCGTCCATCTTTTCTACCGATGGGGGAAAGTTCAGCAATAGCTGAGCCCTAGCCATTGCTTCGGCCACTGTCCCTGGCATGGCGTGGGAAGCGGAGCACGACGTTGCTTGACTCTTAGTCGAGCCAGAAGGAGCGTTGTTGTGCTCTCACCGCCTTGGGCCAATCACAAGGGCAGTCTGGCACGGCTGATGTTGATCCTGGTGGCCAAGCTCCTGATCAGCTGGCCCTTTCTGTGCAGGCGCGGTTGTTGTGGGGCGGACGGCGCCGCTCGGGGTCTTGTCACGCTCACCCTGCGTGGGGCGGACAGCATGTCTTGATGTAGCCCCCCTGGTCGGTGTAGCCAGAGGGTCATGGCTTGGTCCAGAGCAAGTGTCGTTGTTGCGTTGGGTGCGCTTAGTGGTGCGGTGGGGAGGTGGAGGCGGAACATCACCGGTGTGAGCGTGTTCGCCGGTGGAATGAGGGAGCCGGGCACACCTAGTGGCCCCAGTTCCTGCTCCAACTGTGGTGGGGACGACAGTCGCACCGTCTGCGGTGACCGCGCTGCTCGTGGTGCCTACTCCACCCGTCGTGGCTGCGGAGCCTTCGAAGCCCGCAGTAGCGGGTGAAGGAGCCTGCGAAGCAGAGGGTTGTGTTGCCGGCCCGCTCTTCTTCTTGGGAGCCATTGATGATGTAGAAGGTGATGAAGAGCGACGCGCTGGTTATTGCTTCAGATTCGCGCAAGCGTCTACTCCCCCTACCTGGCACACCAAAGATGTCGTGGGGGAATGCAAGATCACCTATGGGGCAGGGTTGCCCCTTTGTGGTTCCGCAGGGGAAACAATCACATTGCACAAAGAGAAGAAACAACAGGGCAACACGGCGATTGACTACTCTCTTTTACACAGGTTTGGGCTGCTTTTCAGTGTAAAACCCAACTCTTGCTATAGTGGATTGATCTGGAGGAACATGAAGACACGGAGCGCTCAAGCCCGACAAGTGTGCCTCAAGGAGAGCAGCTATGCTCGTACAAGTGTTGTGGGATCAAAGATTCGAACCCTTTGCTAGGTTGCCTCGGGCCTCCTTTTATAGTTTAAGGGGTGACCACAGTGGCAAAGCAGTCATTACGGCTTGATTAGATAGCCAACAGTGTTATCATAACTAACCCTAGTAGTTAGGACAAAGTGCATTAAATGCACTGCTAGGTGTCATGCTAAGGTTGAAGCCCGGCAAGCTTGCCGCGCCGCTTATCCATCTACCTCTTATTAGCGTGACACGCCATCAGGACGGGTGTCAATAAAGTTAATTCCTTCTCCAGCAGGTTGCCACGTGCTCGACAAGATCCACCTAGCCCCTTGGGAGCTCGACACCGCGCTAATTAGTGAATGGTTTACGATGAGGTGGAGCGGTGGCGTCTTGGAGGAGGCTTGCCGGTACGGAGCGTGCCGGGACTCTATCTTGTGATCTTGGCGGCCCCGGGAACCTTGCCGGGGCAGGTTGGACTTGGCCCCAGGCATAGTCTCTCCCCTGCCGAGCTCGCCTGCCCGGTAAGAGAGGCCTTCCTGGGATATTCTCTGGTTACCTTGATCTTCTTAATGCACTCCTTGATCTCGCAAAGAGCGGTTTCTCTGGTCCATATTGTGCCATGTCTTGGTACTTGATGTATGGGCGGTCGTACGCCGGTGCATAAGTCAGGTCAGCAAACACACCTGTTTGTTGCACCGATAGCTTTGGTTTGAGTTTGTGAGACCTTGCGACCATATCATATGGTCTGAGACATATGCTATCCTATTATTATCCTTATGTCTAGTACTATGTTAGTTTGTGAGATTTTATGATATTGTGCCCTATCCTTATGCTCACATGCTAATTACTTGCATCCATGCTTATCTCTCCTATATTGTTGATGCAAGTGTTGTTGGTCTATAAAATATAAGGGGAGTGTTGATCCAGTGTGTGTGCTTTGCATTCCAAAAGCATACTTAATTAGCGCACACATATATGGGGAGCCCATCTATATTTTGTAGATCTGGGGTTTGCATTTTATCTTGTTTTATCCTTGTGCAAATCCCGCATTGTCATCAATCCACCAAAAGGGGGAGATTGTTGGATTTCTTCCTTAGTGGTTTTGGTGATTGATGACAATGCATTTGCGGACTAATCGTGTGCATTGAGCATTTTAGATAATCTATCATATGTCACAAGACAATTCAAGCCCCTCGGAGGTTTAGAGTGAAGATGGTTTTCTTTCTCGTGTTTCTTTTCGGTGGACTTGAGTCGTAGGAAAAACCGTACTATCAAGAGGGGGTCCACTTCAGAAAGGTTTGGATGGAATCAACACATACACGCTTTCATTTGCACCCTCCGTATCTTTCCGCTTCAATGGAGTTTCTCTGTGTTTCAGAAAGGGAATTGGAGAGCTGCCAGCGGTAGTACCGTGCTTGGCAGTGGTAGTACCTCTTCTAGTGCCGTGCGTACTACCGCCCCGGCTCGAGTCTCGACTTTTCGTGTCGGGTTCAGCGGTAGTCTAGCAGTGGTCCCTCTGGCTTACTATGGCTGAGCCCCTTTTGACCCAGCTGGGCAAACGGCAGTAGAAGCGGCAATAGGAGCGGTAGTACCGCTTGTAAGCGATGTATCACCCCTACCTCCGCTGCCACTTCCGCTCATAGCTCTGCTCTCCAGGATTTTACCTGCTTTTGTAGCGGTAGTAGGGCACGGAAGTACTGCCTGTAAGCGGTAGTACCGTGCAGGTGGGCTGTAGTACCGCTGTAGCAGCACTACCACATTACCCTATGACCACGGTTCCATAGTGCAGTAACCCCAATGGTAGTAGCGCTCCGGCGGCACTACCGGCTCGTGGCCCTGTGCCATTGTATGTGCTCCATGGCACTACCTTTTGGGCGGTAGTACCACTTGTTGAGCGGTAGTACCACTTGTATGTGGGCTGCGGGCTGAATAACGGTTGGATTTGTTACCCACTATATAAAGGCGGTCTTCTTCATCTAGAAGACCACCTCTTCCTCCCCTAAACTCCGTTGTTGCTCAAAAGCTCATTTTCTCCTGATCTCTCTCCCTAGCCAATCAAACTTGTTGATTTTCTAGGGATTGGTTGAGAAGGCCCTGATCTACACTTCCACCAAGAGAAATTTGATTCCCCCCACTAATCCCTTGCGGATCTTGTTACTCTTGGGTGTTTGAGCACCCTAGATGGTTGAGGTCACCTCAGAGCCACAATCCATTGTGGTGAAGCTTCGTGGTGGTGTTGGGAGCCTCCAATTTGGTTGTGGAGGTTGCCCCAACCTTGTTTGTAAAGGTTCGGTCGCCGCCTTCAAGGGCACCACTAGTGGAATCATGGCTCTTGCATTGTGTGAGGGCGTGAGGAGAATACGGTGACCCTAGTGGCTTCTTTGGGAGCATTGTGCCTCCACACCGCTTCAGCAGAGACGTACTTCCCCTCAAAGGGAAGGAACTTCGGTGACACATCCTCGCCTTTACCAGCTCCACTTGTGGTTACTTCTTCCTTTACTTTGTGCAAGCTTTACTTGTGTTGTATCTCTTGCTTGCTTGTGTTGTTGTTGTTGCTAGCATCATATAGGTTATTCAGCTAGTTGCATATCTAGACAACCTATTTGTTGCTAAACCTAATTTGTTAAGAAAAGCTAAAAATTGGTAGTTGCCTATTCACCCCCCTCTAGTCAACCATATCAACCCTTTCAATAACTATGCGCTTTTCTATCAATTGCCCAACAATAATTTGTTTGCCCACCATATGCTATGTTTCGAGAGAGAAGCCTCTAGTGAAACCTATGCCCCCCGGGTCAACTTTAATCATATTACTAAAACCAAAAATACCTTGCTGCAATTTTATTAATTTTTATTTCACTTTTCAATTTATATATCTACCACTACCAGATTTAATCCTTGCAAGTAACGAGTTCAAGGGCATTAACAACCCTCTTTCCCGTGTTGTGTGCAAGTATTTGCTCTTGTGTGTGTAGGTGTTGTTTGACTAGGATTTGCGTGGTTCTCCTATTGGTTCAATAACTTTGGTTCTCAGTGAGGGAAATACTTACCAGCTACTATATTGCTTCACCCTTCCGCTTCAGGGAAAATCCCAACGCAACTCACAAGTAGCAGACATAATTTGTGGTGCTGTTGCCGGGGAGACATCATCAATCACTATAAGTACCTTCACACAAATTATCATTTACTTGCTCTACTTTTTATTTGCCTCTCTTTTTCGCCTCCATCCACTTCCCAAAAAACCGAAAAACACAAAAATATTTTACTTTGTTAGTTTGCTTGCTTTGCCATTATGTCTCAAGAAAATACAAAGTTGTGTGACTTTTCAAATACTAATAATAATGATTTTATTAGTACTCCAATTGCTCCTCCCGCCACTAATGCAAAGTCATATCGATGGAGTCCTGGACTAGGGGGCACGCACCATGTCATCTCCCGGCTAGAGGGCCGTGCCGAGGACCCCATTGCGGTTCACTCATGGGCCACTTCGGACAGCCCATGGCATATACGAGGAAGATTCCACAAGACTTGACGATCAAGAAAAGGACTCCTCTCCACCAACGTATTCGACTAGGACTCTTGTTATCCTAGGCCTCCAGTACACTATATAAGCCATGGCTAGGTTGGTCAATAGATCATTGAATCTGATATTCATTAGAACAATCTCGTGGTAGATACCTGTACTCTGTACTATCCCCCATATAAATACAATGAAAAGCAAGACGTAGGGTATTATCACTTTGAGAGAGCCCGATCCTGGGTAAAAAATCCCATGTCCATGTTACCGTAGCTCCAAGACACCTAAATGTGGACCCCTACCTCGAGATATGTCAGATCTAGCAGCGACATTGGTGGCCCATGCAGGTCCATGCCGGTAGTCGCAGTGGGGCGATGGGAATTCAGATCAGTTCCGACACGATCTACGCACCGGAACGAATCTTCATCCTCGACATCGGCATCTTCATCACCGGCTCGACTGGTCACCTTGGCTGGACCGAGGACTAGGCTCCTCTTTGGATAGTCAAGATTGGACGGATGCATTCATCATCAACTCAAATCTCAACCAAGTCCATGGAAAAATCATCTATGGAGCTCGGGGGCTCTACATCAACATTACCCTCATGCAATCGTGCTATTTTTCTGGACAACGGATTCTTGTTCGCCATACCCGCCTCTTCAAGCATCGCTTTAACAATTGCTTCAATCAAAAATTATGGAATTGAGTATGCAACAACCCTGTAAAATTTCATCGTATCCCGATGGAGGAATCTCCAGTGATCTTCGATAGACTGGACCCCTCTTGAATCTGGAAGGGAATCTGAATGAGTTTCGGGCAAGGGGTACAGTGGACAGCTCAGAAATCTTTTGGAAGATCCAACCATTCATTGGTTGTGGAATTCCCATATCGACCACGCCTCAAAATTTCAGCTCGATCCGACCGCTGAAACTCCAGGAAACGTCCGATGAGTGCATTAATTTTCGGATCTATTTTCTGTGCGATAATGAATCTTACCCGAGTTCATCTTTTTCATGAACAGATTATCGAATGTCCTTTTTGAAGGAATTTTCTCTAGAGTATTTTGTTTTGTTTCTAAAACACGTGCCCACAAATTTTGATCCTTTTCCGAAGCAATCTTCACCGTCACACCGGTGTTAAACCAGACCGACAATGTTGCTCCACGGCTGTCGACCTGTGCTAGACAGGTCATCGCTTCGTTGAGCCGAGGTCCACCTCATCAGATCATCACCCCGACGAGCCGACAAAGAGTATAACATAGCGAAGGCTAAATCATCACCAACAGTATTACACGGGGTGGTCACACCATCATCGCCGCATGGTTACTTCATTAAGCCGACATCGATCACGTCACAAATTTTGACCTGCGTCGGCATTGCCATGCCACTTCTTATTCAAGCTAAAATCAAACACACTGACCTGCTTCAATACGTTGGCTGGCATAGAGGCTCCGGCGTCTCTCCGTCAACCTACTCTGACACCTCGGCTAGATCAGGGGCTTTGCCATCTCTTCATCAACTTACTCTTGGGACTTCGGCGTCACCGGCCGACCAGCTTCATCACGATAGCTGGATCGGGGGCTTTGCCCCGCCACAAAGCCGAACCGCGTCACCAACGTCGAGCACATTAACCAGCTAAGTCGCTTTCATGCTCAATTTTTTAATTTTTAATTTTTTTGTTCGGTTCAACCAAGCATTATATTTTTGTTAAACAAAAATATGTTTGTTAAAAATGTTGTTTGTTAAAAACACTTCTTTTTGCCATGTTAACTGGGGTCTCTTAAATTTATATGAGACGTTTTATAATAAATGTTTTCTGCTAAGTCGTTGCAAAGTCTTTTTCTACTACTCCTTGTTCCGACGTGAGTGTGTGGTCAATAGCCGAATAGCCTGGTTTCTCTCTAGAGCCACTCAAGTTTAGTTCACTAAACTAGCCTGAGAAGCACTCTACCTTCGGAAAGGGAGGTTGAATCCGAAGGCTGACCCGCTTGAAGTCTAGAGATTGGACGTATTATGTTAAAGCACGACGGAAGCATAAATTGATTTTAAGACCAATTTCAGATTGGCCCCAACAAACTTGATTCTATTTAGACGTAAAGTTTCTATGTAAGTTTTTTGGTTTTCCGAGAAAAATTCTTGCAATGCAACACCAGACGTCTTTAAAGCATCAACAGTATTAACTGGGGGCTATGATTAGAGCCGAACCCACCAAAAGCCAAGGTACTCCATGGAGTCCTCGGTAAAACATTCACGGATATTGCTTTATATGCATCGGTTTTAAATTGTGTCTTTGGTCCATAGTTTGGTTGCTCGACTCCTGTGCTTACTCCTCCCAATTGTTCGCCTAAGGGTGGAGAACTACTGTGATTGTACTTCTGGTTTAACTGGTCAAGTGCCCCAGTGGAGAAACCCAAAAACTAACTATCACATTAAGCATAAATTGGTCAGCGACCCGTTGACTGTGTCAAACTACCGATCGATAGAGGTTACCCCGTGTTAAACGATGTGCCCTACATAGAATTGGCTAGAGTGTTAATGGCTTGACCTCAGCTGACGCCGAACACTAACCAGGGGCTAGTAACCGGCCTCCCAACTTTAAGCTCCTATGACTAAGTGAAAGTTATAAAGTCTGCATATCAGATTGCCTCATTTGCGCTAACACAACCGCCTCCGGGCACAGAGACATCAGCTACGGGTTGTCTTGTTACTGCGAAAACACTCTGCGTAGAATCTACAAAGGGGTGGAAGCTAATGATGGGCCACTTTCAAATGATAAACGGTCACAACGGAGTCAAAATAAAAATATAGCATAAAGCTGCAAGATACATCTTAAAAGCTGACTATCAAAACATGTGCAAATGCGGTCGACCGATCAGTAATATTAAAGGTTGCCTTACAAAACAAAGGACTTTTCGATTAGTCACAAAGTCTGCTTTCATAAAGGTGCTCGGTTTGTCTGAGGTCCCTAATAGAAAAGCAATTCGGCCGTCTTTAAAGAAATTGCGCAATTCTAACCTCGAGTTTTTGGTATAAAATACTTTGGAACTATAAAAGAGTCCAATAAACCATACTGAGGGCTCCTTGAGGCACCTCGGCATGGTTACATCAGGACTCCTGGAGGGACCAACATATCATCAACGTTTGTATTCAATATATGAGTGCTGCCTTCCCTAATCATCGTTATAAAGCCATAAATATGCATGAATTTGACTTAAGATTTTGGCCAAGCTGGGTTTCCTGGGTCCTGTGCTTACCCCCTACGTTACCAATTGTTCGATTAGGAGGTAAAGAGATCACCTCTATGATTATTACTACTGGGTCATGTGGGTTAGTACCTCAGACATGTGAAGCCGAAAGCTAGCTGTCTTAATAATATAATTGGTCGGTGTCGGTGTACACAAACAGGGGTGTTTGCTTCCCCCTGACTTGTGCATAGACCAGTGTGGCCTCGGGGACAGGCAAGCCTTCCCGGGCATCCCAAGCTCAAGAACAAGAAGACCAGACCAGCCAGAGAAGCCCCCTGGAAAATCTCCCTTGCCGGGCAGGCTAGTACGGCAGGGTCGAGACTGCGCCTGGGGATGAGGCCAAGCCGCCCTGGCAGGGTCTCCGGGGCCTCCAAGACCAAAACAAGACTCCAAGATTAGAGCCCGGCAGGCTCCGTGCCGGCATGCTTCCGCCAGGACGCCACCGCTCCACCTCATCACACACCTGTCACTAATCAGTGTGGTGTCACGCTCTAGAGCGGCTAGGTGGATCATGTCGACCACGTGGCAACCTGCGGGAGAAGAGATTACCTTTAATGACACCCATCCCGGAGGCACGTCATGCGTATAAGAGGTGGTTAGGCAAGCGGTGGAGAAACCTTGTCGGGGCTACCTCTCCATACGACACCTAGCAGTGCATTTAATGCACTTTGTCTTGATTGCCTGAGTTAGGTAAGTGTCATGGTGGAGCACGATCACCTATGGGGCAGGGATGCCCCTTTGTGGTTTGGCAAGGGGACGGTCACATTACACAAAGAGCAGAAACAGCAGGGCAGCGCGACGATCGACAACTCTCTTTTACCCAGGTTTGGGCCGCTTTGCAGCGTAAAACCCTACTCCTGCTATGGTGGATTGATCTGGAGGAACACGAGGACACAAAGTGCTCAAACCCGACAAGTGTGCCTCGGGGAGAGCAGCTGCGCGCGTACAAGTGTTGAGGGATCAAAGACTCGAACCCTTTGGTTGGTTGCCTTGGGCCTCCTTTTATAGCTTAAGGGGCGACCACAGTGGCAAAATAGTAATTTTAGCATGATTAGATAGCTAACAGAGTCATCATAGCTAACTCTGGCACTTAGGACAAAGTGCGTAAAATGCACTGCTAGGTGTCACACTGGGGTTGAAGTCCGGCAAGTCTGCCGCGCCGCTTATCTCTCTGTCTTGTATTAGCATGACACGCCATCCGGACGGGTGTCAATAAAGCTAATCTCTTCTCCACCAGGTTGCCATGTGCTCGACGAAATCCACCTAGCCACTTGAGAGCTTGACACCACACTGATTAGCGACTAGTGTGCGATGAGGTGGAGCGGCGGTGTCTTGGCGGGGATTAGCCGGCACGAAGCCTGCCGGGCTCTTGTGTTGGAGTCTTGCTTTGGCCTTGTCGGCCCTGGAGACCCTGCCGGGGTGGCATGACCTTGCCAATGGGCGCGATCTCGACCCTATCGGGCTCACCTGCCCGGCAAGGGAGATCCTCCTGAAGGCTTCTCTGGTTACCTTGGTCTTCTCATTCTTGAGCTTGGGGCGCCTAGCAAGGTCAGTCTGCCCCGGAGGCCGCACAAGTCCGTGCACAAGTCAGGGGAAACAAACACCCCTGTTTGTGTACACCGAATAAAGCCCTCGGGCCTGAGCCATACGTGCCATGGACGTCGTTGGGTTAGGCCCAAACAGTGCACAAACATGCGGCAAAAACCCGTTGTCCATGTATTAATGACTCTGCTGACCCATCAATCACACGCCCATTCCACGCAATTACTGCGGGTCGTGGAATCGTGGATTTATAGCAGTTACTAGGTAGTGCGCCTGTTTAAAGGCAGTTTTTGGCAGGGGAAACGGTGGAGAGCCAGCCCCCTCACGTGGTCCCAATAAAAAGGCAACGCGAAGGAGCGCTGCTCATTCGCACCCTTCACCCCTCCCGCTTCGTCTTCTTCTTGCGACAGGAGCCGCTTCTGCCTCCACCATCCGCCTCTTGCCGTGCCAAATCTCTCTTTTTCCCCGTTCAAAGAAATGGGGCGGAAGAAGAGCGCCGTAAAGGGGAAATAGGCGGCCAAGCCCGAGGACCCAAGAGCAGAGGAGAAGAAGAAGGAGGCAGAGGAGCTAGCCCAGCAGCGGCGGGAGAACATGGTCTTCTCGCTGTCGGACTTGGATGGCAACACCTTGATCCACAGGTATGCCTACATGTGGGGGAGGGAGACCAAAGGACATGGAGCACTAGCCATTCTCCCTGATGGACCCAAGATTCTAGAAGACTTGTATCCCTTTTTTTGTGCATACTTTACTGCGGGCTCTCTTCCGCCTTCTCTGATTTCTTCAGCGCCATGATGTACGCCTATGGGTTCCACCTGTTGGATTTTACACCCAATGCGATGACATGCATGGCAGTATTTGCCCATTTGTGTGAAGATTTTGTTGGGGTTGCCCCCAACGTGGATTTGTTCTGCCACTTCTATATCCCCCGCATTGAGGAAAAATCCCTTTCGGGGAATATATCTTGGATTCCGCGGGGAAAAAGAGGACTGGGCATACCTTGGAGAGCAGTTGTGTGGCAAGTGGGAAGAGTGGAGGGGTGCTTGGTGTTGGATTCAGGACCCGGATGCTCCTCCGTTCTGTTTGCCACGAACTAAATGTGTGGTGCGCGACAAGGACTGTAGCGACCTGGGCGCTACTGATGAGAACCTCCACCCAGCACTGAACAGGATCACCCGCCTCAAAGCTGCCGGGCTCACCATTGAGCATGTGGGGGCCGACTTCCTCCGGCGTCGCATTGCGCCGCTGCAGAGGAGGGACAGGTTTGCTTGGGAATACAAGAATGCCAGAGATTGGATGCGGCTTTATCCTGGTTGCGGCATCAATCTGACAGTCATGAGCCATGCCTGGTTGTGCGAGCAGCTCTTCCACAAGGCCGGCACCTTCCACTTGCCAGCAAGAATCGTTCCGCTGCATATCAACTCTGGCACAGACCAAATTTTCAAGTGGATGCCGGATTGCAACGCCAACGGGGTCAAGGTGGACTTGAAATTTCCCAGCTTGGAGGATGAGATGGAGTGGACCTCGAGTTTGGAGGAGAAGGCCACCAGGAAGGAGACAGACTTCACCAAGGGAACCACTGAGGAGGAGCAGGAGTACATACGTAGTAGGCTTGAGGAAGCACGAAGGCTCAAGGCTGCCGGGGCAGCCGACTATGATGATAATGATGAGGGTGATGGGAATTCCTCAGATGAGGAACGTGTTGATGAAGAGATTTCCGGGCTTGAGGCGATAGGGGCTACGGCTGCTGGGGCAGAGGTTGCCGGGTCTCAGGAGGCCGAAACGCCTGAGGAAGAGGAAGGACTTGAGGTGGGCCCTCAGGCTCCTGAGAAACAGTGCCGCCTTCGTAAAAGAGGCAATCGAGAGCCGGTGGTTTCTTCTTCGCCTCGAGCAGGTCCCAAGGTGAAGAAGACGACCGCCAAAGGCAACAAGGGGGAAGTAGCACGCTGTCATTCAGCTCGCCTTTCTCGGGCCCCAATGCCGCCTTCCAAGTGACGAATCGCTAGGGGAGTTGATCCTAGCCCACCGGCAAGTCCGTCCCCGACAGCAGGCAGGACCCCGCCGGCCCTCAAGAGAGCCAGAGAGTCCCCTCCCCCTCTGGAGTACAAGTTAGACGCTATGCTCGATGATCCAGAGTGAGGGAAACTTTGGCTTTTCCCATTTGGTCATTTATCGCTTTCCATTTGATCTCCACTTAATCTTGTGCTATTGATCTTGACAAGGACGAAGAGACCCTTGCAGACCGGGCCAAATGGGCCAGACCAACAGTGGAAGGATTGGGCTCTTCGTCGGGCACCAGTCTGGCGGGGAACATCATGGACGCCACCATGCACAGCCCCCCTCACAAGGGCATGGGACAAACCTCGATCACTGGCGGGAACATCAATGATTCTACTCCATCTGCCGACAAGGAAATGGAAGGAGATCGCCAGGAAGAAGTCTACCATGGAGGGGCAGTTCCTCTGGTGCTTCCTTTGATCAATGTCCATGGAAAAGATTCCTCGGCAAGGGCTCCTACCGCGGGGTCAGCTCGCTTAGAAGCCACCCCCAAGGGGCGGCCGCTGACTGACCCCTGGCAGTAAATGTTGCCGGAGAAGGAGAAGTCCCTTCCCGATAGAGCTAGTAGGTAAGCCACTTGCTTTCTGAACCTCCCTTTCCTTCGGAATTCATCATTTTGGCCTTTGATTTGAGACTTTGATCATCATTTTTGTCAGATTCAGGGCTCCGCAGACCCAAAGTAAGGTTCGAACTCTGGGGCGTGTGCGAAAAACTCAACCTATCCAGCCAACTAAACACGCTACCCTACAGCCTAGCTCGATGAACAAGGAAGAAGCAAGACACGGCAATTTACCTAGGTTCGGGCCACCTTGCGGTGTAATACCCTACTCCTGCTTTGTGGTGGATTTTCCTCGGGGGCTGAGGATGAACTAGTACAAGGGAAGAACAACCTCACGAGGTCTATTCTTGTGTGGCTGAGCTGGTGAGGTATCTCTGGATCGGATCCCTTCCTATGGTGGTGGCTAACCTATATTTATAGTGGCCTCAGTCCTGTTCCCCCCAAAATGGAGGCGGGAAGGGATCCCACAACGGCCAATTCGAAGGGGGACAAGAAGTACATCTTATCCTGACGAAAGGTGGTCTTCGCCTTCAAAAGCCTCTGGTCGTGACGTTGCGGTGGGCTCAGCGATGACATCCGTCCTGCCGTCCTGGTGGTCTTGGTCTTGTTGCACGGGAATGGAAACCTTTGGGTGGTTCCTCGGGACCCCGCGCCTACGATTGCCTCCTTAGCACCAAAGAGGAAACCTGCTCCTCTGCGCGCGCCTGGCCTTGGTCGTCATGGCTTGCGTCACCTCCATCTCATGAGGTGGGTACCTGCATAGAAATCTCTGCTCCTCGTTAGCCAGCCTGGGGAGGCCGCTCCCTCCGGAGGTCTTGGTGTCGCCCGCCTCATGAGGCTTGGCCCCTCGCGAAGGTCTTGTCTTGAAGATGCTACAGATGGGCCGTACCAGGCCGCTGATGGAACCACGCCATGGGCCGCAGGCAGGCAAGTCTGGGTACCCTGATTCCCAGAACGCCGATAGTAGCCCCCGGGCCGAAGGCGCGCTCGGACTTGGCTTCGAGGCGAAGCCAAAGGGCAAGGGCGAAGCGCTGCGAGCCCCAATCACCTGCGGCCCGAGCCGACGTGTGGCGCTTGATGGGACGTGGGCGTCTCCACTTCCTCACGCTGCCTCAGGAACTGCCCCAGGCTGACAAAAGACTGGCGCCTGCCTTCGAGCCTTCATTGCGTTCTCCTTGCTTTGCTCCAGATCCCCTTTCCTCCTGCCGGGAGCATCTCCAGATCTGCCAAATTTCTCCTCCCAAGTTCCTCGCTGATGGCGTCAGGGAAGGCGAAATCGGACGCGCCGGCCATGAACTCCTCCTCCTCTCCTGCGCTTGCCCTCAGCGCGTCCTCCATCATCAAGGAGAGGCACCTTGCCGATGCGCTCCCGCTGACGGCGAGCGGCCACAATGAGGGGAAGGAGACGGTGTTCCTGGTCGGCTCCACCGATGCTCGATCTTTGGTGGAGACGTTCTATCCATTCTTCTTCCACAGCGTCTTCGCGGGGCTCGTCCCGCCTTTCTCCAAGTTCTTCACCGCCGTCCTCGACCATTACCAGGTTCAGGCCCTGCATCTGCAGCCCAACTCCATCCTTCTATTGTCCATCTTCGCCTTCTATTGTGTGGCATTCTTAGGCATGATGCCTTCCGTTGCGCTCCTCTGCCATTTCTTTTACCTCCGGATGCACTACCCGAATCAGCATTCCGGCTGCGTCTCCTTCGCCGCGGTCAACGCGCTCATGAGGGCTGGGAAGAAGGTGGAGAACTTCAGGCGCAAGTGGGTCTTCATGGATGCCAGAGGCTACCACGCGCGGCTGG
Source organism: Thinopyrum elongatum (assembly GCA_011799875.1). Taxonomy (NCBI): domain Eukaryota; kingdom Viridiplantae; phylum Streptophyta; class Magnoliopsida; order Poales; family Poaceae; genus Thinopyrum; species Thinopyrum elongatum. The sequence goes on from CM022299.1 coordinate 233,868,382, forward strand.
AGTTGCCGACCGAGCTGTTGGAGAAGCTTGATCAATGGGGTCATGAGAAGCTCACCGACCCCCAGGTTGTGCCGGTTCTGAAGATGAAGGCGGACATGGAGTCCGGGGTGCTGACGGGGGCCATGCTCGTTAAGGAGTTCCTAACGCAATGCCTGGCCCCGCTCCAGGTACACTCGCGCCCCATATGGGATCTCAAGGGCGCGAAGGACGACATTCGGCTGCGCCCCGGGAGCTTGACAGGTGAAGAGCTGAGCAAGGCCATGCACACCCTGCTCGAGAAGGACCCAGGCAGCCCCTCGGTGGCCAACATTCCACTGTTCCATCATGGCGACGGGGCGGAGCTGGCCGCCGCCATGCCCGTCTTCAACGAGCTTGGGCTCGTGCCACCTACGCTCCGAACTCCCCGGTGATGGTGTATTTTGGTGATGACTCCAAGGAGAAGGGGAAGGAGGACTCAGAAGCGACCGTGGATGATGTGGCGGAGACCCTTCATCTATCGCAGAGTGAGCTCCTCCGCGGCCTCTCCGATGACAACGCTGCTGCCGAGCCCCCGGTCGAGGGGTCTCCGCGCTCCACCGGGGTCGTCACGAGGTCCGGGGCCACCCTCGTGCGGAGGCTAGGCCGAGCGACTCCGAAGAAGGGCACGGCAGCGTCCCTTCCCCGAGGTGACAACTCCGCCTTGCCGTCCGTCGCCGTTGCAGTTAGGCCAGCTGTTGTGCACCCCGCCGATCCTCAGGTCGCGACGAAGCCTGCGCTCAAGAAGATTGGGGGTGCCTTGACCCTGGCCGGGAAAAGGGCGTACATTGCCGCTGAAGAGTAAGTATCTTGCCCTGCTTTCGTTTTCATTCTTGACGCCGTGCCCACAATGCTCCTCTCCTGGTAACCAGGATGGAACCCGTGGTGAAGAAGAGGAAGGAGGGAGCCGGGACCCCCGAGGCCACACCGTCCGTCATGGCCGCGGTGATCCCGGCGCGGACAGAGGAGACCGCCTCATGCTCCTCCGTAGTGGAGCGGGCCCCTCAGAGCATGGTGGTGGAGCCCCAGGAGGGGGCCATCTTCGTGGGCTAGCAGGCTCCAGAGCCGCCCATCCCCGTCGCACTTGTGGAGGGTTCAGGGGCTCCGGAGCCCCCCGCAGCTCTTGCTGCTGCGGCAGCACCAGTCCAGGCGCCGGCACCGCCTTCTCCCCAGGCCCTCGTGTTGGTGGACTACGACCCCCTCATCAGGCCCGGGGCTCTTGAGGAAGCCTTCGCCACGTTGGACCAGCTCCGGACCGATCTCCAGGACGCCGATAGGTGCATGGCGACGGGGCGCATGGGGCTGATCTCGGGGTGGCTCCAAGCCGACGCGTCTATCAGGACGTCTTGGGGCCAGGCCAAGGCCACCGCAGCAGAGAGCAGGAAGGAGGCCGGCGAGGGCACGACGGCTCATGACATGGCGCTGGCCGATGCATCGTCTGCCATGGAGCGTTGTAGCACGGCGGATGCTGAGTTGAAGGCCCTCCGCGAGGACCAGACCGCCCGCGATCGCTGGCTCCACGAGCGAGCGGAAGAGCTCAAGGCCCGGGAGGCGACGCTCACCGACCACGATGCCGAGCTGGCCCAGGTGACCAAGGACCATGCTGCGGAGCGGGACCGCCTAGGCAAGCTGAAGGAGGAGGTGGACAAGGCCCAAGTTTCCCACGCCCAACATGTCTTTGAGGAGACAGCTCGACTGGAGGCCAGGGAGAAGACCCTTGTCGCCGCCGAGAAGGCGGCGGCTGCGGGGCACAAAGCCTTCGTCTCCCTCGAGCTGAGGTCTCGCACGATGCTACAATCCCTTTACGGAGAAGGGTACGAGGAGCCACTGGCGACTCCGGAGGATGGCCTTGCTGGGCTTCTTCCCAAGATTGCCGAGGCGCTTGAGGGCATCGCCACCGGAGTGGGCCCCATGGTGGAGGAGGAGTGCCGCGCGCTCTTTACCACGCCCGCGACGCGTGTCTTCAACCACCTCCACCTCCGGGACCCGAGCCTCGACCTCGGTGCGCTGATCAAGCCAGTGGCTCCCGAGTCCCGCGACGCTGCCGCTGAGGCTGTGAAGAAGCAGGTGGAAACCCTACTGAAGAAGTTCCTCTGCGTCCCCGACCTCGCGGCTGCGGCGACCGGAGCCAGTGGCGAAGATGACGGTGGCGTTGTTGACGATGGGCTCCCAATGGCGGGCGACAGCAGCAACCAAGGCAACGGCGGCGCTTCCTCCTAGTTCGTCCCTGCAACATCCATCGTGCCTCATGGAGGCGTGAGAACTTCTGTTTAGACTCGTGGAACATTATGTCTTGTAATAACTGTTGGGACTCCATAATTTGCTTTCCGTGCTCGATTTCCTTCTTGTTTGCCTTAGTGTTCTGCGTCGGCAGGGCCCGGCCCAGCGCATACCTCGGCCCCCGTTGGGGCGTCCGGATCACTAGGACGAGGCCAGGGGGTGAGGGGCTACGTGACCAGTGAGGCCCCTGAGTCGTGATGCTCAGGGGTCCCCCTTGACGTCAGAACAGCCCTCATGAAGGAAACGTGAGCAGCGTCTGAGTTAATTCGGAGTCCCGGTACCTTTCCTCGCCAGCTTTTGCCTGGGAGGGTCGCGAGAAGACCAGGTGTGAGAGACCTGGTGAGGTGGCATATGCCAGGCATGTCCTGAGCGTAGCCCCCATGCCCAGCCCCCTCGCACGGCCCTTCCAGGGGAAAGTGGCGCGGTGGGGCCAGAGAGCGAGCCTAGTGGCCCTCCTGAGGTTACTGCAACTGCTAGGGTGCCCTCATTTGTTTATTCACCAGTGCGGAGCATGGTGCTTCCACTCTTGCGTGGGCATAGCCGCTCCTCGACCATGTCGTCCGCCGGCGCGAAGCATGGGGCTTCCACTGGTGCGTGGGTGGGAGCTCCCTCGGTGGGGAGACTCCAGGGCGTGTATAACCCCGTCCGTACACGTGTCTAGCACGGCAGGACTGGAGGAGGTGTATATGTGCACTCGTGAATCAGCGCGGGACTCATGAGTCCCTACCTCAAGGCGGGTTGAGCCTGAATTTTTGGTTCGGAACATTTGTGAGGGTCCTGTGAGATGTTTAGGTGGCCTACACCGAGTGAATCTCCAGAGGACATCGCATGAGAAGGCCAAACACCAACGACCCCAGGATGTGATGTGAACGGGGCCGGCCCGCCAGACAGAGCTCAGCTGTTTGGTTTATCGACACTGCAGGGACGGACCAGAGCACAGACGCCGTGCCTGGTCTTCTCATGCAACAATCCTAAAGAAAGACAACTGGCGCGTGGCTCCCGCTGTCGGATTCCGGGTTCCGTAGACCCTTGAGAGGTTCGAACTCTGGGGTGCGTGCGAAGAACTCTCTCTCCCTAGTCTGCCTGCTCAATGATTCCACGGCCTAGCTCGACGAACCCAAGGAACAAGAGACAGAGCAGTTTATCCTGGTTCGGGCCACCTTGCGGTGTAATACCCTACTCCAGCTTTGTGGTGGATTGCCTCGGGGGGCTGAGGATGAACTAGTACAGAGGTGGAACGACCTCAGGAGGTGAGGTGTTCTTGAGCTTGATGAGCTGGTGAGGTGGTGAGAGTGGAATGGATCTGATCCAGCTCCGGTTCCCCCTCCCCATGGTGGTGGCTAAGTCCTATTTATAGTGGCCTTGGTCCTCTTCCCAAATGTAGGCGGGAAGGGATCCCACAATGGCCAAATTCGAAGGGAGACAACTAGTACAAGTTATCCTGACAAAAGTAGTCTTTGCCTGCAAAAGCCTCTGGTGGTGACGCTCCAGTGGGCTCCTCGATGACCTCCGTCCTGCCGTCCTGGCGGTCCTGTTCTTGTTGCACCGATATGGAAACCTTTGCTTGATTCCTCGGGACTCCGCGCCTGCGCTTGCCTCCTTTGCACCAAAGAGGAAACTGGTACACTGCGCCCGCCTGGTCCTGGTCGTCATGGCTCACGTCAGGTGAACCTCGCGAGGTGCAGCTTACATTGACATCTCCGCTCCTTGGGAGCCAGCCTGGGGAGGCCGCCCCTCGTGGAGGTCTTGGTGTCGTCTGCCTCGCGAGGCCTGGCCCCTCGCGATGATCTTGAATTGTCGTTGCTGAAGCTGGGCCGTACCAGGCCGTCGATGGAGCCACGCCACGGGCCGCAGGTAGCCAAGTCTGGGCACCCCCGGTCCCAGGACGCCGACAGTAGCCCCCGGGCCCAAGGCGCGCTCGAACTTGGCTTCGAGGCAAAGCCAAAGGGCAAGTGTGGAGCGCCGCGGGCCCTAACCGCCTGCGGCCTTCGTTGCCGCATGGCGATTGATGGGATGTGGGCGCCTCCGCTTCCCCACGCTACCTCGGCAACTGCTTCGACTTGACGAGACCCTGCTGCATGCAGAGAAAAATCATCATTACGCGCGATCGTGGAGGCCGGTGATCGGCCTTCCCTTGGCTATAAATGAGGAGAGGGGCGAAGCCCCCTTTGCTTGTCTTCGTCTTCTCGCCACCCGCTCCTTCTTCTTCCTTCTTGCCTCGCCGTCTTGCCATGGTGTTCATGGCGTTGACGAGGAAGTTTTCTGCCGCCGAGAAGGGGAAGGCCCCTAAGGAGGGGCCTGGCTCGCCGCCGCCCAAGAGAGGACGAGGTCGCCCCCGCAAGCATGCGGCGGCCCCTGTGGTGGCTCTTTGTGGACGCGGGCGCGCCTCGAGTGGTCGTGGCGGTGCCTCTTCTCGTGGTGAGAGCCGCCAGGGGCGAGGCAGCCCCCGTGAGGGAGGGAGGAACGCTGTGGTCGCCCGGCCTCCGCGGCCGCGCTTCCACTCGGCGGAAGTGCTCCTAGAGTTTGTCGTGTGGTCGGAGGGGCCGGCCGGCACCTGGCTCCCACTTCCCCGCTTCTTCGCGGGCGAGCTGCCAGTTGTTGGTCTTGACAGCCTCTGGCTGCAAGCTGACGGCTGCTGCAGCAAGGCTTCATGGGTCGGGGTCGAGGCTTCTGCCGCCGGGAACATGGCCCTGACCCGCGGCTGGTAGATGTTCGCCCGTGCACGTGGCCTGAGCGGGAGGTGCACCCTCCACTTCAGGTACGACGGCGTTGTGACCCTCTACGTGTGGGTGTTTGGGGAAGATGGCTGCCACACAGGGTGCTACCCCAAAGACGACGGCGGCGGCGACAAGCTTGGCCTTGGCGACGACTGTGGCTCGTTCAGCGGCGGTGGCTCTTCCTCTGGCGAGAGCACAAGCAGCGGCGGTTACGACCAGCCGCCCCGCCGCCGGCCTCGCTTTGAGGGAGGTGGCGGATCTTCTTGCCGCCGCGCCCCAGTGAAGCAGGAGGAGGGCTCAGGCTGAGACTGGGGAACCTCCGGAGCCGAGCCTCAGGAACTGCTGCAGTCACGCAGGCCGCCTTTGTTTAACCTTTCCTTTCTTCTGCATTTTGAGAAAAGTAGAGAGCCTTGCTAGGGCGTGTAATGAACCATGGCACTTATGCAGCTATGCTATGTTTATTGTTCTTGTGTTATGCTATGGTGTTCATGTCCCGAGCAGGTGTGGTAGGATAACTTAGCTTGGTACACCCGCGGTAGCTTCCCTCCTGGTGAGGGCTCGTCCTTCAGCACTGGAGAGGCCCCCTTGCTGCCGACCTAGGAGCCGCCGGCCTCGGGAGGCACCATAAAACTGCAGGGTTTGTTAGAAAACCATTCGGAGGCCTTGTTCTTCCTTGCGTGAGCCCTCAGTCATGACTAGCCGTGGCTAAGTTCACCGCGTCGCAGTACCCGGGGGGCACGGACTTAAGAGGGTGCGCAAATCACGAGCTCAATCGAGGGCTCCTCATGAAGATCAAGGAAGCTGAAGCCCTGGGGCAACAGGGCTTTGGTGAGGTGTGTCCGCGGGGTGGGCTAACCCAACACACGCACACACCTGCCCAGCCCCCGTGGGAGGCGCTCGAGGGAGAGCGATGGGCAACTGTCGTTCTCCTTGACCCAGAAAAAGAAAGCAAGTGAGGCAAGAAGAGAAAACCAACTAGGCAATCGAGAAACACTAGCGCTCCAAATTCCATTAAAAGGTTGCAAACCAGCTGCAGAAAGCAAGCAAATGAACAACCACGTCCGGCACCTAGTCTAGTCTTCTCATCAGCGCGGAGCTAAGTGCTGCCACTAGGACGTGTGAGGGAGCCCCCAAGGCCAGAGGGCGGCACACTGGAGACTCCGGGGCGTGTACAGCCCCACTCATTATTATGTGAGAGTGTCACGAGCGGAGACCTTCACAGGCACTGGGCCTTGCTTCATGGGTAGAACTTCTGGAGGTGCTGGATGTTCCAGGCATTCTGGATGGGGATCCCGTCCTGCGTCTCCAGGCGCACGGCGCCAGGCCTGGAGACGCGGGCAATCCTAAATGGGCCCTCCCACATGGGGGAGAGCTTATGAGCCCTTCCCTGGAGAGCACCCGCCTTAGGACGAGATCGCCCACCTCAAGCGTCCTGGAGCGGACGCTGCAACAGTGGTACCGCCGCAGCGCCTGCTGGTACCTTGCCGCCCAGAGCGAGGCTTGACATCGGCGTTCCTCCCCCAGCACGAGGTCCATCCTCCGCGAGGCGTCCTGGCGTGCCTCGTTGAACGCCAGGACCCGCGTGGAGCGATGCTTGACTTCGTGTGGGAGAACCGCTTCGGCTCTGTAGATGAGGAAGAATGGAGTCTCGCCCGTCGGCTTGGTGGCGGTGGTGCGGATGGACCACAACACGGACTGGAGCTCATCGATCCAGCCCTTGCCGCAGGCCTCGAGCTTTTTCTTTAAGGTTCTTGTTTTGAGGCCTCTTAGGACCTCCGCGTTGGCGCGCTCAGCTTGGCCGTTGCTCCTGGGGTGCGCCACTAAAGCGTAGCATATCTGCATTCCAAGGTTAGCACAATATGTTTTGAAGAGATTGCTAGTGAACTGCGAGCCGTTGTCGGTGATGATATGATTAGGGACCCCGAAGCGGCTCACGAGGCCCTTGATGAACTTGACCACCGAACCGGCTGGGATGGTGCGGACAGCTTCCACTTCCGCCCACTTGGTGAACTTGTCGATGGCAACGTAGAGGTAGCGGTAGCCCCCGGGCGCCCGTGGGAATGGTCCCAAGATGTCCAGCCCCCAGACCGTAAACAGCCACGTGAGCGGAATGGTTTGGAGGCCTAGAGCGGGTTGGTGGGTCTGCTTGGCGTGGAACTGGCAGGCTTCGCAGGACTTGACCAACTCTGCAGCGTCGTTGAGCGCCGTTGGCCAGTAGAACCCGCTGCGGAATGCCTTCCCTGCGAGGGTGCATGATGAAGAATGGTGCCTGCAGTCCCCGCCATGTATATCCGTCAGCAGGTCGCACCCCTGCTCCCTGCAAATGCATCGTAGAGAGATGTCGTTTGGACGCCTCCGATAAAGCTCACCATCCCGAATGCAGTATGCTGTAGCTTGGCGTGCCACCCGCTCTGCGTCTTCCTCCTTCTCCGGCAGGGTTCCCTGGAGCAGATACGCCCTAAACTCTTCAGTCCAGCATCCCTCCTGAGGCTCGAGCGCGAGGAGCAGACGCACCCCTGAGGTCGGGCCGCAGGCTGGGGCTCCCGAGGTTGGTGCTGGGGGGAGCTCCTCCTAAGGCAGCGTTGCCTCTGCAGCGGGTGGGGCTGCCGAGGGCGTGAAGAGCTGCTCCTCGAAGACGCCGGGCTCCTGAGGCAGGCGCCGGGACGCCCTCTTGGCGATGTCGTCGGCTTCCTTGTTTGTGCCACGCGGCACGTTCTGCAGTTCCAAGCCCAAGAATTGTTTCTCAATTTTGGGTACCTTTGCGAGATATGCGTCCATGTGCTCATCCTTCGGCTCGTATACTTTGTTGGAGAAGTTGACGAGGAGCTGGGAGTCGCCCCTGATGGTGAGACGCTTCACTCCCAAGGCTGCCGCAGACTTGAGACCGGCGATTAAGCCTTCGTACTCCACGATGTTATAGGAGACCTTTTCGCCCTGCTGGAAGCAGAGCTGCACGGCGTAGTAGAGCTTGTCCTAGGTGGGCGAGATGAGCATGGCTCCAGCCCCCGCGCCCTGACACGCGAAGGCACCGTCAAAGTACATGACCCATCCATCTGGCGCCTCGCTTCCTGGTGAGAGTGGGCGGCCTCGCTTGCTTCAGGGCTAGGAACGTCAGCCTATTCCACCACGAAGTCGGCGAGCGCGGCACCCTTGATGACTCTGGTGGTGCTGAACTCCAACTGGAATGCCTGCAACTCGATGTTCCATTCTGCGACTCTTCCCGCAGCATTGGGGCTCCGGAGCACCCTCTCCAGTGGGTAAGCTGAGATGACCTTGATGGTATGACCTTGGAAGTAGTGGCGCAGCTCGCGGGAGGCAACAAGGAGCGCGAGCAGGAGCTTCTGCGGCATGGGATAGCGCGCCCGTGCGTCACGCAATGCCGTGCTAACGAAGTACACCGGGTGCTCGATGAGGGCCGGAGTGCTGGTGATGTCTTGTTCCTCGCGAGGCTGGGGGTCCTCGGGGGCTCAGCTATTTGCAAGGGCAGCCAGGCTCCCAGGAGCGCCGTCCTGGGGGGCCTGGTCATCTGCTGGTGCCGCCGGGGCTTCAGGAGCATGGTCCCTAAGCTGCGCCGTCTCGTCCTTGCGTGTGGCGCTGCCCGGCGAGTTCCCGGCCTGGCGCTCTTCTTGGACCACCACCAGTGCCGCGCTGGTAGAGTGTGGCGTAGCGGCCAGGTAAAGCACCAAGGGCTCAAGAGGTCGCGGCGCCACCATCACTGGTGGGCTGGTGAGGTATCTCTTGAGGTCTTGAAACGCTGCGTCGGCCTCCGGAGTCCATTCGAATGGCCCGTTCTTCTTCATTAGCTTGAAGAATGGGTGGCCGCGCTCCCCAAGCTTGGAGATGAAGCGCCCTAGCGAGGTCACGCAGCGCGCCAGCTTTTGCATTTCCTTGAGAGTCTGCGGTGGGCTCATCCTTTCTATCGCCTTGATCTTCTCGGGGTTCGCCTCGATTCCCGTCTGCGACACCAAAAAGCCCAACAGCTTGCCGGAGGGGACGCCAAACACACACTTCTCCGGGTTGAGCCGCAGGTCCACCTTGCGTAGACTGGTGAACGTTTCTTCCAGGTCCTCGATGAGGATCCTTGACTCCCGAGACTTCACCACTATGTCGTCGACGTATGCCTCGGCATTCCTCCCAAGCTGCTGGCCCAGAGCGATGTGCATCAGCCGTTGGAAGGTTGCTCCGGCGTTACGCAGCCCGAAGGGCATGCAGGTGTAGCAATACACCCCGCACGGGGTCAAGAAAGCCGTCTTCTCAACATCTTGCACCGCCATCTTGATTTGGTGATATCCAGAGAATGCGTCCAAGAAGCACAGCAGGTCGCACTCGGCGGTAGAGTTGACGATCTGGTCGATGTGCGGGAGCGGGAAGGCATCTTGAGGGCAAATCTTGTTGTGGTTGGTGAAGTCAACGCACATGCGTTCCTTTCCACCTTTCTTGGGGACAATGACTGGGTTAGCCAGCCATTCTGGGTACCGCACCTCCCGAATGACACCAGCGTCTTGCAGCTTGCGAGTCTCTTGGACGATGAACGCCTGCTTCTCCGTGGACTGCCGCCGCGCCCTCTGCTTCACCGGGTGCACATTGGGGCACACCTTTAGGTGATGCTCGATTACCTTCCTCGGGACTCCGACCAAATCTTTGGGCTCCCATGCAAACACCTCCTTATTTGTGTGCAAGATGCCGACTAGCGCCTTTTCTTGCTCTGGAGCGAGGTTGGCTCCTATGGTGAAGGTGGATCCTGATGCTCCATCCTCGTCAACCAGCACCTGCTTTGTCTCGGCCCAATCTTGGGAGAACAACTGCTTCTTCTTCATCGGCGCAGCCCCTGGGGCCTTAGGGGCTCCCCCACCTGCTGGGCATGCTACTACCACGGCCCTCAAGGCGAGCTTGAGGGCCGTCAGGGCCTCCTTGGTGTCCCCGGCCATGGTGAGGACGCCACTGCTCCCCGGCATCTTCATGAGGTTGTAGGCAGGATGAGTTGCTACCATGAACTTGGCCAAGGCTAGGTACCCTTGGATAGCGTTGTATGGGAGGCTGATGCGGGCGATATCAAAGTCGATAAGCTCGGTGCGGTAGTTGTCGTGGGTGCCGAAGGTGACGGGGAGGCGGATCTGCCCCAGGGGGCTGGTGGAACCGTCGACGACCGCGAAGAAGGGCTTGGTGGGGCGAAGCCGGCCATGTGGCACGTGGAGCAAGCCGAAAGCCTCCACAGAGAGCACGTTGAGGCTAGCCCCGCCGTCGATGAGGGTCTTGGTAACCGCCACGTTGCAGATGGTGGGGGTGCGTAGCGTCGGGAGCGCGCCTGCGCCCACGGTGGTCACTGGGTGATCTCTCGAGTCGAAGGTGAGGTCGGCCTTGGGCGCCGCCCATCCTGGAGGAGCTCCCAGCCGCACGTGCGCGGCACCTACTTGGCAGAAGAATTGCTTGACGTGACGGTCCGAGGGCGGCGCCTGCAAACCGCTGAGGTGGGCCGTGACGGCGTGGGGCGCCGGTGCCACGAAGCGCGCGATGAAGAGGCCGCGCAGCTCCTCCCAGGAGGCCACAGAAGATTCCGGCAGGTTGAGCAGCCAGGCGCGTGGCACGCCAGCGAGGGCCATGGGAAACTAGTTGGCCATGACCTTGTCATCGCCACCGGCCACCCAAACGGCCTCCTCATACGCCTGGAGAAACGCCGCTGGGCCTGCCGCACCGTCATAGCGAGGCGGCATCTCTGGCTTGAACTTGGGTGGCCACCACACACGTCGTAAGGCGGGGGTGAAGGCCCGGAGGACCACGGCGCCTCCATGCGCGCCCGTCGATCCGGCTGGTGGAGCGGTGCCCGCCATGAAAGCTGAACGCGGGAGCGAAGCGAACGAAGAGGCGAAACTCCGACGCACCCCTACCTGGCATGCCAAATGTCGGATTCAGGGTTCCGCAGACCCTTGAGAGGTTCGAACTCTGGGGTGCGTGCAAAGAACTCTCTCTCCCCAGTCTGCCTGCTCAATGATTCCACGGCCTAGCTCGACGAACCCAAGGAACAAGAGTCACATCAGTTTATCCTGGTTCGGGCCACCTTGCGGTGTAATACCCTACTCCAGCTTTTTGGTGGATTGCCTCGGGGGGCTGAGGATGAACTAGTACAGAGGTGGAACGACCTCAGGAGGTGAGGTGTTCTTGAGCTTGATGAGCTGGTGAGGTGGTGAGGGTGGAATGGATCTGATCCAGCTCCGGTTCCCCCTCCCCATGGTGGTGGCTAAGTCCTATTTATAGCGGCCTTGGTCCTCTTCCCAAATGTAGGCGGAAAGGGATCCCACAACGGCCAAATTCGAAGGGAGACAACTAGTACAAGTTATCCTGACAAAAGTAGTCTTCGCCTGCAAAGGCCTCTGGTGGTGACGCTGCAGTGGGCTCCTCGATGACCTCCGTCCTGCCGTCGTTGCGGTCCTGGCCTTGTTGCACTGATATGGAAACCTTTGCTTGATTCCTCGGGACTCCGCGCCTGCGCTTGCCTCCTTTGCACCAAAGGGGAAACTAGTACACTGCGCCCGCTGGCGCCCGCCTGGTCCTGGTCGTCATGGCTCATGTCAGGTGAACCTCGTGAGGTGCAGCTTACATTGACATCTCTGCTCCTCGGGAGCTAGCCTGGGGAGGCTGCCCCTCATGGAGGTCTTGGTGTTGTCCGCCTCGCGAGGCCTGGCCCCTCGCGAGGGTCTTGAGTTGTCATTGCTGAAGCTGGGCCGTACCAGGCCGTCGATGGAGCCACGCCACGGGCCGCAGGTAGGCAAGCCTGGGCACCCCCGGTCCCATTACGCCGACACCCGCAGTGGCGAGGCATCGGGTCACGCGCCCTGACTCATCCACTCTCGATTAGCTCATGCGAGAACAAGGCACCAAGGACCACGGGAGGTGACATGCACGGGAACTGGCCCGCGAGACAGAGCTCAGCCACTTGGCGACGCTGTAGGGACGGACCCGAGCAGAGATGCCATACCAGTCTTTAATCATGAGGCGGTCGTGGGCGGGCTCGTGAGGGCACACAACATTCATGGTGACGAAGCACCAGACATGCAGATTGCAATATCTTAGGAAATTCATGAAAGGCGAAACCAGTTCTGATACATGCGCAAAATGATATAGGCTGCAGGGACTGGCCTTATCAGCTCGATGATGATGCAGCCCAAGGGGCGCCCTCAACTGAAAAAACCAAAAAGTCACCTGGCACCGTCGTTGTAGAAGTGTCGGAGTAGCTGAAGATGCGCGCTGCAGAGGTCGCTCCTCATGGGTCAGTGGGCTCTTGAGTCCCGGGAGGCTCTGGAGCCCTGGGAAGCTCGTGAGGGTCCAGCACCTCCCCTGTCATGACCGCTCGGCGTCGGGCCTCGTGAGCCGCCTGGATGCCCTGCATGTAGCGCTGGTGCATGGCGGCCATGTTCAGCAGGCCAAACGGCATGCGGACATAGCTGCCGGGGCAGCCCCCACTCCGACCGACGTGGGACGGCCAGAAGAGCTCTTGAGAGGCGGCCCTGTTGAGGCCTGGGATGTTGATGAAGACACGCAGCTTGTTGCCCATGTCAGGGGCAGCAGCTGCACTGAGTGTAGCCGGGCGGCGCTCGCCGTGCATGGCTCGCGCCACCTGAAGCTCTTCGATTGCCTTGGTGATGAACTCCTGAGCGCCTGGCGCCTCGCGCCTTGCGCCCTGCTCATGGAAGCGCGCATTGAAGCAAGCCTCCACATGGTGCCCGAACACCTCCCTCGTGATGCTGGTCAGATCAGAGGCCCTCCAGAGGAGAGCCCCCGAGCCCGTCCTGAGAGGGGCACCGGGCACGCCTCCCTATGCGAGAGGGAAAGGCGCCCCAGCAGCGGGTGTGGGGCCTGAGGCACGATCGTCGGGCGCGCCATCCTCTTGACGGCCCTTGGGGAGGAGCTGCTTCTTCTTCTTGGTGATGGCCTCAGGAGGGCGAACTGCACCCTCGTCATCAGAGTTCTCGACCGCCGTGGCCTGGTAGGCGTGCTCGAGGGAGCACACCGCTGCCTTCTCGTCGCAGGCGACCGTGATGATACCACCGCTCCCTAGCATCTTGAGGACATTGTAGCCGTGGTGCGTCGCCGCCATGAACTTGGCAAGGGCCAGATACCCGAGGATGACGTTGTACGGGAGGCGAATGTGGGCGACATTGAAGTCGATGAGCCCAGTGTGGTAGTTGTCTCGTTGACCGAAGGTGACAGGGAGGCGGATCTGCCCTATGGGAGTGATGGAGCCATCGGTCACCCCTGAGAAAGGCTTGGTGGGGAGGAGCTGGTCGTCCGGCACTTGGAGCATTTCGAACGGCTCAACGGAAAGAACATTGAGCCCTGCGCCGCCATCGATGAGTGTCTTGGTGACGAGGACGTTGCTAATGGTTGGTGAGCAGAACATCGGGAGTGCACTAGTGGCACCCGAGCACTTGAGCTGGTCTGTAGAATCGAAGGTGACGGCGTACTTGGACCATCTGAGGGGACGCATTGCCTCAAGCTTGGGAAGGGCCGCATTCACCTCACGAGCGAACTGCTTGAAGATGCGATGAGAAGCGGGAGCCTGAGCGCCCCCCAGGATGCAGGCGATGGCTCGAGGTTCTTGGAAGCCCCCAGCCCCATCGTCTTGGCGGCGGTCGTCATTCCTCGGTGGCGGTGGCAGTGGAGGAAGGCCGGCGTTGCCCTGAGGATGGTCCTCGCGAGGTTGGTCCCTCCAGGGGGCATCGCAAGGCTGGCCCTGCCAGCGGACCTCACAAGGCTGGTCATGCCAGTTCTGGTGGGGGTCGCAGTTGTCCCAGCGGCCACCACCACGGCCTCCTCCACGGCCATAGCCACGGTCGTTGCGCTCGGTACGGCGGCCGAAGCGCCTGTCGCGGATCGCCCTGAACTGTTGACACTCATTGGTGTTGTGGTTGTGGACGTTATGGAAGACGTAGAACGGGCGGCTGCCTTTGGAGGATTCGGGGTGATCGCATCCGCACTTCATCTTAGGTTCTGCCACGAGCACAGGCGGTCCCTTGCGCTTCACATCCTTAGCCTTGGCCTTCTTGTCTTCAGGATCGACCTCCAGAAGCTCCAGGAGGGAGAGGCGACCTTCCGCCACCCTCGCGCACTTGGTGGCAATGTTAAACATCTCCAGAGCCGAGCACAAATCATCGTGCATGGCGAGCTCTTCCTTCATCTTGACATCCCGGACGCCCTCAGAGAATGCTGTAATGATGGCCTCGTCCAACACCTTCAGGATCTTGAGGCAAACGTTGGTGAAGCGTTGTATGTACTTCTGCAAGGTTTTGCCTCACTGCTGCTTGATGCGTCGCAGGTCTCCAGCCCCCGGTGCGCGGTCGCGAGTGCCTTGGAAGTTGGCGATGAAGCGCTCGCGGAGCTCGTCCCAGGAGGAGATCGACCCCACCGGAAGGTTCAGGAGCCAGGATCGCGCGCCATCCTTGAGGGCCATGGGGAACCAGTTTTCCATGAACTTCTCATTGTCATTCGCTGCCTCGATGCTCAGCTCGTAGAGCAGGAGGAACTCGGCGGGGTCAGGGCTGCCGTCGTAGCGCGGCGGCAGATCTGGCTTGAACTTGCCGGGCCAGACGACGTGGCGCAATTCCGGGGTGAAAGCACGGCACCCTGCCGCATTCACAGGGGCCATCCGCGAGGGAGGAGCCTGATCTTGATGCCTGCGCGCCGCCACCTCTGGCGGCACGCAGTCTTGATGTGGCGGTGCAGGAAGCGCACGCGCTTCTCCTTGGGGCCGCTGCACCACCTGGCAGCTTTCTTCATCGCGTGTCGGCGCTCTGCACGGCAGGTCGTGTTGGGGAGCTTCACACCTCGACTCCGGGCCCAGGCCATGCAGAGGAGGTGCGCCATGAGCCACATTGCCCGCCATAGACAGCAGGGGGTGAAGCGAGTGAGATGGTGCAGGGGCCTCTCCAGCGGCGTTGACGAGTTCAACGATGCGGGCAAGCCAGTCGTCGTAGAGGTCGTTGGCCGTACGATAGCTCAGAAGCTCGTGCGCCATGAGCAGCGCAGACGGCACGTTCGCCGGCCCACGACAGCGATGAGAAGACGACGCCGTGGCTGGAGTGGGTGATGGGGTCGTGGTGCGGCCGTCGCGCTGCACGGACGGTGGCAGCGACGAGTCCTGATGTTCGTGGGCAGTAGGGTCGGTGGTGGCGTTAGCCACTGGGGAGGCAGAGCGGCGAGGGGCGCCGTTGCCCGCGGGTGCCGTCTGGGCGACACGAGCGGCCCGGCTTTCGGCACGAACACGGCAAGCGTCGGCCATAAGGACGGCGGAGCACCGGCGGAACGAACGGTGGGAGAGAAGCTTCGATACGCCCCTACCTGGCGCGCCAAATGTCGGATTCAGGGCTCCGCAGACCCAAAGTAAGGTTCGAACTCTGGGGCATGTGCGAAGAACTCAACCTATCCAGCCAACTCAATGTGCTGCCCTACAGCCTAGCTCGATGAACAAGAAAGAATCAAGACACGGCAGTTTACCCAGGTTCGGGCCACCTTGCGGTGTAATACGCTACTCCTGCTTTGTGGTGGATTTGCCTCGGGGGTTGAGGATGAACTTGTACAAGGGAAGAACAACCTCACGAGGTCTGTTCTTGTGTGGGTGAGCTGGTGAGCTATCTCTGGATCGGATCCCTTCCTACGGTGGTGGCTAGCCTATATTTATAAATGCCTCGGTCCTCTTCCCCCAAAACGAAGGCGGGAAGGGATCCCACAATGGCCAATTCGAAGGGGGACAAGAAGTACATCTTATCGTGATGAAAGGTGGTCTTCGCCTGCAAAAGCCTCTGGTCGTGACACTGTGGTGGGCTCGGCGATGACATTCGTCCTGCCGTCCTGGCGGTCTTGGTCTTGTTGCATGGGAATGGAAACCTTTGGGTGGTTCCTCGGGACCCCGCGCCTGCGCTTACCTCTTTAGCACCAAAGAGGAAACCTGGTCCTCTGCGCCCGCTGGTGCCCGCCTGGCCTTGGTTGTCATGGCTTGCGTCACCTCCATCTCATGAGGTGGGTACCTGCATAGAAATCTCTGCTCCTCGTGAGCCAGCCTGGGGAGGCCGCTCCCTCTGGAGGTCTTGGTGTCGCCCGCCTCGCAAGGCTTGGCCCCTCGCGAGGGTCTTGTCTTGAAGATGCTGTAGATGGGCCGTACCAGGCCGCTGATGGAGCCACGCCATGGGCCGCAGGCAGGCAAGTCTGGGTACCCTAGTTCCCAGAACGCCGACAATTTTCTCTTTGTTCTTGTCTTTGCGTGTAGGCTCTCCACTCGAAGAGGGAGAACTTCTGGAAGAGGTGGCCAATATTGGGAAGGATGCTGCCGCCGAAGCCATCAAGATTGCTGCTGACGAAGGGTGCAACGAGACTCTCGGGAATATCCAAGAGGCAGCGGAAGAAACCAGCAATCGTCCCGGCAAAGCAACCAATCTTCTCGAAGCAGCTGAGGACAAGATGCCCCTCCAATATGATGCATCAAACTTGAGGGTGCCTTCTATTGCCGCAGTGACACAACCCTCTCCAAGCAGCTTGGCACTGATCGTTGCCAATCCAGACCCGGTAGTCCCCAGCGCACCAACCCTGACTAGGGTGAACTTCGACGAGGAGATCAGTCGTATTCTGGCTCCCTTGACCCAAAGGGCCAAAGAAGCACGTGATACCATCGACTGTTCCAAGGACTTGGATTTTCTGGAGATGATGGCTGCCGGGTTTAAGGATGTGCAAGAGAGGTATGGCCAGAGGTGGCAGGTAGCTCAAGAAGAATGTAGGGCCCAGGACATGGCTACCCAGCAATTGAAGGAGAAAGCGGAAGAGTTGTGCACTTGGTACAACAATCGATCCCGCGAACTCTGGGATCTGGAGGAGAAGATAGCTGCTACTGCATAGAGGGCAAGAGCTCGTAACGGCAGGCTGACGGAGCGCAAGGCGCAACTCAACACCAAAGCCAAAGATCTTGCCGCTCGTGAGCAGGCCATGGCTGATGCTCTCCGCAACAGGGATGATTGGATGGAAAGCCTTGTTCAGCAGCGGACCGAGGATCTGGAGAACGGCCACAAGAAGAAACCCAGGATGCGAGAGCCAAACTCAAGGAGGTAGCCGATAACCTTGCCGCAGCTTCCCAAGCCAAAACAGATCTTGAGGTCCAGGTGGGAAGTTTTGAAGAAAAGCTTGCCGAGAGCAAAAGGGAGATTGAGGCTCTTCAGGAAAAGCGCGGAAGGCAGCCACCACACTAGAGGGGCTGCAATCGTAGCTCGCATCCAAGGGCCAGGATCTGAAAGCTGCCATCGGTACCATTGAGGACTTGAACACTAAGCTCGCCCACCTTGAAGAAGGATCTCGAGCTAGCCAAGGACCGATAGAGGTTCTTGACAGAAGAGGCTAACACTGTCGGGACTCTCCGGAAGGAAGCAGAGCTCAAGCTTAAGCACCAGGTCGACCTGTATGAACTCTGGTCGAAGAGCCTGGTGAACATAGCTGAGCGCATTTCCTCCCAGATTGCCACCATGAACATGAAGAGCTGGACCTTCTCCGTCAACGAGCATGAGGCCCCGAGCGTCAAGGTGACACACTTCTTTGAATGCCTTATCGACGGATTCAAGACAAATGAAGACGACATATATTCCAACTTCACCAATGAGTCCAGGAAATTATCTCGAGATGCTATCTTCACGATCCTGGTTAACCTTGCTCAGCGCCACCCCGACATTGATCTTTCTGAAGCCTTCAAGAGGATGCCAGCAGGGACGAACACTTCTGCCGCTGCACAAGTTGCCGGGCCTTTGGCCGACAAGGTTCTTTGGGTACCCCGGGTCCAAGGAGGTCGTCGGGATTGAACTCCTTTATTCCCTTCGCAGTAGTGCTGCCAAATAGAAGACCCATTTTGCACTTATGTTATGTCCTTGCTACTTTTATAACGTAATAGCACTCTTAAGTAGTTGCATGAACTTATGCTGTCCCTCCGTTTTACTCTCTGTTTGGTTTTTGCATAATCTGACCACTCTACGCATGCCGGAGTCCTATCGGGGTTAACCACTCGCCACGAGTGCTTTTAGGATGGATCCTTAGCAGCCTGCCGGCAGTGCTGCCACCAGCAAGTTTCCCCTCAGCGCTATCTACGCAGCCACCTGAACTATTGAGCGGACTAAAAAAAGACAAGGGCACAGATGACCACGGCAGGGCTCCTTTGCATGCAAGTCCATCATATACAACTACCACACGAAAACGAAGGGAATCGCAATAAGATGAATCAACAGATAGGAAATCGAGAAGTTTTCCTGCTTAGCTCTTCTTTCTGCTGCGACTTCCGTTGTGCAAACAAACAAATGGCCAGGCCTCTCCTTCCTGCTTCTCCCTTTGTGAACCTTATATGCGCTGATTCCCATTTTCTTGCGCATGGAATTCATGCAAAGGATCTTGACGTGTCTGGAGCACCGCCGGGGATAAGCGAGGTGAGACCTGCCGCAGTGCCCCCTGCAGCATCTAGCTACTGCCAGGGGAAAGCACAAGCGTTTATCGGGCTTGACGTGACCCGCAATCCTTCCTGAGCTCCCAACCGTACTAGGTG
Organism: Thinopyrum elongatum; assembly: GCA_011799875.1. Lineage (NCBI taxonomy): Eukaryota > Viridiplantae > Streptophyta > Magnoliopsida > Poales > Poaceae > Thinopyrum > Thinopyrum elongatum. Next base: position 233,886,952 of record CM022299.1, read on the forward strand.
GTGACCTGTCGGTAGCCGGGCCAAGCACGCACGCCCCGTCTTCGGGGTCGCCCCCGTCGATCCCAGCTTTCGCAATTACGGTAGGGGAGCCGTGGCTTACGCTTGATCTGGGCGAGGTTACATCCCTGGCTGCGCTCGCGATCATGCGGGAGAGGTGAAAGTAAGAACACTACGTCTCCCACGCCATGATCACTGCCTCCGCTTGGGGGTAGAAGTATGCACTGGCCTCCAGTCTTTCCCGTTGCCCATCTCATTGTGGTGAGCTCGATGAACGCATCGCCGGCGCCGGCCATACACACCACAAAATTCACTTCGTCCACCGTGGCAGCGCCATTGGTGCCACCCATAGACAGAGTTGATGGGCACTGGAGCGCACAGATCTTGGCAGGCAGTTCCTTTCTTGGACACCACTGGTGGCGTGGAGGATGATGAAGACCAACACGCTGGCTGTTGCTTCAGGTTCGCGCAAGCGACAAGTCCCCCTACCTGGTGCACCAAAGATGTCGTGGTGGAGCACGATCACCTATGGGGCAGGGATTGCCGGGGCCGGGACACAAAATATCCCAGAAATTAACCCCTCGTGTCATCACCAGCCCAGGATTTACCGTTACTGGTGGACACGTCCTTGTTACAGATTACCAAGCTATTACAAGAATTGGATACAAGACCATGAAGGTCTAATGTTACAACAGTGATTCTGGTGGTGGATGGCGGAATTGTCTCGCGGTTCTTCAACGTCGATGGGGCTCCATTCCCCACAGGAACGGCTGACCTGGATAATTCCTATCCCGCATGGCTGCCATCCTAGGCTCCGCACGGACATCGCTGTGGTACTCCTTGTAGAAATCCTGACCTGGCCAAGTAAATAGCCAGGGACAAGCCTGTGAGTACGTTTGAATGTACTCGCAAACATCATGAACAAAAGATATACTGAATGCAACAATTAAATTATATGATCGTGATGAACCACACTATATGCGTATGCTCATGATGGACTTAAATGCCTACTTACAGGAATTAAATCATGGCATGATAAAATATTAGCATATGCAAATAAATGAATATATGGGAATGTTAGTGATAAACAAGGAGAGTTTAAGAAAAATAAATTAAAAGAAATGCCGGTCGGATGTCAAGTGACACCACGGTAGGTCTTGAAGAGAAATGCCAATTGGGTGTCTACAAGAGTAGTGGCGGGACCGCCTGTAAACTCGAGAGACGCCACGAGAGGTCTTGAAGAGAAATGCCAGTCGGGTGTCAAGTGACACCACGGTCGGACTTGAAGAGAAATGCCAATCGGGTGTCCACAAGAGTAGTGGCGGGATAAACCGCCTATTAACTCGAGAGACGCCATGAGAGGTCTTGAAAAGAAATGCCTGTCGGGCATCAAGTGACGCCACGGTCGGACTTGAAGAGAAATGCCAATCGGGTGTCTACAAGAGTAGTGGCGAGATAAACCACCTGTTAACTCGAGAGACGCCACGAGAGGTCTTGAGAATAAAGTTGATTGCCCGGGGTAGTCTAGCCAGCCCCTGAGACACTCAGGAAATAATATAAGAGAAACGGGTTAGTCCACAATATGCATAACCACAATAATATTAATATGCATAGCAAAAACATTCATGGTAGCATCAGGGTGACAATAATTATCCTGCCAAATATTTCAGGCAGATTTTAATTATTTTCCTCCGAAGACCGACACTAAGACCGACACTTGACCAATCCAGACTGTAGTCCTTAACCACGGACATGGCTATTCGAATAGTTTTAAAAACTCTGCAGAGGGTGTACTCTTTACCCACAAGTAAAGGATTTCTTTAGTCAGTATCGAGACGCTGACTAATTCCCATTACGGTCTTTGGGTTGAAAACACACCTAACTAGCACACACCAGATTAACTTTCCAGATGCCAGGAATCACCCAAAGCATCATTCCAGTAAATCTCTGAGACGGAAAGACCAACGTCCTGCATGGGATCACTATTAATACGCGCGGATTCCAAGGGGTGCCCCCCTCTCAGTCACAACTGGAAACACCCATGCCCCCTGACCCGATGACAGGATATAGTCTCGGATCCCTGTGAAACCCTCATCGTGGCCCTCTATACGGCGTGTGCACGGAAAGGGGTTAGCAACTTACTGGACCGCACCCCACCAGTGGCAGGGATAAGTGGTAGCACGAATCAAGTATGGGGGGTTACCGGTTACAAGACTCGATCTATGGTTGTCTCAGGAGGCTTATGTACTTTCTGCAATGGTTAGCACAAGATAAATCATTGGTGGTACCCAACAGGGTCACCACCTAGCATGTCCCAACATGCCATCACTGATCATTCTCGTCACCACGAGATTTTCAGTCACACAGTCACTTTTCTCGTGACTGGTTTTTTTTTCCTGCAGTTTAGTCCATAACAACACAGGCATACATGACAAGTGAAAATAACCTTACTCACTCATACTTCATGCTTTAAAGATGACAGCAAAATAGCCATGGATCATGCATGCAAAAATAGCCATATGCAAATTCTATTAAAGATTATCACAACCATGATTCAAATATTTTAGCTAGCAACCACAAAACATTCACCATATCAAATGTTCAAGATGCTTGCCTTCAGTATGCTTGCCTTCAGTATGCAGAGATATTGGGTGCACTTCAAAAGTTTTGAAAATTTTGTCTCCCCTCCAATTCCTATTTGCAAAATACTAGAATTACCACATAGAACTAAAACAATGCTAAAAAGTTGTCGAGGAAATTATGAAATAAATATTAAAATAAACTAGAAGATATATAAGAAATTATAAAAAAAAGAATCAATTTATTTGGAGTTCATATGAATTACTTATGGAATTTCTAAGTTGAAGTAATTGATTAAAAGGACTATTTAATAGGTTCAACAGAGACAAGGCCTAGTAAAAATGTTCACCTAAGCTAAAATAATAGAGCATGATTTTATGAGTGCAAGGAAATTTGAATCGTCAAATTTGGATTTGAAATGAGTTCTGTGGAATTAATAGAAACTGCTGAATAAAAGAAAAGGAAAAAAAGCAGAGCAGCGCCCTGTGCGCTATTTAGCCGCCTGGTGCTACTGGGCCGAGCCCAGCCGATCAGCTGTTCGAGGGGACGGCCGACGTCGAAGGCGTACAACCTGGAATACGCCTTCCTCGCGCGAAAACGGTTCCGAACGGAATCCGTCTCCACTTAAACGGCTGAGTCGGCAGGGGCTGAGTGACTGACGGTGGGTCCCACCGGGGCCACCTGTCATGTTTGACCAGTCCACCCCGCCCTTCTCCCTCATGACCGAACAGAGGAGGCCGCTACCGGCGGTGATTGCCGGTGAACGGCGGCGCCCCTTGGGCAGTGGAGCTCACCGACGTGCTCAGAAGGTCCGGGCGGACTCATTGGTGGGTAGCACGATTGACGGGGAGCTCTGCATCGCCGGTGATGCGATCTCTGGCGGACGACAGTTATGGAAGAGAGGGGGCTTTCGCCTACTGTTGCTCCCCGGTGAAATCGAGAGGTGGAATGGACCAGCGGGAGCTCCAGGAGGCTGATGGTGAAGGAATTGGGAAGGGGGAGGCCGTGGTTGCGATGGAGTCGACGGAGAAGTTGCGGTGGCCGTGACCACCAGAGAGAGAGAAGAAGACGTTCCCGAGCTCAATGGGGTGGCCTGGGGGCTGATTGGGAGTTTGGCGATGCACTGTGACGGCGGGAATGGTCTCAAGGTGACCTTATATAGGCTGGAGGGGGTCGTCACCGAGGTTTCCAGAGGCGGACACGGGGACAGTAGCCATTGATGGCACGACGCGGGCGGTGGCGTGGTGGTTGCGACGTGGGGAGCTTCTGGGAGAGGTCACCGCCCAGAGGAGGTGCTGGCAAGCTCGGGGAGGCGCCAGGTGGTCCGGTCGGCGCCGTCCACAGCAGGCTATGGCGGCGGCCATTCATGGCGCCATCGAGGCCGGTGAGGAGCGGTGGTCAGGGTCTTTGGGGTCGGTGGAGGTCAGCAAGCTGTGGATATGCTCAGGTAGGTGAGAGTTAAGGCGAGGGCGAGCTGGCAAGACCGAGCAACTCGGGCGGTGCCGTGCCCGAGAATTATTCGGCGGCGGTGGCGCAGGGCGGTGCTAGCCGGCGCTAGAGGACGAGGGAGAGTGTCGGCATGGTTCAGGGTGGACGGGTTGATCCAGTGGTGGACTAAGGCGAGCAGGGGAGGCAGTAGAGGGAGTGGCAGGAGTCGATGCCAGTGGTGCAATACACGCACTCTGGCCGTGCTCTCTGCATGCACGCCAAGTGCTTGAGCATATGCCAGAGGTAGCTACAGTGATCTAATCAACTTGATTTTTGGCAGGTTGATGCTCCTGAAGATTATTGAGATGGTGGACATGATTGTTTGGCTAATTGAGCATGATCACAATGTAGTTAAGAAAAGTTGCCAATTTTCTGTCATGCCCACAAAGTGTTCAACAGAATGCTAGGGCCATTTAGAGGATTCCTGTGAAAGTGATATTTGGCAGAATGGTGTCTCATTGGATGACAAGAATGATGGTGGAGTTAGTTTGTGAAAAGAGAAAACTTGCTAATGCAAGTTTTACAAAATTTCAGTACTGGACAGAAACTAAAGGTGTATATTTGGTGAAATAAAAAGATTCCAATGGAGCTAAAATTTTGGAATTAAGGGTTAGGTTGTAAGGACTATAAGTGGGAAAAAATTCAGGATTTTTGGATCAAGGAAAATTACGGTTGTAGTTATAACTCAGAAATGGGATAGAAATGAAAACAGATTGTTTTGCTCAAAATTTACAAAAGACTAAGTTGTGTTTTTACACCAAAGTGACATATGGGCATCATATGACCTCTCATAATTTTTGTGGAATTTTTAAAAGGATTATTTAAAGTGGTGGCAGTGCAACCGGAGCATTTAAAGATTTGAAAATGCTATAAAGAGAATTAATTTGGGCAAATTTTATTATGAAAATAATTCCTACTGTTATTTAAAATAATATGAAAATGTTTAAGAAAACTCCCAAAGCCACAACATTATTTTTTCAAAATTTCTATATGGAGGGAAGAATATTGAAAAACAGAAACAGAAAATACTCTGAAAGCAATAAAGGATTTACTTATAAATCAAAATTTTTATTTCTGGCCAAATTTTATTTAGTAAAAACATGATTAAATTTTTGGGGTGTTACAAACTCTACCCCCCTTAAGGAAATCTCGTCCTCGAGATTTGTTAAGGGCGGAGGAACTGAATGCAAATCACAACAGACAAGCAATCATGCACTATACAATAACACACAAGCACATCATTCAATCAAACTCTACACACTACTAGAAACATACACATAATCGTCTACTGTACAATGGTGAAATCTACAGGGCAACAGGGTTACTAAGGACATGGCAACTACTCTGGCGGACTCAGTCCACTTCGTCGACATTCGGTCGGGCGTGTCTCGCAGATGTCGAGGCTTCTCCGGGGGTTTCATCATCGGAGTTGGCTAGAGTGGAATGAGGAGCTGCAGGGTTGGGGTAGCGATGATGACCCACGCGGGGTGTAGTGGCTATAGTCCCGTTGGAGGAAATCCCAAAGAGACGACGGAGTTCATCCGGGGAAACGAATGCATTGCCCGGGTGGGCAACAGGGGCAGACCTCACAGGCTCGATTGGTCTCCCGAACAGTACTATCGGGGTGTCGGAGGCGGGTGCAGCTTCACTTCTCACCAGGGTCAGGAGAGCAGGCGTCCTGCGGGTCTCAATCAGATCATTGGTGACCTGATCGAAGAGTGCCTCTTGCGCTCTCAGGTAGCGCACCAGATGCACCAGAGCAGGATCCGTCTCATGGTCTCCATTAGTGACTTGGGTCGGCCTACCATAGCCTTCACGACTAGGGTAGTAGTAGAAGGAGCGGCAGTTAACCCTCAGCGACCGATGCCGGAGTTGAACTACAGCTTCTCGGGCTGCAAGTTGGATAGCTTGGGGCTCATCGGTGGTCGTCCTCCCGGTGAACCGGTAAGGGCGCTCTGCGGTGATGCCCCTCCCGTAGATGTGCACCGTGGCCCAGTAGTGGTGGATGGCATCACTCGCGTGCTCTTGGTACACGACATACTCCGGCGGCTCTTCGATGCCGAGAGCACGATGGGTGAGATTGGCAAGGATGACTACAAAGCCTTCAAGCTCGGCCACGGTGGTCTCGTTGTGCACGATGGGGCCTGGCATCTTGGTGGTTGGATATTGAACTGAGAGTGAGGCTTTGATGTGCTGGGTTGGGGCAAGGCTTCTCTTATAAGCCAGCGGAGTCTTCCATTGCACACTTGCGGATGGGACAACTCAGGTGTCGGCCACAGGCACATAGCCTATGGGCTAGGTTGATAGGTTGGGCACCGACTGTCAAAAGATGTCGGCTGCCACTGTGTGGTTATCGGATGGGATGGGCTTGACGATGGATAGGAAATGATGTGGACGGTGTGAAAACCTATGGATAGCGACCAGGCTAAGATAGGATTAGCCATTGGTCAGCCTGGCTCTAATACCAAGGCTGCCGGGGCCGGGACACAAAATATCCCAGAAATTAACCCCTCGTGTCATCACCAGCCCAGGATTTACCGTTACTGGTGGACACGTCCTTGTTACAGATTACCAAGCTATTACAAGAATTGGATACAAGACCATGAAGGTCTAATGTTACAACAGTGATTTTGGTGGTGGATGACGGAATTGTCTCACGGTTCTTCAACGTTGATGGGGCTCCATTCCCCACAGGAACGGCTGACCTAGATAATTCCTATCTCGCATGGCTGCCATCCTAGGCTCTGCACGGACATCGCTGTGGTACTCCTTGTAGAAATCTTGACCTGGCCAAGTAAATAGCCAGGGACAAGCCTGTGAGTACGTTTGAATGTTCTCGCAAACATCATGAACAAAAGATATACCGAATGCAACAATTAAATTATATGATAATGATGAACCACACTATATGCGTATGCTCATGATGGACTTAAATGCCTACTGACAAGAATTAAATCATGGCATGATAAAATATTAGCATACGCAAATAAATGAATATATGGGAATGTTAGTGATAAACAAGGAGAGTTTAAGGAAAATAAAATAAAAGAAATGTCGGTCGGATGTCAAGTGACACCACGGTAGGTCTTGAAGAGAAATGCCAATCGTGTGTCTACAAGAGTAGTGGCGGGACCGCCTGTAAACTCGAGAGATGCCACAAGAGGTCTTGAAGAGAAATGCAAGTCGGGTGTCAAGTGACACCACGGTCGGACTTGAAGAGAAATGCCAATCGGGTGTCCACAAGAGTTGTGGCGGGATAAACCGCCTATTAACTCGAGAGACGCCACGAGAGGTCTTGAAAAGAAATGCATGTCGGGCATCAAGTGACGCCACGGTCGGACTTGAAGAGAAATGCCAATCGGGTGTCTACAAGAGTAGTGGTGAGATAAACCGCCTGTTAACTCGAGAGACGCCACGAGAGGTCTTGAGAATAAAGTTGAGTGCCCGGGGTAGTCTAGCCAGCCCCTGAGACACTCAGGAAATAATATAAGAGAAATGGGTTAGTCCACAATATGCATAACCACAATAATATTAATATGCATAGCAAAAACATTCATGGTAGCATCAGGGTGACAATAATTATCCTGCCAAATAATTCAGGCAGATTTTAATTATTTTCCTCCGAAGACCGACACTTGACCAACCCAGACTGTAGTCCTTAACCACGGACATGGCTATTCGAATAGGTTTAAAAACTCTGCAGAGGGTGTACTCTTTACCCACAAGTAAAGGATTTCTTTAGGTAGTACCGAGACGCTGACTAATTCCCATTACGGTCTTTGGGTTGAAAACACACCTAACCAGCACACACCAGATTAACTTTCCAGATGCCAGGAATCACCCAAAGCATCGTTCCAGTAAAACTCTAAGACGGAGAGACCAACGTCTTGCATGGGATCAATATTAATACTCACGGATTCCAAGGGGTGCCCCCCTCTCAGTCACTACTGGAAACACCCATGCCCCCTGACCCGATGACAGGATTTAGTCCCGGATCCCTGGGAAACCCTCATCGTGGCCCTCTGTACGGTGTGTGCACGGAAAGGGATTAGCAACTTACTGGACCGCACCCCACCTGTGGCAGGGACAAGTGGTAGCACGAATCAAGTATGGGGGGTTACCGGTGACAAGACTCGATCTATGGTCGTCTCAGGAGGCTTATGTACTTTCTGTAATGGTTAGCACAAGATAAATCATTGGTGGTACCCAACAGGGTCACCACCTAGCATGTCCCAACATGCCATCACAGATCATTCTCGTCAGCACGAGATTTTCAGTCACACGGTCACTTTTCTCAGGACTTGTTTTTTTTCCTACAGTTTAGTCCATAACAACACAGGCATACATGACAAGTGAAAGTAACCATACTCACTCATACTTCATGCTTTAGAGATGACAGCAAAATAGCCATGGCTCATGCATGCAAAAATAGCCATATGCAAATTCTATTAAAGATTATCACAACCATGATTCAAATATTTTAGCTAGCAACCACAAAACATTCACCATATCAAATGTTCAAGATGCTTGCCTTCAGTATGCAGAGATATTGGGTGCACTTCAAAAGTTTTGAAAATTTTGTCTCCCCTCCAATTCCTATTTGCAAAATACTAGAATTACCACATAGAACTAAAACAATGCTAAAAAGTTGTCTAGGAAATTATGAAATAAATATTAAAATAAACTAGATGATATATAAGAAATTACAAAAATAGAATCAATTTATTTGGAGTTCATATGAATTACTTATGGAATTTCTAAGTTGAAGTAGTTGATTAAAAGGACTATTTAATAGGTTCAACAGAGACAAGGCCTAGTAAAAATGTTCACCTAAGCTAAAATAATAGAGCATGATTTTATGAGTGCAAGGAAATTTGAATCGTCAAATCTGGATTTGAAATGAGTTCTGTGGAATTAATAGAAACTGCTGAATAAAAGAAAAGGAAAAGAAGTAGAGCAGCGCCCTGTGCGCTATTTAGCCGCCTGGTGCTACTGGGCTAAGCCCAGCCGATCAGCTGTGTGAGGGGACGGCCGACGTCGAAGGCATACAACCTAGAATATGCCTTCCTCGCGTGAAAACGGTTCCGCTTAAACGGCTGAGTCGGCAGGTGCTGAGTGACTGACGGTGGGTCCCACCGGGGCCACCTGTCATGTTTGACCAGTCCACCCCGCCCTTCTCCCTCATGACCGAACAGAGGAGGCCGCTACCAGCGGCGATTGCCGGCGAACGGCGGCGCCCCTTGGGCAGTGGAGCTCACCAACGTGCTCAGAAGGTCCGGGCGGACTCATTGGTGGGTAGCACGATCGACAGGGAGCTCTGCATCGCCGGTGATGCGATCTTCGGCGGACGGCGGTCATGGAAGAAAGGGGGCTTTCGCCTACTGTTGCTCCTCGCTGAAATCGAGAGGTGGAATGGACCAGCGGGAGCTCCAGGAGGCTGATGGTGAAGGAATTGGGAAGGGGGAGGCCGTGGTTGCGACGGAGTCGACGGAGAAGTTGCAGTGGCCGTGACCACCAGAGAGAGAGAAGAAGACGTTCCTGAGCTCAATGGGGTGGCCAGGGGGTTGATTGGGAGTTTTGCGATGCACTGTGAGGGCGGGAATGGTCTCGAGGTGACCTTATATAGGCTGGAGGGGGTCGTCACCGAGGTTTCCAGAGGCGGACACGGTGGCAGTAGCCATTGATGGCACGACGCGGGCAGTGGCGGGGTGGTTGCGGCGTGGGGAGCTTCTGGGAGAGGCCACCGCCCAGAGGAGGTGCTGGCAAGCTCGGGGAGGCGCCAGGTGGTCCGGTCGGCGCCGTCCACAGCAGGGTATGGCGGCGGCCATTCATGGCGCCGTCGAGGTTGTTGAGGAGCGGTGGTCAGGGTCTTTGGAGTCGTGGAGGTCAGCGAGCTGTGGATATGCTCAGGTAGGTGAGAGTTAAGGCGAGGGCGAGCTGGCAAGATCGAGCAACTCGGGCGGTGCCGTGCCCGAGAATTATTCGGCGGCGGTGGCGCAGGGCGGTGCTAGCCGGCGCTAGAGGACGAGTGAGAGTGTCGGCATGGTTCAGGGTGGACGGGTTGATCCATTGGTGGACTAAGGCGAGCAGGGGAGGCAGTAGAGGGAGTGGCAGGAGTCGATGCCAGCGGTGCAATACACGCACTCTGGCCGTGCTCTCTGCATGCACGCCAAGTGCTCGAGCATATGCCAGAGGTAGCTAGAGTGATCTAATCAACTTGATTTTTGGCAGGTTGATGCTCCTGAAGATTATAGAGATGGTGGACATGATTGTTTGGCTAATTGAGCAAGATCACAATGTAGTTCAGAAAAGTTGCCAATTTTCTGTCATGCCCACAAAGTTTTCAACAGAATGCTAGGGCTATTTAGAGGATTCCTGTGAAAGTGATATTTGGCAGAATGGTGTCTCATTGGATGACAATAATGATGGTGGAGTTAGTTTGTGAAAAGAGAAAACTTGCTAATGCAAGTTTTACAAAATTTCAGTACTGGACAGAAACTAAAGGTGTATATTTGGTGAAATAAAAAGATTCCAATGGAGCTAAAATTTTGGAATTAAGGGTTAGGTTGTAAGGACTATAAGTGGGAAAAAATTCAGGATTTTTGGATCAAGGAAAATTAGGGTTGTAGTTATAACTCGAAATGGGATAGAAATGAAAAGAGATTGTTTTGCTCAAAATTTACAAAAGACTAAGTTGTGTTTTTACACCAAAGTGACATATGGGCATCATATGACCTCTCATAATTTTTGTGGAATTTTTAAAAGGATTATTTAAAGTGGTGGCAGTGCAACCGGAGCATTTAAAGATTTGAAAATGCTATAAAGAGAATTAATTTGGGCAAATTTTATTATGAAAATAATTCCAACTGTTATTTAAAATAATATGAAAACGTTTAAGAAAACTCCCAAAGCCACAACATTATTTTTTCAAAATTTCTATATGGAGGGAAGAATATTGAAAAACAGAAACAGAAAATACTCTGAAAGCAATAAAGGATTTACTTATAAATCAAAAATTTTATTTCTGGCCAAATTTTATTTAGTAAAAACATGATTAAATTTTTGGTGTGTTACAGGGATGCCCCTTTGTGGTTCGGCAAGGGCACGGTCACATTGCATAAAGAGAAGAAACAGTAGGGCAGCGTGGTGTCGTGGTGGAACACGATCACCTATGGGGCCATGAGCCCCTTGTGGTTTGGTAGGGGGGAGGTCACATTGCACAAAGAGCAGAGGCCATGAGACAACACGACAGTGGTGACGCTAGTGGTTTTTACCCAGGTTCGGGCTGCTAGGAAGCGTAAAACCCTACTCCTGCTTCGGTGGAATTGATGGAGAGACCCAATGAACATGGAGTTCTCGAGCCCGACAAGATGGCCTCGGGGAGAGCAGCTACGCGCGTACAAGTATGCAAGGGTCTGAATCCTTTTCTAGGTCACCTTGGACCTCCTTTTATAGCTTAAGGGGCAACCACAATGGCAAAACAGTCTTTACCTACTGATTAGATAGCTAACAGTGCTATCATACCTAACTCTGGCAGTTAGGATAAAGTGCATTAAATGCACTGCTAGGTGTCAAGCTGAGTATGCAGCCTGGCAAGCCTGCCGTGCCGCTTTATCATCTCTTGCTTATCATCTTGACATGCCTCTAGACAGGTGTCACTTGGATAAATCTTATCTTCCAACGGGCCGCCACGTGCTTAGCAGAGGCCACTTAATCACTTGGGGGCTCGACACCACACTGATGAGTGACTTGCATCATCGTGCGGTGGAGCGGTGGTGTCTTAGCTGGGAGCCCCGCCCCTGGCGGACCCGGCAAGCTTGCCGGGGAAACCTTGGGCTTGCCCCTGGGGTGGCCTCGACCCGGCCAGGCTCACCTGCCCGGCAAAGGAGGCCTTCCCAAGGTGATATTCTTCTGTCTTGCTTATTCTTGGCCTTCTTGATCCGCTCTTTGATCTCACTAAGAGCTGCTTCCCTTGCTTGGCCTTGGTTGCCGGGGAGGAGGCCCTTCGTCCATGCACAAGTCAGGGGAAACATACACCCCTGTTTGTGTACCCCGACAGAAGCCCCCGGGTCTGAGCCGTACATGTCGCCAGGCACGTTGGGTTAGTCCCCAAATAGTGCATGGACACACGTCGAAAAAGTGCTGCACATGCAGCGGTTGCCATGATGAACAATCAATCCAACATCCACTCCACGAAATTACCGCAGGTCGTGGGGTCGTGGAACAGCAGTAGTTAATGGGTAATGCGCCTGCAGAAATGGTCACTTTCTGAGAGAAGATGGCGAAGAGCCAGCCTCGCATCAGTTCCCAATAAAAAGGGCAACGCGAAGGGGCATTGCTCATTCGCATCTGTCTCTTCTCCCATCATCTTCTTCCTCAAGCCAAGCAACCACTCCTATGCCGGCATCCGGCTTCAACACCGTGCTTGATCTCCCACCCGCCTTGCGATCTCAGAGGATGGGAAAGAAAGCCGCCGCTGCGAGGGGGAAGCGGACGGCCACCGCCCGAGACACCGCAGCGGAGGGGAAGAAGAAAAAAGCAGAGGAGCTGGACAGGAAGCGGTGGGAAGATGTGGTTTTCTTCCCGTCGAACCTGGGTAGGAAAGCCCTGACTGCAAGGTATGCATACATGTGGGGGAGGGCAGTTCCGAAGGGGTGTGGAGTGCCCGTGGTCTTGCCGGAGGGGAAGGAAGGTCCACCAAATTCGTACCGCTTCTTCTGCGCATACTTTCTCTGTGGCCTTACCTTCCCCTTCTCAGATTTCTTTGAAGCTATGTTGGTGGTGTACGGATTCCATCTCCTGGACTTCATGCCCAATGCCGTGGCATGTATGGCAATCCTTGCCCGTCTATGTGAGAATTTCATCGGAGTTGCCCCCTATGTGGATTTGTTCAGGAACTTTTTTATCCCGTGGGTGGAAGCCAAGATTCACCGCTCGAGGAACATAAGTTGGATCCATCGGGGCAAGAAGGATGAATCAACTTATCTCTCTGGCCAGCAACACACTAGATGGGAGGAATGGAGGGCAGACTGGTGCTGGATCCAGGATGAGGACGCCCCAGAGTTCTGTGCGGCGCGGACGGAATGCGTCGTGCGCGGCAGCGAATGGAGAAAGGTAGGCCTCACCGACGATAGGCTTTGCCCTGCATTGAATCGAATCACTTGTCTCAAGGCTACTGGGCTAACCACCAAGTAGGTGGGGGCCGACTTCCTCCGGCGCCGCATTGCACCGCTGCAGAAGAGGGACAGATTTGCTTGGGAATACGGTGATGCTGCCGACAGAATGCATTTGTACCTGGGCCTCATCAACAACTTGTCGATACACGACCATGGCTGGCTGTGCGAACAACTGTTTGGCAGCCGACCATTACATCTACCGGCAAAGGTCATCCCACTGTATATCAATTCTGCACGATACCAAATTCTAAAGTGGATGCTCGATTGCAATGCTTACGGAGTTGCGGGTGATTGGAAGTTGCCCGAACTTGACGCAGAGATGCAGTGGGTCTCTGGCCTGGAAGAAAGGGCTTCCAGGGTGGAGAAAGATATGGTCAAGCGCACCTCTAAGGCGGAGCCATAGTTCATTAAGAAGCGGACTGAGGAGGACAAAGCTCTCCGGGCTGCCGGGAAGGCAAGGCCTGGAGAAGTGGAGAAGGAGGAGGAGGAGGAAGTGGAAGGCGAGGGCTCCTCAGATGAGAGGAGTGAGGGGCATGCTGTGGAGGAGGCTGTCGTGCTCGACCCTACCGGGGTCGGCATTCTCGCCACGGCAGCAGAGGCCCAAGGAGAAAGCGAAGCTGAAGAGGCAGAGCAGCCGGAGGAGGAATGGCTCGCGGTAGGCGCCCAAGCTCCGGACTATCGCCCCCGCAAGCGAGCCAGGAGGAAGGCAGCACCTCCGAGCTCCTCGACGGTCACGAAGAGGGTGAAGAAGACCAGCTCCAGGGGCACCAAGCCAGAGGTGGAACGCCGCCACTCCTCTTGCCTGGCAGAGGCCAGGAATCCGCCCGCCAAGCGACGCGCCATCACTGGGGTCGATCCCAGCCCCCAGTCGAGCCCAGGCTCTTCGCACGACTCTATCCCACCGGGACCTCAGCTCCGCCAGCGAGCTCAAAGCTGCTTGGGAGCTCCGCTCCTCCAACCCTGAAGAGGGGCAGACCGACCCTGCCACCTGCGGGGTACACACTGGGCTCTATGCTCGTAGACCCAGAGTAAGGAGAACAACTGATCTCTCCCTTGTCGAGGTACTTCAGCTTTGACAACTTATTGATTCAATCTTGTTCTGCCGTCTTCAACAGAGATGAAGAACCCCTCGCCCAGCGGGCCAAGCGAACCAAGCTCACGGCAACGCCGAGGTCCTCAGCAAGCACGGGTCTGGCGGGGGATAGGGCAGAAGATCCTGTGCCTAGCCCCCTGCAAGAAGACGTGAGGCAAGTTTCGCCTGCCCGGGGGGATGCGGAAGGACGTGCTTCGCCCTCCGCCAAGGGAGGAGATGAGGTTCATCAAAGTGGGGTCCACCAAGAGGGACTGCCCCAACCAAAGCCCAAGCAGAGGGATCACTGGCAAGGGCCTCCACCGAGCGCCTCCTCGAAATTGGTGCATTCATTGAGAGTTCCGCTGTGGGGTCGCCAGAAGGATCGATGGCTCGCTTGACCATAGGTGAAGGCATCGAATCCGGGGACTTCTTCGTCCCTGGACAACTCTTTGCGTTTGGCAGCATCGTGCTGCACGCAGGATCGACCGGCCGTCTGGGTCAGGTCGACACCTTCGCCCCCGGACACCGAGTTCGATTCGGTGGTCTGGAATATGTTGCGGACACACGGGGCGATCTAGTTTTCACCGGATTCACTTCCCTCTCCTGCATCCTCACCACACCCGCTCCGGAGTTCCCTTCCGATTCGATCGACAGATCGGCCTCGACAACTTCAAGCAAGGAGAGCTCCGCTTCAAGCAGGGGCCGAACTCCGCCTCCGTCCAGACACATCATGACTGCGGAAGACCTATCCTCGACCTCTGAGGTAGAATCAGGACTCAGAGGCCAAGAGTCAATCTCGGCTGAACCTCCCTTTCACAATGCTCGCTTGGCCTTGAGCCCTTACGACAAAGAGGCAGCCAACGGCCAGGGGTCATCCCCAGCCGAAAGTAGCTCGATCTCGAACTCCGACGGGAAAACTACAAGCAAGGACCAAAGCCCGTCCCTGGCCTCTAGTGACGGCCCGGACCCCTTCAAGGATCCGGCTCCGCATACCGAGCTCAGCACGGCCAGCGGAAACCAAGGACCGGCCAGGGCATTGATCGCCCCCACTCCCTTACATCGGAATCTGGCCCCAGAACCCTCGAGTTTAGCGACCCTCACAATGATAAATGAGGCGCTGGACCGAATTCAGAATATGACCATCCAGGAGGACCTGCCCTCCGCCTTCAATCATCAACCCTTCAAGGCATACCATAGGGAATTTTGCGTCCCACCCACCACCCACTTGGTAGACACTATCGATGGCTTAACCAATATGCTAGACTATAATTCAGAGAATGCCGAATACATGGACGAGGAGGACGGAGCCACGACCAATGCCAACGTTGCCCCCCCCCCCCCCCGTCGCCGGCCGCTAGTCGGCCACATCCACCTACGACATTTACATGGTGGACACCCCCAAGGACGGCGACGACACTCCTAATTAGGACCGAGGCAAGCCCAGAGATGAGCCACCCAAACGCCGAAAACAACACCGTTGATCAAAGCCACGTCGAAGCCATGCGAGCAATGTGGAATCTGAGGAGAACGGCACCATAAACAATACGGATGACCTCGCCCGAGATGCAGCCTTCGAACATCATCAGGATGACCATGCGGGGCAGGAGGACCCGCTCAATTCAGAAAACCCCAACGACTCCAAGGATAGCAACTACCTCCCGCTCTCTGAAAAGGAGGCCAGTCTTGGGGAGGATGATTTCATCGTCCTCGAAGACCCTCTGGAGGAGGAATAGTTCAAGCGGAGGCTTTTAGCCACCGCCCGCTGCCTAAAGAAACAAAAACGCAAAATCAAAGCCGAACAGGACACCCTCAACGACCGATGGACTAAAGTCCTAGCTGCCGAAGAGGGGTATGGCCGCGAACAGCCAACCAGGAGTTATCCCAAGCGAAGGCTATTGCCCCAGTTTGACGATGAGGACGTAGAGCCAACACGCCCGACATATACAAACGCCGAACAGCCGCACCGCCCCCTATAGGGCGGGACAGGGAAGCTGACGAGGCCGAACACCCAGCCACCCCACCTCATCATCACGGCAAGGATCAAGTGTGGCCCACTTACAAGTACGACCTCCACCATGACCTAGACACTCGAGGAGGCCGTACCAGGTGCAACTATGGACCCAGAGAAGACCCGCCCACTTACCGGGAAGGATACTATGATCGGCTAAACCGAAACGATAGAATCCGGGAGCAGGAGCAGATTCGGAGGGCCGAAGACCTCCGACGTGACGTAGCCCGAGTTCGGGGCGCCGCACACCCCTTGTGCTTCACAGAGAGGGTAATGCAACACCAATTCCCGGAAGGCTTCACGCCTGTGAACATCAAGTCATATGATGGAACCACAGATCCAGCCGTATGGATAGAGGACTTCCTCCTCCACATCCACATGGCGCGAGGAGATGACCTCCACGCCATTAAATACCTGGCGCTAAAGCTTAAAGGTCCAGCTCGACACTGGTTGAACAGCCTTCCCAAAGACTCTATAGGCTGCTGGGAAGAGCTTGAGGACGCTTTTCGAGCAAACTTTTAGGGCACCTATGTCCGGCCTCCGGATGCTGATGACCTAAATCGCATCACATAACAACCTGGAGAGTCTGCCCAACAATTTTGGAATCGATTCCTGACGAAGAAAAACCAGATTATCGACTGTCCGGATGCCGAAGCCTTGGCCGCCTTCAAACATAGTGTCAAGGACGAATGGCTTGTACGGCAGCTTGGACAGGACAAACCAAGAACTATGGTAGCCCTTACTTCCCTCATGACCCGCTTTTGTGCAGGCGAGGACAGTTGGCTTGCTCGCAAAAACACCAACTCGAACACACCCGGTACCTCTGAGGTCCAGGATGGAAATTGAAAGCCCCGACGCAGCAGGAATAAACGTCGCCACAATGACGACGAGGGCGAGGATACGGCAAAAAATGCTAGATTCCAAAACCAGAAATCCGAACCCAGAAAGAAAGCCCCTAAAAGCAACAGCGACGGCCCATCCAGACTAGACACAATTCTGGACAGGCCTTGTTAGATTCATGGCACATCAGAGAAGCCCGCCAACCACTCCAACCAGAATTGTTGGGTGATCAAACAGGCCGGCAAACTCACAGCCGAAGACTCGGGCAAAAGCCCACGAAGCGAGGACGATGATGAGCCCCACAGGCCGAATAGTGGAGGCCAGAAACCCTTCCCTTCTGAGGTCAAGATGGTAAACATGATTTATGCAACCCATATGCCGAAGAAGGAGAGGAAGCATGCACTACGAGACGTATACTACGTCGAGCCTGTAGCGTCAAAGCTTAATCCACGGTCAGCTTGCCTGATCATGTTCGATCGCAGGGACCATCCCACCAGCATACATGTGAGAACCGGAATTAACTTCCGAACCCTCCTGTGTATATTTGTCAACCCCAGCCTCATTGTTGACAACACAGTGAAATGGTATCATTGCAGAATACGTAAAAGCATTAAATGTAGTATATTTGTCACAAGACATACCTAGTGAAATGTCTCACGACATTGTTATAATCAGAAAACAGCGGAAAGTAAAAATGCGTAGCGACTCCATCTCAGCCACAGGCAGTCGATGTAGTCCACGTGACCTCACTCCTACGGATCGCCATAGTAGTTGTAGTCATCACCTTTGTCTTCATGGAACTCTGTTATTCAACAAAATTATTGCCATGAGTACATTACGTACTCAACATGCCTCCGAAGGTCCTAATAGTTACATGTGGCTTCAAAGGAAAGCTTTATGGCTCGTTTGCATAAAAGCTAATTTTGTTTGAAAACAAATACAGATGGATAAAAGTAGTTTTTGATGAAAACATGTTTTATCTCCAGAATAACTTTCATCAAAGTGAGGATCCTCGATCAACTCACACTCCTCATAGGTTCCAAGAATAGGGGCAAAGAGGGAATAAGCAAGACAGGTCCTGTACATCAAGAAAGATTCATGTGTCGTCCATGACCGTGGACACGGCTATTCGAACAGTTTTACACTCTGCAGAGGTCGTACACTTTACCCACACAACACAATCCCATCTTGATGCCACCAGTGGCCGCTGGTATAGTACACCATTTGGTGTACCGGTAGGGAGATTGTGACGAGGTCTTTCATTAGACCACACTTACTGTGCCAAGCCCACTAGGTTTCAACACGGAAGTAACCGCGGTTCACAGTCCGGGCCCCCCTTTTGTGCCGAGGATACTCCTCGCAAGGCAGCTATCCCATCTGCGGTACGGCGATGACGATAATAAGAGTGAACTAACTAATTAACCAAGCCAGTGCCCATATAGCATGTGGCTGTACTGTTTACACAATCTTCAAATCCAAGACTTATTAGGCCTCATGCGGCACAGACGACTGATTGCCCCCTTCAACCTGTGAAGGGCAGCCAATCGCTCCATCAATCCTTGATTCAGCTGTCGCCCGCGCCAGTATTCAGATGGTAAGTTTCACCCAGAGTAGAAGAGGATTGAGAAGGTCAACAAGGGCCAACTGGCCTAGCTCAGCGTTAAGTTTCAACTGTCAATGACTCAGAGGTCATTCAACAAGGCACCTATAAGGTGATAAGCATGGCTAAGCATTTCTACTCTACCGGAACCATATACTTCTACTCAGGTGTCAAGTAAATAGGCGACAAGCGGATCAAGGTAATGTGTCAATCGACATGCTAGCTACGAGAATTTAAAATAGCATGCACATAGTAACAATAAAACTCAATGCAATTTTGTAAATCATAGGATAAGTATGATCAAAGAAGGAGGCATGCCTTCATTGTTGAGTCCTTCTTCGGTAACCTGGTTCTGCCCTTGTCCAACATCGTCACTCCCTACTCGTCGTAACAATAGCAAATGGAAAACAAGTAAATACCAAAGCAAAAGTAAATCCAAATAACAACCAAAACAAATTAAGAGTTGATATGGATAACAAGATATTGATCAAGACGGAGATTCCAAAATGAGGTAGCATGGTAGGGAGGTAAGAGATATGATTCACCGAAGTGACAGGGTTTAGGTTGAAATGGCTAAGGAAGGCTTGCCAACAAGACTAACGTTTCGATATGAACTATGTTACGAACCACTAGTAGTTCCCACTACACATCTTAACTAAATTGGAAACTACCATATCACAAACACGATGACATCAACACACATGGAATGGAACCAAGGTATGCATTTAACTACAGAACCAGAACATGGCATGATAAACATTAAAGTTAACCACAAATAAATATTTAGATAAAATCTAAATATTTATAATGGTTAATAGCAACCAAACATGTCAGCTATATGCTAATTCAAAAAGGAAGCATTCCCTACGATAACCAAACCAACATTATAAACCGTACTAGTCAAGCAATCAAACATCCTTCAATAAAATGAATTGAATTGGTCTAGGTCTAGACCTAAATCATTATTAAAAAGAAAGTAGGACCAAGTACATAACATCAAATCAATTCATTTGTCAAACAATTAACAAGAAATTGTACAACACATGGAACAAAAGGATGAACAACTATCCTCGACATGATACGATTAAGAGTGATAACCAACCACAAATAAATATTTAGAGTTAACTAAAGGATATGAATCCACCAAGCGTTCAATAGCAAGCATTCCACAACAAAAGCCAAATTAACACTAAGGTGAAAGGTAATAAAACCATTAATAGTAAGATGCACATCATACAAGGCATGTGAATGGAGAATAACTAGAGGTCTTAACAAATAACACAAGCATCAGACATACGAGTGACCATGAGAAGATACTAAACTAGGACATGGTCTTAATAATAAAGAACAACTAATTCTAATGACCACCAGCAACAATATTATCCCACAGGCTTGCAATAATAAATCATGATACACACACTCAGTGTGTCATCAAAGCACAACTCTACTGACATGAAACTTAAGTTGTAATAAGCATGTGAGGAACTATTGAATCCACATCAAACATTCATAATGCAATCATGGGACCATGTTAAGCATCTACGAGCTACACAAGAACAACTATAACACATGGTAGTATAATAAGACATGAAACATCACTTGCATGAAAGATGTCTAGGCATATAACAATGCAACAACTAGATAAATACCCCTAAGCCTTTAATATCATTACATAAGCTACACACTATGCTACCAATACCATACACTCACAATAACAACATAACTTAGTTGATATACACTAACCAAATATCGAGCATGGTATTAGCACACAACATTATCATGCTAATTGCGACTTATAAGCACAAGGGATAAACCATACTAAGCAATTAAACATCTAGGTCATGGCATCAATCACATCAAGCAATGTACTATATTAGGATCAATAACATGAAGACATGTATTTCTATCTGTTACAACCTATGATCGCAAAAACATAAGATAAACAACCAGGAAAGATCTCATACATGTATTGGTACACACATGCGATCCAATCACAACATCATGGCATGGTATTAATCAATCAAGAAGGAATCCTATTTAATCATAAAAGATCATAAGCTACTAGTGTGTATCTACTTACATGTATATCTACTAAGCAAAGGCCAACTACACGTGTGACCATAAAGTACTACTGGCAATAATATAACACGTGGTAGGCATGCAACCAAAACATCCATTCTAGGTTGAGCAAGTGCTAACATGGACGGTAATCATCTAAGCTTGCATATCAACCATCCTAGTTAAATAAAACACCTTGGATACTTAACAAGAAGTAACGAAGTGACGAAGTAAGTTATATGCAACAAGCATATACCATATGTAGCAATACAACTTTAAAACATGACATAATGCAACTATCCATATAATATTGGATAACAGTCATCTACAAAACAAGAAGACCAACTAGGCAATAACATTGTATGCAACAAACTACAATGCACTCATTGCAAACAACAAAGCATTTCATTTGACATCTACCTTGAAGAAAACTATGTGACAACATATATTAAATATATATAAACATTTGCCGTAGATATGGCATGATTTTCAAACAATAAAGCAAACATGTGACATGAATAATAATGAATATGTAAACCATATCTAAGATATCTTCATGATAAATAAATATGAAAATTGTTAAAACATGAAGTATTTAATAATTAAAGAAATAAAACAAAGCTTAGAATCATTCTACAAAGTACTAAGCCTGATGACAGTTCACCAAAAATCTGTACGCATTCTCAACACAGGACAATAAACAATACCAAATATTATAAAATAATAATAATAAGATTATGCTAACAATGCTCCAAATCTAATTAAAATAATAAGAAGCTCCAAGGATGTATGAGCGATGATAACCAATACACCAATCAACCCCTACACAAGGTAATAAATCAAATGAACTAATACAAAGGCATATCATACTTCTACATGATGCACAAAGTTATCTACAAGAAACGCTATAAGGATATACTTAATAATAAAACACACATTCAAATGAATCGAGTAAAACACAAGATACTCCTAGGCATAACGAGACACATGGAAATATCATACCAATAGAAAAGTTTTACCAAACACAAAACGTACTTGGATTCCATACAAAAGACGAGTAAGATATATCTATTCTACCGATCACAAGATAGAACCAACAATCTAACTCTACTGCTGGATTTCTACGGTCATAGGGAGAATTTTATCTATTGGGCTCTTAGTCATATGATCAATAAAACTAAATAACTATGGTGATACCATCGGATAGCCTCCGAATTTTTTATGTGCACGGCCAACTAGAGAAATAGGCCAAACTATGATGTCAAATAGATGAGTAATGATTCAAGAAAGGAGCCTGCAAAAGGAATTGGAGAGGTGCTCATCGAGTTTGACGGAACGGTGCGATGAACTCGACGAACAGTGTACAAGAACATGCTGAATTCTTCGTGTGTGGTTGACGGATCATGTTCTTTCTTCTCTGAATGGATTAATGGCATGGAGAAGAATCTTCTGGCACGGGGTTATGGACGGGGATGACCTCCTTCATCAAGATCGATGACCGGCGTCCATAGAGCACTATTGCTTCGGGAAGAGTTCTTGGGAGAACTGAGAAGGAAGAAGGTAGGGGCTGCTGCTGGAAAGGAAGAGGAGTTTGGGGCGCATGTCTAGGTACTCACAGATTTGGAGACGGTGAAGATTTGAAGGAATTAGAGGAGGGGCTCTTTCTCTCCTTTAAGTTTGTCTTCTGTTCATTGAGAACGAAACGTAGAAGATGAAGGAGAGGAGGCGCACAATATAGAGGTTTTAGTTTTGGAACCTGATGGGATTTAAGGAAATGTGGAGGGCAGCAATCATGACTTGATGATGATGTTTCTTTCGTTGTACGTGTGGCTGTTTCTTTTCTGGAGTTGTGAACATACAGGAGGAGAGGAGGAGAGGCGTTCGTTGGATGGGCCAAGTGGGAAGCCCATGTGGAGAGGAGGGGAGGAGGAAAAAAGAAAAACAGATGGGCTTAGCCCATTTGACTTAGACAGGAAAAAATAACAGTGGCTCAACCCAGGGAAGAGAAGGCAAGATGTTGGACAGATGGAATTTTGCCCAGAGTTTGAGACAAGAAAAACAGTTGACTTTCCTTTTAGGAAAATTTAGAGAAGGAAATAAGCTCAAACAAATATCAAACCGATTTCACAAAAACCAAAGTAAATTCAAAGGTGCATATTTAAATATGCCAAAGAAGAGAAAACAAAGCCCGACTAAAAGAAAAGAAGTAAACTTCAAATTTTAATTTAGGTTCACATTAGTTCAAATTAAATCGATTAAATTATAAAATTCCAATTTAAGCTTGGTTAACAAATAAAACAAATGAAATTATCTCGCCCTGATTTTTGGAAAACTTTTTCCTCAACATTCCGAACATCGGGATGTTACAAATCTACCCCCCTTAAAAGAAATCTCGTCCCCGAGATTCAGGCTGACTAAAGAGAATGGGTTTGGGTAAGCTTCGTCTTCGGCACTATTCTTCTTAGAAGCTTATGTAATCACAGTTCATTCTGATCTTGGTGGCAAGCAACTTCGGGGTCTTGATTGGAGATGCTTTGGTTGTTGGTACTCCTTCTAGCTTGCTCAAGACTTTTAAACAGTCCTTCGATCTTGGTGATGGCAATTTGATAGCTTCTCTAAGCGGTTGAACATTCTTTAATCTTGCCTTTCTTCTTTAGGTGAAGCTTTGGCACAGCTGGACTCTTTGATCAGTCTTCAGGTTGAACTTATAGTAGGTGTACTGAAGGTATTCAAATCTTCGTGTTCCTTGCGAATGAAGGTCTTGAAATCTTCGATCTTGGCATGAATTATCGTCTACCACCCCCCTTAAAAGAGGTTTTCCATGGGGTTCACATTGATGATAGACCTTGAAGCATGATGTTGCAACTTCTTTCCTCTCAAAGTGTCCTTCAGGGTTTATAGAGAAGAGGAAAAGAGCATAAAGATGAGTAAGAGAATCCTACACAAGGCGGAGATACCCTAGAAGAGAAACAGAATATAACACTGAGATAACCATGAACCTATCCAAATAAAACTCAAAAGCAACTCATTTTGGCAAATAGGGTTTTAGTATGACTGCATAGGAAACACCAAAAAAAATGCAGACAATACTCACACAAGAAAGGTTTTGCGTCTACAAGCTATGAATTCTACCACTACAAGGGTGTTAACCAACCTAATCCTATATGGCCGGTCACAATAAATCATGGGGCAAATCTTCGACGTTGACGATTGGAGCATGATCGACGGTTGTTGCCTTCTTGAGGTCTCGAAGTGTCTTCTCTTGGAAAAATGTTGCTACTCAAAGCTTCAGGGGTTGAAGTTATCTTGAAATTCTTGGCACATCATGTGAAGCTTCTGACTTTTCAACACCAAGGGCAGGGAAAAGGGTTTCACATACTACAAAGAAGATGGTAGAGAAGTAGAGTTTAAATTTCAATTGAATAAGATGAGATGACAATAGCAATAGTGAAGGAGAAGAGTACGAGAATGATCCTTTTCAAAATAGTTTTTCTTATAAAAATAGTCCCTAAGGCTTTCCATTTCTAACTAAGGCCACGTGACTAGGTCGACATCGGCTCTGATACCACTTCTGTGAGAACCCGGAATTAACTTTCGAACCCTCCTGTGTATATTTGTCAACCCCAGGATCATTGTTGACAACACAGTGAAATTGTATCATTGCAGAATACGTAAAATCATTAAATGTAGTTTATTTGTCACAAGACATACCTAGTGAAATGTCTCACGACGTTGTTATAATCAGAAACAGCGGAAAGTAAAAATGCGTAGCGACTCCATCTCAGCCACAGGCAGTCGATGTAGTCCACGTGACCTCACTCCTACGGATCGCCATAGTAGTCGTGGTCATCACCTTTGTCTTCATGGAACTCTGTTATTCAACAAAATTATTGCCATGAGTACATTATGTACTCAACATGCCTCTGAAGGTCCTAATACTTACATGTGGCTTCAAAGGAAGGCTTTATGGCTCGTTTGCATAAAAGCTAATGTTGTTTGAAAAAAAATAGCAGATGGATAAAAGCAGTTTTTGATAAAAACATGTTTTATCTCCAGAATAACTTTCATCAAAGTGAGGATCCTCGATCAACTCACACTCTTCATAGGTTCCAAGAATAGGGGCAAAGAGGGAATAAGCAAGACAGGTCCTGTACGTCAAGAAAGATTCATGTGTCGTCCATGACCGTGGACACAGCTATTCGAATAGTTTTACACTCTGCAGAGGTCGTACACTTTACCCACACGACACAATCATGTCTTGATGCCACCAGTGGCCGCTGGTTTAGTACACCATTTGGTGTACCAGCAGGGAGATTGTGACGAGGTCTTTCATTAGAGTCCTAATGGACGGAGGTAGCAGCCTCAATCTGATATACGAAGATATAGTGAGGAAAATGGGGATCGATCCATCAAGGATTAAACCCAGTAACACCACTTTTAAGGGGGTTATTCCGGGAGTGGAGGCCCGCTGCACGGACACCGTGATGCTTGAAGTAGTGTTCGGATCTCCGGATAACTTTCGAAGCGAGGACTTAATCTTCGATATTTCACCTTTTCGCAGTGGCTATCACGCCCTCCTCAGTCGAACAACGTTCGCCAAATTCAATGCTGTTCCACATTACGCGTACCTCAAGTTGAAGATGCCTGGTCCCTCGGGCGTCATAATTATCAACGACAACACAGAACGCTCACTTCAAACCGAAGAGCACACTGCGGCCCTAGCGACCGAAGACCACACCGGCCCATATAGGCCTGGATGCCGACCCGCCGTAAAGGCCGGCGACAATAGTAAATGGGTTCGAACCCGTTCCCTGTCATGGGAACCCGCATGCGTTCGCCACAAATAGGGATACATGCCCCACGGCACGCCCACATTCTTCACGCTCCACGTGCCTCGTGAGCGCAACTTCGCACTCAAAATACCATGGGCAGCCGTGAGGCATATATTAATAAATCCGAAGTGCATGTCCGGTTAAACCGAACTTCGAAATTACTTCGTCTTCGGATGACCTAGGGACCAATTTCGGATACCCCCAAGCATAAAGCTTCATCGGCAGGGTCCTCGCCCATCAAGGTCTCATCGAAGGTCCCAACCCCCACCTATCAGAAGCAAAGGTGCAGACATGCAGCAGGGCACAGTGAAGGCTTCAACTCACGCATCAAGGCCCTGCGTCAACCTTTACTCTGTAAACTTTCTTTTTCTTTCACAAGTACTGCCTTCACAGTTTGAATTGTACGGATAGACGTCCCAAACTTACGAGAAATAATAAAAATACCCTTTATGGTGTTCGGATATCCTCATCCTGCGACTTGTTTTTTCCCTTTCTGATTCTCTCCTCGCTCTTCGAATAGCCCGGCATGAAAATATATTAACTATTCAAGAGTTCGATTTATATATCAGCTCAATATCTTCAAATCCGGCACCGCTTCCCGCTAGGTGTTCGGCGTCTCGGATATTGCACTATATGCATTTGTTCCGAACTATGTCTTGGGTCAATAGTTGGGTTGCCCGGCTCCTGTGCTTGCCTCTTATGTTCCGCATGTTCGGCTAAGAGGGCAAAGGGAGAACCCCTGCGATTGTACTTCTGGTTTGCCCGGTCAAGTACCTCAGGAGGAAAAAGCCGAAAACTGACCGTCGTAGTAAGCGCGAACGGGTCCGCGATCCGATGACGAGGTTTGACTCTAAAAATTGTTGGCGATTTTGCCGTGTCACACGAAGGGTTCATCTTAACACAAACCATGTGATCGGAAAGGGCAGGTTTTGATCCCCAAGTACATCACAATACACCGAGGGCTAGTCCCTAGTCCCCACCGTCAAGCTCCTACGGCTAAGTGAAAGGAATAAAACTGAATAGCCCGATTGCCTGGTTTCGCTCCCGCACTACCGCCTCCGGGCACCAAGACGTTGGCTAAGGGTAACAGTGCAGAGACAAAACACCCCTCGTGATTTTCACTTGGGGGCTGAAGCCGATGACTGGTAGTTTTCAGAATAAACATACGGCCACACATGAGTCAAAATTAAAATCATGACAATATAAAACAAGTCAGGCAGATGCATAATAAAGCATAAGGTCCACTTGGTACACACTTAATACAATCACTCAAGCATTACATATTTCGAACAGTGGCCCTCTATCGTCCGCATTCCGGTCATCACCTGCACGAAATACTGCTCGGGGCGGCGATGCTCCTTCCCCTTGGGCTAAGGACCAGTGGCCATCTCCATGGGATTAATCCTCGGCCAATGCACCATGGTCTTTGCAAATGCCAGCCTCGCCCCCTCAAGGCACGCTAACCGCTTTACGGCGTTAATCCGGAGCGGCGCCTCCCGCAGCTTCTGCACAAGGCCGAAGTAGGTGTCCGGAATGGGCTCGGCCGACACAGGCTGACACAGAGGTCCTTCATGGCCAGCTCTGACATCCGATGCATCTCCATCAGTTGCTTCATTTGATCGCTTAGAGGGGGGGGGGGCGCTCGGAATACAGAAATTGTGACCAGAAGAGCCGTTGCGTGGAGTCCTCGAGGGTGGCATAGTGCCTCCCCGTGGCCACCACATTCTTCGAAAGTTCGGTGAAGACGCCTGCGGAGCGCTAGACCTGTGTCAGCAGGGTGAACATGTTGCCTCCGAACACACTCTGCAGTAAGTATTTCTTACCATTTGCAATTTGCAGCTTGGCGGAGCTCCTCCCGGACACCTCGCGCGTCGGTCCTCACCTCCTAGAGCTCCTTCTCTGCCTTGGATAGCTTGGAGGATTGCTCCTCCTACCCCTTCTCAAGGGCCTCCAGCTTCTTGGCAGCATCTTGGAGCTCCACTTGGACTTCGGTCACTCAAGCCTCGTGCTGCTCAACAGCAAGCTTGGCCTTCTCAAGCTCGGCCACTGCCTTCTTAGCGGCCGTCTTCTTTGCGGCCGCCTCAGCCTCGACTTTCTTCAGGGCCTCCTTCAAGCCCTCGACATCGGCGGCAGCAACTACCGGATCATCAAGATAAAGGATTAGCATATAGTCTGGATCGTCAATATCCAGCGTCAAGCAAAGTACACATCTTCTCAAAGGGTTTACCTTGCGCTTCGTCAAGCCGTTTGTTGACAAGGTCAAGCTCTTTATCGGAAAGCTTGAGCTTCCGATCCATCTCCTCTAGTGCCAAGGCATTAGCAGCCGCGGCCACAGAAGATGCCTGCATTAGCAAAATAAATGTCGACAACACTAATCGGCCTACCGAATTTGATCCTCTGCAGCTTTTCTTGTCTCGGGGGCTGTTATGTACGGCCTACCCAAACTATCAATTACAACCGCATTATGAGGAAAGAGCATTACTTGACTTACCTCAAAGCCTGTTAGAAGGCCTTGGACAGAGGCATTCAGTCCGGATTGGATGGACCGAACACCCTGCATAACCGCACTCATAAGAGTGCGGTGCCCGTCAATGATGGCGGAGTTGTCCACCAGCTCCTCCAGCACGTCTGGCCAGCCAGCCGCCGCCCATGTAGAGGTGTTCGATGCTGATGTTGGCCCCCCGGCCCCTTCCCCGCTAGGAGGAGCCTGGGCCGTCAGAGGCCTTGGGGGCTCGGGAGCGGTCGACGAATGGGGTCCGGATGGTCCGCACTCCTTTGCCGCGTCAGCCAGGAGTGACGCTCCCTCCTGTTCTTCGGTCACCGAGGTGTTAACCTCGGCCATTATGGCGTCGGCCTCCCCCTCTGTGTTCGGAGGAGGAGGAGTCCTTTGGGACCACACCTCCTCAACCTCTTCGGGGACCGGGGGAGGCATGGAGTTCGCCATAGACCCACTGTCCGCTAGTTCGGCGGGCGGAGACGTCCCCTCCGATGTCTGCTCGGTGGGGCGTTCATGTGGGGGGCTGCAATTCAGAGGGGTTAGCCTTCAACTAAAATGAATTACTAAAAACAGAATAGCTAAAAGTACCAACGCCTTACCTGCTGGCAGGGGGCTTGACCCTGGGTCCCTTCTGCGGGATCTCCTCGGATGCCTCAGAGTCCTTGTCGTAGTCCGAGCTGTTAGGCAGGATCAGCTTAGGCCGACATTTTCTATTTGGGGCCGGAGAAGGTTGGACCTCCACGACGTCCTCGGACACCGCCCTCTTTTTGGAGTGCGAGGAGGCGCTCTCCTCCTCATCCTCGTCCTCGTCCCCATCCTGTACGGATGAGGCTGCAGCGTCGCCGGACCGATTGCCCTTACGAACCCTGCGGCGGAGGCCCTCCCTGGCCTCTGGTACTTCTTTCTTCTTGGCGGGCGACTTATAAAGCACTACGACCTGCAGCTTTTCCAGCTGCTCTAATTGTGGCTCTTCTGGAAGTGGCGCCGGGCCGCTAATCTTCTGGGCCTTGGCGAGCCAGCCCAGCAAAATCCGCATAACAAGGTCAGGCCAAACCAAACGTGGTATTAATATCCGGACACTCCTCACAGAAGAGTGTCACTCACCTCCTTTGGGGGATTCGTGGCGTCAAGGCCGATGTCCTTCCCCTCGACCGGCCACTCCTTCTGGGGCTGGAATATTTGGCCCCATATCTTGTCAGGAGTCGTGCCGTAGAGGTGTCACACGGTGGCCGGATCCTCGGGCTCATGCTCCCACATAGGCTTGGCCCTCTCTTGGAAAGGGAGGAGACGACGGTGGAGCATGATCTGGACCACATCGACCAGCTTCGCGCCGGTCTCTAGTATGTTGTCGATGCATTTCTGCAATGCCTTCGTGTGAGCGACACACCCCCAGTCCAGGCTCTTGGTGGTCCATGAGGCCAGTCTGGTAGGGGGTCCGGACTTGAATGCGGGGGCCGCTCCGCATGCGGCCTCCCTCAGCTCGGTGATGTAAAACCACTCCTTTTACCACATCCGGACGGTGTCGACGAAGTGGCCATCCGGTCATTGGACCCGCGTTAGTTTGCTAATCATGGCCCCTCCATAGTCCGCATGCTCGCCGCCAACCACCTTGGGCTTGACGTTGAACACCTTCTGCCATAAACTGAAGTGTGGCTGAACTCGAAGGAGCGCTGCACAGAAGACAATGAAGGTCGAGATGTGTAGGAGGGAATTGGGGGCTAGATCATGAAAATCTAGCCCGTAGAAGAACATCAACACCCTTACGAAGGGGTGCAGAGGAAATCCGAGCCCCCTAAGAAAATGGGGGAGGAACACGACCCTTTCACCCGGCTTGGGCGTGGGGATGATCTGGCCCTCTTCGGGGGGCCGATGGGCGATGTTGGCTGACAAATAGCCGGCCTCCTTCAGCTTCAGGATGTCCCCCTTGGTGACGCTGGAGGCCTCCCACTTCCCATTGGCTCCGGATCTAGCCATGGTCGAAGGAGGCAAAGAGGGATTCGCTGTGGAAGCAGAGGAAAGGGGCGCTGGAGCTCTGAGGATCTGCATGAGCGGGAGGTGGAAGCAGGCGTCGGTTGCTGACGGTGATGGCTCTCCCTTTATAGACTGTTGACAGGCCTGGGACTCCTTTTTCCACGCCGTTGGCTTCTCCACTTCCCGATATGCCCGTGACGTTATGTGCGGGGAGGGGAATCAAAATCATTAACCATATCCCCCGAAAAGCGGGACACGATCTCCACCTCGAGGGGACGTCCCAGACGTGGCATCGGCCTCGACCCGCGCTTCGAGGAATAGTAACGACTCGGCGTTATGGCCAGAAGCGACTTCGTTGGAGGGGAAAAAGTTGTCATATAAAGACACCATTTACACTTGAACAGTAATTGTTTATTATTGCCTTCGGTGTTAAGTAAAACTGCCGTTTCAGATCCCGGACATCACTTGGTTCCGAACATGGGTGAAACGCACTGAAGAACTTGCCTCGCAAGCCGAATATTGGTCGGATGAGCGGATGCTGGATACAAGCCTTGGCGTTGGAGGCATGTTCGGGGGCTACTGAGGGAGTCATGGACTAAGGGGTCCTCGGGGCGATGGCCCATTGTACATGGGCCGGACTGGTGGAGCCATATGGTGACAGGAAAGCGCAGGTTCTCTTTAATTTCTTATTGTAATCTATCTTTGATAACCCTAACCCTACCGGTGTCTATTTAAACCGAGGGTTTTTAGTCTTAGGGCTAGAGCTACATTCATCACCTCATCGCCTTAGGGTTTAGCTCATATGGATCTCGAGGTAGATCTACTTTGTAAACCACATCATACATCCAATACAATCAAGCAGGACGTAGGGTATTACCTATTCGAGAGGGCCTGAACCTGGGTAAACACTGTGTTCATCGTCCCTTGTTCCCCATCGATCCGAGATCCACAGCTCGGGACCCCCTACCCCGAGGTCTGCCGGTTTTGACACCGACAGTCGGCCCATACTGAGACCACGGCCACTGAGGGAGTGGTCATGGACCACACGCAGGCAATTGATGTTGCTAGGGCGACCGATACCCCTCCGCAACAAACTCCACCGGGTAACTTACTTGCTCTTGTCTCTCTTTGTCTGATTTGGGGATTCTTGATATCTCATCATCGTGGCTCGTTGATTTCATTTGCAGCCTTGGCGACCGAGGAACCTGAGCTTTTGGAGGAAGTAGCCAGCATTGGGAAACATGCTGCCGAGGAGGCTGCTAAGATTGCTGCTGCGGAAGGCCAGGAGCATACTGCCGGGGACATCCAAGAACTCTCAAAGGAACCAGAGGAGACCCTCAGTAGCACGTCGATCCTGGAGACAGTGGCTGAGGAGAAAACTCCCCTTCAAACCATGGGTCACCTTCCCTCCTTCGGCACACCAGCCGTAGCCCCACAACCACCTTCAAGCAAGCTGGCGCTGGTCCTTGCTCAACCTGGGCTTGCAGCCCCCGGCTCATCTGTTGTAGCGGGCATGGATTTCGATGAAGAAATCAGGCGCATCCTGGCATCGCTGTCCCAGAGAGTCGAAGAAGCTGATGATTCTGCTGACGGGGCCAAGGACTTGTCCTTTTTTGAGTCCATGGCAGCAGGAATCAAGGACGTGCAGAGCAGATATAACTTGAAATGGCAAATGATCAAGGAGCAACGTGACTCTATTGGCCTCATGAATCAGAAGTTAAGGGACAAAGGCAACGAGTTGTGTGAGTGGCACAACAAGCAATTTCAATCCTTTCAGCGGCAACAGGAGGTGATAACCATGGCCAAGGAGGATGTTGCTGCCTGGAAGGTTTGCTTGGCAGAGCGCGAAGCACTTCTGGATGCCAAGGAGAAAGACATCTCTACCTAGGAAGGGAACCTTGAAGCCACCCTCCGTGGCAAGGATGAAGAGCTGGAGGCCCTCATCCAGCAGGGCACCAAAGACTTGGAGGACAAGCACAAGGCTGGATGCGCTCACCCTTGAATCCTCTACCCAGCTGAAGAAGGTTACTGATGAGCTTGCTGCTGCATCTGCCGCCAAGACTGACCTTGATCAACAAGTGGCCAAACTGACGGAGGACCTTGCCAGGAGCACCAAGGAAATCATGGCTCTCAAAGAAAAAGCGCAGAAAGTAGAGATCCTCCTGAAGGAGGTGCAATCGCAATTTTCTTCCAAGGGCCAGGACCTCGACACTGCCAATGGCACCATCACTGACATGAAGGCAAGGATTGTCAATTTGGAGAGCAAAATTGAATCTGCCGGAGCTCGCGAGAAGTTGCTGATGAAGGACTTGGACAATGCAAGAGCCTTCCGAAAAGATGCGGAGGACAAATTGCAAAACCATATTGAACAGTGCGACCTCTGGATCAAGAACTTGGTTGACATCGCCGAGCACCTCACTGCCCAGATCTCAAAGATGGACATGAAGAGCTAGGCTTTTTCCGTCAACAACCATGAAGTTCCAAGTGTCAAGTTGACGCTTTTCTTTGAAGGTTTGATTGAAGGGCTAAAGATGTACGAGGAAGACAGGGCTGAATGCTTTGCTACCGAGTCCCGGAAGCTTGCCCGCGATGCCCTCTTCATGGTCTTGAGCAACCTTGCTTTCTGCCACCCAAACCTCAACCTTGCCGATGGCTTCAAGTGGCTGCCGTCGGATGCTAATACTTTTGCTGCTGCGGAGAAGGCTGGTCCTCTTGCCGACAAGGTCCTCTCCGTTCCAATGGTCCCCGGAGATCGCCAAGCTTAGCCTTGAGCTATTTTTATTGCCGTGGAGCCCTGTAACAAAACATAATATGTGTCTTGCATTTAGGCCTCGTACTATCCTCGCTTTGGCGCTCGTCGAACTGATGTTTTATTATGTTAATGCATGCTATCCCTCTTGTGTTTACCCATTGATATTCGTATGGTTAGTTTCTTTTGAGTATTTTGCTTGCCTACCAGTAGCATGCTGCCACGATTGCTGTGAGGAACAGGTCCTTAGCATTCAGCTAGCGAGGAAATGCCGCTGGCAGGTTTTTCTTTAACAGTCTTTGACGCTGCCGCCCACTACATTGAACAGGCTCGAAACAAAGCAGGGCCGCAGACAAATACAACAAGGTGCCATCATACAAAAGACTAGTCATACGAAAACCTTGGTTATCTGAGGGATAAGCAAGCACAAGCTTTGAAGAAAAGTTAATAAACACGTTAACTTATCTTTCATTTGTGCCCCCTTCTTTGGGGGGGTGTGCATTTGGTGAAGCGTAATATCTTCTTCTCCACCCTCAACTGCTGCTCCAGTTTGTGTACCTTTAAAGGGATCATGCTCGCGTATCCACTTTATTCTGCAAAGATAACAAACAGGAAGGAGCACAAAGGAGGGACTAGGCAGGCCCTTAGTCACGCACCCTCCCCCAGAAAGGGCTGGAGGAACTAGAAATGCTTGCAACTGATGACATATGGTACAAAAGATGGAAGGATCGGCCTCTCTCTGTCCTTTTCCTTGTATTGTCAATGATTTCACGGCAGCGAGCGTGAAGGCCATGCTGGCACGAAAGGCTTGGCCGGAGCACGCTTGCCAGGGCGCCAACCAACAGATTCGCTCCAGCATTGTGCCCAGGATTTCCCTTGGTGGGATAAATACGGGACCGAGCTCCACGCGGGCTCATCGACGTTGGTGGCGCTACCAATGCATGGCTCGATCATTAACAAGTGAGAAGGGAGGGGGAGGAGGACGACCATGCACCATTCTTCTTGTTTGTCCAAATCATACTCTTCGGTATCGGATGTGCTTGACAGGAGCTCACGAGGAGGGCGATGTCGCCGCACACCTCGCTTCTCTTTCTAGCCATGGGTAGCATGGTGGCCACGCCATCCGTGCCGCCCGTGGTCATCGCATTGCTATTGTCATCCACTCCCATCGCCGTCGCAGCTACATCGGAGATGAGTGGCGGGAGTGGGTAGGACGAGGCTAGGGAGCGGCGCTATTCTTCTTCTTCTTCGAAGCCGTTGACGAAGAGAGTGTCGATAAAGATGATGATGATGCAGCTTGATGCGTTGTCCACAGCCTCAGGTTCGCGCAAACGCCTGCCCCTACCTGGCGCGCCAAAGATGCTGTGGTGGAACACGATCACCTATGGGGCCATGAGCCCCTTGTGGTTCGGAAGGGGGGAGGTCATGTTGCACAAAGCGCAGAGGCCATGAAACAACATGACGATGGTGACGGTGGAGGTTTTTACCAGGTTCAGGCTACTGGGAAGCGTAAAATCCTACTCCTGCTTTGGTGAAATTGATGGAGAGACCCAACGAACGTGGAGCGCTCAAGCCCGGCAAGCGGGCCTCGGGGAGAGTAGCTACGCGCGTACAAGTATGCAAGGGTCCGAATCCTTTGCTAGGTCGCCTCATACCTTCTTTTATAGCTGAAGGGGTAACCACAATGGCAAAACAGTCTTTACCTACTGATTAGATAGCTAATAGTGCTATCATACCTAACTCTGGCAGTTAGGACAAAGTACATTAAATGCACTGCTAGGTGTTAAGCTGAGGATGCAGCCCGGCAAGCCTGCCGTGCCGCTTAATCATCTCTTGCTTATCATCTTGACACGCCTCTAGACGGTTGTCACTTGGATAAATCTTGTCTTCAAACGGGCCGCCACGTGCTTAGCAGAAGCCACTTAATCACTTGGGGGCTTGACACCGCACTGATGAGTGACTTGTGTCGCCGTGCGGTGGAGCAGTGGTGTCTTAGCAGGGAGCCCCGCCCCTGGCAGACCCGGCAAGCTTGCCGGGAAAACCTTGGGCTTGCCCCTAGGGTGGCCTCGACCTGGCCAGGCTCTCCTGCCCGGCAAAGGAGGCCTTTCCAAGGTGATATTCTTCTGTCTTGCTTATTCTTGGCCTTCTTGATCCGCTCTTTGATCTCACTAAGAGCTGCTTCCCTGGGTTGGCCTTGGTTGCCGGGGAGGAGGCCCTTCGTTCGTGCACAAGTCAGGGGAAACATACACCCTGTTTGTGTACCCCGACACGCGGTGATCGACAACTCTCTTCTACCAAGGTTCGGGCCGCTTTGTAGCATAAAACCCTACTCCTGCTGTGGTGGATTGATCTAGAGGAACATGAAGACACGAAGCGCTCAAACCCGGCAAGTGTGCCTCAGGGAGAGCAGCTACCCGCGTACAAGTGTTGAGGGATCAAAGACTCGAACCCTTTGCTAGGTTGCCTCGGGCCTCCTTTTATAGCTTAAGGGTGACCATAGTGGCAAAACAATCATTTTAGCATGATTAGATAGCTAACAGTGTCATCATACCTAACTCTGGCAGTTAGGACAAAGTGCATTAAATGCACTACTAGGTGTCATGCTGGGGTTGAAGTCCGTCAAGCCTGCTGCGCCGCTTATCTCTCTGTCTCGTATTAACATGACACGCCATCTGGACGGGTGTCAATAAAGCTAATCTCTTCTCCAGCAGGTCACCACATGCTCGACGAAATCCACCTAGCCACTTGAGAGCTCGACACCACACTGATTAGCGACGGACGTGCGATGAGGTGGAGCGGTGGAGTCTTGGTGGGGATTGGCCGGCACGGAGCCTGCCGGGCTCTTGTCTTGGAGTCTTGCTTTGGACTTGTCGGCCCTGGAGACCCTGTCGGGGTGGCATGGCCTTGCCAACGGGCGTGATCTCGACCCTGTCGGGCTCGCCTGCCCGGCATGGCAGATCCTCCTGAAGGCTTCTCTGGTTACCTTGGTCTTCTCATTCCTGAGCTTGGGGTGCCTGGCAAGGTCAGTCTGTCCCGAAGGCCGCACAAGTCTGTGCACAAGTCAGGGGAAACAAACACACCTATTTGTGTACACCGACAGTATGATAGCACCGTTAGCTATCTAATCATATCGTAATGACTGTTTTGCCACTGTGGTCACCCCTTAAGCTATAAAAGGCCGAGGCAACCTAGCAAGGGGTTGGAACTTTTGATCCCTCAACACTTGTACGCGCGTAGCTTCTCTCCCCGAGGCACCCTTGCCGGGCTTGGGCGCTCCACGTCTTTGTGTTCTTCTAGATCAATCCACCAAAGCAGGAGTAGGGTGTTACATTGCCAAGCGGCCCAAACCTGGGTAAAGGAGAGTTGTCCCTCGCCGCACTGCCCTGCTACCTCTGCTCTTTGTGCAACGTGATCGTCCCACGCTGAACCACAAAGGGGCAACCCTGCCCCATAGGTGATCGTGCTCCTCCACGACATCTTTGGCGCGCCAGGTAGGGGGTGCGCTCCACTTGTGCGAATTTGAGACAATGGCCAGCGCATCGATCTTCACCATCTCTTGCATGACTAATGATGTGCAAGAAGGAAATCCCTATGGCCGTCAAATCTCATGTGCTCCAGCGCCTGTCACCTCTATCTGCGGGTGGCGCCAGTGATGCCGCTGCGGTGGACGGAACGAGCGTCGCCGAGAGTATGGCCGGCGCAGGCGACACGGTCATCAAGCTCACCGCGATGGAACCGGGCGACGAGGAAACTGAAGGCAGATACCTTCTTATACATTCAAGTGAGGGTAGCAGTAGTGGCACCAGTGACGCGGGGTTCTTACCTCGGCCTACCTTTCATGTCCGCGAGCGCAACCGCAAGCAAGGTCTTGCCCGATCAAGCACAAACTGCGATTTCCTACCGTGGCAGCGGAAGTTGTGATCGGCAGTGGTGACCCCGACAATGAGGCATGCTTGCTTGGCCCAGTTGTCAATAAGCCACCGTCCAGCAGGGTCAAAATCCTAGCAGGGTTGTGGGTCACGACAAGCCTAGTAAATGCTCGTTCGCCCCCGGCAATTGCTAGACACTGCCGGGAGCGCCACAGCAGACCCCTCCTCGCTTACCCACGATGGCATTCCTGATGCATCAAGATCCTTTGTACGCGTCCCACATGCAAGGGAAGGAAATCTTCGCATGTAAGGTTTCCAAGGGGAGAAGAAAGGAGGAGAGGCCCGGCTATCCGTTTGTTCACACAATGGAGGTTACGGCAAGAGAAAAGCTAAGTTGAAAAACTTCTTGATTTCCTGTTTCTTAGTTCTCTTTGTTGCGATTCCCTTCGATTGAAACTAGCGATTGTATAAGAAACCTGCACGCAAAGGAGCCCCACCGTGGTCATCTGCGCCATTGTCTGTTTCGAGTCTGCTCAACAGCTCAGGCAGCTGCGTTGATAGGGTAGAAGGGTAACTTGCCGGTGGCAACGCTACCTGCATGCTGCTAAGGATCCGTCCTCAAAGCACTCGCGGTTAGTGATTGGCCCCGGCAGGATTCCGAGATGCGTAGGGCACACAAATTATACAATTACGGGCAATAGAGTGAAAGCAAAGGGATAGCATAAACCCATATAGCTACTTAAGAGTACTATTACATCACGAAAGTAGCGAAGACCTAACATAAGGTCAGAATATGTCTTTTGTTTAGCAGCACTGCAGTGAGTTGAACATAAGAGCTTAATCCCGTCGACCTCCTTGGACCCTGGGAACTTGGAGCAAATGGTCGGCTAGAGGGGAGGCAACTTTCACAGCGGCAGAAGTGTCTGTCCCCACCAGCAGCTTCTTGAAGGCGTCATAGAGATCAAAGTCAGGGTGGTGCTGAACAAAGTTCACCAGGATCGTGAAGATTGCATCCCGAGCAAATTTCCGGGACTCACTGGCGAAGTAGGCATATCTGTCATCCTCGTACATCTTCAGTCCGTCAATAAGGCCCTCGAAGAAATGTGTCAACTTGACGCTTGGAGCTTCATGCTCATTGACGAAGAAGGTCCAGCTCTTCATGTTCATGGTGGTGATTTGGGAAGAGATGTGCTCAGCTATGTTGACCAGTCTCTTTGTCCAGAGGTCATACAATTCAACCGGGTCCTTGAGTTTGAGCTCTGCCTCCTTCTGGAGAGTCCCGACAGTATTAACCTCCTCCGACAAGACTCTATCCCGATCCTTGGCTAGCTCAAGATCTTTTTCTAGGGTGGCGAGCTTGGCATTCAAATTCGTGATATTGTTGGTGGCAGCATCCAGGTCCTGGCTCTTGGATGTGAGCTGCGACTGCAGCCCCTCTAAGGTGGTGGCTGCCATCTGCGCTTCTTCTTTGAGAGCCTCGGTTTCCTTTTTACTCCCAGCAAGATCTTCCTCCAGCTTCCCCGCTCGGATTTTGAGCTTTGCCTTGGCTTGGGAAGCAGCGGCAAGGTTATCAGTGACCTCTTTGAGTTTAGCGGTCGAATATTGGATTTGTGCATGAATGGCTTTTTTGTGGCCATCCCAGATCTTTGATTCGCTATTGGACGAGGGTTTCCAGCTCATCATCCTTGCTGCGGAGGGTGGTGGCAAGAGCCTCTTCCCAGGCAAGGATGTCCTTCTCCCTGGCGTTCAGATGCGCCTCGCGCTCCATCAGCTGGTTGTCCCGGGCAGTTACTTTCTCCTTGTCGGCAGCCAGCTTGTCCGCCTGTTGCATAAGGGATTGGGCCTGCCTCTGATACCACTTGCGCAGCTCGTTGCCTCTTTCCGTCAGCTGCTAGTCAATGAGGTCGATGGAGTTACGCTCCTCTTGAATTTCGTGCCACTTTAGATCATACCTCTCCTGTTCCTCCTTGAGCCCGGTAGCCATTGTCTCCAGGAAGGCCAAGTCTTTGGAGCGGCCAGTGGATTCACCCACTTCTTTGATCCTCTGGGACAAGGGCGACAATATGCGGCTGATCTCTCTGTGAAAGTTCACCCCAGCTAGGATGGACGGGTTGGGGGCTGCCGATCCTGGATGGGCGATGATCATCGCCAAGCTGCTTGGAGAAGGTTGCGTCGCTGCGGCAAGTGGAGGAACCATCAGGTTTGCGCATCAGACTGAATGGGTATCTTGTCCATAGCTACCTCTAGGGAATCGGTTGTTCTGCCCGGGGATTTCTCGGTATCTTCCGGTGCCTCCTGGATATCCCCGGGGGTTTCATTGTGCTCCCCATTGGTGGCGATCCTGATAGCTTCTGCAGCAGCGTCCTTCCCAATGTTGGCCACCTCCTCCAGAAGTTCTCCTTCCTTAGGTGGGGAAGCTATGAACGGGGATCAAGAACGATGGAGATATGAGAATTGGAGACTCGAACCAAGAATCAGGAAAGCAAATATTTTTGGAGAGAGGGTTTGAAAGAGAGTG
This sequence comes from Thinopyrum elongatum, assembly GCA_011799875.1. Lineage (NCBI taxonomy): Eukaryota > Viridiplantae > Streptophyta > Magnoliopsida > Poales > Poaceae > Thinopyrum > Thinopyrum elongatum. Next base: position 233,926,207 of record CM022299.1, read on the forward strand.
GCTTACCTGCTAGCGGCTGCTGGGAAGAGACTTCCCCTTCCCCAGCAACATTCATTTCTGGGGGGTGATTGGTGGCTGCCCCTTTAGCGGAGGTGATCTCAATACGAACAGACTCCGTGGTAGGAGCCCTTGCCGGAGAACCCCCTTCTTGGACATTGGTCGAAGGTGGTGCCGGGGGAGCAGCCCCCTCTTGGTGTGTTTCTTCCTGGTGGTCCCCTCCCATCTCCTTGTCGGGTGACGGAGGAGAAACATCAATGTTCCCACTAGCAAGCGGGGTCTATCCCATGCCCTCGCGAAGAGGGCTGGCTCGGGGGCTATGCACGGTGGCATTTGTAGTGCTCCCCAACGGATAGGCACCCAACATAGAGCACAATCCTATCATTGGTTTGGCCCGCTTGGCCCGGTGCGCGAGGGTCTTTTCATCCCTGTCAAGACCAGCACCACAAGATTGATTGAGAATCAAATAAAAAATCAAGGAATAATCAAACGAGAGAAGCCAAGGGTTCCCCTTAATCGAGATCATTGAGCATGGCGTCCATCTCGTACATCAGAGGCGGGGGGATTCCCTGGCTCTCTTGAGCATCGGTGGGGTCCTGTTTGCCGTCGGGGTTGGACTTGCCCGTGGGCTAGGATCAACTCCCCTGATGACCCGTCATTTGTAAGGTGGTGTTGAGGCCTGGGAGAGGCAAGCTGATTGTCGGCGCGCCACCTCCTCCTTGTTGCCCTTGGCGGTCGTCTTCTTCACCTTGGGGCCAGCCTGCAATGAAGAAGGAACCACCGGCTCTCGGTTGCCCCTCTTATGAAGGCGATGTCGTTGCTCTGGGGCCTGAGGGCCCACCTCGAGCCCTTCCTTTTCCTCGGGTACTTCGGTAACTTGGAGGCCGGTAGCCTCGGCCCCGGCATCCTCGGCCCCTGCAGCAGCGGCTCCGATCGCCTCAATACCGGCAACCTCATCGTCAACGTGCACCTCACGCTCTTCCTCTGAAGACTTCATGTCGACCGGGTTCTCATTGTCATCATCATCACCAACTTCCGCCCCTCCAGCGGCTTGCAACCTTCAGGTTTCTTCAAGTCTGATGCGTATGTACGCTTGCTCTTCCTCAATGGTGCCCTTGGTGAAATCTGTCTCCTTCCTCGTGGCCTTCTCTTCCAGGCCAGAGACCCATCCCATCACGTCCTCCAAAGTGGGCAGATCACAGTCAGCCTTGACTCCGTTAGCGTTGCAGTCAGGCATCCACCTGAAGGATCTGGCCCACAGCGGAGTTGATGTGTAGCGGAATGACTCTTGCCGGCAAATGGAAGGTGCCGGTCTTGCGGAACAATTGCTTGCACAACCAGGCGTGGCTCATAACTGTCAAGTTGTTGCCATGGCCTGGGTAGAGCCGCATCTTGTCACCAGTGTTCACGTACTCCCAGGTGAATCTATCCCTCCTCTGAAGTGGCGCAATGTGGCGCCGAAGGAAATCGGCTCCCACATGCTCGATGGTTAGCCCGGCAGCCTTGAGGCGGGTGATCCTGTTCAGCGTCGGCAGAGTTTTTCGTCAGTAGCACCCAAGTCACTTCAGTCCTTGCCACGCACCACGTGCTCAGTCCGTGGCAAGCAGAATGGAGAAGCCTCCTTGTCTTGGATCCAGCACCAATCACCTCTCCACTCCTCCCACTTGCCATGCAGTTGCCGTCCATGGTACCCCCAATCATCTTTCTTCCCCTGCGGAATCCAAGATATGTTGTGGGAAAGGGATTTGTCCTCAATGCGGGGAATGTAAAAGTGACGGAACAAGTCCACATTGGGGACGATCCCGACAAAGTCCTCGCACAGATGGGCAAACACCGCCATGCACGTCATCGCATTGGGTGGGAAATCCAACAGGCGAAATCCATAGGCGTACATGATGGCGCTGAAGAAATCGGAGAAGGGGGAAGAAAGCCCACAGTAAAAGTATGCGCAGAAGAAGGGATATGAATCCTCCGGAATCTTGGGCCCATCAGGGAGAACTACTTGTGCTCCATGGCCACCCTTGGTCTCCCTCCCCCACATGTAGGCATACTTGTGGATCAGTGTGTTGCCATCGAAGTACGACGGCGAGAAAACAACATTCTCCCGCCGCCGCTGCGCCAGCTCCTCCTCTTCCTTCCTCTTCTCCTCTGCCCTTGGGTACGCAGGCTTAGCTACCTTTTTCCCCTTTATGGCACTATTCTTGTGCCCCATTTTGAGGCTCTAGGGGAGGAGGGAGATCTAGCATGGTCCGGGGCGGATGGTAGCGGCGAGGGTGGTTTTCGTCGCAAGGAAGAAGATGAAGCAATGGGGAGGAAGGGTGCGAATGACCCGCGCCCCTTGGCGTTACCATTTTATTGGGACTACGCGAGGGGGCTGGCTCTCTGCTGTTTCCCCTGACAAAAACCGCCTTCATAGGCGCACTACCAAGTAACTGCTGCAAACCCATGTTCCACGACCCGCAATAATTGTGTGGGATGGACGTGTGATTGACGGGTCATCAGAGTCATAAATTATGTGGGCATTGGTTTTTCACCGCGTGTCTGTGCACTGTTTGGGCCTAACACAACGACGCCCGCGGCACATATGGCTCAGGCCCGGGGGCTCCTATTGCTGTACACAAACAGGGGTGTTTGCTTCCCCCTGACTTGTGCACAGACCAGTGTGGCCTCAGGGATATGCAAGCCTTGTCGGGCGTCCCAAGCTCAAGAACAAGAAGACCAGACCAGCCAGAGAAGCCCCTGGAAATCTCCCTTGCCGGGCAGGCGAGTACAGCAGGGTCTCCGGGGTCGCCAAGACCAAAACAAGACTCCAAGATTAGAGCCCGGCAGGCTCCGTGCTGGCAGGCATCCGCCAGGATGCCACCGCTCCACCTCATCACACACTAGTCACCAATTAGCGCGATGTCATGCTCTTGAGCAGCTAGGTGGATCCTGTTGAGCATGTGGCACCAGCGGGAGAAGAGATTACCTTTAATGGCACCCATCCCAGAGGCGTGTCATGCGTATAAGAGGTGGTTAGGCAAGCGGTGGAGAAACCTTGCCGGGGCTACCTCTCCATACGACACCTAGCAGTGCATTTAATGCACTTTGTCTTGATTGCCAGAGTTAGGTATGATAGCACTGTTAGCTATCTAATCATACTGTAATGACTGTTTTGCCACTGTGGTCACCCCTTAAGCTATAAAAGGAGGCCTGAGGCAACCTAGCAAGGGGTTTGAACTTTTGATCCCTCAACACTTGTATGCACGTAGCTGCTCTCCTCGAGGAACCCTTGCCGGGCTTGGGCGCTCCCCGTCTTTGTGTTCTCCAGATCAATCCACCAAAGCAGGAGTTGGGTGTTACGCTGCCAAGCAGGCCGAACCTGGGTAAAAGAGAGTTATCCCTCGCTGCGCTGCCCTGCTCCCTCTGCTCTTTGTGCAACGTGATCGTCCCCCGCCGAACCACAAAGGGGCAACCCTGTCCCATAGGTGATCATGCTCCTCCACGACATCTTTGGTGCGCCAGGTAGGGGGCACGCTTCACTTGTCCAAATCTGAGACAACAGCCAGCGCGTCGATCTTCACCATCTCCTGCATCACTAATGATGTGCAAGAAGGAAATCCCTAACATTGGTTTCATAACTGAGGGAAATACTTACCGTTGCTGTGCTGCATCATCCTCTCCTCTTCGGGGAAAATACCAATGCAGATACAAGCAATCAGGAAGAATTTCGGGCACCATTGCCGGGGAGGATCAAGTCTAGATCTATCAGGTACACAATCACAAATCTCATCTCCTTGCATTTTACTTTATTTGCTATTTGCCTCTCGTTTTCATCTCCCCCACTTCACAAAAATATTTGCCTTCTTTTTCATTCGCCTTTTTCTCATCAGATCTCTTATTTGCTCGTGATCTTGCTTGCCTACTTGACCGCCATGGCTAGTTCTCCTCCTACTCCGTGTACCCCTGAGAGCGAAGTTCTCAATTTTAAGCAGAGGGGAGGAGAGAATTTAAAATATTTTTGTATCGAATTTGTGATGCTCATAATAGATCTATTCAAAAGCAATCTACTACTATTCTTCTTAGCAATTTTTATGTGGGCATTACTACTTGGTATAGATTTGTTCTTGATACTATCACCGAAGGGAATTTCTTGATGTGCCCACCTTTGGATGCTTTTAATGCTATGGGAAATTTAGTGAGATCACCTCCTGTCATTATCAATGAAACAATTTTAACTCTTGAACGAGTTATGCAAAGGCTAGATGCTATTGAAAAGAAAATGCTCACTGAAGAACATGTTGAAAATTTGGATAAAAGGATCCACAATCTTGCTAATAAAATTGGGTCGAAGGTAGGAGATACCCTTAAAATGCTAAAAGAGAAAAAACCCGTAGCTAACGAAAGGGTAGAGGAGAGTCCTGCCCAGATTGATAAATTAGAAGAAATTTTTAGTAACTCTAGCTCAGCTTTTTCTTCCATTAAAACTATTGAAAAGACTACTATAAAAGTTTGCAAATCTATACATGTTAGCAAGAACAAGGGTGCCACTTCTAGTAGCAACAATGAAGATCTTAAGATGATTAGTATTCACCCCAATTTTGTTGAAGTGCTAAAAACTCCTACTTTCAAGAGAGGACTCTTTAATTTTATTCCTTGGAGCATGATTGTTGAAAATATGCATGTTAGATCCAAGAAGAATTATGATTGTGTGATTGAGGAGTTGGAAACCAAAGATGACAATACTTGAATCTATGCATTATGCCTAGCTAGGGGCATGAAACAATAGCGCTTGTTGGGAGGCAACCCAATGAATAAAATTTATTTTTGTCTTTTTCTTTCTGTTCTTGAGTGTTTGCACAATTATGATACTGCTATGATTGTGTTTTTTATGTTTTAATTAGTTTTTGTTCCAAGTAAAACCTTTGGGATCATGTTGGGTTATAGTTGATTTGATCTTGTTGAAAAACAGAAACTTTGGTGTCCAGTAGCAGAATTGTTACAATTCACATGAGTGACAAAAAATTCTTAATTTTTTACAAAAGATTTATTTACAAATTTCCTATGTTTTCAAATTTGTTCAGATTTTTTGGAGTTGCATAAGTATGATTAAAATTTGTGTCTTTACAGACTGTTCTGTTTTTGACAGATTCTGTTTTCATTGCGTTGTGTGCTTATTTTGATGAATCTATGGATTGTATCGGGGGGTATAAGCCATGGTAAAGTTACAATACAGTAGGTATAATGCAATAACAAAATATGAATGGGTTTGCAACAATACTTAAATAAAGATTGGTTTTCTTATACTAACGGATCTCACGAAGGTTTTTGTTGAGTTTTGTGTGATTGAAGTTTTCAAGTTTTGAGTGAGATGATGATGGATGAAGGATTAAGGTGTAAAAAGAGCCTAATATTGGGGATGCCCCATGGCACCCCAAGGTAATATTCAAGGAGAACCAAGCAACTAAGCTTGGGGATGCCCCGGAAGGCATCCCTCTTTCTTCCAACAACCATCGGTAATTTTACTTGGAGCTATATTTTTATTCGTCACATATCATGAGTTTTGCTTGGAGCGTCTTGTATTATATGAGTCTTTGGTTGCTTTGCTTTTTAGTTTGTCACAATCATCCTTGCTGGACACACCTATTTGAGAGAGCCATAATGATGCTATGATTTGTTGGAATTGCTCTATGTGCTTCACTTAAATTTTTTGAGCTATGGAATTGCTCTAGTACTTCACTTATATCTTTTTGAGCACGGTGGTGTTCTATATTTTGAAGAAATATGCTCTCATGATTAATTTAGATTGTTTTGAAAGTTAGTAGAATTTTAAAGAAATATCCTCTCATGGTTCACTTATACTATTTTGAGAGATGAAAATTATTTTGAAGAAATATGTGCTCTTGTTCTTCACTTATATTTGTTTAAGAGCTTTGCTAGTAGCAATGGCAATATATGAAATTAGTCCAAAAGTGATAGATATTCAAGAGGGATATAATAAAAACTTTCATGAAGATCATTGGATATTAAAAACTTGATTCCTTGTAATAGTTTTGAGATATGATGATAGTAATATGTGAGTCATGTTGGTAAGTAATTATGCTTTAGTAAGAATATTGGTGTTAAGATTTGTGATTCCCTATGCAAGCATGAAAGTCAATAGTTAGGCAAAGAAATTACATCCTACTTGTGGTGCTTTATTCAATGTTAGTTATGTTTAATGCTCTTTTATGATTGTTTTCGTTTCTTGGTTGGTCACTTCTCAATCTATTTGCTAGCCTCCATTTGTACTAAGTAGGAATACTACTTGTGCATCCAAATCTTTAAACCTAAGTAGTGCCAAATGAGTCCACCATACCTACCTATATGCAGTATTTCCGTGTCGTTCCAAGTAAATTTGTATGTGCCAACTCAATGTTCAAAATAAATTTCCTTTTTGTGTGTTCGTACCGCTCATGAAGCGGCAGGGGGTGGCCAATATTTTCCATGCTAGATACTTTTTTCTCAAGATGAGTGTTTATTCACTTGTTATTGCACGAGAGTGTGGCAAAGGTAATAGGGATGCCCAGTCCCGAAATGCAAAAAATAAATATTTATGTTGTTCAATAATAAATTCATTGGAAAGTGTTAGTATGGAGGGCACCCGTGGATACGGCTAGCCATGGATTATGAAAGAATGGTGGAAAAAGGAATAAACTTTATTTTCAGTTTGGGAACCGCCTATGATTTATCTAGCATGGAAAGTATTGGGAATTCTCGGTCGTTTTTGTTGAAGGGAAAAGCATGCCACCCAAAATAATTTTGTCTGTCAATTTAAGCTTTGAGCTCTGGCACCTCTACAATCTCTTCTTCCCTCTGCGAAGGGCCTATCTATTTACTTTATGCAATTTTTTGTTGAGTCTCTATCTTCTCTTATAAAGCACCAACTAGGGAACACTATTATCATACTTGTGCATTGAGTATAGTTAATATTTGAGTGTGTTTCATGAATGGATCAATGACTGAGCATAATGGGCTAGGGATAGCTTTCTTTAGTGTTGATATTTTGAAAGACATGGTTGCTTGTTGATATGCTTGAGCATTGATGTCCTCATGCAAATATAGACTATTGCTTTGAATCATCTAGAAGTCCAAATGTCCATGCTACAAAAGAAAAGATTATGAGATGAACATATTAGGCAACATTCCACATCAAAAAATTCTGTTTTTATCATTTACCTACTCGAGGACGAGTAGGAATTAAGCTTGGGGATGCTGATACGCCTCCAACGTATCTATAATTTTTTATTCCTCCATGCTGTTATATTATCAATCTTGGATGTTTTATATTCATTTATAGCAACTTTATATCATTTTTTGGGACAAACCTATTGACATAGTGCCCAGTTCCAGTTGCTGTTTTTTGCTTGTTTTTTACTTTGCAGAATATCAGTACCAAACGAAGTCCAAATGCCACGGAACTTGATGAGGACATAAATACCATTGTTACACCCACAACCCCTACTGCTACATATACTGGACCAATTACTAGAGCTCGCGCACGCCAATTAAATTATCAGGTACTTCCGTTTCTTGGTAATGATTCTAATGTTCATGAGAATATGATGCTGCCTAAATTGGATACATTTGTGTTGATTACTAATAAAGGGCCTAGGATGGACAAGAGGGATGAACACTTGAGAAGGATCAAGCATGGAGATGAAGGCGCGCGCGAAGGGGTCCAAAATGGCGTTTCTAGTGCATATTTGAGCACTTTGAAGCCTCCGTGATGACCCACAAGGACATGGACGAAATATACAAGATGCCTCTTCATAAATTTCGTCCATAGCTTATTTTAGGTGTTGCGGCACCTTATTTTTGGGCCAGGCCCATGTAATTTCAAAATACTTAAGTATAGGCTGGTTTTTAGAGTCCGTATGTGCGGGGAAACAAAGTTAGGGTTGGTTTCGGACCCCTCCTACAAGGGCCACGAAATTCCCCCCTACTCCTCCATATATACAGCCCTTAGGGCGTCGTTTAGACTTTGGGTTTTGTTTAGATTAAAAGTTTGCCATAGCTGCAACTTCACGTACTTCGTTTGTGTTCAACGACCAGACCAAGACGTCACATAACCCCACCTTGATCAATAAATCTTTCATCTTATATTCACAATATCCAGATTGCAATCTTAGTTTCTTGCTTGTTCTTCATTTGCTTGTAGGAAATAGACCTTCGTGGTCAGGTTGATCGTGCTCCGGCGTGGTCAATAACCTCTCGGAGTTGGTTTAGCGATTGCTAAGGCGCGACGTCCTCGCACGTTCGTAGTCGGATCATGAAAGTCTACTCCTCCGAAACGATAATCACCATCTCATCGAAAGACGGGACACCTTTGCCTCTATCAAGTGGTATCAGATTTCCAGGTTGCTCGGTGAGATTTTACACTTTTTCATAGTTTAGATCGAGTCTGTTCTTCATTCCTATAGTCAACGAAAAAGCCAAAAAAAATAGGGTTAGTTTATCATATCTGAACCAATCTGAGCCTTTGCATAATCTTTTTAGGGTTTTTGCTTTGTTGAATTTTCGATTGCATTGTCGTGTCGAGTTGCTGGTCTTAGCGTCTAGTCCTTTAGAGTTTCGAGTTATGTTCACAAGTTGTCACGGCGCCGCCGCACCATCGTCATCACCGCTGCCATATACCACCATCGTCGTCACCGCTGCCATATACCACCATCGTCATCACCGCTGCTATATACCACATATCCACCGCCATCACGCTAATCCGAGTCCACCTCCCTCATAGATTCGCCACCAGTCTGTGTTCCACCGCCCTACATATATCCACCACCAGTCCGAGTTTCCACGAGATTCATCTCCGCCATCAGTGCTAGTCTGAGTCCAGTATTTGTTCCTTTGTTTTTGATTTCCATATCATGCCATACTCCGAGTCGTGACCAAGTCGGACTCCCCAACTTTCGTGCTACCCGCAGTAGAAAAATAGTTCCAGTTTAAAAAAAACTAAGTCTGGAAAATTCTGGCTAGGCAGTTTTTAGACCATTTGTAGACTTTTTCAAAAAAAAATTGTTGCGGAGCAAAAAAAAGGAAAAAAAGTGCAAAAAAAATTCAGAGTATACTCCTCCTTTGTTTACGTGCAGCATCGTAAATTTTGTTAGTGTTCTAGGCTCGCGTCTCTAGTACGGTCTAGCCTAGGACCAGCACAGTACCGTTGTTGAGCGTTTATTCAACTTTGCATCTCTAAATTGATTATTGCTGACCCTTTTTGCTACCATATTATAAGCCATCCCAGCTCCACATACATCTACATCGTGCGTTTGACTCTCCCTGGTAATCGCTCTATCAAAGCTTTGAGAGTTTTGACTACAACGATTGCCGATCACCACCTGCTGCTTGGTAAGAACTGGTAAGACTTTGAGATTCGCTTGACGGATTTGTGACACCCCACCACTTTCTAGTAGTCTGTAGGATCATATTCTTGTGTGTTTCTATTCCTGCTAACCATGGCAGGATCACAAGCCGACGAGATTGACTGGGAGAACATGACAATGAAGGAGCTTCATGATAAATTTCAACAAATGGTGGGTCCACAGGTGGAAGACGTGATGGCCAGTTTTGGAAAGGCCATGGACAAGATAGATGGCATGGAGAAGGCGTTCGAAACAAAGCTCAATAACAAGATTAATGAATTGCTCGCGCGTCTTCCACAACCACGGCCCGCTGCACCTGTCGCACCTCTACAGCAACAACAACAACATCATCTTCCAAATCAACTGGGACGAGCACTGCTCGTTCCCCTTGAGCCTGGTCAAATTTCTGGTGCCGTTGTACCTACTTTTGATGCTTATGTTGCTCCTGCTGCTACTGCATAGGTGGAGGACCATTACGAGGATGAGGTTGATCAAAATCAGAACTACGTGCAACCACCAGCACCACCACCACCAGGTCGTCCTCATGCATATCATCGCAACAGTAGGGTTGCACCACCACCTGAGGTACGAGATCATGACCATCTTCCTAAACTAAAATTGAATATTCCACCATTTGAGGGTAGATATGTTCCTGATATATATCTTACTTGGGAGTTAGAAACTGAACAATGTTTTACTTGTTTACAATATCCTGAGGAGAGACGTGTTCCTGCTGCTGTTTGTGCTTTCACTAGGTTTGCATGTGTTTGGTGGTCTGAACATTGTAGATTATATCCTATTCCAGCTACTTGGGCTGCTTTGAAAACTACTATGCGTACTCATTGGGTTCCAACATATTATCAACATGAATTACTTAAAAAATTGCAGCGTTTAAGACAAGGAATTTTTTTGTAGAAGAATATTATCAGGAATTACAAACTGGCATGATTAGATGTGGTATTGTTGAGGATAATGAAGCTATGCTTGCACATTTTATGGGTGGATTAAATAAAGAGATCCAGACCATTCTGGAGTATAAGGAGTATAATAATATCACTCGTTTATTCCATCTTGCTTGCAAAGCTGAACGTGAAGTGCAGGATCGACATGCGTTGGCGCGAACTAATTTTTCTTTAGGCCGATCTTCATCATGGACACCACGTGCATCCTCTAATCCCACACGTCCTACTGCAGCACCACTGACTTCAGCTGCCAATTCCAACCGAGATACAAGAAAAGAGGCACCACCACCACCATCTGCCAGGAGTACACCTTCTGGGCCTGCCCAGAGTTCTTCTTCATCTATGGCATCAACAGGGCACACACATGATATTATTTGTCGTCGTTGTAAGGGTAGAGGTCATTATGCGAGAGAATGTCAATCTCTCCGTGTTATGATTGCTACTGAGGATGGTGGGTATAAGTCCGCTAGTGACTATGATGAGGAGACTTTGGCTCTTATTACAAGTGAAGAACACAGTGGAGATGATTCTGATCATGAGACGCAATACATGGCTCCTGAAGATGTTGACAGGTATGAATGTTTAGTTGCTCAACATGTTTTGAGTGTGCAGGTCACACAAGCTGAGAAAAATCAAAGGCATAATTTGTTCCATACAAAGGGAGTTCTAAAAGAATGTTCTGTTCACGTCATCATAGATGGAGGGAGCTGCAACAACTTGGCTAGCATGGAGATGGCGGAGAAGCTATCTCTCACCACAAGACCACATCCACATCCTTACTATATCCAATGGTTCAACAATAGCGGCAAGGTTAAGGTAACACGTACTGTTTGTGTGCACTTTAGTATCTCTACATATGCTGATTATGTTGATTGTGATGTGGTACCCATGCAAGCATGTTCCTTAATACTTGGTAGACCATGGCAATTCGAAAAAAATTCTGTACACCATGGTAGAAACAATCAGTATACTCTTGTTCATAAGGATAAACATATTACTTTGCTTCCTATGACTCCTGATTCTAGTTTGAAAGATGATATTAATAGAGCTAGTAAAGCAAAACAGGAGAAAAATAAGAGTGAAAATCAGATTGTGGCAAAAGAATTTGAGCAACAAATAAAGCCTAATAATAAACCATCTAGTGTTGCTTCTGAAATTAAATTGAAAAGTGCATGTTTACTTGCCACCAAATCTAATATTGATGAGCTAGATTTCAGCAAATCTGTTTGCTATGCCTTTGTGTGCAAAGAGGCATTATTTTCATTCGAGGACGTGCCTTCCTCTTTGCCTCCTCCTATCACTAACATTTTGCAGGAGTTCGCTGACGTCTTTCCACAAGACGTGCCACCGGGATTACCACCTATTCGCGGGATTGAGCATCAGATTGACTTAATTCCCGGTGCTTCACTGCCAAACCGTGCGCCATACCGTACCAATCCAGAGGAGACAAAGGAGATTATGCGTCAAGTACAGGAGCTGCTCGACAAAGGTTATATACGTGAATCTCTTAGTCCTTGTGCTATTCCTATTATACTAGTGCCAAAAAAGGATGGTACGTCGCGTATGTGTGTTGATTGTAGAGGCATTAATAATATTACTATTCGTTATCGTCATCCTATTCCTAGGCTAAATGATATGCTTGATGAATTGAGTGGCTCTACAATATTCTCCAAAGTTGATTTGCGTAGTGGATACCATCAAATTCGTATGAAATTGGGAGATGAATGGAAAACAGCATTTAAAACTAAGTTTGGATTATATGAGTGGTTAGTCATGCCTTTTGGGTTAACTAATGCACCTAGTACTTTCATGAGATTAATGAACAAGGTTTTACGTGCTTTTATTGGATGATTTGTGGTAGTTTACTTTGATGATATATTGATTTATAGCAGATCTTTGGAGGAACATTTGGAACATTTATGTGTTGTTTTTATTGCTCTATGTGATGCATGTTTGTTTGGTAACCTTGGGAAGTGCACCTTTTGCACCGACCGAGTATCTTTTCTTGGCTATGTTGTTACTCCACAGGGTATTGAAGTTGATGAAGCCAAGATTGAAGCTATTGAGAGTTGGCCGCAGCCCAAAATGGTCACCCAAGTGCGGAGTTTTCTTGGCTTTGCTGGTTTCTATAGGCATTTTGTGAGAGATTTCAGCACCACTGCTGCACCTCTCAATGAGCTTACAAAGAAGGATGTGCCTTTTGTTTGGGGTACCGCACAGGAAGAAGCCTTCATAGTATTGAAAGATAAGTTGACACATGCTCCTTTACTCCAACTTCCTGATTTTAATAAGACTTTTGAGCGTGAATGTGATGCTAGTGGAATTGGATTAGGAGGTGTGTTATTACAAGATGGTAAACCTGTTACATACTTTTCTGAAAATTGAGTGGGCCTAGTCTGAACTATTCTACTTATGATAAAGAATTATATGCTCTTGTTCGGACTTTAGAAACATGGCAACATTATTTATGGCCCAAAGAATTTGTTATACATTCTGATCATGAATCTTTGAAACATATTAAAAGTCAAGCAAAACTGAACCGTAGACTTGCTAAATGGGTTGAATTCATTGAGACTTTTCCTTATGTCATAAAACACAAGAAGGGTAAAGAAAATGTTATTGCTGATGCATTGTCTCGTCGTTATACTATGCTTTCACAACTTGACTCTAAAATATTTGGTTTGGAGACCATCAAAGATCAATATGTGCATGATGCTGATTTTAAAGATGTAATGCAGAATTGTAAAGATGGAAGAACATGGAACAAATTCATCCTGAATGATGGATTTTTGTTCCGTGCTAACAAGCTATGCATTCCAGCTAGCTCCGTTCGTCTTTTGTTATTGCAGGAGGCGCATGGAGGAGGATTAATGGGACACTTTGGCGTGAAGAAGATGGAGGATGTACTCGCTACACATTTCTTTTGGCCAAAGATGAGACGGGATGTTGAGCGTTTTGTTGCTCGCTGCACTACATGTCAAAAAGCTAAGTCACGACTCAATCCTCATGGTTTATATATGCCTTTGCCTGTACCTAGTGTTCCATGGGAGGATATATCTATGGACTTTGTTTTAAGTTTACCTCGAACAAAGAAGGGGGGGGATAACATATTTGTTGTCGTGGATAGATTTTTGAAAATGGCACACTTCATACCATGTCATAAAAGCGATTATGCTGCTAATGTTGCTGATTTGTTCTTTCATGAAATTATTCGCTTGCATGGTGTGCCAAATACTATTGTTTCAGATCATGATACTAAATTTCTTAGCCACTTTTGGAGATGTTTATGGGCTAAGTTGGGGACTAAACTGCTTTTTAGTACTACTTGTCACCCCCAAACTGATGGACAAACTGAAGTACTCAATAGAACATTGTCTACTATGCTTAGGGCTGTTTTGAAGAATAATAAGAAAATGTGGGAAGAATGCTTGCCTCATATTGAATTTTCTTATAATCGTTCATTGCATTCTACTACTAAGATGTGCCCTTTTGAAATTGTGTATGGTTTCCTACCTCGTGCACCCATTGATTTGTTGCCTCTTCCATCTTCGGAGAAGGTTAATTTTGATGCTAAACAACGTGCTGAATTGATCTTAAAAAAGCATGAGTTAACTATGGAAAATATTGAGTGCATGAATTCTAAATATAAACTTGCTGGAGATAAGGGTAGAAAACATGTTGTCTTTGCACATGGAGATCTTGTTTGGTTAAATTTGCGTAAGGATAGGTTTCCGGATTTGTGCAAGTCAAAGCTAATGCCACGTGCTGATGGTCCTTTTAAGGTGTTAGAGAAAATAAATGATAATGCATACAAACTTGAGCTGCCTGCAGATTTTGGGGTTAGTCCCACTTTTAACATTGCAGATTTGAAGCCTTATTTGGGTGAGGAAAATGCGCTTTCGTCGAGTATGACTTCATTTCAAGAAGGGGAGGATGATGAGGACATAAATACCATTGTTACACCCACAGCCCCTACTGCTACATATACTGGACCAATTACTAGAGCTCATGCATGCCAATTAAATTATCAGGTACTGTCGTTTCTTGGTAATAATTCTAATGTTCATGAGAATATGATGCTGCCTAAATTGGATACATTTGTGTTGATTACTAATGAAGGGCCTAGCATGGACAAGAGGGATGAACACTGGAGTAGGATCAGGCATGGAGCTGAAGGCGCGCGCGAAGGCATCCAGAATGGTGTTTCTAGTGCATATTTGAGCACTTTGAAGCCTCCGTGATGACCTACAAGGACATGGACGAAATATACAAGATGCCCCTTCATAAATTTTGTCCATAGCTTATTTTAGGTGCTGCGCCACCTTATTTTTGTGCCAGGCCCATGTAATTTCGAAATACTTAAGTATAGGCTATTTTTTAGAGTCCGTATGTGTGGGGAAACAAAGTTAGGATTGGTTTTGGACCCCTCCTAAAAGGGGCCACGAAATTGCCCCCTACTCCTCCATATATACAGCCCTTAGGGCATTGTTTAGAATTTGGGTTTTGTTTAGATTAAAAGTTCGCCATAGCTGCAACTTCGCGTACTTCGTTTGTGTTCAATGACCAGACCAAGACATCACAGAACGCCACCATGATCAATAAAGCTTTCATCTTATATTCGCAATATCCAGATTGCAATCTTAGTTTCTTGCTTGTTCTTCATTTTCTTGCAGGAAATAGACCTTCGTGCTCAGGTTGATCATGCTCCGGCCTGGTCAATAACCTCTCGGAGTTGGTTTAGCGATTGCTAAGGCGCGACATCCTCGGACGTTCGTAGTCGGATCGTGAAAGTCTACTCCTCCGAAATGATAATCACCATCTCATCGAAAGACAGGACACCTTTGCCTCTATCAGAACATTTTGGAGATTTTTTTGCCCAGAACACAACTTTGGAGCCAAGGAAGTACCGGAGGGGAGGCCCGTGGGGCCCACAAGGCACCAGGGCGCGCCAGAGGCCCCTGGAATGCCTTGGTGGGTAGTGGGGCCCACAGGCCCCCTCTCCACCACCTCTCAGCTCTATAAATACCCAAATATTCCAGAAACCCTAGGGGAGTCGAGAGATCAGAGTTTTCCATCGCCGCAAGTTCTAGAACCACGAGATCCAATCTAGAGGCCATTTCCGGCACATTGCCGGAGGGGGAAAGGATCACGGAGGGGTTGATCATCCTCATTGGTGCTCCTCTGATGATGCGTGAGTAGTTTCCCATAGACCTACGGGTCCATAGGCAGTAGCTAGATGGCTTCTTCTCTCTTTTTGATTCTCAATACAATGTTCTCCTTGATGTTCTTGGAGATCTATTTGATGTAATGACTTTTTGTGGTGTGTTTGTTGGGATCTGATGAATTATGAGTTTATGATCAGATCTATCTATGAATATTATTTGAGTCTTTGTTGAACTCTTATATGCATGATTGTTATAACCTCGTATTTCTTCTCCGAAACTTCGGTTTGGTTTGGCCAACTAGATTGATTTTTCTTGCCATGGGAATAGGTGCTTTGTGATGGGTTCGATCTTGCGGTTTTCAATCTCAGCGACAGAAAGAGACATGACACACATGTATCGTTGCCATTAAGGATAAAAAGATGGGGTCTATTCCTACTTGAATAGATCTTGTCTACATCATGTCGTCGTTCTTATTGCATTACTCTGTTTCTTCATGAACTTAATACAATTGATGCATGCTGGATAGCAGTCGACGTGTGGAGTAATAGTAGTAGATGCAGAATTGTTTTGGTCTACTTATCTTGGACGTGATGCCTATATACATGATCATTGCCTTGGATACCGTCATAATTATTTGTTTTTCTATCAATTGCCCAACATTAATTTGTTTACCCACCGTATGCTATTTTCTCGAGAGAAGACTCTAGTGAAATCTACGACCCCGGGTCAATTTTCTATCATATTGCTTTAGATCTATTTATCCAAAAACCTGTCACAGCCCTATAGCTTTAGCCTTTGCTTGACTCTGCATGTTCCTCATGTCATCATGTTTAAATTTTTGAAACTTGAAATGGGGATTGATCCAACCCTGGCACCCCTCTGAAATATCAGGTTCAACTGAAAATTGTTTCAATGAACCCAAAATGCCCTTCACAAAAGTTCATTATTTTTGGATTGGTCTAGAATCTCTGCCAAAAATGGTGCACATTTTTCTAGGTCACTTTGGATTTTTGAATTAAATCATAAGGTATTTGCATTTGGACATTTAAATGTTATAAATATTTTTAAATGTCCAAATAATCTTGAAAGCATTTGAGGGCTGTTGGAAATAATTTCAGAAGTGCCCACAATTATTTTCATGATTTATAATGTGGTTTAGCATTTTTACTAAACCAGAAACAAATAACAGAAAAAGAAAAAGAAAACTAAAACAGAAAGAGAGAGAGAGAAAGGCCAGAGCCCACTTACCTGCACTGGGCTTGGTGCCAGTCACCACCTACCTCTACCAGTAGGCAGAGGGGGACAGCGCACGCGCACCTGAGCTTTCCACGCAGCCCCCTGCTTGCCTGCTTCGCCTGGACAGTGCGGCGACGCCTCGAAACGCCTCCTCGGTGCCACCCCGAGCTCCCCGACACCTCACTCTCCCCCCTGCTCTCTTCCTCTCCCTCCATCGCCATGGCTGAGCGCCTTGTAGCGCGCCGACGACCACCACCACGACCACCCCATGCCCCGCCGACGTGCCAAGAAGCTCCACCATGATGCCCTCTTCCTCCTCGTCGAGCTACGCTTCATCGGGAGCTCTGCATCGCCGTCCCGCCATTGTCTTCCTCCTCGGATCGCCGGAGATCATCTCCGTTGTTCCGCCTACATCGGACCTTCCCGAGCCGCTGAGACCTCCACCGGCCTCGCTGTGAGCTCCTCCGCCTCTTCCACTTGCTCCTGTGCTCAGCTTCTCGCCATAGCTGTCGTTTCAACGATGACCGAATTGCGCCGCCGCCCGCTCTCCCCGCCGATGTGCCCCGGCTACCAAATGGCCCGGCCGTCGAGCCTGTCGTGCTTGCCGCATCGCGTAGGCCTTCGCTAGCGCTTTAGCTCGCCTGCTCGCGCACCACAGCACCACTCATGCACACACTCGAGCTCCGGCCACCACTGCCGAGCTCGTGGCCGTCGTCTCTGGCCGCCCCAGCTGCTGCCGCCAGCAGCGTTGGGCACGGGTGAGCTCCAGCTCCCCGTGGGCGCTCTCCGCTGCTCCTCTGGACGCCGGAGAAGCGAGCCTAAGTCCCTCCGCCGTGTCTGTGGATGCCGGCATCGAGCCGCCGGTGGTTTATCCCCGGTTGACCAGGGATTTGACCCCCTGGGTCACTGACATGCGGGCCCCGCCTGGCTAATTAGTTAGATTAGTGTTAAATAAATCAGGTTAGTTTAGTTAGACACTGACACGCGGGACCCATGGGTCAGTTTGACCCGGACCACCCTGTAGACTTCCTGACATCACACAGACATCATGCTGATGCAGTTAATAATTTTTTGTATTAAAAATAATTCAGGAAATTTCAGAAAATGTTTTAAACTTCTAAAAATCATAGAAAATAATCTGTAACTCTAAATGAAATAATTTATATATGAAAAATTATCAAAAAAATCCAATCTATCCATTTATGCTATTTTCATGCATGTTTGAGCAACTTAAAGTTGCTGTATAAGACAATTTGAATTAATGGCATTTGAAATGCCTTATGTGGAGTTTGAATTTGAATCTTGTGTTCAAACCAACTTCATTTAAATTGTTTCTAGTTGCATTAGCTCAATCACAGCATGTTGCCATGTCGTGACCATGCATCATACTCTTGCATCACATTGATTGTGTTCCCTCTTGTTTGCCGGTGTTTGTTCCCCCTCAGTAGACGTTGTTCCGACGTTGTGAGCGTTGACACCGATGAAGAGCTATACTATCTTTAGAAGTGCCAGGCAAGCAACCCCCCTTGAGCATTTTGATACAATCCCACTCTCTCACTCCTGCTCTCTTTTACTGCATTAGGACAACAATGATTCAACTGTTACATGCTGCGGTAGTTGAACCCCTTTCCTCTGCATGACCTGCCTTTGCCACAGTAAATAGTTGAAACCCACTAGCATGAGTAGGAGTTGTTTAAGCCATGATGTGCCTACTCATTCATGCTTGCTTGTTATGCCTGCTATGCTTAGAGTTGTGTCAGGTCTGATTCATCTGGGATGAATTGGAATGGTGTGAACATGTCCTAATGTTTGAGAGCTAAGTGTGTGAACACGGTTTGGTAAAGGTAGCGATGAGAGGCCATGTAGAAGTACATGGTGGATTGTCTCATTGAAACCGTCCTCAGGAACTGAGTTCTGTGTTTGTGATCCAAGAACAGTTACTACCATGCGTTGGGCCCGAAACCAATGGACCCTCTCGGCTTATTAATCGCCTTGTCCTCTGTCCAGGAGTTGCAAGTAGTTTCTGGTGTTTGTAGTATACTGGAGGCCATGCACAGCACTGACCATAGGGGTGGGCTGTGATGTGGCAGGTACGTGGACCAGTGTACCGAGACGCCGATTTGGTGCCTCGGGAACCCTGCACACATCGTTCGGGGCCGTAGTGGAAACCTCGGTCGGACTCCCTGCGGATGGAACCTGAATAGGCGATAAACCTAGACTAGAGACTTGTGTCATTAGTCAGGTCATGGCCGACACCCTCGCTGGGATTCAGCTTGAAGGTTGCCGAGTACATGTCGTGTAAATGATGATAAGTGGTGAGAGCGTGTGTGAAGAAGTACACCCCTGCAGGGTTATAAATGATATATTCGAATAGCCGCATCCGCGGTAATGGACTAGTGTGTTGCTTATGTAGTTCATAGACAAGTGAAAGTGGATACTCTAAAATGCGCAAGATAAGCGTGAGTGCTATGGATGGCCTTCTCGTAGGGAGACGGGAGCGGATCCATAGTGGTGTATTGATATGGTGAATATGTGGACTCATGCGCGCCACCTCAAAAGAGTTACCAACAGTCGTAGTACAGGATAGCCACTGAGTCAAAGCTGGCTTGCTGCAGTTAAACTCCACCACCCCCTTTGTTGATATTGATGCATATGTAGCTAGTTCTGATGTAAGTCTTGTTGGGTACATTTGTACTCACCTTTGCTTAATTTATGTTTTTGCAGAGGAGACTTCAGTCTCACTAGTTGTTCCGCATGGACTTCAACGTTTAGCTTGTTACCTCAGCTACGATCTTGTACCCTTGGGAGGGTCTTGTAGATAGTCAGTCTTCTCAGCCTTTTTCATTTCTAGTTGTCTGTACTCAGACATGTTATGTTTCCGTTGCCTGTATGCTCTGTATGTTGGGTCATGTGACCCCTGTTTGTAATAAATGCTGTGAGGCTCTTCTGGGCCTTTATCTATATGAGTTGTTGAGTTATATTGTGATGCCATGTTGTATCTATACATATCGTGCATGTTATGTGTACGTGTAATGTGTATTGGTATGTGTGGGATCCGACAATCTAGTTGTTTATTCTTGGTAGTCTCTCTTATGGGCAAATGTCTCCTAGTGCTTCCACTGAGCCATGGTAGCTTGCTACTGCTCCGGAACACATGGGATGATCGGCATGTGTCCTTCTTTGCTCCTGTGTCTGTCCCTTCGGGGAAATGTCACGCGGTGTTTTACTGGAGTCCTTGTAGCTTGCTACGACTCGGTTGCACACGTTGTTGACGGACACGTGCATTGCTGGATCATGTATGCCTGTCCGTGTAAGTTAGTGCGACCTTGGGTTTACGACTAGTCATGTCGGCCTGGGTTCTCTGTCATATGGATGCTAGCGACACTATCATATACATGAGCCAAAAGGTGCAAACGGTCCCGGTCCAGGTAAGGTGGCACCCGTGGGGATACCGTGCGTGAGGCCGCAAAGTGTTATGATGTGTTACAGGCTAGATCGGTGTGACTTAGGATTGGGGTCCCGACAGTTTTGGTATCAGAGCCTGACTGCCTGTAGGATTACCAAGCCAAACTGGTCGAAGTTGAGTCTAGAAATGCTTTAGTTATATAAGGGAATTGATTGTGGAAGGGAACGTAAGGCTCTTTTTACTCCTTATACCTCATGTCCTTCTCATCTGAGTCATCCTTTTCTCTCCTACGGGGATTAAGAACTAGGCTTCTCATTCTTCTTTCAGGATCACATGTTACTAATCTGTAGACTCATAGGATTGATGAATTCAAGCCTCAATTTAGTTTCTAGTACTTTTGTGTGTTAACAGTTGGTCTTGGAACCTTGATATTGTGATGTTGAGTGGTTATGCCACCATTTTTGTAGGATGTCTCAAAATCTTTTTTAAGCATTTACAACCGTTATGCTGTCCAAGTCATCCCAGGTTTCTAAATAGTCTAATGCACATGCAAATCTTTCCTCCATGTTCCTGATGTCCTTTTGGGTCAGATTAACCACACTAATTGCCGAGTTGAGGTACTCCATTGCCTCGACATATATGTTGAAGCTATTATTATGACACTAGGGTATCTTAGAGAACCACCTAGTAATCTAGCCATGTTTTGTGTTCCTAGTGTGATGATTCTGGCCATCATTCTTGAAAGCATCCCATGATGCCATTTAGTTAGTAGGCATTCTATTTCTGGGTCCTTGGACCCAAGATTCACTCTACTTACCTCATGTTGATAGTGTTGCTCGTTCCTTCAGGATATTAGTAACCTTTGTGATAGCCCTCGAGGTCCGTGGTATATCCTTCTTCCAAATATCATGTACTGCTTATGGCAGAAGTTCTTCGTTGAACCAAAAGATCACAATAAGAGTGCTCTTAATGAGTTCTCCATTCTGCATTGTGAATCTGCCAGTCCTACCTTTCTGCATGGGTTACCTGGAAGAAATATGTTGAACTTGTTTGACATGCTAGTCTATGCATCCACAACTCAGAAAACTGTATGTTCCTTTGAGTTGTCCCTCTTCAGTGGTATTCTGACCTTAGTCTATCAGTTGATAGTCAGGAATAGTTGCGCATTTGTGTTCATCGATGCCTATTATTCCTATGGTCCATCAAGTCATTCTATTTCAGAATGACTAGGAGAAACAAACTCCAGTACCTCATCCATATCCAGGATTGGGTCAAAGTAGTTGTGCTCTGCAGA
Source organism: Thinopyrum elongatum (assembly GCA_011799875.1). NCBI lineage: Eukaryota > Viridiplantae > Streptophyta > Magnoliopsida > Poales > Poaceae > Thinopyrum > Thinopyrum elongatum. The sequence continues at coordinate 233,947,647 of CM022299.1, forward strand.
TCAAAATGACAATCTAGCTTCTGTTCTGTTCTACCCTGGAGTATACCCCCTTTATGTCAGGATTGTCCTGAGAATTGCACCACCTCTTATGAATTCTTGACGCAGTGATACTTCTCGCCATCATTGTCCATTCCTCGGTTCCTGTGTTATTGTAACCGGAATGCCGACAAGTGAACTATGATGTGTGAACTCAATACTCCTAGCAACCCTGTTGCTTGGTAGTTAATGGACAATAATTTCATTTCTAGCATGTTGGTTATTAAATAACCATACTAAGATTGATCGTGCTACCTAGTCTATTTTCCCTGGTGCACTCTTCGATCAATGAGTTAGGATTGTGTCAACCCCACACTCTTTTGATCATATCGTCTTGCCCTGAAAAGCAAGATTGTTCTCGAGCTTAGAAACATATCAGTGCTTCATGATTTTCTGGATATCTTCTCGGAAGTATCACCAGGTTGTCCCTTGACGGTTATGTTGAGCTCGTGATCAAGTTGGTTTCTTGAAAATCACCCCTTCTCCAAGAATGTGTGTTGGATACTCTTGAACTAGTTGGATAAGCTAAACAATAACTTGGAGAGTTGGAAGATAAAAGCTTTATCTGACTTAGTTCATTCTTAAGGGACATCCTTGTATTTGTGTGTGTGTTGAAGAAAGATGATATTTTCATTGATTGATCCTCGTGATCAATTGTTGGATCTATTGTCTTGTCTAAACTCTGACTTGAGCATGGGCTATTGTCAAGTCAAGTCAGAAACAACGATCTTTGTAATGTTGTCTTACTCATGGTTGATCCCTCGAGCATACACCATTACATCTTTTGGTATCACCAATGCTATCACCTTGTTCACATAGTTCTGGAATTCCATCTTCATGGAAATCCTGATGATTGTTGTTGAGCCCATCAATAGCATTTTATCTTCTCCATGATTCGTGCTGAACATCTATCTAGTGTTGGAAACTTTTGTAAGCATTATCTCCATGTTCCATTCATGAAGCCTATGTTTGGATGAAAGAAGTGACTTCCTCTAATTCACGTGCATTTGGTGCAAGTTACCGCCATGAATTCGAGAAAGTTAGTTTTGCTTCCTCTGGAATCATCCCAAGTCAGTCATGCATGTGCGAAGTATTCCATGGTATGATAGGCTCGGCACCTCCACTCCATGTGTAATTCCTAACACCTCAAGCCAATGATTGATTTGTTCAAGGAGAAGAAGTTCCTTCTTAAGAGCTAATCATGACTTAAGTAAGGACTTTGCTATCCTCGATGATGGTTCCCAACCTGAACTCGGTAGTGTTTTATTATAAGACTACTACGTGGTTATGCTTGTCTGGGACAGCGTGTTCACATGTGTGTAGTAGAACCCGCTCATGTTTTGGAGCTTACTACCATAGTCCATTTCCCGAGATTCTCACAATGTCATCTCATCGATTTGTGTTGCAACCTTTCCTTTTCAGACATGTTGTCTGAACTATTCTGTTACCAACCAGATCTGAATCTCAGGCAGATATGATGGTTTGAACATTCCCCAAGAACTATAATATTGGTCTTTCCAAACTGGTAAGTGGATATCGTGTTTAACACACACTTATCCGGGTGACTGATTATTGTAGTATCTTGAGTCAGTATTTGGGCCACTCTCCATGTGGAATCCGTAAGACTTACTCTGGAAGTTATTCCTTATGGATCTTGTGTTTGCGAAGTCTGACCTATACTTGGTGTCCATGTTAATGCTTTTAAGCATGATCGTGGTATCTAGTACATCAAGGAGAACATGAGAAGCGGAGTGCTAAATGTCTCTCGGTCGATCATCCAGATTTTGTTTCCTAGTCATTGTCAAGGTAGGATATGAGAAAGTGTTGTCTTCCTTTGCATCTGCATTCTCCACCATTATTCATCATGGTAGTATGAAGAGTTACCAAGATCTTGGCACATATGTTGGCAAAACCCTATGAATATGGAAATGCTCAAGTTCTTGAAAGCACGCCTAGACACTAGGTTATATCCTCGACATCAATTAGAAAGTGCCTTCCGTTTACCGAGTTGTCTTATAACTCTAGTTTCTTCTCCAAGCTGAGTATGCCATCTCTTCGAACCCCTTCAAACGATCGTTTGCAAATTGCCTTGGGCTAGTATAAAGAGTCCAATGATCTCTATATCAAAAGTAATTCTTTTTGCCACTTAAGCAAATAGTTCAATGAGTCACTTTCCGTAAGGTGCTCCGCTGTAGTATTAAGGACATTATATCTCCCTACCACCTTGAAAGCATACACGATATTTGTAAGCATAGAATTGTGGCCTACCAAATTGAACCTTCGTCATCTGTTTCTTTCCATCCCTCTCGATGTGTGTTTTGTGTCTCAGCTCAAGAGATACTCAACATCTCATTCCGTGAGTTGATCATGAGTTGCTCACTCTTCATGATGATCGATTCTCATAGAGTTGCTTTCTTTGTCGTCAACATGTTGAATGAAGTTTTCAATGCAAGACATCAAGATCAATATGATGTAATGGATCAACATCTTCATGAAGGGAAATTGGATCGAGAAGATTGTGATAGTTTTGTGACCCCCCTTTCCTCTTACCTCACGTCTTGAATCTCAGGACAAGATTCTTGTTTAGTGGGGGTGAGTTGTCACAGCCCTATAGCTTTAGCCTTTGCTTGACTCTGCATGTTCCTCATGTCAGCATGTTTAAATGTTTGAAACTTGAAATGGGGATTGATCCAACCCTAGCACCCCTCTGAAATATCAGGTTCAACTGAAAATTGTTTCAATGAACCCAAAAATGCCCTTCACAAAAGTTCATCATTTTTGGATTGGTCTTGAACCTCTGCCAAAAATGGTGCACATTTTTCTAGGACACTTTGGATTTTTGAATTAAATCATAAGGTATTTGCATTTGGACATTTAAACTTTATAAATATTTTTAGATGTCCAAATAATCTTGAAAGTACTTGAGGGCTGTTGGAATTAATTTCAGAAGTGCCCACAATTATTTTCATGATTTTATAATGTGGAGCATTTTTACTAAACCAGAAACAAATAACAGAAAGAGAAAAAGAAAACAAAAACAGAAAGAGAGAGAGAGAAAGGCCAGAGCCCACTTACCTGCACTGGGCCAGCCCACCTGGCTTGGTGCCAGTCACCCCCTACTTCTGCCAGTAGGCAGAGGGGGACAGCGCACACGCACCCGAGCTTGCCACGTAGCTCCCTGCTCGCCTACGTCGCCTGGACAGCGCGACGATGCCTCAAAACGCCTCATCGGTGCCGCCCCGAGCTCCCCGACACCTCACTCTCCCCCTGCTCTCTTCCTCTCCCTCCATCGCCATGGCCGAGCGCCTTGTAGCGCGCCAACGACAACCATCGTGGCCACCGGCCACCCCATGCCCCGCCGACGCGCCAAGAAGCTTCGCCACGACGCCCTCTTCCTCCATGTCGAGCTACGCTTCACCAGGAGCTCTGCATCACTGTTCCGCCATCGTCTTCCTCCTCAGATCACCGAAGATCGTCTCCGTCGTTCCGCCTGCATCGGACCTTCCCCGAGCCGCTGAGACCTCTGCTGGCCTCGCTGTGAGCTCCTCCACCTCTTCCCCTTGCTCTCGTGCTCAGCTTCTCACCGTAGCCGTCATTTCAACGATGACCGAATCGCGCCGCCGCCCGCTCTCTCCACCGATGTGCCCCGGCTACCAAATGGCCCGGTCGTTGAGCCTGTCGTGCTTGCCGCATCGCGTAGGCCTTCGCTAGCGCTTTAGCTCACCTGCTTGTGCACCGCAGTGCCGCTCACACACACACCCGAGCTCCGTCTGCCGCTGCCGAGATCGTGGCCATCGTCTCCAGCCGCCCCAGCTATTGCCGCCTGCTGCGTTGGGCGCGGGTGAGCTCCAGCTCCCTATGGGTGCTCTCCGCTGCTCCTCTGGACGCCGGAGGATCGAGCCCGAGCCCCTCCGCCGCGTTTGTGGATGCCGGCGTCGAGCCGCCGGTGGTTTAGCCCCGGTTGACCAGGGATTTGACCCCCTGGGTCACTGACATGCGGGCCCCGCCCGGCTAATTAGTTAGATTAGTCTTAACTAAATCAGGTTAGTTTAGTTAGGCACTGACATGCGGGACCCACGGGTCAGTTTGACCTGGACCGCCCTGTTGGCTTGCTGACGTCACACAAACATCATGCTGACGTAGTTAACAATTTTTTGGATTAAAAATAATTCAGGAAATTTGAGAAAATGTTTTAAACTTCTAAAAATCATAGAAAATAATCTGTAACTCCAACTGAAATAATTTATATATGAAAAATTATCAGAAAAATCCAATCTATCCATTTATGCTATTTTCATGCATGTTTGAACAACTTAAAGTTGCTGTATAAGACAATTTGAATTAGTGGCATTTGAAATGCCTTATGTGGAGTTTGAATTTGAATCTTGTGTTCAAACCAACTTCATTTAAATTGTTTCTAGTTGCATTAGCTCAATCACAACATGTTGCCATGTCATGACCATGCATCATACTGTTGCATCACATTGATTGTGTTCCCTCTTGTTTCCCGGTGTTTGTTCCCCCTCAGTAGATGTTGTTCCGACGTTGTGATCGTTGACACCGATGAAGAGCTATACTATCTTTAGAAGCGCTAGGCAAGCAACCCCCCTTGAGCATTCCGATACAATCCCACTCTCTCGCTCCTGCTCTCTTTTACTGCATTAGGACAACAACGATTCAACTGTTACATGCTGCGGTAGTTGAACCCCTTTCCTTTGCATGACATGTCTTTACCACAGTAAATAGTTGAAACCCACTAGCATGAGTAGGAGTTGTTTGAGCCATGATGTGCCTACTCATTCATGCTTCCTTGTTATGCCTGCTATGCTTAGAGTTGTGTCAGGTCTGATTCATCTGGGATGAATTGGAATGGTGTGAACATGTCATAATGTTTGAGAGCTAAGTGTGTGAACATGATTTGGTAAAGGTAGCGATTAGAGGCCATGTAGGAGTACATGGTGGGTTGTCTCATTGAAACCGTCCTCAGGAACTGTGTTCTGTGTTTGTGATCCAAGAACTGTTACTACCGCGTGTTGGGATCGAAACCAATGGACCCTCTCGGCTTATTAATCGCCTTGTCCTCTATCCAGGAGTTGCAGGTAGTTTCTGGTGTTTGTAGTATACTGGAGGCCGTGCGTAGCACTGACCCTAGGGATGGGCTGTCATGTAGCAGGTACATGGCCCGGTGTACCGAGTAGCCCGTTTGGTGCCTCGGGAACCCTGCACACATCGTTCGGGGCCGTAGTGGAAACCTCGGGCAGACTCCTTGCGGATGGAACCTGAATAGGCCATAAACCTGGACTAGAGACTTGTGTTGTTAGTCAGGTCATGGCCAACACCCTCGCTGGGCTTCCGCTTGAAGGTTGCCGAGTACATGTCGTGTAAATGGCGATAAGTGGTGAGAGCGTGTGTAAAGAAGTACACCCCTGCAGGGTTATAAATGATCTATTCGAATAGCCGCGTCCACGGTAATGGACTACTGGGTTGCTTATGCAGTTCATAGACAAGTGAAAGTGGATACTCTAAAATGCGCAAAATAAGCGTGAGTGCTATGGATGGCCTTCTCGTAGGGAGACGGGAGCAGATCCATAGTGGTGTATTGATATGGTGAATATGTGGACTCGTGTGCGCCACCTCAAAAGAGTTACTAACAGTCGTAGTACAGGATAGCCACTGAGTCAAAGCTGGCTTGCCACAGTTAAACTCCACCACCCCCTTTGTTGATACTGATGCATATGTAGCTAGTTCCGATGTAAGTCTTGCTAGGTACATTTGTCCTCACGTTTGCTTAATTTATGTTTTTGCAGTGGAGACTTCAGTCTCACTAGTAGTTCTGCGTGGACTTCAACGTTTAGCTTGTTACCTCAACTACGATCTTGTACCCTTGGGAGGGTCTTGTAGATAGTCAGTCTTCTCAGCCTTTTTCATTTGTAGTTGTCTGTACTCAGACATGTTATGCTTCCGTTGCGTATATGCTCTGTATGTTGGGTCATGTGACCCCTGTTTGTAATAAATGCTATGAGGCTCTTCTGGGCCTTTATCTATATGAGTTGTTGAGTTATGTTGTGATGCGATGTTGTATCTATACATATCGTGCATGTTATGTGTACGTGTAACGTGTATTGGTATGTGTGGGATCCGACAATCTAGTTGTTTATGCTTGGTAGTCTCTCTTATGGGGAAATGTCTCCTAGTGCTTCCACTGAGCCATGGTAGCTTGCTACTGCTCCGGAACACATGGGATGATCGGCATGTGTCCTTCTTTTCTCCTGTGTTTGTCCCTTCAGGGAAATGTCATGCGGTGTTTTACCGGAGTCCTTGTAGCTTGCTACGACTCGGTTGCACACGCTGTTGACCGACACGTGCATTGCTGGGTCATGTATGCCTATCCCTGTAAGTTAGTGCCACCTTGGGTTTACGACTAGTCATGTCGGCCCGGGTTCTCTGTCATATGGATGCTAGCGACACTATCATATACGTGAGAGAAAAGGCACAAACGGTCCCGGTCTAGGTAAGGTGGCACCCGTGGGGATACCGTGCGTGAGGCCGCAAAGTGATATGATGTGTTACATGCTAGATTGGTGTGACTTAGGATTGGGGTCCCGACAAAACCCAAAAATACCTTGCTGCACTTTTTCTTTATTTATTTTATTTTGTGTTTTCATCAGATCTATTTGTCGGATTCAGAGCTCCGCTGACCCAAGAAGGTTCAAACTCAGGGGCGTGATCGAAGGATCTCGCTTCACAACGACGCTAGCTCGCCATACCCATGGCCTGATATTGACGAGTACGCTGGATCGTGCGGAAGGAATCAACACAGAGATTTACCCAGGTTCGGGCCACCTTCTAGTGTAAAACCCTATTCCTACTTTTCGTGGATCGGCCTCTCAAGGAGGTAGAGGATGAACTAGTATAGTGGATGAGCAGCCTCGCGAGGGCTCAGGTGGTGATTATGAATTGGTCTCCCTTCTATGATGGTGGCTAGTCCCTATTTATAGTGGCCTTGGTCCTCTTCCCTCATAGCTTAGGCGGGAAAGGATTCCACAACGGCCCATTTTGAAAGGGGACAAGGAGTACATCCTATCCTGACGAAAGGTGGTCTTCGCCTGCAAAGCTTCTGGCCATGACGGAGCGGTTGGGTCGGCGATGACATCTGTCCCACCAAGCTCGTGGTCTTGGTCTTGTTGCACCGGAATGGAAAGATTTGGGGCTTTCCTCGGGAACCTGCGCCTGCCCATGCTCCCTTAGTACCAAAGAGGAAACTGGCCCCTCTGTGCCCGCTGGCTCCCGCCTGGCCTTGGTCGTCATGGCTCACGTCATCGCAGCCTCATGAGGCGGGAGGCTTGCATAGGATTCTCTGCTCCTTGGGAGGCCGGCTCGGAGAGCTGCTCCTCTAGAGGTCTTGGCGTCATTTTCCTTGCGAGGCCGGGGCCTCGCGAGGGTCTTGTCTTGGGGGTCTTGCAGCTGGGCCGTACCAAGCCGTCGATAAGTCTGCGTGCTGGGCCCCATGCAGGCAAGTCTGGGTACCCCTGATCCCAGAACCCCGACAGTAGCCCCCGGGCCCAAGGCGTGCCCGGCCTGGCTTCGAAGCAAAGGAAAGGAGCGAAGCACGAAGCGCTGCGGGCCCCAATCGCCTGCGGGCCAGGCATGACGCGTGGCGCTCGAAAGGGCACGGGCACCTCCACTTCCCCACATCGCCTCGGCAACTGCCCAGGCTGACAAAAGACTGGCACACACCGCAGAGCCATCATTGCTCACCCTCGCCTTGCTCCTGACCCCCTTCTCCAGCCGAAAGCTTCTCCAGATCTAATCGCAACTCTGCCCTCTTCCTTCTCCTTCTCCAACACTGGCGGCCCTGCTAATGGCGCCCGGGAAGTCAGAGCCCGCGGTCCAGGCCGCGAGCCTCCTACTCTTCGCCAGCACTCAATGCGTCCTGCATCGCCGAGGGGGGCATCTTGGCCCCGTGCTCCCGCAGACGGCGAGCGAAGATAACGAATGGGGAGAGACCTTGATCTGGGCTGGCTCCGCGGAGTGTAGCAGCTTGGCATAGATGGTCTATTCGTTCTTCCTCCACAGCATCTTCGCGGGGCTTGTCCCGCCCATCTTGGAGTTCTTCTGCGCCATCCTCAGTTACTATAGGATCCATGCTCTCCATCTCCAGCCCAACTCCATCCTCCTCCTGTCCATCTTCGCCTTCTACTGCGAGGCCTTCGTGGGTGTGAGGCCCTCCGTGGCACTCTTCGCCATTTCTTAAGCTTAAGGCTGCACGACCGGACGTAGCGCTCTGCTTGCGTTTCCTTCGTCGCGGTCCACAAGGGGATTGTGCTCTTGAAGGCCGGGAAGAAGGTGGAGGGCTTCCGACACCACTGGATCTTCCTGGACACCAAGGGTCTCAACCCGTGCCTGGAGCTACCAACAGCGCTGCCCGAGTGGCTCCAGAAGTGGGGTTCTGCAAAGCTCACCGACCCCCAGGCGGAGCCCGTCCTTAAGAGGATATCCTCGGATATGGAGGCCAAACTGTTGACGGGGGGAATGATCATGAAGGAGTTCTTGACGCAGCGCCTGGCGCCGCTCCAGTAGCACACAAGCCCTTTGTGGGAATTCCAGGGCGCGAGGGATGGCATAAGGCTACGCCCCGCCAGCCTGATGGGTGAGGAGCTGGACAGGGCCCTGGCCGCCCTGCTCAATGTCAATCCAGGGGACCTCCCGAGGCCTACACCCTGCTGTAACACCGCGACGACAGAGGGGAACTGGTCGCCGCCATGCCCGCCTTCAACGAGCTGGGGCTTATGCCGTCTAAGCACCCCAACTTCCCTGTGCCGGTGTCCTCTGGCGACAGCGGCGGTGAAGAGGTCTCAGAGGAGACTGAGGACGATGACCTAGAGGAAGCGTCCCCCCTGTCGCAGAGCGAGGTCCTCCACAACCTTGAAGACCACGACGACTCTGACGAGCCCCAGCCGCGGACTCCCCGCGCTCCACCAGGGTCCTCAGGCGGTCAGGGCCTGCTCCCCGGATCACGTGAGCGTCCGGCCGGGCGGCCTCAGGAAAAGGCGCTGCTACGCCCCTTCCGGAGGGATCCCCACGCTCCAGTGGGGTGGTCAAGACGTCGGTCCCGTTCCCGCCCGAATTGTGAACGGGGGACGGGGTGGCCGCTGCTGGGGCAGACGTGGCCCCACCGGCCGCAACCTCTCAGGGTATCCTCTTCACCTCCCAAGACGGCAGCACCGCACCGGGGCCTGTCGAGGAGCACCCCGCTTGCCCCCTAGACGTGGCCAAGGCCACACCGAAGAAGAGCGGGGGTGTCCTGACCTTCGCCGAGAAGGAGAAAAAGAGGAAGTGGATCACACCTGAGGAGTAAGTAACTTACCTTGCTTTTGGTCAAGTATAGATTGCAACTGTGCTCACCGCACTCCCCTCCTAACGACCAGGATTGGCGATGTGACAAAGAAGAAGAAGGCAAGCAACGAGCTGAAGGAGCCCCCTGTCCTGAGGGCGCTGTTAGCCTCTGGTCGCGGCCGCGGCGGGCGCGGGAGTGCGTCGCGCCAGCCCAAAGCAGTCCCTGGGCTCTCAGGCGGCATCGCACCCGAGCACACAGGTGCATCGCCTGCCTTTGGCGCTTCGCTGGTGCCGCTTGGTGGGCCGTCCGAGGAGGACGCGCGGGTTCACCAGGCGACACTCCTTGTCGCCACCGCGGCAACCCCGGTGCTGGTGGAGGGGGCGACTCCTTGCCCCCCTCCGACAGGATCCGCCCCTGAGGACGCAGTAATGCAGCTTCAGGAGGAGCCAGCCCCCATGGGCCAGCAGGCTGTGAAGTCATCCACCCTCATCGTGCCTGAGGGGAGCCTGGAGCCTTCGGTGCCGCAAGCCAGCCACGCCACTGCTTCCTTGACCACATCGTTAGTCGACGTGTCAGTGCCGCCTCCTCATCAGGCCCTCGTGCTCGCGACCTACGGCCCCCTGATAAGGCCCGGGACTTTGGATGAAGCCTACACCGCACTCGGCCGGATCCGGGCCGACCTCCATGATGCCGACAGATGCCTCGCGTGGGAGCGCCTGGGGCTTGTTTCTGGGTGGCTCCAGACCGACACAGCCACCAGGACGGCCTGGGGCCGGGCCAAAGCTGCCACAGCGGAAAGTAGGAAAGGGGCCACCGATGCCAAGGCGGCTTGCAACGCGGCGCTATCCGAGGCAGCGTCTGCCGTGAAGTGCTGCGGTGAGGCGGAGGCCAATCTGAAGGCCCTTCAGGAGGAGCAGGTCGCGCACGCACAGCGGCTCCACCAGCAGGAGGAGGACCTCAAGGCCCGCGAGGCAAAGCTCGCTGATCGCGACTCCGTGTTGTCCCAGGTGACTGTCGATCAGGCCTCAGAACGCGAGCGTCTGGCCAAGCTGAAGGAGGAGGCAGTCGAAGCCCAGACTTTCCACGCCTAGCGCGTCTCCGAGGTGGCGACCCAGCTGGATGCCAGGGAGAAGACCCTTGTCGCCGCCTAGAAAAAGGTGGCCGTCGAGCACGACGCCTTCCCCTCCCTTGAGCTCAGGGCTCGCCATGGGCTACAGTCGATCTACAGGGGAGGCTTCAAGGATCCGCTTGGGCCCCCTGAAGGTGGCTATGTGGGGCTCTCCTCGAGGTTTGTCGAGGAGCTCGAAGGTGCCGCCGCCAAGGTGGACACCTTCCTGGAAAACAAGTACCGCTCTCTCTTCTCCGCGGTGGCGATGTGCGTCTTCATCCTCCTCTTCCTCCAGGATCCCGGCTTCGACTTCGACGCAATGGTTGGCCCGGTTGCTCCTGAGTCCCATGCCGCTACTGCGGCGGTCGTGGAGGGCCACGTTGACACGCTGCTGAAGAAGTTCACCTGCATCCCTGACACCGAGCCCCCTACGGTGGAGGCAAGTGGCGGCGAAGGCGGCGGTAGCGATGTTGAAGACGGCCTTGCCGTGACCGGGACAAGCGGCGGCGATGGCGACGATGACCCCTCCTCCTAGATTTTACCCTGCGACACTTATCATGCCTCGTGGAGGCGTAAGACTATTTTTGAATTCGCAGAACATTTGGTGCCTGTAGTAACTATTTGGACTCCGCGATTTCCTTTTCGTGCTTAGTTTCCTTCTTGTTTGCCTTAGTGCTCTACGTCGGCAGGGCCCAGCCCTGCGCATACCTCGACCACCGTTGGGGCATCCAGATCACCAGGATGAAACCAAGGGGCGAGGGGCTATGTGACTAGTGAGGCCCCTGAGTCGCGATGCTCAGGGGTCCCCCTTGATGTGCGAGGAGCCCTCATGAAGGAAACACGGGTGGCGGCGAGGTTAATCCGGAGCCCTCCATACCTTTCCACGCCAGCCTTCGCTTGGGAGGGGCGCGAGAAGACCAGGTACAAGGGACCTGATGAGGTGGCGTGTGCCAGGCTTGGCCGGAGTGTAGCCCCCGTCTCTAGCCCCCTCGCGCGCGCATCCCAGGGGAATGCTGCGTGACAGGGCCGCGTGAAGAGCCGAAAGGCTATCCTGAGGTTGGTGCAGGCGCTAGGGTGCCCTCAGTTGTTTATCCACCAGCACGGAGCATGGGGTTTCCACTTGGGCGTGGGCATAGTCGCTGCTCAACCGTGTCGTCCGCCAGCGCGGAGCATGGGGCTTCCACTTGGGCGTGGGCATAGTCGTTGTTCGACCGTGTCGTCCGCCAGTGCGGAGCATGGGGCTTCCACTTGGCGTTGGATGGGAGCTCTATGTTAGAATCTCCGGGCGTGTAGAACCCTATTTCGTTCGTACGCGTGACCGGCACGGTAGAACTGGAGGAGGTGTATTGGGCACTCGTGAGCCAACGTCACGAGGCCCTACCTCAGGGCGGGTTGCACCTGAACCTTCTGGTGCATAGCGCGCTTACAAAAACCTGTGTGGTGAGGGCGACCTGCGCCGAATGAACCTCCGGAGGCCATCGCATGAGAAGGATGAACACCAAGGACCCCAGGGGGTGACGTGAATGGGGCAGGCCTGCCAGACAGAGCTCAGCCGCTTCGGTTTATCGATGTTGCAGGGATGGACCCGAGCACAGACGTCGTGCCCAGACTTCTCATGCAACAACCCCAAGGAAGGACACCCGGCGCGTGCCCTGACTCACCCACTCTCGATTAGCTCATGCGAGGGCAAGGCACCAAGGACCCCGGGAGGTGATGTGCACGGGAGCTGGCCCGCGAGACAGAGCTCGGTCGCTTGGGTTTATCAATGCTGCAGGGACGGACCCGAGCACAGACGCCGTGCCAGCCGTTAATCATGAGGCGGTCGAGGGCGGGGTTGTGAGAGCACATCGACATTCATGGTGGCGAAGCACCGGGCACACAGGTTGAAATACAAAGGAAATTCATAAAAGGCAGAGCCAGTTCAAATACATGCGCAAAATGATAGAACTGCAGGGGCGGGCCCAGAGAGCTTAAGGATAATGCAGCCCGGGGAGCGCCCTCAATTGAACAAACCAAAAGTTCACATGGCACCGGTGTTGTAGAAGCGTCGGGGTAGCCGAAGATGTGTGCCATGGAGATTGCTCCTCATGAGCTGGGCAGCTCCGGAGGCCTGGGAGGCCCGCGAGGCCTGGGAGGCCCGCGAGGCCTAGGGGGTCGTGAGGGTCCGGGACCTCCTAAGACGCAGCCGCCAAGCGCCTGGCCTCGTGAGATGCCATAGTGCGCTGCGCCAGGCGCTGGTACGAGGTGCCCATGTTCAGCAGGCCGAACGGCATGCACATGTAGTTGCAGGGGCAACCCCCAATCCGGCCGACACGTGATGGCCAGTAGAGATCCTGTGAAGCGGCCCTGTTGAGGCCCGGGATGTTGACGCAGACGCGTAGCTCGCCACCCGCGTCGGGGGCTGCAGCTCGGTCTGGTGGTGCGGGGCTGTCGCCGTTCTGGCAACCAGGGTACCCAAAATTGCCTGCCTACGGCCCATGGCGTGGCTCCATCGACGGCCTGGTACGGCCCATCTGCAGCACCTTCAAGACAAGACCCTCGCGAGGGGCCAAGCCTCGCGAGGCGGGCGACGTCAAGACCTCCGGAGGGAGCGGCCTCCCTAGGCTGGCTTCCGAGGAGCGGAGATTTCTATGCAGGTACCCACCTCATGAGGTGGAGGTGATGCAAGCCATGACGACCAAGGCCAGGTGGGCGCGAGTGGGCGCAGAGGAGCAGTTTTCCTCTTTGGTGCTAAGGAGGCAAGCACAGGCGCGGGGTCCCGAGGAATCAGCCAAAGGTTTCCATTCCCGTGCAATGAGACCAAGACTGCCAGGGTGGCAGGACGGATGTCATCGCCGAGCCCACCACGACATCACAATTAGAGGCTTTGCAGGCGAAGACCACCTTTCATCAGGATAAGATGTACTACTTGTCCCCCTTCAAATTGGCCGTTGTGGGATCCCTTCCCGCCTTCGTTTTGGGGGAAGAGGACCGAGGCCACTATAAATATAGGCTAGCCACCACCGTAGGAAGGGATCTGATCCAATCCAGAGATACCTCACCAGCACACCCACACCAGAGCAGAGCTCGTGAGGTCGTTCATCCCTTGTACTAGTTCATCCTCAGCCCCCCGCGAGGCAAATCCACCACAAAGCGGGAGTAGGGTATTACACCGCAAGGTGGCCCGAACCTGGGTAAACTGCCATGTCCTTCTTCTTCCTTGTTCATCGAGCTAGGCTGTAGGGCAGCGCGTTTGGTTGGCTAGATAGGTTGAGTTCTTCGCACACGCCCCAGAGTTCGAACCTTCCTTTGGGTCTGTGGAGCCCAGAATCCGACAGGGGCGACACTCGCCACGGATGGCCCGTGCCTCCCGAAGCTCCTTGATCGCCTTGGTGATGAATTCTCGTGTCCCTGGCACCTTGCGCCTCACTCCTTTCTTGTGGGGGCATGCGTCGAAGCACGCCTCCATGTGGTGCCCGAGCACATCCCTCGGCAGGTGCTTCACGCGCCGTAGGTCGTTCACTGCAGGGGGGCGGTCACGAGTGCCTTAGAAGTAGGCGATGAAGCGCTCGCGATCCCTCCGGTAGGTGAAGGAGCCAGAAGCGCGTGCCATCCTTGAGAGCCATGGGGAACCAGTTCGCCATGACCTTGTCATCATTGTTCGTCGCCTCGATGCTCAGCGAGTAGAGCTGGAGGAACTCCGTAGGGTCGAGGGTGCCATCGTAGCACGGCGGCAGGTCCAGCTTGAACTCGCCCGGCCAGACGACGCGGCGCAGCTCTGTGGTGAATGCGCGGCAGCCTGCTGCACTCAAGGGCTTGTGAATGAGAGCGGGGGGGGGGGGGGGGAGCTCGGTCTTCACGCCCGCGCGCTGCTGTCTCCCGCGGCGCGTGGTCCTGATGCTGGCGTGGTGGTGCGGGCAACACATGTGCGTCACCTTGTGGCCGCTGCACCACCTGGCAGCTTGCCTCATCCCGTGCCAGCGCCGGTGCCCCACGCATTGGGTCGTGCGGGGGCACGTCACGCCTAGGCTCAGGGTCGGCGCCGCGCAGAGGAGGAGGAGGAGCCGCGCCATGGGCCACGTCGCCCGCCCGAGATGGCGGGGGGCGAAGCGAGTGGGATAGCGCCGGGGCCTCGCCGGCGGCGTTGACGAGCTCGGTGATGCGGCCGAGCCAGGCATCGTAGCCCTTGTCGGCGGGACCGTAGCGCAGCAGCTCGCACGCCATGAGTAGCGCAGCCTTCGCGTTCGGCGGTCCATGGCGAGCATGAGAGGACGATGCCGTGGCAGGAGTGAGAGAAGGAGTGGCAGTGCGGCCATCGCGCCGCAGGGAGGGTGGCAGCAACGAGTCCTGCTGCTCGTGAGCAGCAGGGTCAGTGGCAGTGTTAGCCATGGGAGAAGCAGAGCGGCGTGGGACGCCGCGGCCCATGGGCGCCGTCTGAGCGATGGGAGCGGCTCGGCGCGGACTCGGCGAGCATCAACCATAGGCACGGCGGAGCGAGAATGGAGCGCAGTTGATGAAGAGGCGGAGCTTCGACACGCCCCTACCTAGCGAGCCAAATGTCGGATTCAGGGATCCGCAAACCCAAGAAGGTTCGAACTCAGGGGCGTGAATGAAGTATCTCGCTTCACAATGATGGTAGCTCACTATACCCATGGTTTGATCTCCATGAGTACGCTAGATCGTGCGGAAGGAATCAACACATTGATTTACCCATGTTTGAGCCGCCTTGCGGTGTAAAACCCAACTCCTGCTTTTGGTGGTTGGCCTCACGAGGAGGTAGAAGATGAACTAGTACAGCGGATGAGCAGCCTCGCGAGGGCTCAGGTGGTGATGATGAATTGGTCTCTCTTCTACGATGGTGGCTAGTCCCTATTTATAGTGGCCTTGGTCCTCTTCCCTCATAGATTAGGCGGGAAGGGATTCCACAACGGCCCATTTTGAAAGGGGACAAGGAGTACATCCTATCCTGACGAAAGGTGGTCTTTGCCTGCAAAGCTTCTGGCCATGATGCAGCAGTGGGCTCGGCGATGACATCCGTCCCGCCGAGATTGTGGTCTTGGTCTTGTTGCACCAGAATGGAAAGCTTTGGGGTCTTCCTCAGGAACCTACGCCTGCCCCTGCTTCCTTAGCACCAAAGAGGAAACTGTCCCCTCTGCGCCCGCTGGCGCCCACCTGGCCTTGGTCGTCATGGCTCACGTCATCGCAGCCTCATGAGGCAGGAGGCTTGCAAAGGATTATCCGCTCCTCGGGAGGCCGGCTCGGGGAGCTGCTCCTCTGGAGGTCTTGGTGTCATTTGCCTCACGAGGCCGGGGCCCTCACGAGGGTATTGTCTTGGGGGTCTTGCAGCTGGGCCGTATGAGGCCGTCGATGTGTCTGCGTCCAGGGCCGCAAGCAGACAAGTCTGGGTACCCCTGATCCCAGAACGCCGACATTATTTATCCAATCTTGTACTATTTAATCTATCTCAATACCGAGGAGGGATTGACAACCCCTCTTACGCATTTGGTTGCAAGTTTTTGTTATTTGTGTGAAGGTACTGCTTACAAAGTTTGGTGGATCCTCCTGCTGGATTGCTAACTTGGTTTCATAACTAAGGGAAATACTTACCATTGCTGTGCTGCATCATCCTCTCCTCTTCGGGGAAAATACCAATGCAGATACAAGCAATCAGTCGGTCAACAAAGTTTGTACAACGTGGATCCGAGTGTTAATGATGTAAAGTACTTGGATACATAGAATAATTACACATAAATTGTGATTAAAGTCAATTTACTCCAACCCATCTATTAAAGAGTCAAGGGCACAGTCTTGCTGAGACAACTGAGCAGCTGACATAACACTCTCATAATTCCCGATGTACCTAATTTCCTTTCTATTAAGCCCCTGGGGGCCGACCTTGGCAAGCTCGGCTTTCGCTAGCTCCAGCTCATTTATGAGATCTTTATTCTCTTACTGAGAAGTCTGTGTTAAACAAAAGAATTGTGTCAAACAAATGTCGATCCTTAATTCGGCTGCCCGTGCCCAAATCAAGGCTCGAGGGCTACTGTAATTCGTGCTTCTTAATTAAAGGCCATTAAATGGGTACATCGATCCCCTGATTTGGTGTTGCCACCCGACCAATGGCTCGGGGGCTACTTGTTGTTTAGATTCTAATATTAACTTGGTGCTTAGCTTCTAATATTACCAGGCCATCGAGGGAGCCACGTTGTGGGCCGAAGGCAGGCAAGTCTGGGTACTATGGTTCATAGAACGCCGACAGTAGCCCGCGGGCCCAAGGTGCGCTCGGGCTGGCTTCAAGGCGAAGCCAAGCGGCAAGGACGAAGTGCCGCGGGACCCAACCGCCTGCGGGCCAGGCTTGACATGTGGCGCCCGACGAGGAGCGGACGACTCCGCTTCCCCACGTCGCCTCGGCAACTTCCCTGACTTGACAACTCTTTGGTGCATGCAGCAGGGCCATCATCGCTCAGAACATGGAGGGGCGCCGGTTGGCCTTTGACTTCCTATAAAACAGCGAGGGAGGCGGAGCCCCCAGCCTGTCTTCATCTTCTCGCCTGTCGTCCCTTCTTCTCCTATCTCCACCGTGCCGTCACCTCGCTGAAGCGACCATGGCACCAACGAGGAGATTCTTGGCCGAATAGAAGGGCAAGGCCCCAAAGGAGGGGCCGGGCTCGCCGCCAACGAAGAGGGGACACGGCCGTCCCCGCAAATGCACGGCTGCATCAACGGCGCCATCTTGGGGGCACGCGCGGCCACCCCTGCTAGCCCGCGTCAGCTCCAGCTATCGGGGGAGAGGCCTCTTGTGCGGAGGCGGCTGCGGGGGCCCCAGCAGCCACGGCGAAGGGGGAAGGCGAGCCGTGGCCGCTCGCGTGCCCGCTCGGGCGACATGGGCCACGAGTTTGTCATACGAGTGGAGGGCCCTCCGGGCACCTGGCTTCTGCTTCCAAGCTCCTTCGCGGAGGAGCTGCCGGCAGCAGGGCCCGTTGGCGTGTGACTGCAGCCGGACGGCTGCTGCAATGGGTCGTCGTGGGTGGAGGTTGAGGTCTCCTCCATCGGGCATGTGTTCCTGACCCACGGGGAGCAGTCGTTTGCCCGCGCCCGTGGTCTGGATGGGAGACGCACCCTCCATTTTAAGTATGACGGAGCGGCAACGCTCTTTGTCAGGGTCTTTGGGGAGGATGCCAGCCGCCTGAGGTGGTGCCCGGAGGGCGACAACGATGGCAGCGACCACGCCTCTGACGAGGATGGTCAACGTGGCGGTGGCGTCCTCCATGGTGAATTTGCCGTTGGCGATGGCCACTGCTCCTCCAGCAGCGACGCTTCCTCCAAGGAAGGCTCGAGCGACGACGACTACGACGGGCCGCATCGCCGCCGTGCGTGAACCAGAGAGGATGGCATGCCACCACGCCGCCGCGTCCCCGCTCCAGAGGATGCCGAGCCACCTCGTCATCACGCCCCCATCAAGCAGGAGGAGCACTCCGACTAAGCGCGGGCGGCGGTGAAGCCGGGCCTCAGGAGCAGTGGTCCTCTGGAGGCCACCTCTTCATTTTTTCCTTCTTTTGCTTCCTGCACCACAACTTATGAAGAAGGCCCCTAGGGGCATGTAATGAAACGCGGCGCTTGCGCCTTTATGTCGGTATTTCCCGTTTGCGCTCTAATACTCGTGTTGCTATTAATTAGAAGTTCCTGCTTGGCGCGATTAGAATAACTTAGCTTGGTGCGCTAGTGACCCTTGGTGGGTCCCTTCATCATGGTGGCGCGCTCCTCCGACACTTCTCCTGGTGACGACCTAGGTTAGCCCCTCGACAAGCTCCGTAGCCTTGAATGGCATGCCCCCGCGAGGCCTGCGGGGGCAATTTGCGTAGGCCTCTGGAGCCCCTGAGCGAGGGCCGACCGTTACTAGCGCGCGGGGGTGCGATGTCCGGCAGGGCCAGGAGGCGAGCACTCCTGAGGCTGAGGGGCCAAAATCAGTGCGTGCCCGCTAGCTCGCTCGAGAGCATCGTGCGAGGATTCAGATGCCAAGGACTTGGCAAGGTGTGCGCGTGAGCAGCCTAAGCCGACTCAGGCGTACCATGCCCAGCCCCTGCTCGCGTGGCGTGATGGAGTGGCCTACGGGCAACCACTGCACCTCTCAAGAATGAAATTCAAGAGACGAAATACTGCATGGACCAATGAAAAGAAAAAGAAGAATTCCCTCCCTTTTTGAATAAAGACGCGAAAAACTCAAATTCATTCCAAGAAACAGCAAATTTGGTTACAAAGGCAAGCAAAAGAACAGCCGCGTCCGGCGCCTACACTAGTCTTCTAGACTTCCCGCCAGCACGGAGCATGGGGATTCCACAAGGCGTGGGCATAGTCGCTAAAAGACCGTGTCGTCCGCCAGCGCGGAGCATGGGGCTTCCACTAGGCGTGGGCATAGTCGCTGAAAGACCGTGTCGTCCACCAGCGTGAAGCATGGGGCTTCCACTTGGGTGTGGGTGGGAACCCCCGCGGGGTCAAGGAGCGATGCACTGGGAGACTTCGGGGCGTGTACAGCCCCACTCATTATTACGTGAGAGTGTCACGGGTAGAACTTGCGGAGGTGCTGGATGTTCCATGCATTTTGGATGGGGACCCCGTCCGGCGTCTCCAGGCCTGGAGACGCGGGCGACCCTGAACGGGCCCTCCCAGATGTGTGAGAGGTTGTTGAGCCCCTCCCTGGAGAGCACCCGCCTCAACACGAGGTCTCCCACCTCAAGGGTCCTGGAGCAGACGCTGCGACAGTGGTACCGCCGCAGCGCCTGCTGGTACGTTGCCGCACGGAGCGAGGCTTGGCGGTGGGACTCCTCCCCGAGCATGAGATCTGTCCCCCGCGAGGCATCCTGGCATGCCTCGTCAAACGCCTAGACCTGCGGGGAACGATGCTTGACCTCTTGCGGGAGGACCGCCTCCGCCCCGTAGACGAGGAAGAACGGGGTCTCGCCGGTGGGCTTAGTCGCGGTGGTGCAGATGGACCACAACACGGACTGAAGCTCACCGAGCCATGCCCTACCGCAAGCCTCAAGTTTCTTCTTGAAGCTCCTCGTCTTGAGGAACCTCAGGAACTCCACGTTAGCGCGTTCAGCCTGGCCATTGCTCCATGGGTGTGCCACGAAAGCGTAGCATATCTGCATTCCAAGGTTAGCACAATATGTCCTGAAGAGATTGCTCGTGAACTTGGAGCCATTGTCGGTAATGATACGGTTGGGGACACCGAAACAGCTCACGAGGCCCCTTGTGAACTTGACGGCCGAGCCAGCGGGGATGGTGCGCACAGGCTCCACCTCCGCCCAATTGGTGAACTTGTCGATGGCGACGTAGAGGTAGAGATATCCCCCGGCCGCCCGAGGGAACGGGCCCAGGATATCCAGCCCCCAGACCGCGAATGGCCACGAGAGTGGGATGGTCTGGAGACCTTGCGTGGGCTAGTGAATCTGCTTGGCGTGGAATAGGCAGGCATCGCAGGACCGCACCAGCTCAGTGGCGTTGTTGAGCGCCGTGGGCCAGTAGAACCCGTTGCGGAACACCTTGCCCACGAGAGTGCGTGATGAAGAATGGTGTCCGCAATCTCCGCCGTGGATGTCGGCCAACAACTCGCACCCTTGCTCCTTGGATATACATCGCAGCGAGACGTCATTGGGGCACCTTCGGTAAAGCTCGCCGTCCTGCAGGAAATAAGCGGTGGCCTGGCGAGCTACACGTTCTACATCTTCCTCCTTCTCCGGTAGAGTGCCGTGGAGTAGGTACGCCTTGAACTCCTCGGTCTAGCAACCTTCCTGAGGTTCCAACGCCAGGAGCAGGCGGGCTCCTGAGGTCGGACTGCAGGTCAGGGCGCCCGAGGAAGGGGCCAGGCGCGGCTCCTCCCGAAGCAATGCTGGGCCCGCGGCGGGGGGTGTTGCCGATGGCTTGAAGAGCCTTTCCTCGAAGATGCCAGGCTTCTGGGGCTCATGGCGGGATGCCCTCTTTGCGATGTCGTCCGCCTCCTTGTTCGTGCCGTGTGGGACGTGGTGCAATTCCAAGCCCAAGAAGCATATTTCAATTTTGCGTACCTCTTCCAAGTATGCCTCCATGTGCTCGTCTTTGGGCTTGTATTCCTTGTTGGAGAAGTTGACGAGGAGCTGAGAGTCGCCCTTGATGGTGAAGCGTTTGACCCCCAAGGCGGCCGCAGCCTTGAGGCCAGTGATCAGGCCCTCGTATTCTGCGATGTTGTTGGAGACCTTCTCGCCATGCTGGAAGCAGAGCTGCACAGCGTAGTATAGCTTGTCCTTGCTCGGCGAGACGAGTACGGCTCCAGCCCCCGTGCCCTGCCGCGCGAAAGCTCTGTCGAAGTACATGACCCAGCCATCGGGCGCCTCATCGCCGGACATGAGGGATTGGCCTTCGCCCATCCCCTGGTCGGCGGCATCCGTCCATTCCGCCATGAAGTCAGTGAGGGCCGCGCCTTTGATGACCCTGGTGGTGCTGAATTCTAGCTGGAAGGCCTGCAGCTCGATGTTCCACTCCGCAACCCTCCCCGCAGCATTAGGGCTGCGGAGCACCTTCTCTAGAGGGTATGCAGAGACGACCTTGATGGGGTGGCCTTGGAAATAGTGGCACAACTTCCTGGAGGCGACGAGGAGTGCGAGTAGGAGCTTATGTGGCTAGGGTAACGCGTGTGTGCATCGCGCAGCACCGTGCTTATGAAGTATACTGGATGCTCAACGAGGGACGAGGTGTCGACGATGTCCAGCTCTGCTTGGGACGAGGGGGCCTCGGGAGCCTCGCTGTGCGACAGAGTGGCGGAGGCCTCAGGAGTGCCATCCTGAGGTGGCGACGGCACAACCTTACGCGGGATGCCTCATCGCGCACCCGCGCCTGTGCACTCCTCCCTGACTGCCACGAGTGCTACGCTGGCCGAGTGGGGTGTGGCAGCCAAGTAGAGCACCAGAGGCTCAAGAGGATGAGGCGACACCATTAGGGGTGGGCTCGTGAGGTACCTCTTGAGGCCTTGGAAAGCCGCCTCAGCCTCCGGAGTCCACTCGAAGGGGCCTTCCTCTTCATCATCTTGAAGAATGGGAGGGAGCGCTCGCCAAGCTTGGAGATGAAGCGCCCCAAGGAGGTTACGCAGCCCGTGAGCTTCTGCATCTCCTTGAGGGTCTGCGGCGGGCTCATCCTTTCTATTGCCTTGACCTTCTTGGGGTTAGCCTCGATCCCTCTGTGTGACACCAGGAAGCCCAGCAGCTTGCCGGACGGGACACCGAACACGCATTTCTCTAGGTTGAGCCTCAGGTTCACCTTGCGTAGGTTGGCGAATGTTTCCACCAGGTCTTCGACAAGGGTCCTTGCCTCCCGTGATTTGACCACTATGTCATTGACGTACACCTCAGCATTCCTCCCGAGCTGTTGGCCTAGAGCAATGTGCATCAATTGCTGGAAAGTCACGCCAGCATTCCGCAGCCCAAAGGGCATGCAGGTGTAGCAGTACACATCGCACGGGGAGAGGAAGGCCGTCTTCTCGCCGTCTTACACCGCCATCTTGATTTGGTGGTAGCCTGAGAAGGCATCCAAAAAGCACAGCAGATTGCACTCGGTGGTGGAGTCCATGATCTGATCGATGCGTGGAAGAGGGAACGGGTCCTGAGGGCAAGCCCTGTTGAGGCTCATGAAGTGGACACACATCCGCTCTTTTCCGCCCTTCTTGGGGATGATGATTGGGTTAGCCAGCCAATCTGGGTGTCGCACTTCCTGAATGATGCCTGTCGGCGTTATGGGAACCAGGGTACCCAGACTTGCCTGCATGCGGCCCATGGCGTGGCTCCGTTGACGGCCTGGTACGGCCCATCTACGAAGACTACCAAGACAAGACCGTCACGAGGGGCCAAGCCTCGCGAGGCAGACGACGCCAAGACCTCCCGAGGGAGCGGCCTCCTCAGGCTGCCACCTAAGGAGCGGAGTTTCCTATGTAGGTGCCCAACGTCATGAGGTTACAGTGACGCAAGTCGTGACGACCAAGGCCAGGCGGGCGCCAGCGGGTGCAGGGAAGACAGTTTCCTCTTTGGTGCTAAGGAAGCAAGCGCAGGCGTGGAATCCCGAGGAATCAGGCAAAGGTTTCCATTCGAGTGCAACAAGACCAAGACCGCCAGGATGGCAGGAAGGATGTCATCGCCGAGCCCACCGCAACATCATGACCAGAAGCTTTGCAGGCGAAGACCACCTTTCGTCAGGATAAGATGCACTACTTGTCCCCTTTCAAATTGGCCACTGTGGAATCCCTTCCCAACTACGCTTTGGGGGAAGATGACCGAGGTCACTATAAACATAGGATAGCCACCACCATAGGGGGGGATGGGATCCTTTCCAACCTTACCAGAGCAGACCTCGTGAGGTTGTTCATCCCTTGTACTTGTTCATCCTCAGCCCCTCGTGAGGCAAATCCACCACAAAGTAGGAGTAGGGTCTTACACCGCTAGGTGGCCCGAACCTGGGTAAACTGCCGTGTTCATCTTCTTCCTTCTTCCTTGAGCTAGGCCATAGGGCGACGAGCTGGTTGGCTAGAAAGGTTGAGTTCTTCGCACATGCCTGAGAGTTCGAACCTTTCTTGGGTCTGCAGAGCCCTCAATCTGACATTTGGCGCCAGGTAGGGGCGTGTCGAAGCCTCTCTTCCACCGTTCGCTCTGCCGATGTTCCGCCGTTCCTATGGCCGACGCTCGCCGTGTCCGTGCCGAGCGCCGGGCCGCTCGTGTCGCCTAGACGGTAACCATGGGCAATGGCGCTCCTCGCCATTCTGCCTCCCCGTTGGCTAACGCTGCTACCAACCCTGCTGCTCGTGAACAGCAGGACTCGTCGTTGCCACCGTCCGTGCGTCGCGACGGCTGCACCGCGACTCCATCACTCACTCCGGCCACGGCATCGTCTTCTCATGTTCGTCATGGGCCAGCGAGCGCGCAGGCTGCATTGCTCATGGCGCGCGAGCTTCTGCGCTATCGTCCGGCCAACGACCTCTCCGATGACTGGCTTGGCCACATTGCCGAGCTCGTCAACGCCGCCGGTGAGGCTCCTGCACTGTCCCGTTCGCCTCGTCCTCCGCCGTCCCTGGCGGGTGATGTGGCTCACGGTGCGCCTCCTCCTCCTCCTCTGTACGGCGTGGATCCCGAGCCCAGGCATGAGGCACCCCAGCACGACCCGCTGCGCAGGGCTCCGGCGCGCGATGAAGAAAGCTGCCAGGTGGTGCAGCGGCCCCAAGGAGAGGCGCGCGCGCTTCCAGCGCAGCCGCGTCAAGACTGCGCGCCGCCAGAGGTGGTGGCGCGTGGGCGCCAAGACCAAGCTCCTCCCATGCGACCGGCCCCTGAGAGTGCGGCAGGCTGCCGTGCTTTCACCTCGGAGGTGCGCCTTGTCATCTGGCCCGGCAAGTTCAAGATGGATCTGCCTCCGCACTACAACGGCACTCCTGATCCCGCTGAGTTCCTCCAGCTCTACGAGCTAAGCATCGAGGCAGCATACGGCGACAAGAAGTTCATGGCGAACTGGTTCCCCATGGCCCTCAGGGATGGCTCACGTTCTTGGCTCCTGAACCTCCCGGTGGGGTCGATCTCCTGGGACGAGCTGCGTGAGCGCTTCATTTCCAACTTCCAGGACACTCGCGACCTCGCTCCTGCAGCAGGCGACCTACGACGCAAAAAGCAGTAGCCATGCAAGACCCTACACAAGTACATACAGCGCTTCATGAACGTTCGCCTCAAGATCCTGAAGGTGTTGGACAAGGACATCATTTCGGAGTTCTCTGAAGGCGTCCGGGATGTCAAGATGAAGGAGGAGCTCTCCATGCAAGAGGATTGTGCTCGGCCCTGGAGATGTTCAACATGGCAACCAGGTGCGCGAGGGCAGAGGAAGGTCGCCACTTCCTCCTGGAGCTCCCGGGGGTCGATCCTGAAGACAAGAAGGCCAAGGCTGAGGAGGTAAAACGCAAGGGCCCCGCTGTGCTCACGGCTGAGCCTGAGATGAAGCACGGCTGCAACCACGGCGAACCCTCCAGGGGCAGCCGCCCGTTCTGTGTCTTCCACAACGTCCACAGTCACAACACCAATGACTGCCAGGAGCTCAGGGCAATCCACGATGAGCGCCTTGTCCGCCATCCCAAGCGCAGCAATCGTGGCTATGGCCGCGGAGGAGGCCGTGGTGGTGGCCGCTGGGACAACCGCGACCCCCGCCAAGACTGGCCCGATCAGCCTCTTGAGGACCGCTAGCAGGGCCAGCCTCGCGACGGCCCCTGGCATGACCAACCTCGCAAGGACCGTCCTCAGGGCAATGCTGACCTTCCTCCGCTGCCGCCGCCTCCAAGGAGAAACGACGATAACCGCCAAGATGATGGGGCTGGGGGCTTCCAGGAGCCACGCGCGATCGGCAGCATCCTAGGCAATGCTCAGGCCCCCGCCTCTCATCGCATCTTCAAGCAGTTCGCTCGTGAGGTGAACGTGGCCCTTCCCAAGCTTGAGGCGTTGCGTCCCCTCAGATGGTCCAAGCACGCCATCACCTTCGACTCCATGGACCATCTCAAGTGCTCGGCCGCCGCCAGAGCGCTCCCCATGCTCTGCACGCCGTCCATCATCGATGGTGGTGCGGGGCTCAATGTTCTCTCTGTTGAGACATTCGAGATGCTCTAGGTGCCATACGACCAGGTCCTCCCCACCAAGCCCTTCTTAGGAGTGACCGATGGCTCCATCGTCCCCATAAGGCAGATTCGCCTCCCTGTCACCTTCGGCAAGTGTGACAACTACCACACCGAGCTCATCGACTTGGACGTCGCCCACATTAGCCTCCCGTACAATGCCATCCTCGGGTATCCGACCCTCGCCAAGTTCATGGCGGCGATGCACCACGGCTACAATATCTTCAAGATGCCAGGGAGTGGCGGCATCATCACGGTCGCCTGCGATGAAAAGGCTGCGGGGTGCTCCCTTGAGCGCGCCTACTAGGCTTCGGCAGTCGAGAACTCTAACGATGAGGGTGCCATCCGGCCTCCTAAGGCCATCCCCCAGAAGAAGAAGCAGCTCCCCTCCAATGGTTGTCAGGGGGCTGGGGTGCCCGACGATCGTGCCTTAGACCCCGCGCCCACTGCTGGGGCGCCCTTCCCTCTCGCATAGGAAGGTGCGCCCGACGCCCCTCTCAGGACGGGCTCGGGGGCTCTCGTCTGGAGGGCCTTTGACCTGACCAACATCACGAGGGAGGCGTTCGGGCACCATGTGGGGGCGTGCTTTGACGCACGCCTTCGTGAGCAGGGCGTGAGGTGCCAGGTGCTCAGGAGTTCATCACCAAGGCGATCGAGGAGCTTCAGGAGGCGCGAGCCATGCATTGCGAGCGTCGTCCCGCATCATCTAGTGCAGCTGCCGCCCCTGACATGGGTGGAGAGCTGCATGTCTGCGTCAACATCCCAGGCCTCAATAGGGCTGCTTCTCAGGAGCTCTTCTGGCTGTCCCGCGTTGGACAGAGTGGGGGCTGCCCCCGCAACTGCGTCCCCATGCCGTTCGGCCTGCTGAATGCGGCTGCCTCGCACCAGCATTACATGCAGGGCGTGCTAGCGGCTCACGAGGTCAGGCGCCAGGCGGTCCTAACGGAGTAGGTGCCGGAACCTCGCGAGCTCCTCGGACCTCCAGAGCCTTCCGGGCCTCAGGAGCCAGCCAGCTTGTGAGGGGCGATCTCTACAGCACGCGTCTTTAGCTGCTCCAACACTTCTACAACGATGGTGCCAGGTGATTTTTTTGGTTGGTTCTGTTGAGGGCGCCCCTCGGGCTGCATTATCCTCAAGTTGCCAGGGCCCGCCCCTACAGCTGCGTCATTTTGAATCATGTACCCCGGATCAGTTATGCATGCTCAAGTTATTATGGTGGTCAACGTTATGCCTATTGACTCGTTATCTGTGGGGTTGCCCTTCGTGGCCCCCGCACGCTGCTAACCTACCTCTCGCTCATCCCGCAACGGGGGCTACTGGCATAGCACCTGTGCTCGTGTCCATCTCTACAGTGTCGACAAACCTAAGAGACCGAGCTCTGGCTCGCGGCCGGCCCCGCGCACGTCACCTCACCGGGTCCTTAGTGCCTACGTCTTCTCGCGGAAAGATCATCAGCAAGATAGCAAGCGCGGCTCCATGTTAGGTTTCTCAACTAACTCGCAGGAGCCTCCGGACGCGAGACCACGAGCGGCCTCGCCAACTCCTCGAGACCATGGAAGGACGCCACGCTATGTGCCAAGGGGCGCAACCCCTCCTAGGCAGCCCCTCGGGCGCGGCCACTCTTTTCTTGCGCAAGTCGCTTGCAAGTTAAAGGGAAGGCTCTTGAGCACCGCGCCTCAGGGGCCCCTACCAGCTCTCGTGCCCTCGCCCCCTGGCCTTGACCACGGCATCACGACCTGGCATACCAGCGGCGGTCGAGCTTCGCTTGAAAGCCAGGTCCCGAGGATGTAGAGCACCCAGACGAGCGGGGGAGATGGAGTCGGTAGGAGCCTTGCGAGGGGGGCTATCGGGAAAAGGGCACGGCCTAACGACGCACAAGAAGCTCACCCTCGCAGCAAAGGAACCACCACAGGCTCGCCAAGATAAGTCACCTCACACGCGCAGGCGTGAACCTCATAATCAGCATTCTATCTCTCGCGATTTCGCTTGGGCAAGGAAACTTCCCTTTCAGTCCTTCGGGAGCCGCTTGCGCGCCAAAGGGGACCTCCTGAGCATCGCACCTCAGGGGTTCTTTTTGGACCTCGGGACGGTCATGTCATGGCCTTGACCACGGCATCGCGACCTGGCATACCAGCGACGAGCGAAGCTTCCCGGGGACTGGGTCCTGTCGGCGCAGAGTACTAAGCTACCTCGAGAATGAAAGGGGGGAACCATGCTAGAGTGAGAGACGCAAACACAATATTGATTGGAAATGATAAAATTAAAGTGCGAGCGTCATGGTTTTTATACACCCCGCGGGGCCCATCGTGATTCCCGCGCAGGAACGGAACAAAAGGAAAAACCTCCGGAGAGCCACGTGCGCGGAAGCCGAATCCACGTGCGCGGTGGCATTGCCGCCCACAACACGAACTCGTGAGCCGTGCTACACGCATGGGCTTGCTGGCAAGGTGGTCGTGCGGCCACCGCTTGTTCTCCTCCACGACTCCGTCCCACGCGACTCCCACAGCCACCCTCCTGGGCGGGGCTATGCGTGTGAACACTCACGCCGATCGGGAAGCCCGGTGGAGCTCGTTCATGCCAGGGTCGCATTGCCGTGGGCGCCGCAGCGGCATCGCGAGGGCAACCGTGCCTTTTCTTCAATGGGAGCAACTCCGGTCCTCTAAGAGGGGGTTTTCCCTACTCGGCAGCCGAGAACCTACTCACTGGCACCACGGATGCTCTGGCCAGATGCTAGCGCGGCGAAGGAGAAAAAGGGCGGGCGGCGAGAAGATGAAGATGAGCTGGGGCTCTGCCCCCTCTCCAATTTATAGGCAAAGGGAGGCTAACCGGTGGGCTCCCACGCTCCAAGCAATGATGGCCTATCTGCATGCATCAGGCAGTTGTCAAGTCGCGCGGTTGCTGAGGCACGTGGGGAAGTGGAGACGCCCACGTCCCATCAAGTTCCACGCGTCAGCCTAGCACGCAGGTGATTGGGGCCCGCGGCGCTTCACCCCTGCCCTTTGAATTCGCCTCGAAGCCAAGTCCGAGCGCGCCTTGGGCCCAGGGGCTACTATCAGCGTTCTGGGAACCAGGGTACCCAGACTTGCTTGCCTGCGGCCCATGGCGTGGCTCCGTCGATGGCCTGGTACAGCCTATATACGAAGACTACCAAGACAAGACCCTCGCGAGGGGCCAAGCTTCGCGAGGCCCACGACCCAAATACCTCTCGAGGGAGCAGCCTCCTTAGGCTGCCTCCTGAGGAGTGGAGTTTCCTATGCAGGTGCCCAACCTCATGAGGTTGCAGTGACGCAAGCCGTGATGACCAAGGCCAGGCGAGCGCCAGCGGGCGCATGGAAGACAGTTTCCTCTTTGGTGCTAAGGAAGCAAGCGCAGGCGTGGATTCCCGAGGAATCAGGTAAAGGTTTCCATTCCAGTGCAACAAGACCAAGACTGCCAGGACGGCAGGAAGGATGTCATCGCCGAGCCCACCGCAGCGTCACGACCAGAAGCTTTGCAGGTGAAGACCACCTTTCGTCAAGATAAGATGTACTACTTGTCCCCTTTCAAATTGGCCACTTTGGAATCCCTTCCCGCCTATGTTTTGGGGGAAGAGGACTAAGGTCACTATAAACATAGGTTAGCCACCACTATGGGGGGGGGGGGGATGGGATCCTTTCCACCCTCACCAGAGCAGACCTCACGAGGTTGTTCATCCCTTGTACTTGTTCATCCACAGCCCCTCGTGAGGCAAATCCACCACAAAGCAGGAGTAGGGTCTTACACCGCAAGGTGGCCCGAACCTGGGTAAACTGCCATGTTCATCTTCTTCCTTGTTCCTCAAGCTAGGCCGTAGGGCAACGAGCTCGGTGGCTAGAAAGGTTGAGTTCTTCGCACAAGCCCCAGAGTTTGAACCTTTCTTGGGTCTGCGGAGCCTGAATCCGACAATGCCATCTTCTTGCAGCTTGCGGACCTCCTGATCGATGAATGATTGCTTTTCTTGGGCCTGCCGTCGTGCCTTCTGCTTCATCGGGCGTGCACTGGGGCACACCATTAAGTGGTGTTCGATCACATCCCACGGGACACCGACCAAGTCTGTTGCCTCCCATGCAAACACATCCTTGTTTGCGCGGAGGAAGCTGACTAACGCATCCTCCTTATCCGGGGGGAGGCCAGCGCCTATGGTGAAGGTAGGGCTTGAACCTCCATCGTCAACGGGCACCTGCTTCATCTCGGCTTGGTCTTGAGAGAACAATTGTTTCTTCTTTACTGGCGCGGCCTTCGTGGTTTCCGGAGCATCCCCAGTGCCTGGCCGCGAGGCCGGCGCGGCCTTGAAGGCGAGCTTGAGGGCTAGGAGCACATCCTTGGTGTCTCCCGCCACGGTGATGATGCTGCTACTCCCAGGCATCTTGACGATGTTGTCGCCTGGGTGCGTTGCCGCCATGAACTTGGTGAGGGTCAGATACCCCAGGATGGCGTTGTACAGGAGGCCAATGTGGGCGACGTCGAAGTCGACGAGCTCAGTGCGGTTGTTGTCGTGCATGCCGAAGGTGATGGGGAGGTGTATCTATCCCAAGGAGGTGGCCGAGCGCTTGACCACCCCCGAGAAAGGCTTGGAGGGGGTGAGCTGGTCGTACGGCACCTGGAGCAAGTCGAAGGTTTCCACGGAGAGGATGTTCAAGCCGGCACCACCGTCGATTAGGGTCTTGGTTACCGTGACATTGCTGATGGTAGGCGTGCATAACATGGAGGGGGCCCCCATAGCCACCATGGTCTTGGGGTGATCCCTGGGATCGATAGTGATGTCGGTCTTAGGCCCAGTGTGGCCCCGCTCGGCCTCGTGCCGGGGCCAAGCGACGCTTCCTGACGAAGAAACTGCTTAATGTGGCGGCTAGAAGTGGGTGCCTGTGACCTGCCGATGATGCATGCGACCGCGTGGGGTGCCGGAGCCATGAAGCGTGTGATGAATTGGTTGTAGAGCTCCTCCCATGAGGAGATAGAAGCATGCGGGAGGCTGCGGAGCCAGGACCGAGGGGCCTCCGTTAGGGCCAGGGGGAGCCAGTTTTCCATGGCCTTGTCATTACCGCCCGCCATCTCGATGGCCTGTGCGTATGACTGGAGGAACTCTTGGCGGTCAGCCACGCCGTCGTACCGTGGGGGAAGCGCCGGTCGAAACTTCGCCGGCCACAACACCCGTCACAGGCTAGAGGTGACGGCCGGACAGCCCGCGTCGTCTCCACGGGCCACGAGCGGACAGACTGGCGACGCGGCGCCCGCCCTGGAAACCACGAGGCGAGGGCAAAGCACGATCGGGGAGGAAGCGAATCTCCGACACGCTACCTGGCGCGCCAAATGTCAGCTTCAGGGCTCCGCAGACCCAAGAAGGTTCGAACTCTGGGGCGTGTGCGAAGATCTCAACCTCTCAAGCCTTGAGCTCATCGCCCTATAGCCTAGCCTTGCCGGATTCGCGTGAGCGGGGAACAAGATGGACACGGCAGTTTACGCAGGTTCGGGCCACCTTGCGGTGTAAAACCCAACTCCTGCTTTGTGGTGGATTAGCCTCACGAGGAGGTTTGAGAATGAACTAGTACAGTGGGTGAGCTGCCTCGTGAGGGCTCGGGGGGTGAGAATGAGTCCACCTCTTCTACGATGGTGGCTAACCTATATTTATAGTGGCCTCGGTCCTCTTTGAGGGAGTCCTGGATTAAGGGGTCCTCGGGCATCCGGGCTATGTGACATGGGCCGTACTGATGGGCCGTGAAGATATAAAGTAGAAGGCCTTTCCCCGTGTCTGGATGGGGCTCTCCCTCACGTGGACAGCAAGATTGGCGTCGGGATGTGTAATTTCCATCCTGTAAACCGACTCTGTACAAACCCTAGCCCCCTCCGGTGTCTATATAAACCAGAGGAGTTAGTCCGTAGAGGCTATCACAATATCCATAGGCTAGACATCTAGGGTTTAGCTATTACGATCTCGAGGTAGATCAACTCTTGTAACCCCCATACTCATCAACTACAATCAAGCGGGACGTAGGGTTTTACCTCCATTAAGAGGGCCCGAACCTGGGTAAACATGATGTTCGCTTTGTCCCTTGTTACCTTCGATCCTCAGACGCACAGTTCGGGACCCCCTATACGCCATACTTCGGCACCGCCCACTTCAAAAATATAGCCTCCCCGATGGCGGGGAACAAGGCAACGTAACTTCCTCCATAGTTCAAAATAGGCCTCGATGCCTAAGAGCAGTTCGCAGAGGGCAACAAAACTTGAGGTGTGCAGAATCGAACCTGGGGTAAGGTTGTGCAATTGGATGCCGTAAAATTCCAATAGGCCCCTGAGAAAGGGATGGATTGGAAATCCTAGGCCCCGCAGCAGAAAGGGGACGAAGCCCACCCTCTCCTCCTTGTTGGAGTTGGGGAAATTCTCAGCCATCACATCATTGCCAATTGAGGCTAATCCCACTCGAACAGGGACTAGATCAGTGAGGGGAAGGTAGCCCTGCGTTTGGAGTCGACTCAGGTGAAGATGAGGCACGGAACAACTCTGCCAATCACCCTCTTGAGGGCCATGAGGACGCGAGGATGAGCCTGGAGCACTGGCCATGTTGGAAAGCTTTGTTCGCAGCTAATCTCGACGGTCTTTCTTTTGCGTGATATGAGATGGTATTTGGGGATCTAGCTCTCCTTATATAGATGCCGTCCAAGCGTGGTGAGGGGCTTATTTGCAAAAAATCACAGGCTGTTCGTATTCACCCGGCGCGCGGAAATCGAAGCGACTACAGAAAAGAATCATAAAAGTAGCACATTTAGGTCAGAGCCGGACAGTCTTCAATCCAAAGTACAAATGAAGAACCCGCCTTACAAAGCCGAAGACATAAGCCGGATACTACATCGTCATTGAAGGCAAGTTCAGGGGCTACTGAGGGAGTCCTGGATTAAGGGGTCCTCGGGCGTCCGGGCTATATGACATGGGCCGGACTGATGGGCCGTGAAGATATAAAGTAGAAGGCCTTTCCCCGTGTCTGGATGAGACTCTCCCTTACGAGGACGGCAAGATTGGCGTCCGGATGTGTAATTTCCTTCCTGTAAACCAACTCTGTACAAACCCTAGCCCCTCCGGTGTCTATATAAACCAGAGGGGTTAGTCCGTAGAGGCTATCACAATATCCATAGGCTAGACATCTAGGGTTTAGCTATTACGATCTCGAGGTAGATCAACTCTTGTAACCCCCATACTCATCGGTTGTGATAGTCACATTATCATACACGCTTTACAATCATGAACTGTTGAGCCATCGATCCTTCAACTCGGCGGTTTTACCATGGGCACCCGCTTGGCTGTTGAGCCAAAGACGGCCCCCCCAGATCGCCAAACACCATCTCCGCATCGGCCTCGAACACTCCGAAAAGATAGATCCGGCAGATGTCTCGTCCTTGAATGAACTGCTAGATCGTATCGCTGCCTTGGGGGCCACAACAGACTCTGATTGGATTGGGCTTAAACCCGATCAGAGGGAAATTAAGTCCCCGATGATCACCCATCTGGTAGCGGTCGTGGAGGAACAAGCCAAGAATACTTCCCCTCCTAAGTTGGTAACAAACTATGTTCGGATTTCCGAGCCCTGCGAGCCGGATACCCATCATCGGGAAGAGACCACAGGTCCTTCGAACATAGAATCTGGCGTTAAGCCCGAAAGTCACTAGGGCCCTCCTGATCCTAGACCAGTGACCTCGGAGATTCTTCAAACTCCGGAACCTACAGCGGGTTGGGATTCGGATTTTAGCCCACCCACCCACCACAAGCAATATTCCCCAAGCAATTCAGGTCCTCCAGACGTATGTGACCTAATGTATGTACGACAGCAACCTCAGGAAACGGTCCATCACTTCTGGGCCAGATTCCTCCTTGTTAAAAACAAGATTAAAGATTGCTGCGATGAGGACGCGGTTTCAGTTTTCTGCCGCAACTGTACGGACGAGGGAATCCTCAATGCCCTCAACCGCCGCCGCATACTACACTTTGCAGATTTGGCACATATAGTATAGAATTACTGCGCAATGGAAAGCGCCTGGAAAGCCCAGACAGCCCAGTGGGAAACTCCCGCCTTTAAGCAGCCCACTAGACGGGCAAAAAGGATGCACCCTCATGGGGCACCCGATCATCATCTCATTGACAAGAAAATAAAACCCTTCACGGGGCATAGAACTGTCCTTGATGAACTGCTCGGCAAACTGTATCAGATACACATGACACCGAATACCGAACCAACACATAGCCTTCGGGCATGTTGGGTACTCCGGCAGGTGGCTAAAAGTGGCGAGGCCATCCGCACCAACACCACCCCGGAGAAGCACTCTTCGGAGGATGATGACCTTAATGTCTTTACGGTCTTTGAGACCTTTCCTTCAAATAATCGGCGCAAAAGGGCGCTCCGCGACCTCGCCCAAGTTAACCAGGTAGCCGCAATAAATCCTTGGAACGATATGGCAATAACTTTTACTGCCGACGACGAACCAAGGGCCAGATTAGTCCGAGCACCTGCCGCCTTGGTCTTAAACCCAATTGTAGATGGCTTTCGACTCACCAAGGTGCTCATGGACGGCGGCAGTGGATTAAACCTCATCTACGAAGACACGCTCGATAAAATGCAAATGGACAAGAGTCGCATCGAGCAAAGCATCAACACCTTTCGAGGGATTATCCCCAGTCGTGAAGCACGATGTTCGGGGAAAATTAAACTTGATGTAGTATTCGGCACGCCGGAGAACTACAGGTCCGAAGAGTTGCTCTTCCACGTGGTACCTTTCAATAGCGGATATCACGCCCTGTTGGGGTGAGACGCCTTCACACGCTTCCAAGCCATACCCCATTACGGGTATATGAAGCTCAAAATGCCAGGGCCTAACGGAGTTATCACCATCACCAGTGATCCGGATATAGCGCTCCGCGCCGAAAACAAAACGGCATCCTTGGCCCTCGAGGCACTATCCGAAGCCCTAGCAGCCGAGGAGCTAACCACTCTGCGCTCCACAGTGGACAAAGATGATGTAATCCTCGATAAGAGGCCGAAGTCCACTTCTTTCAAACCAGCAGACGAAATAGTAAAATTTCAAGTACACCCGACGGATCCCAACAAGACAGCCTCCATTGGAGCACAGCTAGATCCAATGATCGACGCCGCACTAAGAGCATTCCTGCGCGAAAATTGGGATATATTCGCCTGGCACCCTTCGGACATGCCCGGGATCCCACGCAGACGGGCCGAACATAGCCTCAATATTATAAAGGGGATCAAACCAGTCAAGCAAACGCTGCGGCGATTTTCCGAACCCAAACGACAGGCTATGGGGGAGGAGCTAGCTAAGCTTCTCAAAGCAGGGTTCATCAGGGAGATCAAACATCCGGACTGGATAGCAAACCTGGTCATGGTACCGAAGTCCTGGCGCCTTTGTGTCGATTTCAAAGACCTTAATAAGGCCTGCCCTAAGGACCCCTTCCCGCTGCCCCGTATTGACCAAATCATTGATGTGACTACAGGACACGATTCACTGTGTTTCCTCGATGCATACTCCGGATACCATCAAATTAAGATGAAGGAGTCCGACCAGCCCGCAACGGCATTAATTACCCCATACGGGCCTTTCTGCTTCAACACCATGCCGTTCGGACTCAAAAACGCTCGCGCCACTTACCAACACATGATTCAAACATGTCTGGAGAAACAGATTGGAAAGACAGTGGAGGCATACGTAGATGATGTAGTCATCAAGACTAAACATGTCGAGTCATTGGTGGACGACCTACGCCTGACATTCGATAACCTTCGAACATATGACATATGGCTCAATCCGGAAAAATGTGTCTTCGGCGTTCCAGCCGGTAAACTACTCGGGTTCATTGTTTCCAACAGAGGAATCGAAGCAAACCCAGCAAAAATCCAAGCCCTGTCACAATTGGCAACCCCAACAGACCTAAAGCAGGTCCAAAAATTAGCTGGGTGCGTGGCAGTATTGAGCCGCTTTATCTCCAGTTTGGGAGAAAAGGCACTGCCACTTTATCGCCTACTCCGACGAACCGACCACTTCGAGTGGACAGATGCGGCAATAGCCGGATTGGAAGAAATAAAAGCTTTGTTAGCGATCAACCCAATCCTCGCTGCACCAAGCGTCGGCGAACCTATGTTGCTCTACATATCTGCAACCTACCAGGTGGTGAGCGCCGTGCTCGTCGTCGAACGAGAGGAAGAGGGACATAAATTCCCACTCCAAAAACCAGTATACTATGTATCGGCGGTCCTTACACCGTGCAAATCTCGATACCCACACTACCAAAAGATAGCGTATGCGGTCTTTATGGCATCCCTGAAGCTGCGGCACTACTTTCAAGATTGTTCGATCACGGTGGCATCCGAAGTACCACTCAATGATATCATAAATAATCGGGACGCCACCGGCCGCATAGCCAAATGGCCCATCAAGCTCTTACCGTTTGAAATAACATAAAAGCCATGCCGAGCTATTAAATCTCATGTGTTGGCCGACTTCGTCGCCGAATGGACGGAAGCCGAACTCCCTAAAGAATACAGCACATACTCCAACTGGGTAATGTACTTCGACGGCTCTAAAATGTTAGCCGGGCTGGGAGCCGGTGTCATCTTAACTTCCCCTACTGGGGACATAGTCCGCTATGTATTGCAAATAATGTACACGGACTCCAACAATGCAGCCGAATACGAGCCACTACTGCACGGTCTCTGGATAGCCGTCTCCATGGGCATTCAACGCCTAGAGGTGCGTGGGGATTCGAATGTCGCAATATCCCAAATAAATGGAGATTTTGATGCAAAAGATCCAAAGATGACGGCATACCGCGACGCCGTACTCAAAATATCAGCTCGGTTTGAGGGGCTCGAGTTTCATCACGTCGCTCGAGAAAGTAATCAGGCAGCGGACATCCTTGCCCGAATGGGCGCTAAACGCGACCCCGTCCCACCTAACACCTTTGTGGAAAGGCTCTTCAAGCCATCCGTGGTATGGCAGGACGAGAGCGGCAATACTAGTCCAGAGCCGATCATACCCTCAGATGCCCAACACAATTCTGATATCATCGGGGGCTCGGGCACCGAAATGACACCTTCCGCCCATGTAATCATGGCTGTCATTGCTCCATGGATCGAGCCCTTCCTGGCCTACCTTAATAGGCGGGAGCTCCCTGAGGACTAGAATGAGGCCCGCTGCATAGTTCGACGCTCGAAAGCCTACAAGGTTCATGAAGGAGAACTCTACAAGAAAAGTACTACCGGAGTTATTCAAAGATGTATCTCCGAAGAGGAGGGACGGCAGCTCTTGGCCGAAATACATGCCGGTCTCGGTGGCCACCACGCTGCCGCTCGGGCCCTCGTAAGTAAGGCCTTCCATACTGGTTTCTTTTGGCCTACAGCCCGAGTAGATGCACAGGCTCTTGTACAGCGCTGCGTCGGATGCCAGCTTTTCGCCAATCAAAGTCACATGCCGCCCACC
Source organism: Thinopyrum elongatum (assembly GCA_011799875.1). Lineage (NCBI taxonomy): Eukaryota > Viridiplantae > Streptophyta > Magnoliopsida > Poales > Poaceae > Thinopyrum > Thinopyrum elongatum. Next base: position 233,984,261 of record CM022299.1, read on the forward strand.
GCCTTAAAAACAATCCCCATTACCTGGCCTTTTGTGATCTGGGGGCTGGATATGGTCATACCCCTTAAAGGGGGAAGCCATAAGAAGAAATATTTGCTGGTTATGGTGGATAAATTCACTAAATGGATAGAGGCCAAACCAGTAAAAACGGCTGAAGCTGGACCGGTGATCGACTTTATATCCGGCGTTGTACACCGTTATGGTTTCCCTCATAGCATCATTACCGACAATGGCTCTAACTTCACAGCCGATGAGGTGAAAACTTGGTGTGCTACCTTAGGCATCAAGCTCGACTACGCCTCTGTATATCACCCTCAAACAAACGGTATGGTCGAACGGGCTAATGGCCTGATAATGAGCGGCATCAAACCCAGACTCGTGCGATCCTTACAGGAGTCAGATAAGCACTGGGTCGAGGAACTCGATTCCATACTATGAGGGCTGCGGACCACGCCCAATCGCACGACCAGATACACCCCCTTTTTTATGGTATATGGCGCAAAAGCTGTTTTGCCCTGTGACATTATTCATGACTCACCTAGAGTGCGCATGTATGAAGAGAGAGAAGCCGAGCTCGATCGGCAGGACGACCTAGACGGCTTGGAAGAGGAGCGCGATGTTGCAAAAGCCCGTTCCGCATTCTATCAGCAGCAGGCTCGGAGGTATCAAAGCAGAGAAGTGCGGGCCAAGACTTATAATGTCGGCGAACTGGTTCTACGCCTCCCAGAGAAGAAGAAGGACAAGCTCAAACAAAAATGGGAGGGTCCCTTCATTATAGATGAAGTTCTCACTGGAGGAGCCTATCGCTTTCGTAATGCATCGGATAACCGCCTAGAGCCGAATCCATCGAACGCTGCTCGGCTCCGAAGATTCTACGCATAAGTTTGGTCATACTTTTTTTCCTTTTTTTCTCCTCTTCATTTTATTTTTGTTTTCTCGTTTCTGTACGATTCCCAGGATGTGTTCGGATTAGCCGAACACGTGGAGGGTAAAACATCCTAAAATGTATACATCCCACCATGACTGGGGGGCTTCTTTAACCGAAGCTTATTATTATTTCGAGCCTGGAGCTCAAAATTTAAATGTCATTTGCTCATATACATCCTTTTTGCCATATATGCACCTCTATGACTTAAGTTTTTGCCAAGATGGGTTGCCTTGCTCCTGTGTTTATGCCCTACGTTTCCGATTGTTCAGCTAGGGCGTAAAGGGAGCACCTCTGCGATTGTTACAACCGGGTCACCGGACATGTACCTCAGACGGGTGAAGCCGAAAGCTAGCGTTCTTAAGAGAATAAGTGGTCGGCAATCAAACGACAGATTGTTACATTCTTGTGACCACTCCAAATACTGTGGGATAGTTTTTTCGTATATCGGACCAAAACCCCAGCATGCATAATTACTGCATGCCAACCCAAGGAAAGGAACCCTTAACGAAACTATTTTCCTTGGAAGATGTTTCTTACATATGTAATATAACATACATCCTGAACTACAAATTTTTGTCTGTTCGAGCATAATGACTGGGTTGCCTCATTTCTGGACATAGTGAATGTTTCTTTTCGTTCCTAATAGTATCCGGAAACACTCCACCATTTTGGGTCCGGAGGATAAAGCCGAAAGCCTGTGATGACATTTTTTTTCATATGTTCGGATAAAGGCATAGGTTGATCATAACGTACTCTAATACATTGCATCAAATACCTATTCCTTATCTATTCCATCTATAAGGCTGTCTAACCTACAGTCTTCCTGCGAATACTTTGCAGCTATCATTACTTGGTCATACACCAAGCTCACTTGAATCTCTTTCCCGTCTGGTCCCTGTGGTCCCACTCGGGCCATATGATTTGGATCTAGCTTGGTGAAGCGTGTTTTCACCATGGCACAGGCTTCTCGTGCGCCTTCACGGCAGGCGGATGTCTTCCATAGCTCAAACTGGTGTCGGGCACCTTTGAACAGGTTTGCCAAGCCCTCCATACTTTCTGGAGGGGTATCGGATGGCCATAATGCCTTCACCATACTCTTCATGGCTTTTCGGGCCCGAGCATGTACCGCAGATAGCTCCTTTAGCACGTCGCCTTGAAATCCGGATACTTCTTCTTCTGGCCTACCAGTTAACAAACCTGCGGCAAACAGGGTCATGATATTCCGAATTATGGATTCAACATGAGCACCTAGGGAGATTCTAAATAACAGAGGAAGACATACCGAATATGCCGCCCTTTAGTTTTTCATTTTCTCTCTGAGCGGCCGATAACTGAGCCTTCGGGCTCTCTATCTCTTCGGATTGTTTGTCCTTTTCCTCCTCGAGATTTTCCTCCCTGGATGCACCTGTTGCGCTCTTTTTTATCTCCGCCAGTTCGGCGACAATAGTGTTCAGCCGCATTTGGTTTGTTTTCAGCTCCTGGGCTAGCGCCGTGTTCTCTTCTTTAAGGACCTGCAGGGTATATCGATCCTTAAATCGGTTTGCCTCACCGCTTCAAGTCTCGGGGGCTACTGGCATATGACTATCCAAAATTGCATAAGCACTTACCTGTATGTCCTTTGAGAACAGCTGAGTGACTCCGGCAAGTCCGTCTCGAGCGGCTCGGATATATGCATCCACTGTGCTGAGTGCGGTAAATTCTTGCTCGGAAAAAGCCGGGGCACGCATGGCTTCCTTTAATCGACGGTGATTCATCACACTCTCCACTTTGGAATTTGTGATAGATATGTCGTCTGAATCCTCTTGAGGATTCGGATCTGGCATTGCCTCGGTTCTCGTCCTAGTTGGCGAGTCCGGCACTGGATTGGCGGACATTCGGCTAGCAGGGCGTTTTCCCACTGTCTGCCGCGTGTTTCTCATGACATCAAAGATAAGAAGGAGACTTTAAACAATCCGGACTCATGCCTAGGCATGTATTAAGCGAACATACCTCTTGGAAGACTGTGGGGTTTCTGTAGCACCCCCGGTCCCCTTTTGTTTTGAACGGCTACCCTGCATAGGGGCCACCCTCGAGGAGGTACCGTCTGCCGAACGCCGATCCTGTTAAAAGTCCGGAACGGCGTAATAAGCAAAGGTGCAGATAAGGGTTTCCTTTCAAGAGCCCTCCGAATATTTACGATGCAGAAGGGATAGAGGCGGGGGTAGTCAGCGGTGATATCCACTCTTAAGCCCTCAAGGCTCGCTTGATAGAATACCCCATCATCGAACTCTATGTATATGTCCGGATCCGCGTGAAAGCCAGGGTCTCCATCACGGCTATGATTTTCTGGCTGTGGAGCGGGACAGTGGACGTCCTCGATCATCTTCCTCCATGACTATTTTTTGGTAATAAAGGGCAAAGTTGATTAGTGTCTGTAACAGCAATAAAGCAGCGCAGACAATCGAAATCTTACCCATTCTACGGGGTTGTACATGGAATTGCCCTCCCGGCAGTGTAAGCGGAGGAAGTCTTCTTTCTCACCCTTATACAGATCGGCCAGGATTGTGGCCAGTTCAGCAGGGGTATTCGGGCCCTTCCATCTGTAACGGGCAGCGTCGTCTTCTCCATTATAACACCATAAGGGAGTTACTCTGGATTGAAGAGGCTGGATGCACCTCTTTATTGCAATAGCCATGACCTCGACTATCGAGAGCCCGGTATGGGCTAATAACCTGATCTTGTTAACCAACCTTTTTATTTCCGCACTGTCTTCCTCCTTGGGACTTCGGAGATGCCAGTTGAAGCGCTTCTTTAAAGGAGCACTGGAAAATTTAGGAAGGCCGCGCCGAACTGGGTCGGGCAGTGGGACGTCGTCTATATAAAACCATTCCGAAGCCCACTGAGAGTATACCTCCTTGGGAGTTCCTATGAGGTATCCGGATCCGGCTATACGCCATACTTCGGCACCACCCACTTCAAAAATAGAGCCACCCCGATGGCGGGGAACAAGGAAAAAGAACTTCCTCCATAGTTCAAAATGGGCCTCGATGCCTAAGAGCAGTTCGCAGAGGGCAACAAAACCTGAGGTGTGCAGAATCGAACCTGGGGTAAGGTTGTGCAGTTGGATGCCGTAAAATTCCAATAGGCCCCTGAGAAAGGGATGGATTGGAAATCCTAGGCCCCGCAGCAGAAAGGGGACGAATCACACCATCTCCTCCTTGTTGGAGTTGGGGAAATTCTCAGCCATCACATCATTGCCAATTGAGGCTAATCCCACTCGAACAGGGACTAGATCAGCGAGGGGAAGGTAGCCCTGCGTTTGGAGTCGACTCAGCTGAAGATGAGGCACGGAACAACTCTGCCAATCACCCTCTTCAGGGCCATGAGGACGCGAGGATGAGCCTGGAGCGCTGGCCATGTTGGAAAGCTTTGTTCGCAACTAATCTCGATGGTCTTTCTTTTGCGTGATATGAGATGGCATTTGGGGATCTAGCTCTCCTTATATAGATGCCGTCCGAGCGTGGTGAGGGGCTTATTTGCAAAAAATCACAGGCTGTTCGTATTCACCCGGCTCGCAGGAAATCGAAGCGACTACAGAAAAGAATCATAAAAGCAGCACATCGAGGTCAGAGCCGGACAGTCGTCAATCCAAAGTACAAATGAAGAACCCGCCTTGCAAAGCCGAAGACATAAGCCGGATACTACATCGTCATTGAAGGCAAGTTCAGGGGCTACTGATGGAGTCCTGGATGAAGGGCTCCTCGGGCGTCCGGGCTATGTGACATGGGCCGGACTGATGGGCCGTGAAGATATAAAGTAGAAGGCATTTCCCCGTGTCTGGATGGGACTCTCCCTTACGAGGACGGCAAGATTGGCGTTCGGATGTGTAATTTCCTTCCTGTAAACCGACTCTGTACAAACCCTAGCCCCTCCGGTGTCTATATAAACCAGAGGGGTTAGTCCGTAGAGGCTATCACAATATCCATAGGCTAGACATCTAGGGTTTAGCTATTACGATCTCGAGGTAGATCAACTCTTGTAACCCCCATACACATCAAATACAATCAAGCAGGACGTAGGGTTTTACCTCCATTAAGAGGGCCCGAACCTGGGTAAACATCGTGTTCCCTTTGTCCCTTGTTACCTTCAATCCTCAGACGCATAGTTCGGGATCCCCTTCCCGAGATCGGTCGGTTTTGACACCGACACTTTTCCCCAAAACTTAGGCGGGAAGGGATTCCACAACGACCAATTCGAAAGGGGCCGAGTAGTACATCTTCTCCTGATGAAAAGGTGGTTTTCGCCTGCAAAGCTTTTGGTCGTGACGCAGCGGTGGGCTCGGCAATGACAACCGTCCTGCCGAGCTCGTGGTCTTGGTCTTGTTGCACCGGAGTGGAAACCTTTAGCATCGAAAGGGAAAGTGTCTCCTCTGCGCCCGCTGGTGCCCAGCTAGCCTTGGTCATCATGGCTCATGTCATCGCAGCCTCGAGAGGCTAGGTACCTGCATAGAAATCTCCGCTCCTTGGTAGGCCGCCTGGAGAGGCCGCTCCCTCTGGAGGTCTTCGTGTCGTCTGCCTCGCAAAGACGGGGGGCCCTCGCGAGGGTCTCGTCTTGAAGGTCTTGTTGCTGGGCCATACCAGGCCGTCGAGGGAGCCATGCTGTGGGTCGCAGGCAGGCAAGTCTGGGTACCTTGGTTCCCAGAACGCCGACACATCATTCTTTATTTGGTACTTATGTAATTCTTGAACATATGTACCTGTGAATCGAATAATGCATTGATTGTTTGAACCTGATGGATATGAATAAAGCTATAGCCTACTTTTAAATTCAAATTCGCTAAAATTTTAAATTGTAGCAATTAAATTAGGGTGAAATTATGCTCTGCAGGTCATTGCGGCACACACGGTCTGTAAAGCACAACGTGTGTGATATACGTCATAATCCGACACGGTTCACATAGAGGAAATGTGTGTAACCATGCACACAGTTGCCGTTTGCAAAATGTGTGTGATGTCAGACAATATCACAAACGGTGCGAGCAAACTAAATGTTTGTGATAGTCACCTTATCATACACGCTTTACAATCATGAACTGTTTCTGATGTGGTACACATCGTAAATATTGCACCACAGAATAGCATGTGCGATAGTTATCCTGTACGACACTGTTACGACAGTCCGACATTTCGTAATCCTATCTGATACTCGTACGATGATTAGCTAATCTTCTTAATTATATATCGCATACGGTTCAAGAGAAGTGAATTTGTGTGATCGTCTACTTATCATACACGTTCTATAATCGTGAACTGTTTGTGATGGAGCGCGCATCGTAAACATAGCACCACAGAATACCGGCTAGGATGGTAATGTGAGCACAAATGAGTAACAAGGATGGAGCGTTTGGGATATTCAAGATATCACAAACAGTTGTCTAAAGGCTCGTGTTTGGGATAGATGACGGCATCGCATACGTTATTTATGCAAAACGTATGCATTGCTACTCCCTATCCCCGAAGGTTTCTGGGTCATGTGGGAAGGACCCCCTATCGCACACACTGGCCAGGCTACAGTTTGAAATGCCATCACGGAAAGAGGTTAAAAACTGTTTGTATAGCAGCTCGCTGTACCAGTAGGTGCAAGATGGCTCGTCGGCGCGATCAACTTACCCCGAAAGTTGTAATCATGGTCTGTCCCCCCATGTTGTATCCATAAAACAACCACAATTTGGACATACAAACTTTTGTTTGAGCTCCATGGTGTGCCAAAACGATCACAATGAAAAGTTGTATGCGTCCATCACCCACTTCGTTGGATAAGAGAACATTTCGGAAGCCAGATCCGGCTAGTAAAATTGAGTTTCGGATGAATTTATCTTTGGCGTGTACTCTGCCACCCTCTACCACCCTTCCGTGAGCTCATCCATAGACAAATATGAACAATAACATACAGAACAATGCACATGCACCATCCTTCCACTTACGAACCAGAAAGACTACAAGCTCAGTCTGGATAGAAGGAGGAGGCTCTTTGTTGCATCAAAAACGAAGAATTCATGCTTTACATGGTCTATCAACCATCCCGCTACCACCCTCACGTTTTCACCGGCAGATGCATTATTCTTGGATGATAAAGTACATAACAACTCATTGTCATTCTGTTCATGCACAAAAAAATTATACGTCATTCTGAATGGTGCAAGATGGCTCGTCGACGCGATTAGCTTATCTCGAATGTTGTAATCGTGGCCTATCCCCCGATGTTGTATTCGTAAAATGTCCACAATTTGGCCATACAAACTTTTGTTTGAGCTTCATGGGGCGCCAAAACGGTCACAATGAAAAGTTGTATGCGTCCATCACACACTTCATCGATTAAGACAACATTTTGGAAGCCAAATCCGTCTATTCAAATTGAGTTTTGGATGTATTTAGCTTTGTCGTGTACTCAACCACCCTCTACCACCCATCCATGAGCACATCCACGGATAGATATATATGGACAATAACATACGGAACAATGCACTGTCCTTCCATTTATGAACCAGAAAGACTACGAGCCCAGTCTGGCGGAGGCTCTTTGTTGCATCGAAATCGAAGAATTCATGCTTTACATTGTCTATAACCCATCCCACTACCACCCTCACTTTTTCACCGGTAGATTCAATATTCTTGGATGATAATGTACATAACAACTCATTATCATTATGTTCACGCACACAAAAAATATAGGTCATTCTGAATGGTGCAAGGTGACTCGTCAGCGCGATCAACTTACCCTGAAAGTTGTAATCATGGTTTGTCCCCCGTTGTTGTATCCGTAAAACGACCACAATTTGGCCATACAAACTTTTGTTTGAGCTCCATGTCGCGCCAAAACAATTACAATGAAAAGTTTTATGCCTCCATCGCCCACTCTGTCGGTTAAGACAACATTTCGGATGCCAGGTACGACTAGTAAAATTGAATTTCAGATGATTTTATATTTGACCTGTACTCTGCCACCATCTACCACCCATTCGTGAACTCACCCACATAAAGATATATGGACAATAACATACTGAACAATGCACCATCCTTGCACTAGAAAGACTACAGGCTCAGTCTGGACAGAAGGAGGAGGCTCTTTGTTGCATCAAAATTGAAGAATTCGTGCTTTACATGGTCTATCACCCATCCTGCAACCACTCTCACTTTTTCACCGGCAGATGCATTATTCTTGGATGATAAAGTACATAACAGCTCATTATCATTCCATTCATGCACACAAAAAATTATAGGTCATTCTGAATGGTGCAAGATGGCTCGTCGACACGATGAACTTATCCTGAAAGTTGTAATCATGGTCTGTCCCACGATGTTGTATCCGTAAAACGACCATAATTTGGCCATACAAACTTTCGTTTGAGCTCCATGGCATGCCAAAACAGTCACAATGAAAAGTTGTATGCGTCCATCACCCACTTCGTCAGTTAAGACAACATTTCAGATGCCAGACCCGGCTACTAAAATTGGGTTTCAGATGAATTTATCTTTGGCGTGTACTCTGCCACCCTCTACCACCTTTCCGTGAGCTCACCCACTGATAGATATATGGACAATAACATACGGAACTATGCATTGTCCTTCCACTTACGAACCAGAAAGTCTACATTCTCAGTCTGGACAGAAGGAGGAGGCTCTTTGTTGCATCGAAAATTAAGAATTCATGCTATACATGGTCTATCACCCATCCCGCTACCACCCTCATGTTTTCATTGACAGATGCATTAGTCTTGGATGATAAAGTACATATCAGCTCATTGTCATTCTATTCATGCACACAAGAAATTATAGGTCATTTTGAATGGTACAAGATGGCTCGTCGGCGCGATTAACTTATCCCGAAAGTTTTAATCATGGTCAATCCCCCGATGTTGTATTCATAAAATGTCCACAATTTGGCCATACAAACTTTTGTTCAAGCTTCATGGCGCGCCAAAATAGTCACAATGAAAAGTTGTACACGTCCATCACCCACTTCGTCGGTTAAGACAACATTTCGGAAGCCAGATCCGTCTATTCAAATTGAGTTACGGATGATTTTATCTTTGCCGTGTACTCTGCCACCCTCTACCACCCATCCGTGAGCACACCCACGGATAGATATCTGGACAATAATGTTCGGAACAATGCACCGTCCTTCCATTTACGAACCAGAAAGACTACATGCTCAGTCTGGATAGAAGGAGGAGACTCTTTTTTGCATCGAAACCGAAGAATTCATACTTTACATGGTCTATTACCCAGCCCGCTACCACCCTCACTTTTTCACTGGTAAAAGCATTTTTTTGGATGATAAAGTACATAACAACCTGTTGTTATTCTGTTCATGCACACAAAAATTTATAGGTCATTCCTAATGGTGCAAGATGGCTCATCGGCGTGATCAACTTACCCTGAAAGTTCTATGGTTTGTCCACCGATTTTGTATCCGTAAAATGACCATAATTTGGTCGTACAAACTTTTGTTTGAGCTCCATGGCGTGGCAAAATGGTCACAATGAGAAGTTGGATGCGTCTATCACCCACTTCATTGGTTAAGACAACATTTCAGAAGCCAGATCCAGCTAGTAATATTGAATTTCATATGATTTGATCTTTTGCCTATACTCTGCCACCCTCTACCACCCTTCCATGAGCTCACCCACGGACAGATATAAGGACAATAACATACGGACAATACACCATCCTTCAACCTACGAACCAAAAAGACTACATGCTTAGTCTGGACAAAAGGAGGAGTCTCTTTGATGCATCAAAACTGATCTATCACCCATCCCGCTACCACCCGCACTTTTTCACTAGCAGATGCATTATTCTTAGATGATAAAGTACATACCATCTCATTGTCATTCTGTTCATGCACACACAAATTCATAGGTCATTCCTAATGGTGCAAGATGCCTCGTCGGAGCGATCAACTTACCCAGAAAGTTGTACTCATGGTCTGTCCCCGATGTTGTATCCGTAAAACAACCACCATTTGGACATACAAATTTTTATTTAAGCTCCATGGTGCACCAAAACGATCACAATGAAAAGTTGTATGCGTCCATCACCCACTTCGTCTATTAATACAACATTTCAGAAGCCAGATGCGACTAGTAAATTGAGTTACGGATGATTTTATCTTTGGCGTCTACTCAGCCACCCTCTACCACCCTTTCGTGATCTCAACCAAGGACATATATACGGACAGTAACATACAGAATAATGCACCGTCCTTCCATTTATGAACCAGAAAGACTATAGGCTTAGTCCGGATAGAAGGAGGAGACTCTTTGTTGAATCAAAACTGAAGAATTCGTGTTTTACATGGTCTATCACCCATCCCGCTGCCACCCTCACTTTTTCACCGATAGATGCATTATTATTAGATGATAAAGTACATAGCAACTCATTATCATTTAGTTCATGCACACAAAAAATTATAGGTCATTCCTAATGGTGCAAGATGGCTCGTCGGTGCGATCAACTTACCTCGAAAGTTGTAAGCATGGTGTGTCCCCTGATGTTGTATCCGTAAAACAACTACAATTTGGCCATACAAACTTTTGTTTGAGCTCCATGGCACGCCGAAACGATCACAATGAAAAGTTGTATGCATTCATCACCCACTTCATCGGTTAAGACAACATTTCGGAAGCCAGATCCGACTAGTAAATTGAGTTTTGATGATTTTATCTTTGGCGTCTACTTAGCCACCCTCTACCACCCTTTCGTGATCTCAACCAAGGACAGATGTATGGACAATAACATATAGAATAATGCACCGTCCTTCCATTTATGAACCAGAAAGACTACATGCTTAGTCTGGATAGAAGGAGGAGACTCTTTGTTGAATCAAAACTGAAGAATTCAAGCTTTACATGGTCTATCACCCATCCTGCTGCCACCCTCACTTTTTCACCGGCAGATGCATTATTATTATATGATAAAGTACATAACAATTCATTGTCATTCTGGTCATGCACACAAAAAATTATAGCTCATTCTTAATGGTGCAAGATGGCTCGTTGGCGCGATCAACTTACATCGAAAGCTGTAATCATGTATGTCCCCCGATGTTGTATCCGTAAAACAACCATAATTTGGCCGTACGAACTTTTGTTTGAGCTCTATGGCGCACCAAAATGATCACAATGAAAAGTTGTATGCAACCATCACCCGCTTGGTCGGTTAAGACAACATTTGGGAAGCCAGATCCGGCTAGTAAAAATTGAATTTCAAATGATTTTATCTTTGGCGTGTACTCTGCCACCCTCTACCTCCCTTCCATCAGCTTACCCATAGATTGATTTATGGACAATAATGTACGGAGAAATGCACCATCCTTCTACCTATGAACCAGAAAGACTACAGGCCTAGTCTGGACAGAAGGACGAGGCTCTTTGTTGTATCAAAACCGAAGAATTCATGCTTTACATGGTCTATCACCCATCCCGCTACCACCCTCCCCTTTTCACCGACAGATACATTATTCTTGGATGAGAGACAACTTCTGCATGATCTCCATGCTAGCCAAGTTTATGCAACTCCCTCCATCTATGATGACACGAACAGAACTTTCCTTCACAACTCCCTTTGTATGGAACAAATTGTGCCTTTGATTTTGCTTAGCTTGTGTGACCTACACACTCAAAACATGTTGAGCAACTAAACTTTCATACCTATCAACGTCTTCAGCAGCCATGTATTGCGTCTCTTGTTCAGAATCGTCTCCACCGTGTTCTTCACTTGTAATAAGGGCCAAAGTCTCCTCATCATAGTCACTAGCGGACTCGTACCCACCATCCTCAGTAGAAATCATGACACGCTTAGATGGGAATTCTCTCGCATAATGACCTCCACCCTTGCAACAACGACAAATATTATCATGTGTTTGCCCTGTTGATGCCATGGATGAAGAAGAGCTCTGTGCAGGCCCGGAAGGTGTGGTCTTGGCAAATAGTGGTGGTTGTGCCTGCTTTCTTGATGAGGACATGGCTACCTTGGAGACGACCAAAAATATTGCATACATGCATATTTGTGAGGTGATGTCTTATAAGAATATGCAATAATTTATTTATGTTATTCGGAACAAAAATACTTCACCTATTTTTATTTCTTGCCTAAATGCAGAATTGTTGAACACTTGTACGAACTATGTGTGAAGACAAAGGAAAAGGAAATGATTAGGTGTTGTTCAAGAAGTCATCTTGCGTCAAAGGAAATGATTTTGTGCTATTCAAAAAGTCCTCTCATGTCACCTTTGGCCCAAGAGAAGATAGAGTCCAAGTCCCCCATGTTCTGGACTCAGATTTGGGCTGCACAGACATACCTGACTCAAAACACCAAGAACTCTTTCATCTGGACTCCGAATTGGGTGGTTTTTTGTTGGAAAGTTTATTTCGTTCACTATCCAACCCAATTGGATTCACCTTCAAATTCATCCCGAGCATTGAGATATTGCCGAAACAATCTGACATTGTATCAGAATCTGAGTCAAACTATAAGTCCAAATGTGTTGCATCACCTCCACTTGGGCCCATGGGCCTTGTATGACCTAGGGTTAGTTTTAGACTGCCTTGGGACGTCCTCCCACCTCCTTGGCCCCCACCCCTTGCTCCTATATAAGTAGATCCATCTAATAGCTTTTTCCTAGGGATTTGTTTAGTTAAAAAAGTGAGAGAAAAAAAGAGAAATAAAAAACTAATTTCAGATCTATCTAGACTCAATCTCGTACCTGAATTCAGATTGGAATCTGTTTTGTGCCCTGTTCAGTAAAATAGGCATATCTTCCTCATACAAAGTCCGTTTTGGCTCCACAAGTAATCAAATTAAAGCTAGCAACAAGCCGCATCTTAATAATAGTTTGAAGAAGCTCGTTCAATATTTGGTACCTCAAAACCAGCTTCTAAATATGTCTTTTTGCCATCCAAAGTTCGCGAACACAATTTGTTATCATTTTTCAGGCAAGTTTTTGAATTTTTTGCCTCCTCATACCAACTCAGAGTTGAGTGATTCTTTTTGCGTTTTAAAGCTTGAGCCAGTACCATTATTGAGAAAAATTATCAGGAAATTGGCGTAAACTTTTCCAGAGGAAAGTTGGAGAGAGAGTATTTGGTATATCCTACTTGGATCTTGTTTCTCATCATTATCTTTACTGCCATTGTGATCTTCTCTTATATCTTGCTATCCAGAGCTACTTCATATCCTTTGTTGCTACTAGTTGTTCTAGGACATGACCCCATTAGTGTTCTAGGCCCGCGTCTCTAGTCCGGTCTAGCCTAGGACCAGCATAGTACCGTCGTTGAGCGTTTATTCAGCATTGCATCTCTGAATTGATTATTGCTGATCTTTTGCTACCATATAATTAGGCCTTCCATGCTCCACATATTTCTACACCGTGTATACATAGGTTCACTTGGTAATTGCTATACTCAATCTTCGAAGTTGTTCGACACTGCTGGTTGCCGGTCACCGCCTGCTGCATGGTAAGAACTTCTAAGACATTGATATTTGCTTTACTGTGACCGTTTTACCATCACATCCTAGTAGTTCATATGAATATTGTTCTCAAATTTTGTTCTTGTTTTTACTAATCATGCCAGGATCCAGAGTTGTTAGTTCTTGGGCTTCATCGATCGTGGGAGAATTGCCACCGCCTAAGAAAATACAACAACCGTCACGAGGGGAGAAACGACATCAGAATGCGCATAATCAGGTTAATGTTTCCACGCCACCATTTACTGGTCGTTTTAGGCCTGATTTATATATTGAATGGGATTATGAAATAAATGCTAATTTGCTTCCCATAATTTTGATGAGCGTAGAAAAGTTAATGTTGTAGTTAATTCTTTCATTAGCTTTGCTTTAGTTTGGTGGAGCGAACATTGTCAGTTATACCCTGATTTTATACCTACTACTTGTGATGATTTAAAACTTGTCATGAGAGACAGATTGATTGATGCTTATTATACTCGTGGCATGATAAAAAAATTACAATATTTAAAACAAGGTAGTGACACCGTAACAAAATATTATGATGATTTACAAACTACTTTGTTGCACTGCCTTTTAGTAGAAAGTGAAGAAGATTTTATGGATAGATTTTGGGGAGCATTAAATCGTGATATACAGGAGATACTAATTCATGAAGAGTGTTATCCTATGGACCATTTGTTTCATCTTGCTTGCAAACTGAGCAGGAAATAGAACAACGTGTGGCCCTCAAGGAGAACAAGCGCAAGGTGCAAATTCCAAGAGTTGATACGGTTGTTCCTTCGACTACTAGGCGTACTATGACAACCACATCCATTGGTGTGAGGACTACATTGCCTCCACCATGTGACATGTCACCACCTAGAGTGCCTACATCATCTGAGTTGACCATAAGAGCTAATGACAAAGGTATTAATCTTCCACCTCCACATGAGTATGATGAATGTCTTGTCAATTTAAATTCACCATGTGATGAGCTACCCACTACTTTGATCACACCACCTATTTTAGAGGACTACGTTCATGATTTGACTTTGCCACGTGATCAAACGAATGCAATAACAACAATTTTGAGTGCACCCATTGAATTAACTATTGATGCGAAAGAACCATGTGAATCTAGGAATAACTCAGATTTGGATCAAATATGTTTGAAAAAAAATTGTACCATGTTTAATCATTTTGATATGATCTCCAATCTTGGTGATGATTCCGTGTCGAATAACTTGTTGCATGTTTGCTTATTTAAGCATGTTATAGCATGTAATTTTCAAACAACTAAAGTTTATTCACCAATGTTGGGATGGTTTAATGATAAGCATTGTCAATCTTTTGATATGAATAAGAGCTTCACTTATATGTGCAAACTGAGTTGCAATATTTTCATGCCTTTGAATTCTGGTGATAATATATTGGCTTTATATTTCATGACATTTGAAGAGCACTCTTGTATACATGTGTCACATGTGCCACAACTGAGACCAATAAAAATGGATGACATATACATATACAATGTGTACACCTTTGTCTCTTTTGTTAGCCACATTTCAGATTAAGCAACGCCGAGGACGGCTTTGTTTTCAAGAAGGGGAGGATGATGAGGACATGGCTACCTTCGATACTACTAAAAATATTGCATACATGCATATTTGTGAGGTGATTTCTTATAAGAATTATGCAATAATTTATTTTTGTTATTCAGAACAAAAATACTTCACCTATTTTTAGTCCATGCCTAAATGCAGAATTGCTGAACACTTGTACAACCTACGTGTGAAGACAAAGGAAAAGGAAATGATTAGGTGATGTTCAAGAAGTTGTCTCGCATCAAAGCAACTGATTTTGTGATATTCAGAAAGTCCTCTCACGTCACTTTTGGCCAAAGAGAAGATATAGTTCAAGTCCCCCATGTTCTGGACTCAGATTCGGGCTGCACAGACATACCTGACTGAAAACGCCAAGAACTCTTTCATCCGGACTCCAAATTGGGTGATTTTTTTGTTGGAAAGTTTATTTTGTGCACTTTCCAACCCAATTGTATTTACCTTCAAATTCGTCAGGAGCGCTATGATATTGACAAAACAATCTGACGCTGCATCAGAATCTAAGTCAAACTATAAGTCTGAAGGTGTTGCATCACCTCCACTTGGGCCCATGGGCCTTGTACGACCTAGGGTTAGTTTTAGGCTGCCTTGGGACGTCCTCCCACCTCCTTGGCGTCCACCCCTTGCTCCTATATAAGTAGATCAATCTAGTAGCTTTTTCCTAGGCATTTTTTTAGTTAAAAGTTAGCCATTGCAACTTTGTGTACTTCGTTTGTGTCCAACGACCAGGCCAAGACCGCTTATGGATCCCCACCATTATCGATACTCAATATATATCCGCAATATTCAGATTGCTTTATCATATTCTTGCACGTTCTTTGATTGCTTGTAGGAATAGACCTTCGAGGTCAGGCTGATTGTGCTTCCGACATCGTCAGTAACCCCATGAGATTGGTTTAATGATTGCACATAGTCGGATCGTTAAAGTCGTCTCCACCAAATCGATAGTTATCATCTCATTGAAACATTGAGACACCTTTGCCACTATCATTTCTTGTATCATGGTTAGAGGTTGCAGCTGACAGAGGTGCCGGTGCAGGAAAACGTGTGGAAGTGGAGGATGCACATAGTGTCCATGATGATGATCGACCCACAGAAAAATTAGTTCGCGCCAATGCCTGTCGATCCTGCACTTCACGTTCAGCTTTGCAAGCAAGATGGAATAAATGAGTGATATTGTTATACTCCTTATACTCTAAAATGGTCTGAATCTCTCTATTCAACTGACCCCTAAAATGTGCAAGCATAGCTTCGTTATCCTCAATAATACCACATCTAATAATGCCAGTTTGTAATTCCTGATAATATTCCTCTACAGAATTTTTTCCTTGTCTTAGGCGTTGCGATCTTTGAAGTAATTATGCTGATATATGGTGGAACCCAACGAGTACACATAGAAAATTTGAAAGCAACCCAAGTAGTTGGGATATTATCCTCATATAATCTACAATGTTCAGACCACCACACACAAGCAAAACTAGTGAATGCACAAACAACAACAGCAACACATCTCTCCTCGGGATATTGTAAACATGTAGAATGTTGTTCGGTTTCAAACTCCTAAGTAAGATATATATCCGGAACATATCTACCCTCAAATGGTGGAATATTCAATTTTAGTTTAGGAAGATGGTCATGATCTCGTACCCGAGGTGGTGGTGCAGCCCTACTTTTGCGATTATTTGTATGTGGACGACCTGGTGGTGGTGTTGGTGGTTGCACGTAGTTCTGATTTTGATCAACCTCATCCTCGTAATCATCCTCCTCAGCAGCAGGAGCAGAAGCCACAAAAGCATCAATAGTAGGCGCAGCGGCACCAGAAGTTTGGCCAGGCTCAAGGGGAACGCGCATTGCTCATTGTAGGATCGAAAATATGTCTAGAGGGGGGGGGGGGTGATTAGACTACTTGACCAAATAAAACCTAACCTTTTCCCAATTTTAGTTGTAGGAAGATTTTAGCAACTATGACAAGTCAAGTAACACCCTACACATGCAAGTCTAAGAGTATAGCAGCGGAATGTAAGACATAGCACATGTAAGTAACGGGAAGGGTTTGAAGAAGGCAAACACAATGGGGACACGAAGATTTTTGGCATGGTTACGATAGGTGGTGCTATCGTACATCCACGTTGATGGAGACATCAACCCACGAAGGGTAACGGCTACACGAGTCCACAGAGGGCTCCACCCACGAAGGGTCCACGAAGAACCAACCTTGTCTATCCCACCATGGCCATCGCAAACGAAGGACTTGCCTCACTCGGGTAGATCTTCATGAAGTAGGCGATCTCCTTGCCCTTACAAACTTCTTGGTTCAACTTCACATCATGTCTCCAAAAGGTAATAGACGATGTGTTGATGATGAACTCCTTGCTCTTGTGCTTCAAATGATAGTCTCCCAAACACTCAACTCTCTCTCACAGATTTGCCTATGGTGGAAGAAGGATTTGAGTGGAAAGCAACTTGGGGAAGGCTAGAAATCAAGGTTCAAAGGGTAGGAATGGAATCTCTTGATCTCAACACATGATCAGTAGGTGGTTCTCTCTTAGAAAATGAATGGCGGAAGTGTAGGCATGTTCTGATGGCTCTTCTCTACGAGGAAGAAGGGGTGGAGGGGGTATATATAGCCTCCACACAAAATTCAACTGTTACACACATTTGACCCAACTCGGTGACACCAATCCGATATCTCGGTGGCACCGACCTGTGTAAAAATGTGAACGTTAGGAATCTCGGCGCGACCTACGGGAAGAACTCAGAGGGACCGATGTGCAACAGCTTTAGGCAAACCTCGTCTCGGTGGCACCAATTGCATCATCTTGGTGGGACAGAGGTGAAGCAATAAGGCAACAGAGAGTTGGCAAGCCATCTCGATGGTACCGATTGCAATTCTTGGTGGGACCAAAATAATTGCAACAAGCAACAGAGAGCTGGCAAGGCCATCTCGGTGGGACCAAGATCCATATCGATGGATCCGATTTGTTAGGGTTTGGCAGTGGCTAAGTCCAAAAGAACTCGGTGGTTCCGGATAGGAAATTTTGGTGGGGCCAAGTTGGAAAGCAGGGTTTGGACATTTTTGGATGGAGAAAGCGGTTGAGGATTTTGGAGCAATATCATTAAGCACTTTGAGCAAAAAGATCATTAAGCAACACCTCATCCCCTTTTAATATTATTGGCTTTCCTATGGACTCAATGTGATCTTGGATCACTTAACCAAAAATGTAGAGTGTTGAGCTTTTGCCAATCCATTTCTTTAGCATTTTGAGGGGTACACAATCGCTAATCCTTGCCATGCCAATCATGGAACATTCTGAAATATTTAACTTGAATGGACATTAGTTCAATGAGATATATGTTGTTATGAATTACCAAAACCAACCGGGGATTAGTTGCATTTTCAATCTCCCCCCTTTTCGGTAATTGATGACAACATATAGATCAAAGCTTTGACAAATGATTAAATGAATGAAATACATCGTCGCTTTGAGAAGTATGTGATAAGAAGAGCTCCCCCTAAATTTCCGCATCTATTATATATAAAAAGTAATTAACGGGTTAACCACAAAAAGAGAAATATGCTAGAAATTACCACAAAAATTAGAAATATCCGACCTTTAATTTAGTGAATCGTAATATCACAACCGTTAGATGTACTTTTATGTTCATTAAATTACCCACCAATGCCATTGTAAATATATATGGGTAATTTTCTCTAAACGCCTCTCTCTACCCTAGCCCCAAAACCTATTTCCTAGCTCTCCCCCATGACAGCCGCACACGCCTACATCTAGCTCCTCCCATGGCAGCCGCTGACCACCTCTACGCTCATGATCCGCCTTCAACTGCTGGTAATCTCATCCGAAAAAAAAACTACTGGTAATCTCACGATCTGGCATCCCATGGATTTTCTCTATAGCTTTACCCGCTAGATATAGCGCTGCTATGTACCACTCAAGGCTCCCTATCTTTTTCTGCATCTAATTCTTGCTTGGGCATCAGGTGTTTTTTGATGTTTTTTCAATCTCAATGTTAAAAAGTTTTTCTTTTTTCGCAGATTTCACGCAGGAACACGCGCAGCTTCGACGGTCATGGGCGGCCATGTCCAGGAATTACCGGGGCGCTGCAATGCCACACGTAAAGAAGCAAAGGTGATTTGATTCCACTCTGATTAATCTAGCTATTGGACGGTGCACGTACACATAAAAGACAACAAAGCTGATTAATTATTCCGGCAGTTGAATCAATCAGCCGAAGCTGTTGTGTACGTGCATGTCCAAGTCATTGGAGTCAAGCTCCATGCAAGGATCGATCAAGAGAATTAAGTACATGCGTGCTGCTCCTATGTAAAGCATCGGCCAGCAGTAATCCTTGAGGTGAAAGTTAGCTTTGGATCGTACCGACCAGGAGTATTTGGCGGCGTACGTGGATCTTCCTGGGTTTGCAAAAGAACCAACCTAATCGTTGTGGCTATGCAGGTACACATGCTTCGGTTTTCTCTACACAGCCATTTTTTGGTAAGGTAGATGCGATTAGGATACACATATGATGGCATTTGAAGAATAACAAAATTGATGTGATTAACACCATGCATTTACCATCACTGTGTTTTATTGATTACCTAGAACTACATGTGCTTAATTCTTTCTTTGTAGGAGAAAAACTATAGCTGAAGCTTTATATATGTATTTACATCCTTTTGTTCATTTAATTACAACCATCAAAAGTATAATTTATTTCTGTTTCAGAGGATTTATTTGGTATTTTAAGAAAGAAAATAAATAGTACATCATGTAAGAAACTATGAAAAAAGTTATAGAACATACCACAACAGATAAATACTTTTTGGCTAACTATATTGTTGGAGGTGGCCTGATATGTGTGTACTGACGCATTCACATAACCATGAAAATTTTCAAATTAGCAGCAGTGACCATAGTTATGGGCATCAATTTGGAGAAGGGAAGGCATTTTCATGTCTTCGCAAAAAAAAAAGAACCGACTGGTAATTAAAAATCAATGCAGCCCTCTGCTCCGCAATTTAATGCCGAGCCGTATTTTCTTTTGTAGTATGCCATGTTAGTCTTAGGGGTAGTTATAGTTTCGAATACATGAAAAATGTATCAGTTTCGTCTCTGTGTAAAGCTGTACAGAACTACCTCTAAGAGTCATATGTGGTATGTGATATGACACAGAGCTTTCTACATTGGACTTGAATAGTGTAGGACAGTCTAAAGTTTCTGAACATGATGTTACAGAAGCTACATTTATAGTATTATTGATGACCCATTTTTTCCTTTTTGTTCCTTTACTATGTCTTATGATTATTCTTTTCCATTTGACCAAGCATTATATCGCTAACAGTAACATGTATTATAGAACAGTCAGGTGGAAATTTGCATGCTAGGGACACATTTTACCTTCATGTAGTAATTCACGATTCCATAGGTTACACTGACAATAACCATTCTTCAACGTATTTTTTATGTTTGAGATATTATTCAATTGTTTATGAACTACTGGCCTATGATTTCATCTAATGTTTTATATATTGTTACAAATATGATGTTTCATTATATACTTAAATATTATTTTCTTTGAGCTACCGATGTTTTTCTCAAATTTTTGATGAATTTTCAGTCGTGAAAGCAATAGATATATTACAATGGGTTACCCGCGCAAAAAAAATCACTTTTACTATAATTATTGTTCAGCAAGATGCTCCTACCGACCTTTTATTAGATGAGAATATGTACATGGAAAATTTGTAGGCTACAAACTATCTTCAAAATTATAATTAACATATCAATGCTAACATGACAAGATTGATATATTCTACTGATATGCAGAAACGTGCATCAAGAGCCAATGGAGAAAAGAAGGAAAGGAGAAAGGGCATCGGGCTAGAGCATTTTTTTAGAAGATGTGAGTGTCAGAGGAGATGTCTGAGCACTGTATGCATCTGCATGAGCCTGTTGGGCTAAAAGCCTCATTAATCATTCAAGTAGAAAAATGTAATTTTACTCAAAAAATACAAATATTACCTGCTAATTAGTTATGATTATGTACTTTAAAAAATAATTACATACAGTGTACATCATACATCACCTGGAAACAAAAGTACAGTGAATATACGTTTGCTTAGCCTAAATTATATACTTTCCCGTGCTGGATTTTTTCTGAACATACCCATGCAAACACTTAGTTTTTTTTAGAAAAGGAGGTTAAACCTCCGGCCTCTGCATCAATCGATGCATACAACCATCTTTATTAATTATTTCACGAAGGTCTGACAAAAACATACATCAAGCTACTCGAAGCCACCACTCACACCTACAAATTTGATAATATGGATGCTCTCACTTCCCATATTTAAAACCGATATCGTCGCGGATCCATCCATATAACATATCCATGCAAATACTTATTACATGACCATATGAAAGAAGGGTGTAACTACAAATCACCCATATATGGAAATTCTTGGGTAATAAACATGAAAGACTACAATACGGTGAAATGGAGCTGTCAAGCCAGCCCCACACACACGAACATGACCTTGCGACTAAATCAGGTGAACCCACGGTTGGAGCATGTCAATGTAGAGAATTCGATGTAAATATGTGCCTTACATATTTCCCAAAACATGCAAGGCCACCTCATCCTAATAATCACCACTTGAGGACAAACTAAAAAATTGACAAATTTTACTTCATGAAACATAACTTCATTAAATACTAGCCCGCGCGTAGAGTGGGCCACTTTGCTAGTTATTAAAAATTTGCGTTTGAATGCAAATGCACAATCGATTAGGATCATGGGTCACTCTTCCATATCACATACAACTTGGTGGAGCGCATAAAATGATATGAATGGAATAGTAAGCACGCATCTCCAAAAACATAAGTGAATGACCATACAAGAATAATGATAAGGATAAGCATTAAGCATAACGTGAAGCATAGTATGATTAATCACACATAACCAAAGTATCTCACACGCATAACGAGCAAAGTAGCACGGATAAAACAGAAATAATAGCAGAAACTCAAGAAAAACCAACGAGCAAAAGCGAGACACACACTCTCTCTCTCGAAGCCTAATGAGCAAAAGCGACACACTCTCTCTCGAAGCCTAATGATCTATACAAATTCTCCCCCTTTAGCAACAAGTACCAAAAAGTTCGAATAGGTATAGAGTTATACGTCTCTCTAGGCACGATCCTCGACAGCTCCTGAAGATGATCTTTGGCTGGCGGCTTCGGTGTGCGTAGATGGAGTTGAGAGAAGTGCATCCGCGAAGGCTTCAGCTGACGTCTGCTGAGCTGGTGGCGTAGAGACTAGAGGTGGCACTATAGAAGTAGCAGCAGGTGCAGAGTGAGTAGTCCTTGTGTCTGAAACAGACACTGCAGTAGATCTGGGTGCTCTGGGTACTGCCTGCCATCTCTCAGTCGTTGCTCTCTCATCTCCACTGTCATAAGCTCTGGTTGTGTCAACATGATCTCTGAGCTTCTCCACAATAGTCTGTACCTCAGTGATCTTCACATCAGGATCATATTTCTTTGCGTCGACTACCCGCTCTAAGCTCTCCCGGTTCTTGGTGAGGTTGGCCATACTTTGCTCAATCCTCAGGGTGGCTTCTATCAGATAAGTCATCTGGTCATTCTTCATCTTGAGGTTGGCTATGGGAGCATTTGGAGCAGATGCCTCCTGAGCTGCTTTTGCTGCAGCAGCTGCCTGGATCTTCTCTTGGGCTTGGGCAGATGCAGGGTGTGAAGGGTCCATCACCACTACATTGTCCTTGAACTCTAGGTGTAGTGGGAGATGCTCACGAGCACTACTGCAGGATGCTGCTAACGTGACACTACAATCATAGACCCTTCGACGAAACTGTGTATGATGCATTAATCACAAATGGTGATGTAATAAAACCGTAAAAAATGGTACAAAACATTTGCGATGGTGGAGACTTCAAACACGATTCAGATTATGGTTGCGTGTGTGATGTGTGGCATACGGTTGATCCATACAAATTGTTTGCGATGAGCCAAAACAACAGAACCGAGCAACCATATCAAGGTGTGTGCGATATACGACATGCAATTCGCTCGGATGAACTGTTTCCGATGATCGAGTTCAACACAAATGATTCGGCATAACAAGATGTGTGTGATACCCGGTAAACAGGTCAGTAATCATAATTGTGTGCGATCATTGTAGACAACGCAAATGATTTTTTTGTGAATTGTGTGCTCGACAAGGCAGACAATTCAAGAAACTAACCTGTGGGCGATAATGTAAAAGATCTTTGTCGAATACGTATTGCCAACTGTCTGCGATGAGATTGACAGGGGAAACAGAGATAACGAATATAATATGAGCGAACAGAAACATAGCTATATACAGTCTGCTTAATTTAGTCCTTCTTCTTCTTGTTGTTGTTGGATGGCCCCGCGACATCGTCTTAGTGAGGATGCTTCTTGCCGCTGACCATTGACTTTTCATCGCCACTACCGTCGTCATCGTTGTCCTCCTCGTTTGACCATTCCTCCTCATCATCATCTTCGTCCTCCGATGGCTCCTCGTCCGTCTGGTTTTCGTCAGATGACTCGGGAGGCGGCGTCCCTTCCATGATCTTGATAAAATTGAGGTATGGGCTCGATGCCGGACTCATGGAAGATGAGCAGGATGATTCCAATGTTGACCTATCATTAGGCGCCAGACTGCTGGTGGAACTGTCGTCCTCGCTGCCGCTCGACATGGCTGCGGTACATATACAAACCACGAGAGAGCGAGATTGCAGAGTTTGTGCAAGTGTGTAGCGCGGCCGGCCGAGACAATGAAGATGGTGGACACTTAGGTAGGGTATGCAGAGAAGAGGAATGTCAATGAAGCAGGGGATTGACGTATTATCTAACCGCCTTGGCAGGCGGTTAGAATACTGATATAATCAACCGCAATTATTTGTACCCAGTCGCTCCAAATATGAAATTCCCGGGGTTGCGTAGTTCTCAATGTGATAATTACGCACACGCGTTGGAGCATCCAAATATGAAACACACATTTTTCATACTCCCTCCATACCGGTGACCAAGGTGGGGAAAAATGATAGAACTTTATGATTATTTGCTAATTAATACCATTGCATGTAGAGAATTGACCATTGCATGTTATGGTAAGTAGTCTGAAGTCATTGAATGCATACAAGCCCCACGACTCCTATTTGCTGATTTTTTCAAGGCAAAAATAGGGAATGAGTTTTGGGATTATTTGGTTTTCGTAATGTGACTTATGCACCGGTACGAACGGAGTAGGATAGTTGGCAAGCAATACATTGAGCTCTTCTTATTGATGTAGCCAATAATAATCAAACAAAACCCCATAATCATCATTGCAAACAACGCATAGAAGATGGCTAATGCGACAACCACAACTACACATGCTAGTTCCTTCTTGTCTCTTGCTTTCATCTATTGCCTGTGATTGATTCTTTCTTGCTTCATCGTACTAATTGTACACTCCAGATCAGTCAATTTCTTCTTCAGCTTTACATTATGATAGAGGCAAAGGTGTCCCATCTTTCGATGAGATGGTGATTATCGTTTTTGGAGGATTAGACATTGATGATCCGACTACGAACGTGCGAGGACGCCGCGCCTTAGCAATCACTAAACAAACTCCGAGGGTTATTGATCACGCCGTAGCACGATCAACCTGACCACGAGCGTCTATTTCTTGCAAGCAAACAAAGAACAAGCAAGAAAAATGAGATTTCAATATGGATATTGCGAATATAAGAGGAAAGCTTTATCGATCAAGGTGGGTTCTGTGACGTCTTGGTCGGGTCGTTGAACACAAACGAAGTACGCGAAGTTGCAGCTATGGCAAACTTTAATATAAACAAAAGCCAAAGTCTAAATGATGCCCTAAGGGCTGTATATATGGAGGAGTAGGGGGAATTTCTTGATCCCTTGGAGGAGGGGTCCGAAACCAACCCTTAACTCTGTTTCTCCGCACATACGGACTCTAAAAACAACCTATATTGAAGTATTTCAAAATTACATGGGCCTGGCCCAATAATAAGGTGACGCATCACTTATAATAGCCTCTGGTTGAAATTTATGAAGTAGCATCTTGTATATTTCGTCCAATCCTTCATGCACTCATTATGGTGGCTTCAAAGTTGTGAAATCATCACTTGAAACTCCATTCTTGTTTCCCTTACGCATGCCATCAACTCCATGCTTGATCTTGCTCCAGTCTTCATCTTTCTTGTCCAAGCTAGGCCCTTCATTTGTAAGCAAAACAAATGTATCCAATTTAGGCAGCATCATATTCTCATGAACATTAGAATTGTTACCAAGAAATGAAAGTACCTGGTAATTCAATTGACATGCGCGTGCTCTACTACTTGGTCCAGTATGAATAGCAGTAGGGGCTGTGGGTGTAACAATGGTATTGATGTCCTCATCATCTTCCCCTTCTTGAAATGAAGTCATTGTCAATGAAAGCTCATCTTCCTCACCCAAATAAGGCTTCAAATCTGCAATGTTAAAAGTGGGACTAACCCCAAAATCTACAGGCAGCTCAAGTTTATATGCATTATCATTTATTTTCTCTAACACCTTAAAAGCACCATCAGCACGTGGCATTAGCTTCGATTTGCGCAAATCTGGAAACCTATCCTTACACAAATGTAACCAAACAAGATCTCCAGGTGCAAAGACAACATGTTTTCTACCTTTATCTCGAGCAAGTTTGTATTTATCATTCATACGCTCAATGTTTTCCTTAGTTAACTCATGCATTTTTAAGATCAATTTAGCACGTTGTTTAGCATCATAATTAACCTTCTCCGAAGATGGAAGAGGTAACAAATCAATAGGTGCACGAGGTAGGAAACCATACACAATTTCAAATGGGCACATCTTAGTAGTAGAATGCAGGGAACGATTATAAGCAAATTCAATATGAGGCAAGCATTCTTCCCACATTTTCTTGTTATTCTTCAAAATAGCCCTAAGCATAGTAGACAATATTCTATTGAGTACTTCAGTTTGTCCATCAGTTTGGGGGTGACAAGTAGTACAAAAAAGCAGTTTAGTCTCCAACTTAGCCCATAAACATCTCCAAAAGTGGCTAAGAAATTTAGTATCACGATCTGAAACAATAGTATTTGGCACACCATGCAAGCGAATAATTTCATGAAAGAACAAATCAGCAACATTAGTAGCAGCATCGGTTTTATGACATGGTATGAAGTATGCCATTTTCGAACATCTAACAAATATGCTATCCCTCCCCTTCTTTGTTCGAGGTAATCCTAAAAGAAAATCCATAGATATATCCTCCCATGGAACACTAGGTATAGGCAAAGGCATATATAAACCATGAGGATTGAGTCGTGACTTAGCTTTTTGACATGTAGTGCAGCGAGCAACAAAACGCTCATTATCCCGTCTCATCTTTGGCCAAATAAAATGTGTAGCAAGTACGCCCTCCGTCTTCTTCACGCCAAAGTGTCCCATTAATCCTTCTCCATGCGCCTCCTACAATAGCAAAAGACATACGGAGCTAGCTAGAATGCATAGCTTATAGCACGGAACAAAAATCCATCATTAGTGACAAACTAATTCCATGTTCTCCCTTCTTTACAATTCTGCAGCACATCTTTAAATTCAACATCATGCACAATATGTTGAAGTCAAGTTGTGAAAGCATAGTATAACGACGAGACAATGCATCAACAATAACATTTTCTTTGCCCTTCTTGTGTTTAATGACATAAGGGAAAGTCTCAATGAATTCAACCCATTTAGCATGTCTACGATTCAGTTTTGCTTGACTTTTAATGTGCTTCAAAGATTCATGATCAGAATGTACAACAAATTCTTTGGGCCATAAATAATGTTGCCATGTCTCCAAAGTCCGAACAAGAGCATATAATTCCTTATCATAAGTAGAATTATTCAGACTAGGCCCACTCAATTTTTCAGAAAAGTATGCAATAGGTTTACCATCTTGTAATAACACACCTCCTAATCCAATTCCACTAGCATCACATTCAAGCTCAAAAGTCTTATTAAAATCAGGAAGTTGGAGTAATGGAGCATGCGTCAACTTATCTTTCAATACCGTGAAGGCTTCTTCCTATGCGGTACCCCAAACAAAAGGCACATCCTTCTTCGTAAGCTGATTGAGAGGTGCATCAATGGTGTTGAAATCTCTCACAAACCACCTATAGAAACCAGCAAGTCCAAGAAAACTCCTCACTTGTGTGACCATTTTGGGCTGTGACCAACTCTCAATAGCTCCAATCTTGGCTTTATCAACTTCAATTCCTTGTGGAGTAACAACATAGCCAAGAAAAGGTACTTGGTTGGTGCAAAAGGTGCACTTCCCAAGGTTACCCGACAAACGAGCATCACATAGAGCAATAAAAACAACACGTAAATGTTCCAAATGTTCTTCCAAAGATCTACTATAAATCAGTATATCATTAAAATAGACTACCACAAATTATCCAATGAAAGCACGTAATACTTCGTTCATTAATATCATGAAAGTACTAGGTGCATTAGTTAACCCAAAAGGCATGACTAAGCACTCATATAATCCAAACTTAGTTTTAAATGCTATTTTCCATTCATCTCCCAATTTCATACGAATTTGATGCAATTCACTATGCAAATCAACTTTGGAGAATATTATAGAGCCACTCAATTCATCAAGCATATCATCTACCCTAGGAATAGGATGACGATAATGAATAGTAATATTATTAATGCCTCTACAATCAACACACATACACGATGTACCATCTTTTTTTGGCACTAGTATAATAGGAACAACACAAGGACTAAGAGATTCGCATATATAACCTTTGTTGAGCAGCTCCTGTACTTGACGCTTAGTCTCCTTCATCTCGTCGAGATTGGTACGGTATGGCGCACGGTTGGGCAGCAAAGCACCGGGAATTAAGTCAATCTGATGCTCAATCCCTCAAATAGGTGGTAATCCTGGTGGCACGTCTTGTGGAAAGACATCAGTGAACTCCTGCAAAATGTTAGTGATAGCAGGAGGCAAAGAGGGAGGCACGTCCTTGAATGAAAATAATGCCCCTTTGCACACAAAAGCATAGCAAACAGATTTGCTAAAATCTAGATCATCAATATCAAATTTGGTGGCAAGTAAACATCCACTTTTCAATTTAATTTCAGAAGCAACACTAGATGGTTTATTATTAGGCTTCATTTGTTGCTCAAATTCTTTTGCCACAATCTGATTTTCACTCTTTTTTTGCTCTTGTTTGCTTTACTAGCTCTATGAATATCTTCTTTCAAAATGGAATCAAGAAACATAGGAAGCAAAGTAATATGTTTATCCTTATGAACAAGAGTATACTGATTGTTTCTACCATGGTGTACATAATTTTTATCAAATTGCCATGGTCTACCAAGTAATAAGGAACATGCTTGCATGGGTACCACATCACAATCAACATAATCAGCATATGTAGCGATACTAAAATGCACACGAATAGTATGTGTTACCTTAACCTTGCCGCTATTTTTGAACCATTGGATGTAGTAAGGATGCGGATGTGGTCTGGTGATGAGAGACAACTTCTCCACCATCTCCATGCTAGCCAAGTTGTTGCAACTCCCTCCATCAATGATGACGCGGATAGAACGTTCCTTCACAACTCCCTTTGTATGGAACAAATTGTGCCTCTGATTTTGCTCAGCTTGTGTTACCTGCACACTCGAAACACGTTGAGCAACTAAACTCTCATACCTGTCAGCATCTTCAGCAGCCATGTATTGCGTCTCATGTTCAGAATCATCTCCACCGTGTTCTTCACTTGCAATAAGAACCAAAGTCTCCTCTTCGTATTCACTAGTGGACTCATACCCACCATCCTCAGTAACAATCATCACACGTGGAGATGGACATTTGATTGCATAGTGACCTCCACCCTTGCAACGATGGCATATAACCTCATGTGTTTGCCCTGTTGATGCCATGGATGAAGAAGATATTTGTGCGGGACCAAAAGGTGTGCTCTTGGTAGATGGTGGTGGTGGTGTCTGTTTTCTTGTATCTCGGTTGGAATTGGTGGATGAAGTCGGTGGTGCTGTAGTCGGACATGTGGAAGTAGAGGATGTACGTGGTGTCCATGATGAAGACCGACCTGCAGAAAAATTAGTTCGCGCCAATGCCTGTTGATCCTGCACTTCACGTTCAGCTTTGCAAGCAAGATGGAATAAGCGAGTGATATTATTATACTCCTTATACTCTAGAATGGTCCAAATCTCTCTATTTACTCCACCCAAAAAACGTGCAAGCATAGCTTCATTATCCTCAATGATACCACATCTAATCATGCCAGTTTGTAGTTCCTGATAATATTCCTCTACAGAATTTGTCCCTTGTTTTAAACGCTGCAATTTTTGGAGTAATTCACGTTGATAATATGGTGCAACCCAACGAGTACGCATAGCAGTTTTCAAAGCAGCCCAAGTAGTAGGGATATTATCATGATATAATCTACAATGTTCATACCACCAAACAGAAGAAGAACTAGTGAATTCACAAACAACAACAGCAACACGTCTATCCTCAGGATATTGTAAGCATGTGAAATGTTGTTCAATTTCTAACTCCCAAGTAAGATAGACATCAGTAATGTATATACCCTCAAATGATGGAATATTCAATTTTAGTTTAGGAATATGGTCACAATCTCGTACCTGAGGTGGTGGTGCAGCCCTATCGTTGCGATTATATGCATGAGGACGACCTGGTGGTGGTGGTGGTGGTTGCACGTAGTTTTGATTTTGATCAACCTCATCCTTGTAATAGTTTTCCTCCTCTGAAGTAGCAGCAGGAGCTACAGAAGCATCAACAGCAATAGCAGCGGCAGCTGAAGTTTGTCCTAGCTCAAGAGGAACACGCTTTGCTCGTCCTGCTGGATCGCGACATGGAGGTGGTTGTTGATGTTGTTGCAATGGTGCAGCAGAGGTATCTGGTGGTTGTGGTAGAGACGCAAGTACTTCATAGAACTTGGCGTCCAACTTGGTGTCAATTGTCTTCTCCATGCATGTCATCAATCCTCTCCAGTGCCTTTCCAAAGCTGGCCATCAAATCTTGCACGTGTTCACCCAACAATTGTTAAAAAAATTCATGTAGTTCCTTCTTTGTCATGTTCTCCCAGTCCAGATTTTGCGCTTGTGAACCTGTCATGGTTAGCAGGAATAGAAACACACAAGAATATGTCCTACGGACTACTAAGAGAATGTGGTGGAAAGTCACAAATCCGCCAAGCTAATCACAAATTCTTACAAGTTCTTACCAAGCTTGGATAGAGCGATTGCTAGGTGGTGTCAAACGCACGACGTAGATATGTGGAGCTGGGATGGCTTATAATATGGTAGCAAAAAGGTCAACAATAATCAATTCAGAGATGCAAAGTTGAATAAACGCGCAACAACGGTACTATGCTGGTCCTAGGCTAGACCGTGCTAGAGACGCGAGCCTAGAACACTAACAAAATCACGGCGCTGCACGTAAACAAGGGAGGAGCACGCTCTGAATCTCTTTTTTTTTCTTCACTTTTTTTCGCTTTTTTGCACTTTTTTCCTATTTTTTTGCTCCGCAACAATTTTTTTTCGAAAAAGTCTAAAATGATATAAAAACTGCCTAGCCAGAATTTTCCAGACATAGTTTTTTTAAAACTGGAACTATTTTTCTTGTATGGGGTGCACGGAAGTTGGGGAATTCGACTTGGTCACGACACGTAGTATGGCGTGATCTGGAAATCAATAATAGAGAAGTAAATACTGGATTCGGACTAGGATTGGTGCCGGAGATGAATCGGGTGGGACTCGGACTAGTGGCAGATATGTATTTGGTGGCAACTCGGACTGGTGGCGGATAGATGTTGGAGGTGGACTCGGATGGGCGTGATGGCGGCGAATATGTGGTGGCGTATATGGACTCGGATTGGCGGCGGATATGTGGTGGTAGTATATGGCAGCAGCGATGAAGTTGGTGCGGTGGTGGTATATGGCAGCGGTGATGACGATGGTGCGGCGGCGGCATGACAACCTATGAACAGAACTCAAAACTCTAAAGGACTAGAAACTAAGACCAGCAACTCGACACAGCGATGCAACCGCAAATTCAGCAAAGCAAAACACTGAATAGAAAATTGTAAAAGGCTCAGATTGGTTCAGATATGATGATCTAACCCAAAATTTTTGTGGCTTTTTTCGTGGACTGTAGGTATGAAGAATAAATGTGATCTAAACTACGAAAAACTAGAAAATCTCACCGAGCAACCTGGAAATCTGATACCACTTAATAGAGGCAAAGGTGTCCCGTCTTTCGATGAGATGGTGATTATCGTTTTTGGAGGTGTAGACTTTGAGGATCCAACTACGAACGTGCTAGGACATCGCGCCTTAGCAATCGCTAACCCAACTCCGAGAGGTTATTGACCATGTCGGTGCACGTCAACCTGACCACGAGGGTCTATTTCCTACAAGCAAACGAAGAACAAGCAAGAAACTGAGATTGCAATCTGGATATTGCGAATATAAGAGGAAAGCTTTATTGATCAAGGTCGGGTTCTGTGATGTCTTGGTCTGGTTATTGAACACAAACGAAGTACGCGAAGTTGCAGCTATGGCAAACTTTAATATAAACAAAACACAAAGTCTAAACGATGCCCTAAAGGCTGTATATATGGAGGATTAGGGGGGATTTCGTGACCCCTTGGAGGAGGGGGCCGAAACCAACCCTTAACTCCGTTTCCCCACACATACGGACTCTAAAAACAACCTATACTGAAGTATTTCGAAATTACGTGGGCCTGGCCTAATAATAAGGTGATGCAGCACCTATAATAGCCTCTGGATGAAATTTATGAAGTAGCATCTTGTATATTGATACGTCTCCAACGTATCTATAATTGTTGATTGTTCCATGCTATTATATTATCATTCTTGGATGTTTTACAATCATTTTATAGCAACCGTATATCATTTTTTGGGACTAACCTATTGAGATAGTGCCCAGCGCCAGTTGCTTTTTTTTTGCTTGTTTTTTACTTCGTAGAATATCAGTACCAAACGGAGTCCAAATGCAGCGAAACTTTTTGGAGATTTTTTTGGACCAGAAGACAACTTGGGAGCCAAGGAAGCACCTGGGGGGAGGCCCGTGGGGCCCACGATACACCTGGGCACGCCAGAGGCCCCTGGCGTGCCCTGATGTATCGTGGGGCCCATGGAGGTCTTCTTCACCTCCTCTCAGCTCTATAAATACCCAAATATTCCAAAAACCCTAGGGGAGTTGACGAAACACAATTCAAGCCGGCGCAAGTTCCAGAACCACGAGTTCCAATCTAACACCATCACGGTGGGGTTCATCATCCTCATTGGTGCCTCTCCGATGATGCGTGAGTAGTCCACCATAGACCTACAGGTCCGTAGGCAGTAGCTAGATGGCTTCCTCTCTCTTTTTGATTCTCAATACAATGGTCTCTTGGAGATCTTTTTGATGTAATGACTTCTTGCAGACTGTTTGTTGGGATCTGATGAAGTTAGAGTTTTTGATCAGATCTATATCCATGAATATTATTTGAGTTTTCTTTGATCTCTTATATGCATGATTATTTATAGCCTCGTATTTATCGGTGTTCTGGGATTGGGGGTACCCAGATCTACCTGCCTGCGGCCCATGGCGTGGCTCCGTCGTCAGCCTGGTACGGCCCAGCTGCAGGACCCCCCGAGTCAAGACCCTCGCGAGGGCCTTGACCTCGCTAGGAGAGCGACACCAAGACCTCCTGAGGGAGCAGCTCTTTGAGCCTGCCTCCCTAGGAGCAGAGATTTCCATGCAGGTACCTAGCCTCACGAGGCTGCGATGACGTGACGCATGATGACCAAGGCCAGGCGGGCGCCAGCAGGCGCAGAGGAGATAGTTTACCCTTCGGTGCTAAGGGGGAAAAGGACAGATGCGGGTTCCCAAGGAATCCCCCAAAGGTTTCCATTCCGGTGCAAAATGACCAAGACAATGAGCTCGGCAGTACAGATGTCATCGCCGAGCGCACCTTGCGTCATGACCAGAAGCTTTGCAGGCGAAGACTACCTTTCATCAGGATTAGATGTACTTCTTGTCCCCTTTCAAATTGGCTGTTGTGGGATCCCTTCCCGCCTAAGTTTTGAGGGAAGAGGATCGAGGCCATTATAAGTATAGGCTAGCCACCACCGTAGAAGGGGGAGAACCCCAGATAGATCCAATCCACCCACACCACTTGAGCCCTCGCGAGGCTGCTCATCCACTGTACTAGTTCATCCTCAGCCTCCTCGTGAGGCCAATCCACCACAAAGCAGGAGTAGGGTTTTACACCGCAAGGTGGCCCGAACCTGGGTAAACTGTTGTGTTCATCTTCTTCCCTGGTCGCGCGAACTCGACGAGGCAAGGTTGTGGGGTGGTGAGCTTGAGGCTTGAGCTGGTTGAGATCTCCGCACACGCCCCAGAGTTCAAACCTTCTTGGGTCTGCGGAGCCCTGAATCCGACATTTGGCACGCCAGGTAGGGGCGTGCCAAAATTCTCATTCTGGTTCTGCTTCGTCTCTGCTTCGTCGCTCCCATGGCCGATGCACGCCGAGTCCGCGCTAAGCGCCGGGCTGCTCACATCGGCCAGACGGCGCCCATGGGCCATGGTGTCCCTCGCCACTCTGCTTCTCCCACAGCTAACGCTGCCACTGACCCTGCTGCTCACGAGCAGTAGGATTCATCGCTGCCACCCTCCGTGCGGCGCGATGGCCGCACCACCACTCCGTCGCCCACTGCCGCCACGGCATCGTCCTCCCACGTCTGCCGCGGGACGGCAAACACGCAGGCTGCGCTGCTCATAGCGCGCGAGCTACTGCGCTACCGCCCCGCTAACGACTGGCTTAGTCGCATCGCCGAGCTTGACAACACCATCGGCGAGGTCCCTACACCATCCTGCTTGTTCCGTCCCCCGCCATCCCAGGTGGACGACGTAGCCCATGGCGTGCCTCCTCCTCTTCTGCGCAGCGCCGACCACGAGCCCAGGTGCGATGCGCAACCGCGCGACCCGCCGCGTGGGGCGCCGGCGCGCGATGTGGCAAGCTGCTAGGTGGTGCAGCGGCCACAAGGTGATGCACGTGCGCTCCCCGCGCCACTGCGCCAGCATCAAGACCACGCGCCGCCGGAGGCTGCGGTGCGTGGGCATCAAGACCGAGCTCCCCCCGTTCGTGCTGCACCTGTGAGTGCAGCGGGCTGCCATGCCTTCACCCCGGAGCTACGCCGCGTCGCCTCGCCCAACAAGTTCAAGCCAGACCTGCCTCCACGCTACGACGGCACCCTCGACCTTGTGGAGTTCCTCCAGCTCTACTCGCTGAGCATCGAGGCGGCGAACGATCACGACAAGGTCATGGC
Organism: Thinopyrum elongatum; assembly: GCA_011799875.1. NCBI lineage: Eukaryota > Viridiplantae > Streptophyta > Magnoliopsida > Poales > Poaceae > Thinopyrum > Thinopyrum elongatum. The sequence continues at coordinate 234,018,761 of CM022299.1, forward strand.
GAACTGGTTCCCCATGGCTTTGAAGGATGGCGCGTGCTCCAAGCTCCTTACCCTCCCAGAGGGGTCGATTTCCTCTAGGGATGAGCTTCACGAGCACTTCATCGCCAACTTCCCGGGCACCCGTGACCGCGCCCCTGCGGTGGGCGACATGCGGTGCGTGAAGCAGCAGCCGGGCGAGACCCTGCACAAGTACATACAACGCTTCACGAATGTTCGCCTCAAGATCCCGAAGGCATCGGATGAGGCCATCATCTAGGCGTTCACTGATCGCGTCCGGGATGTCAAGATGAAAGAAGAGCTCGCCATCCATGAGGACTTGTGCTCGGCCCTGGAGATGTTCAACCTGGCGAACAAGTGCGCAAGGGCCAAGGAAGGCCGCCTCTCCCTCCTCGAGCTTCCGGAGGCCGACCCTAAAAACAAGAAGGCCAAGGCTAAGGAGGCGAAATGGCCCCGCCGTGCTGGCTGTAGAGCCCGAGATGAAGCGTGGCCACGACCACGATGAGCTTCCCAGGGGCAACCGTCCGTTCTGCATCTTCCACAACATCCACAGCCACAAAACCAATGACTGCCAGGAGCTCAGGGTGCTCCGCGAAGGGTGCCTTGGCCGCCGCCCCGAGCGTGGCGACAGTAGCTACGGCCGTGGGGGAGGCCGTGGCGGGGACCACTGGGACAACTGCGACTCCCGTCAGGACGGGCGTGACTACCCTCGCGAGGACCGCTGGCGGGATCGGCCTCGCGACAACCCCTGGCGTGACCAGCCTCATGAGGACCATCCCTAGGGCAATGCCGGCCTCCCTCCGCTGCCGCTACAGCCAAGGAGAAATGATGACAACCGACAGGATGATGGGGCTGGGGGCTTCCAGGAACCCCGTGCGATCGCTTGCATCCTGGGTGGTGCCCAGGCCCCTGCTTTGAACCGCATCTTCAAGCAGTTCTCTCGTGAGGTGAACGCGGCCCTCCCGAAGCTCGAGGCCGCGCGTCCCCTCAGGTGGTCATAGTATGTGATTACCTTCGACTCCAAGGACCACCTCAAGTGTTCGGCCACTACAGGCGCACTCTCCATGCTCTGCACGCCCACCATCAGCAACGTCCTCATCATCAAGACCCTCATCGACGGTGGTGCTGGGCTCAATGTCCTCTCTGTGGAAACATTCGACATGCTCCAAGAGCCTTATGACCAGCTCTTGCCCACCAAGCCCTTCTCAGGAGTGACCGATGGCTCCACCACACCCCTGGGGCAGGTGCACCTTCCCGTCACCTTTGGCAAGCATGACAACTACCACATCGAGCTCATTCACTTCGACATCTCCCACATCGGCCTCCCATACAACGCCATCCTCGGGTACCCTGCCCTTGCCAAGTTAATGGCGGTGACCCATAACCGCTACAACATCCTCAAGATGCCAGCGTGTAGCGGCATCATCTTGGTCTCCTGTGTTGGCATTCTGGGATAGGGGGGTAACCAGATCTGCCTGCCTGCGGCCCAGCGTGTGGGCCCATCGATGGTGTGGTATGGCCCAGAGGCAAGACCTCCATGACAAGACCCTCGCAAGGGCCCCCGACCTCGCGAGGAGGACGACATTAAGACCTCCAAAGGAGCGGCCTCCCCAGGTTGCCTCCCGAGGAGTGGAGATTTCTATGCAGGTACCCAGCCTCGCGACGCTGCGATGACGTGAGCCATGACGACCATGGCCTGGTGGGCGCCAGCGGGTGTAGAAGAGATAGTTTCCCCTTCGGTGCTAAGGGAGCAAGGACAGATGCGGGTTCCCAAGGAATCCCCCAAAGGTTTCCATTCCGGTGTAACAAGACCAAGACCAGGAGCTCGGTAGGACAGATGTCATCGCCGAGCCCACCACTGCGCCACGACCAGAAGCTTTGCAGGTGAAGACCACCTTTCGTCAGGATTAGTTGTACTTCTTCTCCCCTTTCAAATTGGTCGATGTGGGATCCCTTCCCGCCTAAGTTTCGAGGGAAGAGGACCAAGTGCACTATAAATATAGGTTAGCCACCACCTCAGAAGGGGACGGATGGACGGACGGAGCCCAGATCAGTTCCACCCTCACCACCAGAGCCCTCACGAGGTAGCTCATCCACTGTACTAGTTCATCCTCAGCCTCCTCGTGAGGCCAATCCACCACAAAGTAGGAGTAGGGTTTTACAACGCAAGGTGGACCGAACCTGGGTAAACTGCCATGTTCATCTTCTTCCCCGCTCGCGTGAGCTCGACGTGGCTAGGCTGTAGGGTCGCGATCTTGAGACTTGGGTTGGTTGAGATCTTCACACACGCCCCAGAGTTCGATCCTTCTTGGGTCCGCGGAGCCCTGAATCCGACATTTGGCGCGCCAGGTAGGGGCGTGTCGAAGCTTCATCTCTTCGCCGACCGCGCTCCGCCCTCGCCTCGTGGTTCCCATGGTAGACGCCGTCCTACCATATTGGCCGCCGGATACCTACGGGGGCGCCGCGGGTCATCCGGCCTTCACCCCCGGCTTGCGCCAGGTGTGGTGGCCCGTGAAGTTTAGGCCGGCGCTGCGCACGCGGTACGATGGCGCTGCGGACCCCGAAGAATTCCTCAAGTTGTGCGCGCAGGCCATCCATGCGGCTGGTGGAGACGACAAGGCCATGGCAAACTGGCTCCCCCTGGCCCTCACGGAGACCCCTCGATCTTGGCTTCGCGGCCTCCCAGACGCCTCGATCTCTTCTTGGGAGGAGCTCCGCGGCCAGTTCGTTGCGCGCTTCGCGGCTCCGGCGCCCCACGTGGTCGCATGCATCATCGATGGGTCGCAGGCGCCCGCCTCCAGCCGCCACATCAAGCAGTTCCTCGGTCGGCCAGGCGCTACTCAGCCGCAACATGAGGCTTCCTGGGGGCACGCCGGGCAAGAGGTCGACATCACCTTCGACTTCAAGGATCACCCTAAGACTACGGTCGCTGCGGGCTCGCTCCCCATGCTATGCACGCCCACCATCACTAATGTCGCGGTCACCAAGACCCTCATCGACAGTGGCGCCGGCCTTAACGTCCTCTCCGTGGAGACCTTCGACCTGCTCCAGGTGCCCTGCGAACAGCTCGCGCCCACCAAGCCCTTCTCGGGGGTGGTCAAGGGCTCAACCACCCCCCTGGGGCAGGTACGCCTCCCCGTCACCTTCGACAAGTGCGACAATTACCGCACCGAGCTGATCGACTTCGACATGGCCCGCATCGGCCTCCCATACAACGCTATCCTGGGCTACCCAGCTGTCGCCAAGTTCATGGCGGCAACTCATCCAGGCTACAACATCAACAAGATGCTGGGCATCAGCGGCATCATCACGGTGGCCAGAGACAGAAAGGACATGGTCCGAGCTCTCAAGCTCGCCTATGGGGCCACGGCGGCCTCTAGAACAGGCGTTGGGGACGCCCCGGAGGCCCTCGGGGCCGCACCCACGAAGAAAAATTAGCTGTTCTCTCAGGACCGGGCCGAAATGAAGTAGGTGCCCGTCAACGACGAGAATCTAGGCCCCACCTTCACCATAGGAGCCGGCCTCCCCCTGGAGCAGGAGGAGGCACTGATTAGCTTCCTCTGGGCGAACAAGGATGTGTTCGCTTGGGAGGCGTCGGACCTGGTTAGCATCATGAGGGAGCTGATCGAGCACCACCTAAGGGTATGCCCCGGAGCGCGCCCCGTGAGGCAAAAGGCACGACATCAAGCACAAGAGAAGCAAGAATTCATCATCCAAGAGGTTCGTAAGCTACAAGAAGCCGGCGTTATTCGGGAAGTGTGGCACCGGGATTGGCTGGCCAACCTAGTGATCGTCCACAAAAAGGGGGGAAGGAGCACATGTGCGTCGACTTCACGAGCCTCAACAAGGCCTTCCCTCAGGACCCCTTCCCGCTTCCACGCATCGACCAGATTGTGGACTCCACCACGGAGTGCGATCTGTTGTGGTTTTTGCACACTTTCTCAGGATATCATCAAATCAAGATGGCGACAGAGGATGTCGAGAAGACGGCCTTCATCTCCCCATGTGGCGTGTACTGCTACACCTGCATGCCCTTCGGGCTGCGGAATGCCGGTGCAACCTTCCAACGGCTGATGCACATCGCGTTGGGGCCGCAGCTGGGGCAAAATGCGGAGGCATACGTTGATGACATCATGGTCAAGCCGCGGGAGGCAAGGACTCTCATCGAAGACCTGGAAGAAATATTCGCCAACCTGCGCCAGGTGAACCTGAGGCTCAACCTAGAAAAGTGCATGTTTGGGGTCCTATCTGGCAAGTTGTTGTGCTTCCTTGTGTCGCACCGAGGGATCGAGGCTAACCCCGAGAAGATCAAGGCAATTGAAAAGATGCGCCTGCCACAGACCCTCAAGGAAATGCAAAAGCTCGCAGGCTGCGTGACCTCCCTGCGGCGCATCATATCCAAGCTCGGTGAGCGCGCCCTCCCTGTCTTCAAGCTGAGGAAGAGGAAGGGCCCTTTCGAGTGGACTCCTGAAGTTGAGGCAGCTTTTGAAGACCTCAAGAGGTACCTCACGAGCCAACCCGTCATGGTGGCGCCTCATCCTCTTGAGCCCCTGGTGCTCTACCTGGCAGCCACCCCCACTCGGCCAGCGCAGCTCTCGTGGCGGTCAGGGAGCAGCACGCCGGCGCAAGCGCAAAGCAAGGCGTCCCGCGTAGGGTCGCACCATGTTCACTACCTCAGGATGGCCCTCCTGAGGCTCTCATCACTTCGCCAGCCAGCAAGGCTCCCAAGTCCATCTCGCCCCTCGTCTAGCACCCGGTGTACTTTGTCAGCATGATGTTGCGGAATGCACATGCATGCTACCCCATGCAACAGAAGCTCCTGCTCGCACTCCTCGTCGCCTCCAGGAAGCTGCGTCATTATTTCCAAGGCCACCCCATCAAGGTCATCTCCGCATACCCCCTGGAGAAGGTGCTTTGCAGCCCCAACACTACTGGAAGGGTTGCGGAGTGGAACATTGAGTTGCAAGCCTTCCAGCTAGAGTTCAGCACCACCAGGGTCATCAAGGGTGTAGCCCTAGCTAACTTCGTGGCAGAGTGGACGGACGCTCTTGACCGGGGACTGGGCGAGGGCCAATCCCTCATGCCTGGTGATGAGGCGCCCGATGGCTGGGTCATGCACTTTGATGGTGCCTTCGCGCGGCGGGGCGTGGGGGCTGGATCCGTACTCATCTCACCGACCAAGGACAAGCTCTACTATGCCGTGCAGCTTTGCTTTCAGCAAGGCGAGAAGGTCTCCAACAACATCACGGAATATGATGGCTTAATCGCCGGCCTCAGCGCCGTGGCCGCCCTGGGGGTCAAGCATCTCACCATCAAGGGCGACTCCCAGCTTCTCGTCAACTTATCCAACAAGGAATACAAGTCAAAAGAAGAGCACATGGAGGCATACCTGGAAGAGGTACGTAAAATTGAAAAGCTTTTCTTGGGCTTGGAATTGCAGCACATCCCGCGCGGCACGAACAAGGAATCCGACGACATCGCCAAGAGGGCATCTCGCCGCGAGCCCCAGAAGCCTGGCGTCTTCGAGGAAAGGCTCTTCAAGCCGTCGGCGGCTTCCCCCACTGCAGGCCCGGCGCTGCTCCGGGAAGAGCCACCTCCGGCCCTGTCCTCGGGCGCCCCGGCCTGTGGTCCGACCTCAGGAGCCCGCCTGCTCCTCGCGCTCGAGCCTCAGGAAGGCTGCTGGACCGAGGAGTTCAAGGCGTACTTACTCTGCGGTGCCCTGCCAGAGAAGGAGGAAGATGCAGAACGTGTGGTTCGTCAGGCCACTGCTTATTGCTTGCAGGATGGTGAGCTGTACCGAAGGCGCCCCAACGACGTCTCCCTGCGGTGCATATCCAAGGAGGAAGGGTGCGAGCTGTTGGCCGACATCCATGGTGGAGATTGTTGACACCACTCCTTATCGCGCACCCTCGTGGGCAAGGTGCTCCGTAGCGGGTTGTACTGGCCTACGGCGCTCAACGACGCCACTGAGTTGGTGCGATCCTGTGAGGCCTGCCAGTTCCACGCCAAGAAGATTCCCCAGCCCGTGCAAGGTCTCCAGACCATCCCGCTCTCAAGGCCCTTCGCGGTCTGGGGACTGGATATCCTGGGCCCGTTTCCTCGAGCAGCCGATGGATACCGCTACCTCTACGTCACCATCGACAAGTTCACCAAGTGGGCGGAGGTGGAGCCCATGCGCACCATCCCTGCTGGCTCAACTGTCAAGTTCATCAAGGCCTCATGAGCCATTTCGGGGTCCCCAACCATATCATTACTGACAATGGCTCCCAATTCACAAGCAACCTATTCAGGACATATTGTGCTAACCTTGGAACGTAGATATGCTACGCTTCGGTGGCACACCCACGAAGCAACGACCATGCTGAGCGCACCAACGCGGAGGTCCTGCGGGGCCTCAAGGCAAGGAGCTTCAAGAAGAAGGTTGAGGCCTGCGGCACGGGTTGGATCGGTGAGCTTCAGTCCGTGTTGTGGTCCATCTGCACCACCGCGACTAAGCCCACCGGCGAGACCCCATTCTTCCTCGTGTACGGGGCTGAGGCGGTCCTCTCGCATGAGGTCAAGCACCACTCCCTGTGGGTCCTAGCATTCGACGAGGCGCGTCAGGATGCCTCACGGGGAACGGATCTCGTGCTCGGGGAGGAGGCATGTCGCCAGGCCTCACTCCGCATAGCAAGGTACCAGCATGCGCTGCGGCATTACCACTGCCGCAGCATCAGCTCCCGGACCATCGAGGTGGGAGACCTCATCCTGAGGCGGGTCCTCCCTAGGGAGGGCCTTCACAAGCTCTAGCCCATGTGGGAGGGCCCGTTCAGGATCGCCCGCGTCTCCAGGCCCGGCCCCGTATGCCTGGAGACGCAGGACGGGGTCCCCATCCAGAATGCTTGGAACATCCAGCATCTCCACAAATTCTACCCGTGACACACTCACGTAATAATGAGAGGGGCTGTACACACCCCGGAGTCTCCCTGAGCACCGCTGCCCGGCCTCATGGGGGCTCCCACCCACGCCCAATTGGAAGCCCCATGCTCCGCGCTGGCGGATGACACGGTTAATCAGCGACTATGCCCACGCCTAGTGGAGGCCCCATGCTCCGCGCTGGTGGGAAGACTAGAAGACTAGTGTAGGCGCTGGATGCGGCTGTTCTTTTGCTTGCTCTTGTAGCTAGTTTGGCACTTCTTGGAATGAAATTTGAAGTTCTCGTGTCTTTATTCAAAAAAGGGGGGAATTTTCCTTTTTTTCTTCTTGCAGTGTTCCCTCTCTTGAATTTCGTTTTTGAGTGGTGTGGCAGCTGCCCGTGGCTCCCTCCATCGCGTCCCGCGAGAGGGGGATGGGCACGTACGCCTGAGCTGACCTAGGCTACGCCAGCGGCAGGCCCGCTCATGCGCACATCTCGCTAAGACCTTGGCGGCCGAGTCCTCGCGGGACGCTCTCGAGTGAGCCATCGGCCCCCCGGCCTCAGGAGCGCTCATCTCCTGGCCTAGCCGGGCATCGCACCCCGGTGTACCAGCGATGGTCGGCCCTCGCTCGAGGGCTCCAGACTCAGGATGATCACCGGGGAAGGACAGCTTAAGAAAGGACAGTCACGGTTTGGCACATCGTCAAGGAACCCTACGTAAATCATGTCTTGGCACCTCGCCGGGTTCGATGCGTGGCGAAGACATCCCTGGAGGCTCCGGACCCTCGTGAATCCCCCGGAGACCTCGCGGGAGCATGCCCCTCAAGGCTCTAGAGCTATCGGGTCACGAGAAGGAAGATCCCCCGACAAGCTCCCTAGGCCGCGCCGGCACCCTAACAACGTCGTCACTAGAGCAAGGGACCTGCGTGAGGTCAAAAGCTCCGGAGGAATGTGCCCCCACGACGCAGGAACCCGCCAAGAGCCACGAACGCACCAATCTAAGTGATCCTAATCGCGCCAGGTGAGAGCTTTTTCAATTAGTAACGATATAAATGCTGGAATATGAATAGGAAATACTTACATAAAGGCGCAGGCGCCGCAGTCCATTACATGCCCCCACGGGGTTTTCCATGGTTCTTAATGCAAGAGATAAAAAAAATGAAGAGGCAGCCTCCCGAGGACCACTGCTCCTGATGCCTGGCTCCACCGCTGCCCGTGCTTAGTCGGAGTCCTCTTCCTGCTTGATGGGGGCGCAGTGGCGAGGCGGCTCGACGTCCTCCTGAGCATGGGCACGGCGGCGTGGCGGCTTGCCGCCCTCCTGGGTCCGGGCGCGACGACGGGGCGGCTTATCGTAGTCGTCGTCACTCGAGCTTCCCTCGGAGGAGGCACCGCTACTGCTGGAGGTGCCACAGGCGTCGCCAAGGGCAAGTTCACCGCCAAGGACGCCGCCACCATGCTAGTCGTCGTCATCAGAGGGGTAGTCCCTGTCGTCGTCATCGCCTTTCGGGTAGCACCCCAGGCGACTGCTGTCCTCCCAGAAGACCCTGATGAAGAGCGTTGCCACCCCGTCGTACTTAAAGTGGAGGGTGCGCCTCCCCTACAGGCCGCGGGCGCGGGCAAACGGCTGCCATCCGCGGGTCAGTAACACATGGACGGCGAAGGTGACCTCGACCTCCATCCACGAGGACCTGTTACAGCAGTCGTCAGGCTGCAGCCACAACCCAACGGGTCCACCCGCCGGCAGGTCCTCCATGAAGGAGCATGGAAGCCAAAGCCAGGTGCTAGGTGGGCCCTCCACCCGTACGACAAACTCTCGGGCCGTGTCACTCGAGCGGGCATGCGGGCGCGGTGGCCGTGCGGCCACGGCAAGCCTCCCCCCTTGGTCGCAGCTGCCAGGACCACTGCAGCTGCCCCTGCGGGAGAGGCCCTTTCCCTGGCTGCTGGAGCTGGTGCGCGCCGTCAGAGGCGGACGCCCGCGCACCCGTGATGACATCGCTAGTGCGGACGCGCCCTCTCTTGGGTGGCGGAGCCTCTGGCCCCTCCTGGGGAGCCTTGCCCTTCTCTTCGGCTGAGAACCTCCTCACTGGCGCCATGGTCGCTTCGGCATGGTTGTGGATGCAGTGGAGATAGGAGAAGAAGGGACGAGCTGGCGAAGATGGGCTAGGGGGCTCCGCCCCCACGCCCTCTTATAGGCGAAAGAAGGCTAACCGGCGCCCCTCCATGTTCCAAGTGATGATGGCCCTGCTGCATGCACCAGGCTGTTATCAATTCGAAGCAGTTACCGAGGCAGCAAGGGGAAGTGGAGGCATCCGCATCCTATCGTGTGCCACGTGACAACCCTGGCCCGCAGGCAATTGGGGCCCACGGCGCTTCGCCCTTCTCTCCTTGGTTTCGCCTTGAAGACAGCCCGAGCGCGCCTTCGGCCCGGGGGCTACTGTCGGTGTTCTGGGATCAGGGGTACCCAGATCTGCCTGCCTACGGCCCAGCGCGTGGGCCCATCGATGACCTGGTATGGCCCAGCGGCAAGACCTCCATGACAAGACCCTCGCAAGCGCCCCCGGCCTCGCGAGGAGGATGGCATCAAGACCTCCAGAGGAGCGGCCTCCCCAGGTTGCCTCATGAGGAGCGGAGATTTCTATGCAGGTACCCAGCCTCGCGAGGCTGCGATGACGTGAGCCATGATGACCATGGCTAGGCGGGCGCCAGCGGGCGCAGAGGAGACAGTTTCCCCTTCGGTGCTAAGGGAGCAAGGACAGACGCGGGTTCCCAAGGAATTCCCCAAAGGTTTCCATTCTGGTCCAACAAGACCAAGACCACGAGCTCGGCAGGACGGATGTCATCGCCGAGACCACCGCTGCGTCACGACCAGAAGCTTTGTAAGCGAAGACCACCTTTCGTCAGGATTAGATGTACTTCTTGTCCCCTTTCAAATTGGTCGATGTGGGATCCCTTCCCGCCTAAGTTTCGAGGGAAGATTACCAAGGCCACTATAAATATAGGTTAGCCACCACCCCAGAAGGGGATGGACGGATGGACGGAGCCCGGATCAGTTCCACCCTCACCACTAGAGCCCTCACGACGCAGCTCATCCATTGTACTAGTTCATCCTCAGCCTCCTCGTGAGGCCAATCCACCACAAAGCAGGAGTAGGGTTTTACACCGTAAGGTGACCTGAACCTGGGTAAACTGCCATGTTAATCTTCTTCCCCGCTCACGTGAACTCGATGTGGCTAGGCTGTAGGGTGGTGAGCTTGAGACTTGGGTTGGTTGAGATCTTCGCACACGCCGCAGAGTTCGAACCTTCTTGGGTCTGTGGAGCCATGAATCCGACAGCCTGCGATGAGAAGGATGCGGTCTATTCTCTTGAGCATGCCTACCGTGCCGCTGCGGCCGAGAACTCTGATGATGAGGGTGGCGTTCTGCCTCCTGAGACCACCCCCGCGAAGAAGAAGCAGGTCCTCCCCAAGGGTCCTCCGGAGACCAAGAAGCCCTCTGGCGGCGCCTCAAGCCCTGCGCCAGCTGCTGGGACGCCCCTTCCTCCCGCATAGGAAGGCGCGCCTGGCGCTTCCCTCGGGACATGCTCGGGGGCTTCCATCTGGAGAGCCTCCGACCTGACTAGTGCGATGAGGGAGGTGCTCGGGAACCACTTGGAGGCCTGCCTCGATGCGCGCCCCCACAAGCATGGAGCGAGGTGCGAGGCACTAGGGACGCGGGAATTTATCACCAAGGAGATCGAAGAGCTTCAGGAGGCGGAGGCCATGCGTGGTGAGCGTTGCCCCACACCACCCAGCGCACTTGCCGCCCCCGACGCGGGTGGCGAGCTACGTTTCTGCGTCAACATCCCGGGCCTCAACAGGGGCGCTTCACAGGATCTCTTCTGGCCGTCACGTGTTGGCCGGAGTGGGGGCTACCCCTGCAACTACGTCCGCATGCCGTTCAGCCCGCTGAACATGGGCGCCTCGTACCAGCGCCAGGTGCAGTGTGCCATGGCATCTCACGAGGCCAGGCGCTCGGCAGTCACGTCTCAGGAGGTCCCGGATCCTCGCAAGCCCACCGGGCCTCGTGGGCCTCCCTAGTCTCCGGAGCCACCTAGCTCATGAGGAGCTATCTTCATGACACGCATCTTCAGCTACCTCGACGCTTCTACAACCCTAGTGCCAGGTGACTTTTTGATTTGTTCAGTTGAGGGCGCCCCTCAGGCTGCATTATCCTCAAGCTGTTAGGGCCCACCCCTGTAGCTGTATCATTTTGCGCATGTATCAGAACTGGCTTTGCCCTTTATGAATTTCCTAAGTATTTCAACCTGCGTGCCCGGTGCTTCGTCACCATGAATGTCGCCACGCCCTCACAACCCCGCCCCCGATGGCCTCATGATTAAGGGCTGGCACGGCGTCTGTGCTCGGGTCCATCCTTGTAGTGTTGATAAATCCAAGCGACCGAGCTCTCTCTCGCGGGCCAACTCCCGTGCACGTCACCTCCCGGGGTCCTTGGTGCCTTGTCCTCACATGAGCTAATCAAGAGTGGGTGAGTAAGGGCGCACAGCCCGGTTTGTCCAACCGCAGTTTGACACTGCACCATCGTGGGAGCCGTGCGCCGGATGTTTTTCCTTGGGATTATTGCATGAGAAGACTGGGCACGGCGTCTGTGCTCGGGTCCGTCCCTGCAGCGTCGAGAAACCCAAGCGACTAAGCTCTGTCTGGTGGGCCGGTCCCGTTCACGTCACCTCCTGGGGTCATTGGTGTTCGGCCTTCTCATGCGATGGCCTCTGGAGGTTCATTCTGCGCAGGTCGCCCCACCACACAGGTCGACACGGTCGAGCAGCGACTATGCCCATGCCCAAGTGGAAGCCCCATGCTACGCGTTGGTGGATAAACAATTGAGGGTGCCCTAGTGGCCGCACCAACCTTAGGATAGCCTTTCGGCTCGTCACATGGCACTAGTGCAGAAAGCCTAGCTATGGCATGCCAAAAATAGCCTTGCTGGCGTAGGAGCCCCACGCCACCAATGTCGCCAGTGTTAAAAAATAGTGGTGGCGCTGGAGCCTACGCCAGCAGTATTATACGTGTTGCTGGCGTGCGATTTTTTCAACGCCACCACTATATTCACTCACCTAGCAGCGCACAATGTAATTTACATGCCACTAATGTTTCGTGCACAAAAAAAAGGTTTTGCAACACCATGTAACATTTAGCATTTCACATTAACACTAAGTACATACTATATAACATTACACAGTAGAACAATACCAGATAATAGAACATTAGGAGTTGATATTTAAGTGGCTGCTAGCTCTAGCTAGGTCTCACAAACATAACCAGTTAATAGAAACATTACGAGCTAAAACAATACTAGTACATAGCGCTAATACATAATTAAGCAGTTCATTCATGTACTGCCCCGCCACACACATAGTTCTAAATGAGGTCGATGACCACCATCATCCTCAAGCCATGGCGTCGGGTGTTCCTGATGGTGACTAAGATGGCCTGTCCAACCTGGAGATTCTTTCCAGCAAGGAAGTTGTTCCATCCCGCGGCGCTGAACACAGTGCGACCGTCCGTGGCCTTGCAGTAAGGCGTAGTCCAGCAATGCCTGCTTCATCCGGCTCGATGCCATAGCTCTCACTTAGCCTCTTAGGTCATTTCTGGAGAAAAACAAATATGGGAAATGAGCATGTCACATTAATACACAGTAGCTAATTAATTAAGAGCATATTCGTCACGTTCTACACTAATTAAGCATATCACATTACTACACACTAAGCTTATCCTCAAATTCTACACTAAGCATATATATATCACAACACATTAGTAAGCATATCACATTACTACACACTAGCTAAGAGCATATTCATCACGTTCTACACTAAATAAGCATATCACATTACTACGCACTAAGCATATCCTCAAATTCTACACTAAGCATATATATATCACAACACATTATTACACTAAGCATATCACATTACTACAAGCATGTCACAACTAAGCATATATATCACATTACTACAAGCATGTCACAACTAAGCATATATATATCATCAAATTTTAACACTAAGCATATCAAATTTCTACACTAACATGTAACATACCATGACATGGCGGTCAACATTTGTCCTTGTCAGGCGGGTCATGAATGGCATCCCGATGTAGTCCTCACATGGAGGAAGTATGTACCAGAGGTTGCCTGATTCGTCCTCGCTTAGTCTGATTCCTTTGGCATATAGGGCATCATCAAGTGGGTCATCATCTTCATCCTCCCAATTGATGTAGATAACAACCAGCCTTGGAGTTTGTCTTCTGAAGGAGAAGCTGATAAGTTCACCTCCAATGAGATGCATGTGGTTGATGAAACAATTCCATTCATCTCCTCCAATCTGGGATGTTTTTTGTCCCTTGTGGACCTCCATAGTGTAGGGCCCCCTGGAGCGTCGAACATCATAGTGTCTTCGGGAATGAGCTCATTGAACTCTAGTCTCACATTGCAAGGGATGATCTGTGTAAAAAAAAACACATTGCATTATGGGAAATAGCAAGAAAAACAAAAGAAAAAACTGTTATAGAAGGTTCATGTAATGCGTTAGCGTTGCAGGAACAAAGCACGTCTGGAAGTAGATGCTAAACAGCGTGCCACTTGAAAGGTCGGTTGCGCACCTTGACTTGCACACTGGACATGGTGGCGGTTGCTCCATTCTACATATAATATAATTGAAACTAAGGCTGTGTTTGATAGTGAAGTATTGAAAACTTAAAGTATTGGAAAACCACAGTAATTTAACAAGTAGGTACAAGCGGATGGTGACGGGTTGGGGCCTAAGTATATAAACACTTTGTACACTAGTAATTGCATATGCAAATAAACAAAATTTCTACACAAAGCTGCAATTTCTACACTAGTAATTATCACTAGCTACAATTTCTACACAAAGCAATCCATTTAACTAACTTTGGATTCTACATGACACAAAGCAATCCATGATATATATACTAAAATGTCTACACAAACTAAAGCAATCCGGAGGACGTGGGAGAGTGGAGAGGAAGGAGATGCGATGGGAGGAGTAGTGGATCTAACCTTGGTGCCGGCGAGGGGCGGCGATGGGGCGGCAACAGGGCCGGCAAAGGGTCCGTCAATGGGGCGTCGACGGGGCGGCGACGGCGGCGGCTTTGGTCAGGGGGAGGGGTATGAAATGAGAGAGAGCGGTGACTTAGGTCTTTTACTAAGTTGACTCAGATAGGTTATCGCTGGCCTTGGGAGAAAGTGCAATGCCATAGCTAATAACATGCCAAATAAAAAAAAGGCTAAGATTAATAATGAAAGACTTGACAAAATAAAAGACTCAAAATTTGAACTGGTAGTAAAGAAATAAAATTCCTAAATTGATAAAAATAGTAAAATTAATTATCACAAAAGCATAATATAAAATTTCTATTATTTTGTGACTAGTATAATAATTAAATACTTAAAACACTTGATCAAATGGAAAAAGTGTTTCTGGCGTGCAAAGCAGACGGACACCAGCACTAACGAATTAACTATGACGTGCAAATAAAAGCAATGCCACCAGTGCGTTCCAAATGGTGAGTGCATATGGGCCAAAAGATTTATGGCGTTTCAAAGAAAAGCAACACCAGCACTAAGCATATAAAGATGACGTGCTGATTTGGCCTACGTCAGCACTATTTTGAAAAAATAGTGCTGGCGTGGATGGGAAACGGTGTGCCACCAACGATAGTTATGGCTAGCCATTTTTCCACTAGTGCGGTCCCATCATGCAGCATTCCCCGTGAGGCAAGCGCGAGGAGGCTAGACACGGGGGCTATGCTCAAGCCAAGCCTGATGTCAATGCAACAAACCTTCACGTATGTTGCCCGGACTGTACATAGGCTCAAGTGGCAGAGATGCAAACTCCACCGAGCATTCAAAACAAAACCAAGCCAAAGAGATAACCCTTTGAGGAATCAAGGGGCGGATCAAGAAGACCAAGACAAGCCAAGAGAATAAGATGTCACTAAGGAAAAGCCTCCCTTGCCGGGCAGGCGAGCCTGGTCAGGTCGAGGCCATCCCGAAGACAAGTCCCAAGACTTCCCCGGCAGGCTTGTCGGGGCCGCTGGCGGCCTGCATCCCCACCAAGACTCCGCCACTCCACCGCATCGCAACGCAAGTCATCCATCGGTGCGGTTTCAAGCCCCCAGATATCTAAGTGGCTGTCATTTGGCCCGTGGCAGCCATTTAGGAGGAGGATCACCTCTATATGACACCCGTCCAGAGGCGTGTCAAGCAGACAGGTGGAAGGTGACTAGGCGGCGCGGAAGGCCTGCTGGGCCACATCCACAGCGTGACACCTGGTTGTGCATTTAATGAACTTTGTGCTAACTGCCAGAGTTAGGTATGATAGCCCCTTAGCCTATAAAAGGAGGACTGTGGCAACCTTGGAAAGGATTCGGACCCTTGTGTACTCATACGCGCGTAGCTGCTCTCCCCAAGGTGACCTTGCCGGGCTTGAGCGCCGCACGTTCTTCGTGGTCCCTCCACCAATCCACCAAAGAAGGAGTAGGGTTTTACGCTTCTCAGCGGCCCGAACCTGGGTAAAAACCACTAGCGTCATCACTGCCGTGCTGCTCCATGGCCTCCACTCTTTATGCAATGCGATCTCCCTCGTGCCGAACCACAAAGGGGCTGATGGCCCCATAGGTGGCCATGTTCTACCACGACATCTCTGCGCCTGCGAGGAAGTCTTGGGACTTGTCTTCGGGATGGCCTCGACCTGACCAGGCTCGCCCGCTCGGCAAGGGAGGCTTTTACTTAGTGATATCTTGTTCTCTTGGCTTGTCTTGGTCTTCTTGATCCGCCTCTTGATTCCTCAAAGGGCTATCTCTTTGGCTTGGTTTTGTTTTGAATGCTAGGTGGAGTTTGCATCTCTGCCACTTGAGCCAGTGTACAGTCTGGGCGACATACGCGAAGGCTTGTTGCATCGACAGGAGCCCCCGGGCCTGGTCCAAATGTGTTGCTGAGCATCGTTGGGGTAGGCCCCATCAGGTACACAGGCAGGGCGTTTACGATGATATTCTCATCTTTCTTGATATCTTCTTTGCTTCTTCATTAACCTGTGATTGGGTGTGTTTTCAGTTTTTCCATGCGTCGTGTGATGCCAAACGCAGTGGGGGCCATCTTGTAATGGCCCGTGACCATCTTTATCCCACGGGGAGGTAACTGCCATTTCACTCATCCCACTACGCCCGTCCCTTCTGCCACGTGCATCGCATGCACCGTGCGGGGTAGGTGACGGATGCGTATGGCGCAGGAAGGAGTGCTATGATAGAAACCCAAATATCCCGGATTGGCGCAAGAGGGCGATCGATGGGCTCGTCTGCTGTCACTGGCTCCGGTCGGATTCAAAGGAGCTCTTGAGAGTGGGTGGAGAATCAGTCCCCCCCTCCATCCCAGTTCACCTATAAAAGGGAGCACGGGGGGGAGTGGAGGCACCCATCCATGCACCTCCCTCTTCTTATTCCTTGCTTACTTCCTTGCCATGCCGAGGTGGAGGGACCGGGGCCAGGCCCCGGGCCTCAACCCGGGAGTGGCGATCCCGAAAGCTAGTGCTGGCACTCAGGGAGCGAGTCTAGTCCGGGGCCGCGGGAGACACGGCGACCGTAGCAGGGGTGATTGCAGTTTGCGGTGGCGTATTCATGGACGCCGTATCGACTCCGGTATGGAAGGCGTTGCGCTTCTCCATAATGGTGGAGCGCTCACCACCTCCATGCAAGCTAGCCGTCCGGAGAAGAGGAGTCGCCCCTGCCGCAAGCCGTTAGGGCTTGTTAACTCGTCAGCGGAGTCCTCAGGGCTTCTGGCGTCTACCCGCGGCACTGTGCTCGAGATCCTTAGTGATCCCAGCACTGCTCTCTCCGGAGAGGTCGGGGGTGACGCTGAAGATGGCGGTGTCCTTTTGGCCGCCAAGGTGGGGAGTGGAGCTCCCCGTGCGCCTCGGGTGCCGTCGCCATCGTCAGCCACTTCTTCGGGGGAGGTGATGGGCCAAGGGCCCGGCGTCCTCCCAGAGCGACAGTGACAAGGAAGAAATAGGCGAAGACGGAGAAGGCGGGTGGCAGGCCATCAGGTTGGAGTACGATGGCACCGACGCCTTCGTCTCGTATTGCCGGCCTGCTGATCCATCTTTCTGCTCTTCCCCTCCCTCCCTAGCACCATCATCACCAGTTTCTTCTGGACTATTGCCGGGGAGGGGACACTCTCTTGGTGTCTTCTGCCAGGTGCCCCTTTGGTCCCGGCGATGGCGCCCGGGGCACCTCCTAGCCGCCCTGCCACCTTCGCAGCCTCGGTACTCCCGATCTTGTCAGGTCGCGCCTTGTGGGCCCTGACGGGTCGGGCTGGGCTTCTGCCCAGTCACTGATTTTGCCCTCTTCACATCCCACCGCAGTTCCTAGGAGGAGAGGGGCAAGAAGGGAATTACGGGACACTTATCTTTTTTCAATCTAAAACATGTAAGCACTTGCCAAACTTTAGTTTCAAATATGCAATCTCTTCTATCCATGTTTGTACTCCATAAGCTTTGTACTTGTTTATCCACATATTAATGAACAAAGACGGTCTTGCCGGGTACTTGTGCATGTACTACATCCATGCAGAGGAGGAGTGCCTCTATACTTTTACGTAAACAAGTTTTCTCCGGCAAGCTATCCTGTCGGGTGGCTTCCGTTTGTTGCCATGGGGCTTGGCCTACCGGGCTCAAAATGATGGAAGGGGACCAGCCCCTCGTCGAACCTTCTCCATCAAAAGCCACTACAACCATCTTGACAAAAGCAATGTTCGGGTCAAAGGATGGGAGCACAAATGCTTCGAAGGTGATGAGGTTTCTCTATGCACAAGTTTTCTTCTGACGGAAACATGTATGGATAAAAAGTATCTTATCTATTTGGCTTGTCGGGGATCGATATGTAAGCTTGTTTCCGTTTCTTGTTTTGGGACCGAGTCTGCGGCAAGAGTCCTGCAGTTAGTGCAGAGGGAAACAAAGCAACATATGATCTCATCTACATGATCATGGCAAGTTCATGTTATGCTATGCATGCATGCAAGTTTTTGGGGCCCCCAGTGCTTTGTTTTATTGTCTGTGCTCAGGGTCTCTGCCTGGCTTTGTACAAAGGGTTACATGCGCATCGGCAAGGCTTGTACAAAAGGGTGGCTGCTGGGCAGGGCCGACAGCCGCGCCTTATGGGTAGAACTTACGAAGATGCTCAATGTTCCTTGAGTTTTGCAATTGAATGCCGTCTTTGGTCTCCAGACGGACTGCACCAGGTCTGCTGACTTGTACTACCCGGTAAGGGCCTTCCCACGTCGGCGTCAAATTGTTTGCACCCTTGGCGGACTGAACATGCCAAAGGACAAGGTCGCCTTCCTCAATTCTCCGGGCATGAACCTTGCGACTGTGATAGTGGCGCAGAGCTTCCTGATAGTGTGCAGCACGCGTAGCAGCCCGGAGACGGTTCTCCTCAAGGAGCACGGCATCGTGATGCTGGTGCTGCTCTTGCTCTACTTCATCGTAGGCAAATACTCGAGGTGACCTGTATATGATTTCCGTGGGGATCACTGCTTCTGCCCCATAGACTAGGGAGAAGGGAGTTTGGCCGGTAGCTCGATTTGGTGTTGTACGGAGGGACCAAAGAACCACCGGCAGCTCGTCGATCCAGCGTCTGCCACACTTCTGCAGCTTATGGAAAGTTCTTGTCTTGAGTCCTCACAGCACTTCATCGTTCATCCTCTCATCTTGTCCATTGCTTCTGGGATGAGCAACGGAGGCAAATGAAACTTTGCTTCCGAGGGTTTGAATGTATTGTATGAAGGCGCGGCTTGTAAATTGGGTGCCGTTGTCAGTGATGACTCTAGCGGGTACTCCGAAGCGGCACACCAATCCCTTCAAGAACTTGATAGCTGATTGTGCAGTCACCTACCTCACAGGCTCCACTTCCGGCCACTTTGTAAACTTGTCGATTGCCACGTACAAGAATTCAAAGCCCCCGGTAGCATGGCGGAAGGGGCCCAAGATGTCGAGCCCCCAGACCGAAAATGGCCATGACAAAGGGATCATCCGGAGAGCTTGAGCAGGCTGATGGATATTCTTGGAGTGGAACTGGCAGTCTTCACATCTGGTGACTAGCTCAACCGCATCTTGGACGGCCGTGGGCCAATAGAAACCTTGCCGGAAAGCTTTTCCAACCAAGGCTCTTAATCCAATATGGGAGCCGCACACGCCTTTGTGTATCTCTACCAACAGTTCCTTCCCCTCTTCCCAGCAAATGCACTTCAATTTCACACCATTGGGCCTCCTTCTATACAGCGTGTTATCGACAAACTGATACATACTGGCCCTCTGGGCTACTCTTTCAGCTTCTTCTTGCTCTTCGGGAAGTTCTCCTGTTTGGAGGTAATGGACTATGTGCCGTGCCCAAGTTGGAGCCTGAGGCTCGGTAACAAGGATCATCGGCACCTCCTCGTTCATGGGAGCGCATATCTCGACCACAAGAACTGGTAGTTCGGCGGGAGGGTGCTGCTTACCAGGCGAAGTGGAGTTGTTCTCGCCAACCTCTCTGCCGGGGGCTTCGGGAAGCTCTGCCAGGAGAGGCTTGCTAGAGTCCAGTTTCCTCCTCTTTCTGGCCATCATTATCGGGGATACTCAGGGTTGAGTCAGGTGGAGAACAAAAGTCTCTGGTTCCACAGGAAGCTTTTGTGTAGCGCACTTAGAAAGATGATCAACAATGTTGTTTTCCACACATGGCACGTGCCCTATTTGCAATCCGTCAAAATGCTCCTCCAGCTTTCTCACTTCCTCCACATATGCCTCCATCAATGGACTCTGGTAATCCTTGTTCACTTGTCTTACCAAAGCTGTGAGTCTCCACGAATGATCAACTTCTTAATTCCCATCTATGTTGCGATCCTGAGCGTGGCAAGGAGTCCTTCATATTCTTCAGTGTGGTTGGTAGCTTCCTCCCGGGGAAAATGCATTTGGATCACGTACTTGAGGTGCTCTCCAGTGGGTGCGACAAGGAGCACGCCAGCTCCTGCACTTTGTAGTGAGAAGGCGCCATCAAAGTACATGATCCATTCTTGGGGGGCCTCCTTGCCGGGGATAACTATTCTTGGTGTCTCCTCATCAGTGGTTGGCGTCCATTCCGTGATGAACTCCGCAAATGCTCTACTCTGAATGGTTGACGTACTCTCATACTTTAGACCAAAGCTTGACAATTCCAATGCCCATTCCACTATTCTGCTAGTGGCCTCCGGGTTCCTCAGTATGTGTTGCAAAGGGAAACAAGTGACAACTGTGATCTCATGGGCTTGGAAGTAGCGGCGCAGCTTTCTTGAGGCCATAATGAGGCCAAAGATCAACTTTTGCACTCCAGAGTACCTTGACCTAGCCCCCTACAACAGGGAGCTACCAAAGTAGACTGGCCGCTGCACTATCTTCTTCCTTGCCGTGGTCTTGGAACTGTCTTTGCTATCCTGCTCTTCTTTCTCCTAATCTGCACCGGACCTTGCCGGGATGGGTTCACTTCCATCTCCGGGAAGGTCAGTAGCTGCGGCTGCTCCTTCGCCTACTTCCCGATGTGCCACCAACGCTGCACTAACCACTTGATTGGTTGCTGCTAAGTACAGCAGCAATGGTTCTTGCGGTTTAGGAGCAACCAAGGTGGTAGTAGAGGAAAGATAGGGTTTCAAGTCTCGCAGCGCTGCTTCTGCTTCTGGGGTCCACTTCATTGGTCCTACCCTCTTCAAAATTTTGAAGAACGGCAAGGCATGCTCGGCAGACTTGAAAATGAACCTACTCAGCGCGGCAACACATCCAGTTAGGCGCCTCACGTCTTTGACTGTCTTGGGTGCTTGAATCTGCTTGATCGCCTTGATCTTGTTGGGGTTGGCCTCTACCCCCCGGTGGGACACGAAGAAACCAAGTAACTTGCCGAAGGGAACGCCAAACACACACTTCTCAGGGTTCAACTTCAAGTTGATCTTGCGCAGGTTTGCAAAGGTCTCTTCCAAGTCCTGAATGAGAGTTGATTTGTCTTTGGTCTTGACCACTATGTCATCCATGTAAGCTTCAATATTCCTGTGCAACTGAGACTCAAACCCAATTTGCACTACCCTTGCAAAGGTGGATCCAGCACTCTTCAATCTGAAGGGCATCCGCACGAAACAGTATGTGCCACACGGCGTTATGAACGCGGTCTTCTCCTCCTCCTCCTTGGACATGAATATCTGATGGTACCCAGAGTATGCATCCAAGAAGGAAAGCAGATCACACCTAGAAGTGGAATCTACGATCCGGTCGATGCGCGGCAAAGGGAATGGGTCCTTCGGGCATGCTTTATTCAGATCTGTGAAGTCTATGCAAAGCCTCCATTTCCCATTCGCCTTGCGCACCACCACCGGGTTCGCCAACCATGTTGGGTGCAACACTTCTCTGACCAAACCAGCTGCTTCAAGTTTCTTGATCTCCTCGGCAATGAACTATTGCTGCTCCAAAGCTTGCTTCCTGACTTTGTGCTTGATGGGCCGGGCATGAGGGCAGACGGCTAGGTGGTGCTCGATTACCTCCCTGGGAACATCGGGGATGTCGTATGGTTGCCAGGCAAACACATCTACATTCGCCCACAGGAAGGCAACGAGTGCGCTTTCCTATTTGTCATCAAGGGTGGAGCTGATGGTGAATGTACCACCAGCGCCATCCAGCCTTGCTGGGACCTTCTTCACCATAGGTGATGTAACCTTGGATTTCTTGCTAGTGGAGCTCTCCGGCAAATCATCGACGGGTGCAGCACACTCCAAAGAGGTGCGCTTCCCGGATTCCTTGCTAGCTTTATTCCCCTTCTTGCTTTCTTTGGTGGGAGCTGCTGCTTCCGTGGTCTCAGAAGTGAATGCGTCTCGGTACATCTTATCCAGACATATGATTGCGTCCTTCTTGTCTGACGGAATGGAAATGGCGCCCATCGGCCCTGGCATCTTCAGTGTGTTGTAGGCATAGTGGGATGCCGCCATGAATTTTGCCAGGGCTGTCGACCAAGGATTCCATTGTACGGTAGGGGGAGATCAACCAAATCAAACACAACCTTCTCCATACGGTAATTCAATTCTCCTCCAAATGTCACCGGTAGTGTGATCTTTCCCTTAGGACGACTCCTGCCGGGGATGATCCCTTGGAAAGTGCCAGTAACCTTGAGCTCTTCATTTGATATTTGCAGCTAGCTGAGTACCTTGGGGGAAATCAGATTCAACCCAGCCCCACCGTCAACCAACATCTTCATGACCTTGAGGTTGCAGATTGTTGGTGAAACCAACAACGACAAGCACCCTACCACGGTGATACGGTCAGGGTGATCCTCTTCGTCGAAGATGATGGGCATGCGAGACCATTTGAGCGGTTTCCGGGAGTCTGCCTGTCGGGGTACACAAACATGGGTGTATGTTTCCCCCTGACTTGTGCCGGGACAGGCAAGTCTCCGGCACGACTATAGCAAAGTAAGGTTGAAGCATCCAAGACAAGACCAAGAAGAAGATATAGCCCTTTGAGGAATCAAAAGGCAGATCAAGAAGACCAAGACAAAGCCAAGCAAGTAGGATATCACTAAGGAAAAACCTCCCTTGCTGGGCAGGCGAGCCTGGCAAGGTCGAGGTCATCCCGAAGACAAGTCTCAAGACTCCCCCGGCAAGCTTGCCAGGGGCGCCAAGGGCGGATCGCCCCACCAAGACACTACCGCTCCACCTCACGACGACACAAGTCACCTCCCTGTGCGGTGTCGAACCCCCAAGGGATTAAGTGGCTGTTCTATGGCACGTGGCAGCCATTTCTAATGAAGATCACCCCCAAATGACACCCGTCCAGAGGCGTGTCACGCGGGCAGGCGAGAAGGTGGACGAATGGCACGGCAAGGTTTGCCAGGCTCCCCCACGATGTGACACTAACGGTGCCTTTAATGTAGCCTGTCCTGCCTGCAGAGTTAGGTATGATAGCACTGTGGCTATCTAATCACTGGATAATGACTGTTTTGCCATTGTGGTAACCCCTTAACCTATAAAAGGAGGGTCATAGCAACCCTAGAAAGGATTCGGACCCTTGTACACTCATACGCGCGTAGCTGCTCTCGTCCCAAGGTGACCTTGCCGGGCTAGAGCGCTGCGTCTCCACCACGGTCCTTTCATCAATCCACCAAAGCAGGAGTAGGGTTTTACGCCTCGCGGCAGCCCTAACCTGGGTAAAAAATGCCCGTGTCATCGCTGCCGTGCTTCTCTACGCTCTCCTCTCATTGTGCAATGTGCTCTTCCCCCTTGCCGAACCACAAGGGGCTGATGGTCCCATAGGTGGCCGTGTTATACCACGACATCTTTGGTGCGCCAGCTAGGGGGAAGCGCTTGCACGAACCTGAGGGTGTAAGCAGCACGCCATCTTCATCCCCATCGTCTTCATCGACGGCTTCATCATCCATGATGCCAAGGAAGAATGAGGCGCAGTGGATCGGGAATGAAACGAGCTTGTTCCTTCGCCTGTCCTATCCGGTTCCCATCACCATTCTCTACCATGGCTGCAGCAGTGGCGAGGGCAAGAAGTGACAACGGCACGATGGCCCCGAACGGGTCAGGAAGCATGCTCACCATGCGAGCCTGTGCGGAGAAAGGGGTGTGGTGATAAGGTACATGGTTTTCTCTCCCCGTCACTTCCACCTGTCGACGATCGAGCCACACCGGGGTTTTTAGCGTCGACAACATTGATGAGCCCGCGCAAAACTCAGTTTTGCATTTTACCCCGCTAAGGGAAAATCATGAGTGGAGCGCCGGTGCTAATCCATTGGTTGATGCCCCAGCAAGCATGCTGTGGCAAGGCCGTCCACGTCAGCTTGTCCTTTGCGCCAGCGCGGTAAGATCGTTAAATGTGTGAAGGGGAAGGGAGAGAAACTGACCTCACCTTGCATCGTGTTTCGCCACCCGCGAAGAGATTTGCGATCCCCTTCGGCCATTGCCGGGGATCCGTAAGCAACAAATGAGGCACCATTTTCCCGAGGCACGTGGGCATGATGAACAACCACGGTTAGAGAAGGAGAAACGCGCCAGCGAAAGCTAAGTTAACATGTCCTTTGAATTCCTCTCCAGTGTTTGCACTTGCTTATTCCTCGGACAATCAATGTTGTTTGTATGGTCCAGCCTTTCATGTGATGGCACCTTAATGGATTTGCCTGCGCCCCCGCTCTGTTCCGAGCCTGCTCATGGAGTGGGTGGCTACATCAAGGGCTCCTTAAGGAAAAGCCTATTGGGACATACCTTCGCCAGCTGAATGCTAAGGACCAGTTCCTCGCAGCAATCGCGGCAGTATGCCACCGGCGGGCAGCCAAAGCACATAAAAAGCACCTACCATACGAACATCCATGGATAAAACGCGAGAGGGATAGCGCGCATTTGAAATTAATTAATACACTAGTTGAGCGCAAGCAAAAGTAGTACTGGATCTAAACACAAGACTTGCATAATGTTTTTGTTACAGGGCGGTACGCCAATGCAAATGGTTCGGAGTCGTGCTTGGCAGCCTCATGGACCCGTGGGAATGGAGGGTACCCTATTGGCGAAGGGGCCAGCTTTCTTCTCGGCAGCAGAAACATCGGCACCTGCCGGGAGCTTCCTGAAGCCATCGGCAAGGTTGAGTTTGGAGTGGCGGTAGGCGATGTTGCTCAGGACCATGAAGAGGGCGTTGCGAGCAAGCCTCCGGGACTCGCTTGCAAATTGAGCGGCTCTTCCCTCCTCATGGACCTTCAGCCCTCCGATCAGCCCATCGAAGAAGAGTGTCAGTTTGACGCTTGGGGCCTCATGCTCGCCAACTGAGAAGACTGGGCCCTCCATGCCCATCGTGGCGACCTGGGCAGTGAGGCGCTCGGCAATGTCGACCAGGTTCTTGATCCAAAGATCGCGCTGCTGGACCTGGTTCGCCAATTTGTCCTCTGCGTCCTTCTGGAGGATCTTCATGTTTTTCAAGTACCTTGTCAGTTGCTTCTCATGAACCCCGACAGACTCAAGCTTGCTCTCCAAGGTGCCGATCCTCGCCTTCATATCAGTGATGGTGTTATTGGCAGTCTGAAGGCCCTGTCCCTTGGAGGAGAGTTCCGATGGCACCTCTTTCAGGAGGGTCTATGCTTTATGCGCTTCCTCCTTAAGAGCCGCAGTTTCCTTGGTGCTCCCGGCAAGCTCTTCGGTCAGTTTGGCCACCTGTTGGTCAAGACTAGTTTTGGCAGTGGATGCAGCGGCGAGATCATCGGCAACCTTCTTCAGCTGAGCGGCAGAAACGGCAGAAAACGCATCGAGGGTTGCCCTCTAGCTCCTTGGTGTGTTGCTGTACCAGGGCCTCCAGTTGCTCGTCTTTGCCGCGAAGGGTGGCCTCCAGCTTCTCTTCCCGGGAGGAGATGCCCTTTGCCTTGGCGTCCAGAAGCGCTGTGCGCTCCGCCAAACGGGCCACCCGGGCAATGACATCCTCCCTTGCCATAGAGATCATCTCCTGCTGCCTCATAAGGACCTGGAACTGCTTGTCGTGCCACTCGCGCAGCTCGCTGCCCTTGTCCCTTAGCTTCTGTTCTACGCTGTTGGCGGAACTACACTGCTCCGGTTTTGCATTTCCTTGATGCCCGCCGCTACGGACTCCAGGAAAGACAGGTCGAAGACAGCATCGACAGAGCCATCAGTCTCTCCGATTTGCTAAGGCAGGGGCACCATGATACGTTGGATCTCTTCGTCTAGTTCTGCGCTAGCTGCCGCCGAAGAACCAGGGGCTCCGAGACCAGGTTGGGCCAGCACTAATGCTAGTTGGCTTGAGGTTGGCTACGGGATCCCAGCCGAGGTGCCAAAAGATGAAGGGGGCTCATTGTTTGAAAGGGGGTTTTCTCTTCAACCAGCATCCCCGATCCTAGCACACTGCCAGGGGCCTACCTTGCTTCCTTCAGGGGCTCCCGGGCATCCCCGGCAGCGTGTTCCTGCCCCTCCGTGGCAGCAATTTTGGCGGCTTCCTCGGCAGCATCCTTCCCATTGCTGGCCACCTCCTCCAACAACTCGGGCTCCTCAGCCAAAGGTGCTGCAAGCAAGGGCAAACAAGCAATCGTGAGGAAGAAACATCGGAGGACCCAGAAATTGGAACAATTTTATAAAGGAAAAGCAGATAAGTTGCTGGTAGTTGTCTGCTGTGGAGGGTCTTCATTCTTCCCGGTAACATCAATTGCCGGGACATGGACACCGCCCTCTTCCCCGGCAACTGTGGTCTCGATCCGGGCAGAGCCTTCCGTGGGAGTCTCTGTCAGGGTCCCCTCGGCACAGCCAACAGGCGAAGTGGGCCCCTCCTGGAAGGCCCCACCCTAGGCAAACTCTTCCTCTTCTCTGATTGGAGATGGGGGGTGCTCTTCTGCATCGTCCTTGGTGGGAGAAATCAATACCATGTCTTCGCGACGAGGGATGGGCTAGGGGCTTGCCACTGGATCATTCGTGCTGCTCCCCGCCTGGCTCGTGCCTCCCGGGGACCTCGGCGGCTCCGCATGCGTGAGCCGCTTGGCTCGGTGGATGAGGGTCTCCTCCTCCTCCTCCTCTTCCCTGACAAAGGCAGTAAGCAAGGTTGGAATTAGCAAACCAACAAGCATGCTAGACTCAGATGAGAACAGAGGATACTGTTCTTACTCTGAGTCCATGAGCATGGTGCCCAGCTCAAACCCCAAGGGCGTCGGAGGTGCTCTGCTCCTCTTCAGGGTCGGGGCGACGGTGCTCGCCGGCAAATGCAGACCTTGCTGGGGCACAGGGGGCTCCGACACGGATGAGCTACTCGACGAACTCGATCCCGGCCGGTTCGCCTGTGAGGGTGGGGTTCCAAGTCCTGTTCTGGGGCCTGGGGACCCACGACAAGCCACTCTTCCCCGGCTGCTCCACTTATTCGGCATCATCCTCTTGGTGGGCTTCTGTTGCCGCTGCATATAAAGCCTCTAACCTGGCAGGCTCGTCCGCGGCAGGCTCATCCCCTGCAGATTCGTCCAAGGCAGCCTCTTCCGTGGCTCGCCCCTCACTCCTGCCATGGGAAGACCCCTCGCCTTCGGCTTCCCCTCTCTCTTCCTCCTCCCCTCTCCTGGGCCATGCTTTCCTGGCGGCCCGTAGCGTTTTATCCTCCTCAATACGCATCTTGATGAATGCCTCCTCCACCTTGGAGGTGCGCCTGAACATGTTGGTCTCCACCTGGGTAGCCCTTTCCACCAGGTTGGAGGCCCACGCAAGTTCTTCGTTAAGCTCGGGTAATTGCCAATCACCCGCAACCCCATGATCGTTGCAATCTGGCATCCATTTCAGAATTTGGTCCCGGGCGGAGTATTGTTCAGCGGGATGACACTTGCCAGCAATTTGAATGGCCCAAGGCTGCCGAACAGTTGTTTGCACAACCAAGCATGGACATAGACCGACAGATTGTTGGCCAGGACCGGTTACAATCGCATCCTGTTAGCGGCATCCCCATATAACTAGGCGAACCTGTCCCTCTTCTGCAACGGCGCGATACAACGACGGAGGAAATCGGCTCCCACTTGCTTAATGGTTAACCTGGCAGCCTTCAGGCGGGCAATCCTGTTCAGCGCTGGACAAAGCCTGTCAACAGTGAGGCCAAATTCCCTCCGGTCGTTGCCGCGCATGATGCATTCCGTCCGCGCCTGGCAAAATCTAGGGCTTCCTCATCCTGGATCTAGCACCAGTCCGCCCTCCACTCCTCCCATCTACTGCACTGCTGACCGGGAAGGTAACCCCAAGTTTCCCTCGACACCCGAGGGATCCAACTTATGTTTCCAGAATGGTGGGTCTTGTTCTCCATCCGCAGGACGAAAAAGTGCCAGAACAGATCCACATTGGGGGCGACCCCGACAAAGTTCTCGCACAAGTGGGCAAAAATCGCCATGCACGCCATTGCATTTGGCGTGAAATCCAAGAGGTGGAATCCATATACCCTCATCATCGCCTCAAAGAAATCTGAGAAGGGGGGACAAAGGCCGCAGAAGAAATACGAGCAGAAGAATCGGTATGCATTCAGCGGATTCTTTTTTCCCTCCGACAGAACCTTGGGTGCGCCATGCCCTTTTGAAACTTCCATCCCCCACATATATCCATACCTCGCAACTAGGGCATCGCTGTCTAGGTTCGATGGGAAGAAAACCACATCTCCCTGTCGCCTCCTATCAAAATCTGCTGCCCTCTTCTTGTTCCCTTCTGCAGCGTCTCCTTCATGGCGGCCAGCTACTTTCCCTTCGTGGCAACGGCTTTCTTCCTCATCTTCTAGAGCTTTGGAGGAAATAGAAGGCAGAGCAAGGTGTCAGAAGCGGATTTGGGCACAAGGATAGGTGCTCTGGCTCAAGGAGGAAGGCGATGGAGAAACGGGTGCGAATGAGCCGCGCCTTTCCACGTTTTCCCCTTTATGGGGGAGGAACATGGGGAAGAGAAGCGATTCCACGCTACTTTCCCTCAGAAAGTTACCATTTTACATTAACTGCTGCAATCCCACAAACCCACGACCTGCGGTAATTACGCAGAGTGGACGTTGGATTGACTGGTCATCATGACAAATCGCTGCACGTGCAGCACCTCTTTGACACATGTCCGTGCACCGTTTTGGGGCCTAACACAAATGCCCAGTGACACGTATGGCTCGGGCACGGGGGCTTCTATCGGGGTACACAAACAGGGGTGTATGTTTCCCCCTGACTTGTGCCCGAACAGGCAAGTCTCCGGCACGACAACAGCAAAGGAAGGTTGCTGCATCCAAGATAGGACCAAGCAGAGGATATAGCCCTTTGAGGAATCAAAAGGCAGATCAAGAAGACCAAGACAAGCCAAGGAAGTAGGATATCACTAAGCAAAAACCTCCCTTGCCGGGCAGGCGAGCCAGGCAAGGTCGAGGTCATCCGGAAGACAAGTCTCAAGACTCCGCCGGCAATCTTGCCGGGGGCACCAAGGCGGATCGCCCCGCCAAGACACCACCGCTCCACCTCATGATGACGCAAGTCACCTCCCAGTGCGGTGTTGAAGCCCCAAGTAATTAAGTGGTTGTTCTACGGCATGTGGCAGCCATTTCTGATTAAGATTACCCCCAAATGACACCCGTCCAAAGGCGTGTCACACGGGCATGCGAGAAGGTGGATGAATGGCACGGCAAGGCTTGCCGGGCTCCCCCGTGATGTGACACTAAGCGTTGCATTTAATGCACCCTGTCCTGCCTGCAGAGTTAGGTATGATAGCACTGTGGCTATCTAATCATTGGATAATGACTGTCTTGCCAATGTGGTAACCCCTTAACCTATAAAAGGAGGGCCGTGGCAACCCTAGAAAGGATTTGGACCCTTGTACACTCATACGTGCGTAGCTGCTCTCGTCCCAAGCTGACCTTGCCAGGCTAGAGCGCTACATCTCCACCACAGTCCTTTCATAAATCCACCAAAGCAGGAGTAGGGTTTTACGCCTCACGGTGGCCCGAACCTGGGTAAAAACTGCCTGTGTCGTCGCTGCCGTGCTGCTCTACACTCTCCGCTCTTTGTGCAATGTGCTCTTCCCCCTTGCCGAACCACAAGGGGCCGATGGTCCCATAGGTGGCTGTGTTATACCACGACACTGCCGCTGGCTCTACGGCGTTGACCTCAAGCGCCCACTGTTTAAGCTGGTAGTGAGAGGAGTGCAAAGATGCGCCCCCGTCAACGCACAGGGCCTCAGTGGCCTTCTAGAATTCTTGCTCACTGGTTTCCTCTTCATCCCCTTCATCACCTTCGTCATTGCCTTCTCTTTTCTCATGGCCTCTTGCAGGTTCCTCCTGATGCTGGGGAGCCTTGCCGTGGTGGCCTCCTCTGCTGCCGCGACCCTTGCCGCGAACACCTTCTTGGTCTTTTTCCTTGTCACACTTCTCGTACTCAGCTCTCTGCTTCTTGACAAGTTGCTCAACTTGGTGACACTCTTGAGATCATGGCCCTTGGTCCAATGGATCTTGCAGTATGTCCCGTCAGCCTTCCCAGCCTTTTCGGCCACCGTGGCCTCCTGGCAATCAGTGCACGAGACAACTTCATTGCCGGGGGCTTCGATCTTAGCCTTGTTGCCAGTACTAGGAGTGTCAGGGCCCTCAATAGCCAATACTACCTTTTCCTTGCGCTTCTTATTGCATTTCTTGTTCTTCCTCTTCGGGTCAGTGGCATCGTCGTCATCCTCTGAGTTGACTTTGATGCCATCCTCTTCTCCGGGGAGCCGCCTCCCTTCCTCTGTTCTGGCACACTTATCTGCCAGGGTGTACAGCCCATTCACAGTCTTGGGCAACCGGACATTCATCTTGGAACGTATCCTCCTGTTGCGCACGTTGGACTAGAACGCGGCAATCACAGCTACCGAGTGGATGTCTGGAATGTTTCTGTGCACCCGGCTAAACCTCTGCATGTACTTCCGCAAGCTCTCCCCTTCCTTTTGTGGAAGGATTTGCAGATCACTGGGCTGGCCTGGTTCTTGATGGCCGCCCGTGAAGGCGCCAACAAACTCATTGCACAGGTCAGCCCATGATGAGATGGAATTCTTCGGAAGGTGCATCAGCCATGACCTCACATTTGGCTTGAGTGCCAAAGGGTAGTAATTGGCGAACACCTTCTCATCTCTTCCCCCGGCAGCTTGAACAGCGATAGTGTAGATGCTCAAGAACTCTGCCGGGTTCAGCCTTCCATCATACTTCTCTGGTATTTCTGGCTTGAAAACATGGGCAGATGGCCAACGGACTTGCCGCAGCTCGTGAGTGAAGGCAAGGCACCCAACCTTGAAAGGCAAGTATCTGCCTTCACTGGGCACGGGTTCATCGACGTCTGGACCATTGCGCCTGTCAGATAGGTGACGGGTTTTGCGGCGTCGTTCAATGGTGACGCGCGCGTCCTCCCTCCATCGATCTTCCAGGCCCTGCCGCTGATCTTGACGGGCCCGAGGGTCATATGAAGCCATTTATACCACGTCGGGCTCCTAGTTGCATGATTCTGGTTGCAGCCTTTGCGCTGGCTGTCGTGGAGGGGATTGCACCATTGGAGTGTGTCAGATTTTGGGTTGCGCAAACCCTTGAGAGGTTCGAACTCTAGGGTGCGTGCGGAGAACTCGTCCTCCCCAGTCTGCCTACTCGCTAATCTCACAGCCTAGCTCGATGAACTTTAAGGAAAAGAGACACAGCAGTTTACCCAGGTTCAGGCCACCTTGCGGTGTAAAACCCTACTCCTGCTTTGTGGTGGATTTGCCTCAAGGGGCTGAGGAAGAACTAGTACAGTGGCGAACAGCCTTAGGAGGAGAGGTGTTCTTGAGCTCGAGAGAGCTGGTGAGTGTGTGGGTGATTTGAATGATCTGTCCATTCGATCTCTCCCCTACGATGGTGGCTAAGTCCTATTTATAGTGGCCTTCGTCCTCTTCCCAAATGAAAGGCGGGAAGGGATCCCGCAACGGCCAAATTCGAAGGGAGACAACTAGTACATGCTATCCTCACAAAAGTAGTCTTCGCCTACAAAAGCCTCTGGTCGTGACGCCGTGGTAGGCTCGGTGATGACCTCTATCCTGCCGTCCTGGCGGTCTTGGTCGCGTTGCATGGGAATGGAAACCTTTGGCTGATTCCTCGGGGCTCCGCGCCTGCGCTTGCCACTTTAGCACCGAAGAGGAAACTGGTACACTGCGCCCGCTGGCGCCCGCCTGGCCTTGGTCGTCATGGCTCATGTCATCCAGACCTCACGAGGTGAGGCTTGCATAGAGATCTTCGCCCCTCGGAAGCCAACCTGAGGAGGCCGCTCCTCGTGGAGGTCTTGGTGTCGTCCGCCTCGCGAGGCTTGGCCCCTTGTGAGGGTCTTGAGTTGTTTGTCGCTGAAGCTGGGCCGCACTAGGCCATCGATGGAGCCACGCCATGGGCCGCAGGCAGGCAAGTCTGGGTACCCCCGTTCCCAGAACGCCGACAGTAGCCCCTGGGCCCAAGGTGTGCTCGAACTTGGCTTCGAGGCGAAGCCAAGGGGCAAGTGCGGAGCGCCGGGGGCCCTAACCGCCTACGGCCTTGGTCGACGCGTGGCGATTGATGGGATGTGAGCGTCTCCGCTTCCCCACACTACCTCGGCAACCGTCCCTGGCTGAAAAAAAGGCTGGCGCTTGCCGCTGAGCCTTCATTCTTTCCTTTCGTCTTGCTCCAGATCCCCTTCTCCTTCTGCTTAGCGCGCCTCCAGATCCACTGAATCCTTTCCTCGGGCTCGCCACCGATGGCCACCGACAAGGCGAAGTCAGCGTCCTCCGCCGCGCGCTCGGCTCTCTGGTTTGAGCCTGCCTTGAGCGTGTCCTCCATCGCCTAGGAGAAGCACCTTGCCGCCGTACTCCTGCTGACGGTGGGCGCTGACAATGAGGGAGGGGAGACGGCGCTCCGGGTCGGCTCCGCCCAGTCGGAAGCCTTGGGTGACACCTTCTACCCCTTCTTCATGCATTGCGTCTTCGCTAGGCTGGTTCCCCCTTTCTCCCGTTTTTTCTATGCCGTCCTCAACCACTATGGTCTCCATGCCCTCCATCTTCATCCCAACTCCATCTTCCATTCTCCTCCTGTCAATCTTTGCCTTCTACTGTGAAGCGTTTGTGGGGGTGACGCCCTTCGTCGCGCTGTTCCACCACTTCTTCTACCTCCAGATAAGCAGCGGCCAGTGCTCTGGGTGCGCCAGCTTCATCGCGGCCAACGGCAGCAACGCGATCTCGCGGGCTGGGAAGAAGGTGGAGGACTTCCGGAACAAGTGGATCTTCATGGATGCCAAGCGCTCCCACGCTCGGCTGGAGCTGCCGACCGCGCTGCCGAAGCCCCTGGATCGATGGGCTCACGAGAAGCTCACCGACCCCAGGGCGGAGCAGTTGCTGGAGAGGATGACGGCTGACCTAAAGGCGGAGGACCCGAAGGCGGAGAAGCTGACATGGGCCATGATTGTCAAGGAGTTCCTGACGCAGCGCCTGGCTCCGCTCCAGGCACACTCGCGCCCCCTGTGGAGCTTCAAGGGTGCGGAAGACGAT
Source organism: Thinopyrum elongatum (assembly GCA_011799875.1). NCBI lineage: Eukaryota > Viridiplantae > Streptophyta > Magnoliopsida > Poales > Poaceae > Thinopyrum > Thinopyrum elongatum. The sequence continues at coordinate 234,051,729 of CM022299.1, forward strand.
CTCCGGTTGCGCCCGGACAGCTTGTCTGACGAGGAGCTTAGCAAGGTCGTGCACACCTTGCTCGGGAAGGACCAGGGTGGCCCCTCGGATGCCCATCTCCCGTTGCACCGTCGCGCTGATGGGGAGAAGATAGCCGCCGCCATGCCTGTCTTCAACGAGCGGGGGCTCGTGCCGCTGGAGCCTTCCCTGCCCCTGGGCTCCCTGGTGCCAGTGTCCTCCGGCGATCCCTCCGGGGAGGAGGAGAACGAGGGCTCGGAGGCAACCTTGGAGGAGGTGGGGGAGACCTCTCCCCCACGGCAGAGTGAGCTCCTCCGCGCCTTTCCTGACGACGACGCCGATGAGTACCCAGTCAGGGAGTCGCCGCGCTCCGCCGGGGTCACCACTAGGTCTAGGGGCACCCCTCCGAAGAAGCTGAAGTTGGGTGTCCCAAAGAAGGACAGGTCGTCGTTGCTTCTCCGAGGTGGCGCCTCCGCCCCACCATCGGCCGCTGCTGCCGCAGATCTGGCCGCCGTGCGCTCATCCGCTCCCGAGAACGCAGCGGGGCTCGCGCCTATGAAGCCTGTGGGCATCGCGCTCCTGAAGAGGACGAGGGATTTCGCTGCCATCGACCAGGAAGCACACCATCTTGTCTTTGCTTCCTGCTCTTGATGTAGTGCTCTAACATTTTCATCTTTGTAGCCAGGCCAACGCCGGCGACAAAAAGGAAGAAGGAGGAGGCGAGGACTCCTGAAGCCAAGCAGCCCACCTTGGCCCCGGAGGTCCTGGGGCAGACGGACGAGGATGGCTCGTGTCCTCCTGCTGCAGGGTTGCCCTCGCGAGGCACAGGGGCCCAGCCTCAGGAGAAGGATGCCTCCGCGGCTGCGCCGGCTTCGAAGACGCTCGCCTTCAGCGCGCCTGCTGACGACCCGAGGGCTCCGGAGCCCCTGGCCATCCTTGCTGCTGCTGCTTCGCCGGTCTTGACACCGTCACCATCTCCTCATCCAGCCACCACGCTGGCGGGCCGCGGCTCTTCTACCGTGCCCGGTGCTCTGTAGCAGGCCTTCTCTATGTTGGATCAACTCCGGAATGATCTTCGGGGCCCCGACCGGCGCCGGGCGTCGGGGCGCCTGGAGCTGGTCTGGGGGTGGCTCCAGGCTGACTCGTCCGTCAGGGCAGCCTGGGAACGGGCCGACGCTGCTGAAGAGGAGGGCCAGAAGGTGGCCGGCGTGGCTGCCGCCGCCCGTGAGATGGCGTTGAAGGACACGAAGGATGCTAAGGAGCGCTGCCGTGCGGCGGAGACCGAGCTGAAAGCCCTCCGCAACGAGCGGGCCACCCACGCCCGCCAACTCGAGGAGCAGGAGGAAAAGCTGAAGGAGCGGGAGTCTGTGGTCCCCGGTCATGACGCCGAGCTGGAGCAGGCATCTCGGGAGCTGCCACGGAGCACGGCTGCCTGGAGAAGCTGAAGGAGGAGGTGGAGGCAGCCCAGGCGTCCCACGCCCAGCTTGTCTCTGACGAGAATGCTCGGCTGGAGGCCTGGGAGAAACTCCTTGTCAAGGCTGAGGAGGCGGCCACCGCGGGGCGTGCCTCCTTCGCCTCCCTCGAGCAAAGGTCTCGCAAGGCACAGCAGGATCTCTACAGGAGCGGGTACAAGGAGCCGTTGGTGACTCCGGAGGAACGCCCCGCCGGGCTGCTCCCCAAGCTTGTCACGGCGCTCGAGGGCATCGTCGTTGGTGTGGGCCCCATGGTGGATGGGGAAGCCCGCGCGCTTTCGGCCTTGGCCGCAACGCGTGTCTTCAGCCACCTCCATCTTCAGGACTCCAGCTTCGACTTTGGTGCCCTGCTCGAACCCGTGGACCCTGAGCTCCAAGATGCTGCTGCCGAGGCCGTGAAGGGTCAAGTGGAGGCCCTGCTGCGGAAGTTCCTCGCCGTCGTCCCCGTGCCGATGGCTTATGGCAAGGACGGCGGCGACGTCGTCGATGATGGGACTCCCCAAGCGGGCAACGGTGGCGTCCAAGGCTGAAGGGGATGGCGGTGCTTTCCCCTTGTTTTATTCCTGCAACATGTATCGTGCCTCGTGGAGGCATAAGAACTTATGCTTTGGAACTTTAAGAGACAGTATGTTTTGTAATAACTTGCTAAGGTTCTGAGGTTTCCTTTCCGTTTGCTTTGATGTTCTGCATCGGCAGGGCCCGGCCCCGCACATACCTCAGCCACCGTTGTGTCGTCCGGATTGCTAGGACGAGACCAAGGGGTGAGGGGCTACGTGGCCAGTTAGGCTCCTGAGTCGCGATGCTCAGGAGTCCCCCTTGACGTACGAACAGCCCTCGGGAAGGAGACGAAAGAGTGGGTCTTGGCGTTCTACGTCGGCAGGGCCCGGCCCCGCGCATACCTCAGCCGCCGTTGGGTCATCCAGATCGCCAGGATGAGACCAAGGGGTGAGGGGCTACGTGGCCAGTTAGGCTCCTGAGTCGCGATGCTCAGGAGTCCCCCTTGACGTACGAACAAAAACCCCCATACCTGTCCTCGCCGTGCTTTTGCTCGGGAGGGATGTGCGAAGACCAGGTCCGAGGGACCTGGCAAGGTGGCGTACGCTAGGCTTGACTTGAGCATAGCCCCCATGCCCAGCCCCCTCGCGCTACTCTCCCGAGGGGAAAGCAGCGCGGTGAGGCTGAACACCGAGCCTGGTGGCTCTCCTGAGGTTAGTGCAGCCGTTAGGCTGCCCCCAGTTGTTTATCACCAGCGCGGAGCATGGCGCTACCGCTCTTGCACGAGCAAAGACGCTCCTTGACCGTGTCGACTGCCAGCGCGGAGCATGGTGCTTCCACTGGTACGTGGGTGGGGGCTCCCTCTGAGGGGAGACCCCGGGGCATGTACAGCCCCGCCCTGACACGTGGCTTGCATAGCAGGGCTAGAGGAGGTGTGTATGGGCACTCGTGAGCCAGTGTGGGACTCACGAGGCCCTAACTCAAGGCGGGTTGCGCTTGAATTTGATTCGTAACACTTGTGATAGTCCTGCAAGATGGTTAGGCAACCTGCGCCGAGTGAATCTCCTGAGGTTATCGCATGAGAAGGCCAAACACCAACGACCCCAGGAGGTGACGTGAACGGGTCCAGCCCGCCAGACAGAGCTCAGCCGTTGGATTTGTCGATGGTGCAGGGACGGACCCGAGCACAAACGACGTGCCCAGACTTCTCATGCGAATGTCCTGAAGAAAGACAACCTACGCGTGGCTCCCGTAGTGGCGAGGCATCGGGTCGCGTGCCCTCACTTACCCGCCCCGATTAGCTCATGCGAGAACAAGCCACCAAGGACCATAGGAGGTGACGTGCACGAGAGCTGGCCCGCGAGCCAAAGCTCGGCCACTTGGGTTTAGCGATGCTGCAGGGACAGACCCGAGCACAGATGCCGTGCCAGTCCTTAATCATGAGGCGGTCGTGGGTGGGCTTGCAAGGGCATACGACGTTCGTGGTGACGAAGCACCGGACAGACAAGTGATAATCATAAATGAACTCATGGATAAGGTAGATCAAGTTCTGAATGATGCAAAACGATACATGCTACAGGGACGGACCCATGTGGCTTGGGGATAATGCAGCCCGAGGGGCGCCCCCAACTGAACAAACCAGAAAATATCACCTGGCACCGTTGCTGAAGAGATGTTGGAGTAGCTGAAGACGCGTGCCGCAGAAGTCGCTCCTTATGAGCCGCCCATGCCCTGAACCTCAGGAGGCTCTAGGGGCCCGGGGGGCTCGCGAGGATCCATCTTCTCCTCTGATAGGATCGCCTGGCTTCTGGCCTCATGAACCGCCAGGACGCACCGCATGTGGCGCTGGAATGCAGCAGCTGTGCTCGGCAAGCCCAAAGGCATGCGAACATAGCTGTGAGGGGGACCCTCGCATCGGCCAGCGCGGGACGGCCAGAAGTGCTCCTGAGATGCGGCCCTGTTGAGCCCTGGGATGTTGACGCAGACGCGCAGCTCGCTGTCCTCGCCGGGATAAGGAGCCGCGCCGGGTGGTGTGCGATGGTCGCCTCACATAGCTCTTGCCTCCTGAAGCTCCTTGATTGCCTTGGTGATGAACTCCTGAGCACCTGGCACCTCGCGCCTTGTACCTTCCTGGCGGAAGCGCGCGCTGAAGTACGCCTCCACATGGCGCCCGAGCGCCTCCCTCGTGATGTTGGCCAGGTTAGAGGCCCTGCAGAGGAGAGCCCCCGAGCCCAGCCTAAGAGGGGCGCTGGGCGCACCTTCTTATGCGAGAGAGGGAGGCGCCCCGTCAGTGGGCGCCGGGCCTGAGGTGGTGCTGCTGGTCTCCCCGCCCTCCTGAGGTCCTTGGCGGAGCAGCTGCTTCTTCTTCTTGGGGACAGCCTCAGGAGGGTAGACGGCGCCTTCATCGTCTGGGTTCTCGACTGCCGCAGCCTGGTAGGCGCGCTCGAGAGAGCACACCGCATCCTTCTCCTCGCAGGCGACTGTGATGACGCCGCAGCTTCCTGGCATCTTGAGGACATTGTAACCATGATGATTCACCACCATGAACTTGGCCAGCCCGGATACCCAAGGATGGCATTGTATGGAAGGCGAATGTGGGCGACGTCAAAGTCGATGAGCTTGGTGCGGTAGTTGTCGCGCTTGCCGAAGGTGACAGGGAGGCGGATCTGCCCTATCGGGGCGGTGGAGCCGTCGGTCACTCCTGAGAAAGGCTTGGTAGGCTACAGCTGGTCGTAGGGCACCTGGAGTCGGTCGAATGTCCCGATGGAGAGAACATTGAGCCCCGCACCGCCATCGATGAGAGTCTTGGTGATGAGCATGTTGCTGATGGTAGGCGAGCAGAGCATCGGGAGAGCGCCGGCAGTTGCCGCGCACTTGAGCTGATCGGATGAGCTGAAGGTGATGGTGCACTTGGACCACCTGAGCAGACGCGTTGCCTCGAGCTTGGGGAGGGCCGCATTCACCTCACAGGCAAACTGCTTGAAGATGCGATGAGAGGCGGGGGCCTGAGCGCCGCCAAGGATGCAGGCGATGGCATGGGGCTCCTGGAAGCCCCCGGCCCCTCGTCCTGGTGGTGGTCGTCGTTCCTTCTTGGTGGTGGTAGCAGCGGAGGATGGCCAGCGTTGCCCTGAGGACGGTCCTCCCATGGCTGGTCTCTCCAGGGGCCCTCGTGAGGCTGGCCCTGCCAGCGGTCCTCACGAGGCTGATCGCGCCATTCTTGGTGGTGGTCGCGGCCGTCCCAGCGTCCTCCACCTCCTCCACGGCCGTAGCCTCGGTCGCTGTGCTCGGGGCGTCGACCGAGGCGCCCGTCGCGGATGGCCCTGAGCTCCTGGCAGTCGTTGGTGTTGTGGCTGTGCACGTTGTGGAAGACGCAGAACGGGCGGCTGCCCTTGGATGACTCTGGGTGGTCGCAGCCGCGCTTCATCTCTGATTCGGCCGCGAGCACGGCCGGTCACTTGCGCTTCATGTCCTTGGCCTTGGCCTTCTTGTCTTCTGGGTCAGCCCCTGGGTGCTCCAGGAGAGAGAGGCGACCTTCCTCGGCTCTCGCACACTTGGTTGCCATGTTGAACATCTCCAGAGCCGTGCATAGGTCCTCATGTATAGCGAGCTCCTCCTTCATCTTGACGTCGCGGACGCCATCAGTGAACGCCGAGATGATGGCCTCGTCCGACACCTTGGGGATCTTGAGGCGGACGCTGTTGAAGCGCTGGATGTACTTCTGCAAGGTCTCTCCTGGCTGCTGCTTGATGCGCCACAGGTAACCCACAGCCGGCGGACGGTCGCGAGTGCCCTGGAAGTTGGCGACGAAAGGCTCTCGCATTTTGTCCCAGGAGGAGATCGATCCCGCGGGCAGGTTCAGGAGCCACGAGCATGCACCATCCTTGAGGGCCATGGGAAACCAGTTCGCCATAACCTTCTCGTCGCCGTTGGCTGCCTCGATGCTCAGCTCGTAGAGCTGCAGGAACTCGGCAGGGTCGGGGGTGCCATCGTAACGCGGAGGCAGGTCGGGCTTGAACTTCCCCGGCCTGACGACGCTGCGAAGCTCTGGAGTGAATGCCCGGCAACCCGCTGTGGTCACGGGAGCCCGTCATAGAGGTGGGGCCTGGTCTTGGCGCTCGCGCGCCACCGCTGCAAGCGGCGCGCGGTCTTGACGTGGCGGTGCTGGGAGTGCATGAGCATCTTCTTGCGGCCGTTGCACCACCTGGCAGCTTTCTTCTTCATGCGTTGGCGCCCTGCGTGGTGGGTCACACTGCGGGGCCTCGCGCCTTGGCTAGAGGGCGACGTCTTGACGGGGAGGTGGAGGAGGTGCTCCGTGGGCTACGTCACCCACAGTAGGCGGCGGGTGAGGCAGCGAACGAGACAGTGTAGGAGAGTCCCCGGCGGCGCTGACAAGCTCGGCGATGCGGTCCAGCCAGTCTTCGTCGAGGTCGTCGACGGGGCGGTAGCGCAGGAGCTCATGCGCCATGAGCAATGCAGCCTGCGTGTTCGCCGGCCCGCGATGAGCATGAGACTACGAACCAGCCGGAGTCAGCGACGGGGTGGCGGTGCATCCATCCCGCCGCACAGAAGGGTGCAGCGACGAAGCTTGCTGGTCATGCCCCGCAGGGCCGGTGGCGGCGTTCGACACTGGAGATGGGGGACGGCGACGGCAGCCGTCACCCGCGGGCGCCGTCTGAGCAACACGGGCGGCGAGGGCGGCCCGGTGCTCAGCATGAGCTCGACGAGCGTCAGCCATGGAAGCGGTGGAGCGATGGCGGATCGACCGGCGGAAGAGAGGCTCCGATGCACCCCTACCTGGCGCGCCAAATGTCGGATTTCAGGTTCCGCAAACCCTTGAGAGGTTCGAACTCTGGGGTGCGTGCGGAGAACTCGTCCTCCCCAGTCTACCTACTCGCTAATCTCATAGCCTAGCTCGACGAACTGTAAGGAAAAGAGACACAGCAGTTTACCCAGGTTCGGGCCACCTTGCGGTGTAAAACCCTACTCCTGCTTTGTGGTGGATTTGCCTCAAGGGGCTGAGGAAGAACTAGTACAGTGGCGAACAGCCTCAGGAGGAGAGGTGTTCTTGAGCTCGAGTGAGCTGGTGAGTGTGTGGGTGATCTGAATGATCCGTCCATTCAATCTCTCCCCTACGGTGGTGGCTAATTCCTATTTATAGTGGCCTTGGTCCTCTTCCCAAATGAAAGGCGGGAAGGGATCCCAGAACGGCCAAATTCGAAGGGAGACAACTAGTACATGCTATCCTGACAAAAGTAGTCTTCGCCTGCAAAAGCCTCTAGTCGTGACGCCGTGGTGGGCTCGGTGATGACCTCCGTCCTGGCGGCCTTGGTCTCGTTGCACGGGAATGGAAAACTTTGGCTGATTCCTCGGACTCCGCGCCTGCGCTTACCTCTTTAGCACCGAAGAGGAAACTGGTACACTGCGCCCGCTGGCGCCCGCCTGGCCTTGTTCGTCATGGCTCACGTCATCCGGACCTCACGAGGTGAGGCTTGCATAGAGATCTCCGCCCCTCAGAAGCCAGCCTGAGGAGGCCGCTCCTCGTGGAGGTCTTGGTGTCATCCACCTCGTGAGGCTTGGCCCCTCGCGAGGGTCTTGAGTTGTTGTCGCTGAAGCTGGGCCGCACCAGGCCGTCAATGGAGCCATGCCATGGGCCGTAGGCAGGCAAGTCTGGGTACCCCCGTTCCAAGAACGCCGACAGAGTGGCCCCCTCAGCTTGGCCAGCAGCTTGGGCTGTGGTGATTGCTTGTGGGCGTCGCGGCGGATCCGCCCGCTGCGATCCTCCCACTTCAGCAAAACCGATCAAACTCTAGATAGTGGCTCTCCATTCATCCATTTGATCCGCCGCTGGCAGGAATCTCAGCAGGAGCTGGGTTTGCGCCATGGCTTCCGAAGCAGTGCTTGGCATACACGATGATGCAGACCGGGATGTCGCTCGGTTCCTGCCAGTACCGGTGGCGGCGCCACCGTGCTCTCGTCGCCGCGAGCCAGCCGCCATGGTGGTATGGTGGCGAGAAGGGTGCGCCTGGGGGTTGATGACCCCTTCGGCGCTTCGTCTTGGTTACCCCACCCCAGGGGAGGCGCTTGCCCCGCCGTTGCGCCCGTTACAGGGACAGCCAGGGGGCCGCGGTTCACACCAGAGCGAGCATTGTTGCTGTGGCTGCGTCCTTTGGCACGGTGAGCAGATGGAGACTGAATGTTCTCCCTACCTGTGCGTTGTGGAGCACGGCCGTCGGAATGCTATTGATGCCGCCCTCCTCCGGCGTTTTCTGGTCCCGCCTCGGTCGCGGGGGGAACGATGACAGCGCCACCCACGCCGGTCATGTTCCCCACGGTGTCCGCGTCCCCCGACGCCGCTGCAGCCCCCATAGTATCGGTGGCCGCATGCAAGGGGGCCTTTGAGGTGGAAGGATGAGCAGTTGTGCCAGACTTCTTCTTGGGCGCCCTGGATGATGAAGCTAATGATGAAGAAGACGATGATGAAGACTGACGCGCTACTCACGACCTCAGGTTCGCACAAGCGCTCCCCCTACCTGGCACGCCAGAGATGTCGTGGTAGAACACGGCCACCTATGGGGCCATCGGCCCCTTTGTGGTTCAGCAGGGGGGAGATTGCATTGCACAAAGAGCGGAGGCCATGGAGCAGCACGACAGTGATGACGCTGGTGGTTTTTACCCAGGTTCGGACCGCTGAGAAGCGTATAACCCTACTCCTACTTTGGTGGATTGATGGAGGGACCGTGAAGAATGCGCGGTGCTCAAGCCCGACAAGGTCGCCTTGGGGAGAGCAGCTACGCGCGTATGAGTACATGAGGGTTTGAATCCTTTCTAAGGCTGCCACAGTCCTCCTTTTATAGGCTAAGGGGTTACCACAATGGCAAAACGGTCATTATCAAGTGATTAGATTAGTAACAGTGATATCATACCTAACTCTAGCAGTTAGAACAAAGTGCATTAAATGCACAGCCAGGTGTCACGCTGTGGATGCAGCCTGGCTGGCCTTCCACCTGTCTGCTTGACACGCCTCTGGACAGGTGTCATATAGAGGTGATCTTCCTGCTAAATTGCTGCCACGTGCCAAATGACAGCCACTTAGTTATCTGGGGGCTCGACACCGCACCGATAGATGACTTGCATTGCGATGTGGTGGAGCGGCGGAGTCTTGGAGGGGATGCAGGCCGCCAGCGGCCCCGACAAGTCTGCCGGGGAAGTCTTGGGACTTGTCTTCGGGATGGCCTCGACCTGACCAGGCTCGCCTGCCCGGCAAGGGAGGCTTTTCCTTAGTGATATCTTGTTCTCTTGGCTTGTCTTGGTCTTCATGATCTGTCCCTTGATTCCTCAAAGGGCTATCTCTTTGGCTTGGATTTGTTTTGAATGCTCAATGGACTTTGCATCTCTGCCACTTGAGCCTGTGTACAGTCCGGGCAACATACGTGAAGGTTTGTTGCACCGACACCTGGGCGCGCGCCACCTCACCAGGTACTTTGTACCTGGTCTTCTCACGTCCCTCCCAGGCGAAGGCTGGCGAGGAAAGGTATGGAGGACTCCGGACTGGCCCTGCCGTTGCCCATGTTTCCTTCATGAGGGCTGCTCACATGTCAAGGGGGACCCTTGAGCATCGCGACTCAGGGGCCTCACTAGTCACGTAGCCCCTTGCCCCTTGGTGTCATCCTGGTGATCCGGACGCCCCAACGGCGGTCGAGGTATGCGCGGGGCTGGGCCCTGCCAACACAGAGCACAGAAGCAAACAAGAAGGAAACCAAGCACGAAAAGGAAATCACGGAGTTCAAACGATTATTACAAGCATAAAATGTTCGGCAAATTCAAGCAAAGTCTTAAACCTCCTCGAGGCATGATAAATGTCGCAGGGTAAAACCTAGGAGGAAGGGTTGTCGTCGCCATGGCCGTCACCGCTACCCGTCCCAGTTACGAGGAGCCCGTCATCGACATCGCTGCCACCGTCGTCGTCGCCGATGGTCTCCATCGCCGGAGGCTCGGTGTCGGTAATGCAGGTGAATTTCTTCAGCAGCGCGTTCACGTGGCCCTTCACGGCAGCCGCAGTGGTCGTGCGGGACTCAAGAGCAACCACGTAGATCACCGCGTCGAAGTTGAAGCCCGGATTCTGGAGGTAGAGGTGGCTGAAGACGCGTGTCGCAGGCATGGAGAAGAGTGAGCGGCACTCCTCCTCCAGGATGGAATCCACCTCGGCGGCAGCACCCTCGAGCGCTTCGGCAAGCTATGAGGGGAGACCTATGTAGCCACCCTCAGGGGTCGCCAGTGGCTCCTCAAATCCTCCCCTGCAGATGGACTGTAACGCCTGACGAGACCTGAGCTCGAGGGAGGGGAAGGCATCGTGCTCCGCGGCCGCTTTCTTCTCGGCAGTGGCGAGGGTCTTCTCCTGGGCATCCAGCTAGGCTGTCGCCTCGGAAACACGCTGGGCATGGGACGTCTAGGCTTCGATCACCTCCTCCTTCAGCTTGGCCAGGCGCTCATGTTCCGCGGCCTAATCAACGGTCACCTGGGTTAGCTTGGAGTCGCGATCGACGAGCTTCGCCTCGCGGGCCCTGAGGTCTTCCTCCCGCTAGTGGAGCCACAGCGCGTGCGCGGTCTGCTTCTCCTGAAGGGCCTTCAAATTGGCCTTGGCCTCATCACGACGCTTCTCGGCAGATGCTGCGCTGGCTAGCGACGCATCGAGAGCCTCCTTGGCTTCAGCGGCCTCGTTCATGCCCTCTGCGATGGCAGCCTCTGCCCGGCCCTAGGCCGTCCTGGTGGCTGCGTCGGCCTAGAGCCACCCCGAGATGAGCCAAAGCCGCTCCCTCACGAGACACTTGTCGGCGTCTTGAAGATCGGCCCGGATCGGGCCAAGCGCTGTTTAAGCCTCATCCATGGCTCCGGGCCGGATTAGGGGGGCGCAGTTCGCGAGTGCGAGGGCCTGGCGAGGGGGCGGCATTGGCATGCCGACTGACATTGTGGCCAAGGAAGTGGCGGCGTTGCTGGCTTGGGGCGCCGGAGGCTTCAGGCTCCCCTCAGGCACTACGAGGGCGGATGACTCTGCAGCCTGCTAGCCCATGAGGGCTGGCTCCTCCTGAGGCTGCATCGCTGCGTCCTTAGGGGTCGCCCCTCCACCAGCGTCGGGGTTGTCGCAGTCATGACAAGGAGTGTCGCCTCGTGGATCCCCGCGCCTTCAGCGGTTGGTTCCCCAAGCGGTGCTGGCGAAGCACCAGGGGCTGGGGGCGCACCCCTGTGCCTAGGTGCGGTGCCGCCTGAGCGCCCAAGGACGGCGTTGTGCTGGCGCGACGCACTCCCGCGCCCGCCGTGGCTGTGATCGAAGGCCAACGGTGCCCTCAGGGCAGGGGGCTCCTTCGGCTCGGTGCTCGCCTTCTTCTTCTTCGCCTCATCCCCACTCCTCGTCGTCAAGAGAGGAGTGTTGTGAGCACAAATGCAACCTATGCTTGACTAAGAGCAAGGTAGTTACTTACTCCTCAGGTGCGGGCCACTTCCTCTTCTTCTCCTTCTCCGTGGTGGCGGGGACGCCCCCGCTCCTCTTCGGCGTGGCCTTGGCCGCGTCCAGGGGATGAGCGGGGCACTCCTCGAAAGGCCCCGGCACGGTGCTGCCACCCGTAGAGGTGGAGAGGTCGCCCTGAGGGGTCATGGCCACTGGGGCCACATCCGCCCTAGCAGTGGCCGCCTCGTCCCATATTCGCGGTTCCGGCGGGGACGGGACCGACATCTGGATCATCCCGCCGGAGCTTGCGGAGCTCTCCGGAGGGGGCGCAGCCGCGCTTTTCTCCGGGGTCGCCTGGCCCGATGCTTGCGTGGTCCATGGCGTGGGCCCTGACCTCCTGAGGACCCTTGTGGAGTGCGAGGAGTCCACAGTTGGGGGCTCGTCGGTGTCGTCGTCGTCTTCAAGGTTGCGGAGGTGCTTGCTCTGCGACGGAGAAGACACTTCCTCCAGGTCGCCATCCTCGGTCTCCTCCGATTCCTCTTCCCCGCCACTGTCGCCGGAGGACACCGGCATGGGGGAGTTGGGGTGCTCGGACGGCATGAGCCCCAGCTCATTGAAGGCGGGCATGGCGGCGACTAGCTCCTCCCTGTCATCGCGGAGGTACAGCGGGGTGTAGGCCTCGGGGAGGTCCCCCGGGTCGCCATTTAGCAGGACAGCCATGGCCTTGTCCAGCTCTTCGCCCGTCATGCTGGCGGGGCGTAGCCTCATGTCGTCCCATGCGCCCTAGAATTCCCACAAGGGCCGCGTGTGTGACTGGAGCGGCGCCAGGCGCTGCGTCAAGAACTCCTTCATGAGCATTCCCCCCGTTAGCCGCTTGGCCTCCATATCCAAGGTTATCCTCCTCAAGACAGGCTCTACCCGGGGGTCGATGAGGTTTGCATGGCCCCACCTCTCGAGCTGCTCAGGCAGCTCTGTCGGCAGCTCTAGCCGCGAGTTGAGACCCTTGTTGTCCAGGAAGACCTAGCGGTGCCGGAAGCCCTCCACCTTCTTCCCGTCCTTCAAGAGGACATTCCCCTTGTGGACCGCGATGAAGTAGACGCAAGCAAAGCGCTGCATCCTGTCGTGTAGCCGCAGGCTGAAGAAATGACAGAGGAGCACCATGGAGGGCCTTACGCCCACAAAGGCCTCACAGTAGAAGGCAAAGATGGATTGGAGGAGGATGGAGTTAGGCTGAAGATGAAGGGCCTGTATCTTGTAGTGGTCGAGGACGGTGCAGAAGAACTCCGAGAGGGGCGGGACGACTCCAACGAAGATGCTATGGAGGAAGAAGGGATAGTCCATCCACGCCAAGGTACTCCGCTTGACGGAGCCGACCCAAATCACGGTCTCACCCCACTCGTTGTCTTTACCCGCCGTCTGCGGGAGCACGGGGTCAAGATGCCCCTCCTCGATGATTGAGGACGCGTTAAGTGCTGGCGAAGGAGAGGAGGAGCTCGCGGCCTAGATCGTGAGCTTTGACTTCCCGGGTGCCATTTGTGGGGTCGCCGGGGTTGGAGAAGGAGAAGGAAGGAGGCGGAGCTGCGATTGGATCTGGAGAAGCTTTCGGCTGGAGAAGATGATATGGAGCAAGGTGGGGTGAGCAATGATGGCCCTGCGGCATGCGCCAGTCTTTTGTCAGCCTGGGCAGTTGCCGAGGCGACGCGGGGGATTGGAGGCATCCACGCCTCGTCGGGTGCCACGCGTCAAGCCGGGCCCACAGGCGGTTGGGGCCCATGGTGCTTTGCCCTCTCTCCTTGGCTTCGCTTAGAAGCCAGCCCGAGCGCGCCTTGGGCCCGGGGGATACTGTTGGCGTTCTGGGATCGGGGGTACCCAGATCTGCCTGCCTGCGGCCCATTGCGTGGCTCCCTCGTCAGCCTAGTATGGCCCAGCTGCATGACCCCCCAAGTCAAGACCCTCGCGAGGGCCCCAGCCTCACGAGGAGAGCGACACCAAGACCTCCTCAGGGAGCAGCTCTCTGAGCCTGCCTCCCGAGGAGCGGAGATTTCCATGCAGGTACCCATCCTCACGAGGCTGCGATGACGTGAGCCATGACGACCAAGGCCAGGCAGGCACCAGCAGGAGCAGAGGAGACAGTTTCCCCTTCAGTGCTAAGGGGGGCAAGGACAGACACTGGTTCCCAAGGAATCCCCCAAAGGTTTCCATTTCGGTGCAACAAGACCAAGACCACGAGCTCGGCAGGATGGATGTCATCGCCGAACCCACCTCTGTGACACAACCAGAAGCTTTGCAGGCGAAGACTACCTTTCGTCAGGATTAGATGTACTTCTTGTCCCCTATCAAATTGGCCGTTGTGGGATCCCTTCCTGCCTAAGTTTTGAAGGAAGAGACCGAGGCCACTATACGTATAGGCTAGCCACCACCGTAGAAGGGGAAGAACCCCAGACAGATACAATCCACCCACACCACTTGAGCCCTCGCGAGGCTGCTCATCCACTATACTAGTTCATACTCAGCCTCCTCGTGAGGCCCATCCATCACAAACCAGGAGTAGGGTTTTACACCGCAAGCTGGCCCAAACCTGGGCAAACTGCTATGTTCATCTTCTTCCCTACTTGCGCGAACTCGAAGAGGCTAGGCTGTGGGGTGGTGAGCTTGAGGCCTTGAGCTGGTTGAGATCTTCGCACATGCCCCAGAGTTCGAACCTTCTTGGGTCTGTGGAGCCCCGAATCCGACATATTTCTTCTTCGAATCTTTGGTTTAGTTAGGCCAACTAGATCATTTTTTCTTGCAATGGGAAGAGGTGCTTTGTGATGGGTTTGATCTTAAAGTGTCCTCACCGAGTGACAGAAGGGGTAGCGAGGCACGTATGTATCATTGTTATTAAGGATAACAAGAGGGGGTCTATTCCTACATGAATAGATCTTGTCTACATCATGTCATCGTTGTTATTGCATTACTCTATTTCTCCATGAAGTTAATACACTAGATGCATGTTGGATAGCGGTCGATGTGTGGAGTAATAGTAGTAGACACAGAATCGTTTTGGTCTACTAATCTTGGACGTGATGCCTATGTATTTATCATTGCCTTGGATATTGTCATAATTATTTGTTCTTCTATCAATTGCCCAATAGTAATTTGTTTACCCACCGTGTGCTATTTTCTTGAGAGAAGCCACTAGTGAAATCTACAGCCCCGGGTCTATCTTTCATCATATTGCTTTCAGATCTATCTTTTACCGTATTTGTTTTCAGATCTATTATTCCAAAAACCCAAAAATACCTTGCTGCACTTTTTCTTTACTCATTTTATTTCATGTTTTATTCGGATCTATTTATCCAATCTCATACAAACTAATCTATCTTTTTACAATGAAGAGATTGACAACCACTCTTACACGTCGGGTTGCAAGTATTTGTTCTTTGTGTGCATGTAGCGTTTACATAGTGTTGCTTGGTTCTCCTACTGGATTGATACCTTGGTTTCATAACTGAGGGAAATACTTACCATAGCTGTGCTACATCATCCCTTCTTCTTTGGGGAAATACCAACGCAGTCTCAAGCCACGTCAAAGTAATTTCTGGCAACGTTGCCGGGGAGACATCATCAACACCTATCAGGTTCTTAATCACAAATCTCGTCTCCTTGCAATTTACTTTATTTGCCATTTTCCTCCTGTTTTTATCTCCCCCACATCACAAAAAATTGCCTTTTTATTTGCCTTCTTTTTTGTTCGCCTTTTTCTCGTCAGATCTCTTGTTTGCCTACCCTGTTGCCATGGCTAGCATGACTACCCCCCCTTTGTCACCAGATTTTGAAGTTCTATACTTCAAGCAGAAACAAGGAGAAAATTTGAAAGATGCTTGGTATAGGTTAACGGAATCCTATTGCGTTTGCAATCTAAAGGGGGTGCAAAGATTTTGTTTCATAATTTTTACATAGGATTAGCTTTGTATCATAGGCAACTCTTGGATTTTTCAGCAAAAGGGAACTTTATTGAGCTTGATGCTAATGCTGCTTATGAAATCCTAGAGGGAATATTGGGAGTTCCACCACCAAAAAGGGGGTTTTATTTTACACAAGAATGGGTTCAAATTTTAGACAAATTGGGTGATTTACATAAACATTTGGTCGAGTTGCAAAAATATAATGAACCTCTCAAACATATTAGTGGAAACCTCAATCGCATGAATACTTTGATTACTGTTGGCAATAAGCATTTGGATATTTTAGATCTCAAGATGGTCTCTTTTCCTGAGAATATTGGGAAGCGTAAAGAGCCTCCCGGGTTTGAGAAAGCCCTTACCAAGGTAGCAAAAACCAAAGATGACAATACTAGAATCTATGCATTATGGCTAGCTAGGGGCATAAAACTATAACACTTGTTGCGAGGCAACCCAATGAATAAAATTTATTTTTGCCTTTTTCTTTCTATTCTTGAGTGTTTGCACAATTATGATACTGTTATGATTGTGTTTTTTTATGTTTTAATTAGTATTTTTGTGCCAAGTAAAGCCTTTGGGATCATATTGGGTGATAGTTTATTTGATCTTGTTGAAAAACAGAAACTTTTGCATCCACTAACAGAATTGTTTAAATTCACAGAAGCGACGAAACATTCTGAATTGTTCACACAAGATTGATATACAAATTTCCTACGTTGTCCTAATTTTTCAGAATTTTTGGGATTACAGAAGTATGAGTAAAATTCGCATCTTTACAGACTGTTCTGTTTTTGACAGATTCTGTTTTCTTTGCATTGTGTGCTTATTTTGATGAATCTATGGATTGTATTGGAGGGTATAAGCCATAGTAAAGTTACAATACAGTAGGTATAATGCAAAAAAAAAATTGAATGTGTTTTCAACAGTACTTAAAGCAAAGATTGGTTTTATTATACTAACGGATCTCATGAAGGTTTTGTTAAGTTTTGTGTGATTGAAGTTTTCAAGTTTTGTGTGAGATCACAATGGATGAAGGAATAAGGATTGAAAAGAGCCTAAGCTTGGGGATGCCCATGGTACCCTAGTTAATATTCAAGGAGAACCAAGCAACTAAGCTTGGGGATGTCCTGGAAGGCATCCCCTCTTACTTCTAACAACCATCGGTAATTTTACTTGGAGCTATATTTTTTATTCGTCATATATCATGAGTTTTGCTTGGAGCGTCTTGTATTATATGAGTATTTGCTTGTTTTTCTTTTTAGTTTGTCACAAGTATCCTTGCTGGACACACCTATTTTAGAGAGCCAAAATTATGCTATGATTTGTTAGAATTGCTCTTTATGCTTCACTTAAATTTTTTGAGCTATGGAATTGCTCTAGTGCTTCACTTATATCTTTTTTAGCATAGTGTGCTTTGTTATTTTTGAATAAATACTCTCATGCTTCACTTAGATTTATTTGAGAGTTAGTAATTTTTTTTAAGAAATTCTCTCATGCTTCACTTATATTATTTTGAGAGATGAAATTTTTTATGCTCATGTTGTTCACTTAAATTTATTTGAGCTTATCAAAAGTAATGGCAATATATGCAACTAGTCCCAAAGTGATAGATATTCAAGAGGGATATAATAAAAACTTTCATGAAGATCATTGGACAAAAGAAATTTGATTCCTTATAATAGTTTTGAGACATGATGATAGTAATATGTGAGTCATGTTGGTGAGTAATTATGTTTTAGTAAAAATATTGGTGTTACGGTTTGTGATTCCCTATGCAAGCACAAAAGTCAATACTTATGCAATGAAATTCCATCCTACTTATGGTGCATTATTCGGTGTTAGTTATGCTTAATGCTCGTTTATGAGAATTTTGGTTTCTTGTTTGGTTGCTTCTCAATCTATTTGCTAGCCTCCGTTTGTACCAAGTGGGAATACTACTTGTGCATCCAAAATCCTTAAACCCTGTTTTTCCATATGAGTCCACCATATCTACCTATTTCCAGTATTTTTGTGCCGTTCTAAGTAAATTTGTATGTGCCAATTCTAATTTTCAAAATGAATTTCCTTTTTGTGTGCCCGTACCGCTCATGAAGCGGCAAGGGGTGACCAATATTTTCCATGCTAGATTTGTTATTGTCAAGATGACTGTTTATTCACTTGTCATTGCACGAGAGTACGGCGGTAATAGGGATGCCCAGTCCCAAAATGAAAAAGAAATTTAATTTATGTTGTCAAATAATAAATTCCTTGGAAAGTGTTGGTATGGACGGTACCCGTGGATATGGCTAGCCGTGGAGTGCGAAAGTTTGGTGGAAAAAGGAATAAACTTTATTTTATGTTTGGGAACCACCTATGATATATCTAGCATGGAAAGTGTTGGGAATTACTCGGTCGTTTTCATTGATGGGAAAAACATGCCTCTCAAAAAAATTTATCTCTCAATTTAAGCTTTGAGCTTTGGCACCTCTACAAATCTCTGCTTCCCTCTGCGAAGGGCCTATCTATTTACTTTATGCAATTTTTATTTATTATTTGAGTCTGCATCTTCTCTTATAAAGCACCAACTAGGGAGCACTATGATCATACTTGAGCATTAGACATAGCTAATATTCGAGTCTGTTTTATGAATGGATCAATGATTGGGCATGATGGGCTAGGGATAACTTTAGTGTTGATATTTTGAAAGACATGGTTGCTTGTTGATATGCTTGAGTATTGAAGTCTTCATGTTAATTATAGACTATTGCTTTGAACCATCTACAAGTCCAAATGTCCATGCTACAAAAGAAAAGAATATGTGATGTACATGTTAGGCAGCATTCCACATCAAAAAATCTATTTTTATCATTTACCTACTCGAGGATGAGCAGGAATGAAGCTTGGGGATGCTGATACGTCTCCAACGTATCTATAATTTTTTATTGTTCCATGCTGCTATATTATCATTCTTGGATGTTTTACAATCATTTTATAGCAACTTTCATTATTTGACTTTTCTTTGATCTGTTATATGCATTATTATTTATAGCCTCATATTTCTTCTTCGAATCTTTGGTTTAGTTAGGCCAACTAGATCGATTTTTCTTGCAATGGGAAGAGGTGCTTTGTGATGGGTTCGATCTTACAGTATCCTCACCCAGTGACAAAAGGGGTAGCGAGGCATGTATGTATCGTTACTATTAAGGATAACAAGATGGGGTCCATTCCAACATGAATAGATCTTGTCTACATCATGTCATCGTTCTTATTGCATTACTCTGTTTCACCATGAACTTAATACACAAGATGCATGCTGGATAGCGGTCGATGTGTGGAGTAATAGTAGTAGATGCAGAATCGTTTCGGTCTACTAATGTTGGACGTGATGCCTATGAATTCATCATTGCCTTGGATATCATTATAATTATTTGTTCTTCTATCAATTGCCCAACAGTAATTTGTTTACCTACCGTGTGCTATTTTCTAGGGAGAAGCCAGTAGTGAAATCTACGGCCCCCGTGTCTATCTTTCAGCATATTGCTTTCAGATCTATCTTTTACAGTATTTGTTTTCAGATGTATTATTCCAAAAACCCAAAAATACCTTGCTGCACTTTTTCTTTACTCATTTTATTTCGTGTTTTATTCAGATCTATTTATCCAATCTCATACAAACCAATCTATCTTTTTACCGTGGAGAGATTGACAACCTCTCTTACACGTCGGGTTGCAAGTGTTTGTTCTTTGTGTGCAGGTACCGTTTACATAGTGTTGCTTGGTTCTCCTACTGGATTGATACCTTGGTTTCATAACTGAGGGAAATACTTACCATAGCTGTGTTGCATCATCCCTTCCTCTTTGGGGAAATACCGACGCAGTCTCAAGCCACGTCATATATTTCGTCCAAGCCTTCATGCACTCATTATGGTGGCTTCAAAGTTGTGAAATCTTCACTTGAAACTCCGTTCTTGTTTCCCTTGCGCATGCCATCAACTCCATGCTTGGATCTTGCTCCAATGTTTATCTTTCTTATCCAAGCTAGGCCCTTCATTTGTAAGCAAAATAAATGTATCCAAATTAGGCAGCGTCATATTCTCATGAACATTAGAATTGTTACCAAGAAACAATAGTACCTGGTAATTCAATTGACGTGTGCATGCTCTAGTAATTGGTCCAGTACGTATAGCAGTAGGGACTCTGGGTGTAACAATGGTATTGATGTCCTCATCACGTTATGTTCTTCGAGCTTGGTGATAACACTCCGAGCCCTGCCATGCCATTCTTCATCTAGCCAGTTAACAAAGGCACAAGCCTCATATCCCTGCCAATGTTAAATACTCCCTCCATCCCAAAATAAGTGTCTCAACTTTGTACTAACTCTAGTACAAAGTTGTACTAAGCTTGAGACACTTATTTTGGGAAGGAGGGAGTAGTATTCAGGAGGAGCGGTGGCATTAACTCAACTAAAATGATGAACTTAGCACTAACCTCTAAGGGGCAATTGAGAAACCATCTGCCAATGTCGAATCCCTCTGTGCGTACACATCGAGCGGGAGTGTGTCAGTGCACACAACTCAGCTTTTGGTACTTCTTGGTGGTGCAAAACTCACAGTCGAACTCATGTTGCAGGAGTCTGGAGTCATACTCCGGATCCGGCGGCTGAGCGCTTTCCTAGGGGAGGGTCATTCATGACGGATTGAGCAGGGATTTACTTTGGACATGCTAAAAAAGATCGATATAGATTGTAACCTGACAAGACAATTCAGATCCGTAGTACACCTGCCTTCTGATGACCTTAAGCAAGTGCTCGGCGGTGACCGCTGTCGTGGCGGCGTTGTTGAGAGCGGCGATACGAGCAGGAGCAGCCACACTGAAACCATCAGCACCACTCGTCCGCATCCCCCCAATGTCAGCTCCACGCGAGGGAATTTGGGGGCTATGGATTTGGAGGCTATCTAGGGATTTGTGGGAAATGGGGAAACTGTGGGGATCTGCTAACGTTCGGGAACTACTTATCGCGCTATGTTGCATACTGCTCACTATTGATACATGTCATTTGTGTTAGGTATTGCAACTTCACGCACAATTTCTGCACCAAACCGTGTGAGAAGACAATGTAGGTGAGACCGGTTGCCGTGACATAACCGTATGTGATATACTAACCCTGTACATATGGGGATGCAATAATTGAGTTACAGTACTACTTAGGGTAAACAGCCGCCTCTGTGGATACCCGTCAAAAAATAAAAATAGCTGCTCTTCAGGTAGAGATGGTGGCGGTGGCCGAGGCAACTACTACCGAATAAGAGGTCAATCCTCGGCCGGTCGGTGGTGGCAGCGTCATAGGAGGTCAATCCTCGGTCTGCGGCAAGAGATAGGAGGAAGTCAACCCTCGAGGTCGGCGGCGGCGTGATTGGAGCACATCCATCGTGGTCGATGGCGGGATAGTGGAGCTCGAACTTCAGGCGGTTGCCCCACTAAGCTTTGCTCTTCGTGTCGGGGTACACAAACATGGGTGTATGTTTTCCCCTGACTTATGCACGGACAGCAAACCTCCAGCCCGGCAACTCTCGACATCCAAGATGAGATCAAGTTGAAAAGATAGCTCTTTGAGAAGTCAGGGGGCGGCTCAAGAAGACCAAGTTAAGCCAAGGGAAGCAAGACACCGCTAAGGGAAAGCCTCCCTTGCTGGGCAGGCGAGCTTGGCGAAGTCGAGGTTACTCCGAAGACAAGTCTCAAGACTGCCCCGGCAAGCTTGCCGGGGACGCCAAGGGCAGACCACCCCGCCAAGGCTCCACCGCTCCACCTCACAACAACGCAAGTCATCGATCGGTGCCGTGTCAAGCCCCCAAGTGACTAAGTGGCTGTTTCTTGACACATGGCAGCCACTTCCTAAGGAAATCACCTCCAAATGACACCCGTCCAGAGATGTGTCGAGCAGATAGACAAGAAGGTGGCCAAACAGCCCGACAAGGCTTGCCGGGTACGCCACGATGTGACACTAAGTGGTGCATTTAATGCGCTCTACCTTGTCTGCAGAGTTAGGTATGATAGCACTGTTTGTTATCTCGTCAGTACACAATGACTGATTTGCCATTGTGGTGACCCCTTGATCTATAAAAGGAGGGCCATGGCAACCATAGAAAGGATTCAGACCCTTGTACACTCATACACACGTAGCTACCCTCACCCCGAGGTAACCCTGCCGGGCTAGAGCGATGCGTCTCCACCACGGTCCTCTCATCAATTCACCAAAGCAGGAGTAGGGTTTTACGCCTCGCGGCGGCCCGAACCTGGGTAAAACTGCCCGTGTGATCTCTGCCGTGCTGTGCTACATTCTCCGCTCTTTGTGCAATGTGCTCATCCCCCTGCCGAACCACAAGGGGTTGATGGCCCCATAGGTGGCCGTGGTTTCCCACGTCATCTTTGGCACGCCAGGTAGGGGGAAACGCTTGCGCGAACCCGAGAAGCGTACGCAGCGCGTTATCTTCATGAACTTCTTCATCGACGGCTTCGTCATCCATGATGACCTAGAAAAGGCGGGGGATGATGGGAACGGAGAGGGGGAGCGATATCGCTTCCCCCACACCCTGTTCAATCTCCATCGCCTCCCTCCGCCACGGCTACTGCAGCAGCAAGAATCGAAAATGACGGTAGCGAGCCAACCCCAACGGATCAGGCAGCATGACCGCCATGCAAGCCCCGTCCAGGGGAAAGGTACAAAGTGTACGGGTACAAGGTTTCTCTCTCCCCCACTCTCACTCATCGACAAACGAGCCACTCTGGGTTTTTTAGCATTGTCAACATCGATAAGCACCGTGCAAAACTCGGTTCAGCATTTACCCTGCTTAGGGAAATCCTGAGTGGAGCGCTGGTGCAAATCCATTGACTGACGCCCCAGTAAGTGTGCTCCAGCAAGGTCGTCTGCATTTGCGTGACTTCTATGCCAGCCGCCACCAGATTATTTAAAGAGCATGGAGAGGAGGAGAGGGAAACCGATCGTACCTTGCACTGCGTCCTGCCACCCGCCAGATACATATGGTTTTTACCAACCCCTTCCGGGAGCCAGAGAACTACATGCACGGCATCCATCCTTCCTGAAGCATGCAAACACGGCAAGCACTCGCGGCTGAAAGGAATGGGAGGAAGCGAGGACAAAAGCTAAGTCCATGCAGTCATCGCTCCTTTATAAATTTAAGAATTTGCATTGGTTTATCCGTTGGGTACCGAAGTGTTCGTTTGAAGAAATCCTTCACCAGATGGCACCTTTGCTAGATTTCTGTCTGCACCCTCATTCCGTTTCGAGCCTGCTCACGGAATGGGCGGCTGTGTCAGAAACTACCAAGGAAAAACCTGCCGGGACGCATCCTCGCCAAGATGAATGTTAAGGGCCCGACCCTTATGACAATCGCGGCAATATGATACCGGCAGGCAACCAGAACGTGCACAGAGATTAATCATACAAACACCGATGGGTAAACTCAAAAGGGATAAACACGTAATTAAGATTAAGCAAAAGCATCAATTTCTCGCAAGCATGAATAATACGATGTCTAAACACAGGACATGCATCATGTTTTGTTACAGGTTAACGCGGTGGCGAGGATAGTTCAGTGCCGTGCCTGGCGACCTCGTAAACCCGTTGGAACGGAAAGGACCTTGTTGGCGAGGGGGGCAGCCTTCTCCTCGGCAGCAGAAATGTATGTGCCCTCCGGCGGCTTCTTGAAGCCATCAGCAAGGTCGAGGTCCGGATGGCGGCAGGCGATATTGCTCAGAACCATGAGGAGGGCGTTACGGGCAAGCTTCCGAGATTCAGTCGCAAAGCGACCAGCCCTTCCCTCCTCATGCGCCTTCAACTTTTCGATCAGCTCGTTGAAGAAGACCCCTATCTTGACGCTGGGGACCTCCTGCCTGCTGGCCGAAAAGACTGGCCCTTCCATTCCCATCGCTGCAGTCTGAGCAGTGAGACGCTCGGCAATGTCAATCAAGCTCTTGATCCAGAGGTCGACCTGCTCGGAATGGTTCGCCAGCTTGTCCTCTCCGTCCTTCCATAGACGCCTCACGGTGTCCAGGTCTTTTGTCAGCTGCTGCTCATGGGCCCCGCTGGATTCTACCGAGCTCTCCAAGGTGCCAATCCTGGCCTTTAGATCTTCAATGGTGCCATTGGCAGTCTCGAGGCTTTGGCTCTTGGAGGAGAGCTGCGATTGTATATCCTTCAGAAGGATCTCTGCTTTCTGTGCCTCCTCCTTGAGGGTTGCGACCTCCTTGGCGCTCCCAAAAAGCTCTTCAGTCAGCTTTGCCACCTGTTGGTCGAGGTCGGTCTTGACAGTGGATGCAGCGGCAAGTTCATGAGCGAGCTTCTTCAGTTGGGTAGCAGAATCAGCAGTGAGGGCATCCAGGGTGGCCTTGTGCTTGTCCTCTAGCTCTTTGGTGTGCTGCTGCACGACGGCTCCAGATCGTTGTCCTTGGCGTGGAGGGTGGCCTCGAGCTTCTCCTCGCGAGAAGAGATGTCCTGCTCCTTGGTGTCCAAAAGCGCCTTGTGCTCCGCCATGCGAGCCTCCCGGGCAATGAAATCCTCCCTCGCCATCAAGATTGTCTCCCTGCTGCCTCATGAGGACCTGGAACTGCTTGCCGTGCCAGTCGCGCAGCTCGTTACCTTTGTCCCTCAGTTGCTGGTCCACCTTGTTGGCGGACTTGCACTGCTCCTTGAGCATCTGCCATTTCTCGCTGTGCTGGCCTTGCATCTCCTTAATGCCTGCCACCATGGACTCCAGGAAAGATAAGTCCATCGCGACAGTGACAAAATCGTCTGCCTCGTCGACCCCTTGGTACAGCGACGCCAGGATGCGCTGGAGCTCTTCATCAAGTTCCGTGCTCGTCGCCATTGACGAGCAGGGGGCACCGAGCCTAGGCTGCGCAAGCACCAGCTCCAACTGTCTCGAGGATGGCTGCGAGGCCCCCACCACGGTACCAAATTAGGGGAGGGGATCCATGCTTGGGAGGGGGATTTTCTCCTCGACCGTCGCCCCCGTCCCTCGCGCGCCATCGAGGATCTGCTCAGTTTCCGTCGGGGGCTCCTGAACACTCCCGGCAGGATGTCCCTGCCCCTCCGCAGCAGCGATCTTGGTGGCTTCATCCGTGGCATCTCTCCCTATGCTGGCCACTTCTTCTAGCAGTTCAGGCTCTTCGGCCTGAGGGACTGCAAGCGAAGACAACAAGCAATAATAAAGAAGCAGAAGTATTAGAGAGCCAGATGCATGGGCCGAGATGGTAAAAAACGGTGGGGGAAGAAGAGCAATTGAATTACCCGGAGAAGTTTGCCGAGCGGAAGCCTCAATTTCCCCGGCAACATCAGTTGCCGGGCCATGATTTCCGTCCCCTTTTGCGACAACCACGGCGTCGTCTTGGGCAAGCTCTCCCGTGGGAGCCATCATCGGGGGCTCCTCGACTAGGTAGGCGGGCGGGGCAAACCCCTCTTGAAGGGGCTCACCCCGAGTCATTGCTCCTCCTCCTCCAGCCGAGGAGGCTGAGAGCTCTCCTACATCACTCCCCATGGGAGGGGCCAATCCCGTGCTTTCGCACCGGGGGCTGAGCTGGGGGCTTGGTGTCGGGTCATTTGTGCTGCTCCTCGCCAAGCCCATGCCCTCCACAGTCTTCGGCGGCTCCGCACGCTTGAGCTTTTTTGACCGGAGGATGAGTGTCTCTGTCTCCTCCTCCTCCTCCCTAACAAAGGCAGCAAGCAAAAGATCAGTCAACAAGAGCAAGCAGGCATACTGAAACTACTTCAAGGGAAGGAGATTATTCTCTTACTCTTCATCGATGAGCATGTAGCTCAACTCGAACTCGATGGGCGGTGAGGACGCACGGCCTCTCTTCTGGGGCGGGGGAACGGAACTTCCCGATAGCTTTGAGCCTTGCTGAGGCGCAGGGGGCTCCAATGAGGATGAGTTCTGCGAGGAGCTCAAGCCGGACTGGGAGCTGGAGTCACCTCCCGCAACCACCGATTGCTTGGCGGGAGGGGTTTTAGCCCCAGCCAGGCGGGAGGAGTGCCGGTGCACCGCATCTGGCTTGCTGCCCTTGGAGGTAATCTTCTTCACCTTCTTAGCGGCAAGCGTAGGGTCGGGAACTAATGCTCCCCGGTTGGCAACCCGCCTGCGAGGGTGCTGGTCCAAGACTGGTTCGTGGGCTTGAGGGCCTACCGCGAGCCACTCCTCCTCGGGCTCCTCCGCCTCCTCAACCCCCTCTTCCTATTGTGCCTCTGCCGCCGCGGTGTATAGAGCCTCAATCCTGGAAGGCTCGTCCCTGGCAGGCTCATCCCCGGCAGGCTGGTTCCCAGTAAGCTCGCTCCCGGCAGGATCATCCCCGGTAGACTCCTCTGAGGCTTGCGCCTCGTTTCTGCCGTGGGAGGGGCCGTCGTCCTCAATGTCCTCCTTCTCCTCTGTTACCTTCCTGGCCTTTGCCTTTGCGGTGGCTCGAAATGCCCTGTCTCCCTCGAGCCGCCTCCTGATGTACGCTTCCTCCACCTTGGAGGTGCGCTTGTACATGTTGGTCTCCACCCTAGTAGCCTTTTCCACCAGGCTGGAGGACCACGCGAGCTCTTCATCGAGCGCGGGTAACTGCCAGTCACCCGAAACACCATGAGCATTGCAATCTGGCATCCATTGCAAAATCTGATCTTGGGCAAAGTCGATGTTCAGTGGGATGACATTTGCCGGCAACTTGCACGGCCCAAGGCTGCCGAACAGTTGATCTCACAACCAAGCATGGCCATAGACCGACAGATTGTTGGTCAGGCCTGGGAGCAACCTCATCCTATCTGCAGCATCTCGATACTACCAGGCAAACCTATCCCTCTTCTACAGAGGCACAATGCGGCGTCGAAGGAAGTTGGCCCCACATGCACAATGGTCAGCCCGGCAGCCTTTAGGCGGTTGATCCTGTTTATTGCCAGATGAAGCCTGTCATCGGTGAGGCCAAATTCTTTCCACACATTGTCCCGCACAACGCACTCTTCCCGTGCCTGGCAGAATTCCGGAGCTTCCTCATCTTGGATCCAGCACCAATCTCCCCTCCATTCTTCCCATCTGCCGTGCTGCTGTATGGTGAGGTAACCCCAGTTCTCCCTTGCCACCCGAGGCATCCAACTTATGTTTCCGGAATGGTGGGCTTTATTCTCCACCCTCGGGACGAAGTAGTGCCTGAACAAATCGACATTGGGGGCGACCCCGACAAAGTTCTCTCACAAATGGGCAAAAGTCACCATGCACGCCATTGCATTTGGCGTGAAGTCCAAGAGATGGAATCCATAGATCATCATCATGGCTTCAAAGAAATCTGAGAAGGGAGGGCAGAGGCCATAGATGAAGTACGCAGAGAAGAATCGGTATGAATCTGGTGGGACCTCTTTCCCCTCCACCAGAACTTTGGGTGCGCCACGCCCCTTTGGAACATCCCTCCCCCACAGGTATCCGTACCTTGCCTTCAAAACATCGCCATCGAGACTCGACAGGAAGAAGACCACGTCTCCCCGTCGCTTCTTGTCCAACTCCGCCGCTCTCTTCTTGCTCCCTTCGGCGGCCGTCTCCTGCACGGCAGTCGCCCGCTTCCCTTTGGGGGCGGCGGCCTTCTTCCCCATCTCTTCGTCCTGCGGAGGGGAGGGAGGAAGAAGCTGGAAAGGGATCAGTGGTGAATGCAGACGAGGAAGATGGGTAGTTGTTTGGCTTGCGGAAGAAGATGGTGGAGAGCGGAGCGGACGATGAATGAGCAATGCCCCTTCGCGTTTTTCTATCTTAAGAGAAAAAGATGTGGGGGAGGGCGCGACTCTTCAGAAGTTACCATTTTACATTAACTGCTGCAATGTGGATGTTGGATTGACTCGGTAATTACGCGAAGTGGATGTTGGATTGACTGGTCATTATGGCAAACCACTGCACGCGCAGTATTCTCCTGCCATGTGTCTGTGCACTGTTTGGGGCCTAACCCAACATGACCAGCAACACATATGGCTCAGGCCTAGGGGCTTTTGTCGGGGTACACAAACATGGGTGTATGTTTTCCCCTGACTTGTGCACGGACAACAAACCTCCGGCCCGGCAACTCTCAACATCCAAGATGAGATCAAGTTGAAAAGATAGCTCTTTGAGAAGTCAGGGGGCGGATCAAGAAGACCAAGTCAAGCCAAGGGAAGCAAGACACCGCTAAGGGAAAGCCTCCCTTGCCGGGCAGGTGAGCCTGGCAAGGTCGAGGTTACTCCGAAGACAAGTCTCAAGACTGCCCCGGCAAGCTTGCAGGGGACGCCAAGGGCGGACCACGCCGCCAAGGCTCCACCGCTCCTCCTCACAACAACGCAAGTCATCGATCGGTGCGGTGTCAAGCCCCCAAGTGACTAAGTGGCTGTTTCTTGACACATGGCAGCCACTTCTGAAGGAAATCGCCTACAAATGACACCCGTCCAGAGACGTGTCGAGCAGACAGACAAGAAGGTGGCCAAACAGCCCAGCAAGGCTTGCCGGGGACGCTACGATGTGACACTAAGCGGCGCATTTAATGCACTCTGCCTTGTCTGCAGAGTTAGGTATGATAGCACTATTTGCTATCTAATCAGTACACAATGACTGATTTGCCATTGTGGTGACCCCTTGATCAATGAAGGATTGGGGAAGCTCAGATTTTATCAGTGGCGTGACGGAGTTCATCAATTTGACTGAAAGTACAAAGAAGAAAGTTGGTAATAAGGATTACATCCTATGTCCATGCAGTTGTTGTGCCAAAACAGAGTCACATGAAGTTACAGATGTCGTGTTCCACTTACTCACTCGGGGATTCATGGATGGATATACATGTTGGACTACACATCGTGAAGAGCTGGTCATGGCTGAATATACCCAGGGCTGTGAGATGTCAATCCCTAATCAGAATCACAAGGATGTTGAATCTAACATCGGGAATGAGGCGTCAAGCTATCAACAGAACGTCGGAAAGCCAAAGACCCCAATGGAAAAACCAAGACAGTGACGCAGATGACGATGACGACCTTGATATGCCAGATTTTGCTGCTATGATTGCAGATTCCCAGGGACCAAAAAAAGATATGGTTGGGTGCAAGGATCTACCATCCATTGATGCAGACTCCAAGAAATATTTGTATCCAGGTTGCAAAAAGAAATATTCCAAGTTGAGTGCCACACTGGCGCTTCTCAGATTTAAAGGAGCAAACGGTCTATCAAACAAGGGCTTCACAGAGTTGTTAGGTCTTTTAAAAGAAATTCTTTCGGAAGATAATTTGCTCCCCAAAAGAACGAATGAATCGAAGAAAATTGTTTGCCCATTGGAACTTGAAGTACAGAAGCTACACGCTTGTGTGAATGATTGTATATTGTACCGTGGTGAGTACAAAGATTTGTGTGCATCTCCCTCATGCAAGCATGCACGATACAAGTGTAGGAGAGCAAAGGACAAGTACAAATTGGACGGTGAGATCAAGATAGGAATCCCGTTCAAGGTTGTTTGGTACTTGCCTTTAATTCCAAGGTTGATGCGTTTGTTTGCAAACCCAAGAGAGGCAAAGAGGTTGCGGTGGCATCATGATGAGCGAACTGCAGATAAATATATGAGGCACCCGAAAGATGGGGCTCAGTGATAATTAATCAACAACAAGTTTGAAGACTTTGCCAAGGATCCTAGAAGTATAAGGCTCGGGGAGTGTACTGACGGGATGAATCGTTTTGGCGATATGCGTACTAAACACATCACATGGCCGATGCTTCTGTGCATATATAATCTTGCTCCTTTGTTGTGTATGAAGAAAAAATACATGATGATGTCAATGATTATCCAAGGCCCGAAGCAACCTGGAAATGACATCGACATTTACTTTCATCTATTGGTAGAAGAACAGCTGACATTGTGGTTAAAAGAGCTTGCTGTAACATGTTAGGATGCTTACAAAAATGATTTTTTTCGATCTACATGCGATTCTGCTGCACACCATTCAAGATATGCTGGCATTAGGCAACACATCAGGGTAGAAAACAAGGGGAGATGTAGGGTGTGTCACATGGATGGATAGGAAAGCGAGCAGATTTCTTCCCAACTCGCGCAAACCCGTGTATTTGCCTCATCGTAGGTTCTTACGGAAAGATCACCCATACTAAAAGATGAAAGCTGAATTTGATGGTACGGCAGAGGTTGGTTTGGGCCCAAGACCTTATCCTGGGGATTTGGTCCACAACATGGCTAAAGAAATTACGTCACTGCATCAATGTCATGCACATAGAGAAGAACGTATGTGAAAGCATCCTTGGTACTATGCTCAAGATTAAAGGTAAAACAAAGGATGGTGATGGTGCATGAGTCGATATGCTTGGTGATCAATCAAAACGTAAGAATGAAGCAGAAGATGATAAAAAATTCCTCCACGCTCACCAGAGTTACAATTTGAGTACAAAAGAAGTAAAAGAGTTCTTCAACTATTTGTCGTCAGTTAAGACACCCTCTTCCTACTCCGCAAACATCAGAAGTCTCGTGGATGTGAGCTCAGGTAAAATGAAGTTGGCACACATGAAGTCACATGATTGCCACATAATGTTGACACAAATCCTCCCGACGGCCATCGGGAATCTGATGGACACAGATATAAGAAACACACTCATTGAGCTCTGTGATTTGTTCAACAAACTATGGCAGAAAGTGCTAGATCCTGAAAAGCTGGATTATATGCAAGAGGATATTGCAGAATATTGTCCAGCCTAGAGATGTTTTTCCCATCGTCATTCTTTGATGTCATGGTACATCTCACTATGCACCTTGTCGACGAGATAAAGCATTGTGGTCCTATGTTTCTTCGCAACATGTATCCCTTCGAGCGGTTCATGGGAATATTGAAGCGCTATTGTCGGAACCGAAGCCATCTAGAGGCAAGCATCCTACCAGGTTATACCGCAGAGGAGGTGGTTGAGTTTTGCACCGAATACATGAAACAAAGACCTATAGGTTTGCCCCTCTCTTTCCATGAGGGAAGGCTCAAAGGTAAGCCGGTCCTTGCTGTCACACAAAAGGCTGCACCCGGAGATTTGGCCGACAAAGCCCATTTTGACGGTTCTGCTTAACAGTCGAGTTCTCGATGCTTTTGCTGACGAACACTTGGAGGAGATACGCTGAAGCTTCTTACAAATGGTGCATCCATTAGATGCCGAGATGATGGCGCAAAATAAGGACTATGCTAGATGGCTAAAGGATCATTTGGCACACGGATCCATGGATGACATTGCTACGTGGTTGGTACAAAAGCCATCAACTATGGTGTTTGTACCAAGTGTATGACATAAATGGCTACACGTTCTATACTGAGGAATGTGATGAGAAGACCTCATATCAAAATAGCTCTGTTCGAATAGAATGCATGATAGTAAATGAAACTGATAAAAGGGTATACTATGGAACCATCAAAGAGATTTGGGAGCTTAACTATGTGAAAGTTAAGGTGGCATTATTCAGGTGCACATGGATCCCTCTTAGTCAGGTAAAGGTTGATGATTACAGGAAGACCTGTGTTAACATGTCAGAGATGGATATCACACGGGCCCGTTCATTCTTGCCAGCGATGCTACCTAGATTTTCTATGTGAAAGACCCCTTGCATAAGAACTGCCATGTAGTGATGCATGGGAAGAGGAGGATACTGGGCATCGAGGATGTTGCTGATGAGGACAAGTACGATGAATTTGCTCAGTTGCCAGCCAAGGGATCATGCACCATCCAAACAGAGAAGCGTAAAATCATGAAAAAACCTAAGTTCATTCGGGGTCAGCCTAATGATCCCAATTCCCCCATGTACATGGGAATTAAGCCGTAACACTAGTTTTTATGCCTATTCAACAACTTAATTCGTTCAATTTAGAACTATCGCCTGTACTGAATTTGTGAGTTATGCCCGGCCTTCTGTCGATGTAAGAACGGTTAATATGTTGACCTTGATATGCTGTCAGCTCAGGCAATGAATTTGAACTATTTATGATTATTATACCCTACAGGTAGCACACTCAATTGATCTCACTCCAGTATGTATGAACTGAAGATATGCAATCTGGTTTGCGAATAGCACATGGTTCATTCATGAAAGCCATGGGCCAACCAAACCGCACGCCCGTGATGTGAGTCGTGCGTTCTGATTGGCCAGAACCCAAACCACATGGATCGTACGTCTGCACCGTTGGATGCTCCCAGATCGAACGACAATCCTCATCCCTTTCATCACCACATGCAGTTGCGGTTGGTATTTGACTTATATGCACAAAATGCATGTTAAGTTCAAAAAATGTCTTAAATATAGCAAACGATACCTGAAATGCGCCAAAAAATCAAACTTTTGGTATAATGGTGATTGCGTACCATGGAAATTTTTATGAGGCTAAACGATGAAGTCATCGGCCACTGGAATTTGAATTGCCAAGTCTCCTTTTGGAAACCACGATCCTTCTTGTGAGATGCTCTGATTTCCAAGGAGTGATCATCAAAACTTCTGCTAAACTATACTAAATTTATTCCAAGGGGTTGTGAGAGCACGCCACGGTCACACACCGATTTTCGTGATTTTTGGACTCCATCTGAATTTCCTCTACTTAAAATACCAACTAGACCTACACCGGTGGCCGCACCTTGTAGCCGAAATGTTTGAAAATTCTCCCCACTTCTCAGACAATGGATGCAAACTCGCAAAGCGACACCCAAATGATTTGTACACCTTCTTTGCTAACACCCACATGTAGTTGTAGTAGGGTTTTGATTTTATATGCACTAAATGCACGGTAAATGCAAAAATGGCTTAAATATAGCAGACGAGACCTGAAATGGGTTAGAAAATCAAACCCAGGGTATATCAGTGATTGCTTACCGTGAATTTTTTTCGAGGCGGAACGATGAAGTCACCGACGATTGGAGTCCGAAGTGCCACATCACCTCTTGGAAACTATGATCCTTCTTCTGAGATGCTCCAGTTTCCAAGGTGTGAGCATAAAAAATTGTGCCAAACTTTACCAAATTTTTTCCATGGGGTCATGAGAGCAAGCCACGGTGATACTGATTTTCGTGATTTTCAGACTCTACAAGCATTTCTTGTAATTAAAATATCAACAAGGCCTACACCTCTAGCCGCACCCTGAGGCTGAAATGTTTGAAAATTGTTCCTGTTTTGCGGACAATGAATGGAAACTCGCAAAGTGACACACAAATGATCTTGCTAACACCCACGTGTAGTAGCGGCACGGTTATATACATATACATATATATATATGCACTAAATGCATGGCAAATGCAAAAAATGGCTCAAATATAGCAAACGAGACCAGAAATGCACCAGAAAAACGAACCTATGGTACAATGGTGATTGCTTACCGTGGAAAAAATTCAAGGGGAAACGATGAACTCACGTCTTCATTCAAACGAAAATATGCTGTGAATTGATGTAAATGTTTTCAAATAGCACATGGTTGATTCACGAAAGCCGTGTGCCTACCAAACCATGGCCGATGCCCTCCTGTTACGCGCGCGATGTGAGTCATGCGTTCTGATTGGCTAGAACCCAAACCGCACGTATCGTACGTCTGCCTCGTTGGATGCTCCTAGATTGAATGACAATCCTCATCCCTTTGATCAGCACATGC
The DNA here is from genome assembly GCA_011799875.1 of Thinopyrum elongatum. NCBI lineage: Eukaryota > Viridiplantae > Streptophyta > Magnoliopsida > Poales > Poaceae > Thinopyrum > Thinopyrum elongatum. Next base: position 234,084,716 of record CM022299.1, read on the forward strand.
AGTTGCGATTGGGATTTGATTTACAAGCTAAAATGCAAGGTAAATTCCAAAATTGGCTTAAATATAGCAAACGAGACCTGAAATGCGCCAGAAAATCAAACCTGTGGTATAATGGTGATTGCGTACCATGGAAATTTTTATGAGCCCAAACGATGAAGTCACAGGCCACTAGAGTTTGAATTGCCACATCTCCACGTGGAAACCATGATCCTTCTTGTGAGATGGTCCGGTTTCCAAGGAGCGATCATCAGAACTTGTGCCAAAACTTTACCATTTTTTTTCCATGAGGTCGTGAGAGCACGCCACGGTCACACACAGATTTTCATGATTTTCAGACTCCATCTGAATTTCCTCTAATTAAAATATCAACTAGGCCTACGCCGATGGCCACACATCACAACCAAAATGTTTGAAAATTCTCCCCGCTTCTTAGACAATGGATGAAAATTCACAAAGCGACACCCAAATGATTTGTACAGCTTCTTTGCTAACACCCACATGTAGTTGTAGTAGGGGTTTCATTTTATATGCACTAAATGCAAGGTAAATGGAAAAAATGGCTTAAATATAGTAGACGAGACCTGAAATGGTCAGAAAATCAAACCTAGGGTATATCGGTGATTGCTTACCGTGAAATATTTTTGAGGCAGAACGATGAAGTCACCGACGATTGGAGTCCGATGTGCCGTGTATCCTGTTGGAAACTATGATCCTTCTTGTGAGATGCTCCGGTTTCCAAGGTGCGAGCATCAAAACTTGTGCCAAAATTTACCAAAAATTTTCCATGCGGTCCTGAGAGCACGCCACGGTGACACACCGATTTTCATGATTTTCGGACTCTATATGTATTTCCTGTAATTAAAATACCAACAAGGCCTACGCCTTTGGCCGCACCCTATAGCTGAAATGTTTGACATTTTTTCCCGCTTCTCGGACAATGAGTGAAAACTCGCAAAGCGACACACAAATTATCTTGCTAACACCCACATGTAGTTGCGGCACGATTTTGATATATATATATGCATTGTAAATGCAAAAAAATGGCTCAAATATAGCAAAGGAGACATGAAATGCACCAGAAAATCGAATCTAGGGTACAATGGTGATTGCTTACCATGGAAAAAAATTCAAGGCGAAATGATGAACTCACGTCTTCATTCAAATGAAAATATGTTGTTACTTGATGTAAATGTTTTCAAATAGCACATGGTTCATTCATGAAAGCCTGCCTACCCAACCGTGGCCGATGCCCGCCCTGCTGTGCGCGCAATGTTAGTCATGCGTTCTGATTGGCCAGAACCCAAACCCCACGGATCATACGTCTGCACCATTGGGAGTTCCCAGATCGAACATCAATCCTCACCCCTTTCATCAGCACATGCAGTTGCGGTTGGGATTTGATTTATAGGCGAAAATGCACATTAAATGCCAAAAATAACTTAAATATAGCAAACGAGACCTGAAACACTCCAAAAAATCAAACCTGTGGTATAATGGTGATTGCTTAACGTGGAAAAAATTTGAGGTGAAACGATGAACTCACGTCTTCATTTCAAAATTAGCACGTCTTCATTTCATACAAAATTATGCTGTTTGTGCAGACGAGCGCTTAGAGGCAACCGTTTGCATTGGCCTTTCCGTGCGGTGACCGGGGATCTTTTTTCACTTTTTTCACCGAAGCCGCCAACACCCCCCATCGCCCGCCCCCGTTTCGCTCAATAGTCCACCCAATCTCCATCGCCAGCTCCCCCCTCCGCCAGATCCACAGTAGAACCCTCTCCGGCGCCGGCGTACTCAACTCGGCTTTGTGCCCGCTCTTCAGCGTCAACCCTACCTTGAGTGTCATTCCCAACACACGGCTGCCCGTGCCTCACCATCTTCGTTTGCTTGCCAGCCACCCTCGAGGATATCGATCCAGTAACCCTCGCCTCTGTTGTGGTCCTCCCGGGTTTGCACAAAAAACCTGTTAGTTACTGCTCTCCATCGTGGTGAGGCATATTTCCTCACAATACCTCTTTCTATTTCATTTGGTATGTTCCCAAATTGGCTATAAAATAACAGAGAGCATATATATGTTCACTATCTACCTTCCTAACTAGTACATATAAGATGTATTTGTTCCAATTAATTATTGTTGATTTATAGATCATGGACGCCCAAGTCACACAAACTTAACAAATTAGTCATACATTTTCTAAATTATTGCATGACATGTTTAGACAGCTTGCTACCAAGTTGTTAGCTTTATGCTTATCCCCCTTTCCTGAGTTTCACATGTGTTCTCCGTAGATGCCGAGTAGCAGCGACAACACTCATGCTTCAGGCGATGTATCTTCATCTGAGTCCGACAAACCTTGGTCTCCAGCAGATGGTAGGGGATCAAGTAATCTGGAACGGGATAGAGCTGCAGCAATTACCCTTCCGGTCAGGACACGGAGGAATGCTCCAAGGAAGCCCAAACACCATCCTAAAGGTGTATATGAAGTAACCGGCATCGGTTTAAAGTCTTGGGCTCCAACTAACCCAGATAAAGCACGCACGAGGTTTAGGAGTGTGTGTGGATTTGTTGGCAGGGCAAGTATCAACATTAATCTGCCGGGGTTTCAGAAGGCTGACACAGAAACATGGAAAAGGATAGTCTGGGAGATCATGATCACTTCAACGTTCCAAAGCAGTGGAGAATGCAGGTGGAACAAGCTGCACTGAAGAAGGCCATGGATGCTTGGAGAAACTGGAAGCACGTGTTGTACAAGATGTACTTGAGTGGAGGCAAGGACCCAATCCCCACATACCCCCAAATTACAAAGGCAGACTGGGCAAAATTCAAAAGGGTCAGGGCAACTACAAAGTTTACTGAGAAGAGTGCCAAGCAATCAGAACTTCAGAAGAGGAACACACACCCCCACCGTATGGGTGTGGCAGGATACTACGACATGAAACCAGCATGGGACCAGGAGGACAAAGAAGTAGTAGCCGCGGGTGGGAAACCGGCCTTTAGTGAAATCAGGGGCGAACGCGCTAGAGACTACTTGCGAGCACGTGCAAGGAGGCATGATGATGGAACTTATTACTTTGAAAACTCACGTGATGAAGAACTGTATCGCGTGATGTTAAATGCTTTCAAGATCCCTGGAAGGTTCTATAGGAACTCAGGGCCATGTGACATTCTGTTTGATGCTCTAGAAACAAAAGAGCCCCCTGGCCATGCAAGGGGTATAGGTGTCAATGTCCCGCACAACAGGGCTTTCACACTCAGCAAAGAAGAGAGGCTCAGCGTGAAGAAAGCGAGTGAAATGAAGCAAAATGAATTGTATGAAAGTTTGAGGAGGGACATGTATCCGGGGCTTCGAAAGGAAATTGAGGAGTCAATGATGATGTAGAAGACTCTAACACTAACAAATGGCCAGGAGATGGGAGGGGAGGAGGGCATGGAGGATGCTGGTTATTGCGCGACAACACCGCACAAGAGTAGTTGTGCATCAGCTGACCCCTGCGACAGTGAGACTGCAGCTGCTCAAGATGATGCTACTTCTCATCTATCTGGAATGAAAGACAGACTGAGAGGTGTGCTTACACATTATGAAGGTACGTTAAAACGTGCAATAGCCTGGGTTTGCCCACCCTTCTTGGAAGAGGGCCTCTTGTTGGAGAATGTGCCATTGAAGCCGTGATGTGTGAAGTGCTACGTGACTGAAGTAAAGCCTATATTTAATGAATTTTCCCTGAAGAATGTCCTAGGGGACTTTGATGAGCAGAGGACCTTGGGAGAAACACTGTTACATCACATCCAATGGCCATGAAAGGAAATAGACTTCATGGATGAATCCCTGAAGCCCCACCAAGAGCAACCAATGTCGCCCCTCAACCGATGACACTCTCCTTGCCACAACAGCTCTCGCGTGCTTCCCCCAAGGAACCTAATACTCGTAATCCGACGGCTGATGCATCAACCTATGATCAGCCCGCCCAACTTTGTGCCATACAGGCCATGTCATCGTCCACCCTAGAGCAGCCAGTGGCAAGGCCTACACCTGCTGAAGGCGCACCAGCGGTTCAGTTGCCGGCCACTAAAGCAGCAGGGGGAGACTCAGCTACACCACATGCTCAGCAGAACAACCTGGTGGAATGGACTGCTCAGTAGTCTGATGCTTCGGAACCACCTACTAAGCAGTCTGTAGGTCCAGAACCAACTGCTCATTAGTCCGTCGGTCCACAGCCGCGTGATCAGCATACCAATGCGTCAGCACTGCTTGCTCAGCAAACCAATGCATTGGCACAACCTCCTTAGCACACCGACAAGTTGGCACCACCTGCGCAGAAACCCGACATAGCTTCAACGCCTGGTCACTAGTCCGATGCCTCTGCTCATACAACCCAGCAGTCCGTCATAGCAGCACCGCCAGCTCAGTAGTCTGGCGTAGCTAAACTGTCTGCTATGTAGTACGTCACAGCCTTACCATCTACTCGGCAGTCCTTCTTTCAGCCATCCAGACCTTGCAACAGAAGTGCTTCAGGTACCAAGAAGGAAGTGGGAAAAAGGCTGCACCTGTGAAGTGGCAGCCCCCAAGACAGAGGAGGAATCAGAACGATTGCCTCTTACTTAAGGCACTCATCGCCTGAACCAAATTAACAGCAAGTTGTTCAAATTGGAGAGTAATATTATTTCTGATGACATGGACGATGCAGAAATAGAATTGATGCTTGCTAAAAATAAAGCTGACATACTTGAAGCATGCAATTACGTCCATGGCCAGCCATTTCTTTTTGGCGAATACTTTGAGGAGTGTAGTTCCAGTTGTTGCGCGTTACATAAATATTGCATGGATCTAATGTCAGCAGGTCATCATGTTCTGCTAGTCTACTACAACAGAGATCATTTCTAGCAGGATCCGGGTTTTATCAGTGTGGATTTTGAGGACTTACATCTCTTCTTCAACTTCAACGTGCTTGATGCCACTCTTGTTAGATTCCTGATTTTGTAAGTACTTAGCAAACTCTGATCAACTTCTCCATACAAGGCTGTAAATGATAAAGAGCTAAGTGTATTTTATTCCTCTCAGGGGATTGACCGTGAAGAGAAGAAAAAGGGAGAGTGTGTATTTCATAGATCCCACATTAGCAAATGGCACAATATTACATGGTAAGGATGAACGGGAGTGGGCCATTAACAAGGTCGCCCGTATCTTCGAAAACACGTCCCATGCAAAATCATTTCTCTGGCCATATCATGAACGATAAGTCAAATAAACAACCACGCATACACTGATTGTCTTTCAGATTTTGACATAATTCATAAGTTCATGGTTTTCTTAATCTATAGCAATCACTGAATCTTGGTATTCATTGTTCCAAACAAGAACATAGTTTACTACATGGATTCTCTCAGAGAGTCAATAAAGCCTCAGGATCTGACACATCTTCAGCAATTCATGGATAGGTATTGAATTCTATGATGTTGATATTAATTTGCATTCATATCTGGTTCAAGAATTGATGTTGTGAAAATTCATCTTCATTTGAAGTGTGTTCGCATTGTGGAAAATTGAACCAGGGAACCTGTTCAAGAAGGAACTACCTCTGCAGCACAAGATCGTTTCTCCGGTAAGACACCGAAATCCGTTATTTTCAGAAAATGTATCCAATAGTTTGCAAATACCTTTTCTTATGCTAGTCAAATGTTCAAGTTTCTAAATAAACCTCTTTCTATTTCTGTCCAAAGAAAAAAATACATCTAAGACCAGTTAGGTTGTTCCTAATAGGGCAAATACATGACTAATTTTGTACAAAAAAAATCAGTGTCCTCAGCAACAAGCAGGGACCAACCTTTGTGGATACTATGTTTGTAGACACATGATCTCCATATGCAAATCTGCTGATAGATGTGAAGATGATCGCGAATTAGTACCAGTAAGTCTATCTTAATTAATATCTTCTACTCCACTCATATGGCACATTCTGATCTTAAAAATACTGTAGCTCATTTTTGAACTGAGGACCCTAAACCGCTCCCCACTGGTGAATTGCTGATGGTTAGGAGATTTATCAGCAACTTCTCATGAATCACTACATCAAGCCCACTGGTGATAATGAAGATTTCAAGATGCCTTCTCCTAAAATAATGAGTAAGAGTTAGCCGCTAAACATATCCGCATGGATCCATTGTTTTCCATGTGATGAGGTGTTCTTATTTCGTACACTATAATTAATTATGTAATGCATATATATGTCGACAAATCATTGGAATTTGGCTACCATTTGCTCAATTGCAATTGTATCAAATTCTGGTGAATGTTCTTCCGATGGACACTATTTGTTCAAGTGCATATTGTGGCAAATTTGCTTTTTGCATGCCGATTCAAATGGGATATTTTTTCTTTAACCTGGCCATTGATGTGCACCTGGTTCAACTAAATGAGTGTGCACGATCCACAACGGAAAGAATACGTCAATTGTAGCGGAATCGTCGGTGCTACACAACAGATCGCAGATGATTTGCAGCACTTCTATGTGTGCGTAGAGGCTCCTGAACCGTTTGTGATACCACGTTATCGCACACGAGAGCTTATAGTAAACTGTGCCCAATGTAAAATACAATCCCACTCATAAAATTTTCAGGAAACGTGTGCGATCCTAAACGGAAAGCACACATCACACATCACTCATACCTCAACCGTCAGTGATACACAACAAATCACAAACGATCTGCATCACTTGTATGTGTGCGAAGGGGCTCTTGAACCATTTGTGATAGCACAACCGTGTGAGATGGTGTCATGCATGGCTGGCGAGTTTCGCAGAAAACGCGTGTGCGATGGGGCACATATCGCACACACAGTTCCTATGTTAGCCCGTGTGCCTTAGATACGGTTTTGAAAATGGTTTAGTATGAAACACCATTTGGTTTCACTGCCTCATTAGAAATGTTTGATCACCAATCCCACACGTGTGCTAGAATGTGGTGTGTGCGATATGTTGCTACATCGCATACAATTATTTGGCTATGCGTCTGAATCATGGCTCCCTATCCCCGACCATTTTTGGGTCGTGTGGGAAGCACCCCCCAATCATACACACTCACTAGGCGACGGTTTAAAATGCCGCCGTGGAAAGGGGTTAAAAACCATTTGTATAGTAGCTCACTGTACTAGTGGATCAAGTAATTATACGCTCGTTCCAACCTTGGAGTTGATGAGCAACTGAATGTGAGGAGCAAATCCACAAGATCTCTTCTGGTCAGTTGCGGTTCTCTTGATTGTCTCAACAATAAGGCTCATCACTTTGAACTTATGCGGTGTGTCAAACAAATGTTGCAAGTTGATGGAGTGGCCACGGATCATCTTGTTATCTCCAGGCTTGGGCAATAGGGTATGCCTCGATATAGTGTTGACGGTGGCCAAACCGGCAAGCAAATGCTTCACAGAACCAAACTTATGTGTCTCAACATCTTTCTCAGGAATAGGCTTATATATGTTTGCCATAGAGTTGTGATCCATCTTGGGTTTTGCATAGACATCAATATCATTCTCCTCCTCTTCTAGAGCACCAAGAAGATCAGCCCATTATGAGATGGTTGACTAGTATCTGGATCCCTCAGTCATCCATACTATTCTCCCATCTGGATAAATGTGTGCAGTGGAATATAATTGCATGATCATCTCATCATTCCACTTTGTGAGCTTCCTTCCAACAAAGTCATCAACACCTGCAAGCTTGAAGCTTTCCTGAACATGGGGGGAGTTGTCCTCATTTTCATCAATGTACTCCCAATCCACCCACTTCATATCACTGACTATTGGCTTCTTGTCAAGCAACACAGTCTCATAGAAATCTTGTTGCTCTTGTGTGTGAAAACGATAATCACAAGCAGTTCTTCTCCTTGCAGCATATGGATCTGACGATCTCCACTAACGCAGTCCTTTACCCTTCCTCAGAATCATGTTCTCTACAACTGGATGTGTGTTGTCATGATCTAGGATCTTGGGTCTCAACCTCCTGAGCACTAGTGGCTCATCATCTATCTCAGCTTCACGCACTGGGGCCTTGTTCTTCTCACTAGCAGAAATGTTTCTTGTTGATCTATTATGTGCTGAAGCTTTGGGCTTGGACTTGGACTTAGAGGGGGTAGCAGACTACATTGCATCATACATGAGCTTCTATGTCCTGGCTAGAGGTGCATCAGCTATTGGTTCCTCCTGCTCCTCCTCACTAGCAACCACAGAAGGTTTGCCAATGACATAAGCAGTAGTCTTCCTTGCCCTTTTCTTCTTCTTCTTTCCTGCAGCAGCTGTCTCTGTGTCACTTGGCTCCTCAAGTCTAAATGTCATGGTCTCTTTTGGAGCTGTGGCCTTGTCTTCCTTGGAGAGAGGAATTTCCCCACTGCAGTTCTATCCTTGGCAATGTCAGCAGGCCTGGGGCTAGCTGCTGTGCCATATTCCTTAGCAAGCACCACTTTCTTCTTCTTTGATGTGGCCTCACTAACCACAAAATCCTCATCCTAATCATCCAAGGTTGTCTTCTTCCTGGTTTTGGTGGCAGCCTTTGGAAGATCTGGAGATCTTATTTCTCCCTCATAGTAACTGCCCTCAGGACTAGATCCTTCACTGAGATCCTCATGCTGTTCTGACACATTCTGGTTGTCACTAGCACTTGACATCTTGCAAGTAGACCCTGTGAATAGATAGGTGTGGAAAGAGTAGATGAGTCATCACAAAATGCAGATATTTTAAAAAAATTAAGTTCAAATCTTAGTTTAAGTTTTCACAGAATGCATTTCACATCCACCGAGTTGATAATCTCGGTGATACCGAAGCACTTGACAGAACCAAAACACATCATTTCGGTCAGACCAACATGTGATTCAGTGTCTCCATGATGCTAGGGTTTCACCGAAATGTTATGGTCGGTCTCATTGATTTGTACTTCTCGGTGGCACCAAGACGTACTAGTGCAATGGCCAGAGCCAAATCGGTGACTCCAAAAATTACAATTCGGTCGGTCCGAGATGCTTTCGATGGAAACCTAAACCTAATTTTTTTGCTCGAAACTAATCTACGGAATTGATCTATTCGATAGGAGTATTTCATACGTGGCAAGAATCGGGAAAATCCCTAGTGCATTGAATCATAAATTAGAAGCACGAGGGGACGACATTTTTACCCTAACTTGGCGCAAATCCCCTACGGCGGGAGGAAATCCGTTGATGGCGGCGGAGTCGAATGGCGAGGGAGCGCTGGACACACAATGGCGATGTCCGGAGACGAGGGCGATGGCAGCACAGGGGGTGTGGGAGCGAAACGTTTGAGAAATTTCAACCGTACGGAACTTGCGGGATATATATACCCAGCTACTGTCGGTGGCACCAAGACGTGTAATTGAGAGCAGTTATAGCATATCGGTGACTTCGGGTTGGTCTAATCAGTAGCACCGAGTTTAGAAACTTAGATCAATCAAGCTATTTCAGTGAGTCTGAATGGGAGTGGATTGGTCACGCTGAAACAAGTTTGAAGGTTTTGGAGTTCAGCCCTTTCAGATCGGTGGCTCCAAGTGTGCCTCACCGAAGGGTCCAAAAATGATTTGTTCAATTTTTGCGATGTAGCAAGAATAGAATTTGAGACAAGAAAAGCATAGATAGCTACAGAAGGTCCTTAGGCATTCCTATCCACCAACTTGGCTAGAAAATCCAAGACAATCAAAACAACACATGGACGTCCTCGAATGTAGAAAACATGCAAACCAACATGCTCATACAATAAAATGGCAAATCAAATATGTGTCAAACATGCACAAAAAAATCTAGCATCTATCAAGCAATTGGCGATGACTAGGTCATCTATATATGAGTATATTGACTTAGGAGTCAAATCAGAACATTTGATCACAGGTCATACTCATCGTTTAAGCACAAGTGGGGTTACCACTTTTAAATAAAGCATTAATGTGTTCACACCAATAGAGTTGCTTTAGCTCAATTTTTAGAGCGAAGCTCCCCCTAGATGTGATATCCCCCTCAAAGAGGGATGAACTAACCTGAAGATGTAGATGCTCAATGTTGATGTAGTCCATCAAGAGTTCAGAGCAATCCTTTGGAGTTTTGCACTTTCAATACCTACATGGGTTAGTCCCACAAGGAACGTACAAGGATATCCGTAGACATAGAGTGAATTGCACATATGATGATGTCCATGAATGCATTAAGTTACCTTGTCCCTTGTCTTACCAACAAGAGGGTTTGTGACTCCATGAACTAGCGCAAGATGTGAAAGTTGATTACACAAGTCCTTGCCAAAATGAGTATGAGTGAAGTACGTTGGCAGAGTCACCCTCAAGAACACTCTAGTTCTTCTTCTTTGTGACCCTCATCAACTTGATGGGAATCCTTGGAGTTGTGGTTGAAGTTGATGAAGTCTTGGGAACCCATTTTACCATGGCTTTAGGAGCTTCTTCAAATGAGTCAATCTCTTCTTGAAGCTTGTCCTTGCCTTTTAGCTTGTGGTCTTGTGGTGGAAGATCATCTTGAGCTTGTGTTCCCTCAAAAGAAGTGGGGTCATAATTCTCTTGTTGAGGGATAAACTTTGTCTTCGGGTATTCATCTTCTTCCCATTCAACTCGATTAACATTGAACTTTCGTTCAAAAGCAACACCTTGATTCTTCGGGTGTCTTCCTTGCTTGCGTACAATTTCATCAAATTGCTTACTCCTGGCAAGACTCTTGTAAACACCTTTCTCTATAATTCCCTTCAATAAGCTATTTTCTTGCTCAAGTGTAACTTGGTTAAGAGAATCATTAGTGGAATCAACAAAATTACTAGAAGCAGCAATATTGGATTTAGCATGGTTATTGTTACTACTAGAAGAAGAATCCTTCTTGCTCTTGTTACTAGGTTTAACTTGTGGCATGTAAGTAGACAAGAGGAGACGTTTGGCTGATAGAGGAAAAGGTGTCCCGTGTTTCGATGAGATGGTGGCTATCATTTTTGGTGGAGTAGAATTTGACGATCTAACTACGAACGTGCGAGGACGTCGCACCTTAGCAACAAACATTTGTGTTTGTCGCCCGGACTTGTGCACAGGTGTGCTAACGATCGTACACCAATTACCTGAACATGACACAAGATAAGCCAGAGAAACCGCTCTTCGTGAGATCAAGGAGAGCATTAAGAAGATCAAGTCTACAAGGGAACACCTCGAGAAGGCATCCCTTGCCGGGCAGGAGAGCCCGGCCGGGTTGAGACCGCCTCTAAGGGCCAAGACCAGAGCGCCCCGGCAAGGATCCCAGGGCCCGTCAAAACCACAAGATGGAACCCGGCAGGCTCCGTACCGGCAGATCCCTGCCAAGGTGCCACCGCTCCACCTCATCGCATGTAAGTCATTAATCAATGTGGTGTCAAGCTCTCAAATGGCTAGGTGGATCTTGTCAGATACGTGGCAACCTGCTGAGAAGGAATTAGCTTTATTGACACCCGTCCAGATGGCGTGTCACACTAACAAGGAGAAGATGGATAAGCGGAGCGGCAGGCTTGCCAGACTTCAACCTCAGCATGACACCTGGCAGTGCATTTAATAAACTTTGTCTTAACTGCCAGAGTTAGGTATGATAGCACTGTTATCTATCTAATCATACTAAAATGACTGTTTTGCCACTGTGGTCGCCCCTTAACCTATAAAAGGAGGCCCGAGGAAACCTAGAAAAGGGTTCGAACTCTTGACCCCTCAACACTTGTATGCATGTGCTGCTCCCCCCGAGGCACACTTGCCGGGCTTGAGCATGCCTTGTCTTCATGTTCCTCCAAATCGATCCACCATAGCAGGAGTAGGGTTTTACGCTGCAAAGCGGCCCGAACCTGGGGTAAAAGAGAGTTTTCCTTCGCCATGCTGCCCTGCTGCTTCTGCTCTTTGTGCAATGTGACCGTCCCCTTGCCGAACCACAAAGGGGCAGCCCTGCCCCATAGGTGATCATGCTTCCACGCTGACATCTTTGGCGCGCCAGGTAGGGGGCGTCGCCTGTGCGAATCTGAGGCAGTAACCAGTGCTTCGATCTTCTTCTCTTTTGAAATCATCAATGGCTCCCAAGAAGAAAAGCAGTGGGGTGGCGCATCCTTATACTTCAAAGGCTTCCTCACCTGCGGCTATGGGCGCCGCGGGCACCGCAGCCGCGACGGGCATGGGAGGCGTTGCAGACGGTGCAACCAACACCCTCACCACCGCCGGAGCATGGGCCGATGCTATAGGGGAGGCCCAGCTCCCTCGACCTTCTGGTGAGCACGCTCACGTTGGTGCAGGCCAAGGAGACGCCAGCATCCACCTCCTCGCCGCACCAGCGAGTGCGACCAGTTTAGCATCAATGCCCGCTCTGGTGCCAGCCAAGATCCATTGGTTGTGCCCCCAGAGGGGAGACGACATGACGCACGCTCCATCCCACGCAGGGCGAGCATGACAAGGCCTCGAGTGGTGCTTTCGATCCTCGGCGACCGTGTCCGCATGGGAAGGGCCTGGCTGATCAAGATGCTGGCCATCAAGAACAGCTTCGGCCGCGCCAAACTATTCTGGTAATTGGTCAGAGGCAGTAGGGGCATGACAATGTTCCTTCTGGTCCATCCAGGAGTCGAGCGGTGTCGCGTTCCGCCTCTCACGCCATGCAAGAGACGGTGGATGAAGCAATGATGAGAGCTCAGCTATTGATGAACTTTCCCCCAGCAGCCGACAAGATGGATGATTGGAGAGCTACCATTCAGAGCCTCATCGGTTTTGCGGAAGCCAACAAGTCGCAGTGCGCGGAGCCTTCGCGATGCCCGCAGGCGACGCCGGTGGCACTCCCTGGTGGCCGAGTTGAGAGGACTACGCTTACGGTGCAGTCCCCTCTACGGCAGCCTACCCAAGGGCAACCACGGCAGGCTCATCAAACCCAAGACATCGACGAGCCTGACGAAGCGTCAATGGCCTCCTCCGACCCACAACTCCAGCGGGATCAATGCCATGTGTTGAGAGACAGGAGGAAGGAAGACACTCGCGTCACAATCGAGCGGCGTCACGAGGCACATCGTCAGTCAGACAGGCGTAATGGGCCCGATGTTGATGAACCCATGCCCAGTGCTAGCGGGTACTTGCCTTACGAGGTGGGGTGCCCTGCCTTCACTCGCGAGCTGCGGCAAGTCTGTTGGCTGTCCTCCCGCACCTTCAAACCTGACTTGCCGGAGAAATATGATGGAAAATTGAACACACAGAGTTTTTGGGCATCTATACAATTGCCATTCAAGCCGCCGGGGAAGAGATGAGAAAGTGCTCGCCAACTACTTCCCGTTGGCCATCAAACCCAATGTGAGGTCTTGGCTGATGCACTTGTAGGAGGATTCCATTTCTTCATGGGCAGACCTGTGCAATGAGTTCGTTGGCGCCTTCACTGGCGGCCATCAAGAACTAGGACAGCCCAGTGACCTGCAAGCCCTTCCGCAAAAAGAAGGAGAGAGTTTGCATAAGTATCTGCAAAGGTTCAGCCGAGTGCACCACAACATCCCGAAAATACATCCGGCAGCAGTGATTGCTGCATTCGACACGAATGTGCGCAATCGGAGGATGCAAGCCAAGATGAATGTTCGGCTGCCCAAGACTGTCAACAAACTTTACACGTTCACAGATATGTGTGCTCGTGCTGAAGAGGGGAGAAGACTTAAAGGGGAGGAGGTTGGTGTCGAAGTCGATTCGAAAGACGATGACGACGCTGCCACCCCCAGGAAGAGGAACAGAAAATGCAACAAGAAGTGCAAGGAGAAAGCAGTGATGGCTGTTGAGAGCTCCAGTGATCTTAGCGCCGGCAAGAAAGCAAAGATTGAGACACCCGGCAAGGAAGTTGCTACCTGCGCTGATTGCCGGGCGGCAGCGGTGGCTGAGAAAACTGGCAAATTCGACGGGCCCTACTGCAAGATCCATAGGACCAAGGGCCATGATCTCCAAGATTGGAAGCAAGTTGAGCAACTGGTTGTGAAGCAGAAAGCTGAATATGAAAGGCATGATAAGGAGAGAGGCCAGAATGGCGGTGGCGGGAAGGGTCGTGGTGGCCGCAGTGGTCATCGCGGCAAAGTCGATCAGCAGAAGGAAAAGCCCACCAGAGGCCGTGAGAAAAAGGAAAATGAAGATGACAGTGAAGAAGAGGATGATGAGACTAGCAAGCAGGAATTTCAGAAAGCTATCGAGGCAATGTGCATTGATGGGGGAGCATCCTTGTACTCCTCTCACCGCCAGCTCAAGCAGTGGGCGCGTGAGGTCAATGTGGCAGAACCATTAGCAAATGCACGAGAACCACTTAAATGGTCCCGCACGCCCATCATTTTTGACATTGAGGATCATTCAGATCGCACCATTGTAGTCGGATGCTTGCCGTTGTTGGTTTCACCAACAATCCGCAACCTCCAAGTCACAAAGATGTTCGTTGACAGCGGAGCAGGGTTGAATTTGATTTCCCATGACGTGCTTAAGAAACTGAAAATTCCTGACAAAGACCTGAAGAAGACTGGCACTTTCCAGGGGATCAACCAGGGAAGGAACCAGCCAAAGGGAAGATACCTTGCCGGTAACGTTTGGCGGGGAAATAAACTTCAGGACTGAGAAGGTTGTGTTTGATGTCATTGAACTTCTACTTCTGTTCAACCGAATCCTTGGTCGCCCGGCCTTGGCTAAGTTCATGGCAGCATCCCATTATGCATATAACACCTTGAAGATGCTGGGCCCAATGGGAGTCATCTCCATTCCGTCAGATAAGAGAGATGCGGTCATATGCGTCGACAAGATGTATAGAGATGTTGTACTAGCAGAGGCCGTCATGACCTCAGCTCCCGCCAAGGAGGAAAAGAAAGTTAAGAAAGTTGGAAAGGACACCGACATGGGCCCCGGGAAGCACGTCTCTTCGGAGTGCGTTGCGCCCGGCAGTGACCTAACGAAAAGTTCGGCTAGCAAAAGACCCAAGACTGCTCCCCCTGCAATGAAGAAGGTTTCGGCAAGGCAAGATGGTGCTGATTGTACCTTTGCCATTAGTGCCACCCTTGATGACAAATAAGAAAGCACACTTGTTGCCTTCCTGCGGGCGAATGTTGATGTGTTTGCATGGCCACCATCTGACATCCTTGGTGTTCCGAGGGAGGTAATCGAGCACCACCTTGCTATCTGTCCTCATGCCTGTTCCGTCAAGAAGAAAGTCAGAAAGCAAGCCTTGGAGTGACAACAGTTCATCCCTAGAAGAAATCAAGAAACTTGAGGCAGTGTGCTTGGTCAGACGAGTGTTGCACCCAACTTGGTTAGCTAATCCAGTGGTGGTATGCAAGGCAAATGGGAATGGAGACTCTGTATTAACTTCACTGACATAAACAAAGCATGTCCAAAGGATCCCTTTCCCTTGCCGCGCATCGACCAGATCATTGACTCCACTTCAGGGTGTGATTAGCTCTCCTTTCTGGATGCATACTCCGGATACCATCAGATCTTCATGGCCTAGCAAGATGAAGAGAAGACCTTATTACCCCATGTGGCACGTACTGCTTTGTACGTATGCCTTTCAGGCTAAAAGGCGCCGGTTCTACATTTGCAAGGGTTGTGCAGATTGGTTTTGAGCCTCAATTACACAGAAACATAGAAGCCTACATGCATGACATAGTGGTTAAGACCAGAGATAAGTCTACACTTGTCCAAGATTTGGAGGAAACTTTTGCAAACCTACGGAAGATCAACTTGAAGCTCAACCCAGAGAAATGTGTATTTGGCGTTCCGTCCGGCAAGCTTCTTGGGTTCTTTGTGTCTCAGCGGGGGATAAAAGCCAACCCCGACAAGACCAAAGCAATAGAGCAGATCCAAGCCCCTAAATCCGTCAAGGATGTGAGGTGTCTAGCTGGCTGTGTTGCCGCACTGAGTAGATTCATTTCAAAATCCATCGAGCATGCCCTGCTGTTCTTCAAAATCTTGAAGAAGGCTGGTCCAATGAAATGGACCCTAGAGGCAGAGGTTGCACTGCGGGATTTGAAGACCTACCTTTCCTCCACACCAACCTTGGTTGCACCTAAGCCACAAGAGCCGCTGCTGCTATACTTGGCGGCAACTAATCAAGTGGTTAGTGCTGCCTTGGTGGCGCAGAGGGAAGTGGAGAGCAAAGGAGCCAATATGGCAGAGCCACCCAATGATGGATCAAACCTATCCCTGGCAAGCCCTCATACAGATGGAAAGGAGGGGGCACAAGCAGATGCTATTAATCAGAAGGTGTTAGCGAGGAAGAAGATGGTGCAGCGACTAGTTTACTTTGTCAGCTCCCTCTTGCAGGGGGCTAGTTCAAGGTACTCTGGGGTGCAAAAGTTGATCTTGGGCATTCTTATGGCCTCAAGGAAACTGCGCCTTTACTTCCATGCTCACGAGATCATGGTTGTGACGCGCCTTCCGTTATAGCGCATTCTGAGGAACCCAGAGGCTACCAACGGGATAGTTGAGTTGGCATTGGAGTTATCAAGCTTTGCTTTGAAATTTGAAAGCACAACAACTATCCAAAGTAGGGCACTGGCAGAACTCATTGCAGAATGGACGCCAACACCTGATGAAGAAGCACTGGAGACAACTCTTCCTGGCAAGGAAACCCACAAGGAATGGGTAATGTACTTTGATGGAGCTTTTTCGCTACAAGGGGCCGGGGCTGAGTACTGCTTATCGCATCCACCGGAGAGCACCTCAAGTATGTTATCCAGATGCACTTCCCCAAGGAAGAGGTAATCAACAAAATGGTAGAATATGAAGGGCTACTTCCCGGCCTTAGGATTGCAATAGAATTGGGAATAAAGAAGTTGGTCATCTGTGGTGATTCTCAGCTCGTTGTGAAATAGGTGAATAAGGATTACCAGAGCCCACTGATGGAGTCATATGTGGATGAGGTGAGGAAGTTGGAAGAGCACTTTGACAGATTACAAGCATAACACGTGCCTCGTGCAGAAAACAGCATTGCTGATCATTTGTCAAAGTGCGCTGCATAGAAGCTTCCTGTGGAACTAGGAACCTTTGTACTCCATCTGACTCAGCCACCACTTTCCTCGTCAGGCATTGGCCAGGAAGAGAAGAAAACTCAACACCGGCAAACATTTCCCGACAGAGCTCCCTGGAGACGCTGGTGAGAAGGTTGCCGGGGGACACCCTATGCTAGTTGGCGAGCTGCATTCTCCAGTAGAGCCTCGAGCTCCTACTGTTGAGGTTAGCGCTCCCATAGCAGAAGAGATGCCTTTAGTCCTCGTCGTCGCGCCACAAGCTCCGACGTCACTACCAAAAAAATACACTTCCGTGATGATACGTGTTTGTCATAGTAGGTCACGTTTTCTGTCATGCATGTACATCCATGACGATTTTATGACAGAATCAAGATAGTCATACCTATGCTGTCGTAGATGTGTTCCATGACAATACCAAAATTATCATCACAGAAGTGTCCACTTCCATGAAAATAAATGGTGCGTCATGGAAGTGCTTTCGTCAAGGGTAACCGACACGTGGCATCCACCGTAACGGGTCGCCGTTAAGCTATCGGGTTCCGGTTTGGATCCGATAACCCATTAACAGCTGGGACCAATGAGGATTTTCCACGTGTAAAATTTCCATTGGCTATAGAAACCACATGTCAGCACAGCTGAAGGACAGATGCCAACCGCCCAATGGACAGGAGGCGCCAATGACATGTCGACACATGGCAAGGCCCAACATCGGCCCATTTAGGTTAAAAAGGCTGGCCCAGTCAAAATTATCAGACTGGCCCATTAATGGCCTGCTTGCAGACGGCCCATTCACAGTTAAGGCTCGTACGACTAGTGTCAAATCGGCCCGTCAATTGCCCATTCTAGAATTGTCATCATTGCGGCCCATGGTCACTTTTGGCCCGTTAACAGTCCGCTAAGTATTTGGGCCGAATTACGGCCTGGTGTGTTTCTGGTCTGTTAAAGGTCCTGCTTCATTTGGGCCCATTTATTGGCCATTGAAACTTTCGGCCCATAAACTACCTGTCATATTTGGCCATGTCTGACATTCGGCCTGTTCGAGGCCCACTGTAGATTTGGGCCACTTCCAGCGTGTTGTGTTTTTCGGCATGTTAACGTTGGACAAAATCCATGGGCCATATGTGGCCCAACGTCACATCGGGCCTATAAATGGCCCATATAAAACTGATACTAATCAAGCCCGACCGCACTTCCAGCCTGGTAAAGGCCCATGTAGTAGGTCGGCGCATTTTCGGCCCATCTGAATTTCGGCCTGTGAACGTTCCGCATTGTAAATGGGCCACCACGAGCTGAGATACATTTCATCCTGCTAATGACCAGTGGGTTATTTGGCACAATCAGGGCCCAATCTCACTTTCGGCGTATTAAAGGCCCTTGTTTAGGCCTGTTAAAGGCCCACTATGGGCATAGGCCTACCAAAAATAAGAAAGCTTATGATGATTTAGGCCCAGATATTTTTAGTGGGCTACATGCAAATTACGGCCCATAATCATTTTTAGCCAAATTGGAATTGTGGGCCCGATGAATGTTGGCATGTTGGGCTCCTATGAAGCTTTCGCTGAATACATTACTAAGATAAATCTACACTATACAAAAATAGCATCGTAATTTCTACAGCCTTTAGCAGCACAATAAATGTTGTATCACAACAAAATAAATTCCAACCATACAACAAAAGGCCTGTTGGCATAAAGTTTACAGTCATTGCAGACAAAAGCACCATCAGATGTATAGAAGCATAGATCATTTGAACTGAGTGCTAATGTTTCAGGCTGTAGAATCTGATGGAGCAGCATGATCTTCCCCTTTTTTCCGCCATGGCTCTTGAACAACAAAGCAAATGTCTGATAGTCTGGTTTCAAAACCATTCATATCTTGACAACATTTCTCAACCACTATTCTTGTTTCCGAAATGACCTCCATTAGGGATTGGACTTGTGTCTGGAGCACAGATATATCACTTTGTCTAGCCGGAAGATTTTGTTCAGTAGGCGATTTGGATGAGGTTACCTTGACAACCAACCCAGAATTACATAGGAAGGTGCTTTTTGTACTGTTAGTGGAGAGATACTGACGCACTGCAGCAAGAGGTGACATTGTGCCTGTGGTAGCCTCGTCACCTTCAGGTGGTTGTGACTGTTCAATCATTTGTTCCATAGCTTGCTAAAAGTTTGAACTTGTAGATTAGTGTACTAGATAAGTTACTAATGAGACAAAAACAAACAAAGTAGGTTTCACGTTTATACATAACTTATTTTGGTGAACTACTGTTATACATTCGCATGTATTGTAGTGCCAACTACATAATAAAATCACTTTCGGAACATATGTCCATGTAGCATGCCTACAGTATTGTCTATTTCCTCACATTCATTGACATCTAAGGATAAAGAGACATAGTTTAAAGTAGGATGAACATAGTATGACATCATTCATATCATGGGCAAACAGATATCAAACAAACAGGCTATTGTATCATTCTGTGGGCACGTGAACATCACAATTAGATTACAGATCAAGACAAAAAGAATATCCTTCCTCTCTTTTAAACCGTGTAAGGTGAAATGATACAATAAGACAACTGTGTATAAAAGTGAACAGAGTAGCCGACATTGGCTGCAAACCAACCAGTTAAATGAACACGTCACAGTAACAAGCAGTTCAAAGGCAGGAGGAGTAAGGACTTACAACAGCGGCTTGAACTGGTGTGCTCATACCCTACATCTTGCTGGTGTGGCAATCCTTGAAGATTTCCACTGCATTCGGTTCAGGTTCTTTTTGGTCTACACGGGCTTTCCTCTGTATTTGGAACAAGTCATTATAGATACGATAATATAGCATAGAAAAAAGAAGGAAGTAGCAGCTATTTACAAGAGCCTCGCAGTGTGCAATATAGATACGAGATCTTGTTGTCTGTTGGAATTTCAATTTAGAACGGTTGGTCTTGTTCTTCAAACAGTTAGCCTAGAAGAAGATACACTTGTAAGGCACATACGTAAATACGAGTTCAATATGGGATCTGATCAAATACATATACCCTACCTGATACTTTGGATCAGACTATTGTTTAACAAGGGTTATCCAGTCTTCATCTGTAATATATTCCACTGGATATGTTTGGGTGATTTCATTGTTAGCCTTGCCTTCAAAGTAAGTTTTTCTAAGGTGATACCGATACTATCGCAGAGCAGACTGAAAAACATGAGTGCATGCTTGTTTAATTGCATCATCTTTCGGATCCAACTTGAACCTCATCTGTTGAAAAAAGAATATGAGTCTTATTAGGAGGAAGCTAGAAAGTATGGGACAGAGCAAGACAATATTACAAATTGCGATGAATAACATTACTTATGGATAAATGGTCAAGGAAGGTGTTAAACTGGGTATCGTCTTTCTCATTCCTGTACTGGATCCACGTTGAGAGGATACGTGCATGACACCTAACGGCAACAGCTGCCTCTGATACTAACTTGGCTGACTCTGTAGCATCACGTGGTCTTTTTAAACCTGCCTCAAAATGGATCTCCATTCTTCCTCCTTTAGATTTTTTAATCTGTCAAGCATTATCCCTGATATCTGTTTCCGCTTGCGCCGTGGTGCGAGTTCAACAACGAATATGGAAGGTGTTAGTGCACATCAAACTATGAGAGTACATATAAAGGAGCATGCAACAACAACTTGACTCGGTCAGGTACCATCTTGGTGTTGATGCTCATGAGGTTCATCTGATCTTGCCAAGTCCTGTTGTGTCAGCAGTGCTTCAGAAGTAGTGTTAGGCTTGAAGGCAGCTTGGGAACAGGCCAGTTGCGGATTAAACGAACGAGTAACTCGCTGAGATGCCGGTATAGTTGAAGTGGATGCTGCAGCTGGTGGAGCAGGTGATACTGTGTTTGTAGATTTGGCAGGTGGACTTGGACCTTCTACTGCACTATAAGTACAAGTAGAATCTTGAGGGAAGATACTTTTCCGTTGCACCCAACGAGTAACAGCATTCCCTACTATATTCTTTTCCTTGCTCTTTTTTGACTTTGCCATGTCAAGCTATATCCACAACACAAAAGAATAAAATCGCTCTTCAGAACTCATTGATGCATGATACAGACAAGCAATACTTTGATGTAAGACAACCGTATGAGGAGGATGGAATATGTAAGAAAAACAGGAATGCGTGACATATTCATAGCTACCATGTGTAAACTAAGCAGAAGGATTTTCAAGAAAATAGAAGTAATGCAAGCTAGACACCATATGAAAGATGCAACCAATATCACTCTGCCAAGTTAAAAGTGTCTTGTCATAAGTGGCATTTTGAAAAATTAGAAGCAGTACAACCTAGAAATCAATGCAAGATGCAACCACTATCACACTGCCATGTTAAAAGCGTCCAATCATGAGTGATTGATGCGGGATACACAACAGCAGTACTTTGATGTAAGAACATGGTATGATAGATAGATGCAGTGTATTCTAGACACCGAAAGGCATGTCATATGCACATGTATAATGTATAAACTCAGCAGGTGCAATTTAATCAAAATAGAAGAAATACAAGCTAGACAACATATGCAACATGAAACCAATTATCACACTGTCAACTTAGAGCAAGCACCTGCGATGGTGGAGTAGGGGAGATGAACTCATCATGTAGACTTGGGACTTCAACTGCATTAGCAATAGCAGTGGCAAATCTAGAGAGTCTCTGTTTGCGTTGGTCCGGACGACCACCAACACCCCTAACTTACACTTTTCCTCCCTCTTTTTTGATATTGCCTTCTGAAGTCAAAACCACAAGAAGATGAATAAAATTAGCTCTGCATAACTGGTTGATGCATGATACAGACGAACACTACTTTGATGTAAGGCAAGCGCATGATAGGAGGATGGAATATATACAAAAAAACGACAGCATTGCCTATCCACATGTATGATAGGAGGATGGAATATGTATGAAAAACAGTAAGCATAAGGCATTTCAAAAAAATTAGAAGAAATGAAAGCTAGGCACCATATGAACATGCAACTAATATCACTACCAGGTAAAAAGTGTCTCGTCATAAGTGCCATTTCAACAAATTAGAAGCAGTACAAGCTAGAAGACAATGCAAGATGCAACCTACATCACACTCCCAAGTTAAATGTGCCTTATGGGTAAGTGATTGTTGCAGGTAAAAGTTGTAAGCTACATAGATGCAATTCAACAAAATTAGAAGCAATACAAACTAGACATCATACAGAACACGCAACCACATATAATAGTGCCAAGTTAGAGCAAGCAGCTGTGATGGTGGAGTAGGGGAGATGTGCTCATCATCTACACAGCTACATTGACTGTCCAGCCTTGTGTTGTCTTGCGAATCTTGTTGGGAGGATGGCGGAGTAGAATCTATAGAGTCCCTCTGTTTGAGTTGCTCCGAAGGACCACCATCATCCACTGCCTTACTAATTTCCTTCAGCTGTATTGATTTTGCATTGTGAAGTCAAACCGATAAGAAAAAGGAATAAAATTTGCTCTTCAGAACTCATTCATGTATGATACTGACAAACACTACTCGGATGAAAGGCAAACACATGATACGATGATGGAATATGTATGAAAGAAAGGACGGCGTGACATATTCAAACCTATGATGTGGTAACTAAGCAGAAGGCATTTCAACAAATTAGAAGCACTTCAAGCTAGACACCATATGAAAGATGCAACCAATATCACTCTGCCAAGTTCAACTGTCTGGTGTTTCAACAAATTAGAAGCAGTACATGCTAGAAATCATATGCAAGAAGCAACCAATATCACAGTGGTTACTTAAAGGTGCCTCATCATAAGTGACTGATGCGGGATACGCAAGAATAGTAAACTACTAGGGAAAAGCCTAGCAGTAGCGCGGGTGTAAGGGCTATCAGTAGCGCGGGGCATCGCGCTACTGATACGGCGCTACAGCTAATGTTTAGTAGTAGTGCGTTTCTACCCGCGCTACTGCTATACCTACTTAGCAGTAGTGCTGTCTGTACCAGCGCTACTGCTAAGTGGCTTAGCAGTAGCGTTTTCCGGTCCAGCGCTAAAGAGCGCTACTACTATATTTTCACATATCTTTTTTTGCTACGTATTTGCGATGTTTTTGTACAGGTTTTATATAGTATTATAATCATATCATAAACATGCAATATGCTCATCATATCATACACATAATAGTCTCATCATATCATCCAACACAAATCATGTCGTCACATCATAATCACGATATAGCTATACAAGTTACATGACATGTCTCATCATACATAATGTAGTACTTCTTGAGGTGCCGGTTCGTATCCCTCTCTCACACTAGCGTGAACCTAAACCAACTACTTTCCGCTTCGACTCTGCTATCGAACCCTCTCTGGCTGTCGCTCAGAAACCGGTACACCTGGGCCTGACACTCCGGCCACTCGTCGTATACTCCTGGCATAGCACTTCTTGGCCATCGATCATCTATGTACCTGCATCATCACATGAGTCGATGATATGCAACATATATAGTTGAGCAACAGAAAGAGACAGACTTGGCAAAAATAGAAGCAACATATCATAAGCATAAATAACAAAGTTCATCGAACCCAAAATGCCCTAACTAGAGTGATCTTCGCTAGTTGAGGAGGACGGTTTAATTACATCACAAATAAAGTTTTGTCGTGCATAACTCAAACTTTCATCATAGAGAAAGTATGGACTAAACGGACACATTGTCATATATCGTCAATCACTCCAACATGGCGTGCCATCCATCCAAGTTAGGGAGATAGTCCCCGAGCGTAGTGAAAGGCTTCAGGTCGAGACGCTGAGCGGCTACGCGTGTTCCCGCGACATTTGCCCTTCTTCGTAGAACATCACTGTTTTTTCGAGGACCTCCTTCATGATGATTTGGGCAAGTTCACGCTGGATGTGACAGAACTCAGCTCGAAGTCGATGATCCGAGATATCTCCTAGGTTCTTTGCCCATAGAAGAATATGGGCATCGCCGGATCTAGGTGACATGCGAAGGTTCTGCTGATCCTGTCTGTACTCCAGCATGTAGTGGAGGACATAGAATCCATCACTGAGAGTACCACTAGGTTGCTGGATGCAGCAGAAGTCGGTCTTATGGCCGAAGGCGGGCGCACGGTTCCATGTCTTCTTGAGCGTGATCTCTCCACCCTGTAGGTCGTAGCTAAAGATAGCACTATCGAGAACAGACTTGATGTGGGTGTAATCCTTTTTCTTCATGTTCTTCGACGAGCCCAAGTAAAGAGCGTGGGAGAATCGGGGGTAAAGGATGATGAGGACGGCGCGCCCGTCGCTGCGCAAAATAAGTACACCTCAAATTAGCCTCCACGCGTGCAAATGAATGATTGAAATCAAAGGAAGGATATTCGTGCGGATGACTTACATGGGATGATAAGGCACGAGAATCGTCTCATTGTCCTTATTGCCGACCATGAAATCGGTGATGTAGTTACTCACGTATTCACGGTGCTTTGGGCAAACTCCCAAGAAGCCCTCATGCATGAAGTACGGGTCAACGACACAGATATAAGGTATCTGCTCAACCGTGATGATGTAGTTCATGTACAAGGAAAAAAGGCAGACAAACGTAAAATCCAGCTTTTTCAAGTGAAACATGTTGAAGATGTACTCGAATCGAAGGAAGAACTTCTCCGAGGGGAATGTGTCGACGTACAACCTTCGCTACGGCACGTTAACCACATAGAGCGGGTATCCTGGATTTTTCGAGGCGATCAGACTTTTCTCTCTCCGCAGCACGTCGTCATGAAGTCTCCTTAGATTGCCGTATATGGCCTCTACCGCTGCCTTAGGTAGGATCGGATAACCGGGGATATGCCATTTTGCCGCACCTATGATAGTTATATGGTCTTGAATCCGAGGCTGCAGAGGCGGCTGGATCATAGAAGTAGCTTTGTTGCCTTTCCTCGGTCTCTTCCTATGCTTCTTTGCTACTGGAAGTGAGCCTATAATACGTTCATCCTCCGGCAATTCAGGCACCAACTCATCACGCTCAAACCCTGAGTACTCATACTGCTGAGCCATCAATCCTTTGTCGTCATAGGCGCCGGTATTGAGATAATGTAGAGGGTCATCGTCATCCTCGTCGATGGCATCATGCATTGCTTCTTCGACGGCGGGAACGTCATCAGCCACTAATGGAGCCTCTTCCTCACCCGGCACGACAGGCGACTCTAATTGGGTAGGTGGGGTGTTGGTGTTCATACCTTGCTGAGGCTGCTTGGTCGTGGGTGTGCTCCCGGCCGCCTCCAGACGAAGCAGACTCTTCGGCCACAACAGGACCCAACGCTTGCAATCGCCAAGCCGCCATGGGGTCTCATCATCATCTCCCCCTAGTGCTACCGGAGGAGCCAAATTCTCGTGGCCTGGTTCGACACTGGCCACGGAAACCTTGAAGACGTCAGGGGGGATCGGCCGGCTGTGGAACAATTGTTCCTTCGACTTCACTATCGTCGCCTTTCCCACGTCCATCTTTTGGCCGCTGACGGTGTACAGTATGGTGCACGGGGTTACGTCGGCCTGCAAAGACATGTCTGCGACATGAGACATCCGAAAGGCAACGAAAACATGAGATTATACATATATTGAGGAGGTCCGGTGTTATAGGTACTGTGAGGGCGTCGAGCTCAGCCAAGGACGAAGCCCCACCGAGCACGCCAGAGACGGAGGATGGGCTGCTATGAGCAGGTGCGGGAGCAGGTGCGGTTGTGTGAGCAGGTGCTAGAGCAACGCTAAACGAGCTGCTCCTGAAGAAGTTGGAAAGGGGAAAGTCCGCTGCCTCTTTATTTGGATTTTGCTTGCTCCAATTGACGATAGCCGGAATCAACACACCATACGAAGCTGCCATTTCCTCTCTTACGGCAGCTACCACTGCTTTGACTATCTCAGCTGATTTCTTATCAACCGCAATCTCAACCTTCTTGTCGATGTTTTCTTCGTTTAACCTCCATCTTTCCTTTCTCTCCTCAGTGGTCTCATGGTAGTACTTCTTCCATGTGGCGCCGTCGCCGACACTGTGCACGCGTCCATACGATGGACGAGTGTCCACCAGGAGTCCTTTCAATATGTTCAAGGCCTTGTTGAATGGGTTGTCCCACTTGGGCCTCGCCAATGCCTCAGACGGCGAGTCGCCTTCAGCCGCAATCCTGTGCTGCTCTTTCTGCAAAAAGGAACAAGGATCATTTACAAATATGACTAAATGTGCAGTAGAATTGATGAGAAGCTAAAATTAGGGGGTAAATAAAAAATTACCAGCAGTCACATGAACTCTGTCGTGACCGCGTCTGTCTCGAAAACCTTGTTGACTGGGTCCCAATGGTACCGGGCCCTGATGACGTCACGCTCCCGCGGGACAGCGAACTCCCCCAAGGGGTCTGGGATGCCCAAACTTCTACGATACGCGTCCTCCTTGGCCCATATGGGCCTCTTCCCCGCGTAACCACAGCTTCCGAGGTGGTGGCACCCTAGGTTCCTCTCTTGAAGCCCTGTAACACCCTGGATTTTGCCCTTTTCTTTTTCTGGTGATTTTCTTGGATTTCTTGTTTTGATTTGCTTTTCTGTGGCTATGTGGTTCTGAAACTTGGGAAGATCATGTCTTCCTAGGTTTTATAGTGGCTTGTCATCCTCATCATCATCCCAAGATCATGTCATTTTCATCCTTGACCTAATCCAATATTCTCTTTCTTGGGAATATTCCTTTTCTATTTAAGGAATAATTGTTTTTGCCCTAGGTTGTGAAGCAACCTATATTTCTGTCACTCCCAAAATTCCCAAATAATTCTCATAAATTGTTTGGGTCATATCTTCCTCAAATATGTCAAAATCCTTCTTTGGCATCATCAAAGATAATTCACAAATATTGCTTTTCTCATTCTGCCCTAAGTGGTTTTTTGAGAAGGAAGTGTCATTTATCTTTGCTTGTTTAACCCCAAACTTTTTGGACACATTTTCCTGTCCATATCATTGCCCCATGCCAAAATTCAACTCAATTTTCCTAGTAAATATTCCTAGGCAATTTTTCAAAGTTCCTGTCTGAGGGAAGCCTGTGTGAACGAAGTACCAGCTAGGCATATCCATATGAGTTGAAATTTTTCAAGGTCCTTCATCCGATCAAGTCATGACTCTCCACCAAATTTGAGCCCATGTAACCTTTCTATGTGAGCCCAGCTCCAAATCTTGGTTTCTGGTTAGATTTTCAGTTTGTGAAGCAACCATATTTTATATTGCTTCATTTAAGCTGAAAATATAACAAGACATTCTCCTATCCATATCAACTCTCTCCACCAAGTTTTGGCTCAATTCATTAACCCATTTGCCCTGTGCAATTTTTCCAAAATTATGTCGAGAGAGATGCTATATGAAGCAAGTGCTAGTTTGGCTAATCCAAATGGCATGAAACTTTTTGAGCATCTTCATATCTTCAAATCATTGGGCCATGCCCATTTTCAGATCATTTCATGCAATTATGTGAGTGCTACTTCATGATCTCTTAATCTGGCCCTTATGGTGGTTTCTACAGCAAGTACCATCTAAACTCCTCCTCTTAAGCTTATTTTTGGTTATCAACATCACCTTAGCATGTGATCATCACCAGACAAACCCATTCCTTCATGGCTAAGTCTGGGCCCCCTCTGCTAAGCACAAACACTTTGCTACTATTCTGGTTTGGCTCCACCTACCAATCTCTTCTTTGCCCCTAGACTGAATTATTTCTTCATTAGGACCTAGGGTAGCAAGGTCCATCCACAGGACATGGTCGGCTCGGCCAGAACACGCCGCTTGCACCAGTGCATGCGGTGATCACGCTTGCGTCATGCTAATTGAGAGCTCTGGCTCGTTCCGGCCACTGTTCTCGTCCACTCCATCGTCGTCTCGACCCGCCGCCATGTCTAGTAGCTCGCCTGTGATCGACTGCATCGCCCTGTGCCCAGGCCCCGCCTTATCTCGTCACCGTTCAACCGCAAACGCCATGCCCGTGCCGCGTCCAGCTCCTGTCCTCCATTAGAGTAAAACTTGAGCTCGCCCGTGAGCTCTAGAGCCTCCCCCGCGGCATATTTAAGGCATGCCCGAGGTGTTCCGCACCTCACCAGCCTCTCCCCGTTCCTCCTCCCCCACCGGAGTGCCTCTCCTCACCATTTTCTTCTCGTGTCGCCTCGGCCATCGCCGGAGTTCGCTCCTCCCCGGTGCGCCTAGCCCACCACTCCTCCTCTAGACACCACCAGCGTGCTCCTCTCCTCTCAGCGGTGCTCCCCAACCCTCCTCTCCCTCGCCGAAGTGGCCGCACCACTGAGAACCACCACCGGCCGCCCACCTCTGTAGTCCTCCTGGCGCCACCCATCGCCTCCTCCCCGGTCCTCCCCGACGCCATCCAACCCTCTGAACGGGACCCCCTCGCCGCCGCGGTCCCGTCGGTGCCCTCAGCCGGGCGGGAGACGGCCGGAGCCGGCCGGCCCCCTCGCCGCTCCCTCCCCTGTTCCTCCTCTGCTTCATGAGGGGAACAGGCGCGGGGAAGAAGACGAGCGCCCGCTCGGGCCCCTCCCGCTGCCCGTGGGCCCCCGCTGTAAGTGGCACACCCCTGGGTCCACGTGTTTTAAGTGGAAACGGGTTTTTCCAGAATACGTTTTCAGTTTTTGAAAGCGTATTTCCTTCCTCTGTTGCCTAAAGTACGTTTTCCCGTTCAGAAAGCGTTTTTCCTCAAATCCGTTTCTGTCTTATCCACTCAGGGACCCGTTGGTGATAACAATATTCATAGAATGGTCCCTTTCCTTCTTCACCTCGCATCTCCGCAACCGTAACTCCGATTGAGGTGAATCCAACACCCACTTCTTCATCTCGTCGAGCTCTATCTGTTGGTATCATTTTCACTATGTGGCCCCATAGTAAAAATGACCATTTTGCCCTTGCTTCTAATCAGCCCCTCCAAGAGTGAAGCGTCTGGCAAATCGTTCCGCGGCTTCACCGCACTTCTTCTCGGAGTCTCCGTCACCCCCAGGCAAGCCACAACAGCCACTTGCATGATAGCCATGCAGTAGCCATGGTTTCTACTTGAATATTTAATAAAAGTTTGTCCGTTAACTGTCTTGTTTGCTACTACTGTCATTGTTTCGGTTATGCTCGTGGATTCATGTTCACCTTCATGCTATGTTCCGATGCATCTGGTTATCTTGTACTACTTGCTAGTATTATTTTCTCATGTTATGCTTGGTAGTAGTAGTCCATGTTGGTAGTAGTGGTGTTCATCCTGATGCATGCTTACCTTTTGTTATCCATCACCGTTGCTATGCATGTTCCGTTGCATCTAGTTGGTTACATGCTTACTTGGTAGTATTCTTGTTATGTTCTTGCATGGTATTTATTTATGATGCTAGTAGTCATGCTATGCTCATGTGTAGTGTTATGCTTATGCTCGTCAGTATGCCATGCTCATTTGGATATATGCTTCATTGTTGTTATGCTCTATGATTATGTTGCACCTCCATGCTTATGTTGATATCATGCTCATGCATTATAGTTGCATCATATTTTATTATGCCTCAGCATATTGCATTCAAGTTTAACTGGATAATAATGAACTTGAACAACTGTTGGCTGAGTTTTGGTGCCACCAAATTGAGCTGACCAGTGCAGCCACATTTGCCTTTTATGGGAAGGCCCTAATGCGGTCTATTGTCATGCCTCTCGCTGGTGCCTCCAAAGAGGGAAGGTTATGGGCGCGGGCTACCCTGATCAGGTAGGCGGACATAAACCTTGTGTGCTCGTCGTTATTGTAAGGATCCTTGTCCCCGTTTGGGACCATTTATGTTTACCCACGACGATGGCATTGGATGTCACGGGTTGACATCGGGGCCACCCAGGACTTAGCCCAAAGGAGAGTTTGTCGGAGTGGCTAGGAGAGTGTGATGGCAATAGATCGGTTTTGTCGGAATGCCGTTGGTCCACCCGAATGGGAGCACAAGGCCATCTGTTCCATGGTGTGGGTACAGTGTACTAACCTCTGCAGAGTGTGTGTTTAATCTATCGATAGCCGCGCCCACGGATATGGGCCCAGTTCGTAGTCGGTCACACTATGAGTCAACTATAATAATAACTTGATTGATAATAACCCCGGTTCGATGATGAGAAAGAGATTGGTTGTGATCGAGAGAGGATCATAGAGGTATCGTGGATTCCGAAGTTGGTTGATTTTTATGTAATCGTGAGAGGATCACGACGGTATCATGGATACCGAGGTTGGCAAGTTGATGCATGAGATAGTTACGAGGTAACCGCCGAGCAAGAGTAAGTTGGTGCATGCGAATGTTAACCTGTTGCACGTAGTATCATCATGTTCATATGCTCATGCCATGCTAAATTTGTATCATGTTCACCGTGTGCATGCCATGTTGTTCTGTTAGTATCATGCTCATGATTGCTTTAACCTGCTAATGCCATGCTGTTGTTTGTCTTGACTGCTTTTGGTTATTGTGAGCTTGCAAGTACATTCAATGTACTGACCTGGCGTGTCATGCTAGTTTGCAGGTCGTGCCGAGTTTGCTTGCTTGTTTGGTGTGGTTCCTGTGTTCACGAGCTAGGATAAATGTTCCAGCCAGAGTCCCTGCGGATTGGAGTCCATCATCGTCATTCGTTGTTCCGCTGCCAGTAGAGGTTCCGGTGCCTCGAGTTGTTATGCTGCTTGCATAGAGCAACTGTGGTTGGCGTAGCGTCGCCGTGCCGGTGTTATTCATTGTAATATCGGAGACCTTGTATTCGTATTCATGTTGTAATAGAAAGCTGGTTTATTTTATGCTAAGCAGTGCCGTATTCCAGAAGACTTCACCTCGATCTCTGGGCTGGAATATGGGGCGTTCCGGTTTCTCTGAGCCGGGGTGCCACAGGGCTTGGTATCAGAGCAGGTCTGGCTGTAGAGTGTCCTAGTCCACTGGAATGTTAGAAAACGGTAGTATAGGGTCTAGTTGTTGCCCTTGCTTGCTGCATTTGGTTGTTGCATTTGTTTGTTGCATATAGTCTTATTCGGTTACCCCTAACCCCTGTTTCGTGCGTAGATGGCGGTCAGCTTTCATCAGTTCAGTGCCCTCCCCAGAGCTCCCGGTGCTGTTCCTATTGCGTTCT
Source organism: Thinopyrum elongatum (assembly GCA_011799875.1). Classification (NCBI taxonomy): domain Eukaryota; kingdom Viridiplantae; phylum Streptophyta; class Magnoliopsida; order Poales; family Poaceae; genus Thinopyrum; species Thinopyrum elongatum. The sequence continues at coordinate 234,115,865 of CM022299.1, forward strand.
GTCCCACTCCTGCACCTCTCAGCTTTGCCACCCTCCTTGGCGATATGTGGCGTAGCATTTATCCCCATGGAGATCCACCCCATTACCAAGTATTCCAGTTTTCTGCCAGAGGAAGAATTCTGGACTATGTTGCTCATGTCCATCTGTCAGCCTCGATTCCTGTTGGTAAGCGCACCTACAGTTTCCACGGTGGTTACGACGCTACTCCTGAGTGTGCCGTTCAGCTTGCCACAATGGTAGGAATCACCGGTCTTCATCATCAAGAGAGCATCGTTCAAGAGAACCGTGCTCATCAGTACTATCCCACCCTCGTCGAGAATCCTAAGCGGATCAAGTTCCTGTCTGTCAATCCCCAAGATGACCCGGCTATCCTCGCCATGTCCCGTTACATGACGACCGAGTGTCTTCTTATTTCCGAATTAGTCCGAGACGCCATTCGAGCTAGGAGATTGCTTGGTGCTTCCCTACCTCAGTCTCCGCCAGCTTCTCCAACCCATCCGCCTCATCCCTCCAGAGTTTCGGCGTCAGCAGTTCCACTTGCTACTCCCTTAGCTTCTTCGTCAGATCCCAAGCATTTTCTCAAGCGTAGGGTGTAGTCATTCATGTAGTGCATGTGCATTTGCTCTAGTATCATGCTTGTGTGTGCTTGTGTGGAGTAGTTTTGTAGCTTGTTTGCTATGTGCTTTATTGCAATCGATCGTTTTCTTGTGCTTCTTTATTTGAATCTTCGATGTTACCCCCTTATGGAAAATTGCTCATCAACCAACACCAGATCAGAAGAAGCCATGAGAAGTAAAGATATACAACAAGGAACTCAGTTAAAAGCAATGTGATTTTTAGCTGACAGCATTGTATTGCAGACATCCGGTCTGAATACAAGTTATATTCTGCTCAGACTTTCACTAACAAGTACCCGTCAGAGATACACCTTTATTGCAGCAATGATTAAACCAGCAGGAGAACGAAATTGGATCCAAGTCCAACATGCATTTCAAGTCAAAGGTATGGTCTGTACCTGATGATTGATTCTGCCACGAGTTAGTTTTGAAGCATGCGACACCCAGAGGTCAGTCCAAATATGCAATGAATTCAGCAAGGATAGTCAGACAATTCTTGTCATACAAGTAATCAGCAGCCGGAATGACAAGAATATATATATATGTTATTCCGTTCACCATGAAAATCAGTCCAGTCCTCCTCCACAACTTAACAGCAAAGCGTACAAGACACGATTCCCCAGTCTGCATCAGTAAGGTATGAATGGTTTCCCGTGCAAGATATTCAGTCTTTTTCGATAAGGTACTGCAAAAGCTTCTGGCATAAGGTACCGAGTCTTCCTCAGCAAGTCTTTAAAGGGGGAAGCTTATGAGGTACGCTACCCACCCTTCCTCAGCAAGGTATCCGCCGAAAGCTTCGAGCACAAGCCATCTAGTCTTCCTCAGCAAGATACTCCCGGTGGCTTTCAACACAAGCTGCCCAATCTCCTTCAGTACGACACTGGTACAAGATATTAAACAATGAATTGTCAGCATATGACAGTGTTTTCCATGTTTCAGATCTACAACAGTTGGGTCAGAAACAAGGATCAGTCAGAACAAAGGCATGGCTCGAGAATCAGATATTTGTTCATACAATGAGTATGCTGCCAAGTTCATGCAAGTCCTTCGCACAAGGAAGAATTCACGGTACACATCCGACAACCTCACGAGACATGCAAGTGGAGGAAAACCAGTGGGGAATGCTAGAAGCAACAAGTCTTGAAGAAAGACAACATTGAGACACCATCTTGGCAGTAAATATCAAGATCAGTCCCGCACATCCGACAAGGTGATGTTATTAATCCTGCCACTGTCTGGCATAGTCAACACCAGCAATGAGATCCGTACCAGCACCCGTGAACCAGATAAATATCCCGAGACTCGAGCTATGAACAAGACCAAGGTATGATTGCAAGATATTGCACATGACAATACTCAGGGCCACGAATATAATCAAGGATATATAAGGCCCCACTCTTTCAGTTAAGGATCCAGATAAAGAAAATAATAATGAAAGAGCAAGACCGACAATACAGGTATGCCGGTTATTGTGTGAAAAATGTGGTATGTATGCCCAAGACAGTCTTATTCCACATCAAACCCAAGTGAAGATATGCCTAAGAGGTCTACTCCATTGTGGTAAGGACCTCATAGCAAGGTAACCAGCTCAGTCCACAGTATGCTCAGAACTGTCAGCATTGAATACCCAAGTTTGTCAATTCCGACCCAAGGACAACTCAATATATTGACCTCAGCAACGATGCTAAAGTATCGCACGACCTACTATCCACATGAGAATACCGGCAGAATGAAGAATCAGGGTATTAAATCACAAAGCATGTGCTCTCACATATGGGAATAGATTAAAGAATAGCCTGCCGTGAGCGGGATTCTTTGCCAAGATCACCGCCAGTCTAGTCTGCAAATGTTATCATCAGGAGATGGCGCATTTTTTTCTATCAGTCACGTCAAGCAACAGTCAAACCTTTGGTACAGATTGGATACTCAAGACTGTGAAGCCAGTCAAGATAAGTCAGAAACTCCTGCAAGATGTCAGAATCCATTAGAAGAACAGGTATGATTCACATCACTATTTTGAACACACAAGGCATGCATACATATTCGAGCAGCACGATGCCTGTATAGAAGAGAGTCCTTGTTCCATGGGAAGACATGTTCCCAACTCCGTGGAATATTCTCAGTACACGATACGAGAATAACATCTCCAGCAAGTATCAGTATCGAGAAGGACACGTATGTCAGTAATGATAATCTTTTGGACCTCAGCTAAGCCAGCAGATATGAAGGAAAAAATTGAGTCAGTATGAACAGGAACATATGAGGTAAGTCCCATCAGTATGTCTGATACGGTGAAGCAAACCACCCCAGATCAAGACAGCCAGTCAGATCCAATTCAGATGGAACATTATATGAGAGTAAATAAGAGAAACTCGAGTTGGAAACGGTTTCTTCAAGTCAGAAAATTTACTTGTTCCCTAAGCAACCAAATCTTGAGGACGAGATTTCTTTAAGGGGGGAAGGTTTGTAACACCCTGGATTTTGCCCTTTTCTTTTTCTAATGATTTTCTTGGATTTCTTGTTTTGATTTGCTTTTCTGTGGCTATGTGGTTCTGAAAGTTGGGAAGATCATGTCTTCCTAGGTTTTATAGTGGCTTGTCATCCTCATCATCATCCCAGGATCATGTCATTTTCATCCTTGACCTAATCAAATATTCTTTTTCTTGGGAATATTCCTTTTCTATTTAAGGAATAATTCTTTTTGCCCTAGGTTGTGAAGCAACCTATATTTCTGTCACTCCCAAAATTCCCAAATAATTCTCATAATTTGTTTGGGACATATCTTCCTCAAATATGTCAAAATCCTTCCTTGGCATCATCAAAGATAATTCACAAATATTCCTTTTCTCATTCTGCCCTAAGTGGTTTTTTGAGAAGGAAGTGTCAGTTATCTTTGCTTGTTTGACCCCAAACTTTTTGGACACCTTTTCCTATCCATATCATTGCCCCATGCCAAAATTCAACTCAATTTGCCTAGTAAATATTCCTAAGCAATTTTTCAAAGTTCCTGTCTGAGGGAAGCCTTTGTGAAGGAAGTACCAGCTAGGCATATCCAAATGAGTTGAAATTTTGCAAGGTCCTTTATATGATCAAGTCATGACTCTCCACCAAATTTGAGCCCATGTAACCTTTCTATGTGAGCCCAGCTCCAAATCTTGGTTTCTGGTCAGATTTTCAGTTTGTGAAGCAACATATTTTATATTGCTTCATTTAAGCTGAAAATTTAACAGGACATTCTCCTGTCCATATCAACTCTCTCCACCAAGTTTTGGCTCAATTCATTAACCCATTTTCCCTGTGCAATTTTTCCAAAATTCTGTCCAGAGAGATGCTATATGAAGCAAGTGCTAGTTTGGCTAATCCAAATGGCATGAAACTTTTTGAGCATATTCATATCTTTAAATATTTGGGCCATGCCCATTTTCAGATCATTTCATGCAATTATGTGAGTGCTACTTCATCATCTCTTAATCTGGCCATTATGGTGGTTTCTACAGCAAGTACCATCTAAACTGCTCCTCTTAAGCTTATTTTTGGTGATCAACATCACCTTAGCATGTGACCATCACATGAAAAACCCATTCCTTCGTGGCAAAGTCTGGGCCCCCTCTGCTAAGCACAAACACTTTGCTACTATTCTGGTTTGGCTCCTCCTGCCAATCTCTTCTTTGCCCCTAGACTGGATTATTTCTTCGTTTGGACCGAGGGTAGCAAGGTCCATCCACTGGACATGGTCCGCCCGGCCAGAACGCGCTGCTTGCACCAGTGCACGCGGTGATCACACTTGCGTCATGATAATTGCGAGCTCTGGCTCGTTCCGGCCACTGTTCTCGTCCACTCCCTTGTCGTCTCGACTCCCCGCCATGTCTAGTAGCTCCCCCGTGATCGACTGCATCGCCCTGTGCCCAGGCCCCGCCTTATCTCGTCACCGTTCAGTCGCAAACGCCATGCCCGTGCAGCGTCCAGCTCCTGTCCTCCATTAGAGCACTGCTTGAGCTTGCCCGTGAGCTCTAGAGCCTCCCCCGCGGCCTATTTAAGGCGTGCCCGAGGTGTTCCGCACCTCACCAGCCTCTCCCTATTCTTCCTCCCCCACTAGAGTGCCTCTCCTCACCATTTTCTTCTCAGGTCGCCTCAGCCATCGCCGGAGTTCGCTCCTCCCCGGTGCGCCTAGCCCACCTGTCCTCCTCTAGCCACCACCAGCGTGCTCCTCTCCTCTCAGCGGTGCTCCCCGACCCTCCTCCCCCTCGCCGGAGTGGCCGCACCACCGAGAACCACCACCGGCCGCTCGCCTCTGTAGCCCTCCTGGCGCCGCCCGTCGCCTCCTCCCCGCTCCTCCCCGGCGCCATCCAACCACCTGAACGGGACCCCCTCGCCGCCGCGGTCCCGCCGGTGCCCTCAGCCGGGCGGGAGACGGCCGGAGCCGGCCGGCCCCCTCGCCGCTCCCTCCCCTATTCCTCCTCTACTTCACAAGGGGAACAGGCACGGGGAAGAAGACGAGCGCCCGCTCGGGCCCCTCCCGCTGCCCGTGGGCCCCCGCTGTAAGTGGCACACCCCTGGGTCCACGTGTTTTAAGTGGAAACGGGTTTTCCAGAATACGTTTTCAGTTTTTGAAAGCGTATTTCCTTCCTCTGTTGCCTAAAGTACGTTTTCCAGTTCAGAAAGCGTATTTTCTCAAATCCGTTTCTGTCTTATCCACTCAGGGACCCGTTGGTGATAAAAATATTCGTAGATTGGTCTCTCTCCTTCTTCACCTCGTATCTCGGCAACCGTAACTCCGATTGAGGTGAATCCAACGCCCACTTCTTCGTCTCGTCGAGCTCTATCCGTTGGTATCATTTTCACTATGTGGTCCCATAGTGAAAATGACCATTTTGCCCTTGCTTCTAATCAGCCCCCTCCGAGAGTGAAGCGTCCGGCAAATCGTTCCGCGGCTTCACCGCACTTCTTCCCGGAGTCTCCGTCACCCCCAGGCAAGCCACAACAGCCACTTGCATGATAGCCATGCAGTAGCCATGGTTTCTACTTGAATATTTAATAAAAGTTTGTCTGTTAACTATCTGTTGTTTGCTACTACTGTCGTTGTTTCGGTTATGCTCGTGGATTCATGTTCACCTTCATGCTATGTTCCGATGCATCTGGTTATCTTGTACTACTTTCTAGTATTATTTTCTCATGTTATGCTTGGTAGTAGTATTAAATGCTGGTAGTAGTGGTGTTCATCCTGATGCATGCTTACCGTTTGTTATCCATCACCGTTGCTATGCATGTTCTGTTGCATCTAGTTGGTTACATGCTTACTTGGTAGTATTCTTGTTATGTTCTTGCATGGTATTTATTTATGATGCTAGTAGTCATGCTATGCTCATGTGTAGTGTTATGCTTATGCTCGTTAGTATGCCATGCTCATTTGGATATATGCTTCATTGTTGTTATGCTCGATGATTATGTTGCACCTCCATGCTTATGTTGATATCATGCTCATGCATTATAGTTGCATCATATTTTATTATGGCTCAGCTTATTGCATTCAAGTTTAACCGGATAATAATGAACTTGAACAGCTGTTGGCTGAGTTTTGGTGCCACCAAATTGAGCTGACCAGTGCAGCCACATTTGCCTTTTATGGGAAGGCCCTAATGCGGTCTATTGTCATGCCTCTCGCTGGTGCCTCCAAAGAGGGAAGGTTATGGGCTCGCGCTACCCTGATCAGGTAGGCGGACTTAAACCTTGTGTGCTCATCATTGTTGTAAGGATCCTTGTCCTTGTTTGGGACCGTTTATGTTTGCCCACGACGGTGGCATTGGATGTCATGGGTTGACATCGGGGCCACCCAGGACTTGGCCCAAAGGGGAGTTTCATCGGAGTGGCTGGGAGAGTGTGATCGCAATAGATCGGTTTTGTCAGAATGCCGTTGGTCCACCCGAATGGGAGCACGAGGCCATGGGTTCCGTGGTGTGGGTACAGTGGACTAACCTCTACAGAGTGTGTGTTTAATCTATCGATAGCCGCGCCCGCTGATATGGGCCCAGTTCATAGTCGGTCACACTATGAGCCAACTATAATAATAACGTGATTGATAATAACCCCGGTTCGATGATGAGAAAGAGATTGGTTGTGATCGAGAGAGGATCACAGAGGTATCATGGATACCGAAGTTGGTTGATTTTTATGTGATCGTGAGATGATCACGATGGTATCGTTGATACCGAGGTTGGTAAGTTGATGCATGAGATAGTTACGAGGTAACCGCCGAGCAAGAGTAAGTTCATGCGTGCAAATGTTAACCTGTTGCATGTAGTATCATCATGTTCATACGCTCATGCCATGCTAAAGTTGTATCATGTTCACCGTGTGCATGCCATGTTGTTCTGTTAGTATCATGCTCATGATTGCTTTAACCTGCTAATACCATGCTGTTGTTTGTCTTGACTGCTTTTGGTTATTGTGAGCTTGCAAGTACATTGAATGTACTGACCTGGCGTGTCATGCCAGTTTGCAGGTCGTGCCGAGTTTGCTTGCTTGTTTGGTGTGGTTCCAGTGTTCGTGAGCTAGGATAAATGTTCTAGCCAGAGTCCCTGCGGATTGGAGTCCAGCATCGTCGTTCGTTGTTCCGCTCCCAGTAGAGGTTCCGCTGCCTCAAGTTGTTATGCTGCTTGCATAGAGCAACTGTGGTTGGCGTAGCGTCGCCGTGCCAGTGTTATTCATTGTAATATCGGAGACCTTGTATTCATATTCGTGTTGTAATAGAAAGCTGGTTTGTTCTATGCTAAGCAGTGACGTATTCCAGAAGACTTCACCTCGATCTCTGGTCTGGAATACGGGCGTTCCAGTTTCTCTGAGCCGGGGTGCCACAAGCCCCTTCATGTACTTCGACTTTTCTTGGGCAGCTTCGGCAACGCAAGCTGCCTTGAATATTTCAAACTGCTCTTCGGTAATTGTCGGATTATCCTTTACAATCCCGGAGTAGGGTTCCTTTTTTACCATGATCCGATGTTTCACCCTTACTTTCCTGGCGGTCAACGCACTGCTAAACTTGCCCATGGCGCATTTCTTTATCTTCGTTATTGCTGGGTCTTGCCACGGTCGAGTATATTTGATTTCATCCGGCCCGGGAACAAGAATACCTGGTGCAGCTTCCTTAGGAGGGAGTGCTCCATATTTGGTATCTTCTTTAGTTTCTCATCGTTGATGGTGGCGGTTGCCCGTAGGATGCAGCCTATTTGATTACCGTAGCTCGCACGCGCTTCTGCAGGCTCTTTTGGCTCAAAATTGCCGGAGTCCACCTCCGTGACTACCAGTCTTGTAGTGTTGAGCTGGTTTGGCCGCCGTGTCCTCTTCGGTTTCGGTTCTATACCGGCTTCGCTAGTCTCGGTGCCGGTCTCGGCGCCGGTGTCGATCTCAGCGCCGGTCTCGGCGCCGGTCTCAGTCTCGGATGTGACAGGTGGGCACTGCAACAACCGTTGCTCCTCGAGAAGGTTCAAATAGGCGTCTGCCGCCTCGTAGACGTTGCAATCACCAGTACCCTGTCCTCCATCGTCGCTATCCATGTTTCCTATGATTAAATCTAGTCAATGAATTCTAGACCTAATAAAATGAATAATGACATAAAAAAGGCCTATGTTTTGCAGGAATGTTGATTCATTCCCGGTACGGCAAATCCCTGGCAGTCGATATGTCCTAGTTTGTAGCACAAGTCATGCCGAAATTCACGGAAAATTTCGGCATGACCTTTGCTACAACGTGGAAAAATCAAGCACCTGAAATTTGCCGGAACAGAAATGAATCAAAATTTCGGCAAAACATAGGCCACTCGGCTTCATTCTCTGCAAACAACAAAAGGCCACTTGGGCACAATCGAACCACTTCAATGAAAATATATAACATGACCACTGATACGTCCATTTTGCATCATGCTTTTATATCAATATTTATTGCATTATGGGTTGTTATTACACATTATGGCACAATACTTATGCATTTCTCTCTTATTTTACAAGGTTTACAAGAAGAGGGAGAATGCCGGCAGCTGGAATTCTGGGCTGGAAAAGGAGCAAATATTAGAGACCTATTCTACACAACTCCAAAAGTCCTGAAATTTCACGGAGAGTCATTTTGCTTTTAATAAAAAATATTGGGCGAAGAAAGTACCAGAGGGGGGCCACCTGCCATCCACAAGGGTGGAGGGCGCGCCCTACCCCCCTAGGTGCGCCCCAAGTCCTTGTGGGCCACCTGGTAGGCCCCCGACGCCCATCTTCTGCTATATGGTGTGTTTTGACATAGAAAAAATAAGAAGGAAGCTTTTGGGACGAAGCACCGCCGTCTCGAGGCGGAACCTCGGCAGAACCAATCTAGGCCTCCGGCAGAGCTGTTCTGCCGGGGAAACTTCCCTTCGGGAGGGGGAAATCATCGCCATCGTCATCACCATCGATCCTCTCATCGAGAGGGGGTCAATCTCCATCAACATCTTCACCAGCACCATCTCCTATCAAACCCTAGTTCATCTCTTGTATCCAATCTTTGTCTCAAAACCTCAGATTGGTACATGTGGGTAGCTAGTAGTGTTGATTACTCCTTGTAGTTGATGCTAGTTGGTTTATTCGGTGGAAGATAATTTGTTCAGATCCTTAATGATAATTAATAATCCTCTAATTATGAACATGAATGTGCTTTATGAGTAGTTACGTTTGTTCCTGAGGACATGGGAGAAGTCTTGTTATAAGTAATCATGTGAATTTGGTATTCGTTCGATATTTTGATGAGATGTATGTTGTCTCTCCTCTAGTGGTGTTATGTGAACGTCGACTACATGACACTTCACCATGATTTGGGCCTAGGGGAAGGCATTGGGAAGTAATAAGTAGATGATGGGTTGCTAGAGTGACAGAAGCTTAAACCCTAGTTTATGCGTTGCTTCGTAAGGGGCTGATTTGGATCCATATGTTTCATGCTATGGTTAGATTTATCTTAATTCTTGTTTCGTAGTTGCGGATGCTTGCGAGAGGGGTTAATCATAAGTGGTAGGCTTGTCCAAGGAAGGGCAGCACCCAAGCACCGGTCCTCCCACATATCAAATTATCAAAGTAACGAACACGAATCATATGAGCAAGATGAAAACTAACTTGACAACAATTCCCATGTGTCCTTGGGAGCGCTTTGCTCTATATAAGAGTTCATCCAGGCTTGTCCTTTGCTACAAAAAGGATTGGGCCACCTTGCTGCACCTTGTTTACTTCTGTTACTTATTACCCGTTACGAATTATCTTATCACACAACTATCTATTACCGATAATTTCAGTGCTTGCAGAGAATACCTTGCTGAAAACCGCTTGTCATTTCCTTCTGCTCCTTGTTTGGTTCGACACTCTTACTTATCGAAAGGACTATGATAGATCCCCTATACTTGTGGGTCATCAAGACTCTTTTCTGGCGCCATTGCCGGAGAGTGAAGCACCTTTGGTGAGTGGAATTTGGTAAGGAAACATTTATATAGTGTGCTGAAATTTACTGTCACTTGTTACTATGGAAAGTAATCCTTTGAGGGGATTGTTCGTGGTATCTTCACCTCGATCGGAAGAGCAAATAGTTGCTCCTCAACCTACTGCACCTACTGAAAATATTTATTATGAAATTCCTTTCGGTATGATAGAGAAACTGCTAGCTCATCCTTACACAGGAGATGGAACATTACATCCTGATATGCATCTAATCTATGTGGATGAAGTTTGTGGATTATTTAAGCTTGCAGGTTTGCCCGAGGATGAAGTCAAGAAGAAGGTCTTCCCTTTATCTTTGAAGGAGAAGGCATTGACATGGTATAGGCTATGTGATGATATTGGATCATGGAAATACAACCGATTGAAATTGGAATTTCATCAGAAGTTTTATCCTATGCATCTGGTTCATCGTGATCGGAATTATATATATATAATTTTTGGCCTCGTGAAGGAGAAAGTATTGCTCAAGCTTGGGGGAGGCTTAAGTCAATGTTATATTCATGCTCCAATCATGAGCTCCCAAGAGAAATTATTATTCAAAAAATTTATGATCGAGTTTCTCATAATGATCGATCCATGCTCGATACTTCTTGTACTGGTTCTTTTATGAAGAAGACTATTGAATTCAAGTGGGATTTATTGGAAAGAATTAAACGCACCTCTGAAGATTGGGAACTCGACAAAGGTAATGAGTCAGGTATAAACCTTAAGTTTGATTGTGTTAATCTTTTATGGATACCGATGCTTTTCGTGATTTTAGCACTAAATATGGACTTGACTCTGAGATAGTAGCTTCTTTCTGTGAATCTTTTGCTACTCATGTTGATCTCCCTAAGGAGAAGTGGTTTAAATATCATCCTCCCATTGAAGTTAAAGTAGTAGAACCTATTAAAGCTGAAGAAGAAACCATTACTTATAATGTTGATCCTATTGTTCCTACTGCTTATATTGAGAAACCACCTTTTCCTGTTAGAATAAAGGATCATGCTAAAGCTTCAACTGTGGTTCGTAAGAGTTATACTAGAACACCTACACCCCCTGAGCAAATTAAATTTGAACCTAGTATTGCTATGGTTAAAGATCTCTTGGTTGATAATATTGATGGGCATGTTATTTATTTCCGTGATGAAGCTGCTAGAATTGCTAAACCCAATAGTAAAGATAAACATAGACCTGTTGTTGGCATGCCTGTTGTTTCAGTTAAAATAGGAGATCATTGTTATCATGGCTTATGTGATATGGGTGCTAGTGTGAGTACAATTCCTTTTTCCTTATATAAAGAAATTATGAATGATATTGCACCTGCTGAGATAGAAGATATTGATGTTACTATTAAGCTTGCCAATAGAGATATTATTTCACCAATTGGGATTGTTAGAGATGTTGAAGTCTTGTGTGGGAAAATAAAATACCCTACTGATTTTCTTATTCTTGCTTCCCCACAAGATGACTTTTGTCCCATTATATTTGGTAGACCTTTCTTGAATACTATTAATGCTAAGATAGATTGCGAGAAAGATATTGTTACTGTCGGTTTAGGGGATATGTCTCACGATTTTAATTTCTCTAAATTTCGTAGACAACCCCATGATAAAGAATTATCTAGTAAGGATGAAATTATTGGTCTTGCTTCTATTGTCGTGCCTCCTACTGATCCCTTAGAACAATATTTGCTAGACCATGAGAATGATATATTTATGAGTGAAAGAAGGGAAATAGATGAGATATTCTTTAATCAAGGGCCTATTTTGAAACACAATTTGCCTGTTGAAATCCTTGGGGATCCTCCTCCACCGAAGGGTGATCCCGTGTTTGAGCTTAAACAATTACCGGATACTTTGAAATATGCTTATCTCGATGAAAAGAAGATATATCCTATTATTATTAGTGCTAACCTTTCAGAGCATGAAGAAAAGAAATTATTGAAAACTCTTAAGAAGCACCATGCCGCTATTGGATATACTCTTGATGATCTTAAGGGCAATAGTCCCACTCTATGTCAGCACAAAATTAATTTGGAGAATGATGCTAAACTAGTTGTTGATCACCAACGACGGTTAAATCCTAAGATGAAAGAAGTGGTAAGAAATGAAATACCGAAAATTCTGGAGGCAGGTATAATTTATCCTATTGCTGATAGTAAGTGGGTAAGTCCTGTCCATTGTGTCCCTAAGAAGGGAGGTATTACTGTTGTTCCTAATGATAAGAATGAATTGATCCCACAAAGAATTGTTACAGGTTATAGAATGGTAATTGATTTTCACAAATTAAATAAAGCTACTAGAAAAGATCATTACCCTCTACCTTTTATTGATCAAATGCTAGAATGACTATCCAAACATACACATTTTTGCTTCCTAGATGGTTATTCTGGTTTCTCTCAAATACCTGTGTTAAAAGATGATCAGGAAAAGACCACATTTACGTGCCCTTTCGGTACCTTTGCTTATAGACGTATGCCTTTTGGTTTATGCAATGCACCTGCTACCTTTCAAAGATGTATGACTGCTATATTCTTTGAATATTGTGAAAAGATTGTTGAAGTTTTCATGGATGATTTCTCCGTTTACGGAACTTCTTTTGATGATTGCTTAAGCAACCTTGATCGAGTTTTGTAGAGATGTGAAGAAACTAATCTTGTCTTGAATTGGGAGAAGTGCTACTTTATGGTTAATGAAGGTATTGTTTTGGGGCATAAAATTTCTGAAAGAGGTATTGAAGTTGATAAAGCTAAAGTAGATGCTATTGAAAAGATGCTGTGTCCTAAAGATATCAAAGGTATAAGAAGTTTCCTTGGTCATGCTGGTTTCTATAGGAGGTTTATGTCGACGTACGACACCTATGGGACCGCATGGATCCCTTCTACGATTCGGCATGGAGAGAGGTATGCACAAAGAGCAGATCCAATGATCAACGTGAGGGATTTTTACCCAGGTTCGGGCCGCTCAGGAGCGTAAAACCCTACTCCTGCTTTGATTTATTATCACTGTTTACATCCCAGTTCTTGGAGCGCTTGCGATGAACAGTATGTTCGTGCAGCAGCTACACATGCAGAATGGGCCGAGAGTGTTCTCTCTAGTCTCCTCCCCTGTAGCAGTTGCCTTGGGCCTCCTTTTATATGCTCAAAGGGGTTACCACAGTGGCAAAATGTACATACATTGAGGTGTAAAGTAGCTACAGGGTTATCATACCTAACCACTGACGGTTTAGGACAAATGCATTTAATGCACCGTGAGGTGTCCGTTTAGGTGTCCTCATTGTCTTGGGGATGGAAAAAGGGGCCATCCCATCAGCACCGCTTAAGCTCTCCTCCACTGGTGCCTTGGCACGCATCCAGAGAAGGGCCCAGAATGCCAGGCTGGTTGCTGTGCTGAAGCGGTGGCACAGTGACAGAATCTTGCTGGGCGCAAATCTTGCCGGGCTCCGCAAGCCACCCCGGCAAGATCTTGCCAGGTGCCTAATCTTCGGTCTTCAGCTCTTATTATCTCCTGATCCTCTGATTCTTGGCTTGAGTGTCCCTTTGAAAACCTTGAACCAATCTCCTGCTATTTTCCACGACAAGCCTTGCCGCAGGCTTGGCTACAACTGCCCGTGCACAAGTATGGGGTACTAAAGGCCCAAATACTTAGTACACCGACAGGAGCCCCCGGGCCTAGGCCACACACGAGTGCGGGGCGTTGTTGAGCTAGGCCCAAACAGTGCACGGGCACGCGTGGCTGGGGTTAACTGCTCGCAATCATCCTGCTCACTGCGCCCCTCCATTGTGCGCGTTGAATGCGCGATGTGGGAAGCGTGCGCTGAAAGGCTGCAGCCACAGCGTGCTTGTAGAGGCGTATTTACATTGGGTAGTAAAAGAGGCGGCCTCGCTCCTTCCCCATAAAGAGGAAACTACAGAGACACTGCCCATTTACCCCCCCCGTCTTCTTTCCAATCTGGAATCCGCCATTGCCTTCCTTCTCTGGAGCCCAGAGCAAAACTTCTTCTCATCCGCTCACCGCCTCCACACCCGCTCCATCCTTGGTTTCCGCCCTCACAGCCGCCATGCCACCCAAGCCAGGAAAGGCAAGGGCAAGGAGACGGAAGCCGATGTCCCAGAGAGTGAGCTGGTGAAGATGCGGAAGAAGTACGTCGTCTTCGCCCCGACGCTCAAAGCGAAAGCTCTGAAGAACCGGTACCAGTGCATGTGGGCGAGGGAGACGAAGGCTCACCCCGCGACTCGCTTGGTTCCAGGTTCTTGTTCCAAAAGTGGACCAGACAGATATCCCTTCTTCATCGCTTATTTCTATTGCGGGCTCTGTCCTCCATTCTCTGATTTCTTCAATGATATTATGTACACATACGGCTTCCATCTTCTTGATTTCACGCCGAATGCCGTAATGTGTATGTCCATCTTTGCCCATCTTTGCGAAAATTTTGCCGGAGTAGTTCCCAACACTGCCCTCTTCCACCATTACTTTATTCCTCGCATCCAAAAAGGGGAGGCCCTTTCTGGTTTTATTGCCTGGATCCCAAGGGCTTGGAACAAGGAAATATACCCAGATGGGGTTTACCGCGAGAAGTGGGATGAATGGCGGTCCGAGTGGTGCTGGATCAAGGAGAAAGATGCCCATCCGTTCTGTTTGCCCCGACAGCAGAAGGCGGTCCGCGGCAATGACTGGAGTGATTTTGCCGCGGAAGACGAGAGGCTCACGATCGCCACCACCAAAATCCTTCGTCTGAAAGCTGCCGGGCTCACAATGGAGATGATTGGCTTCGATTTCCTTCGCCGCCACATCGCCCCTTTGCAAAACAAGGGAAGACCAGCTTGGGAGTACTGGAACGCTGCAGATATCATGAGGCTGCGCCCTGGATTGAACAACAATTTGACTGCCATGCAGCTTGGCGCTCTCCGCCACAAGCTATTCCAGCGTGAGGACAAACATCGGTTGCCAGCAACAATTGTCCCTTTGTGCAACAACTCTGCCCTGGGGTCGATCATCGCCACAATGCCAATGTTCAACGCCCATGGTCTTGACGTGACTTGGGCCGAGCCATCCGAGGAGGAAGCAAAAAAGTTCTTCAACAATTTGTCGGAGAGGGCCATCCGGGAAGAGACGAACCTCATTCGTGCCACCACTGATGAAGAAGTGGCGTATATTGCCACTAGGGTGGAAGAGGCGAATCTTGCCGCCGAGGCCGGTAGCGTCGGCTTCACAGAATGGGAAACTAGTGATGCAGAAGTTGTGATGGAAGAGAATCCTGCTGGGGAGGATAAGGTTGCTGGGGAACAGAGCAGCACAGCCGCTAAGAGCTCGTCCGACGAAGACGCAGCTGAAGAAGAGCCGCAAGAGGAGCCCCCAGCCCCGAAGAAGACAAAGCGTGTTCTTCGAAAGGCCGCTTCTGGCATCCCGGCAAGCCAACCCTCTTCGAGCAGCGAGGCTCCCGGCAAGAAGGCGGCCGGCAAGACTACACCGTGGCAAGGAGTTCGACAGCAACCTGCGCGGCGCGCGAGACACACACCTGCGGCAACTACTAGGGCGGCAGAGGCGTCTCACACAACCGCATCGGAGGCTGAGGTGGCGGAACCACGCCAACCCCCTGCACTTGCTACAGCCAAGCGACCCAGGACCACTCCTCCACCTCCCCATACGGACACTGCAAAAGAGGAAGAGTAAGTATCCTGTCACAGCCTTTATCTTCCAAATTTCAGATTAATCTCATAGCCTTGTTTTTTCTTGTTTCCACAGCGATGCCGAAACCTTGGCAGAAAGGATGGCGAAGAGGGCGAAGACTTCCACGGGCGACGAGCCTCCGGCAGGTTTCACAAGTGCGCCGGAAACTATCATCATCAGCCCGGAGCTTAGCCCTCGACGCAGCCCCCAGCACAGCCCCCAGTGTGAGTCCATTACTCATTTTCCGCTGGCGGGCGCTGAGGTTTCTATTCTTGCCACTGATATCTTTAGGCTTGCAGGAGAAGGACGGCAACATGGAGAGTCGTTGGAAGACGCCCCCATCATGCCACCCCCGTTGACTACGCTGCCCACAAGCGCATCCCCGGCAAGAGTTCCTACCGACGAGCCTATCTTGGTTGAGGAGGAGCCGGCAAGCATGGGCACCGGCAGCCTTTCCCCGGCAACTAAGGTTGCCGGGAGAGGCAAGGCCACTTCTCAACAGCTCAACGCAGGTAACTGATTGCCTCAAAACGCTTGCTATCCTTTCCTTCATCTCTCTTTCTTTTGTCTTCTTGAACTTCAATCTTGATCTCATTTCGTTTCTCTTCTTCGTCCTCTAGAATTCCCTGCGATGGAACACATGGACGTCGACGCTGTCATCGAGGAGACTGCCAGGGATGCTGCCGTCGAAGCCGGCAAGATCGCTACTAGCGAGGCCGCCAAGGATGCCACCATCAAGGCCGGCGGTACCTCTGCCGACGAGGCTGCCAAGGATGCACAGGAGGAAACCGCCAAGGAATCTGCTAAAAGGGCCGGCGAGGAGGCTGGTGACCGTACTGACGGCATTCCTCCCGCAGGAGCACCAGGCGCTGCGCCGGCCACGGAGCCCCCAGCTGCTGGCGAGGCGGTTCCTGAGGATCAACCATCAACATCTGAAGTTCCTCCATCAAGCAGATATCTCAAAGTTGGCGAGAACCTGTTCGTCAACTTACCGGGGACGGCAAGCATTGGGGCACCGATCGAAGGGGAAGCTTTTGATGAAGAAATCATTACTGCTGCTGGGCTCGAGATCGTCAACGAACCAAGTGCCAGCAGCAGCAAATCTGAGGAAGATCAGCTCCTTCAGGCCATGGGCGATAACTTCCGCAAGCTCCAAGCGCTCCACCGTGCTCAAAAGGAGAAGGTAGATTCCAGAGCTGCAGTTGTTGAAGCAGCTGAGGAAGATTTTCAAAAGCGCGTTGAGCAAATGCAAATCTGGTACGCCGAGGCCTTTCAAGAGTTGACTGCCAACCGGGAACAAGTGAGCCAAAGCTGGATGGAGCTCCTCTTGAAACAATCTGACATAGAGAAGGCGCAAGAGGAAGCTGCGCAAAGAATTGCCGCTGAAGATGCTCTCCTGACGGAGCGTCGCATTGCGCTTGATGCTCACGAGGAAGATCTTGCCGCACGTGAGCACGCACTCGCCACTAAGCTTCGCAGCAAAAATGAAGAAATCAAGAAGCTTGTCGCGCAGCGGACCCAGGAGCTAGAGCAGAAGCACAAGGAGGCGCTCGAAGATCTAACTGTAGATCACGCCGGCAAGCTCAAGGAGGCCATCGATGCTGCTGAGGCTGCAGAGGCCGCCAGGAACGAGCTGAGCAACAAAGTGAAGAAGCTGGAGGTGGATCTTGAAGAACACAGCAAGGAGCTCTCGACGCTCAAAGGTGACAGGGAGAAAACTCTCCACACCCTGGCGGAGATGCAAGTTGCCATATCTGACAAGACCAAGCAGCTCTCTTCAGCCAACGATATCATTGCCGATCTGAGGCTGAAACTGACCACATTGGAGAAGTCTCTTGAGGACGGCAGGACCCGCGAGAAGGCTCTGAGCAAAGATCTCCAAGATGAGAGGAACTTGCTTAAGAGCACTGCCGCCGCCCAAATCAACTATGAGAAGGGGGTGAAAATCTGGACCGAACGCCTTGTCGACACTGCGGAGAAGCTCACAGCACAACTGTCAACCATGGGCCTACCAAATTTCAAGTATTCTTCCGAAGAAAGGGTATCTCCGAGTGCCAGGTTGACCATGTTCTTTGAAAGAATCATCGATGCTCTGAAGCTACTCCAGTCCAACCGAGCGACCCAACTAGCCGATGAATCCCGCAAGCTTTGCCGGGCCGTCCTCCGCAAGGTGCTCATCAAGGTGGTGTACAAGAACCCTGGCGTCAACCTCACCAACGTGCTCGATCGTTTGCCGAAGGATGCAGATCTCAAGACACTTGAGGAGCTTGTCGCGCCTATCCTTGAAAAAGTAGATTCAATCAAGAGGGTCAAAGGCCAGCGTAGGGACTAGCTGCCTCATTTTCCCTTGTCGCCACCATTCCATGCCAAAGAAAATTAAGTCTTAAGTTAGAACTGTGGCAATTTATTGGTGTAATATAACTTGCTTATGTTTGGGTACATGCATGCTATTTCCCTTGTCTGATTTCTTTCTGTATGGAGCACACCCTACGCTTACTGAAAACTTGCCGGCGCGCAACCTGCCGCGAACGCTGGGTGCGGGACTTCAGCAGCCTGCTGGAGGTGCAGCGGCCGGCAAAACACCTTGGCGTTCCCAGTGCAGCCACTTAAACTGTTGAGCGGACTCAAAATAAAATAAGGGCGCAACCGATTACGACAAGGGTTCCTTCGCGTGCAGGTTTTCCATACGAAGACCGAAATCGTCTAAGGAAAATAACTTCACAATAAAAGAAACTTGCTCAAAGTTTTGTAACTTAGCTTTCTGTCGCCGTACTTCTTCCGGTAAAATGTCAATTGTGAACGTCGCCCACTGGTATCCATATCTTCCTTTCCCCCCAGCAAACGTGCGCGCGAGGAAACCTTCTATCTTTTGAGAAAAAGAAAGAAGAGAAAATAGAAATATGTTACCTTGGCGGTTCGTTAATGCTTACCGGGAACAAGCGTCATACAATATCTCAGACAAGCATGCATATATATATATAAACACGAAAATCGATAAGAAAATGCATAACACTTAATCTTATTCATCTGCGCACAGGGTCTGCGCCTAGCTTTGTACAAAGGATTACATGCCTTAACGGCAAGACTTGTACAAAAGGTGGTTGCCGGGGGCCCCCGGCAACCGCGCCTCACGGGTAAAACTTGCGAAGATGCTCGATATTCCAGGAGTAGCTCACTGGAACGCCATCCTCGGTCTCCAGGCTGACAGCGCCGGGCCTGGTGACTCGTACTACCAGATAAGGGCCTTCCCACTTTGGCATCAACTTGGTTGAATTCTTGGCGGACTGAATCTGTCGAAGAACAAGGTCGCCTTCCTCAAGGCTTCGGGCATGAACTTTGCGGCTATGGTAGCGGCGCAAAGCTTGCTAGTAGCGAGCGGCTCGCACAGCAGCCTGAAGACGATCCTCCTCAAGGAGCACAGCGTCATCTTGTCGCAGCTGCTCTTGCTCAAGCTCATCATAAGCGAGCACTCGAGGTGACCCGTATATGAGTTCCGTGGGGAGAACTGCTTCCGCTCCGTAGACCAGAGCGAAGGGCGTCTGGCTAGTGGCTCGATTTGGTGTCGTTCTGATTGACCAAAGAACCGCCGGTAACTCGTCAATCCAGCGCCTTCCGCACTTTTTCAGCTTGTCAAAAGTTCTGGTCCTGAGACCGCGCATCACTTCAGCATTAGCCCTCTCCGCTTGGCCATTGCTTCTCGGATGAGCAACAGAGGCAAAACAAATTTTGCCGCCAAGGTCTTGGACGTACTGCATGAAGGTGCGACTTGTGAATTGCGTGCCGTTGTCGGTGATGATCCTGTTGGGCACACCAAAACAGCAAACTATTCCCTTAAAGAACTTGACGGCTGATTGTGCTGTCACCTTTCTCACTGCTTCCACCTCCGGCCACTTTGTGAACTTGTCGATTGCAACGTACAAGTACTCAAAGCCCCCGGCGGCACGGGGAAAGGGGCCCAGTATG
The DNA here is from genome assembly GCA_011799875.1 of Thinopyrum elongatum. Classification (NCBI taxonomy): domain Eukaryota; kingdom Viridiplantae; phylum Streptophyta; class Magnoliopsida; order Poales; family Poaceae; genus Thinopyrum; species Thinopyrum elongatum. The sequence continues at coordinate 234,135,590 of CM022299.1, forward strand.
TCAAGCCCCCAGACTGAAAATGGCCAGGAGAGAGGGATTATCTGAAGAGCTTGAGCTGGCTGATGCGATTTCTTCGAATGAAACTGGCATGCTTCACACTTGGTTACTAGTGCAGTTGCATCCTGGAGAGCAGTGGGCCAAAAGAAACCTTGTCAGAATGCCTTTCCGACAAGCGCTCTTGATCCTATGTGAGAGCCACATATGCCTCCATGTATCTCTGCCAACAGCTCTAGTCCATCCTCCCGAGGAATACACTTCAATTTCACACCGTTCGGTCTCTTTCTGTACAGAACGTCATCGATGAACTGGTACATAGTAGACTGACGGGCTACTTTTTCCGCTTCTTCCTGCTCTTCGGGGAGTTCTCCTGTCTGAAGGAAATGGACAATATGATGTGCCCATGCCGGAGCCTGGGGCTCGACAGCTAGGACTAAAGGCATCTCTTCCGTCAGGGGAACATTTGTCTCGACGGCAAAAGCCTGAGGCTCCGCCGGAGCCTATCGTCCCCCGGCAGGCTTGTCGCTGATCCTGACAAGTTCCTTGACGGCGGCTCCAGGGAGCTCTGCCGGAAAGTATTGTCCAGAATTCAACTTTCTTCTCTTTTCTTGTCTCATTGACGGTGCCACAGATGGTTGAGTCAAATGGAGCACAAAAGTTCCTGGTTCCACAAGCAACTTGAGGGCAGCGCGCTTTGACAGGTCATCAGCAATACTGTTCTCGACACGAGGAATGTGCTTCATTTGCAGACCATCAAAGCGCTCTTCCATTTTTCTCACTTCATCCACATAAGCTTGCATCAATGGACTCTGGTAATTTTTGTTAACTTGCCTGACAACAAGCTGCGAATCGCCTCTGATGATGAGCTTCTTGTTACCAAGGTCTGCCGTGATTCTGAGACCGGCAAGCAGCCCTTCGTACTCTGCAGTGTTGTTTGTCGAACTCTCCTGGGGGAAATGCATTTGGATTACATACTTGAGGTGCTCTCCGGTGGGTGCGACAAGCAGCACGCCAGCACCGGCGCCTTGCAGCAAGAAAGCCCCGTCAAAGTACGTAACCCATTCTTGATCAGTTTCCTTGCCGGGAAGAGTCGTTTCTTGAATTTCCTCATCTGGTGTCGGGGTCCACTCCGCAATGAACTCCGCCAAGGCTCTGCTCTGAATTGTTGAAGTACTTTCAAACTTGAGACCAAAGCTTGACAATTCTAACGCCCACTCCACGATCCTGCCGGTTGCCTCTGGATTTCGCAAAATCCGCTGTAACGGAAAGCGAGTGACGACGGTAATTTCATGTGCTTGAAAAATAATGGCGCAGCTTCCTCGAGCACATAAGAAGGCCAAAGAGCAACTTCTGCACACCAGAGTATCTTGACCTAGCTCCTTGCAGAAGGGAGCTAACAAAATAAACTGGGCGCTGCACCATCTTTTTCTTTTGCACTGGTTCTTCTGACTGCGCAGATCCTGTCTTGCCGGCACCAGCCCTTGCCGGGGATGATCCCGGCGCATCATTTGGTGGTCCTGCCGCTGGCGTTGCCTCCTCATCAGCTTCTTTCTGCGCCACTAACGCAGCACTAACCACTTGATTTGTCGCTGCCAGGTACAGCAGCAACTGCTTTTGTGGCCTAGGCGCGACTAGCGTCGGCGAAGAAGAGAGGTATCTCTTCAAATCTTGCAACGCATCCTCCGCTTCCGGAGTCCATTTCATTGGACCTGCCTTCTTCAAGATTTTGAAAAAGGGCAGGGCGTGCTCAGCAGATTTAGAGATAAACCTGCTTAAGGCAGCAACGAAGCCGGCAAGATGACGTACATCCTTGACGCATCTTGGTGCCTCAATTTTCTCAATAGCTTTGAACTTGTCAGGGTTCGCCTCGATCCCTCGCTGAGACACAAAGAACCCGAGAAGCTTGCCGGAAGGAACGCCAAACACACACTTCTCAGGATTGAGCTTTAAATTGATCTTGCGCAGATTTGTAAATGTTTCTTCTAGATCTTGTATGAGCGTCGCTTTGTCCTTGGTCTTGACCACTATGTCATCCATGTATGCTTCCATGTTTCTATGCAGCTGAGGCTCAAAACCAATTTGGACCGCTCTTGCGAATGTAGAACCAACACTTTTCAACCCGAAAGGCATTCATATAAAACAATATGTACCACATGGGGTGATAAATGCGGTCTTTTCTTCATCTTCTTTTGCCATGAAGATCTGATGATACCCTGAGTAGGCATCAAGGAACGACAGTAGGTCACAACCAGCAGTGGAGTCCACAATCTGGTCGATGCGCGACAAGGGAAAAGGATCTTTTGGACAGGCTTTATTGATATCTATATAATCAATACATAGCCTCCATTTTCCGTTCGCCTTGCGCACTACAACTGGATTGGCTAACCACGTTGGGTGAAGCACCCCTCTAACCAAACCTGCCGCTTCTAACTTCCTGATCTCTTTGGTAATAAATTCTTGCCGCTCTAAGGCTTGCTTTCTCACCCTCTGCTTGACGGGCCGCGCGTGAGGACAGACCACAAGGTGGTGCTCAATTACCTCCCTAGGAACACCGGGGATGTCAGATGGTTGCCATGCAAACACATCAACATTCACCCGCAGGAAGGCAATGAGCGCGCTTTCCTATTTGTCATCAAGGGTGGAACTTACGGTGAAAGTTCCTCCCGTTCCATCCTCTTTGACGGGCACTTTCTTGGTCTCCGGTGGAGCAGCCTTGGATTTCTTGTTCTTGCCAGTGGAACTTCCTGGTACATCCTCAACGGGAGCGCAGCACTCCAAGGAGGTGCGCTTGCCGGAGTTTGCGCCAAGGTTCCTGCCAGTCTTCTTCTTCCCCCTGGGAGTTCCAGCGGCAGGAGCAGATGCCTTGATGGAAGGTGCTGCAACTGCTTCCTGGTATAGTTGGTCCGCGCAGATGAGCGCATCCTTTTTGTCAGAGTGGACAGTGATGACGCTGAATGGCCCGGGCATTTTCAGCACATTATATGCATAGTGTGATGCCGCAATGAACTTGGCTAACGCTGGGCGGCCAAGGATCCCATTGTATGACATGGGGATCTTGGCGACATCAAACACCACCTTCTCAGTCCTGTAATTGAGCTCGCTACCAAATGTTACTGGTAGCGTTATCTTGCCTTTTGGCTGGGTCCTCCCTGGATCGATCCCTTGAAACGTGCCCGTTTCCTCGAGATCTTCATCAGGAATTTGCAGCTTTTTGAGCACGTCTGGTGAGATTAGGATCAGTCCGGCCCCACTGTCAACTAGCATTTTTGTCACCTTGAGGTTGCAGATTGTCGGTGAAACTAACAATAGCAAGCACCCGACCACAGTTGTGCGATCAGGGTGATCCTCGGCGTAAAAAATGATAGGTGTGTTGGACCACTTCAGGGGTTTACGTGCATCAAATGATGGCTCTGTTGCATTAACCTCAAGCACCCACTGTTTAAGTCGACAGTGGGAAGAATGCAATGAGGCACCTCCGTCAATACACATGGCCTATGTAGCTTTCTGAAATTCATGCTCACTGGACTCATCATCTTCTTCATCATCATCATCACCCTCTTCCTTGTCACGGCCTCGAGCGGGCCTCTCCTTCTGTTGCTTGGCCTTGCCGCGGCGACCTCCCCGGCCACCACGCTTCTTGACGGACCCCTCAGCACTATCTTGGGCCTTCTCCTTGTCTCGCCTCTCATACTCAGCTCTCTACTTTTCGACAAGCTGTTCAACTTGCCGGCAATTTTGGAGATCGTGGCCCTTGGTGCGATGGATCTTGCAATACTGTTTGCCAGAGCCTTTCGGCTTGTCGGCAGCCGCCAAGGCCTGACAGGAGACGCACCCGGCAACTTCCTTGCTAGGGGTGCCAACTTTGGCCTTCTTGGCTGTGCCAGGGTCGCCGGATCCCTCGACAGCAAGCACGGCCTTGCCTTTACGCTTCTTGTTTCGCCGCCGGCCCTTCTTTGTCGGCGCGGCAGCATCTTCGCCTTCAGAGTCGCCCCCTACGCCAACATCCTCGCCGGGAAGTCTCCTTCCCTCTTCAGCCCGAGCACATTTATCAGCCAAAGCATAAAGCTCGGCGATATCCCTGATCTTGTTCATCGCCATTTCTTCCCGCATCTTGCGGTTACGCACGTTCTGACGGAACGTGCCAATAATGGCGGCAGGATGAACATCCGGGATGCTGTATTGCACATGGCTGAACCTTTGGATATATTTGCGCAGAGGCTCGCCCTCCTTCTGGGGGATGAGATGCAAATCACTTTCCTGGCCAGGAGTTTGAAGGCCTCCAACAAAGGCGCCAACAAACTGATGGCACAGATCTGACCAGGAAGAAATGGAATTCTCCGGCAGATGCAGCAACCACGACCTGACGTTGGGTTTGAGCACCAACGGGAGGTAGTTGGCAAGTATCTTGTTGTCTCGGCCCCCGGTAGCCTGCACCGCAATGGTGTAGATGCTCAGGAACTCCGACGGGTGGGTCTTGCCGTCATATTTCTCTAGGACTTCTGGCTTGAAGGTTCAGGAATTGGGCCACTGGACTCGCCACAGCTCACGGGTAAACGCTGGACAACCTACCTCATAAGGCGAGTCACCTGCGTCCCCTGGCGCAGGCTTGTCGACAGCAAGTCCTGTGCGTTTATCAGATTGATGGCGCGCCTCCCGTCGCCGCTCGATGGTAGTTTGAGCGTCCTCTTTGCTTCATTCCCGAAGAACTTGACGCTGATCACGACGCATCCGTGGATCGGACGACGCCGTGGAATCATCATCACGGCCATCGGTCCACCAGGTTGTCGATCGCCACTCCTGTCATGGAGGGGAGTGCATAGTGGTCGCACCGCCGCCAGTCTTCTCTCCATCGGCTCGGGCCGGATCGATGGACCGCTGCCGCGAGGGCCCTGCCTGCTGCGGCCCATCCTTGTTGACGAAGCCGATGAAGCTTTGGATGGTAGATCGCCACTCCTCCATCTTCTCCGAAGTAGGAGGGAAATCGAGGAGCAGCTGCGAATGTGCCAGAGCTTCCGCTGGTGTAGGCGGCGGCGACAGGTGCAAAGTACGTGAGGTGCTCTGACTCCTAACAATGTTAGAAGGAGCACCGTCACGATCGCGCGACCGCGCGCCACTTCCACCGGCAGTTTAGCATGCATGCTGGGCCTGCGCACCTTGGGATCGATGCGCAGAAGTCTTTTCATGGGGACGTCCTGAACCACCAGCACCATGGCGATGCTCGTCGCGTGCAACCTGTGAAGGCCGCGATGCTCGCGCCGGCGCAGGAGTCCTAGGAGGCGTCCTCCGATCTCTGGAATTCGCTGCGCCGCCCGTAGGCAGCACAGCCCCATCTCTGGATCCAGCGGCGTGCGGGTTGCCGTCGCCGCTGCGAACGACGCCGCTCGCCTGGCTTGGATCACCAGAACGCCGTGGAGGCTCTAAACCTCTACCTTTTGCATCCATGCCGTTACCCGTACGTGAGGGTACAGGTAAAATGGACGTAGATGGTAGCACCGTTGCGGCACTCTTCTTCTTGGGTGGCATGGTGATGATGACGATGAACAAACTGAGGCGCCGATCACTGGATCAGGTTTGCGCAACCTTCTTCCCCCTACCTGGCGCGCCAAAGAGGTCGACGTATGACACCTATGGGACCGCGTGGACCCTTCTACGATTCGGCAGGAAGAGAGGTATGCACAAAGAGCAGATCCAATGATCAACGCGAGGGATTTTTACCCAGGTTCGGGCCGCTCAGGAGCGTAAAACCCTACTCCTGCTTTGATTTATTATCAGTGTTTACGTCCCAGTTCTTGGAGCACTTGCGATGAACAGTATGTTCGTGCAGCAGCTACACATGCAGAATGGGCCGAGAGTGTTTTCTGTAGTCTCCTCCCCTGTAGCAGTTGCCTTGGGCCTCCTTTTATATGCTCAAAGGGGTCACCACAGTGGCAAAATGTACATACATTGAGGTGTAAAGTAGCTACAGGGTTATCATACCTAACCACTAACGATTTAGGACAAATGCATTTAATGCACCGTGAGGTGTCCGTTTAGGTGTCCTCATTTTCTTGGGGATGGAAAAAGGGGCCATCCCATCAGCACCGCTTAAGCTCTCCTCCACTGGTGCCTTGCCACAGATCCAGAGAAGGGCCCAGAATGCCAGGCTGGTTGCTGTGCTGAAGCGGTGGCACAGTGAGAGAATCTTGCCGGGCGCAAATCTTGCCGGGCACAAATCTTGCCGGGCTCCGCAAGCCACCCCAGCAAGATCTTGCCAGGGGCCTAATCTTCGGTCTTCAGCTCTTATTATCTCCTGATCCTCTGATTCTTGGCTTGAGTGTCCCTTTGACAACCTTGAACCAATCTCCTGCTGTTTTCCCCGACAAGCCTTGCCGCAGGCTTGGCTACAACTGCCCGTGCACAAGTATGGGGTACTAAAGGCCCAATACTTAGTACACTGACAGTTTATTAAAGACTTCTCTAAAATTTCTAGGCCTCTCACTAATCTCTTGCAAAAAGTTGTTCCTTTTGTTTTTGATGATGATTGTGTAGAAGCATTTGAGATACTTAAGAAAACCTTGATTTCTGCACCTATTGTTCAGCCACCTGATTGGAATTTACCCTTTGAAATTATGTGTGATGCTAGTGATTATGCTGTTGGTGCTGTTCTAGGGCAAAGAGTCGATAAGAAATTAAATGTTATTCATTATGCTAGTAAAACTCTAGACATTGCCCAGAGGAATTATGCTACTACTGAAAAAGAATTTTTAGTAGTTGTCTTTGCTTGTGATAAGTTCAGATCCTATATTATTGATTCCAAAGTAACTGTTCACACTGATCATGCTGCTATTAAATATCTTATGGAAAAGAAAGATGCTAAACCTAGACTTATTAGATGGGTTCTCTTGCTACAAGAATTTGATTTGCATATTATTGATAGAAAGGGAGGTGAGAACCCCGTTGCAGACAACTTGTCTAGGTTAGAAAATGTTCTTGATGACCCACTGCCTATTGGTGATAGCTTTCCTGATGAATAATTAGCTGTCATAAATGCTGCTCGTAATACTCCATGGTATGCTGATTATGCTAATTACATTGTTGCTAAATTTATACCACCTAGTTTCACATACCAGCAAAAGAAAAAGTATTTCTATGATTTAAGACATTAGTTTTGGGATGACCCACACCTTTATAAAGGAGTAGATGGTGTTATTAGAAGTTGCGTACCTGAGCATGAACAGGAACAGATCCTACGCAAGTGCCACTCCGAGTCTTACAGAGGACACCACGCTGGAGATAGAACTGCCCATAAGGTAATGCAATCTGGTTTTTATTGCCCTACTCTCTACAAGGATGCTCGTAAGTTTGTCTTGTCTTGTGATGAATGCCAGAGAATTGGTAATATTAGTAGACGTCAGAAATGCCTATGAATTATTCACTTGTTATTGAACCATTCGATGTTTGGGGCTTTGATTACATCGGACCTTTTCCTTCCTCTAATGGGTATACGCATAGTTTAGTTGCTGTTGATTACATTACTAAGTGTGTAGAAGCTATTCCAACTAGTATTGTTGATCATAACACTTCTATTAAGATGCTTAAAGAAGTTATTTTTCTGAGATTTGGAGTCCCTAGATATTTGATGACTGATGGTGGTTCACATTTTATTCATGGTGCTTTTTGTAAATTGCTTGCTAAGTATGATGTTAACCATAGAATTGCATCTCCATATCATGCTCAGTCTAGTGGTCAAGTAGAATTGAGCAATAGAGAGATTAAATTGATTTTGCAAAAGACTGTTAATAGATCTAGAAAGAATTGGTCTAAGAAACTTGATGATGCATTATGGGCTTATAGAACTGCTTATAAAAACCCTATGGGTATGTCTCCGTATAAAATGGTTTATGGAAAGGCATGTCACTTACCTCTTGAACTAGAACATAAAGCTTATTGGGCAATTAAAGAGCTCAACTATGATTTCAAACTTGCCGGTGAGAAGAGATTATTTGACATAAGCTCGCTTGATGAATGGAGAACCCAAGCCTATGAGAATGCCAAGTTGTTTAAAGAAAAAGTTAAAAGATGGCATGACAAAAGGATACAAAAGTGTGAATTTAATATGGGTGATCATGTTTTGCTATACAACTCCCGTTTAAGATTTTTTACAGGAAAGCTTCTCTCTAAATGGGAAGGTCCTTACATTATCGAGAATGTCTAACGTTCCGGGGCCATAAAAATCAACAACGCCGAAGGCACAAATCCGAAGGTGGTAAACGGTCAAAGAATCAAACATTATATCTCAGGTACTCCCATAAATGTTGAGACCAATATAATTGACACCGTAACACCGGAGGAGTACATAAGGGACACTTTCGAAAACGTTTCAGACTCCGAAAAGGAATAGGTATGTGGTGCGGTAAGTAAAACCGAATCCAAAACCTTTCCAATGATAATTTTTCTCCGTTTTGGAATATTTAAAAAATTAGGAAAATTAAAAGTAGTCCGAAAGTTGCACGAGGATACCACAAGGGTGGGGGCGCGCCCTACCCCCTGGGCGCGCCCCCCGACCTTATGGCCACCTCGTGTGCCCTCCAGACTCCGTTTTCTTGCGTAATACTTCTTTTGGTCGGTAAAAATTCATTATATAATCTCCCGAAGGTTTTGACCACCGTACCACGACAATATCTTCTGTTCTTGTTTCAAGCTGTTTTCTGCCAGAGTTTTCAAGACCAGGCATCATGTCGTCCCCCTCCTCCAACAACGCAGGCGATGATGCTTGGCTGATGAAGATAGAGATGAAGAGAGAAGAACTTGGGGAAACTAAGAAGGACGATAAGATCAAGAAGGCTGAGGGAGATCAAGTTCCGGTAGCAGAAGAAGAAGACATCCTTCAACCTTACTACAATCAGCTTACCCCTACTGAAATTGAAGCTTTCAAGATTATTGAATTAGTTCGTGTGCAAAATAAATATCTCACTCGCGAAAATATTCTGTTGCAAGAGTACATCACCGCACTCAAGGGCATTATTCATAAACTGGAGCGTCTCCTATGCTCGATGTGTGGCACTACTTCATCAACAACTCAATCATCACCACCTCCGAAGAAAGAGACATAAATACATGGGTATGGGCACTCCCCTTGGCAACTGCCAAGCTTGGGGGAGGTGCCCCGGTATCGTATCACCATCACACCTTTGCTTTTATCGTTTTTCTTAGTTCGATCCTTTTGGTTATATCTTGATCTAGTAGAATAAAGTTTTAGTATGATCTAGCTTTGAGTTTTGTTTTGATCTCTATCTATGTAATCGAGTCCATGAGTTATATAATAAAGGGTAGTTTTGAGTTGAGGGCTTTGTTTTCTTGTTACGATCTTGAGGGTATAAAATAATAAAAAGAAATAAAAAGATCATATATTGATCTTATGGAGAGTAATGACTTCACATATAAAGAGTATGATGAATAAAATTTGTTGGGAGTTGACAAACATAGTTTTGGTCATTGTTGCAATTAATAGGAAGTAATAAAGAAAGAGAGGCTTCACATATAAATATACTATCTTGGACATCTTTTGTAATTGTGAGAACTCATCAAAATATGACATGCTAAGAAGTTGATGTTGGACAAGGAAGAAAACATAATGGGTTATGTTTTCTTATATCCGAATAGAAGTTATATTGTCATGGATCATCCAACATGTTGAGCTTGCCTTTCCCTCTCATGCTAGCCAAATTCTTTACACCAAGTAGATATACTACTTGTGCTTCCAAAGATCCCTAAAGCCAGTTTTGCCATGAGAGTCCACCATACCTACCTATGGATTGAGTAAGATCCTTCAAGTAAGTTGTCATCGGCGCAAGCAATAAAAATTGCTCTCTAAATATGTATGATCTATTAGTGTGAAGAAAATAAGCTTTATATGAACTTGTGATATGGAAGAAATAAAAGCGACGGACTGCATAATAAAGTTCTTTATCACAAGCGGCAATATAAAGTGACGTTCTTTTGCATTAAGATTTTGTGCATCCAACCATAAAAGCGCATGACAACCTCTGCTTCCCTCTGCGAAGGGCCTATCTTTTTTACTTTTATCTTCTATCCTTATACAAGAGTCATGGTGATCTTCACCTTTCCTTTTTACACTTTTTCCTTTTGGCAAGCACTATGTGTTGGAGAAAGATCCAGATATATATATCCACTCGGATGTGGTTTATCATAAAGTATTATTGTTGACATTACCCTTGAGGTAAAAGGTTGGGAGGCGAAACTATAAGCCCCTATCTTTCTCTGTGTCCGATGGAAGCTTTGAACCCATAAGTATCGTGTGAGTGTTAGCAATTGGAAAAGACTAAATGATAGTTGAGTATGTGGACTTAATGAAAAGCTCTTATATTGACTCTTTCCGATGTTATGATAAATTGCAGTTGCTTCAATGACAGATATTATAGTTTGTTAGTTTTCAATGAAGTTTTTGATTCATACTTTACCTTGTGAATGAATTGTTACTTTAGCATAATAAATTATCTGACAATATATGTTGCTGTTCTAAAGATGATCATGATGCCCTCATGTCCGAATTTTATTTTCTCGACACCTCTATCTCTAAACATGTGGACATATTTTTCGATATCGGCTTTCACTCGAGGACAAGCGAGGTCTAAGCTTGGGGGAGTTGATACGTCCATTTTGCATCATGCTTTTATATCAATATTTATTGCATTATGGCTGTTATTACACATTATGGCACAATACTTATGCCTTTTCTCTCTTATTTTACAAGGTTTACAAGATAAGGGAGAATGCCGGCAGCTGGAATTCTGGGCTGGAAAAGGAGCAAATATTAGAGACCTATTCTGCACAACTCCAAAAGTCCTGAAACTTCACGAAGAGTCATTTTGGGTTTAATAAAAAATATTAGGTGAAGAAAGTACCAGAGGGGGGCCACCTGCCATCCACAAGGGTGGAGGGCGTGCCCCCCGTCCTTGTGGGCCACCTGGCAGGCCCCCGATGCCCATCTTCTGCTATATGGTGTGTTTTGACCAGGTAAAAATAAGAAGGAAGCTTTCAGGACGAAGCGCCGCCGTCTCGAGGCGGAACCTGGGCAGAACCAATCTAGGGCTCCGGCGGAGCTGTTCTGCTGGGGAAACATCCCTCCGGGGGGGGAGGGGGAAATCATCGCCATCGTCATCACCATCGATCCTCTCATCGAGAGGGGGTCAATCTCCATCAACATCTTCACCAGCACCATCTCCTCACAAACCCTAGTTCATCTCTTGTATTCGATCTTTGTCTCAAAACCACAGATTGGTACCTGTGGGTTGCTAGTAGTGTTGATTACTCCTTGTAGGTGATGCTAGTTGGTTTATTCGGTGGAAGATCATTTATTCAGATCCTTAATGATAATTAATACTCCTCTAATTATGAGCATGAATATGCTTTGTCAGTAGTTACGTTTGTTCCTAAGGACATGGGAGAAGTCTTGTTATAAGTAATCATGTGAATTTGGTATTCGTTCGATATTTTGACGAGATGTATGTTGTCTCTCCTCTAGTGGTGTTATGTGAACGTCGACTACATGACACTTCACCATGATTTGGGCCTAGGGGAAGGCATTGGGAAGTAATAAGTAGATGATGGGTTGCTAGAGTGACAGAAGCTTAAACCCTAGTTTATGCGTTGCTTCGTAAGGGGCTGATTTGGATCCATATGTTTCATGCTATGGTTAGATTTATCTTAATTCTTTTTTCATAGATGCGGATGCTTGCGAGAGGGGTTAATCATAAGTGGGAGGCTTGTCCAAGGAAGGGCAGCACCCAAACAACGGTCCTCCCACATATCAAATTATCAAAGTAATGAACGCGAATCATATGAGCATGATGAAAACTAACTTGACAACAATTCCCATGTGTCCTCAGGAGCGCTTTGCTCTATATAAGAGTTCGTCCAGGCTTGTCCTTTGCTACAAAAAGGATTGGGCCACCTTGCTGCACCTTGTTTACTTTTGTTACTTATTACCCGTTATGAATTATCTTATCACACAACTATCTGTAACCGATAATTTCAGTGCTTGCAAAGAATACCTTGCTGAAAACCGCTTGTCATTTCCTTCTGCTCCTCATTGGGTTCGACACTCTTACTTATCGAAAGGACTACGATAGATCCCCTATACTTGTGGGCCATCAACCACTTCAATGAAAAGATATAATCAACATTAATGGAATATGCAAATGAACATCAATGACATATATCATATAACATCAATCTTGTTTTTCGTTTATATAGCAACAATTACTTTAACCAAGTGTTTGAAAAGAAAATCAATTCTGTTTTTTGTTTATAGCTAAATGCCATAGCTACTATTTTTTATTTATAGCTAAATGCTTTTGTTTTTTGTTTAAAGCTAAAAGTCTAGGAAGGGATCATCTTTAAAATTAAACTTGCCTAAATTCCTTTCCTTGAAAAATAGTGGTCTTTTCAAAAACCAAAAACCTTTGCAAAATGACCTCACTAAACACTTCTCTGCCTAGGACAGAACCCAAATTCTGTTCTAGCTATTCCTCTCTCTCACACACACATTATTTTCTTTTCATCCAAATTGTTTTAGAGCAAATATTCCAACAATACTTGACCTTATTAGAAATTGCAAAGGAACTCCATTTTCTCTAACCCTTCTGACCTCACCCAAATTTCCACAGCAAGACCTTAGTACCTACACCCAGTTTCTTCAAAAATATTCAGGTCCATAGTCCAAATAATTCAAATTTCATTTGAATGAAATTTGGACCAGATTCAGGTCCGTAGTCTAAATAATTTTTATAGCTAAATGCTACTGTTTTTTGTTTATAGCCTTTATTAATTTAAAGCTAAATGCTACTATTATTTATATACCCTCTATTATTTTAAAGCTAAATGGAATTACTGTTTAGGCATTTTCATAAAAATTTGCCCTAGCTAATTTCCTAAAAAAATTGCTAACTTTTTTTCCTAAATGCTAAAAAAAATCCTACTGTCCTAAACAAATCTAGGGTTCATATGAACACCTAGGGTTCATATGAACATCATCACAACAGCAACATATGAAATTTGCCCTAACTAGCAGAGAGAGAGAGGAGGGCAGGGGAGAGGAGAGGGAGAGGCTTACGGTCGGCGGCGAGGGCGGGCTCGGGCTCGGGCGACAACGGTCCAGGGAGGGCTCGGGCGGTGGCAGCAAGGTCGAGTGCGGCGGCGGTGAGGTCGAGGGTGGCGGCGGTGAGGTCGAGGGCGGCCACGGGCGGCGGCGGTGAGGTCGAGGGCGGGCTCGGGCGACGGCCGGCATCAAGGGCGTGCTCGGGCGCAGGGCGATCGACGGCGGCGACAGATCGAGTGGGGGAAGAGGGGGGATAAGGAGGAAAAGGACTTAGCAAAATTTTGAGCCCGCGCGTGCTTAAGTCAAACTAGTAGTAGCGCTGGTAGGAAAAAAGCGCTATAGCTAAGTTTGCTATAGCACTTTGTGAGAACAAGCGCTACTGCTATGCCTTTCTCCTATTTTTTTTCTTTTGTTTTTCCATACATTTTCTTTTTTTCATTTCTGCTTTTTCTATTTCTTTCATTTTCATATACTTTTCTATATACTTTTCTATTTATTTTGTTTTTCTTAGCAGTAGCGCTCTACACCAGAAACGCACTACTACAAGGCACTTAGCGGTAGCGTGTGCTTTCTGCGGAATCGCTACTACTATTCATAGCGTACCGGCAACAGTGTGGGAATTATAGTAGTAGCACTTTTACATGCAGACGCGCTACTGCTACAACCATAGTTGTAGCGTGCTTCGTTGAAGCGCGCTACTCCTAAGTAGCAGTAGCGCTTTGTTCTAGCCAGCGCTACTGCTATACCTCTGTGCATAAGGTTTTCCCTAGTAGTGGTAGTCTGTTGTAAGAACATGGTGTGATCAGATATAGTATGTGCTAGAAACAGGAACACGTGTCATATTCACATGTATGATGTGTAAAGTAAGCAGATGCAATACAACAAAGTTAGAAGCAATACAAGCTAGACATCATACGCAACATGCAACCACATATAATAGTGCCAAGTTAGAGCAAACACCTGTGATGGTGGAGTAGGGGAGATGCGCTCATCATCTACATAGCTACGGTGACTGTCTAGCCTTGCGTTGTCTTGCGAATCTAGTTGGGAGAATGGCGGAGTAGAATTTGTAGAGACCCTCCGTTTCTGTTGCTCGGAAGGACCACTGTCATGGTTCGACACGATCACCTATGGGGCCATCGGCCCCTTTGTGGTTCGGCAAGGGGAAAGGGAACGTTGCACAAAGAGCGGAGGTCGTAGAACAGCATGCAATGGTGACGGGGGTGGTTTTTACCCAGGTTTGGGTCGCCGCGAGGCGTAAAACCCAACTCCTGCTTTGGTGGATTGAGTGGAAGACCGTGGCGAATGCGCAGTGCTCAGGCCCGGCAAGGTCGCCTCGGGAAGAGCAGCTACACGCGTATGAGTGTACAAGGGTCTGAATCCTTTCTAAGGTTGCCCCGGCCCTCCTTTTATAGGTAAAGGGGTTACCACAGTGGCAAAACAGTCATTATCCAGTGATTAGATAGCCACAGTGCTATCATACCTAACTCTGCAGACAGGACAAGGTGCATTAAATGCACCGCTTAGTGTCACATAGTGGATGCAGCCCGGCAAGCCTTGCCGTGCCATTCAACCACCTTCTCGCATGCCTGCGTGACACGCCTCTGGACGGGTGTCGTTTAGGGGTGATCTTCATCAGAAATGGCTGCCACGTGCTGAATGACTGCCACTTATTCACTTGGGGGCTCGACACCGCACTGATAGGCGATTTGCGTCACTGTGAGGTGGAGGGTGGAGCCCTGGCAGGATAGCAGGCCGCCAGCGTCCCGGCAACCCTTGCCGGGGAGGTCTTGGGACTTGCTCTTGGGGTGGCCTCGACCTGACCAGGCTCGCCTGCTCGGCAAGGGAGGCTTTTTCCTTGGTGATATCTTGCTGTTCTAGCTTGTCGCGGTCTTCTTCATCCGCCCTTTGATTCCTCAAAGAGGTATCCCTCCTACTTGGCCTTGTCTTGGATGCTGGAACCTTGCCCTTGAGCCTGTGTATAGTTAGGGCAACATACACCAGGGTTTGTTGCACCGACAGGAGCCCCCAGGCCTGGCCCGAACGCGCTGCTGAGCATCGTCGGGGTAAATCCTATCTAGTACACAGGCGAAGAGTTTGTGATAGCTCATCTCTTGATATTTTCTTTGCCTCTTCATCAATCTGTGCTTTAGTCAGTTTCCGGTTTTCCCGTGTGTCATGCAAGATGTTATGGGGGAGTTTTTAAGCCACGATCCATGGCTACCCACATCCTACATTCACGGAGTGGAAACTGCCATTCCACTAGCTTCTCCACTTCTGGCGTTTCCGCCACGTATGCTGCATGCATTGCGCAGGGTTGGTGGCGGGCGCGGGGAGCACGGAAATGTGTGCCATGGCAAAAGGCTAGGCGCCTTGGATTCGCGCACAGGGTCGGCCCTAATTCCATGAGTCGTTGGAAGTGCGGAAGAGTCACATTGTGTCGGTGTAATAAACAGGGGGGGTGTTCACTACCCCTGGACACGCACCGGCAAGTCGCAGCCTCCAGGCGGGAAGGACATGGCAGAGGAGGAATCCACCCAAGAGTACATTCGAAGCCCGGTTCCCGGCAAGGTCTACTTGCCGGGAATGGGTCCACGCAACGCCGGCAAGGGAGAGCTGGCAAGACAAGACTCCAGGCGGATCGACCAGAAGATCAAGTCTACTACTGCCGGCGAGATCAGGGCCGGCAAGCTCAGGACTCGACAAGACTAAAGATAAGGCCCCGGCAAGGTTCTTGCCGGGATGACCAGCTGAACCCGGCAAGGCTTGCCGGGGGACAGCTAGACTGGAGACAAGGCCCCGGCAAGGTTCTTGCCGAGATGACCAGCTGAGCCCGGCAAGGTTCCTGCCCGGCAAGGTTATGCCACTATGCTGCTGCTCCAGTGCGGCCGCCAGCATGGCACTCTGGACCCTTCTCCAGGCATGCGTGGCAGAGCACTGTGCCAAGCGGCGCTGATAGGATGGCCCCTTTTCCCATCCCCAAGAAGCTAAGGGACACCTAGACAGAGCATCTAATGCGCTTGTCCTGACCCGTCAGTGATAAGCATGTAAATGCTGTAGCAGAGTACTTGCCGCGGCAAGGTACTTGCCCCGGCAAGTCATTGGCTGCGGCAAGGTATTGGCTGCGGCAAGATAGCGGCTGCGGCAAGGTACTTGCCCCGGCAAGTTACCTTGCGAGGCAAACTATGGGTTGCGGCAAGCTGTCAGGTGCGGCAAGGTCTTGCCGCGGCAAGCGTTACTGTACCACTGTGCTGCTCCGGTGCCTCTGCCAGCGTGGCGCTCTAGGTCCCTCCAAGCGTGCGTGGCAGGGCACTGTGTAGACGGCGGTGCACTGTAGCTAGCGGTGCAGGAGCAGGTGGGATAGGCTTTTCCCACGTCCATGACGTCCGGGTACATGTATCTGGACAGCAAAGGCATGGGCATTTAATGCCCTTGTCCCCTGCCGTCAGTGGTAGGTTGGACATGTCATCCTGGTAATAGTGGCCTTACTGTAGCAACTTTCCACCTCTACCTTTACTGTTTGCCACCTGTTGGTGACCCCTTTGTGCGTATAAAAGGAGGCCCATAGGCAACGAGAGGGGGGGGGAACTGGAAAAGGGAGAACTCCAGTATTGTACGCAGCTACTCAGTACTGTAGCGCTCCTGGAGCTAGAACAATCATACAGATAATAAACCAAAAAGCAGGAGTAGGGTTTTACGCATCCGTGCGGCCCGAACCTGGGTAAATCTCTCTCGTGCACTGTCGTGTTCTTCGCTAGATTTGCTCTTCGTGCGACCGTCTCTCCCTGCCGAACGTAAAGGGGTCCTTCCCTGGGTCCCATAGGTGATCGCGGATTCGTCCCAGTCATCTTTGGCGCGCCAGGTAGGGGGTGAGGGGCTGCGCGAACCTGATCTGGCGATCAGCGCGGCAGTTTCTTCATCATCTTCACCGCCATAGCGTCCAAGAAGAAGGGCCTGAACCTTCGCAAAAAGCTAAGTTTTAAAGCTTTAATTACTTTCTGCTGTTAAGTCTTATCCTGGACGATATTTTTGTGCATAACCTGTGCGCGAAGGAGTGCTCCTGAAACATTCTGCGCTCCTAGTTGTTTTGGGTCCGCCCAACAATGCAGACGCAGCTGCGATTGTTTCTAAGGCGTTAAGCTCCCGAAGAGGCGGCGTTCTCGATAGGCTGCTGAACAGGACCCGATCCTAAGCGCCATCGACCGGAACGTGCGCATTCGCGGAGTATTCCGGCAAGCGTGGGGGGCTCACTGTGCAAAAATGCAGTCGTTTAAGGAGAAGGACTTAGCGAGTTTTATTCTAAGGTTCCTGCGTAAACCCGTATGCTGAGGAGCCTTCCCGGGGCTAGTCGCACTCCTAGTTGCCTCGAGTCCGCTCGGCAACCTGAGCAGCTGCGCCAGAGCCGGGAAGGTAAACCTTTTCGGGAGGCGGCGTTCCCGGCATGCTGCTAAGGATCCGTTCCTCAAAGCGCTGCTGACTGGATCGTGCGCACCGGAAAGTGTTCCGGCAAGCAAGGGAATATTCAGCAGGAGTCAAGATTGCAGCGAATCCGACATTAACCAGAAGCTAATCAACTTGTTGTGCTCAAACGCTGTTGTGGCATTTCATGCCCAGTCAGTGTTGCAGGAACACGCATGGAAGGCGAGCTCGGGGGCTGGTAGCGCCCCAGAGAGTAATCCCCTGAAGAGCCTCCCCGGCAACAAGCTTGCCGGAAGCTGGCGTTGAGAACGTCAAGGTTCTCCGTCAGAGTCAAGAGCCTCCCCGGCAACAAGCTTGCCGGAAGCTGGCGTTGAGAACGTCAAGGTTCTCCGCCAGAGTCAAGAGCCTTCCCGGCAACCCATTGCCGGAAGCTGGCGTCGAGAACATCAAAGTTCTCCGCCAGAGTTAAGAGCCTCCCTTGCCGGGGGCTCCGACAACCACTCTTTGAGCAAGAAACAAGCTCGGGGGCTAGCGGCGACCTAGCAGAAAAAGCTAAGTTGCACAGATTTTTTGGCAATTGCATTCATTTTACTGTCCTCACTCGCTTCTTACACCTACACGCGAAGGAGCCTTCTCGGGGCTAGTTGCGCTCCTAGTCGCCTCGAGTCCGCTCGGCGATGTGAGCAGCTGCACCAGAACCGGGAAGGTAAACCTTTTTGGGAGGCGGCGTTCCCGGTGAGCTGCTAAGGACCCGATCCCCAAGCGCCGCTGCCTGGAGCGTGCGCACCGGAAAGCTTTCCAGCAAGCGTGGGTCGTCTTGATTGATTCCTCGTTCTTGTATATCGACCTGCACGCGAAAGGACCTTGCCGTGGTTAGTCCGCGCTCTGGTTTCACCTCGAGTCCGCTCGGCAAACTTAGCAGCTGCGTTCTGGCCCGGCAAGTCGCCTTGCCGGCGGCGGCGTTGCCAGCAGGCTGCTAAAGACCCACACCTAGCGCTCGCGGCAAGCGTGCGCACCGGCAGGATTTCCAGACAGCGTAGGGTACAAGATACGTGCAAGGACGGAATCAATCAAGGGGGAGGCATGCATTCATTTAGCATGAAGGAATATCTCTTGTGCCATAAAGCTTGGCCTAATCAAGGTAAATTGTTTCTTTATGCGTGCCATTGCAGCAACAGGGTTGCGACCTCCAGGCAGGAGGAACGGCAGGGAACAGATCTACATGTTGCCGGTGTGCGTCGTTGGGCCTAGCCCGGACAACCACTGTGCACGCCTGTCCGGCCCAGGCCCGGGTGCTCCTGTCGGTGTAATAAACAGGGGGGTGTTCACTACCCCTGGACACGCACCGGCAAGTCGCAGCCTCCAGGCGGGAAGGACATGGCAGAGGAGGAATCCACCCAAGAGTACATTCGAAGCCCGGTTCCCGGCAAGGTCTACTTGCCGGGAATGGGTCCACGCAACGCCGGCAAGGCAGAGCTGGCAAGACAAGACTCCAGGCGGATCGACCAGAAGATCAAGTCTACTACTGCCGGCGAGATCAGGGCCGGCAAGCTCAGGACTCGACAAGACTAAAGATAAGGCCCCGGCAAGGTTCTTGCCGGGATGACCAGCTGAACCCGGCAAGGCTTGCCGGGGGACAGCTAGACTGGAGACAAGGCCCCGGCAAGGTTCTTGCCGGGATGACCAGCTGAGCCCGACAAGGTTATGCCACTATGCTGCTGCTCCAGTGCGGCCGCCAGCATGGCACTCTGGACCCTTCTCCAGGCATGCGTGGCAGAGCACTGTGCCAAGCGGCGCTGATAGGATGGCCCCTTTTCCCATCCCCAAGAAGCTAAGGGACACCTAGACAGAGCATCTAATGCGCTTGTCCTGACCCGTCAGTTATAAGCATGTAAATGGTGTAGCAGAGTACTTGCCGCGGCAAGGTACTTGCCCCGGCAAGTCATTGGCTGCGGCAAGGTATTGGCTGCGGCAAGATAGCGGCTGCGGCAAGGTACTTGCCCCGGCAAGTTACCTTGCGCGGCAAACTATGGGTTGCGGCAAGCTGTCAGGTGCGGCAAGGTCTTGCCGCGGCAAGCGTTACTGTACCACTGTGCTACTGTGTTGCTCCGGTGCCTCTGCCAGCGTGGCGCTCTGGGTCCCTCCAAGCGTGCGTGGCAGGGCACTGTGTAGACGGCGGTGCACTGTAGCTAGCGGTGCAGGAGCAGGTGGGATAGGCTTTTCCCACGTCCATGATGTCCGGGTACATGTATCTGGACAGCAAAGGCATGGGCATTTAATGCCCTTGTCCCCTGCCGTCAGTGGTAGGTAGGACATGTCATCCTGGTAATAGTGGCCTTACTGTAGCAACTTTCCACCTCTACCTTTACTGTTTGCCACCTGTTGGTGACCCCTTTGTGCGTATAAAAGGAGGCCCATAGGCAACGAGAGGGGGGGGGGGAACTGGAAAAGGGAGAACTCCAGTATTGTACGCAGCTACTCAGTACTGTAGCGCTCCTGGAGCTAGAACAATCATACAGATAATAAACCAAAAAGCAGGAGTAGGGTTTTACGCATCCGTGCGGCCCGAACCTGGGTAAATCTCTCTCGTGCACTGTCGTGTTCTTCGCTAGATTTGCTCTTCGTGCGACCGTCTCTCCCTGCCGAACGTAAAGGGGTCCTTCCCTGGGTCCCATAGGTGATCGCGGATTCGTCCCCGACACATTGGCAGAGCGGGGTGGGTGGCCCCTTGGTGAGTGGCCAGCCCTGTTCGCCTACAAAGAGGGAACGTGGGCAAGGTGCTGGCTCACACCTATCTCCTCCTCCTTTCTTCTGGCATTGCTTTTCCATCATGGTGAGGGGGAGAGGTTGTGGTGGCACTCCAGTGGCGGCGACAAAGGCTTCTGCTCGACAACGCCTCCCTCCTCCTGTTAGGGACGCGGGAGCAGAGCTTGTTGTGAGGGGAGGCGGGAGAGAATGAGGTCGTGGTCGCCGCGGTGCTCGGGGTGGAGGAGGACGAGGTGGTGCTTTGATCGCATCTCCTCCGGCTGCTCAAGACCCAAATGAAGGCCACGTCGAGAAACAGCCACTGGAGATCATCATCAAGCTGCGAGGGCCCCCGCGCAGTCGTCTTCGGCTTCCTACTCCATTTGCAAGGGTGATGGAGATTGAGCAGCCGCCGGGGTTGAGGCTGCACATGAGGGGCTGCTGTAATGGCAGCATGCGGGCGAACGTGGATTTCCCTGCTCGGCATGTCATGCTTCTCCAGCGTGGATGGAAGACTTTCGCCCGTCCCCATAGCTTGGCGGCCGGGCACGTCCTCCATTTCAAGTTAATGAACACCACCCTGCTCTCCGTCAAGGTCTTTGGACGCTCGGGAGCTCGCTTACGGTGCTGCCCGGAAAGGTCGACTGACGGCGAAAGCTCCTCCTCGAGCGACAGCGACGAGGAGGACAGTGACAGCGATGACGACGGAGCCGGTGGAGAGGACGACGGCTCTGACTCCGGCTGAACACCAGCCGCACCGTCACCGTCAGCTGGCGGCACCGCCATCTGCACCTGCATCTCTCCTCCGGCAAGGCTATTTGCCGGGGTGTTGGGTGCGGGTGGAACCCTTGCCTCCTCCAGCAGTCTTCCAGCTGGACCCTGGCAGGCTTCCTCGTGGCTCCGGCTTCGTTCGCCCTGCCGCGTCCTGCTGGCCCTGGTGGTGGTGATCAGGACGTCGCCTAGTCGCTCCCCCCATCCATCACCTTCGCCCGCGCCCTCTCGATCTTGTCATACTCCGTCTCACTGGTTCTGACGAGGTCAGGCTGGGTGTCTGCCCAGGCACTCCTTTTGCCCTCTTCGCCTCCCGCTGTAGTTCCTAGGAGGAGAGGGATAATAAAGGGATTATGGGGCACTTATCTTTTTTCATTCTAAGACATGTAGGCATTTGCCAAACTTTAGTCTCAAATATGTAATCTTCTTTATCCATGTTTGTGTTCTGTAAGATCTGTACTTGCTTATTGCATATTAATGAAAAATACAAGCCTTGCCGGGTACTTGTGCATGTACTACATCCATGCAGAGGTGAGATGCCTCTATACATTTAAGTAAACAAGTTATCTCCGGCAAGCTATCCTGCCGGTTCCTTCCGTTTGTTGCCGTGGGGCTTAGCCTGCCGGGCTCAAAACTATGGAAAGAGATCAGCCCCTTGTCGAACCTCCTTTTTCAAAGGCCACTACAACCACCTTGACTGAAGCAACGTTCGGGAAAAAGGATGGGAGCACCTATGCTTCGAAGGTGACAAGGTTTTCATATGCACAAGTTTTCACCTTACAGAACATTTATGGACAAGAAGGAACTTATCTGTTTGGCTTTTCGGGGACTGATATGTAGCTTATCTCCATTTCTTCTCTTCGAGACTGAGTCCGCGGCAAGAGCCCTGAAGTTAAGTGTAGAGGAAAACAATGCTACATATGCCCTTATCTACATGATCATGCCATGCCCATGTTATGCTATGCATGCATGCAAGTTTTTTTGGCGCCCCTAGCGCTTCGTTTATTTATCTGCTGCTCAGGGTCTGCGCCTGGCTTTGTACAAAGGGTTACATGCAGCATCGGCAAAGCTTGTACAAAAGGGTGGCTGCCGGGCAGGGCTCGACAGCCACGCCTTACTGGTAGAACTTACGAAGATGCTCAATATTCCATGAGTTTTGCAATTGAATGCCATCTCCGGTCTCCAGATGGATTGCGCTAGGTCTGGTGACTCGTACCACCCGGTAAGGGCCTTCCCACTTCGGCGTCAACTTGTTTGTACCCTTGGCGGACTGAACGCGCCTAAGGACAAGGTCGCCTTCCTCAAGGCTTCGGGGATGAACCCTACGGCTGTGATATCGGCGCAGGGCTTGCTGATAGCGTGCAGCGCGCGTAACAACCCGGAGACGGTTCTCCTTGAGGAGCACGGGATCGTCATGCCGGTGCTGCTCTTGCACTACTTCATCGTAGGCAAATACTCGAGGTGACCCGTATATGAGTTCCGTGGGGATCACTACTTCTGCCCCATAGACTAGGGAGAAGGGAGTCTGGCCGGTAGCTCGATTTGGTGTCGTACGGAGCGACCAAAGAACCACCGGCAACTCATCAATCCTGCGCCGGCCGCATTTCTGCAGCCTATCAAATGTTCTTGTCTTGAGTCCTCCCAGCACTTCACCATTCGCCCTCTCAGCTTATCCATTGCTTCTGGGATGAGCAACAAAGGAAAATGAAACCTTGCTTCTGATGGTTTGAACGTATTGCATGAAGGCGCGGCTCATGAACTGGGTGCCGTTGTCAGCGATGACCCTGGCGGGTACTCCGAAGTGGCACACCAGTCCTTTTAGGAACTTGATAGCTGACTGTGCAGTCACCTTCCTCACGGGCTCCACCTCCTGCCACTTTGTGAACTTGTCGATGGCGACGTACAAGAACTCAAAGCCCCCGGTAGCATGGGGGAAGGGGCCCAAGATGTCGAGCCCCCAGACCAAAAAGGGCCATGACAAAGGGATCGTCTAGAGAGCTTGAGCAGGTTGATGGATATTCTTGGAGTGGAACTGGCAGGCTTCACATCTGGTGACTAGCTTGATTGCATCTTGGAGGGCCGTGGACCAGTAGAAACCTTGCCGGAAAGAATTTCCAACCAAGGCCCTTGATCCAATATGAGAGCAGCACACGCCTCTGTGTATCTTTGCCAATAGTTCCTTCCCTTCTTCCTGGCAAATGCACTTCAATTTCACACCGTTGGGCCTCCGTCTGTATAGTGCATCATTGACGAACTGAAACATACTGGCCCTCCGGGCTACTCTTTCAGCTTCTTCTTGCTCTTCTGGAAGTTCTCCTGTTTGGAGGTAACGGACTATGTGTCGCACCCAAGTTGGAGCCTGAGGCTCGACAACAAGGACCAGCGGAACCTCCTCATTCGTGGAAGCGCATGCCTCAACCACGAGGATTGGTAATTCGGCGAGAGGGTGCTGCTTGCCGAGCGAGGTGGAGTTGTTCCCACCAACCTCTTTGCCGGGGGCTTCTGGAAGCTCTGCCGGGAGAGGCTTGCCGGAGTCCAGTTTCCTCCTCTTTCTGGCCATTGTTGCCAGGGATACAGAGGGCTGAGCCAGGTGGAGAACAAAAGTCCCTGGTTCCACAGGAAGCTTTTGCGCAGCGCATTTTGACAGATGATCGGCAATGCTGTTTTCCGCACGGGGTACGTGCTATGTTTGCAATCCGTCAAAGCGCTCCTCCAGCTTTCTCACTTCCTCTATGTATGCCTCCATCAATGGACTCTGATAATCCTTGTTCACCTGCCTCACCACAAGCTGCGAGTCTCCTCGTATGATCATCTTCTTAATCCCCAACTCTATCGCCATCCTAAGCCCGGCAAGGAGTCGTTCATACTCTGCAGTGTTGTTAGTTGCCTTCTCCTGGGGGAAATGCATTTGGATCACATACTTGAGGTGCTCTCCAGTGGGTGCGATGAGGAGCACGCCAGCTCCTACACCTTGTAGTGAGAAGGCACCATCAAAGTACATGATCCATTCTAGGGGTGCTTCCATGCCGGGGATAACTGTTTCCAGTGCCTCTTCATCTGGGGTAGGTGTCCACTCCGCGATAAACTCTGCCAGTGCTCTGCTCTGAATGGTTGATGTGCTCTCAAACTTCAAACCAAATCTTGACAACTCCAAAGCCCATTCCACTATTCTACCGGTGGCCTCGGTATGCGTTGCAAGGGGAAGCGGGTGACAACCGTGATCTCGTGGGCTTGGAAGTAATGGCGCCGTTTCCTTGAGGCCATGACGAGGCCAAAGATCAACTTCTGCACGCCAGAGTACCTTGAACTAGCCCCTGTAGTAGGGAGCTGACAAAGTACACTAGCCGCTGCACCACCTTCTTCCTTGCCGTGATCCTGGAATTGTCTCCGTTGCTTCGCTCCCCTTTGTCCTGATCAGCATCTGACCTTCCCGGGACGAGTTCACCTTCACCTCCGGAGAGGACGGTAGCTGCGGCTGCTCCCTCATCTACCTCCCGCTGCGCCACCAGTGCCGCACTAACCACTTGATTGGTTGCTGCTAGGTATAGCAGCAATGGTTCTTGTGGTTTAGGAGCGACTAAGGTGGGAACAGAGGAAAGATAGGTCTTCAAATCTTGTAGCGCAACTTCTGCCTCCAGGGTCCACTCCATGGGCCCTGCCTTCTTCAAGATTATGAAGAACGGCAAGGCACGCTCGGCAGACTGGGAAATGAACCTGCTTAGCGTGGCAACACATCCATGGGACTACGACGGCGCCGCCTGTGCTGGTCGCGTCCGCCGATGCCACCACAGCCCCCATGGGATCGGTGGCTGCGTGCGAGGGGGCCTTCGAGGTGGAAGGACAGGCTGCTGCACCTGACTTTTTCTTGGGCGCCATGTGTGATGACTCCGTCGTCGAAGGAGATGGTGATTAAGATCGATGCGCTGTCTACGTCCTCGGGTTCGCCCAAGCGCTTCCCCCTACCTGGCACGCCAAAGATGTCGTGGTTCGACACAATCACCTATGGGGCCATCGGCCCCTTTGTGGTTCGGCAAGGGGGAAGGGCACATTGCACAAAGAGCGGAGGTCGTAGAACAGCACGGCAATGGTGACGCGGGTTGTTTTTACCCAGGTTCAGGCCGCCGTGAGGCGTAAAACCCTACTCCTGCTTTGGTGGATTGACTGGAAGACCGTGGCGAACACGCAGTGCTCAAGCCCGGCAAGGTCTCCTCGGGGTGAGCAGCTATGCGCGTATGAGTGTACAAGGGTCCGAATTCTTTCTTAGGTTGCCTCAGCCCTCCTTTTATAGGTAAAGGGCTTACCACAGTGGCAAAACAGTCATTATCTAGTGATTAGATAGCCACAGTGTTATCATACCTAACTCTGCAGACAGGACAAGGTCCATTAAATGCACCACTTAGTGTCATGTCGTGGATGCAGCCCGGCAAGCCTTGTCGTGCCATTCAACCACCTTCTCGCCTGCCTGCGTGACACACCTCTGGACGGGTGTCGTTTAGGGGTGATCTTCATCAGAAATGGCTGCCACGTGCTGAATGACTGCCACTTATTCACTTGGGGGCTCGACACCGCACTGATAGGCGACTTGCATCACCGTGAGGTGGAGCGGTGGAGCCCTGGTAGGATAACAGGCTGGCAGCGTCCCGGCAACCCTTGCCGGGGAGGTCTTGGGACTTGCTCTTGGGGTGGCCTCGACCTGACCAGGCTCGCCTGCCCGGCAAGGGAGGCTTTTTCCTTGCTGATATCTTGCTGTTCTGTCCTATCTTGGTCTTCTTGATCCGCTCTTTGATTCCTCAAAGAGCTATCCCTCCTACTTGGCCTTGTCTTGGATGCTGGAACCTTGCCCTTGAGCCTGTGTACAGTCAAGGCAACATACACCAGGGTTTGTTGCACCGACAACCACCATCATCCAATGCCTTACCAATTTCCTTCCGCCTTATTGATTTTGCATTGTGAGGTCAAACTGACAAGAAAAAGGAATAAAATTCGCTCTTCAGAACTCATTCATGCATGATACTGTCGAACACTACTCTGATGAAAGGCAAAGTCATGATACAAGGATGGAAGATGTATGAAAAACTGGACGGCATGACATATTCACACCTATGATGTGGTAACTAAGCAGAAGACATTTCAACAAATTAGAAGCACTGCAAGCTAGACACCATATGGAAGGTGCAACCAATATCACTCTGCCAAGTTAAAACTATCTTGTCATAGGTGGGGTTCATCAAATTAGAAGCACTACATGCTAGAAATCATATTCAAGACGCAAACAAATATCACAGTGCCAACTTAAAGGTGTCTCATCATAAGTGATTGATGCGGGATACACAAGAAGAGTAGTTTCATGTAAGAACATGGTGTGATAGACAGATATAGTATGTACCAAAAACAGGAAGGCATGTCATATTCACACGTATAATGTGTAAGCTAAGCAGATGCAGTTTATGCTAATTAGAAGCAATACAAGCCAGGCACCATATGCAACATGCAACCAGATATCACACTGCCAGGTTAGAGCAAGCACCTGGGATGGTGGAGTAGGGGAGCGGAGACTTGGAACTTGTAATGCACTAGCAGTACAAGGAGAATCCGTACAGATGCTCTATTTACGTTGTTGCAAAGGACCACCATCATTGCCTTCCTTACTCTTTTCAAGTCAAACCCACAAGAAAAAGGAATAAAATTTGCTCTTTATTACTCATTTATGCATGATACTGACACACACTACTTTCATGTAAGGCAGCCGCATGATAGGAGGATGGAATATGTATGAAAAATAGGACGGCATGACATATTAACATGTATGATGTGTAAAGTGTAAACTAAGCACAAGGTGTTTGAACTAATTAGAAGCAATGCAAGCTAGACACCATGAAAGATGAAACCAATATCACTTTGCCAAATTAAAAGGGTGGCCTCATAAATGTATTTGACCAAATTAGAAGCAATACGTGGCAACAGGCTAGAAATAATATGCAGTATGCAATGAATAAAGGTGTCTCATTGTCAGTGATTGATGCAGGATACAGAAGAGCGGCAGTTTCATGTAAGAACATGGTTAACAAATAGATGTAGTATGTACCAAAAATAGGAAGGCATGTCATATTCATAGGTATAATGTGGAAACTAAGAAGATGCAATTTACCCTAATTAGAAGCATTACAAGCTAGACACCGTATGCAACATGCAACCACATATCACACTGTGAAGTTAGAATAAGCACCTGCTAAGGTGGTGTAGGGGAAATGCGGTCTTCAAGTACAGAGCTACGTTCAATATCTTCATTTAGACTTGCTGTTTCTTGAGAATCATGTGGGGAGGATGAAACTGCACTCTTTATAAGAGTAGTGCATCTCATACTAACCCACGAGCGTGACTGTCTCATCATAAGTGATAGATGCAGGATACACAAGAACAGTAGTTTGATGTAAGAACATGGTGTGATAGGCAGATGTAGTATGTACCAAAAACAAGAAGGCGTGTCATATTCACATGTATAATGTGTAAGCTAAGGAGATGCAATTTAACAAATTAGGAGCAATACAAGCTAGGCACCATATGCAACATGCAACTAGATATCACACTGCCATGTTAGAGCAAGCACCTAGGGTTGTGGAGTAGGGCACATGAGATTTGGAACTTGCACTGCAGTAGGAGTAGCAGGAGAATCTGCATAGATCATCTGTTTCGGTTGCTCCAAAGGACCACCATCACCCCGTGCGTTCATCCTTTTAGATTTTTCCTTGTCAAGTCAAACACACAAGAAAAAGGAATGAAATTCTCTTTTCCAAACTCGTTGATGCATGATACTGACGAACACAACTTTTATGTAAGGCAACCACATTGTAGGAGGATGGAATATGTATGAAAAACGGTAAGCAGAAGGCATTTCAACAAATTGGAAGCAATGCAAGCTAGACACCAGATCCAACCAAAATTACTCTACCAAGTTAGAAGTGTCTCATTATAAGTGGCATTTCAACAAATTAGAGGCAGTACATGCTTGAAATGATATGCAAGATGCAACCAATATTACACTGTCAATTTGAAGGTGTCTCCTCAAAAGTGATTGATGAGGGATACACAAGAAAAGTAGTTTGATGTAAGAATATGGTTAATAGAAAGACGTAGTATGTACCAAAAACAGGAAGGCATGTCATATTCATAGGTATAATGTGTTAACTAAGGAGATGCAATTTACCCTAATTAGAAGATTTACATGGTAGACACCATATGCAACATGCAACCACATATCACATAGCCAAGTAAGAGCAAGCACCTGCGATGGTGGTGTAGGGGAATTGTGGTCATCAACTACAGAGCTACATTGACCATCTTCATTTAGCCTTGTTGTTTCTTGAGAATCATGTGGGGAGGATGACACTGCACTCTTTAAAAGAGTAGCGTGTCTCACAGTAACCCACTGGGGTGACTATCTCATCATAAGTGATTGATGAGGGATACACAAGAGCATTAATTGGATGTAAGAACATGGTTAATAGACAGATGTAGTATGTATAAAAAACAGGAAGGCATGTCATTATCAAAGGTATAATGTGTAAAGTAAGCAGATGCAATTTAACCAAACTGGAAGCAATACAAGCTAGACACCATATGCAACATGCAACCACATTTGATAGTGCGAAGTTAAAGCAAGCACCTATGATGGTTGTGTGTGGCAATTGAGATCATCAACTACAGAGCTATGTTTACTGTCTCCATCTGCTGACACTACACCCTTTAGAGCGCTGAAACGCTTAGTGCTTATCATCGAATTACATAGGAGCGACTTCTATCTTTTCTTTTGTGTATTCATCAACAGTGCGTCAGAGTCTGAAATACCCATGCATAAAAAAACAATAGTGTGAGTATGGGTGAAGTGTGTGCACAAGTAGTACAGTGTAAAAGTAGCAGATAGCAGGTGGGTGAGAAATAAATGACGGGAGACATATGATAGCTCTACAACATGCATGGCACACGAAATTAGATTCTAGGATTTTGAAATACGAGCACAGGGATGGCTGGGAAATGCAGATACTCATCCAGCACACCACAAGGTGTGGTCCTATGAAAATAACAGTCGACTGAAAACAAATAGGTCAGTCCATTTTTTTTGCACCGTCTGATGTACAAAGAACGGGTAGATCGCCTTCATCTACCTCCAGCCAGTCAGTGTCGACGATCTTCCTCGAAACGCCAGCGACCACCGGCCCAGTTTCCTTCCTCCGCCCTCCCCTCGACCTCACCGCACCGCCGTGCTTGACACCACCCCCCGGCCATCCCTTCAAGCCCCGCCGACCTCCAGATCGGGTGAAGCAGCTCCTGCGCCCCACACCACTATGATAGACACCGATGCGCCGCTTCCCCGACGAACAAGCGGACTAGGTGCTCCACGCTCCTAAGCGGGTGCTGCTTCTTTTAATTGCGAATCAACTAACCCTGAATTGAAATCCAGGCGGGCGACTGACCTCTAGCTAAGGTGAAATAGTAAATGGGAGGAAACCTTGTGCATTTAGTATCACAAAGAAGGTGCAGTAAGAAGTGCATTTAGTATCAATAAGGGAAGAGGAGTACCTCTTTCTACTGGTAGTGTTGTGTCCTCCTTCTGTTTTTCCAACGATCTTCTTGTGGTTCACTGGAAACAAGAAGTTCTGGAGGACGGTGGAGCCTTGGACGAACCCATGGCCAAGTTGTTGAGTGTGGTGCAGTGGCCGTCTGTCGGCGGCGGGGAACCAGATCCCGGGCGGCGAACGACAGCATAGCGGGAACAGCTCCGGTGCGGTGGACGGTTGCGATAGTGGAGCGGCAGCGGTGAGGCGCAGGACGGCGTGGTCGAAGTGGTTCTAGTGCGGCGCACATCGGCATCGGCATCGTGGAGGTAGCTCTGCCTCGGCTTCAGCAGCTAGGTACTTGAGGGCATTGCAGTTGCGGTTGCATTGGACGACGACGTCGGGGTACCGGCTCCGGTGTGATGGAGGAGGGCGGCGGTGGATTGGGCGCGATGGGGTGGAGGACGGAGGAGGCTGGGGTTTCGCGGCTGGTGGAGAGGGCATTTTGGCGCCCACAGATTATGAATGGGGAAACAGAGGGAGGGGGAACTAAGGGGGAACAATGTTTCAGTTTGGGACGCGCTTGTTTGAAATTTGGGGAAAGTTACAAACTTTGTCCCCATCTAAAATTTCGGACATATTGCGGGTCGGGGGTACGACAGTAATCTCAGGTGTCCCAAATAGTGGGTGGGATAGATTTCAGCCGAGCGTGCCGGCATTCTGGGAACCAGGGTACCCAGACTTGCCTGCCTGCGGCCCACGGTGTGGCTCCATCGACGACCTGGTACGGCCCACCTCCAAGGCCATCAAGACAAGACCCTCGCGAGGGGCCAAACCTCGCGAGGCGGACGACATCAAGACCTCCCGAGGGAGCGGCCTCCCCAGGCGGCCTCCCGAGGAGCTGAGATTTCTATGCAGGTACTCGGCCTCATGAGGCTACCATGATGCAAACCATGATGACCGAGGCAGGCGGGTGCCAGCGGGCGCAGGGAAGGCAGTTTCCTCTTTGGTGCTAAGGAGGCAAGGACAGACGTGGGTTCCCAAGGAATCTGGCAAAGGTTGCCATTCCGGTGCAATGAGGCCAAGGTCACGAGTACGGCAGGACGGATGTCATCGCCGAGCCCACCGCCGCGTCACGACCAGAAGCTTTGCAGGCGAAGACCACCTTTCATCATGATAAGATGTACTACTTGTCCCCTTTCAAATTGTCCACTGTGGGATCCCTTCCCACCTACATTTGGGGGAAGAGGACTGAGGCCACTATAAATATAGGTTAGCCACCACCATAGAAGGGATCCAATGCCTGGTCGACTCATTCCCTCACCGAATGACATCGCGAGGTTGTTCATCCATTGTACTAGTTCATCCTCAGTCCCTCGTGTGGCCAATCCACCACAAAGCAGGAGTTGGGTCTTACACCGCAAGGTGGCCTGAACCTGGGTAAGCTATTGTGTTCATCTTGTTCGTGTGCATTGAGCTAGGCCGCTGGATAGGTTGAGTTCTTTGCACACGCCCCAGAGTTCGAACCTTCCTTGGGTCTGCGGAGCCCTGAATCCGACATTTGGCGCACCAGATAGGGGCGTGTGAAAGCTCTGCCTCTTCACGAGCCGCGCTCCGCCCGTGCTGCGTGGTTCCCATGGTCGGCGCCGCCCCGCTCCCTGGACTGCTGGGCGCGTTCACAGGAGTTGTAGGCATCCGGGCCTTTTCCCCCGCCCTGCGGCAGGTGCGGTGGCCGCCGAAGTTCAGGCCGGTGTTGCCCCAACGGTACGACAGCGCGGTGGACCCCGCGGAGTTCCTCTAGGCATAAGTGCAGGCCATCTGGATGGCGGGTGGTGACGACAAGGTCATGGCGAACTGGCTCCCTATGGCCCTCGCGGGCGTGCCACACTCCTGGTTGCTCAGCCTACTGGAGTCTTCGGTGACTTCCTGGGAGGAGTTGTGCGGCATGCCCATCGCGCGGTTCGCGGCCCCGGCGCCCCACACGGTCTCAGCCATCCTCGGCGGGTCATAGGCGCCGCCCTGAGGCCAGCACGTCAAGAAGCTTCTTCATCGGGTCGGGGCTGCTCGGCCGCGGCAGGAGGCTCCTCCGGGCCATGTTGTGCCTGAGACCACCATCACCTTCGACTCCAGGGATCACCCGAAGACCACGGCAGGCGTCGGCGCCCTCCCGATGTTGTGCACGCCTGATGACCCACATGTATAGGGGATCTATCGTAGTCCCGATAAGTAAGATTGTCGAACCCAACGAGGAGCAGAAGGAAATGACAAGCGGTTTTCAGCAAGGTATTATCTGAAAGCACTAAAATTATCGGTAACAGATAGTTGTATGATAAGATAATTCGTAATGGGTAACAAGTAACAAAAGTAACTAAGGTGCAGCAAGGTGGCCCAATCCTTTTTGTAGCAAAGGACAAGCCTGGACGAACTCTTATATAAAGCAAAGCGCTCCCGAGGACACATGGGAATTGTTGTCAAACTAGTTTTCATCATGCTCATATGATTCGCGTTCGTTACTTTGATAATTTGATATGTGGGTGGACCAGTGCTTGGGTGCTGCTCTTCCGTGGACAAGCCTCCCACTTATGATTAACCCCTCTCGCAAGCATCCGCAACTATGAAAGAAGAATTAAGATAAATCTAACCATAGCATGAAACATATGGATCCAAATCAGCCCCTTACGAAGCAACGCATAAACTAGGGTTTAAGCTTCTGTCACTCTAGCAACCCATCATCTACTTATTACTTCCCAATGCCTTCCCCTAGGCCCAAATCATGGTGAAGTGTCATGTAGTCGACATTCACATAACACCACTAGAGGAAAGACAACATACATCTCATCAAAATATCGAACGAATACCAAATTCACATGATTACTTGTAACAAGACTTCTCCCATGTCCTCAGGAACAAATGTAACTACTCACAAAGCATATTCATGTTCATAATTAGAGGAGTATTAATTATCATTAATGATCTGAACATATGATCTTCCACCAAATAAACCAACTAGCATCAACTACAAGGAGTAATCAACACTACTAGCAACCCACAGGTACCAATCTGAGGTTTTGAGACAAAGATCGGATACAAGAGATGAACTAGGGTTTGAGAGGAGATGGTGCTGGTGAAGATGTTGATGGAGATTGACCCCCTCTCGATGAGAGGATCATTGGTGATGACGATGGCTTCGATATCCCCCTCCCGGAGGGAAGTTTCCCCGGCAGAACAGCTCCGCCGGATCCCTAGATTGGTTCTGCCCAGGTTCCGCCTCGAGACGGTGGCGCATCGTCCCGAAAGCTCCTTCTTGATTTTTCCAGGTCAAAACACACCATATAGCAGAAGATGGGCATCGGAGGCCTGCCAGGTGGCCCACAAGGCAGGGGGACGCACCCAGGGGGTAGGGTGCGCCCTCCACCCTTGTGGATGGCTGGTGGTCCCCCTCTGGTGCTTTCTTCGCCCAATATTTTTTATTAATTCCAAAATGACATTCCGTGATGTTTCAGGACTTTTGGAGTTATGAAGAATAGGTCTCTAATATGTGAAAAATATGTCCACATGTTTAGAGATAGAGGTGTCGATAAAATAAAATACGGACATGAGGGCATCGTGATCATCTTTAGAACAGCAACATATATTGTCATATAATTTCTTATGCTAAAGTAACAATTCGTTCACAAGGTAAAGTATAAATCAGAAACCTCATTAAAACCAACAAACTATGATCTCAGTCATTGAAGCAATTGCAATTTATCATAACATCGGAAAGAGTCGATTTAAGAGCTTTTCAGCAAGTCCACATACTCAACTATCATCTAGTCTTTCACAATTGCTAACACTCACGCGATACTTATGGGTTTCAAAGCTTCAATCAGACACAGAGAAAGATAGGGGCTTATAGTTTCTCCTCCCAACCTTTTACCTCAAGGGTAATGTCAACAATAATACTTTATGATAACCTACATCCGAGTGGATATATATATCTGGATCTTTCTCCAGCACATAGTGCTTGCCAAAAGGAAAAAAAAGTGTAAAAAGGAAAGGTGAAGATCACCATGACTCTTGTATAAGGGTAGAAGATAAAAGTAAAAGATGGGCCCTTCACAGAGGGAAGCAGAGGTTGTCATGCGCTTTTAGGGTTAGATGCACAAAGTCTTAATGCAAAAGAACGTCACTTTATATTGCCGCTTGTGATAAAGAACTTTGTTATGCAGTCCGTCGCTTTTATTTCTTCCATGTCACAAGTTCGTATAAAGCTTATTTTCTTCACACTAATAGATCATACATATTTAGAGAGCAATTTTTATTGCTTGCACCGATGACAACTTACTTGAAGGATCTTACTCAATCCATAGGTAGGTATGGTGGACTCTCAGGGCAAAACTGGGTTTAGGGATGTTTGGAAGCACAAGTAGTATCTCTACTTGGTGCAAAGAATTTGGCTAGCATGAGAGGGAAAAGCAAGCTCAACATGTTGAAGGATCCATGACAATATAACTTCTATTTGGATATAAGAAAACATAACCCATTATGTTGTCTTCCTTGTCCAACATCAACTTTTTAGCATGTCATATTTTAATGAGTGCTCACAATCACAAAAGATGTCCAAGATAGTATATTTGTATGTGAAACCTCTCTTTCTTTATTACTTCCTATTAATTGCAAAAATGACCAAAACTATGTTTGTTAACTCCCAACAAATTTTATTCATCATACTCTTTATATGTGAAGTCATTACTCTCCATAAGATCAATATATGATCTTTTTATTTCCTTTAATTTCTTTCTTTTATTTTATTCCTCTCAAGATCATAGCAAGGAAGTAAAGCCCTCAACTCAAAACTACTCTTTATTATATATAGCTCACAGACTCGATTACAAAGATAATATCAAAACAAAACTCAAAGCTAGATCATACTAAAATCTTATTCTACTAGATCAAGATATAACCAAAAGGAATGAACTAAGAAAAAGATAAAAGTAAAGGTGTGATGGTGATAAGATACCGGGGCACCTCCCCCAAGCTTGGCAGTTGCCAAGGGGAGTGCCCATACCCATGTTTTTATGTTTCTTTCTTTGGAGGTGGTGATGATGGAGTTGTTGATGACGAAATTTTATCCTCCGTCTTCCAAGGCATAGGTTCACCATCGTAAAAAGATGAATGAATCTCCGGGATCCTCAAATTTGCAGCCAAACTCATCGTCTTAAATCTATATTCATACTCATAGTTTTGGTTCTGCAGGTCATAGATCTGGGCTTGGAGATGCTCGATTTTCTCATGAAGCTTGAAGATTGCCTCCCCAATGTTCTCGGCATCCAGCTTGTGACCACTAGTAAATTCAGCGATCATCATGTGGTAGGCATTGAGTCCGAGTTCCACCATCCCTTGGCACTTGAAGACTTGCTGCTTCACTGCTTCGAGCCTTGTCTCCACGCTTCCGGTCTTTTTAGGTCCTTCGTTATTACGGATGTGCAGCACCCCCTCATGTAGCTCAATGGTTTGAGGGTGTTGCAGCACCTCCGCGAGATAAGGGTTGATGACCTTCTCGAAAAACTTGTCCTTGGGGGCGCTTGGAGACGTCATGGCGATTTGGATCTATCAGAAAAAGAGCTCGAAACAAGAACAGGAGATATTGCCGTGGTACGGTGGTCAAAATCTTCGGGAGATTATATAATGAATTTTTACCGACTAAAAGAAGTATTGTACAAGAAAATGGAGTCCGGAGGGCACACGAGGTGGCCACAAGGCAGGGGGCGCGCCCAGGGGGTAGGGCGTGCCCTCCACCCTTGTGGTCTCCTCGTGCAACTTTTGGACTACTTTTAATTTTCCTAATTTTTTAAATATTCCAAAACAAAGAAAAACTATCATTGGAAACGTTTTGGAGTCGGTTTACTTACCGTACCACATACCTATTCCTTTTCGGAGTGTAAAACGTTCTGGAAAGTGTCCCTTATGTACTCCTCCATTGTTACGGTGTCAATTATATTGGTCTCAACATTTATGGGATTACCTGAGATATAATGTTTGATTCTTTGACCGTTTACCACCTTCGGATTTG
Organism: Thinopyrum elongatum; assembly: GCA_011799875.1. Classification (NCBI taxonomy): domain Eukaryota; kingdom Viridiplantae; phylum Streptophyta; class Magnoliopsida; order Poales; family Poaceae; genus Thinopyrum; species Thinopyrum elongatum. Next base: position 234,171,228 of record CM022299.1, read on the forward strand.
TGCCTTCGGCGTTGTTGATTTTTATGGCACCGGAACGATAGACCTCCTCGATAATGTAAGGGCCTTCCCATTTAGAGAGAAGCTTTCCTGCAAAAATTCTTAAACGAAAGTTGTATAGCAAAACATGATCACCTACATTAAACTCATGCTTTTGTATCCTTTTGTCATGCCATCTTTTAACCTTTTCTTTAAACAACTTGGCATTCTCATAGGCTTGGGTTCTCCATTCATCAAGCGAGCTTATGTCAAATAACCTCTTCTCACCGGCAAGTTTGAAATCATAGTTCAGCTCTTTGATTGCCCAATAAGCTTTGTGTTCTAGTTCAAGAAGTAAGTGACAAGACTTTCCATAAACCATTTTATATGGAGACATACCCATTGGGTTTTATAAGCAGTTCTATAAGCCCATAATGCATCATCAAGTTTCTTAGACCAATTCTTTCTAGATCTATTAACAGTCTTTTGCAAAATCAATTTAGTCTCTCTATTGCTCAATTCTACTTGACCACTAGACTGAGGATGATATGGAGATGCTATTCTATGGTTAACATCATATTTAGCAAGCAATTTACAGAAAGCACCATGAATAAAATGTGAACCACCATCAGTCATCAAATATCTAGGGACTCCAAACCTCGGAAAAATAACTTCTTTAAGCATCTTAATAGAAGTGTTATGATCAACAATACTAGTTGGAATAGCTTCTACCCACTTAGTAACGTAATCAACAGCAACTAAAATATGTGTATACCCATTAGAGGAAGGAAAAGGTCCCATATAATCAAAGCCCCAAACATCGAATGGTTCAATAACAAGTGAATAGTTCATAGGCATTTCCTGACGTCTACTAATATTACCAATTCTTTGACATTCATCACAAGACAAGACAAACTTACGGGCATCCTTGAAGAGAGTAGGCCAGTAAAAACCGGATTGTAATACCTTGTGTGCAGTCCTATCTCCAGCGTGGTGTCCTCCATAAGACTCAGAGTGGCACTTGTGTAGGATCTGTTCCTGTTCATGCTCAGGTACACAACGTCTAATAATACCATCTACTCCTTCTTTATAAAGGTGTGGGTCATCCCAAAAGTAATGTCTTAAATCATAGAAAAACTTTTTCTTTTGCTGGTATGTGAAACTAGGTGGTATAAATTTAGCAACAATGTAATTAGCATAATCAGCATACCACGGAGTATTACGAGAAGCATTTATGACAGCTAATTGTTCATCAGGAAAGCTATCATTAATAGGCAGTGGGTCATCAAGAACATTTTCTAACCAGACAAGTTGTCTGCAACGGGGTTCTCAGCTCCCTTTCTATTAATAATATGCAAATCAAATTTTTGTAACAAGAGAACCCATCTAATAAGTCTAGGCTTAGCATCTTTATTTTCCATAAGATATTTAATAGCAGCATGATTAGTGTGAATAGTAACTTTGGAATCAATAATATAAGATCTGAACTTATCACAGGCAAAGACAACTGCTAAAAATTCTTTTTTAGTACTAGCATAATTTCTCTGGGCACTGTCTAGAGTTTTACTAGCATAATGAATAACATTCAATTTCTTATCAACTCTTTGCCATAGAACAGCACCAACAGCATAATCACTAGCATCACACATAATTTCAAAGGGTAAATTCCAATCAGGTGGTTGAACAATAGGTGCAGAGATCAAGGCTTTCTTAAGTATTTCAAATGCTTCTACACAATCATCATCGAAAACAAAAGGAACATCTTTTTGCAAGAGATTGGTGAGAGGCCTAGAAATTTTAGAGAAGTCTTTAATAAACCTCCTATAGAAACCAGCATGACCAAGGAAACTTCTTATACCTTTGATATCTTTAGGACACGGCATCTTTTCAGTAGCATCTACTTTAGCTTTATCAACTTCAATACCTCTTTCAGAAATTTTATGCCCCAAGACAATACCTTCATTAACCATAAAGTGGCACTTCTTCCTATTCAAAACAAGATTAGTTTCTTCACATCTCTGCAAAACTAGATCAAGGTTGCTTAAGCAATCATCAAAAGAATTTCCGTAAACGGAGAAATCATCCATGAAAACCTCAACAATATTTTCACAAAAATCAGAGAATATAGCAGTCATACATCTTTGAAAGGTAGCAGGTGCATTGCATAAACCAAAAGGCATATGTCTATAAGCAAAAGTACCGAAAGGGCAAGTAAAAGTGGTCTTTTCCTGATCATCTTTTAACACAGGTATTTGAAAGAAATCAGAATAACCATCTAGGAAGCAAAAATGTGTATGTTTGGATAGTCTTTCTAGCATTTGATCAATAAAAGGTAGAGGGTAATGGTCTTTTCTAGTAGCTTTATTTAATTTGTGAAAATCAATTACCATTCTATAACCTGTAACAATTCTTTGTGGAATCAATTCATTCTTATCATTTGGAACAACAGTAATACCTCCCTTCTTAGGGACACAATGAACAGGACTTACCCACTTACTATCGGCAATAGGATAAATTATACCTGCCTCCAGAAGCTTTAGTATTTCATTTCTTACCACTTCTTTCATCTTAGGATTTAACCTTCGTTGGTGATCCACAACTGGTTTAGCATCGTGCTCCAAATTAATTTTGTGCTGACATAGAGTGGGACTAATGCCCTTAAGATCATCAAGAGTATATCCAATAGCAGCACGGTGCTTCTTCAGAGTTTTCAATAATTTCTTTTCTTCATGCTCTGAAAGGTTAGCACTAATAATAATAGGATATATCTTCTTTTCATCAAGATAAGCATATTTCAAAGTATCAGGTAATTGTTTAAGCTCATACATGAGATCTCCCTTGGGTGGAGGAGGGTCCCCATGGATTTCAACAGGCAAGTTGTGTTTCAAAACAGGCCCTTGATTAAGGAATATTTCATCTATTTCCCTTCTTTCATTCATAAACATATCATTTTCATGGTCTAGTAAATATTGTTCTAAGGGATCAGTAGGAGGCACGGCAATAGAAGCAAGACCAATAATTTCATCCTTACTAGGCAATTCTTTATCATGGGGTTGTCTACAAAATTTAGAGAAATTCAAATCATAAGACATATCCCCTAAACCAACAGTAACAATATCTTTCTCGCAATCTATCTTAGCATTAACGGTATTCAAGAAAGGTCTACCAAATATAATGGGACAAAAGTCATCTTGTGGGGAAGCAAGAACAAGAAAATCAGTAGGGTATTTTATTTTCCCACACAAGACTTCAACATCTCTAACAATCCCAATTGGTGATATAGGATCTGTATTGGCAAGCTTAATAGTAATATCAATATCTTCTATCTCAGCAGGTGCAAATCATTCATAATTTGTTTATATAAAGTAAAAGGAATTGCACTCACACTAGCACCCACATCACATAAGCCATGATAACAATGATCTCCTATTTTAATAGAAACAACCGGCATGCCAACAACAGGTCTATGTTTATCTTTAATATCGGGTTTAGCAATTCTAGCAGCTTCATCACAGAAATAAATAACATGCCCATCAATATTATCAACCAAGAGATCTTTAACCATAGCAATACTAGGTTCAACTTTGATTTCTTCAGTGGGTGTAGGTGTTCTAGTATGCCTCTTACGAACCACAGTTGAAGCTTTAGCATGATCCTTTATTCTAACAGGAAAAGGTGGTTTCTCAATATAAGCAGTAGGAACAATAGGATCAACATTATAAGTAATAGTTTCTTCTTCAACTTTAATAGGTTCAACTACTTTAGCTTCAATGGGAGGATGATATTTAAACCACTCCTACTTAGGGAGATCAACATGAGTAGCAAATGATTCATAGAAAGAATCTACTATCTCAGAGTCAAGTCCATATTTAGTGCTAAAATCACGAAAAGCATCGGTATCCATAAAAGATTTAACACAATCAAACTTAAGGTTTATACCTGACTCATTGCCTTTTTTGAGTTCCCAATCTTCAGAGTTGCATTTAATTCTTTCCAATAAATCCAATTTGAATTCAATATCCTTCTTCATAAAAGAATCAGTACAAGAACTATCGAGCATGGATTGATCATTATGAGAAAGCCGAGCATAAAATTTTTGAATAATAATTTCTCTTGAGAGCTCATGATTGGGGCATGAATATAACATTAACTTAAGCCTCCCCCAAGCATGAGCGATACTTTCTCCTTCATGAGGCCAAAAATTGTAAATAAAATTCCGATCATGATGAACCAGATGCATAGGATAAAAGTTGTGATGAAATTCCAACTTCAATCGGTTGCAGTTCCATGATCCAATGTCATCACATAGCCTATACCATGTCAATGCCTTCTCCTTCAAAGATAAAGTGAAGACCTTCTTCTTGACTTCATCCCCGGGCAAACCTGTAAGCTTAAATAATCCACAAACTTCATCCACATAGATTAGATGCATATCAGGATGTAGTGTTCCATCTCCTGTATAAGGATTAGCTAGCAGATTCTCTATCAAACCAGAAGGAATTTCATAATAAATATTTTCAGTAGGTGCAGTAGGTTGAGGGGCAACTCTTCGCTCTTCCGGTCGGGGTGAAGATACCCCGAACAAACCCCTCAAAGGATTATTTTCCATAGTAAAAAGTAACAATAATTTCAGTACAATATATAAATGTTTCCTTACCAAATTCCACTTACCAAAGGTGCTTCACTCCCCGGCAACGGCGCCAGAAAAGAGTCTTGATGACCCACAAGTATAGGGGATCTATTGTAGTCCTTTCGATAAGTAAGAGTGTCTAACCCAACGAGGAGCAGAAGGAAATGACAAGCGGTTTTCAGCAAGGTATTATCTGCAAGCACTGAAATTATCGGTAACAGATAGTTGTATGATAAGATAATTTGTAACGGGTAACAAGTAACAAAAGTAACTAAGGTTCAGCAAGGTGGCCCAATCCTTTTTGTAGCAAAGGACAAGCCTGGAAAAACTCTTATATAAAGCAAAGCGCTCCCGAGGACACATGGGAATTGTTGTCAAGCTAGTTTTCATCATGCTCATATGATTCGCTTTCGTTACTTTGATAATTTGATATGTGGGTGGACCGGTGCTTGGGTGCTGCCCTTCCTTGGACAAGCCTCCAACTTATGATTAACCCCTCTTGCAAGCATCCGCAACTATGAAAGAAGAATTAAGATAAATCTAACCATAGCATGAAACATATGGATCCAAATCAGCCCCTTACGAAGCAATGCATAAACTAGGGTTTAAGCTTCTGTCACTCTAGCAACCCATCATCTACTTATTACTTCCCAATGCCTTCCCCTAGGCCCAAATCATGGTGAAGTGCCATGTAGTCGATGTTCACATAACACCACTAGAGGAAAGACAACATACATCTCATCAATATATCGAACGAATACCAAATTCACATGATTACTTATAACAAGACTTCTCCCATGTCCTCAGGAACAAACATAACTACTCACAAAGCATATTCATATTCATAATCAGAGGAGTATTAATTATCATTAAGGATCTGAACATATGATCTTCAACCTAATAAGCCAACTAGCATTAACTACAAGGAGTAATCAACACTACTAGCAATCCACAGGTACCAATCTGAGGTTTTGAGACAAAGATCGGATACAAGAGATGAACTAGGGTTTGAGAGGAGATGGTGCTGGTGAAGATGTTGATGGAGATTGACCCCCTCTCAATGAGAGGATCATTGGTGATGACGATGGCTTCGATTTCACCCTCCCGGAGGGAAGTTTCCCCGGCAGAACAGCTTCACCGGAGCCCTAGATTGGTTCTGCCCAGGTTCCGCCACGAGACAGCGGCGCTTCATCCCAAAAGCTTCTTCTTGATTTTTTCCAGGTCAAAACACACCATATAGCATAAGATGGGCATCAAAGGCCTGCCAGGTGGCCCACAAGGCAGGGGGCGCGCCCAGGGGGGTAGGGCGCGCCCTCCACCCTTGTGGACGGCTGGTGGCCCCCTTCTGGTGCTTTCTTCGCCCAATATTTTTTATTAATTCGAAAATGACTCTCCGTGAAGTTTCAGGACTTTTTGAGTTGTGCTGAATAGGTCTCTAATATTTGCTCCTTTTCCAGCCCAGAATTCCAGCTGCCGGCCTTCTCCCTCTTCATGTAAACCTTGTAAAATAAGAGAGAAAAGGCATAAGTATTGTGCCATAATGTGTAATAACAACCCATAATGCAATAAATATCAAAATAAAAGCATAATGCAAAATGGACGTATCAACGCCCACCATCAGCAATGTCGCGGTCACCAGAACCCTCATCGACGGCGGTGTTAGCCTCAACGTCCGCTCCATGGAAGCCTTCGATCTGCAAGCCTTCTATCTGCTTCAAGTGCCTTGCGACCAGCTCGCCCCCACCAGGCCCTTCTCGGGGTAGTTGACGGCTCCACCGCTCCCATAGGGAAGATCCGCCTCCTCGTCACCTTCGGCATGCGCTACAACTACCGCACCGAGCTCATCAAATTCGACGTCGGCTGCATCGGCCTCCCATACAATGCCATCCTTGGGTATCCAGCCCTTGCCAAGTTCATGGCAGTGACGCACCCCGCCTACAATGTTGTCAAGATGCTAGGGAGTAGCGGCATCATCACCATGGCAGGGGACACCGAGGGTGCACTCCTGGCCCTCAAGCTCGCTTTCAAGGCCGCTGCAGCCACACAACCGGGCGTTGGGGACGCTCCAGAGATCCCAGAAGCAGCGCCCGCAAAAAAGAAGCAATTGTTCTCTCAAGATCGGGCCGAGACGAAGCAGGTGCCAGTCGATGACGGGGGCTCGGGCCCCACCATCACCAGAGTCGCTGGCCTCCCCCCGGATCAGGAAGAGGTGCTGGTCGGTTTCCTCCATGCAAACAAGGATGTGTTTGCATGGGAGGCGATGGACTTGGTCGGCGTCCCGCGAGAAGTGATCGAACACCATCTGATGGTGTGCCCCGGTGCGCGCCCTCTGAAGCAGAAGGCGTGGCAGCAAGCCCCGAAGAAGCAATCGTTCATCGTCCAGGAGGTCCGCAAGCTGCAAGAAGCTGGCGTCATTTGGGAGGTTCGGCACCCGGATTGGCTGGCCAACCCGGTCATTGCCCCCAAGAAGGGCGGAAAGGAGCGCATGTGCATCGACTTCACGAGCCTCAACAATGTTTGCCCTCAGGACCCTTTCCCTCTTCCGCGCATCGACCAGATCATTGACTCGACTGCCGAGTGTGACTTGCTGTGCTTCCTAGACGCCTTCTCGGGCTACCACCAGATCAAGATGGCGGTGTAGGATGTCGAGAAGACAGCCTTCCTTTCCCCGTCTGGAGTATACTGCTACACCTGCATGCCCTTTGGGCTGCGGAATGCCGGCGCGACCTTCCAGCGATTGGTGCACATCGCCCTAGGCCTGCAGCTCGGGAGGAACACCGAAGCGTACATCGACTACATAGTGGTCAAGTCACGCGAAGCAAGGACCCTTGTTGGAGATCTTGAAGAAACATTCGCTAACCTACACAAGGTGAACCTGTGGCTCAATCCGGAGAAATGCATGTTCGGTGTCCCGTCCGACAAGTTGCTAGGTTTCCTGGTGTCGCACAGAGGGATCGAGGCTAATCTGGAGAAGATCAAGGTAATAGAAAGGATGAGCCCACCGCAGACCATCAAGGAGATGCAGAAGTTCGCGGGTTGTGTAACCTCGTTGGGGCATTTCATCTCCAAGCTCATCGAGCGTGCCATCCCGTTCTTCAAGCTAATGAAAAAGAAGGGCCCCTTTGAATGGACTCCGGAGGCTAAGGCGGCCTTCCAAGACCTCAAGAGGTATCTCACCAGCCCGCCAGTAATGGTGGCGCCTAGTCCTCTTGAGCCCCTGGTACTTTACCTGGCCGCCACACCCCACTCTTCTAGCGCAGCGCTCGTGGCGGTCCGGGAGGAGCGCGCAGGGGCGGGTGCGCGGCGCAGCACCCCAAGCACGGCCATGCCATCGCCGCCTCAGGATGGCGCTCCTGAGGCCTCGACTACCTCATTGGACGACAAGGCTCCCGAGGCCCTCTTGCCTCAAGTAGGGCTGGACATCGCCGACACATCATCCGACGTTGAGCACCCCATGTACTCCGTCAGTACAGTGTTGGGTGATGCACACGCGCGCTACCCCTTGCCAAAGAAGCTCCTCGTTGCCTCCAGGAAATTGCGACACTATTTCCAAGGCCAGCCCATCAAGGTCGTCTCCGAGTACCCCCCTGGAGAAGGTGCTCCGTAGCCCTAATGCCGCGGGGAGGGTCGCTGAGTGGAACATCGGGCTGCAGGCGTTCCAGCTGGAATTCAGCACCACCAGGGTCATCAAGGGCGCAGCCCTCGCTGACTTTGTGGCGGAATGGATTGGCGCCCCCAACCATGGGATGGGTGAAGACCGCTCCCTCATGCCCAGAGATGAGGCGCCCGACGGCTGGGTAATGTACTTCGAAGGCGCGTTCGCACGCCAGGGCGCGGGGGCTGGAGCCGTACTCATCTCGCCTACCTAGGACAAGCTCTACTACACCGTGCAGCTCTGCTTCCAGCATGGCGAGAAGGTCTCCAACAACCTCACGGAATACGAGGGCCTGATCGCTCACCTCAAGGCCGCGGCGGCCCTGGGTGTCAAGCATCTCACCATCAAGGGTGATTCTTAGCTCCTCGTCAACTTCTCCAACAAGGCATACAAACCCAAAGACGAGCACATGGAGGCATAATTAGAAAGAGGTACGCACAATTGAAAAATGATTCTTGGGCTTGGAATTGCAGCACGTTCCGCGTGGCACGAACAAGCAGGCGGACGACATCGCCAAGAGGCCGTCCCGACGCGAGCCCCAGAAGCCTGGTGTCTTCGAGGAGCGGCTCTTCAAGCCATCAGCGGCTCCCCCAACGCGGGGCTTGCGCTGCTTTGGGAGGAGCCACCCCTGGCCCCTTCCACGGGCGCCCCGGCCTGCGGTCCGACCTCTGGAGCCCGCCTACTCCTGGCGCTTGAACCTCAGGAGGGGTGCTGGATCGAAGAGCTCAAGGCGTACCTGCTCCTAGGCACCCTGCCGGAGAAGGAGGAAGGCGCAGAAGGCGTGGCCCGTCAGGCCACCGCTTACTGCTTGCAGGATGGCGAGCTCTACCAAATGCGCCCAAACGATGTCTCGCTGCGATGCATCTCCAAGGAGCAAGGGTGCGAGTTGCTAGCTGACATCCATGGCAGGGATTTTGGGCACCATTCTTCGTCGCGCACCCTCGTGGGCAAGGCATTCCGCAGTGGGTTCTACTGCCCATGGCGCTCAACGACGCCACCGAGCTGGTGTGACCCTGCGAGGCTTGTCAATTCCATGCCAAATAGATCCACTAGCCCGCTCAGGGCCTGCAGACCATCCCGCTCTCATGGCTGTTCGCGGTCTGGGGGCTGGATATCCTGGGCCCATTTCCTTGAGCAGCCGGGGGCTACCGCTACCTCTACGTTGCCATCGACAAATTCACCAAGTGGGTGGAGGTGGAGCCCGTGCGCACCATCCCAGCTGGCTCAGCCGTTAAGTTTATCAAGGGCCTCGTGAGCCACTTTGGGGTCCCTAACCGTATCATCACTGACAATGGCACTTAGTTCACAAGCAATCTCTTCAGAACATATAATGCTAACCTTGGATCGCAGATATGCTACGCTTTAGTGGCGCACCCACGGAGTAACGGCCAAGCCGAACGCGCCAACATGGAGGTCCTGAGGGGCCTCAAGGTGAGGAGCTTCAAGAAGAAACTCGAGGCCTGCTGTAGGGGTTGGATCGATGAGCTCCCGTCCGTGCTGTGGTCCATCCGCACCACCGTGACTAAGCCCACCGGCGAGACCCCATTCTTCCTCGTCTACGGGGCTGAGGCGGTCCTCCCTCGTGAGGTCAAACATCGCTTCCCACAGGTCTTGGCGTTTGATGAGGCACGCCAGGACGCCTCGCAGGGAATGGACCTCATGCTCGGGAGGAGGGCCGCCGCCGAGCCTCGCTCCGTGCCGCGAGGTACTAGTAGGCGCTGCGGTGGTATCACTGCCGCAGCGTCCGCTCCAGGACCCTCGAGGTGGGTGACCTCGTCCTGAGGCAGGTGCTCTCCAAGGAGGGGCTTCACAAGCTCTCGCCCATGTGGGAGGGCCCGTTCAGGATCGCCCGTGTCTCTAGGCCTGGCGCCGTGCGCCTGGAGATGCAAGAAGGGGTCCCCATCCAGAATGCCTGGAACATCCAGCACCTCCGGAAGTTCTTCCCGTACCAAGCGGGCACCATGCGCCTCTCAAGTCTACGCTCGTGACACTCTCACGTAATAATGAGTGGGGCTGTACACACCCCGAAGTCTCCTGAGTGCTGCCCCTGAGCCTCACGGGGGATCCCACCCACGTCCTAGTGGAAGCCCCATGCTTCGCCCTGGCGGGAAGACCAGCAGACTAGTGTAGGTGCCGGACGCGGCTGTTCTTTTGCTTGCTTTTTGTAGCTAATTTGTCACTTCTTGGAATGGAATTCGAAGTTCTCGCGTCTTTATTTGAAAGGGTTGGGAATCTTTCTCCTCATAGCGCTCATTCTTTCAAGTCTCATTTTAGGTAGAGCGGTAGTTGCCCGTCGCTCTTCCTCGCACGTATCACGCGCGGGGGCTGGGCACGGTGTGTGCACCTGGGCCCGCCCGCGAACACACCTCGCCAAAGCTTTTAGCCTTTGAAGTCTTAATCCTTGCAAGACGCTCTTAAAACGAGCTGGCAGCCATGCACGCCCTCTTGAGTCCACACCTCCTGGCCTCGTTGGGCATCGGGACCCAGCGTACCAACGACCATCGGCCCTCGTGCAGGGTGCGACACCCTATGAGACCCCTCCGGAGGTCCCATACCTTCACGGCCCGCTAAAGACCGGCTTCGCGGCCACTGGGCTCCCACTGAGGCCTGAGAACCTTCGGATCCTCAAGAGGAAAACACCTGGTAGGATCTCTCTCGAACGAGGGGCGCGCAGGAGATCCAAGCTGAAGCACACTCTCACGACACAGAAGTCTACCACAAGCACACTAAGCTAAGTTATCCTAATCGCGATCAGCAAGAACCCGTCAATTAGTAGCAACACGAATGCCAGATGCGATATTAAAACGTTAATATAACAGCGCAAGCGCCATGGTTCATTACATGCCCCACAAGGGCCTCCTACTTCTTGATGCAGGGAAAGAAAAAAGAAGAAGAAGCAAAAGTGGCCTCGCGACCTGGCGGCTCCAGAGACCCGGCTCCAGCGATGCCTGCGCTTAGTGGGAGTCCTCCTCCTGCTTCACTGGGCATGATGGCGAGGGTACCCAGACTTGCCTGCCTGTGGCCCACGGCGTAGCTCCATCGACGGCCTGGTACGGCCCACCTCCAAGGCCATCAAGACAAGACCCTCGCGAGGGGCCAAGCTTCCCGAGGCGGACGACATCAAGACCTCCCAAGGGAGCGGCCTCCCGAGGAGCGGAGATTTCTATGCAGGTACCCGGGCTCATGAGGCTACCATGTTGCAAGCCATGACGACTGAGGCAGGCAGGCGCCAGCGGGCGTAGGGAAGGCAGTTACCTCTTTGGTGCTAAGGAGGCAAGGACATACGTGGGTTCCCAAGGAATCTGGCAAAGGTTTCCATTCCGGTGCAACGAGACCAAGGCCACCAGCGCGGCAGGACGGATGTCATCGCCGAGCACACCACCGCGTCATGACCAGAAGCTTTGCAGGCGAAGACCACCTTTCGTTAGGATAAGATGTACTACTTGTCCCCTTTGAAATTGGCCACTGTGGGATCCCTTCCCGCCTACGTTTGGGGGAAGAGGACCGAGGCCACTATAAAAATAGGTTAGCCACCAACATAGAGGGGATCCAATCCCTGGTCGACTCATTATCTCACCGAGCGACCTCGCGAGGTTGTTCACCCCTTGTACTAGTTCATCCTCAGCCCCTCGTGAGGCCAATCCACCACAAATCAAGATGTAGATGACAAGGGTTCAATTTGGTAGGCAACAATTCCATGCTTCAGTAGGATGGTGGATGGTTTCAAAGTAGCGATAAGATAATTGCCATGATTCCATGATGGGACACCTTGGGGGAGGTGACTCGTAGAGTTATTCCCTTAAGTGGCAAAAAGAATTACTTTTGATACGAGATCATTGAAACTCTTCGTACTAGGCTAAGGCAAATCAAAATAGATCGTTTGAAGGAGTTCGAAAGAATGGCATTCTCAGTCTAGAACGGACGATGTGGCCTATCTTGTTGAAGACAACGCAATGGATGATTTCTCTCTTGCTTAACAACGGAAATGGATGGAACCCATGGCAAGCCCACTTTTGAAGATGATCTTGAACAACAATTACTGAGAAGGGCAGCCCATGGTAAAATGGCACAATGGCGGGTGCAAGCTGGGAACAAAATGCAAATGCTGGGAATTATTCTAGTAACTGGGGAGAGCTCAACAGTAGAGAGTGATTCCACGGTTTGAATGATTATGGCATAATCGAAGGAACTGAGAGCACATTCCAATTAATGCCGATGATAAAACCTAGTGCCTGCGCGTGCTCTCAAGAACTTGAGCATTTCCATATTCATCAGGGTTTTAGCAACATTGTCGGTGTACTAAGTATTGGGCCACTAGTACCCCGTACTTGTGCACGGGCAGTTGTAGCCATCCTCGCGGCAAGGCTTGCAGGGGAACAATTCGAGGTCGATTCAAGCCACCAAAGAAATCATCAAGTCAGAGATCTGAGGATCAGCAGATAAGAAGAGCTGGAATCCGAAGGCCAGCTTCCCCGGCAAGATCTTGCCGGGGTGGCCTGCGGAGCCCGGCAAGGCTTGGTGCCCGGCAAGCTTCGGTGCCCGGCAAGGTTTTGTTGCTGTGCCACTGCTCTAGCACAGCGACAAACCCGACATTCTGGGTCTTTCTTTGGACGCGTGGCGACGCGCCAATGGAAGAGAGCTTAAGCGGTGCTGATGGGATGGCCCCTTTTTCCATCCCCAAGAAAGTGAGGACACCTAAACGGACACCACACGGTGCATTAAATGCGTTTGTTCTAATCCTATAGGGGTTAGGTATGATGACCCTGTAGCTACTTTACACCTCAATGTATGTACATTTTGCCACTGTGGTGACCCCTTTGAGCGTATAAAAGGAGGCCCAAGGCAACTGCTACAGGGGAGGTGAACTTCTGGCCCATTCTGCATGCATAGCTGCTCTTTGAACGTACTGTTCACAGCGAGCGCTCCTGAAGGTTGGGCTCAAGAACATTAATAAGAACACAAAGCAGGAGTAGGGTTTTACGCTGATCAGCGGCCCGAACCTGGGTAAAAACTTTCCGCGTCGATCGTTGGTTCTGCTCTTTGCGTATACCTCTCCCCCCGCCGAATCGTAAAGGGGTCTCTCGGGATCCCATAGGTGTCGTACGCCGACATCTTTGGCGCGCCAGGTAGGGGGATTGAAGGTTGCGTGAACCTGATCTAGTGATCGACACCTCAGTTTTCTCATCATCATGCCGCCCAAGAAGAAGAGCGCTGCGACGGCGCAACCATCCATGTCCGTTTTGCCTACGCCTTCGCGTACGGGCGACGGCGTGGGTGCGGAAGGAAGAGGACTAGAGCCCCCACAGCGTTCTGCTGATCCGAGCCAGGCGAGCGGCATCGTTCGCAGTGGCAGTGGTAACCTGCACGCCGCTGGATCTAGAGACGGCGCTATGTTGCCTACGGGTGGCACAACGAACTCCAGAGATCGGAGGGCGCCTGCTGGAGCTCCCGCGCCGGCGCAAGCCTCATGACCTACCCAGGTCGTGCATGATGAGCGACGTCATGGCGCTGGTGGTTTAGGGCGTCCTCATGAAAAGATTTCTGCGCATCGATCCGAAGATGCACAGGACCAGCATGCACATCGAACTGCTGGCGAGGGTGGCGCGCGGTCGCGTGACCGTGGTGGTGCTCCTTCTAATATGGTTAGGAGTCAGAGCACCTCACGTACCTCGCACCTGTCGCCGCTGCCTACGCCAGCGGAAGCCTTGGCACGTGCGAAGCTGCTCCTCGATTTTCCTCCTGCCCCGAAGAAGATGGAGGAGTGGCGAGCTACTATCCAGAGCCTTATCGGCTTCGCCAACAAAGATGGACCACAAGAGGCAGGGCCCTCGCAGCGAAGGCCCATCGATCCGGTGCGAGCCGATGTGGAGAAAACCAGAGGTGGTGCAACCACGGTGCACTCCCCTCCGCGACACCAGCGGCGGCTGACAACCCAGCAGATCGACCGCCGTGAAGAAGTTTCCACGACGTCATCCGATCCATGGATGCGCTGCGATCAGCGTCAAGTTCTCCAGGAACGAGGCAAAGAGGACGCTCGAACTACCATCAAGCGGCGACGGGAAGTGCGCTATCAATCTGATAAGCGTGCGGGGCCGGCTGTCGATGAGCCTGCGCTAGGGGACGTAGGAGACTTGCCTTATGAGGTAGGGACTCCAGCGTTTACCCGTGAGATGCGGCAAGTCCAGTGGCCCAATTCCCGAACCTTCAAGCCAGAGGTCCCGGAGAAATATGACGGTGAGACCCACCCCTCGGAGTTCCTGACCATCTACACCATTGCGGTGCAGGCTGCCGGGGGCCGAGATGACAAGATACTCGCCAACTACTTCCCGTTGGTGCTCAAACCCAACGTCAGGTCGTGGTTGATGCATCTGCAGGAGAATTCTATTTCTTCCTGGTCAGATCTGTGCCATCAGTTTGTTGGCGCCTTTGTCGGAGGCCACCAAGCTCCTGGCCAAGAGAGTGATATGCATATCATCCCTCAGAAGGAGGGCGAGTCCCTGCGCAAGTTTATGCAAAGGTTCAGCCGGGTGCAGTACAATATTCCTGACGTTCACCCTGCCGCTGTCATTAGCGCGTTTCACCAGAACGTGCGTAACCACAGAATGCGGGAAGAGCTGGCAATGAACAAAGTCAGGAGTATTGCCGAGCTTTACGCTCTAGCCGATAAATGCGCTCGAGCTGAAGAGGGGAGGAAACTCCCTGGCGAGGCTGTTGGCGCGGCGGGCGAATCCGAAGAAGAAGATGCCGCGGCCCCGTCAAGGAAAGGCCAGCGGCGGAATAGGAAACGCGGAGGCAAGGCCGTGCTTGCTGTCGAGGAATCCGACAACCCCGACGCCGCCAAGAAGGCCAAGGTTGGTGACCCCGGCAAGGATCTTGCCGGGTGCCCTTCCTGTCAGGCCTTGGCGGCTGCCGACAAGTCGGAAAACTCCGGCAAGCAGTATTGCAAGATCCATCGCACCAAGGGTCACGATCTCCAGAACTGCCGGCAAGTTGAACAGCTTGCCGAGAAACAGAGGGCCGAATATGAAAGGCGAGATAAGGATAAGGCCCAAGATGGTGCTGATGGATCCGGCAAGAAGCGCGGTGGCCGAGGGGGGCGCCGTGGCAAGGCCAAGCAACAAAAGGATAAGCCCGCTCGGGGCCGAGACAAAGAAGAAGATGATGATGAAGAAGATGATGAGTCCAGTGAGCAAGAATTCCAGAAAGCTACAGAGGCTATGTGTATCGATGGAGGTGCCTCGCTGCATTCTTCCCACCGTCAACTCAAATAGTGTGTGCGGGAAGTCAATGCAGCAGAGCCATCCCTAGATGCATGTAGGCCCCTGAAGTGGTCCAACACGCCTATCATTTTCGATGCCGAGGATCACCCTGATCGCACAACTGCGGTCGGGTGCTTGCCATTGTTGGTCTCGCCAACGATTCGCAACCTCAAGGTGACGAAAATGCTAGTTGACGCTGGGGCCGGCCTAAACTTAATCTCACCGGATGTGCTCAAAAAGCTCCAAATTCCCGACGAGGACCTCGAAGAAACGGGTACGTTTCAAGGGGTCAATCCGGGAAGAACCCAGCCCAAGGGCAAGATTACCCTGCCGGTGACATTTGGTAGCGAGCTCAACTACAGGACCGAGAAGGTGGTGTTTGATGTCGCCAAGATCCCCATGTCATACAATGGGATCCTTGGTCGGCCAGCGCTGGCTAAGTTCATGGCGGCATCACACTACGAATACAACGTTTTGAAGATGCCTGGGCCATTGGGCATCATCACTATCCATTCTGATAAGAAGGATGCGCTCATCTGTGCCGACCAACTTTACCGGGAAGCAGTTGCAGCACCTGCCATCAAGGCACCTGCTCCTGCCGCTGGAACTCCCGGGGGGAAGAAGAAGACCGGCAAGAACCTTGGCGCGAACTCCGGCAAGCGCACCTCCTCGGAGTGCTGCGCTTCCGTTGAGGACGCACCAGAGAGTTCCACCGGCAAGAACAAGAAATCCAAGGCTGCTCCGCCGGAGACCAAGAAGGTGCCCATCAGGGAGGACGGAACGGGGGGAACTTTCACCATAAGTTCCACCCTAGATGACAAATAGGAAAGCGCGCTCGTTGCTTTCCTGCGGGCGAATGTCGACGTGTTTGCATGGCAACCGTCTAACATCCCCGGTGTTCCCAGGAAGGTAATTGAGCACCACCTTGCTGTATGTCCTCATGCACGGCCCGTCAAGCAAAGGGTCAGGAAGCGAGCCTTGGAGCGGCAAGAATTCATTGCCGAAGAAATCAGAAAGTTGGAGGCGGCAGGATTGGTCAAAGGAGTGCTTCATCCAACCTGGTTGGCCAATCCGGTTGTAGTGCGGAAAGCGAATGGGAAATGGAGGCTTTGTATCGATTATACAGATATCAATAAAGCTTGTCCAAAAGATCCCTTTCCCTTGCCGCGCATCGACCAGATTGTAGATTCCACTGCTGGTTGTGATCTCCTGTCCTTCCTTGATGCCTATTCAGGGTATCATCAGATTTTTATGGCAAAAGAAGATGAAGAGAAGACCGCATTTATCACCCCATGTGGTACGTATTGTTTTATACGAATGCCTTTCGGGTTGAAAAGTGCTGGTTCGACATTTGCGAGAGCAATCCAAATTGGTTTTGAGCCTCAACTCCATAGAAATATGGAGGCGTATATGGATGATATAGTGGTCAAAACCAAAGACAAAGCGATGCTCATTCAAGATTTAGAAGAAACATTTGCAAATTTGCGCAAGATCAACTTGAAGCTCAATCCTGAGAAGTCCGTGTTCGGTGTTCCTTCCGGCAAGCTCCTCGGATTCTTTGTATCTTACCGGGGAATCAAAGCGAACCCCGACAAGATCAAAGCTATTGAGCAAATTGAAGCGCCGAGACGCGTCAAGGATGTGCGTCGTCTTGCCGGCTGTGTTGCTGCTCTAAGCAGGTTTATTTCCAAATCTGCTGAGCGCACCCTGCCCTTTTTCAAAATTTTGAAGAAGGCAGGTCCAATGAAATGGACACTGGAGGCGGAGGCTGCGCTGCAAGATTTGAAGAAATACCTTTCCTCTCCACCGATGCTAGTTGTGCCTAAACCACAAGAGCCGTTGCTGCTGTATCTGGCAGCAACAAATCAAGTGGTTAGTGCTGCGCTAGTGGCGCAGAGAGAGGCTGATGAGGAAGCAACACCAGTGGCAGGACCGCCAGGTGACGCGGCAAGATCTTCCCCGGCAAGGGTTGATCCCGGCAAGACAGGATCTGCGCAAATAGAAGAACCAGTGCAGAAGAAGAAGGTGGTGCAGCGCCCAGTTTATTTTGTTAGCTCTCTTTTACAAGGAGCTAGGTCAAGATATTCTGGTGTGCAGAAGTTGCTTTTCGGCCTTCTTATGGCCTCGAGGAAGCTGCGCCATTATTTTCAAGCACATGAAATCACCGTCGTCACTCGCTTTCCGTTGCAACGGATTTTGCAAAATCCAGAAGCAACCGGCAGGATCGTGGAGTGGGCGTTGGAGTTGTCGAGCTTTGGCCTCAAGTTTGAAAGCACTTCGACGATTCAGAGCAGTGCCTTGGCGGAGTTCATTGCGGAGTGGACCCCAACGCCAGACGAAGAGGCTCAGGAAACAACTCTCCCCGGCAAGGAAATCGATCAGCAATGGGTTATGTACTTTGACGGGGCTTTCTCGCTGCAAGGCGCCGGTGCTGGTGTGCTGCTTGTCGCACCCGCCGGAGAGCACCTCAAGTACGTAATCCAAATACATTTTCCCCGGGAGAGTTCGACCAACAACACTGCAGAATACGAGGGTTTGCTTGCCGGTCTCAGGATCGCGGCAGACCTTGGTATCAAAAAACTCGTCATCAAAGGCGATTCACAACTTGTCGTTAGGCAAGTTAACAAGAGTTATCAAAGTCCATTGATGCAAGCCTCCGTGGATGAAGTGAGGAAAATGGAAGAGCGCTTTGACGGTCTGCAAATGGAGCACGTTCCTCGTGCCGAGAACAGTATTGCTGACGACCTGTCAAAGTGTGCCGCCCTGAAGTTGCCTGTGGAACCAGGGACTTTTGTGCTCCAATTGACTCAACCATCCGTGGCGCCATCGATGCGGCAAGAAAAGAGAAGAAAGTTGAACTCTGGCCAGTACTTCCCGGCAGAGCTCCCCGGAGCCACCGGCAAGGAAGTTGCCGGGATCGACATGCCTGCCGGGGAACAACAGGCTCCGGCAGGGCCTCAGGCCCTTGCTGTCGAGACAAACGTTCCCCCGGCAGAGGAGATGCCTTTAGTCCTAGCTGTCGAGCCTCCTGCTCCAGCATGGGTGCAGCACATTGTCCATTTCCTTCAGACAGGAGAACTCCCGGAGGAACAGGAAGAAGCAGAAAGAGTAGCCCGTCGGTCTATTATGTACAACACTACTGGAATCTGGCATTTTGCCATCTGCCAGCTCTTTGCCGTCTGCCAGCTGATGGCAAAGAGGCTCTTTGCCATCTGCTTTGGTAAAGCAGACGGCAAAGAACAAGCTGATGGCAAAGCGAGTCTTTGCCATCAGCTGGCTCTTTGCCGTCTGCCAGCTGACGGCAAAGAGGAAAAGGCAGACGGCAAAGAGCCTGGTGGGCCCCACGGGGCACGGCGTGGCTAGGTCAACTTCTTTGCCGTCTGCTAGCAGACGGCAAAGAGGTCAACTTCTTTGCGGTCTGCTAGCAGACGGCAATGTCCCTCCTTTGCCGTCTGCTAGCAGACGGCAAAGATTCTTTGCCATCTGCTGGCAGACGGCAAAGAGGTGGTCTATCTTTTTTTTTGCGGGTAAAAAAAAGGCGTTGCCTCCACCTCCTCTCTCTCTCCCCTCTCTCTCCGCCCGGCCCCACCCCTCTCTCTCTCTCTCTTCCCTCTCTCTCCCACACCGCAAAGAAAAGGCAAAACACACAGATGTATCAACCTTTTGATTTTTTTGAAAATCTAAACAAGGTCAAAAGAATATGAAATTTGGCACGGTATTGGTTTATAAGTCCTAGAAGACGTGGAAAAAGTTTAAGAAAATTTACTAAATTTTTGCATGTCTGTTTTATCAAAAGAAATAGGATGAACAAACACAAATCTTATGCTGATTTCCTACTGGTTGGAAACTTTTTCCCCTGGATCGATGACATGGCAGGGGCATCCAACCCAACCACGCATCGCACGCACCCATCGTGCGTGGGGCCCTCAGCATCGCTCGCACGCATCGCACGAACAGACAAGCCATCGTCACATCGTGCACAGGGCCCTCTCCCTCGTCCCTTATCCACCCCACCCCACGATCTCTGTGTCTCTATCTCTCGCACCATTCTCCCTCTCATCGGCTCAACAAGCTCCCCCGCGTACCGGTCCTCATGCCGGAGCCACCAGCCGCGGGTCCTCCGGCCGGCGAACCCTCCACCACAGCCGGCAGACCTCCGGCCTCCCCTTCCTCTGCTCTACCTCCTTCGGCTCCCTTCTTCTCCCGCTACAGCGCGCCACAAGATCCGATCCACTCGTCGGTCACCAGCCTTGGTCCTCCGGCCAGCGAACCCTCTGCCGGCACTGGCAGGCCCCCAGCCTCCCCTTCCTCTGCTCTACCCCCTCTCTGAATCCTCTCTCTCCAGGAACCAGCGGGGCGGACGGCGCGAGCAGGGCACGGCCGCTACGGGCCTGTGCGGGCAGGGCGGCCGGCGCGGGAGGCCGCTACGAGCGACGCGCAGGCGGGCGGCGGTAGCAGGGCGCGGGCGGGCGGCGCGAGCAGGGCACGGCCGGCGCGGATAGGGCGGCCAGTGTCCTCCGTTCGGCTCCGATTGCTGCTGTGGACACGACCAACAAACATGAAACTAATGATGAACGGACGGACATGAACTGGACACAAACACGAAACGGACAGACACGAATGACGAACGGCGGCGTGGCTTCTGTACCGCATTATTTTTATTTTTTAATTTTAATCCAATTCTTTGCCGTCTGTTGTACCTCGGCTGACAGCAAAGATGCTCGCTTCGCCGTCCGTAGGTTGCTCGGCAGACGGCAAAGACACCCACCTCTTTGCCGTCTGCCAGCAGACGGCAAAGTGGCCTTTGCCGTTATCTGTTCAGCCGGACTGTTGGCCGTCTGCTGGCAGACGGCAAAGGCTTTGCCGTCCGCCAGGCATGCCTTTGCCGTCTGCTATGGCAGACAGCAAAGCAGCTGATTCCTGTAGTGCAAGTTCGTCGATGACGTCCTGTACAGAAAGAGACCAAACGGTGTGAAATTGAAGTGCATTCCTCGGGAGGATGGGCTAGAGCTGTTGGCAGAGATACATGGAGGCATATGTGGTTCTCACATATGATCAAGAGCACTTGCCGGGAAAGCATTCCGGCAAGGTTTCTTTTGGCCCACCGCTCTCCAGGATGCAACTGCACTAGTCACCAAGTGTGAAGCGTGCCAGTTTCATTCCAAGAAATCACATCAACCAGCTCAAGCTCTTCAGACAATCCCTCTCTCCTGGCCATTTTCGGTCTGGGGGCTCGACATACTGGGCCCTTTCCCCCATGCTACCGGGGGCTTTGAGTACTTGTATGTTGCTATCGACAAGTTCACAAAGTGGCCGGAGGTGGAAGCAGCGAGGAAGGTGACAGCACAATCAGCCGTCAAGTTCTTTAAAGGGATAGTTTGCCGTTTTGGTGTACCCAATAGGATCATCACCGACAATGGCACGCAGTTCACAAGTCGCACCTTCATGCAGTACATCCAAGACTTTGGCGGCAAGATTCGTTTTGCCTCTGTTGCTCACCCAAGAAGCAACGGCCAAGCAGAAAGGGCTAATGCTGAAGTGCTGCGCGGTCTCAGGACCAGGACTTTTGACAGACTGAGAAAGTGCGGAAGACGCTGGATTGATGAGTTGCCGGCGGTTCTTTGGTCAATCAGAACGACACCAAATCGAGCCACCGGCCAGACGCCCTTTGCTCTGGTCTACGGAGCGGAAGCAGTTCTCCCCACGGAACTCACGTACGGATCACCTCGAGTGCTCGCTTATGATGAGCTTGAGCAAGAGCAACTGCGGCAAGATGACGTTGTGCTCCTTGAGGAGAATCGTCTTCAGGCTGCCGTGCGAGCTGCACGCTACCAGCAAGCATTGCGCCGCTACCATAGCCGCAAATTTCATGCACGAAGCCTTGAGGAAGCCGACCTTGTTCTTCGGCGGATTCAGTCCGCCAAGAATTCAAACAAGTTGACGCCAAAGTTGGAAGGCCCTTATCGGGTAGTACGAGTCAGCAGGCCCGGCGCTGTCCGCCTGGAGACCGAAGATGGCGTTCCAGTGAGCAATTCCTGGAATATCGAACATCTTCGCAAGTTCTACCCATAAGGCGCGGTTGCCGGGGGCTTCCGGCAACCACCCTTTTGTACGAGTCTTGCCGGCAAGGCATGTGATCCTTTGTACAAAGCCAGGCGCAGACCCTGAGCGCAGATGAATAAATTTAAGTGTTGTACATTCCCTTATTGATTCTCATGTTCATATTTGTATATGCGTGTTTGTCTAAGATGTTTTATAACACCTACTGCCGGTAAGTTCTAACGAACCACCAAGGTTTCATGTCTTTATTTTCTCTTCTTTCTTTTTAAAAGACAGAAGGATTCCTCGCGTGCACATTTGCCGGGGGGGGGGGGGAAGGGAGAAATGTACCAGTTGGCGATGTTCGGAATCGACGCTTGCCGGAGGAAGGACAGTGACAGAAAGCTAAGTACTAAAAACTTAGAGCAAGTTTCCTTTATTGCAAGTTATTTCCTTGGACGATTCCAACTCTTGTATGGAAAATCTGCACATGAAGGAACCCTTGTTGTAATCGGTTGCGCCCATATTTTTTTTCGAGCCCGCTCAACGATTTAAGTGGCTGCACTGAGAACGCCAAGGAGTCTTGCCGGCTGCTGCGCCTCCAGCAGGCTGCTGAAGTCCCGCACCCAGCGCTCGCGGCAGGTTGCGCGCCGGCAAGTTTTTCAGTAAGCGTAGGGTGAACTCCGTACATAAAGGAATCAGACAAGGAAAATAGCAAGCATGAACCTAAACATAGGCGAGTTATATTACATTCATGAGTTGCCGCGATTCTAACTTGAGACTTAATTGTCTTTTACATGGAATGATGACGGCAAGAAAAGGGGGAGCACTTAATCCCTGCGCTGGCCTTCAATCCTTTTGATGGAGTCCACCTTCTCAAGGATAGGTGCGATGCATTCTTCAAGTGCCTCAACATTTGCGTCCCTTGGCAGATGGCCGAGCGCGTTGGAGAGGTCGATGCCGGGCTTGCTGTGTACCACCTTGATAAGCACCTTGCGAAGGATGGCCCGGCAAAGCCGGCGAGTCTCGTTGGCCAATTGGGTCGCCCAGCTAGACTGGAGCACCCTCAAGGCATCGATGATGCTTTCAAAGAACATCGTCAACCTGGCACTTGGAGATATCCTTTCCTTGGAAGAATACCTGAAGTTCGATAGGCCCATGGTTGACAGTTCTGCCGTAAGCTTCTCCGCAGCGGCGATGAGACGTCCAGTCCAGATCTCCACCCCCTTCTCGTAATCGAGTTGGGCGGCGGCAGCGCTCTTGAGCAGGTTCCTCTCTCCTTGGCGATCCTTGAGTAGAGCTTTCTCACGGGCCCTGCCGGCCTCGAGAGACTTCTGCAACGTGGTCAGCTTCAATTCCAGGACTGCAATGTGCCGCAGAGGAGAGCTGCTTGGTTTTGTTGGACAGGGCAACTTGCATCTCCGCCAAGGAGTGGAGGGTTTTTTCCCTATCACCTTTGAGCGTCGAGAGCTCCTTGCCGTGCTCTTCGAGATCTGTTTCCAGTTTCTTCACCTTGTCGCTCAGCTCGTTCTTGGCGGCCTCTTCAGCTTCGGCAGCATCGATGGCCTCCTTGAGCTTGCCGGCGTGACTTGCAGTCAGAGCTTCGAGCGCCTCTTTATGTTTTTGCTCCAGTTCCTGGGTCCGCCGCGCGATAAGCTTCTCGATATCTTCATCTTTGCTGCGAAGCTTGGCGGCAAGCGCCTACTCACGTGCGGTGAGATCTTCCTCATGAGCATCAAGAGCGACGCGGTGCCCCGTCAGGAGGGCATCTTCAGCGGCAATCCTTTGAGTAGCTTCATCCTGCGCCTTCTCCATATCAGATTGCTTCAGGAGGATCTCTGTCCACTGTTGGCTCACCTGTTCCCGGCCTGCAGTCAGCTCTTGGAGGGCCTCGGCATACCAGGTTTGCATTTGTTCGACGCGCCTCTGGAAATCTGCCTCGGCCACCTCGACGACTGCCATTCTGGAGTCCGCCTTATCTTTCCGGGCGCGGTGGAGAGCCTGGAGCTTGCGGAAATTCTCGCCCATGGCCTGAAGGAGCTGATTCTCTTCGGATTTGCCACTGCTAGCGTTGGGATCGTCAACAACCTCGAGCCCAGCAGCAACGATGATTTCTTCGTCAAAAACTTCTCCTTCGGCTGGTGCCCCAATGCTTGCCGTCCCCGACAAGTTGACAAACGGGTTCTCGCCAACCTTGAGGTATTTGCTGGATGAGGGGCCTTCAGATGTTGACGGTTGATCTTCAGCGACCGCCTCACCAGTGGCAGGGGGCTCCGTGGCCGGTGCAGCGCCTGGCGCTCCTGCAGCAGGAATGCCGTCAATACGGTCATCAGCCTCCCTGTCGCCCCCTTCAGTAGGTTCCTTGGCGGGTTCCTCTTGTGCAGTCTTGGCGGCCTCCTCGTCAAGAGCACCACCAGCCTCGACAGTGTCATCCTTGGTGGCCTCACTGGCAGCGATCCTGTCTGCTTCGGTATCGGCGTCCCTGGCGGTCTCCTCGATGACAACGTCGACATCCATGTGTTCCGTCACAGGGAACTCTGAAGGACGAAGGAGGAGAACAGAATAAGATCAAGATTGAAGTTTGAAGCGACTAAAGACAGAGAGATAAGGGAAAGAGTAACAAGCACTCTGAGGCAATCGATTACCTGCGTCGAGCTGTTGAGAGGTGGCCTTCGCCCGTGTCCATGCTTGCCGGCTCCTCCTTAGTTAGGATGGGCTCGTCGGTAGGATCTCTTGCCGGGGACGTGCTTGTGGGAGGCGTGGTCGATGAAGGTGGCACGATGGGGATGTCTTCCGACAACTCTCCTTGTTGCCGTTCTTCTCCTGCGAGTCCAAGGATATCAGCGGCAAGAATGGAAGCCTCAGCACCCGCCAGCGGGAAAAGGACAGTGAACTTACGCTGGGGGCTGTGCTGGGGGCTGTGCTGGGGGCTGCGTTGAGGACTGAGCTCCGGGCTGACGACGACGGTTTCTGGCACGCTCGTGGAGCCTGCCGGGGGCTCGTCGCCTGTGGAAGTCTTTGTCCTCTTCGCCATCCTCTCCAGCAAGGTTTCTGCATCACTGCAGAGACAATACGAGCAAGTCAGTAAGATCAATCCAAGATTGGAATATAAAGGCTGTGGCAAAGTACTCACTCTTCTTCTTCTCGCTCCGGACTAAAGCCGGAGATGTCGAAATCGGCCTCCGCTGCGATGCCTGAGTGGGGAGGCGGAGGAGGGGTCCTAGGCCGCTTGGCTGTGGTAGGCGCCGGGCCAGCTTCCGGTACTGTAGTGCGAGACACCCCTGCCGCCCCAGCAGTGGCCGCTGGTGTGGGTCTCGCGCGCCGCGCAGGTTGTTGACGAGCCCCTTGCCGTGGTGCAGTCTTGCCTGCCACTTTCTTGCCGGGAGCCTCGCCGCTCGAAGAAGGCTGGCTTGCCGGGATGCCAGATGCAGCCTTCTGAAGAACACGCTTCGTCTTCTTCGGGGCTGGGAGCTCTTCTTGCGGTTCGTCTTCGGCCGTGTCCTCATCGGACGAGCTCTCAGCGGCTGTGCTGCTCTGTTCCCCGGCAGCTTTGTCCTTCCCGGCAGGTTTTACCTCCACTACTACCTCTGCGTTGCTGGCTTCCCATTCTGTGAAGCCAACGCTGCCGGCCTCCGCGGCAAGATTTGCCTCCTCCACCCTAGTAGCAATGTAAGCTACTTCTTGGTCGGTGGTGGCTCAGATGAAATCTGTCTCTTGTCGGACAGGTCTCTGCGTCAAGTTGTCAAAAAACTTCTATGCTTCCTCCTCGGTTGGCTCGGCCCAAGTCGCGTCAAGACCGTGGGCGTTGAACATCGGCATGAAGGCGATGATTGACCCCAAGGCGGAGTTGTTGCACAAAGGGACGATCCTTGCCGGCAGCCAATGCTTGTCTTCACGCTGGAATAGTTTTTGACGGAGAGCGCCAAGCTGCATAGTGGTCAGATTATTATTCAGCCCGGGGCGCATTCTCATGATATCTGCCGCGTTTCGGTATTCCCAAGCTGGCCTTCCCCTGTTCTGCAAGGGGGCGATGCGGCGGCGGAGAAAGTCGAAGCCAATCATCTCCATTGTCAGCCCGGCAGCTTTCAGGCGAAAGATCCTGGTGGTGGCGATTGTGAGCCTCTCGTCCTCCGCGGCGAGATCGCTTCAGTCCTTGCCGCGGACCGCCTTCTGTTGCCGGGGAAGACAAAATGGATGGGGATCTGCTTCCTTGATCCAGCACCATTCAGCCCGCCATTCGTCCCACTTTTCGTGGTAAACTCCTTCTGGGTATATTTCCTTATTCCAAGCCCTTGGGATCCAGGCGATAGAACCAGAGAGGGCCTCTCCTTTTTGGATGCGGGGGAAGAAGTAATGGCGAAAAAGAGTAGAGCTGGGAATCACGCCGGCAAAGTTTTCACAAAGATGGGCAAAGATGGACATGCATATTACCGCATTCGGCGTGAAATCGATAAGATGAAAGCCGTATGTGTACATTATATCATTGAAGAAGTCGGAAAATGGGGGGCAGAGCCCGCAATAGAAATACGCAGGGAAGAAAGGGTATCTGTCCGATCCACTTTTGGAACAAGAACCTGGAATCACACGTGTGGCGGGGTGAGCTTGCGTCTCCTTCGCCCACATGCACTGGTACCGCCTCTTCAAAGGTTCAGCATCGAGCAATGGGGGGAAGACGACATACTTCTTCCGCATCTTCACCAGTTCGCTCTCCGGGACGTCGGCTATCGCTACCTTGCCCTTGCCTTTGCTGGCCTTGGGCGACATGACGGCTGTGAGAGCGGAAGCCGGGGGTGAAACAAGCGTGGAAGCGGCGGGCAGAAGAGGAAAAAGCTTCGCTCTGAGCTCGAGAGGAGGAAGGCGATGGCGATGGCCAGATTGAGAAGAAGAGGGGGGTAAATAGGCTTGTGCCTCTGCGGCTTCTCCTATTTATGGGGAAGGAGCGGGGCCGCCTCTTTTATCCCCAATGTGAATGCGCCTCTATAGGCGCGTTGCAGTTGCAGCCTTTGAGGCACGCTTCCCACATCGCGCACTCGGTGCATGTAGTGGGGGGCACAGTAAACGAGATATTTACGAGCAGTTAATCCCCTGCCACGCGTGCCCGTGCACTGTTTGGGCCTAGCCCAACAACGCCTCGCACTCGTGTATGGCCTAGGCCCGGGGGCTCCTGTCGGTGTACTAAGTATTGGGCCACTAGTACCCCGTAGTTGTGCACGGGCAGTTGTAGCCATCCTCGCGGCAGGGCTTGCCGGGGAACAGTTCGAGGTCGATTCAAGCCACCAAAGAAATCATCAAGTCAGAGATCTGAGGATCAGCAGATAAGAAGAGCTGGAATCCGAAGGCCAGCTTCCCCAGCAAGATCTTGCCGGGGTGGCCTGCGGCGCCCGGCAAGGCTTGGCGCCCGACAAGGCTTGGCGCCCGGCAAGGCTTGGTGCCCGGCAAGCTTCGGCGCCCGGCAAGGTTTTGTTGCTGTGCCACTGCTCTAGCACAGCGACAAACCCGACATTCTGGGTCTTTCTTTGGACACGTGGCGATGCGCCAATGGAAGAGAGCTTAAGCGGTGCTGATGGGATGGCCCCTTTTTCCATCCCCAAGAAAGTGAGGACACCTAAACGGACACCTCACGTTGCATTAAATGTGTTTGTCCTAATCCGTCAGGGGTTAGGTATGATGACCCTGTAGCTACTTTACACCTCAATGTATGTATATTTTGCCACTGTGATGACCCCTTTGAGCGTATAAAAGGAGGCCCAAGGCAACTGCTACAGGGGAGGAGAACTTCTGGCCCATTCTGCATGCGTAGCTGCTCTTTGAACATACTGTTCACAGCGAGCGCTCCCGAAGGTTGGGCTCAAGAACATTAATAAGAACACAAAGCAGGAGTAGGGTTTTACGCTGATCAGCGGCCCGAACCTGGGTAAAAACTTCCCGCGTCGATCGTTGGTTCTGCTCTTTGCGTATACCTCTCCCCCCGCCGAATCGTAAAGGGGTCTCTCGGGGTCCCATAGGTGTCGTACGCCAACAAACATACTTGCCAAGGATCCTGGCAACACATCATACTACCATGATGAACAATGATGGAGAATGCAGCTGCACAGGAAGACAACACTTTCTCGGATTTCACCTTAGCGAGGCCAAGGAAACGAAATCTGGATTATCGACCGAGAGACAATTAGCACTACGCTTCTAATTTTCTCCTTGATGTTCTAGCTACCACTGTCATGCTTAATAGTATCAACATGGCCGTCAAGTGAAGGTCGGACTTCGGGAGCACAAAGAACCCATAAGGAACAACTTGTAGACTAAGTCATACCAACTCCTCATGGAAGAATGGCCAATTTGCTAACTCAAGATACTACAATAATAGATCTCCCGGATAAGTGTGTTAGCCATGACATCCACTTATCGGTTCAAAAGACCAATATTATAAATCTTGGAAATGTCCCAACCATCAAGTCTGCCTGAGATTCAGATCTGGTTGGTGTCAGGATATTCCAGACTCAGCTTGTCTGAAAAAGGAAAGTTTGCAACACAAATCGACAAGATCATGTTGCGAGATTCTCGGGAAATGAACTATGGTAGCAAGCTCCAAAACATGAGCTGGTTCTGCTACACACATTTGAACACGCTGTCCCAGACAAGCATGGCCACATAGTAGTCTTCCAACAAAACACTACCGAGTTCTGGTTGGGAACCATCATTGAGGATATCGAAGTCCTTGCGTAAGTCTAGCTCTGAAGAAGGAACTTCTTCTCCTTGAACAAATCAATCAGTGGCTTGGTGTGCTAGGAAACACATATGGAATGGTGGCAGCCAACCTATCAAACCATAGAGTACTTCACACATAGGCATGACTAACTTGGGACGATTCCAAACGAAGAAAAAACAATCTTTCTCGGATCCATGGCGGCAACTTACATCAAGTGCACGTGAATTAAAGAAAGTCACTTCTTTCATCCAAACATATCCTTCATGAGATAGCACGAAGAAAATGCTAGCACAAGTTTCCAACACTAGCTTAACGTTCAACACGAGTCATGGAGAAGATAAGAAAGTTGCCGATGGGCTTGACAACAATTCATCGAGGCTTCCATATAGATGGAATTCCACAATTACGTGAACACGGTGATAGCATTGGTCAGACCAAAAGATGTAATGGTGTATGCTCGAGGGTTCAACCATGAGTAAGACAACATGACGAACATCGTTGGTTATGATTTGACTTGATGATAGCCCACACTCAAATCAAAGTTTTGACAAGATAATAGATCCAACAACTGACCACGAGGACCAATCGATGAAGATATCATCTTTCTTTGACACACACACAAAAGATATCCCTTTGGAATGAATGAAGTAAGGCAAAGCTTTTATCTTCCAACTCTCTAAGTTGTTTTAGCTTAACCAACTAGCTCAGGAGTATCCAACACAGATTCTTGGAGAAGGGTGGTTTAGGGGAAACCCAACTTGATCACGAGCTCAACATAATGGTCAGGGGACAACCTGATAATACTTCCGAGAAGATATTCGGAAAATCACGAACCACCGATGTGTTACTAAGCTCGAGAACAATCTTGCTTTTCAGGGCAAGGCGATATGATCAACTAAGCACGGGATTGACACAATCCTAACTCATTGATCGAAGACTGCACCCGGAAATATGGACTAGGTAGCACGATCAATCTTAGGATGATGATTCGATAACCAGCACACTAAGAATGAGGGTATTGTCCATTAACTACCAAGCAAGGGGGTTGCTAGGAGTATTGATTTCACACATCACAGTTCACTTGTCGGCATTCTGGTTACAACAACACGGGGACCGAGGAATGAACAACGATGGTGAGAAGTATCACTGCGTCAAGAATTC
Organism: Thinopyrum elongatum; assembly: GCA_011799875.1. Classification (NCBI taxonomy): domain Eukaryota; kingdom Viridiplantae; phylum Streptophyta; class Magnoliopsida; order Poales; family Poaceae; genus Thinopyrum; species Thinopyrum elongatum. The sequence goes on from CM022299.1 coordinate 234,200,654, forward strand.
ATAAGAGGTGGTGCAATTCCTATGATATTCTCGACATAAAGGGGGTAATACTCCATGGTAGAACAGACTAGAAGCTGGATTGGCATTCTAAACTGTGGAATACAATTGCTTTGACCCAATCCTAGATATGGATGAGGTGCCGGAGTTTGTTTCTCCTAAGCCATTCTTAATAGAATGGCTTGACGGACCACAATAATTTTAGACTTGGACGAACACGAATGCAGTACTACTCCTGACTATCAATTGATAGACGGAGGTCATAATACAACTAAAGAGGGACAACTCAAAGGAACATATGGTGTTCTGAGTCGTGGATGCATAGATTAACATGTCGAACAAAGCTCAACCTATTTCTTCCGGATAACCCATGCTGAATAGGAAGGACTGGCAGATTCACAATTTTTTAATGGAGAACTCATCAACAACACTCTTGTTGTGATCTTTGGTTCAAAAGAACTTCTGCCATATTGATTCATGGTATTGGAAAGAATGACATTCCATGTGCCTTCAAAACTATCACAAGGTTACTAATATCCTAAAGGAGCGAGCAAACACTATCAACACGAAGTAAGTAGAGTGAATCTTGGGTTCAAGAACCCAGAAATGGAATACCTATTAACCAAATAACATCACGAGATGCTTTCGAGAATGGTGGCCAGAGTCATCACACTGGGAACACCAAACATGGCTAGATTATGGGTGGTTCTCTAAGATACCCTAATGTCCTATTAATAGCTTCAACATATATGTCGAGGCAATGAAGTACCTCAACAAACCGATTAGTGTGCTTAATCTGACCCAAAAGGACATCGGGAACATGGAGGAAAGATTTGCAAGTGCATCAAACTATTTAGAAACCTGGGATGACTCAGACAGCATAACGGCTGTAAATGCTCAAAAAAGATTTTGAGACATCCTGCAAAATGGCGGCATAACCACTCAACAACACAATATCAAGGTTCTGAGACCAACAGTTAACACACGGAAGTACTAGAAACTGAACGAAGACTTGAATCCAACAATCCTATGAGTCTACGGATTAGTAACACGTGATCCTGATAGAAGAGAAGCCTAGTTCTTAATCCCCGTAGGAAAAGAGAGGGTGACTCAGATCAGAAGGACATAAGGTAAAGAAGTAAAAAGAGCCTTACATTCCCTTCCACAATCAATTCCCTTATATAACAAAAGCATTTCTAGACTCAACTTCGACCAGTTTGGCTTGGTAATCCTACAGGCAGTCAGGCTCTGATACCAAAGCTGTCAGGACCCCGATCCTAAGTCACACCGATCTAGCATGTAACCCATCATATCACTTTGCGCCTCACGCACGGTATCCCCACAGGTGCCACCTTACCTGGCCCGGGACCATTTGCGCCTTTTGGCTCATGTATATGATAGTGTTGCTAGCATCCATATGACAGAGAACCCAGGCCGACATGACTAGTCGTAAACCCAAGGTGGCACTAACTTATAGGGACAGGCATACATGACCCAGCAATGCACATGCCGGTCAGCAGCGAGTGAATCCGGGCTGTAGCAAGCTAACAGGACTCCGGTAGACACCGTGTGACATTTCCCCGAAGGGACAGACACAGGAGCAAAGAAGGACACATGCCGATCATCCCATGTGTTCCACAGCAGTAGCAGGATACCATGGCTCAGTGGAAGCACTAGGAGACATTTCCCCATAAGAGAGGCTACCAAGAATAAACAACTAGGTTGTCGGATCCCACACATACCAAGCATTTCAAAAGAATACACACAATATGCCCGATATGTGCAAATACAACATGGCATCACAACAAAACTCTACGACTCAAAGTATTTATTCAATATGCTCCAAGGAGCCAGATATTACAAACATGGGTCTCATGACCCAACATCCAAGTCATACAAGCAACAAGCACAGGCAGAAGCATAAACATGTCTGAGTACAGCCATCTGAAAAGAAGGAAGGCTAGAAAGCCTGTCTATCTATAAGACCCTCCAAAGGAACCAGACCTCTGTTTGGGACTCCCAAGCTAATTGTCAAAGCCCACGTGGAACTACTAGTGAGACTGAAGTCTCTCTGCAAAACATAAATTAAGCAAACGTGAGTACAAATGTACTCAGCAAGACTTACATCAGAACTAGCTACATATGCATTAGTATCAACAAGGGGGTTGTGGGGTTTAACTGCAGCAAGCTAGCTTTGACTGTGGCTATCCTGTACTATGACTACTAGTATTTTCATTGAGGTGAGAAAGCGCACACGAGTCCACATATTCACCAGATCAATACACCACTATGGATCCGCTCTCATCTCCCTACGAGAAGGCCATCCATAGCACTCACGCTTATCTTGCGCATTTTAGAGTATCCACTTCTAGTTGTCTATGAACAATGTAAGCGTTCCAAGTAGTCCATATCCGCGGACGCGGCTATTCGAATAGATCATTTATAACCCTGCAGGGGTGTACTTCTTCACACACGCTCCCACCACTTATCGTCGTTTACACGACATGTACTCGGCAACCTTCAAGCGGAAGCTCAGCGAGGGTGTCGGCCATGACTTGACTAACCACACAAGTCTCTAGTCCAGGTTTATCGCCTATTCAGGTTCCATCCGAAAGGAGATCTGGCCGGGGTTTCCACTACAGCCCCAAACGATGTGTGCAGGGTTCCTGAGTCACCAAACAGGTGACTCAGTACACCGGGCCACTTGCCTACTGCATCACAGCCCTCCCCTAGGGTCAGCGCTGCGCACGGCCTCCAGCATACTACAAACACTAGAAACTATTGCAACTCCTAGACAGAGATCAAGGCGATTAATAAGTTGAGAGGGTCAATGGGTTTCGGGCCCAATGCATGGTAGTAGCTGTTCTTGGATCACCAACACAGAACTCAGTTCCTGAGGACGGTTTCAATGAGACAACCCACCATGTACTCCTACATGGCCTCTCATCGCCACCATTACCAAATCGTGTTCACACAGTTAGCTCTCAACAGTAGGACATGTTCATCACCATTCCAATCCATCCCAGATGAATCAGACCTGACACAACTCTAAGCATAGCAAGCATAACAAGCAAAACATGGATGAGTAGGCACATCATGTCTCAAACAACTACTACTCATGCTAGTGGGTTTCAATTATTTACTGTGGCAAAGACAGGTCATGCAGAGGAAAGGGCTTCAACTACCACAGCATGTAACAGTTGAAACATTGTTGTCCTAATGCCGTAAAGAGAGCAAGAGCGAGAGAGTGGGATTGTATTGGAATGTTCAATGGGGGTTGCTTGCCTGGCACTTCTGAAGATAGCATTGTGTCTTCATCAGTGTCATCTACTGAGAGGGAACAACACCGGCAAACAAGAGGGAACACAATCAATGCAATGCAACAATATGATGCATGATCATGACATGGCAACATGCTGTGATTTGAGCTAATGTAGCTAGCAACAGTTTAAATGAAGTTTGTTTGAACCCAAGGTTCAAATTCAAACTCCACATAAGACATTCAGAATGCCATTTGTTCAAATTGTCATATATAATAGCTATAAGTTGTTCAAACATGCATGAAAATGCCATAAACAGATTCTTTGGATTTTTATGATAATTTTTCATATATAAATTATTTCATATGGAGTTACAGTTTATTTTCTATGATTTTTGGAAGTTTAGGACATTTTCTGATTAAATAAATCATTTTTGATTTATTTAAAACTCCAGAAACATTACTACGTCAGCATTGCGTCACAGTGATGTCAGCAAGTCAACAGGGGCGGTCCAGGTCAAACAGACCAGTGGGTCCCGCAAGTCAGTCTAACAGGGCTAATCTAATTTAAATTAAACCTAAACTAATCTAATTAGCCGGGCGGAGCCCACATGTCATTAACCCAGGGGAGGTCAAAACCGTGGTCAATCGGGCCTAATACATCGACGGCTCATCACCGGCGAGAGCAGGCACAGCGGAGGGCTCGGGTTTCGCCCTCCGGTGACCAAAAGGACGACAGAGGGGATCTGCGTGATGCTGGGAGTGCGTCGCATCTCCCTGTGCAGGCGGGAGGGACTGGAACGGCCGGAGTCGAGCGCGGCATCGACCTTGGCAGCGGCCGAAGTTCAGGCTCGACCGAATCGACGCCACAGAGCATGGTAGGAGCAGCGGTTGGGTGCTTTGAGCTCTTGGGGACGCACTGAGCGCGTTGGCGGGCTCAGACGCAAGCGGCAGCAGCTGAGGCCGTGACGGCGACATGGCCGGTGGGTGGAAGCTCACAGCTCCAGCGAATTCGATGGCTACACGATGCAAAAGAGGCAGGGGAGAGAGGTGTTCAACGTAGGAGCTCACAATGGTCACGTCGAGCAGATCAGTGTGCTCGGGGCAGGCTGGAGTAGTTGGGGCAGCGACGGTGATCTCCGGCGGCAGAGGAGGAAGAAGGCAAGGTAGCCGGCGATGCAGGATGTCCGGCGTCATGTGGCTCTTCATAGATGATGAGGACGACGCTGCGGTTCTTCTGGGCGGGTCGGCAAGGCGAGGGGTGGACGATGGCCGTGGCTACGTCAAGCGGCGGCGACAGCTGCGCTCGGTGCGTGCAAGGGAGAGAGCCAGGGAAGGGAAAGGGGACAAGGAAGAGTTAGAGAGAGAGGCAGGGAGATGCATGGCATCGTGAGAGGCATCCAGGGGGAGGAGGGGGCAGCTAGGCAGGGAGGAGGTGGCCGGCGCATGTCAGGCACACGCCCTCTGCCTACTGGCCGAAGGAGGAAGACGACAGGGGCACCAGGTGGGCTGGGCCATCTTCTCCACTGGGCCAGGTAAGCCAGGTGAGGTTCTGCTCTACTTTATTTTCCTGTTTTGTTTTCTTTTATTTATTCATTTGCCACTATTTGAATTCAAACAAGTGCCAAATCTTCTCTGAATATTTTATGTTGCTTCATGGACTTTTCTAGAGGCACATAAATTATCACAGAGCATTTGATAATATATCCCATATATATTTGAATATATTTTCAGATTCAAATAGAATATTTTTTTAAATTCAGAGACCAAATAATTCCTTAAAAATGTTCCAGAATTTTGGTTTGGTATATAACTCTTGCCAAAATTCTCAAAACTATTATTAGGGCATTTTGGATTCACTGAATGCAATTTAAAGGGTTCTTGCCCTTCTTTTAAAAGGATTTTGAGGCTTTCATATTCCCTCAATTCAAGTTTCTTCAATTTAAACATGATGCAACAACCAAGCTAGTCCAAGTGCAAGGTAGAGCTAGGGATGTGACAACTCACCCCCACTAAACAAGAATCTCGTCCCGAGATTCAAGACGTAGGATAAGAAGACAGAGGGGACACAAAGCTAACACAATCTTCACGATCCAGATTGCACTTCATAAGAACCTTGATTCATTGCATCATATTGGTCTTGATGTCTTTATTTTCAAGATCTTCATCAAACACGATGACGATAGAAAGAAACTCTACAGGAATCGATCTCCTCAAAAATCAAGCACTCAAGATCAACTCATGGAGTGAGACGTAAGAACATCTCTTGAGTTGAGACATAAAACACACATCAAGAGCAATGGAAAGATGTAGATGACAAGGGTTCAATTTGGTAGGCAACAATTCCACTCTTGAGTAGGATGGTGCATGGTTTCAATGTAGCGATAAGAAAATTGCCATGATTCCATGACAGGAGACCTTGGGGGAGGTGACTCGTAGAGTTATTCCCTTAAGTGGCAAAAAGAATTACCTTTGATATGGAGATCATTGAAACTCTTCATACCAGGCTAAGGCAAATCACAATCGATCATTTGAAGGAGTTCGAAAGAATGGCATACTCAGTCTAGAACAGATGATGTGGCCTATCTGGTTGAAGGCAACGCAATGGATGATTTCCCTCTTGCTTAACAACAGAAATGGATGGAACCCATGGCAAGCCCACTTTTGAAGATGATCTTGAAAAACAATTACTGAGAAGGGCAGCCCATGGTAAAATGGCACAATGGCGGGTGCAAGCTGGGAACAAAATGCAAATGTTGGGAATTATTATAGTAACCGGGGAGAAGCTCAACAGTAGAGAGTGATTCCACGGTTTGAATGATTATGGCATACTCGAAGGAACTGAGAGCACATTCTAATTAATGTCGGTGATAAAACCTAGTGCATGCGCGTGCTCTCAAGAACTTGAGCATTTCCATATTCACCATGGTTTTACCAACATCCTTGCCAAGGATCCTGGCAACACATCATACTACCATGATGAACAATGATGGAGAATGCAGCTGCAAAGGAAGACAACACTTTCTCAGATTTCACCTTAGCAAGGCCAAGGAAACGAAATCTGGAAGATCGACCGAGAGACATTTAGCACTACGCTTCTAATGTTCTCCTTGACGTTCTAGCTACCACTGTCATGCCTAATATTATCAACATGGCCATCAAGTGAAGGTCGGACTTCGCGAGCACAAAGAACCCATAAGGAACAACTTGTAGACTAAGTCATACCAACTCCTCATGGAAGAATGGCCAATTTGCTGACTGAATATACTACAATAATAGATTTCCCGTATAAGTGTGTTAGCCATGACATCCACTTATCGGTTCAAAAGACCAATATTATAAATCTTGGAAATGTCCCAACCATCATATCTGCCTGAGATTCAGATCTGGTTGGTGTCAGGATATTCCAGACTCAACTTGTCTGAAAAAGGAAAGTTTGCTACACAAATCGATGAGATCGCGTTGCGAGATTCTCGTGAAATGAACTACAGTAGAAAGCTCCAAAACATGAGCTGGTTCTGCTACACACATGTGAACACGCTGTCCAGACAAGCATGACCACATAGTAGTCTTACAACAAAACACTACCGAGTTCTGGTTGGGAACCATCATCGAGGATATCGAAGTCCTTGCGTAAGTCTAGCTCTTAAGAAGGAACTTCTTCGCCTTGAAAAAATCAATCAATGGCTTGGTGTGCTAGGAAACACATATGGAATGGAGGCGGCCGACCTATCAAACCATAGAGTACTTCACACATAGGCGTGACTAACTTGGGACGATTCCAAAGGAAGCAAAAACAATCTTTCTCGGATCCACGGTGGCAACTTACATCAAGTGCACGTGAATTAAAGAAAGTCACTTCTTTCATCCAAACATATCCTTCGTGAGATGGCACGAAGAAAATGCTAGCACAAGTTTCCAACACTAGCTTAATGTTCAACACGAGTCATGGAGAAGATAAGAATATTGCCGATGGGCTCGACAACAATTCATCGAGGCTTCCATATCGATGGAATTCCACAATTATGTGAACACGGTGATAGCATTGGTCAGACCGAAAGATGTAATGGTGTATGCTCGAGGGTTCAACCATGAGTAAGACAACATGACGCACATCGTTGGTTCTGATTTGACTTGACAATAGCCCACAGTCAAATCAAAGTTTTGACAAGATAATAGATCCAACAACTGACCACGAGGACCAATCGATGAAGATATCATCTTTCTTCGACACACACACAAAAGATATCCCTTTTGAATGAACGAAGTAAGGCAAAGCTTTTATCTTCCAACTCTCCAAGTTGTTTTAGCTTAACCAACTAGCTCAGGAGTATCCAACACAGATTCTTGGAGAAGGGTGGTTTAGGGGAAACCCAACTTGATCACGAGCTCAACATAATGGTCAGGGGACAACCTGATAATACTTCCGAGATGATATTCGGAAAATCACAAACCACCGATGTGTTACTAAGCTCGAGAACAATCTTGCTTTTCGGGGCAAGGCAATATGATCAACTAAGCAAGGGATTGACACAATCCTAACTCATTGATCGAAGAGTGCACCAGGAAATATGGACTAGGTACCACGATCAATCTTAGGATGATGATTCGATAACCAGCACGTTAAGAATGAGGGTATTGTCCATTAACTACTAAGCAATGGGGTTGCTAGGAGTATTGATTTCACACATCACAGTTCACTTGTCGGCATTCCAGTTACAACAACATGGGGACCGAGGAATGAATAGCGATGGTGAGAAGTATCACTGCGTCAAGAATTCATAAGAGGTGGTGCAATTCCTATGATATTCTCGACATAAAGGGGGTAATACTCTAGGGTGGAACAGACTAGAAGCTGGATTGGCATTCTAAACTGTTGAATACAATTGCTTTGACCCAATCCTAGATATGGACAAGGTGCGAGAGTTTGTTTCTCCTAAGCCATTCTTAATAGAATGGCTTCACGGACCACAAGAATTTTAGACTTCGATGAACACGAATGCACTACTACTCCTGACTATCAATTGATGGACGGAGGTGATAATACAACTAAAGAGGGACAACTCAAAGGAACATATGGTTTTCTGAGTCATGGATGCATAGATTAACATGTCGAACAAAGCTCAATATATTTCTTCTGGATAACCCATGCTGAAGAGGAAGGACTGGCAGATTCATAATTTTTTAATGGAGAACTCATCAACAGCACTCTTGTTGTGATCTTTGGTTCAAAAGAACTTCTGCCATATTGATTCATGGTATTGGAAGACTGACATACCATGTGCCTTGAAATCTATCACAAGGTTACTAATATCCTAAAGGAATGAGCAAACACTATCAACACAAAGTAAGTAGAGTGAATCTTGGGTTCAAGAACCTAGAAATGGAATACCTATTAACCAAATAACATCACGAGATGCTTTCGAGAATGGTGGCCAGAGTCATCACACTGGGTACACAAAACATGGCTAGATTATGGGTGGTTCTCTAAGAGATTATTGACCACACCGGAACACGATCGACCTGACCACAAAGGTCTATTCTTGCAAGCAATCGAAGTACACAAATGAAGTATTCCTACAAGCAAGAATATGATAAAGCAATGTAAATATCGTGAATATATATGAAGTATTTATAAACGTAGGGTTCTAAAAGCGGTCTTGGCCTGGTCATTGGACACAAATGAAGTACATGAAGTTGTAGTGGTGGCTAACTTTTAACTAATTAAAACCCAAGGAAAAGGCTACTAGATTGATCTACTTATATAGGACCAAGGGGTGGCGGCCAAGGAGGTGGGAGGACGTCCCAGGGCAGCCTAAAACTAACCCTAGGTTGTACAAGGCCCATGGGCCCAAGTGGAGGTGATGCAATACCTTTGAAATTGTAGTTTGACTCGGATTCTGCTGCAGCGCCAGATTCTGTCGTCAATATCTCAAAGCTCCGGACGAATTTTAAGGTGAATCCGATTGGGTTGGAAAGTGCACGAAATAAAATTTCCAAGAAAAAATAGAATCACTTAATTAGGATTAGGATGAAAGAGTTCTCGGTGTTTTGAGTCAGGTATGTCTGTGTAGTCCGAATTTGAGTCCAGAACATCAGAGACTTGGACTCTATCTTCTCTTGGGCTAAAAGTGACGTGAGAGAACTTCTTGAACATCACCTAAAGGTCTATGTTTCCCTTATCTTCATATGTGGATTGTACAAGTGTCCGGTAGTTGTACAATTAGGCATGAAACAAAAAGAGTTGAAGTACTTTTGTTCTGTGTAGCATCAATAACTTATTGCATAACTTTTATCAGCAATCACCTCAAATAAATACACATATGCAATATTTGTAATCATATCTAAGGTAGCCATGTCCTCATCATCCTCCCCTTCTTGAAAACAAAGCTGTCCTCGGCGTTGCTTAATCTGAAATGTGGCTAACAAAAGAGACAAGGTGTACATATTGTATATGTAAATGTCATCCATTTTTATTGATCTCACTTGTGACACATGTGACACATTTAGACAAGAGCACTCTTCAAAAGTCATGAAATATAAAGCCAAACTATTATCCCAAGAAGTCAAAGGCATGAATATATTGCAACTCAATTTGCACATATAAGTGAAGCTCTTATTCATATCAAAAGGTTGGCAATGCTCATCATTAAACCACCCCAACAATGGTGAATAAACTTTAATTTCTTCAAAGTTACATGCTACAACATGCTGAAATAAGCAAACATGCAACAAGTCACTTGACACAGAATCATCACCAAGATTGGAGGTCATATCAAAATGATTAAACATTGGCACAATTATTTTCAAACGTATTTGACACAAAATTGGATTTATTCCCTGATTCACGTTGTTCTTTCGCATCAACAGTTAATTCAATGGGTGCACCAAAAATTGTTGTTATTGCATTCGTTTGATCACATGGCGAAGTCAAATCGTGAACATAGTCCTCTAAAATAGGTGGTCTGATCAAAGAAGTGGATAGCTCATCCCATGGTGCATTTAAATTGACAAGGCATTTATCATGCTCTTATGGAGGTAGATGATTAATACCTTTGTCATTACCTCTTATGGTCAACTCAGATGATGTAGGCACTCTAGGTGGCGACATGTCACGTGGTGGAGGTGATGTAGTGCTCACAACAATGGATGTTGTTGTCAGAGTGGGCGCTCTGGTGGAAGGAACAACCTTCGCAACTCTTGGGATTTGCACCTTCCGCTTGTTTGTCTTCTGGGCAACACGTCTTGTTTTCTCCTGTCCAGCTTTGCAAGCAAGACGAAACAAAAGGTCCATAGGACAACACTTTTCATGAATTAGTATCTCCTGAAAATCTATCCATAAAATCTTCTTCACTTTCTTCTAAAGAGGAATGCAACAAGGTAGTTTGTAAATCATCATAATATTTCGTTACGGTGTCACTACCTTGTTTTAAATGTTGCAACTTTTTCATCATGTCATGGGTATAATAAGCGGGGATGAATGTATGTCTCATGGAAAGTTTAAAATCATCCCAAGTAGTAGGTATATAATCAGGGTGTAACCGACACTATTTGCTCCACCAAACTGAAGCATAACCAGTGAATGAACCAACCGCGATCTTCACTTTTTTACGTTCAGCAAAATCATGGGAAGCAAATATATTATTTAAGTCGAACTCCCATTCAATATATAAGGCAGGTCTAAAACGACCATTAAATGGTGGTATAGAAACATTAACATGATCATGTGCATTTGGATGTTGGTGCACCTCTCGTGACGGTGGTGGTATTTCCTTAGGTGGTGGTGATAGAGGCAAAGGTGTCCCATCTATCGATGAGATGGTGGCTATTTTTTTGGTGGAGCAGACTTTGATGATCTGACGATGTACGTGCGTCGACGTCATGCCTTAGCAATTGCTAAACCAACTCTGAGAGGTTGTTGACCACGCCGGAGCACGATCAACCTGACCACGGTCTGTTTCCTGCACGTAAACGAAGAACAAGCAAGAAACTAAAATTGCAATCTGGATATTTTGAATGTAAGAGGAAAGCTTTATTATTCAAGGTGTCGTTCTGTGACGTCTTTGTCTGGTCATAGAACACAAACGAAGTACGCGAAGTTGCAGCTATGGCAAACTTTTAATCTAAGCAAACCCAAAGTCTAAACGACGCCCTAAGGGCCGTATATATGGAGGAATAGGGGGAATGTCATGACCCCTTGGAGGAGGGGTCGGAAACCAACCCTAACTCTGTTTCCCCACACATACGGACTCTTAAAACAGCCTATACTAAAGTATTTCGAAATTACTTGGGCCTGGCCCAATAATAAGGTGACGTAGCACCTATAATAGCCTCTTGAAACAAATTATGAAGTGGCATCTTGTTTATTTCATCCCAGCCTTCATGCACTCATTATGGTGGCTTCAAATTCCTGAAATCATCACTTGAAACTCCGTTCTTATTCCCCTTGCACATGCCATCATCTCCATGCTTGATCTTGCTCCAATGTTCATCCTTCTTGTCCAAGCTAGGCCCTTCATTTCAAGAAAAGCAAATGTATCCAATTTAGGCAGCATCATATTCTTATGAACATTAGAATCGTTACGAAGAAATGAAAGTACCTGGTAATTTATTTGGCGTGCACGAGCTATAGTAATTGGTCCAATATATGTAGTTGCAGGGATCGTGGGTGTAACTGTAGTATTGACATCATCATCACCCTCCCCTTCTTAAATTGAAGTCGTCCTCGATGGAAGCTCATCTTCCTCACCCAAGTAAGGCTTCAAATCATCAATGTAAAAGTGGGACTAACCCCAAAATCTGTCGACGGCTCAAGTTTATATGCATTATCATTTATTTTCTCTAACACCTTAAAAGGACCATCACCGCGTGGCATTAGCTTTGACTTGCACAAATCAGGAAACCTATCCTTATGCAAATGTAACCAAACAAGATCTCCAGGTGCAAAGACAACACGTTTTCTACCCTTATCTCCAGCAAGTTTATATTTAGCATTCATGCGCTCAATATTTTCCTTAGTTAACTCATGCATTTTTAAGATCAATTCAGCACATTGTTTAGCATCAAAATTAACCTTCTCCGAAGATGGAAGAGGCAACAAATCAATGGGCGCACAAGGTAGGAAACCATACACAATCTCAAAAAGGCATATCTTAGTATTAGAATGCAGCGAACGATTATAAGCAAATTCAATATGAGGCAAGCATTCTTCCCACATTTTAAGGTTATTCTATACAACCCTAATCATAATAGACAATGTTCTATTGACTACTTCAGTTTGTCCATCAGTTTGGTGGTGACATGTAGTACTAAAAAGCAGTTTAGTCCCCAACTGAACCCATAAACATCTCCAAAAATGGCTAAGAAACTTAGTATCATGATATGAAACAATATAATTTGGCACACCATGCAAGCGAATAATTTCACGAAACAGTAAATCAGCAACATTAGCAGCAGCATCGCTTTTATGACATGGTATAAAGTGTGCCATTTTCGAAAATCTATCCATGACAACAAATATGCTATCCCTCCCCATCTTTATTCGAGGTAAACCTGAAACAAAGTCCATAGATATATCCTCCCAAGGAACACTAGGTACAGGCAAAGACATATATAAACCATGAAGATTGAGTCGTGCCTTAACTTTTTGACATGTAGTGCAGCGAGCAACAAAACGCTCAACATCCTGTCTCATCTTTGGCCAAAAGAAATGTGTAGCAAGTACTTCCTCCATCTTCTTCACGCCAAGGTGTCCCATTAATCTTCCTCCATGCGCCTCCTGCAACAACAAAAGACAAATAGAGCTAGCTGGAATGCATAGCTTGTTAGAATGGAACACAAATCCATCATTAAGGACGAACTTGTTCCATGCTCTTCCTTCTTTTCAATTCTGCATTACATCTTTAAAATTAACATCATGCACATATTGATCTTTTGTGGTCTCCAAACCAAATTTTTTAAAGTCAAGTTGTGAAAGCATATTATAGCAACGATACAATGCATCAGCAATAACATTTTCTTTACCCTTCTCGTGATTAATGACATAAGGGAAGGTCTCAATGAATTCAACCCATTTAGCATGTCTACGGTTTAGTTTTGCTTGACTTCTATTATGTTTCAAAGATTCATGATCAGAATGTATAACAAATTCTTTGGCCCATAAATAATGTTGCCATGTTTCTAAAGTCTGAACAAGAGCATATAATTCCTTGTCATAAGTAGAATAGTTCAGACTAGGCCCACTCAATTTTTCAGAAAAGTATGCAACAGGTTTACCATCTTATAATAACACACCTCCTAATCAAATTCCACTAGCATCACATTCAAGCTCAAAACTCTTATTAAAATCAGGAAGTTGGAGTAAAGGAGCATGTGTCAACTTATCTTTCAATACCATGAAGGCTTCTTCCTATGCGGTACCCCAAACAAAAGGCACATCCTTATTTGTAAGCTCATTGATAGGTGCAGTAATGGTGCTGAAATCCATCACAAAACGCCTATAGAAACCAGCGAGGCGAAGAAAAATCCTCATTTCTGTAACTGTTTTGAGCTGCGACCAACTCTCAATAGCTTCAATCTTGGCTTTATCAACTTCAATGCCCTATGGAGTAACAACATAGCCAAGAAAAGATACTCGGTCGGTGCAAAAGGTGCACTTCCCAAGGTTACCAAACAAACGTGCATCATAGAGAGCTATAAAAACATCACGTAAATGTTCCTCCAAAGATCTGCTATAAATCAGTATATCATCAAAGTAAACTACCGCAAATCATCCAATGAAAGCATGTAAAACTTCGTTCATTAATATCATGAAAGTACTAGGTGCATTAGTTAACCCAAAAGGCATGATTAACCACTCTTATAATCCAAAGTTATTTTTAAATGTTGTTTTCCATTCATCTCCCAATTTCAAATGAATTTGATGGTATCCAGTACGTAAATCAACTTTGGAGAAAATTGTAGACCACTCAATTAATCAAGCATATGATCTGGCCTAGGAATAGGATGACGATAATGAATAGTAATATTATTAATGCCTCTACAATCAACACACATACTTTCGCCTAAAAAACAATCAACATACATACATGATGTACCATCCTTTTTTGGCACTATGATGAAGGCATCACTACCACAGTTACACCCACAACCCTTGCTATTACATACATGGGACCAATGACTAGAGCTCTTGCACGCCAATTAAATTACCACATACTTTCGTTTCTTGGTAACGATTCTAATGTTCATGAGAATATGATGTTGCCTAAATTGGATACATTTGTTTTGCTTACAAATGAAGGGCCTAGCTTAGACAAGAAGGATGAACATTGGAGCAAGATCAAGCATGAAGATGATGGCATGCGCAAGGAGAACAAGAACAGAGTTTCAAGTGATGATTTCAGGACTTTGAAGCCGCCATAATGAGTGCATGAAGGCTTGGACGAAATATACAAGGTGCTACTTAATAAATTTCATCCAGAGGCTATTATAGGTGTTGCGTCACCTTATTATTGTGTTAAGCCCATGTATTTTCGAAATAATTCAGTATAGGCTGTTTTTAGAGTCTGTATGTCTGGGGAAACAGAGTTACGGTTGGTTTCGGACCCCTCTTCCAAGGGGTCATGAAATTCCCCCAATACCTCCATATATACAACCCTTAGGGCATCGTTTAGACTTTGGGTTTTGTTTAGATCAATGTTCACCATAGCTGCAACTCACGTCCTTCGTTTGTGTTCAATGACCAGACAAAGACGTCATAGAACCCCACTTTCATCAATAAAGCTTTCCTCTTATATTCACAATTTCCATATTACAATGTCAGTTTCTTGCTAGTTCTTTGTTTGCTCGCAGGAAATAGACCCTCGTGGTCAGGTTGATCATGCTCCGGCGTGGCTAATAACCCTCGGAAGTTGGTTTACCGATTGCTAAGGAGCGATGTCTCGCACGTTCGTAGTCGGATCGTCCAAGTTAACTCCCACAGAAAATGATATCTAGGTCATAGAAACATCGAGACACCTTTGCCTCTATCACACTAGTATAATAGGAACGACACAAGGACTAAGAGATTCACATATATAACCTTTGTTGAGCAGCTCCTGTACTTGAGGCATAATCTCCTTTGTCTCCTCTGGATTGGTATGGTATGGGGCACGGTTTGGCAGTGAAGCACCGGGAATTAAGTCAATCTGATGCTCAATACCTCGAATAGGTGGTAATCCCAATGGCACGTCTTGTGGAAAGACGTCAGCGAATTCCTGCAAAATGTTAGTGAAAGCAGGAGGCGAAGAGGGTGGCATGTCATCGAATGAAAATAATGCCTCTTTGCACACAAAAGCATAGCAAACAGATTTGCTAAAATCTAGATCATCAATATCAGATTTGGTGCAAGTAAACATCCACTTTTCAATTTAATTTCAGAGGCAACATGAGATGATGGTTTGTTATTAGGCTTCATTTGTTGCTCAAATTTGTTTGCCACTATTTGATTTTCACTCTTATTTTGCTCCTGTTTTGCTTTACTAGGTCTATGAATATCATCTTTCAAAATGGAATCAGGAGACATAGGATGCAAAGTAATATGTTTATCCTTATGAGCAAGAGTATACTGATTGCTTCTACCATGGGGTACAGGCTTTTTATCAGATTGCCATGGTATACCAAGTAATAAGGAACATGCTTGCATGGGTACAACATACCACATCACAATCAACATAATCAACATGTGTAGCTATACTAAAATGCACACGAACAGTACGTGTTACCTTAACCTTGCCGCTGTTGTTGAACCATTGGATGTAGTAAGGATGCGGATGTGGTCTTGTGGTGAGAGATAGCTTCTCCACCATATCCATGCTAGCCAAGTTATTGCAGCTCCCTCCATCTATGATGACCCAAACAAAACGTTCCTTCACAACTCCCTTTGTATGCAACAAATTGTGCCTCTGATTTTGCTCAGCTTGTGTGACCTACACACTCAAAATACATTGAGCAACTAAAGTTTCATACTTGTCAGCGTCTTCAGCAGCCATGTATTGCGTCTCTTGTTCAAAATTATCTCCACCGTGTTCTTCACTTGTAATAAGA
This sequence comes from Thinopyrum elongatum, assembly GCA_011799875.1. Lineage (NCBI taxonomy): Eukaryota > Viridiplantae > Streptophyta > Magnoliopsida > Poales > Poaceae > Thinopyrum > Thinopyrum elongatum. The sequence goes on from CM022299.1 coordinate 234,216,993, forward strand.
GCCAAAGTCTCCTCATCATAGTCACTAGCGGACTCATACCCACCATCCTTAGTAGCAATCATCACACGCTTAGATGGGCATTCTCTCACATAATGACCTCCACCCTTGCAACGACGACAAATAGTATCATGTGTTTGCCCTGTTGATGCCATGGATGAAAAAGGGCTCTGTGCAGGCCCGGAAGGTGTGCTCTTGGCAGATAGTGGTGGTTGTGCATGATTTCTTGTATTGCGGTTGGAGGTGGTAGCTGATGGAGGTGCCGGTTCAGCATAACGTGTGGAAGTAGAGGATGCACGTAGTGTCCATGATGATGATCGACCTACAGAAAAATTAGTTCACGCCAATGCGTGTTGATCCTGCACTTCACGTTCAGCTTTGCAAGCAAGATGGAATAAACGAGTGATAATGTTATATTCCTTATACTCTAAGATGGTCTGAATCTCTCTATTTAACCCACCCATGAAACGTGCAAGCATTGCTTCATTATCCTCAATAATACCACATCTAATCATGCCAGTTTGTAATTCCTAATAATATCCTTCTACATAATTTTTTCCTTGTCTTAAACGCTGTAATTTTTGAAGTAATTCTCGTTGATAATATGGTGGAGCCCAACGAATACGCATAACATTTTTCAAAGCAGCCCAAGTAGCTGGAATATTATCATGATATAATCTACAATGTTCAGACCACCGCACACAAGCAAAACTAGTGAAAGCACAAACAACAGCAGCAACATGTCTCTCCTCGGGATATTGTAAACATGTAAAACATTGTTCAGTTTCTAACTCCCAAGTAAGATATATATCAGGAACATATCTACCATCAAATGGAGGAATATTCAATTTTAGTTTAGGAAGATGGTCATGATCTCGTACATGAGGTGGTGGGCAGCCCTACCATTGCGATTATTTTCATTTGGACGACCTGGTGGCGGTGGTGCTGGTGGTTGCACGTAGTTCTGATTTTGATCAACCTCATCCTCATAATCGCCCTCGTAATTGTCCTCCTCCTCGGCAGCAGTAGCAGGAGCCAAAAAAGCAGCAACAACAGTAGTAGCGGCACCAGAATTTTGGCCTTCCTCAAGAGGAACACGCTTCGCTCGGTGGAGTACTGGATCGCAACCTGGAGGTGCTTGTGGTTGTTGTTGTTGCAACGGTGCAGCAGAGGCAACAGGTGGGGATACACGCGCGAGCACTTCATTGAACTTGGCACCCAACTTGGTGTCAATTGTCTTCTCAATGTCATCTATCCTCTCTAGTGCCTTACCAAAACTGCTCATCACGTCTTCCACCTGTTGACCCAACATTTGCTGGAATTTATCATGTAACACCATGTTCGTCATGTTCTCCCAGTTAATCACATCAGCTTGTGATCATGTCATGGTTAGCAGCAATACAAACAAACAAGAATATGGACCTACAGACTACTAGAGAGTGTTGGTGGCGGTGAGTCACAAATCCGTCAAGCGAATCTCAAATTCTTACTAGTTCTTACAAAGCAGCAGGTGGTGATCGGCGACCGTTGTGGTCAAAACACCTCAAAACATGGATAGAGTGATTACCAGGAGGAGTCAAACGCATGACATAGATATATGTGGAGCTGGGATGGCTTATAATATGGTAGCAAAAAGGTCAGCAATAATCAATTCAGAGATGTAAAGTTGAACAAACGCTCAATGATGGTATTGTGCTGGTCCTAGGCTAGACCGTGCTAGAGACGCGAGCCTAGAACACTAACAAAATCAAAGTGCTGCACGTAAACAAGGGAGGAGCACCCTCTGAATCTCTTTTTTTATACTTTTTTTCACTTTTTTGTACTTTTTCCTCTTTTTTTTGCTCCGCAACAATTCTTTTTCAAAAAGTCTACAAATGATCTGAAAACTGCATAGACAGAATTTTCCAAACTTTTTTTTAAACTAGAACTATTTTTCTTGTACGGGGTGCACGGAAGTTGGGGAATCCGACTTGGTCACGACATGTAGTATGGCGTGATCCGGATATCAATAACAGAGAAGTAAACACTAGACTCATACTAGGATTGGTGGCGGAGATGAATCGGGAAGAACTCGAACTGGTGGCGAATATGTATCTGGTGGCAGCTCGGATTGGTGGCGGATATGTATCTGGTGGAAACTCGGACTAGTGGCGGATACGTATCTGGTGACAACTCGGACTGGTGGCGTGATGGCGGCGGATATGTGGTGGTTTTATTGAACGACGGTGGATATGTGTTGGAGGTATATGGCAGCGAAGGTAGCAATTGTGCGGTGGCGGCATGACAACCAGTGACCAGAATTCGAAACTTTAAAAGACTAGACGCTAAAACCAGCAACTAGACACGACGATGCAACCGCAAATTCAACAAAGCAAACACGGAAAAGATTATGCAATGGCTCAAATTGGTTTGGATATGATGAACTAACCCTAATTTTTTGTGGCTTTTTCGTGGACTGTAGGCATGAAGAATAGATGCGATCTAAACTACGAAAAAGTGGAAAATCTCACCGAGCAACCTGGAAATCTAATACCACTTGATAGAGGCAAAGGTGTCTCGTCTTTTGATGAGATGGTGGCTATCGTTTTTGGTGGAGCAGACTTTGATGATTCAACTACAAACGTGCGTGGACGTCGCATCGCTAAACCAACTCCGAGAGGTTGTTGACCACGCCAGAGCATGATCAACCTGACCAGTAGGGTCTATTTCCTGCACGCAAACTAAGAACAAGCAAGAAACTAAAATTCCAATCTAGATATTGTGAATATAAGAGGAAAGCTTTATTATTCAAGGTGGGGTTCTGTGACGTATTTTTCTGGTCGTAGAGCACAAACAAAGTACGCGAAGTTACAACTATGGAATTTTTTTAATCTAAACACAACCCAAAGTCTAAATGACGCCCTATGGGCTGTATATATTCAGGAATAGGGGGGAATTTTATGACCCCTTGGCGGAGGGGTCCGAACCCAACCCTAACTCTGTTTCCCCACACATACAGACTATAAAAACAGCCTATACTGAGTATTACGAAATTACTTGGGTCTGGCCTAATAATAAGGTGATGCAGCACCTATAATAGCCTCTGGACAAAATTTATGAAGTGGCATCTTCTATATTTCATCCAAGCCTTCATGCACTCATTATGGTGGCTGCAAAGTCCTGAATCATCATTTGATACTCCGTTCTTATTCCCCTTGCGCATGCCATCATCTCCATGCTTGATCTTGCTCCAATGTTCATCCTTCTTGTCCAAGCCAGGCCCTCATTTGTAAGAAAAACAAATGTATCCAATTTAGGCAGCATCATATTCTTATGAACATTAGAATCATTACCAAGAAACGAAAGTACCTCATAATTTAATTTCCTGCGCGAGCTCTAGTAATTGGTCTAGTATATGTAGCTGTAGGAATCATGGGTGTAACTGTAGTATTGATGTCCTCGTCAGGTGGCATGTCTCCCATGATCGACAAAGCCCGTGAACTAACTCTGGATCCTGCCATGATTAGTATAAACAAGAAACTGAATCCAAAAATAATGTTCTTATGAACTACTGGGATGTGGTGGTAAAACGCTCACAGTATAGCAAGTATCAAACTCTTACAAGTTCTTACCATGCAGCAGGTGGTGACCGGCAACCAGCAGTGTCAAATAACTCCAAAAGATGGGTAAAGCGATTGCTAGGTGAACGTATGTATACACGGTGTAGAAATGTGTGAAGCTTGAAAGGCTTAAATATATGGTAGCAAAGTATTAGCAATAATTAATTTAGAGATGCAATGCTGAATAAACGCTAACCGACGGTACTGTGCTGGTCATAGGCTAGACCAGATTAGAGACGTGAGCCTAGAACACTAATGGGGTCACGTCGTAGCACGACAAGCAGCAACAAAGGATATGAAGTATCTCTGAACAGCAAGATATAAGCGAAGATCACAATAGCAGTAAAGATAATGATGAGTAAAAAGCTCCAACGAGGATATATCAAACACTCTCTCTACAACTTTTGTCTGGAGAACTTTATGCTAATTTTTGATAATTTTTCTACAGAATGCTACTGACTGAAGCTTTCCAACGCAAAAAGAAACACTCAATTCCGAGTTGAAAAACTGGAACAAGGTGTATTCGCCAATTTCGGAGGGCCAAAACACCTATTTAGAAGCCGATTTTGAGGTGCCAAATATTGAACTTGATTTTGCAACTACTCAGATGTGGCTCATTGCTAGCTTTAATTTGAGTACTTGTGGAACCAAAACGGACTTTGTATGAAAAATATATGCTTGTTTTACTGAACACTGTGCAGAACAGATTCCAATTCGAATTCAGGTACGAGATTGAGTCTAGATAGATCCGAATTTTTTTCTCAAACTTTTTTTCTTTTTTCTCTTCTTTTTTTACTCTCGATTTTTTTACTCTTTTCTCTCTTTTTTTCTCTCTTTCCCAAACAAACTACATAAGATACAGATTGGATCAAGCGAAGATGCAAAATACCTCAATTATGATTATGACAATGAACGATGGGTAGCATATGATGGAAATTGATGGATGGAGGTGGTGGACAGCGGAAGTGATAATGATGCAGTGGCGGCGTGACTAATGCAAACCGAACTCGAATCTCTAAAGGAACTAGACACTAAGACCAGCAACTCGACACAATGATGCAACCGATAATTCAACTATGCAAGCGTTGAAAAGAAAATTGCAAAGGCTCAGACTGGATTGGACAAAGGAAAATATCTACCATTTTTGTGTGGCTTTTTCTTGTACAATAGGTAAGAAAATAAATCCAATCTAGGGATATGTAACACCCCAAAAATTTAATCATATTTTTATTAAGTAAAATTTGGCCAAAAAATAAAATTTTGATTTATAATAAGTCTTTTAATAATTTTTGAGCCTTTTTTGTTTCTGACTTTCAAAATTCTTCCCTCCATATAGGAATTTTCTTTTGGAAATAATATTGTGGGCTCTGGTAGTTTTCTTAAATCATTTTGTTTACATTATAATAACAGTAGGAATTATTTTCATAATAAAAATTGCCCAATACAATTCTTTAAAAAGGCATTTTCAATTCAATAAATGTTTCTGTTGCACTACAACAATTTCAAATAATTCTTGCAAAATTCCACAAAAATTATGAGGGGTCATGTGATGCCTATATATCACTTTTATGCCAAAATCCAACTTGGTCTTTTGAAAATTTTGAGTGAAACAACCTCTTTTCAATTCTGTCCCATTCTTTAGTTATAACTACAACCCCAATTTTCCTTGCTCCAATAATTCTGAAATTTTTCCCACTTATAGTCCTTCCAACCAAACCCTTAAGTCCAGAAGGTCAGATCCATATGCCTCATGGAAAATCACCAAATACATCTTCCAACTTTCTGTCCAGAACTGAAATTCTTCAAAACTTGCACTAGCAAGTATTTCTTTTTGACAAACCAACTCCACCACCATTTCTATCATCCAAGGAGACATCATCCTGCCAGGTTTCACATCCAACAAAATCACCTAGGTCACCTTAGCATTTTGTCATGCAGGTTGTGTGCATGACAGAAATTTTGTCCCCTTCCAAACTACATTGAGCATTTGGTCGTTTGGCTGAACCATCATATCCATCACCCCTCTCATACCCAGAAACACCATCCTGTTAATTTATGGCTCATTTGGGTCCCTGTAGATGCCAATGGCATTTCGTCGAGCACACCAGGGGCATGTCCAGAGCGTGGCCAGAGCACCCGAACTGTCGCCGTTGGCATCAAGCTACTGCTGCCCCTTTGCTGCCTTTCCTGCTCGCCCTAGCCTTACCCTGGATCATCTGATCCACCTTGAGCCTCACTAACACCTTCCCTCATTTGCTAGTGCCGGCCACCACCGTCCCCGGCTACCAAGACCGCCGCCCGACGAACCCAACTCCGCCACGTCTCTGTCTGTGCCGTCTCATCTTAATGGCCAACGGCCGTGCCTATCCGCAGCTCGCCAACTCCCCACCGACCTCCTACCAGCCTCGCTGACCCTGACCACCGCCCATACCAACTTCTCCGGCGTAGTAATGGCCGCCGCCACCATGGCTTTCTCTGGAAGCCATGGAACCACCTCGCCCGCGCTATAAAACCCCACCCCGAGGCTGCCTATCCATCAAGCACCTCTCCTCACTCCTCTGGAAGCTACCCCGAGCAGCCAATCAATTCGAGGTGGCCGTCTCCCTCGTCTCCGGCAACCACTGCCGCCACCAGCTCCTCGATGGTTCCCACCTCTCTAGTTCCTCCCTTCCCCATTTTCTTTCACCAATAGACTTCTGAAGCACCCACGAATCCATCCCCGCTTTCAATTCCACCGGAGTAGCACCATAGGCGAAAGGCCCCTTCCAACCGACGCCGCTGTCCGCCAGGAAGCTTGTCGTCGGTGACTCCGTCCACTACGGCGGCCAAGGAGGGTACCCACAAGACCGCCTCGACTCCCTGAGCTCGCGAGTGGTCTCGGTTATCTGAACGACAATGCTATTCACCGGCGAGCCTCGTCAGAGTGCCACCTCTCTTCGGACAGGAGAAGGCGCGGGCGGATGACCAGTCAAACCTGACTGGTGGGGCCGTGGGACCCACTGTCAGTGACCCAGCGCTGCACCGATCCGTCAGTAAGTGGAGACGGGCTCCGCTGGGATCTCCTTTGCACGGGGAAAACGTACTCCCGTGAGTACGCCTTCGACGTCTCTGCCTCCGCGCAGCCGAACGGCTGGGCTCGGCCCAGTGGCGCCGTCCATCTAAATCACGCTCAGTGCGCTCCACTGCTCCTTTTCCTTTCCTTTTTCAGCAGTCTTTCAATTAAATCTACAAAATCCATTTCCAATCCAAACATGATTATTCAAATTTCTACATACTTGTAAAATCTTGCACTATTATTCCAGCTAGGGTGAACATTTTTACTTAGTTTTATCTCCATCGGATCTCTTAAATAGTCCTTTTCTTTATTCTTTTCAACTTAGAAATTCTCTATGTAAATCATCTGGACTCCAAATAAATTGATTCTTTTTCTGTTATTTCTCATTTTTCATCTCGTTTATTTTAGTATTTATTTCAAAAATATTTGAAACACTTTTTGGTACTGTTTTCAAATTAAATGATAATTGCAATATTTTGAAAATAGGGAAATGGAGGGAAGATAAAATTTTCAAACTTGTGGTGTGCACCCAATACTTCTGCATGCTCAAGGCAAGCATCTTGAACACTTGATATGGTGAATGTTCGGTAGTTGCTAGCTAGAGTATTTGAATCATGGCTATGGTAATTTTGAATGAAGTAGCATATTGCTATTTTTGCACGCATAACCCATTACTATTTTGTTATCTATGTGGTATGAGTGAGCATGGTTATTTTTCATATGACTATGTGGGTCCAGACTAATCTGCAGGAAAGAATCATTCACGAGAAAAGTGACCGTGAGACTGAAATCTCGTTGAGATGAGAACGAATCAGTAAGGGCATGTTGGGACATGCCAGATGGTGATCCTGTTGGGGGCCACCAAGGAAATATATTGTGCTAATCACTTCAGGAAAAATTGAACCTCCTGAGTTGACCGTAGATCGAGTCTTGTTCCGGTAACCCCCATACTTGTTCGTGCTACCACATGTCCCTGCCACAGGTAGGGTATGGTTCAGTAATTTGTTAACCCCTTTTCGTGAACACACCACATAGAGGGCTACGATGAGGGTTTCCACGATGGTGGACTAAATCTTGTCATCGGGTCAGGGGGCATGGGTGTCTCCGGTTGTAGCCGAGTGGGGGGCACCCCTTGTAATCCGCGCGTATGAATAGTGATCCCATGCTAATCGAGATTGTAGTCTCCCCGACTTAGAGATTTTCTGGAATGGTGCCTTGGGTGATTCCTGGCATCAGAAAAGTTAATCTGGTGTGTGCTGGTTAGGTGTGTTTTCAACCCAAAAGTCATAATGGGAATTAGTCAATGTCTCGGTGTTGACTAAAGAAATCCTTTACTTGTGGGTAAAGAGCACACCCTCTACAGAGTTATACCTATTCGAATAGCCATGTCCGCGGTTAAGGACTACAGTCTGGGTTGGTCAAGTGTCGGTCTTAGTGTCGGTCTTTGGAGGAAATAATTAATCTGGGCATGAATTATTTTGCAGGAAATTATTGTCACCACTAATGTTGTCAGGAATGTTTTTACTAGCATGACTACTACTACTATTGGATATTATTGTGGACTAACCCGTTTCTCTTATTTTATTTTCTAAGTGTCTCAGGGGCTGGCTAGACTACCCCGGGCATTCAGTTTTATTTTCAAGACCAACTATGGCGTCACCTTTTGACACCCGACTGGCATTTCTTTTCAAGACCTCTCCATGGTGTCCCTCGAGTTCTCAGGCGGTCTATCACGCCACTACTCTTGTGGACACCCGATTGGCATTTCTTTTCAAGACCTCTCCATGGCGTCCCTCGAGTTCTCAAGCGGTCTATCACGCCACTACTCTTGTGGACACCCGATTGGCATTTATTTTCAAGACCTCTCGTGGCGTCGCTTGGATTCTTGGGCGGTCCTGTCTCGCCCGAATTTCCTTTTAGACACCCGACTGGCATTTCTTTTATTTTCTTCTGGATTCTCGGGCGGTCCTGTCTCGCCTGATTCTCCATTAACTTTCATTGTTTGTCACTAACATATTATATTCCCATTTTTCTGCACATGCTAATATTTTTATTATGCCATGATTTAATTCCTGTCAGCATGACTTTAATATAGTCCAGCATGAGCATACGCATATAGTTTGGTTCATCATGATCATATATTATCAGTTGCATTCGGTATATCTTTTGTTCATCATGTTTGTGAGTACATTCAAACGTACTCACAGGCTTGTCCGTGGCTATTTACTTGGCCAGGTCAGGAGTTCTACGTGGAGTACCACAGTGACGTCCGTGCGGAGCCTAGGATGGCAGCCACGCGGGATAGGAATTATCCAGGTCAGCCGTTCCTATGGGAATGGAGCCCCATCGATGTTGGTGTACCATGAGTCGCTTCCATCATCCATCACCAGAATCATTATTTTATCATTAGACCTTTATGGTCTTGTATCCAACTCTTGTAATTGCTTGGTAATCTGTAACAAGGACGTGTCCACCAGTAACAGTAATCCTGGGGCTGCTAGGAACACGAGGGGTTAATTTCTGGGATTTTGTGTCCACGAAATTCGGCCCAGACAGCATTGGTATCAGAGCCAGGCTGACCATTGGCTAATCCTATCTTAAGCCTTGTCACTATTCCTAGGTTTCCACACCGTCCATATCCTTTCCTGTCCACAGTCAAGCCCATCCTATCCGCTAACTGCACAGTGGCCAGCCGACATCTTTTTGACAATCGGTGCCCAACCTATCAACCTAGCCCATAGGCTGTGTGCCTGTGGCCGACACCTAAGTTGTCCCATACACAAGTGTGCGATGGAAGACTCCGCTGGCTTATAAAAGAAGTCTTGCCTCGACACAGCACATCACAGCCTTCACTCCTAGCGTGGTATCCAACACCCCAAGATGCCTGGCCCCATCGTCCACAACGAGACCACCGCAGCCGAGCTTGAAGGCTTTGTAGCCATCCTCGCCAATCTCACTCGGTGAGCTTTTGGCATGGAAGAGCCGCCCGAGTATGTCGTGTACCAAGAGCACACGAGTGATTCCATCCATCACTTCTGGGCCATGGTGCACATCTATGCGAGGAGCATCACATCGGAGCGCCCTTACCGGTTCACCGGGAGGACGACCTCCGACGAGCCCCAAGCCATCGAACTTGCAGTCCGAGAAGCTGTAGTTCAACTCCCGCACCTGTCGCTGAGGGTCAACTGCCGCTCTTTCTACTACTACCCTAGTCGTGAAAGCTATGGTAGCCTGACCCAAGTTGCCAACGGAGACCACGGGACGGATCCTGCCCTAGTGCATCTGGTGCGCTACCTAAGAGCGCAAGAAGCACTCTTTGATCAGGTCACCCTTGATCTGATTTCCACCCACAGGATGCTTGCTCTCCTGACCCCGATGAGAAGAGAAGCTACACCCACCACCGACACCCCGATAGTGCTGTTCGGGAGACCAGTAGAGCCCCCGGAGTCTGCCCCTATTATCCATCTGGGCAATGCTTTCGTCTCCCTAGGGGAACTCCGTCGTCTCTTGGAGACTTACTCCAACGGGACTATGGCCTCGACACCCCGCGAAGGGCACCACCGCTACCCCAGCCCTGTAGCTCCCCATCCGACCCCGGCCAGCTCCGATACCGAAGCCCACAGAGAGGACTCGACATCCACAAGATGCGCCCGGCTGGATGTCGATGAAGTAGACTGAGTCCACTAGAGTAGTTACCGAGTCCTTAGTAAACCTGTTGCCCTGTAGATTCCACCGTTGTGCCGTAGACGATCATGTGTATGATTCTAGCAGTGTGTAGTGCTTGATTGAAGAATGTGCTTTTGTGTTGTTGCCTTGTATTTGATTACTTATTAGTTGCGGGTTGCATTTAATTCTTCCGGTCTTAACAGATCTTGAGGACGAGATTTTCTTAAGGGGGGTAGAGTTTGTAACACCCCAAAAATTTAATCATATTTTTATTAAGTAAAATTTGGCCAGAAAATAAAATTTTGATTTATAATAAGTCTTTTAATAATTTTTGAGCCTTTTCTGTTTCTAACTTTCAAAATTCTTCCCTCCATATTGTAATTTTCTTTTGGAAATAATATTGTGGGCTCTGGTAGTTTTCTTAAATCATTTTGTTTACATTATAATAATAGTAGGAATTATTTTCATAATAAAAATTGCCCAATACAATTCTTTAAAAAGGCATTTTCAATTCATTAAATGCTTCTATTGCACTACAACCATTTCAAATAATTCTTTCAAAATTCCACAAAAATTATGAGGGGTCATGTGATGCCTATATATCACTTTTATGCAAAAATCCAACTTGGTCTTTTGAAAATTTTGAGTGAAACAACCTCTTTTCAATTATGTCCCATTCTTTAGTTATAACTACAACCCCAATTTTCCTTGCTCCAATAATTCTGACATTTTTCCCACTTATAGTCCTTCCAACCAAACCCTTAAGTCCAGAAGATCAGATCCATATGCCTCTTGGAAAATCACCAAATACATCTTCAACCTTTCTGTCCAGAACTGAAATTCTTCAAAACTTGCACTAGCAAGTATTTCTTTTTGACAAACCAACTCCACCACCATTTCTATCATCCAAGGAGACATCATCCTGCCAAGTTCCACATCCAACAAAATCACCTAGGTCACCTCAACATTTTGTCAAGCAGGTTGTGTGCATGATAGAAATTTTGTCCCCTCCCAAACTACATTGAGCATTTGGTCGTTTGGCCGAACCATCATATCCATCACCCCTCTCATACCCAGAAACACCATCCTGTTAATTTATGGCTCATTTGGGTCCCTGTAGATGCCAATGGCATTTCGTCGAGCACACCAGGGGCATGTCCAAAGCGTGGCCAGAGCACCCGAAGTGTCGTCGTTGGCATCATGCTGCTGCTGCCCCTCTGTTGCCTTCCCTGCTCGCCCTAGCCTTTCCCTGGATCATCTGATCCACCCTGAGCCTCACCGACACCTTCCCTCATCTGGTAGCGCCGGCCACCGCCGTCCCTGGCGACGAAGACCACCGCCCGACGAACCCAACTCCGCCACGTCTCTGTTTGTGCCGTCTCATCTTAATGGCCAACGGCAGTGCCTATCTGCAGCTCACAGCTCCCCACCGACCTCCTACCGGGCTCGCTGACCCTGGCCGCCGCCCATACCCACTTCTCCGGTGCAGTAATGGCCGCCGCCACCATGGCTTTCTCTGGAAGCCACGGAACCGCCTCGCCCACGCTATAAAACCCCACCCCGAGGCTGCCTATCCATCGAACACCTCTCCTCACTCCTCTCAAAGCTATCCCGAGCAGCCAATCAAGTCGAGGTGGCCGTCTCCCTCGTCTCCGACAACCACTGCCGCCACCACCACCTCGATGGTTCCCACCTGTCCAGTTCCTCCCTTCCCCATTTTCTTTCACCAATAGACTTCTGAAGCACCCACGAATTCATCCCCTCTTTCAATTCCACCGGAGTAGCACCGTAGGCGAAAGGCCCCTTCCACCCGATGCCACCGTCCACCGAGAAGCTTGTCGTCGGTGACTCCGTCCACTACGGTGACCAAGGAGGTTACCCACAAGACCGCCTCGACTCCCTGAGATCGCGGGTGGTCTCGATTCGCTGAACGGCGTCGCCCTTCGCCGGCGAGCCTCGCCGGAGTGCCGCCTCTGTTCAGCCTGGAGAAGGTGCGGGCGGCTGACCAGTCAAACCTGACTGGTGGTGCCATGGGACCCACTGTCAGTGACCCAGTGCTGCGCCGATCCATCAGCAAGTGGAGACGGGCTCCGCTGGGATCGCCTTTGCATGGGGAAAACGTACTCCCACGAGTACGCCTTCATAGTCTCCGCCTCCGCACAGCCGAACGGCTGGGCTCGACCCAGTGGCGCCGTCCATCTAAATTGCGCTCAGGGCGCTCCTCTGCTCCTTTTCCTTTTCTTTTTCACCAGTCTTTAAATTAATTCTACAGAATCCATTTCCTATCCAAATCTGATTATTCAAATTTCTACATACTTCTAAAATCTTGCACTATTATTCCAGCTAGGTTGAACATTTTTCCTTAGCTTTATCTCCACTGGATCTCTTAAATAGTCCTTTTATTTATTCTTTTCAACTTAGAAATTCTCTATGTAAATCATTTGGACTCCAAATAAATTGATTCTTTTTCTGTTATTTCTCATTTTTCATCTAGTTTATTTTAGTATTTATTTCAAAAATATTTGAAACACTTTTTGGTACTTTTTTCAAATTAAATGATAATTGCAATATTTTCAAAATAGGGAAATGGAGGGAAGATAAAATTTTCAAACTTGTGGAGTGCACCCAATACTTCTGCATGCTCAAGGCAAGCATCTTGAACACTTGATATGGTGAATGTTCGGTAGTTGCTAGCTAGAGTATTTGAATCATGGCTATGGTAATTTTGAATGAAGTAGCATATTGCTATTTTTGCATGCAGAACCCATTACTATTTTGTTATCTATGTGGTATGAGTGAGCATGGTTATTTTTCATATGACTATGTGGGTCCAGACTAATCTGCAGGAAAGAATCATTCACGAGAAAAGTGACCGTGAGACTGAAATCTCGTTGAGATGAGAACGAATCAGTAAGGGCATGTTGGGACATGCCAGATGGTGATCCTATTGGGGGCCACCAAGGAAATATATTATGCTAATCACTTCAGGAAAAATTGAACCTCCTGAGTTGATCGTAGATCGAGTCTTGTTCCGGTAACCCCCATACTTGTTCGTGCTACCACATGTCCCTGCCACAGGTAGGGTATGGTTTAGTAAGTTGTTAACCCCTTTTCGTGAACACACCACATAGAGGGCTACGATGAGGGTTTCCACAATGGTGGACTAAATCCTGTCATCAGGTCAGGGGGCATGGGTGTCTCCGGTTGTAGCCGAGAGGGGGGCACCCCTTGTAATCCGCGCATATGAATAGTGGTCCCATGCTAATCGAGATTGTAGTCTCCCCGACTTAGAGATTTTCTGGAATGGTGCCTTGGGTGATTCCTGGCATCAGGAAAGTTAATCTGGTGTGTGCTGGTTAGGTGTGTTTTCAACCCAAAAGTCGTAATGGGAATTAGTCAATGTCTCGGTGTTGACTAAAGAAATCCTTTACTTGTGGGTAAAGAGCACACCCTCTACAGAGTTATACCTATTCGAATAGCCGTGTCCGCGGTTAAGGACTACAGTGTGGGTTGGTCAAGTGTCGGTCTTAGTGTCGGTCTCTGGAGGAAATAATTAATCTGGGCATGAATTAATTTCCAGGTTATTATTGTCACCACTAAAGTTGTCAAGAATATTTTTACTAGCATGACTACTACTGCTGTTGGATATTATTGTGGACTAACCCGTTTCTCTTATTTTATTTTCCGAGTGTCTCAGGGGCTGGCTAGACTACCCCCGGCATTCGGTTTTATTTTGTAGACCGACCGTGGCATCACCTTTTGACACCCGACTGGCATTTCTTTTCAAGACCTCTCCGTGGCGTCCCTCGAGTTCTCGGGTGGTCTATCACGCCACTACTCTTGTGGACACCCGATTGGCATTTCTTTTCAAGACTTCTCTGTGGCATCCCTCGAGTTCTCAGGCAGTCTATCACGCCACTACTCTTGTGGACACCCGATTGGCATTTATTTTCAAGACCTCTCGTGGCGTCGCTTGGATTCTCGGGCGGTCCTGTCTCGCCCGAATTTCCTTTTAGACACCCAACTGGCATTTCTTTTATTTTCTTCTGGATTCTCGAGTGGTCCTGTCTCTCCCGATTCTCCATTAACTTTCATTGTTTGTCACTAACATATTATATTCCCATTTTTCTACACATGCTAATATTTTTATTATGCCATGATTTAATTCCTGTCAGCATGCCTTTAATATAGTCCAGCATGAGCATACGCATATAGTTTGGTTCATCATGATCATATATTATCTGTTGCATTCGGTATATCTTTTGTTCATCATGTTTGTGAGTACATTCAAACGTACTCACAGGCTTGTCCCTGGCTATTTACTCGGCCAGGTCAGGAGTTCTACGCTGAGTACCACAGTGACGTTCGTGCAAAGCCTAGGATGGCAGCCACGTGGGATAGGAATTATCCAGGTCAGCCGTTCCTGTGGGAATGGAGCCCCGTCGACATTGGAGTACCACGAGTCGCTTCCGTCATCCATCGCCAGAATCATTGTTGTATCATTAGACCTTTATGGTCTTGTATCCAATTCTTGCAATTGCTTGGTAATCTGTAACAAGGACGTGTCCACTAGTAACAGTAATCCTGGGGCTGGTGGTATCACGAGGGGTTAATTTCTGGGATTTTGTGTCCCCGAAATTCGGCCCCAACAGGATAACTGGAAATTCTCACCAAGCAACCTGAAACCTGATACCACTTAATAGAGGCGAGGGTCCCGATCTTTTGATGAGATGATAACTATCGATTTGGTGGAGACGTCTTTGACGATCCGGCTACAAACATGCACGACATTGCACCTTAGCAATCGCTAAACCAACTCCAAGAGGGTATTGACCACGCCGGAACACGATCAACCTGACCACGAAGGTCTATTCCTGCAAGGAATCAAAGAACAAGCAAGAATATGATAAAGCAATCTGAATATTGCAAATATATATGAAGGTTGATAAAAGTGGGGTTCTAAAAGAGGTCTTGGCTTGGTCATTGGACACAAACGAAGTACATGAAGTTGCAGGAGTGGCTAACTTTAATCTAAACAAAACCCATGGAAAAAGCTACTAGATTGATCTACTTATATAGGACCAAGGGGTGGCGGCCAAGGAGGTGGGAGGATGTCCCAAGGCAGCCTAAAACTAACCCTAGGTCGTACAAGGCCCATGTGCCCAAGTGGAGGTGATGCAACACCTTTGGACTTGTAGTTTGACTGGATTCTGCTGCAGCGCCAGATTGTTTCATCAATATCCCAACTCTCCGGACGAATTTGAAGGTGAATCCAATTTGGTTGGAAGGTGCACGAAGTAAACTTTCCAACAAAAAAAACCCAATTCGGAGTCCGGATGAAAGAGTTCTCGGTGTTTTGAGTCAGGTATGTCCGTGCAGTCCAAATCTGAGTCCAAAACGTGAGAGACTTGGACTCTATCTTCTCTTGGGCTAAAAGTGACGTGAGAGAACTTCTTGAACAGCACCTAAACATCTCTTTTTCCCTTATCTTCATATCTGGATTGTACAAGTATCTGTTAGTTATGCAATTAGGCATGAAATAAAAAGAGGTGAAGTACTTTTGTTCTGTATAGCATAAATAACTTACTGCATAACTTTTATCAGAAATCACCTCAAAATAAATACGTGTATGCAATATTAGTGATCATACCCAATGTAGCCATGTCCTCATCAATTAGGTTCAACATTAATTTGTTTAGAGGGTCTAGGTGTTCTAATATTACTTTTGTTAACCATAGTTGAAACTTTAACATGTTCCATAATCCTAACAGGAAAAGGTGGCTTCTCAATATAAGCAGTAGGCAAAACAGGATCAACATTGTAAATGATAGTTTCATCTTTTACTATAACGGGTTCCTCAATCTTTTCTTTAATAGGAGGATTATATTTAAACCACTTCCCCTTGGGGAGATCAACATGAGTAGCAAATGATTCACAGAAAGAGGCTACTCTATATGAGTCAAGTCCATATTTAGTGCTAAACTTATGAAAAGAATCGGTATCCATAAAAGATTTAACACAATCAAACTCAAGTATTATACTTGACTCTTTACCTTTGTCGGGTTCCCAATCTTCAGAGTTGCGTTTAATTCTTCCCATAAGATCCCATCTAAATTCAATAGTTTTCTTCATAAAGGAACCAATAGAAGAAGAATCAAGCATGGTTTGATCATTATGAGAAACCCGAGCATAAATTTTTTGTAAGATAATTTCTCTTGAGAGCTCATGATTGGGGCATGTGTACATCATATACTTAAGCCTTCCCCAAACTTGAGCGATACTTTATCCTTCACGAGGCCAAAAATTATATATATAGTTCCGATCACGATGAACCAGATGCATAGGATAAAACTTCTGATGAAATTCCAATTTCAATCGGTTCCAATATCATCACATAGACTATGCCATGTCAATGCCTTTCCCCCAAAGATAAAGGGAAAACCTTCTTCTTAACTCCATCTTTGGATAAACCTTCAAGCTTGAATAATCCAGAAACTTCATCCACATAGATTAGGTGCATATCAGGATGTATTGTTCCATCTACTATGTAAGGATTAGCTAGTAGTTTCTCTATCATACCCGAAGGAATCTCATAATAAATATTTTTAGTAGGTGCATTAGGTTGAGGGGCAACTTTTGTACCTCCGGTCGAGGTGAAGATACCCCGAACAAACCCCTCAAAGGATTACTTTCCATCATAACAAGTGACAGTAAATTTCATCACGTAATATAAATGTTTCCTAACCAAATTCCCCTCACCAAAGGCGCTTCACTCCCTGGCAACGGCGCCATAAAAGAGTCTTGATGACCCACAAGTATATGGGGATCAATCACAGTCTTTTTGATAAGTAAGAGTGTCAAACCCAACGAGGAGCAGAAGGAAATGACAAGCGATTTTCAGCAAGGTATTGTCTGCAAGCATTGAAATTATCGGTAACAGATAGTTTGGTAGCAAGGTAATTTGTATTTTTTGAATATTTACTGTGAGGCAAAGCCCCACAGCCCTTTATTAAATGAAATGAAAATTGTACATACAGAAGGAACAAAAACTATGTACAAAATCTATAAAGAAAGAGGCCTACCTATTCCTACCTGTATTTACAATAGAGTACCAATCCAGGCAAGCAATTTGTGTTTGGTGCTATCTCTAAGCCTATGAGCTAGAAGAGAAATATCATGGATAAATTTACACCTCCAAGAACTAAAAGTGGCTCTCTCTCCCGTCTAAAAGTTCTGCCATTCCTTAGAATCCAAATGTTCCATGCTGCTATGAGCATAACTTCAAAGAAGAACGGATGTTTAAACCTGGATCTTGCAAGGTGGATACATTGCTGAATGTCAGAGCCTCTGGACCAGTCAATGCAGAGATAATTCCAAACTCTGCGACTGAAATTGCAGTTGAAGAACAAATGTAACTTGTCCTCATACACATATGCATTGCAAATGACACAAAGATTATCCTCCTGGGGAGATCTCCAATGCCGGCAGACCAGCATATCTTTGGTATTGAGTCTGTCAAAGAATAACAACCAACCAAAGACTTTGATCTTCATGGTGCACCTACTCTACCACAACCATTTACAGGGCTGAATGGTGGGTAAGTGGGAGTGCATTATGTTGTAGAAGCTCTTGGCAGTATAATACCCTGATTTTCCTGGCCATACCCAAATATTTGGTAGGTGAGGGTCTCTATTTAAGTTTAGAATACAGTCCTCCAGAATTTGCAGCTCTAATGCTGCCTCCTGAGAGAGGGGCAAGTAGAACATGGAAAAAGATACTGGGACATAAGGAATTCTTGGACTAAGACCTTATCATTATTGACAAATGAAAATAACCGAGGCAACTGCCAACATAAAGGCCGTGAGGAGCCACCAATGTACCATGCATCAGTCCAAAAAAGAGCAAAGTCACCCATGTTAATGTGTACTGAGGCAATGGCAGTATAAGCATCATGTAACTTTAGCACATCTTTCCACCAGAAAGAACCAACTGGGGTGGTAGCATGTGGCACACCATTATCATAATAACTATTCCATATTAGTGACACCCAAGGAATATCAGCCTTATTGTAAATTTTGTGGAGATGCTTAAGGAGGAGACCTTTATTTTGGATGTTCAAATTGATCACCCCAAGGCCCCCCTTATCCTTTGGCCGGCAGACCAATTCCAATGCAACCAAAGATTGTTTCAGAGCATCACTGTTTCCTCTCCAAAGACATTGTCTGAAGATTCTGTCTAGTTGCTTAATGATGCCTGGAGGAATGTGCAGGCTACATAGGAAATAAATAGGCATTGAAGTCAAGACAGAAGTGAGCAACTGTAAAATGAGAACCTTGATTTAGCATGCTTGAGCTGGTAGTCAATATCCTTTCCAAGTTGTCTACTAGAGGCATCAAATCAATAATCCTGGGTCTGGTGGTACCCAGGGGTAAACCAAGGTATGTGAAAGGAAGTTGACCAATTTTACAACCTAGAACACCAGCTAACCTGTTAGCCTCCCCGTCATCCATATTCAGTAGTATCATGGAGGATTTTGCAAAGATTACTTTGAGTCTAGTGGACTGCTGGAAGGTGTGCAACTACGAAAGAAGAACTAAGATAAATCTAACCATAGCATGAAACATATGGATCCAAATCAGCCCCTTACGGAATAGCGCATGAACTAGGGTTTAAGCTTATGTCACTCTAGCAACCCATCATCTAATTACCACACCACAATGCCTTCCCTTAGGCCCAAAGATGGTGAAGTGTCATGTAGTCGACATTCACATGACACCACTAAAGGAAGCAACAACATACATATCATCAAAATATCGAACGAACACCAAATTCACATGATTACTTATGACAAGACTACTCCCATGTCCTCAAGAACAAAAGTAACTACTCACAAATAATATTCATGTTCAAGATCAGAGGGGTATTGAATAGCATCAAGGATCTGAACATAGAATCTTCCACCAAATAAAAAAACTAGCATCAACTACAAGATGTAATCAACACTACTAGCAACCCACAGGTACCAATCTGAGGTTTTGAGACAAAGATTAAATACAAGAGATGAACTAGGGTTTGAGATGAGATGGTGCTGGTGAAGATGTTGATGAAGATTGGTCCTCCCACGATGAGAGGGTTCTTGGTGATGTCGATGGCTTTGATTCCCCCCTCCTGGAGGGAAGTATCCCTAGCAAAATCGCTCCGCCAGAGACCAAAAGTGCTCCTATCCAGGTTCCTCCTCGAGACGGCGACGCTTCATCCCGAAAGTCGTCCCCTTATTTTTTCTAGGGCAAATGGCTTCATATAGCAGAAGATGGGCCATGGAGGATGGCCAGGGGCCCCACAAGCCACCAGGGCGCGCCCAGGGGGTGGGCACACCCTGGAATCCAGTGGGAACCTGGTGGGGCCCTCTGGTATTTCTTTCTTCCAGTATTTTTTATATATTCCAAATTAATTCTCCGTGAAATTTTAGCTCATTTGGAGTTGTGCAGAATAGGTATCTCTGATGTAGCTTTTTCAGGTCCAGAATTCCAGCAGCTGGCAATCTCCCTCTTTATTTAAATCTTGCAAATTAAGAGAGAAAAGGCATTAGGGTTGCACTATAAAGTATAATATTGATCAAAAACATCATCACTAATAGTAGGAAAACATGATGCAAAATGGACGTATTAGGGGACTTGATGTAGCTTGAGGTAGTCACCCATCTTGCACTCCCACTCTAGGTACTCTTCGAGGTCATGATTTGCAAAGAATGGAATCACATCATCAGTGTCAAAGTCATAGTCTCTCGTGGAAGTAGTAGACTTGAGCTCGTGGAGTAGGTGAAGATGTCATACATCCAAAGGCGAAGATGCCATGAAGTCAATTGGTGAAGATACCAACGTAGTTGATGAAGCCGTAGCCTTGGGGTCTATGTCGGGATTCTGTATAGCCCATGCGCCCGGAGGTGTAGGAGGCTGTGTGTACGGGATCCCGTGTGCACAGGGGTCATAGGACCGTGTGCACGGGGTTGGCAGAGAAGCCAACACGCCCTCGGAAGGTTGCTCTTCTATTCTTGTGGCACGCCCTTGATGAACTTGAGCGGTCTGGTCTTGTCGGTGTCGATGTTGGTGTGTCCTTGCCGGAGATGGTAGCTGCTGGTTTTGATGAGGGCTTTGAGCTCCTCCATGTGCTTTTCCATCTTGGCATCGATGAAGTTCTTCATGGCATCGAACTCGTTGTCGTGGTTGTAGACTGGAGATGATGTGCTTTGCCTATCCATCACAAGACTCGAGCAAAGGTGAGTAGGAAATGAGATAAACAATACCAAGCTACCTTTTCCCAAACTGTAGGATGTATCCCATGTCACTCAATGTTAATGCGGAGCATCCTACGGTCATCCCCATGGACCTACCTTTGTTTCCCATGACACCACGTGGACCAATGACTACAGCTCGAGCAAGGGCTATCGAAGTATCGAAGCTAAGGTGACGTCACTCCTCTCTGAACTAACACATTCCACATGTGAGACATGGCTACTACCTCAAGCGGAGACCCTTTGTGTGATCAAGTACTTGGAGGAAAGCCACGGAGTAGTTACATCCAATGGACAAGATGGCGAGGACACCAAGTGTGCTGATGAAGATGAACAGCTGCCAGGAGGCTTTAGCCACCGGACGACCGGACAAAACTGGACGTCCGACGCCTGGATACTCAGTCAGCCAGAAGAGCCAGCCAACGGAGGCTACAGCTACCGGATGACCGACAAGTACCGGTCGTCCGACACACTCCAGCGACCGGACGTCTGACCGTCTCAAAAAATATGGTACCACCAGTCCAGAACGGAACGACAGAAGTCTGAGCCCTTACGGATGACTGACACACCGGATGTCCGACTCCGTCCAAAAATCCGACGATGACTTAACAGAGCCAAAATGTAGGATGTCCAAACCATATCGGGCGACCGGTACCTCATGAGATATCGGACGACCGGTAACGTCTGGATGACCGGCGCCTGTCTGCGCACAGTGTTTCGGGTCGTGGCCCATGTATGCCTTCGCCCCTCTAGACTATATATACTCCTTCTTCCCCACTGTTTTAGGGTTAGCATTGTGATAGCTCAACTTTGATATTGAGCCTTGCTCATCCACTTATCCCTACTCCTATGGAGACCAAGACCTCTTAGGAGAAGATCCCCCAAGTGGATTCAAGACCCCCCTTGTGGGAAGATCCTTCATGAATTCAAGACCTCCTTCCTCCTAGGATTGATATGAACTAGTGCCCCTTTTGTATCCCCCTTTGTTGGATGTGGACCATTGTTACCTCATTGTGTATGTGGATCTAGCACACGTGTGATTGGATCAAATCTATTTGAGTGTTTCCTCTCGTTTTCCCTCTCGTGTTCTTCGTAGGATCCGCTCCAATCGTGAAAGATCGGCCCCACTCCATATCATCTTAGTATCATGAGCCCGTTGATCACGATTTTGGAGCCCCCCCCCCCATCGTTTTCTAGCTTATTTTTGTTGTGTTTTTGCCCCAATTTTGAAAATCCCCACAAAAATAGGCATACGAAAAAGTTTGTGATTTGTTGGTTTTGATGATATTTTGTTGGATTTGATCCATGGATTTCATGTGTAGCACGTTCTAGCTTTTCGCCATCCATCCCATCACTTCCGTCCACAAAATTCGCCCAATTTTTGGCCAAAAATTTCTTTTACCCACAAAAATACCCAAGTTCATCCACCCCCGAAATCGCCCAGGCACCGGACGATCGACGTTTAACGGACGTTTGGACCGAAAACAACGAGCGGTCATCTGACAACTTCCGGACGTCTGACAAACCCTGACGAAACTGAAGTTTTTGACATAATTTTTCAGCAACCGCCCACACTTCCGCATCACCTACTCCAAAACCCATCAATGCTTTTCGCAATCCCATTGAGCTTTCGCAACACCACCACACATTCCGCAACCGTACATTTGTCATTTTCCATTTGGGATTTTTGAGCCGTGGCTTTCCATTTCCTAACGTGTTTCGGCTACATAGCAACAGTTCGTCATCGACACCACCGCCGCTCATCTTCGCCATGGATTCATCATCGGCAACGACCACTTTACCTACTGACACCATCAACCGTAAGAAAGGGTGGTAACCTCAACAACACCCTTGTATACTCTCCCTTGCCATTGCATTGTGAACCCCGACCCAATCTTTTGCGTCACTTTCCTATCGAGACTAGCCATTTGAGTATTGTCGGGCAACGCTACTTGTGCACTTTAGTGATAGTCGATTAGCACCTCGCATGCATATATCATCGTGTCATCATTTGTTCCCACATATACACCATTGTTATCTTGGTTCGAGCATTTGCATAAGTGGCCAAAGGACAATATCAAAAGAGTAAGAAAAGCTTTTATGCAAAAGAAAAAGATAAGCAACGAGCTTTTAAGCAAGTGCCATAGCATCATACCACATTGCATATCAAATTGCCACACGCGATCATCTTGGATCATCATGAGAAGACTCATCGGAACATAATACATAGATAGCATACTCGGGATAGAAGTCGTTACATTTTTTGCTTTGTAGGTTGTCCACAAGTCTCGTATCCGCCTATTGAGCAATCGTGCTAGAGTCTCTCTAGTGTTGTGCAACAAGAGCATTTTCCGTGGATTCCACATTTTGAGCTCGTTCCTTGGTTGCACGACCCCATTTATCTATCTCTCTGTGTGTGTTTCTATGTGCCACATATAGCTATTGGTCTACTTGTTTCACTTGTAAATTTGTGCATCCCTCTCAACATTATTGAATCTTGCTGACAATTGCATAAATTTTGTGCCACCATCCTCACCAAACTACTCCAAAAGCTTTATTTGTGTAGGTGTGAGCATAGACAAGATCCAGTACCAATTGTGCTACTTCCATAATACATTATTGGGTGATCATTGATCGACGTTCAACATCGGATAAGGTACCTTTGGTCGAGTTCTTTCCTTACTTCCACTCACACACTTTCTTGGGATGATGGATAGGACAAGTATTTCTACCAAACCTCTCTTCGTCGAGCAAGAAGAAGAGCCAAACAACTACGTCACCAAGAATCAACTTTTTGGTGCACAAAGAGCTTTGCATCAAGAAAATGAAGCATTGAGCGACCACATCGAGCAACTCGCCACTGACATGAGGCAATCCGAAACACGAACAAGAGACTACCTCGATTTCAAGCTATCATTGCAAATGGATGACTTTTGCACCGTGATGGTCAACCATTCTTCTACAACTTCGTTGTCATCAAGACGGCGCCACTCAAGCCGACATTCTTCGGACACTTCTTCGGATGCAAGCCCTCCACGAGTTCATTGACATCATTGCCAAAAGCATCAAGATCATCAAGCTTCCGATCATCCATTCCATGGACATGGTTTGCAAGACCGCGTTCGGGAGCATGAACGACAACATCGAAAAGAGCAAGATCCACCATGCCAAGATCAAGAAAACCAAGACGGCGACGCTCTACAACAAGAACGCCAACACCGTGAGAAAAAGCCCTTGAAGCTCAACGTGCCCTACGAGAAGCCTCATGAGCCTTCAATGAACGCAACCGTCGTGTGCGTCAACAAGAAGAGGCCCTTCGACGAGAGCGACAAGAAGAAGCCGCACGCCTTGAGGAGCGCCAAGAGTTGAGCAACCGTTCAAGAATTCCACACCCTCAACGTCAAGATAATCATGAGGAGCACGAGGAGAAAGTGGTGGAAGATCATCCCCCACGACAAGAGCATCATTGCCATCGTCACCAACATAATGACGAGCAACGCTACGGCAAGCTCAAGTTCAACATGCCAAAGTTCTCCGGTAGCAACGACCCCGAAGATTACCTATCATGGGCATTGAAGATTGACAAGATCTTTCGCCTACACAACCATGAAGAAGAAAAGAAGATTGCCATGGCATCGCTTGAGTTCCAAGTCTATGTCCTCATTTGGTGGGAGCAAGTCATTGAGCGGTGAGAAGCAAAAGGTGACCCACACTTCACAACATGGAATCAAATGAAGGATGTCATGCAAGAGAGCTTTGTACCCACGTACTATAGCCGCGACCTATTCAAGAAATTGCAACTCCTCAAGCAAGGCACCAAGTCCGTTAAAGAGTATTACAAGGAGATGGAGATCACCATGATCAGAGCCAATGTCATAGAAGATGAGGAGCAAACTATGGCACGATTCTTGAATGGACTCAACCATCCTATCAAGGAGATTGCGGATTTCCAGCCGTATTCGAACCTCCTCGAGCTAGTGCACCAAGCCACGAAGGTGGAGTGACAAGTGTAAGAGGACTTCAAGTACGCCAAGTACTCTTCCAAGACCTACAGTTTATACAATCAAGCTTAAACGACTATGACGCCTTCTACCTCAACAAAAGCTACACCAAGGAACAGTGACAAGTCAAGTTACAAGAAAACTTCGACATCTTCAAGTCGTCCTCCTACTAGAAGCAACTTTAAGCCGAGAGCTTCATCGTCAACTACTCCAATGGATGAGACCGTCAAGACGAGTTCCATCAAGTGCTTCACATGTCAATGCCGAGGCCACAAGACATGTGCCCCACTCAACGCACCATGATTACCAATGACGATGGCACCTATGACTCCATGAGCGACAAAGAAATGGAAGCACTTTTGCGTGTGGCCATGCACCGGCGAGTGAATGAAGAGGAACATGAACAAGTCTTTTGTGAGAATGATTCGAGCCCCGCTCTTGTTGTCTCCAAGGTCTTGACACTTCAACACCAACAAGACGAAGACCACCGTTGCCACATCTTCCACACCAAAGAGGGCATCAATGGACGTTCCGTGAAGGTCATCATTGATGGAGGAAGTTGCCACAATGTGGCAAGTGAAGAGCTATGTTCCAAGCTACAATTGCTCAAGATGAAGCATCCTTGTCCCTACAAGGTCTCATGGCTTAGCGACTCCGGCACCATTCAAGTGGAGCACACCGTTCAAGTCTCCTTCAAGATTTGAGCATACGAAGACGCATTGGAGTGTGATGTGGTTCCCATGTCCGTTTGCCACCTCCTGCTTGGACGACCTTGGCAATTCAACCGCAACGTCATCCACAACGGATGGACCAATCACTATAGCTTCAAGATGAGGGGCAAGGAGTACGTGCTATGACCAATGTCGCCAAGTAAAGTGATCACCAACAAGCAAGCATTCACCCATCATGGAGAGAATAGTGAGAGAGTGAACCACCGAAAAGATAGTGAGCGCCACAAGCCAAAAATGAGTGCCTCCACAATGAGCGACAAGAAAACCTTAGTGCTTTTAGCTACCAAAAGAGATATGAGAGAAGTGTGTGAGAACCCATCGAGTGTTATACACTATGTCCTAGTGTGCAAGGACGAAGCAGCTAGAACTAAACCTCTCATCATCTGCCTCTAGTGTTGTCTAATCTATTGCAGGAGTTTGCGAACGTATTCCCTGATGAGCTACCCCTGGGACTACCACCACTTTGTGGCATCAAATACCGCATCAACCTCATCCCTGGTGCACCTTTACCGAACAAGGCACCATACCACGTCAACCCCGAAGAAACCAAGGAAATACGAAGGCAAGTACAACACCTCATTGATAATGGGCATGTACATGAGAGCTTAAGTCCTTGTGTCGTTCCGGTTATTCTTGAGCCTAAGAGCGATGGTAGTTTTTGTATGTGTTCCGACTACCATCCCAAAAATGCTATCACCATACGCAATAGGCATCCCATTCCACGCCTTGATGATATGCTAGAAGCTTAGCGGAGCCATAATTTTGTCAAAAATTGATCTTAAAAGTGGCTATTACCAAATTCACATTCAAGAGGGTGATGAATGGAAAACCGCTTTCAAAATCAAGTTTTGCTTGTATGAGTGGTTAGTCATGCCCATGGGCTTATCCGAAGCACCTAGAACTTGTGATGCATTAAGTTCTTTGCAAATACATTGGCATATTTGTTGTCTACTTTGATAATATACTTGTGTTTAGCGAATCTCTAAAAGATCATGTCACCCGTCTTAGGGCCGTTTTGCAAACTCTTAGAAATGAGCGACTTTATGCTGACATGGAGAAATGCACATTTGCTGTAGACGAGCTTGTTTTGTTGGGCTTTGTTGTGTCTTCTAAGGGTGTTCATGTAGATGAAGCTAAAATTGATGCTATTAAAACTTGGCCACAACCAACAAACTTGCAACAAATGTGTAGCTTCCTTTGCTTAGCCGGTTTCTATCATCGATTTGTTAAGGACATTAGCACAATCGCATCCCCATTACACGCATTCAGTAAGAAGAATGCATCATTTGTTTGGGGACCATCCCAAGATACCACATTTCATGAGCTTAAGAATTTTCTTACACATGCTCCATTGCTTGCATTGCCCAATTTTAATAAAACTTTTGAAGTGCATTGTGAGCTAGTGGTAATGGCATAGGAGGTGCGTTAATGCAAGAGAAGCGCCCCATTGTATATTTTAGCAAGAAACTCTCCGGCGCGCGACTTAACTATCCCATTTATGACAAAGATTTATATGCTTTAGCGAGAGTCTTCCATGTGTGGGAACATTATTTTCGCCCTCATGAGTTTGTCATCCATACGGATCATGAGACGCTTAAATACCTTAAAGGGCAAAAAAATTGAACAAGTGACATGCCAAATGGAGTAAGTGTCGTGGGGGAGCACGATCACCTATAGGGCAGGGTTGCCCCTTTGTGGTTCAGTAGGGGATGATCACATTGCACAAAGAGAAGAGGCAGCAGGACAACACAGCGATGACAACTCTTGTTTACCCAGGTTTGGGCCGCTCAGCAGCGTAAAACCCTACTCCTGCTTTGGTGGATTGATTTGGAGGAACACGAAGACACGGAGCACTCAAGCCTGGCAAGGGTGCCTAGGGGAGAGCAGCTACGCATACAAGTGTTGAGGGATCAAAAGTTTGAAACCTTTGCTCTGTTGCCTCGGGCCTCCTTTTATAGCTTAAGGGGTGACCATGGTGGTAAAACAGTCATTACAACATGATTAGATAGCTAATAGTGTTATCATACCTAACTCTGGTAGTTAGGACAAAGTGCGTTAAATGCACTGCTAGGTGTCATGCGGAGGTTGAAGCTCGGCAAGACTGCCGCACCGCTTCCCCAACTACCTCTTATCAGTGTGACACACCATCAAGACGGGTGTCAATAAAGTTAATCTTTTCTCCAGCAGGTTGCCACGTACCCGACATGATCCACCTAGCCACTTGAGAGCTCGACAATGTGCTGATTAGTGACTGGCGTATGATGAGGTGGAGCGGTGGCATTCTGGCGAAGGCTTGCCAGCATGGAGCCTGCCGGGCTTTGATCTTGGTGGCCCCAGGAACCCTGTCGGGGCGGCCTGGACTTTGTCCCAGGTGTAGTCTCGATCCCGCTGGGCTGGCCTGCCTGGCAAGGGAGACCTTCCTCGGGGATTCTCTGGTAGCTTGGCCTTCTTAATGCGTTCTTTGATCTCATGAAGAGCAGTTTCTCTGGCTTATCTTGTGCCAAGCCTTGATATTTGATGTATGATCTGTCGCACGCCTGTGCATAAGTCTGGGCGGCAAACACAAATGTTTGCTGCACTAACAGGAGCCCCCGGGCCTAGCCCACACAAGCCACCGGGCAACATTTGGGTAGGCCCTTCGAATGCACAGGCGCCTGCTTTGGCCTTACCGGGAGTTGGCTTTGCTTTTTTTGAGATCTTCTTTGCTTCTTCATTATACTGTATCTGGGTTAGCCCCCAGGCTCTTCATGGTATCTTCAACACTCAGACATCGTGCGTCGTTCATGTTGTAAACCAGGGGTGCCCACGTCCACGGGAGCCCATTAGGGCGCCCGCGCGTGAACCGGGGTAACTGCCATTTTTACCTTTAGGTCACCCACTACGCCTGCTATTTTTGCCACGCACGCTGCATACATTGTGCGGGGTTGGTGATGGACACGCAGGGCACGTGAACGTGTGCCCTGGCTGAATACACAGCGCCTCGGATTGGTGTAGTGGGGCGGCCGATGAAACAGGACGCCATTAGGGATGCAGCGGGATGGATTGGGGGAGCGGGGCGGTTGCCCCAAAGTACTGGAGAGCCAGCCTCCCCCTTTACTTCGCTATAAAAGGAAGCATGAGGGGGTGGCGATGCTCATCCACCATCCATTCCTTCTTCTTCTTTATTCTTGCTTCCACCATGACAAGGGGAAGGGGCCGAGTTCGTGCTCCGACGGTAGCGACGAGAGCTTCTTCTCGGCACCCTGCTCCTGCCTCCACTGCAGCTGCAGAGGCTGGATCCAGCGCACAAGGTGGAGCTGCGAGGCATGGTCGAGGTCAACGTAGTGCCCGCGGTCAATGCGGATGGGGCGACGTACCTGCTGTTCCTCCTCCAACTACTCCAACACCGACAAAAGGCCACACGGGGGACACGACGTTGGAGTTCATCGTCAAGCTACGCAATCCTCCCTGTAGCAGCCTACGGCTCCCTCGCCCCTTTGTCAGGGTGATGGAGGTCGACCAGCCGCTCAGGCTGCGGCTGTGCATGAGTGTCTGCTGCAATGGTGCCATGTGGGCGAACGTCGAGTTCCCCGCACCTCGTGTCATGCTCCTTAGTCGTGGTTGGAAAAACTTCGCCCGTGCCCATTATCTGGCAGAAGGGCATGTCCTCCGCTTCAAGTTGGTGGAGTCTCATATGCTCTCCATCAAGGTCTTCGGGTGCTCAGGTGCTCTTCTTGGGTGTTGCGCAGAAAGCTCGAGTGATGACGAAAGCTCCTCCTCGAGCGGCAGCGACGAGGAGGACACCAATGGAGAAGACAGCGAGAGCGAGCCCCCGGTCGTCAAGCATGAAGAAGATGACCCGGACTCCGGCTGAACACCAGCCGCATCATCACCGTCAGCTAGGCGCCCACAGCACCATCATCTGCAGCTGGACCCCTGAAGAGCGATTTGCCGGGGGTGCTTGGCATGGACGTCACCGCTTCCTCCAGCTGGACCCCGGCAGGCTCGTGGACTCCGGCTTCGTCTTCCCTGCCGGTGTCCCTACTGAGTTGTGTCCCTCTGGTCCTAGCAGGGGTGACCAGGGCATCGCCTAGCAGCTCTCTCCGTCTCTGGCCTCTTCTTCCTCGCCGGGGAGGCGCCCTCCCGATCTTGTTAGGCTGCATCCCGCTGGTCCTGACGGGGTCAGGCTCGGCTTCTGCCCAGGCGCTCCTTTTGCCCTCCTTTCTTCTCAATGTAATCCCTAGGAGGAGAGGGACAAGAAAGGCATTACGGAGCACTTATCTTTTTATGTCAAAAAAATGTAGGCGCTTGCCAAGTTTGAATTAAATTTATGTAATCCTTCACCCATGTTGATACATGTATGATTTGTACTTGTTTGTCCTCGCAATTTTGAAAAAAGAGCTTGCCAGATACTTGTACATATACTTAGACTTACTAAGGGGTGAGCCCTCAATATGCTTTTGTGAGCAAAGTTTCTGGCAAAGCCTCTTGCCGGCCCTCAATGCAGCTGCTATCAAACCCCGTTTAGTGAGCTCAAAAAGGGGTTAGGAGCGCGAATAAAGGCTGGTCCCTTGCCAATCTTTCCAAACGCAGCTACAACCAACCTTGTCGAGTGAACTCGAATCAAGGACAGGAGAGAAAATGGTAGATGTGGCAAGGTTTCCTCGTGTGCAAGTTTCTCATACACAAGTATTACAAGGAGTGATGGGATGTTGTATGGAAAGTAAACTTATCTTTCTTTGTTGGGCTTCTTATCATTCTTGATAAGAAAGAGTCGCCAAGGACTAAATGCATGGGCTGGTTTGCTTCTATCCTCTTCCCGGGGAAATTACTCATGAGGAACCCTTCTGTATTTACCAATAGAGAGAGAAAAGGAGGATAGCACAATGCCCTTTATGGCATGTCAGTTATCTTATATAAAAACTAGTGTAATCACATTAAGATCATGCTTAAGCAAACAAGTAATCATACATGCAGGTTTTTGTGAAAACACTTTATTTTTATTTCAACTATGCATAGGGTCTGTGCCTCGCTTCGCACAAAGGGTTATTGTCGGGGTACGACACCTATGGGATCCAAGGGACCCCTTTACGATTCGGCGGGGGGAGAGGTATACGCAAAGAGAAAAACCAACGACCGACGCGGGAAGATTTTACCCAGGTTCGGGCCGCTGATCAGCGTAAAACCCTACTCCTGCTTTGTGTTCTTATTAATGTTCTTGAGCCCAACCTTCAGGAGCGCTCGCTCTGAACAGTATGTTCAAAGAGCAGCTATGCATGCAGAATGGGCCAGAAGTTCTCCTCCCCCTGTAGCAGTTGCCTTGGGCCTCCTTTTATATGCTCAAAGGGGTCACCACAGTGGCAAAATGTACATACATTGAGGTGTAAAGTAGCTACACGGTATCATACCTAACCCCTAACGGATTAGGACAAACGCATTTAATGCACCGTGAGGTGTCCGTTTAGGTGTCCTCACTTTCTTGGGGATGGAAAAAGGGGCCATCCCATCAGCACCGCTTAAGCTCTCTTCCATTGGTGCGTCGCCACGCGTGCAAGGAAGGACCCAAAATTAGGGGTTTAAGCTGTGCTAGAGCAGTGGCACAGCAACAAAACCTTGTCGAGCGCCGAAGCTTGCCGGGCACCAAGCCTTGCCGGGCTCCGCAGGCCACCCCGGCAAGATCTTGCCGGAGAAGCTGGCCTTCGGATGCCACCTCTTCTTATCTGCTGATCCTCAGATCTCTGACTTGATGATTCCTTTGGTGGCTTGAATCGACCTCGAACTGTTCCCCGGCAAGCCTTGCCGCGAGGATGGCTACAACTGCCCATGCACAAGTACGGGGTACTAGTGGCCCAATACTTAGTACACCGACAGGAGCCCCCGGGCCTAGGTCATACACAAGTG
Source organism: Thinopyrum elongatum (assembly GCA_011799875.1). NCBI lineage: Eukaryota > Viridiplantae > Streptophyta > Magnoliopsida > Poales > Poaceae > Thinopyrum > Thinopyrum elongatum. Next base: position 234,248,213 of record CM022299.1, read on the forward strand.
CGAGGCGTTGTTGGGCTAGGCCCAAACAGTGCACGGGCACGCGTGGCAGGGGATTAACTGCTCGTAAATATCTCATTTACTGTGCCCCCCACTACACGCACCGAGCGCGCGACGTGGGAAGCGTGCCTCAAAGGCTGCAACTGCAATGCGCCTATAGAGGCGCATTCACATTGGGGAATAAAAGAGGCGGCCCCACTCCTTCCCCATAAAAAGGAGAAGCCGCAGAGGCACAAGCCTATTTAACCCCCTCTTCTTCTCAATCTGGCCATCGCCATCGCCTTCCTCCTCTCGAGCTCAGAGCGAAGCTTTTCCTCTTCCGCCCGCCGCTTCCATGCTCGTTTCACCCTCGGCTTCCGCCCTCACAGCCGCCATGCCACCCAAGGCCAGCAAAGGCAAGGGCAAGGAAGCGAAAGCCGACGTCCTGGAGAGCGAACTGGTGAAGATGCGGAAGAAGTGTGTCGTCTTCCCCCCATCGCTCAATGCTGAAGCTTTGAAGGGGCGATACCAGTGCATGTGGGCGAAGGAGACGCAAGCTCACCCCGCCACACACGTGATTCCAGGTTCTTGTTCCAAAAGTGGATCGGACAGATACCCTTTCTTCGCTGCGTATTTCTATTGCGGGCTCTGCCCCCCATTTTCTGACTTCTTCAATGATATCATGTACACATACGGCTTCCATCTTCTCAATTTCACGCCGAATGCGGTACTATGCATGTCCATCTTTGCCCATCTTTGCGAAAACTTTGCCGGCGTGATTCCCAACTCTACTCTTTTTCGCCATTACTTCTTCCCCCGCATCCAAAAAGGAGAGGCCCTCTCTAGTTCTATCGCCTGGATCCCAAGGGCTTGGAATAAGGAAATATACCCAGAAGGAGTTTACCGCGAAAAGTGGGACGAATGGCGGGCTGAATGGTGCTAGACCAAGGAAGCAGATCCCCATCCGTTTTGTCTTCCCCGGCAACAGAAGGTGGTCCGCGGCAAGGACTGGAGCGATCTCGGCGCGGAGGACGAGAGGCTCACAATCGCCACCACCAGGATCCTTCGCCTGAAAGCTGCCGGGCTGACAATGGAGATGATTGGCTTTGACTTTCTCCGCCGCCGCATCGCCCCCTTGCAGAACAGGGGAAGGCCAGCTTGGGAATACCGAAACGCGGCAGATATCATGAGATTGCGCCCCGGGCTGAATAATAATCTGACCGCTATGCAGCTTGGCGCTCTTCGTCAAAAACTATTCCAGCGCGAAGACAAGCATCGGCTGCCGGCAAGGATCGTCCCTTTGTGCAACAACTCCGCCTTGGGGTCAATCATCGCCTTCATGCCGATGTTCAACACCCACGGTCTTGACGCGACTTGGGCCGAGCCAACCGAGGAGGAAGCACAGAAGTTTTTTGACAACTTGACGGAGAGACCCGTCCGGCAAGAGGCAGATTTCATCCGAGCCACCACCGACCAAGAAGTAGCTTACATTACTACTAGGGTGGAGGAGGCAAATCTTGCCGCGGAGGCCGGCAGCGTCGGCTTCACAGAATGGGAAGCCAGCGAGGCAGAGGTAGTAGTGGAGGTAAAACCTGCCGGGAAGGACAAAGCTGCCGGGGAACAGAGCAGCACAGCCGCTGAGAGCTCGTCCGACGAGGACACGGCCGAAGAAGAACCGCAAGAAGAGCTCCCAGCCCCGAAGAAGACGAAGCGTGTTCTTTGGAAGGCTGCATCTGGCATCCCAGCAAGCCAGCCTTCTCCGAGCGGCGAGGCTCCCGGCAAGAAAGTGGCCGGCAAGACTGCACCGCGGCAAGGGGCTCGTCAACAACCTGCGCGGCGCGCGAGACCCATACCAGTGGCCACTGCTGGGGCGGCAGGGGTGTCTCGCACTACCGTACCGGAAGCTGCCTCAGCACCTGCCACAGCCAAGCGGCCTAGGACCCCTCCTCCGCCTCCCCACTCAGACATCGCAGCGGAGGCCGATTTCGACATCTTCGGCTTTAGTCCGGAGCGAGAAGAAGAAGAGTGAGTACTTTGCCACAGCCTTTATATTCCAATCTTGGATTGATCTTACTGACTTGCTCGTACTATCTCTGCAGTGATGCAGAAACCTTGCTGGAGAGGATAGCGAAGAGGACAAAGACTTCAACGGGCGACGAGCCCCCGGCAGGCTCCACGAGCATGCCAGAAACCGTCGTCGTCAGCCCGGAGCCCAGTCCTCAACGCAGCCCCCAGCACAGCCCCCAGCGCAGCCCCCAGCGTAAGTTCACTGTTCTTTTTCTGCTGGCGGGTGCTGAGGCTTCCATTCTTGCCGCTGATATCTTTTGGCTCGCAAGAGAAGAACGGCAACAAGGAGAGTTGCCGGAAGACATCCCCGTCGTGCCACCTTCATCGACCACGCCGCCCACAAGTACGTCCCCGGCAAGAGTTCCTACCGACGAGCCCATCTCAATTGAGGAGGAGCCGGCAAGCACGGACTCCGGCAACCCACCCCCAGCAACCGAAGTTGCCGGGAGGGGCGAGGCCACCTCCCAATAGCTCGACGCAGGTAACTGATTGCCTCAGAACGGTTGTTACTCTTTCCCTTATCTCTCTATCTTTAGTCGCTTCAAACTTCAATCTTGATCTTATTCTGTTCTCCTCCTTCGTCCTTCAGAGTTCCCTGTGACGGAACATATGGATGTCGACGTTGTCATCGAGGAGACCGCCAGGGACGCCGTTGCCGAAGCAGACAGGATTGCTGCCAGCGAGGCCACCAAGGATGAAACTATCGAGGCTGGTGGTGCTCTTGACGGGGACGCCGCCAAGACTGCACAAGAGAAACCCGCCAAGGAACCTACTGAAGGGGGCGATAGGGAGGCTGATGACCATACTAACGGCATTCCTGCCGCAGGAGCTCCAGGCACTGCACCGGCCAAGGAGCCCTCTGCCATTGGTGAGGCGGTCGGTGAAGACCAACCGTCAACATCTGAAGGCCCCTCATCTAGCAAATACCTCAAGGTTGGCGAGAACCTGTTTGTCAACTTGTTGGGGATGGCAAGCATTGGGGCACCAGCCGAAGGAGAAGTTTTTGAAGAAATCATCGCTGCTACCGGGCTCGAGGTTGTTGATGATCCCAGCGCTAGCAGCGGCAAATCTGAAGAGGATCAGCTCCTTCAGGCCATGCGCGAGAATTTCCGCAAGCTCCAGGCTCTCCACCGCGCCCGGAAAGATAAGGCGAACTCCAGAATGGCAGTTGTCGAGGCGGCCGAAGCAGATTTTGAAAGGCGCGTCGAACAAATGCAAGTCTGGCACGCCGAGGCCCTCCAAGAGTTGGTTGCCGGCCGGGAACAAGTGAGCCAGCAGTGGACATAAATCCTCCTGAAGTAATCTGATATGGAGAAGGCCCAGGATGAAGCTACTCAAAGGATTGCCGCTGAAGATGCCCTCCTGACGGGGCGCCGTGTTGCTTTTGATGCTCATGAGGAAGATCTCACCGCACGTGAGCAGGCGCTCGCCGCCAAGCTTCGCAGCAAAGATGAAGATATCGAGAGGCTTGTCGCGCGGCGGACCCAGGAGCTGGAGCAAAAACATAAAGAGGCGCTCGAAGCTCTGACGGCAAGCCACGCTGGCAAGCTCAAGGAGGCCGTCGATGCTGCCGAAGCTGCAGAGGCCGCCAAGAACGAGCTGAGCGACAAGGTGAAGAAACTAGAAACAGATCTCGAAGAGCACGGCAAGGAGCTCTCGACACTCAAAGGTGATAGGGAAAAAACCCTCCACTCCTTGGCGGAGATGCAAGTTGCCCTGTCCAACAAAACCAAGCAGCTCTCCTCTGCGGCTGATGATATTGCAGTTCTGGAATTGTAGCTGACCACGTTGCAGAAGTCTCTCGAGGCCGGCAGGGCCCGTGAGAAAGCTCTACTCAAGGATCTCCAAGGAGAGAGGAACCTGCTCAAGAGCGCTGCCGCCACCCAACTTGATTACGAGAAGGGGCTGGAGATCTGGACTGGACATCTCATCGCCGCTGCAGAGAAGCTTACAGCAGAACTTTCAACCATGGGCCTGTCGAACTTCAGGTATTCTTCCGAGGAAAGAATATCTCCAAGTGCCAGGTTGACGATGTTCTTTGAAAGCATCATCGCCGCCTTGAGGGTGCTCCAGTCTAGCCGGGCGACCCAATTGGCCAACGAGACTCGCCGGCTTTGCAGGGCCATCCTTCGCAAGGTGCTTATCAAGGTGGTACACAGCAATCCCGGCATCGACCTCTCCAATGCGCTCGGCCATCTGCCAAGGGACGCAAATGTTGAGGCGCTTGAAGAACGCATCGCGCCTATCCTTGAGAAGGTGGACTCCATCAAAAGGATTGAAGGCTAGCGCAGGGATTAAGTGCTCCCCCTTTTATTGCCGTCATCATTCCATGTAAAAGAAAATTAGGTCTCAAGTTAGAATTGCGGCAGCTCATGAATGTAACATAACTCGCCTATGTTTAAGTCCATGCTTGCTATTTTCCTTGCCTGATTCCTTTATGTATGGAGTTCACCCTACGCTTACTGAAAAACTTGCCGGCGTGCAACCTGCTGTGAGCGCTGGGTGCGGGACTTCAGCAGCCTGCTGGAGGTGCAGCGGCCGGCAAGACTCCTTGGCATTCTCAGTGCAGCCACTTAAATCGTTGAGCAGGCTCGAAACAAAATAAGGGCGCAACTGATTACAACAAGGGTTCCTTCACGTGCAGATTTTCCATACAAGAGTCAGAATCGTCCAAAGAAATAACTTTGTAATAAAAGAAACTTGCTCTGAGTTTTTAGAACTTAGCTTTCTGTCACTGTCCTTCCTCCGGCGAGCGTCAATTCGAACGTTGCCAACTGGTACTCATATCTCCCTCCCCCCCCTGGCAAATGTGCACGCGAGGAATCCTTCTGTCTTTTAAAAAGAAAGAAGAGAAAATAAAGACATGAAACCTTGGCGGTTCGTTAGAACTTACCGGGAGTAGGTGTTATACAACATCTTAGACAAACATGCATATATAAATATGAACAAGGGAATCAATAAGGGAACGTACAACACTTAAATTTATTCATCTGCGCTCAGGGTTTGCGCCTGGCTTTGTACAAAGGATCACATGCATTGCCGGCAAGACTTGTACAAAAGGGTGGTTGCCTGGAGCCCCCGGCAACCGCGCCTTATGGGTAGAACTTGCGAAGATGTTCGATATTCCAGGAATTCCTCACTGGAACGCCATCTTCGGTCTCCAAGCGGACAGCGCCGGGCCTGGTGACTCGTACTACCCGATAAGGGCCTTCCCACTTTGGCGTCAACTTGTTTGAATTCTTGGCCGACTGAATCCGCCGAAGAACAAGGTCGCCTTCCTCAAGGCTTCGGGCATGAACTTTGCGGCTATGGGAGCGGCGCAAAGCTTGCTGGTAGCGTGCAGCTCGCACAACAGCCTGAAGACGATTCTCCTCAAGGAGCACAGCGTCATCTTGCCGCAGTTGCTCTTGCTCAAGCTCATAATAAGCGAGAACTCGAGGAGATCCGTACGTGAGTTCCATGGGGAGAATTGCTTCCGCTCCGTACACCAGAGCGAAGGGCGTCTGGCCGGTGGCTCGATTCGGTGTCGTTCTGATTGACCAAAGAACCGCCGGCAACTCATCAATCCAGCGTCTTCCGCACTTCTTCAGCCTGTCAAAGGTTCTGGTCCTGAGACCGCGCAACACTTCAGCATTGGCCCTCTCCGCTTGGCCGTTGCTTCTCGGGTGAGCAACAGAGGCAAAACAAATTTTGCCGCCAAGGTCTTGGACGTACTGCATGAAGGTGCGACTTGTGAACTGTGTGCCGTTGTCGGTGATGATCCTGTTGGGTACACCAAAACGGCAAACTATCCCTTTAATGAACTTGACGGCTAATTGTGCTGTCACCTTCCTCACTACATCCACCTCCGGCCACTTTGTGAACTTGTCGATAGCAACGTACAAGTACTCAAAGCCCCCGGTAGCACGGGGGAAAGGGCCCAGTATGTCGAGCCCCCAGACCGAAAATGGCCAAGAGAAAGGGATTGCCTGAAGAGCTTGAGCTGGTTGATGTGATTTCTTCGAATGAAACTGGCACGCTTCACACTTGGTGACTAGTGCAGTTGCATCCTGGAGAGCGGTGGGCCAAAAGAAACCTTGCCGGAATGCTTTCCCGGCAAGTGCTCTTGATCCTATGTGAGAACCACATATGCCTCCATGTATCTCTGCCAATAGCTCTAGCCCATCCTCCCGAGGAATGCACTTCAATTTCACACCGTTTGGTCTCTTTCTGTACAGGACGTCATCGACGAACTTGTACATAACAGACCGACGGGCTACTCTTTCTGCTTCTTCCTGTTCCTCCGGGAGTTCTCCTGTCTGAAGGAAATGGACAATGTGCTGCGCCCATGCTGGAGCCTGAGGCTCGACAGCTAGGACTAAAGGCATCTCCTCCGCCGGGGGAACGTTTGTCCCAACAGCAAGGGCCTGAGGCCCTGCCGGAGCCTGTTGTTCCCCGGCAGGCATGTCGATCCCGGCAACTTCCTTGCCGGCGGCTCTGGGGAGCTCTGCCGGGAAGTACTGTCCAGAGTTCAACTTTCTTCTCTTTTCTTGCCGCATCGATGGCACCACGGATGGTTGAGTCAATTGGAGCACAAAAGTTCCTGGTTCCACAGGCAACTTGAGGGCGGCACGCTTTGACAGGTCATCAGCAACACTGTTCTCGGCACGAGGAACGTGCTCCATTTGCAGACCGTCAAAGCGCTCTTCCATTTTCCTTACTTCATCCACGTAGGCTTGCATCAATGGACTTTGATAACTCTTGTTAACTTGCCTGATGACAAGTTGTGAATCGCCTTTGATGACGAGCTTTTTGATACCAAGGTCTGCCGCGATCCTGAGACCGGCAAGCAAACCCTCGCATTCTGCAGTGTTATTGGTCGAACTCTCCCGGGGAAAATGCACTCGGACTACGTACTTGAGGTGCTCTCCGGTGGGTGCGACAAGCAGCACACCAGCACTGGTGCCTTGCAGCGAGAAAGCCCCGTCAAAGTACGTAACCCATTGCCGATCGATTTCCTTGCTGGGAAGAGTTGTTTCCTGAGCCTCTTCGTCTGGCGTTGGGATCCACTCCGCAATGAACTCTGCCAAGGCCCTGCTCTAAATCGTCGAAGTGCTTTCAAACTTGAGGCCAAAGCTCGACAACTCCAACGCCCACTCCACGATCCTGCCGGTTGCTTCTGGATTTTGCAAAATCCGTTGCAACGGAAAGCGAGTGACGACGGTGATTTCATGTGCTTGAAAATAATGGCGCAGCTTCCTCGAGGCCATAAGAAGGCCGAAAAGCAACTTCTGCACACCAGAATATCTTGACCTAGCTCCTTGTAAAAGAGAGCTAACAAAATAAACTGGGCGCTGCACCACCTTCTTCTTCTGCACTGGTTTTTCTGTTTGCGCAGATCCTGTCTTGCCGGGATCAACCCTTGCCGGCGAAGATCTTGCCGTGTCACCTGGCGGTCCTGCCGCTAGTGTTGCTTCCTCATCAGCCTCTCTCTGCGCCACTAGCGCAGCACTAACCACTTGATTTGTTGCTGCCAGATACAGCAGCAATGGCTCTTGTGGTTTAGGCGCGACTAGCATCGGCGGAGAGGAAAGGTATTTCTTCAAATCTTGCAGCGCAGCCTCTGCCTCCGGAGTCCATTTCATTGGACCTGCCTTCTTCAAAAATTTGAAGAAGGGTAGGGCACGCTCAGCAGATTTGGAAATAAACCTGCTTAGAGTAGCAACACAGCCGGCAAGACGACGCACATCTTTGACGCGTCTTGGCGCTTCAATTTGCTCAATAGCTTTGATCTTGTCGGGGTTCGCTTTGATTCCCCGGCAAGATACAAAGAATCCGAGGAGCTTGCCGGAAGGAACACCGAACACGCACTTCTTAGGATTGAGCTTCAAGTTGATCTTGCACAGATTTACAAATGTTTCTTCTAAATCTTGAATGAGTGTCACTTTGTCTTTGGTTTTGACCACTATATCATCCATATACGCCTCCATATTTCTATGGAGTTGAGGCTCAAAACCAATTTGGATTGCTCTCGCAAATGTCGAACCGGCACTTTTCAACCCGTAAGGCATTCGTATAAAACAATACGTACCACATGGGGTGATAAATGCGGTCTTCTCTTCATCTTCTTTTGCCATAAAAATTTGATGATACCCTGAATAGGCATCAAGGAAGGACAAGAGATCACAACCAGTGGTGGAATCCACAATCTGGTCGATGCGCGGCACGGGAAAGGGATCTTTTGGACAGGCTTTATTGATATCTGTATAATCAATACAAAGCCTCCATTTCCCATTCGCTCTCCGCACTACAACCGGATTGGCCAACCAGGTTGGATGAAGCACTCCTTTGACCAATCCTGCCGCTCCAGCTTTCTGATTTCTTCGGCAATGAATTCTTGCCACTCCAAGGCTTGCTTCCTGACCCTTTGCTTGACGGGCCGCGCATGAGGACAGACAGCAAGGTGGTGCTCAATTACCTTCCTGGGAACACCGGGGATGTCAGACGGTTGCCATGCAAACACGTCGACATTCGCCCGAAGGAAAGCAACGAGCGCGCTTTCCTATTTGTCATCTAGGGTGGAACTTATGGTGAAAGTTCCCCCCATTCTGTCCTCCCTGACGAGCACCTTCTTGGTCTCCGGTGGAGCAGCCTTGGATTTCTTGTTCTTGCCGGTGGAACTCTCTGGTGCATCCTCGACGGAAGCGCAGCACTCCGAGGAGGTGCGCTTACCAGAGTTCGCGCCAAGGTTCTTGCCGGTCTTCTTTGTCCCCCCGGGAGTTCCAGCGGCAGGAGCAGGTGCCTTGATGGCAGGTGCTGCAACTGCTTCCTGGTAAAGTTGGTCGGCACAGATGAGCGCATCCTTCTTATCAGAATGGATAGTGATGACGCCCAACGGCCCAGGCATCTTCAAAACGTTGTACGCGTAGTGTGATGCCGCCATGAACTTAGCCAGCGCTGGCCGACCAAGGATCCCATTATATGACATGGGGATCTTGGCGACATCAAACACCACCTTCTCGGTCCTGAAGTTGAGCTCGCTACCAAATGTCGCCGGCAGCGTAATCTTGCCTTTGGGCTGGGTTCTTCCCGGATTGACCCCTCAAAACGTACCCGTTTCTTCGAGGTCCTCGTCGGGAATTTGGAGCTTTTTGAGCACATCCGGTGAGATTAAGTTTAGGCCGGCCCCACCGTCAACTAGCATTTTCGTCACCTTGAGATTGCGAATCGTTGGGGAGACCAACAATGGCAAGCACCCGACCGCAGTTGTGCGATCAGGGTGATCCTCGGCGTCGAAAAAAATAGGCGTGTTGGACCTCTTCAGGGGCCTACATGCATCTGGGGATGGCTCTGCTGCATTGACTTCCTGCACCCGCTGTTTGAGTTGACGGTGGGAAGAATGCAGCGAGGCACCCCCGTCGATACACATAGCCTCTGTAGCTTTCTGGAATTCTTGCTCACTGGACTCATCATCTTCTTCTTCTTTGTCTCGGCCCCGAGCGGGCCTATCCTTTTCTTGCTTGGCCTTGCCGTGGCGCCCCCCTCGGCCACCGTGCTTCTTGCCGGATCCATCAGCACCATCTTGGGCCTTCTCCTTGTCTCGCCTCTGATATTCGGCCCTCTGTTTCTCGGCAAGCTGTTCAACTTGCCGGCAGTTCTGGAGATCGTGGCCCTTGGTGCGATGGATCTTGCAATACTGCTTGCCGGAGTTTTCCGACTTGTCGGCAGCCGCCAAGGCCTGACAGGAAGGGCACCTGGCAAGATGCTTGCCGTGGTCACCAACCTTGGCCTTCTTGGCGGCGCCGGGGTTGTCGGATTCCTCGACAGCAAGCACGGCCTTGCCTCCGCGTTTCCTGTTCCGCCGCCGGCCTTTCCTTGACGGGGCCGCGGCATCTTCTTCTTCGGTTTCGCCCGCCGCACCAACAGCCTCGCCAGGGAGTTTCCTCCCCTCTTCAGCTCGAGCGCATTTATCGGCTAGAGCGTAAAGCTCGGCAATACTCGTGATTTTGTTCATTGCCAGCTCTTCCCGCATTCTGCGGTTACGCACGTTCTGGTGAAACGCTCTAATGACAGCGGCAGGGTGAACATCAGGAATATTGTACTGCACCCGGCTGAACCTTTGCATAAACTTGCGTAGGGACTCGCCCTCCTTCTGAGGGATGATATGCAAATCACTCTCTTGGCCAGGAGCTTGGTGGCCTCCGACAAAGGCGCCAACAAACTGATGGCACAGATCTGACCAGGAAGAAATAGAATTCTCCGGCAAATGCATCAACCACGACCTGACGTTGTGTTTGAGCACCAACGGGAAGTAGTTGGCAAGTATCTTGTCATCTCGGCCCCCGGCAGCCTGCACCGCAATGGTGTAGATGCTCAGGAACTCCGAGGGATGGGTCTTACCGTCATATTTCTCCGGGACCTCCGGCTTAAAGGTTCGGGAATTGGGCCACTGGACTTGCCGCAGCTCACGGGTAAACGCTGGAGTCCCTACCTCATAAGGCAAGTCTCCTACGTCCCCTAGCGCAGGCTCGTCGACAGCCAGCCCCGCGCGCTTATCAGATTGATAGCGCGCTTCCCGTCGCCGCTCGATGGTAGTTCGAGCGTCCTCCTTTCCTCGTTCCTAGAGAACTTGACGCTGATCACGGCGCATCCGTGGGTCGGATGACGCCGTGGAAACTTCCTCGCGGCGGTCGACCTGCTGGGTTGTCGGCCGTCGTTGGTGCCGCAGGGGGGAGTGCACTATGGTTGCACCACCTTCGGTTTTCTCCACATCGGCTCGCGCCGGATCGATGGGCTTTCGCTGTGAGGGCCCTGCCTCTTGCGGTCCATCTTTGTTGGCGAAGCCGATAAGGCACTGGATAGTAGCTCGCCACTCCTCCATCTTCTCCGGGGCAGGAGGAAAATCGAGGAGCAGCTGCGCACGTGCCAAGGCTTCCGCTGGCGTAGGCGGCGGCGATAGGTGCGAGGTACGTGAGGTGCTCTGACTCCTAACCATATTAGAAGGAGCACCACCACGGTCACGCGACCGCGCGCCACCCCCGCCAGCAGCTCGGTGTGCATGCTGGTCCCGCGCATCTTGGGATCGATGCATAGAAATCTTTTCATGGGGACACCCTTAGCCACCAGCGCCATGACGTCGCTCATCGTGCACGACCTGGGTAGGTCATGAGCCTTGCGCCGGCGCGGGAGCTCCAGCAGGCGCCCTCCGATCTCTGGAGTTTGTTGTGCCACCCGTAGGCAACACAGCACCGTCTCTAGATCTAGCGGCGTGTAGGTTACCGCTGCCACTGCGAACGATACCGCTCGCCTGGCTCGGATCACCAGAACGCCGTGGGGGTTCTAATCCTCTTCCTTCTGCACCCAGGCCGTCGCCCGTACGCGAAGGCATAGGCAAAACGGACTTGGACGGTTGTGCCGTCGCAGCGCTCTTCTTCTTGGGCGGCATGATGATGAAGAAACTGAGGCGCCGATCACTAGATCAGGTTCACGCAACCTTCAGTCCCCCTACCTGGCGCGCCAAAGATGTCGGGGTACGACACTTATGGGATCCAAGGGACCCCTTTACGATTCGGCGGGGGGAGAGGTATACGCAAAGAGTAGAACCAACGATCGACGCGGGAAGATTTTACCCAGGTTCGGGCCGCTGATCAGCGTAAAACCCTACTCCTGCTTTGTGTTCTTATTAATGTTCTTGAGCCCAACCTTCAGGAGCGCTCGCTGTGAACAGTACGTTCAAAGAGCAGCTACGCATGCAGAATGGGCCAGAAGTTCTCCTCCCCCTGTAGCAGTTGCCTTGGGCCTCCTTTTATATGCTCAAAGGGGTCGCCACAGTGGCAAAATGTACATACATTGAGGTGTAAAGTAGCTACAGGGTATCATACCTAACCCCTGACGGATTAGGACAAACACATTTAATGCACCGTGAGGTGTCCGTTTAGGTGTCCTCACTTTCTTGGGGATGGAAAAAGGGGCCATCCCATCAGCACCGCTTAAGCTCTCTTCCATTGGCGCGTCGCCATGCGTCCAAGGAAGGACCTAGAATGTCGGGTTTGCCGCTGTGCTAGAGCAGTGGCACAGCAACAAAACCTTGCCGGGCGCCGAAGCTTCCCGGGCACCAAGCCTTGCCGGGCGCCAAGCCTTGCCGGGCTCCGCAGGCCACCCCGGCAAGATCTTGCCGGAGAAGCTGGCCTTCGGATTCCAGCTCTTCTTATCTGCTGATCCTCAGATCTCTGACTTGATGATTCCTTTGGTGGATTGAATCGACCTCGAACTGTTCCCCGGCAAGCCTTGCCGCGAGGATGGCTACAACTGCCCGTGCACAAGTACGGGGTACTAGTGGCCCAATACTTAGTACACCGACAGTTACAAGTCTCAGGGACTATGCTTGTACAAAACAGGCTGCCGGAGCAAGGCCCGACAACCACCCCTTACAGGTAGAACTTGCGAAGATGCTCTATATTCCATGAGTTTTGCATTGGGTTGCCATCCTCGGTCTCCAGACGGATTGCGCCAGGTCTGGTGACACGTACTACCCAGTAAGGGCCTTCCCACTTTGGCGTCAACTTGTTTGCACCCTTGGCGGACTGAAAGCGCCTAAGGACAAGGTCGCCTTCCTCAAGGCTCCGGGCGTGAACCCTGCGGCTGTGGTAGTGATGCAGGGCTTGCTGGTAGCGTGCAACACGCAGAGCTGCACAGAGACTATCCTCCTCAAGAAGTGTGGCATCGACATGCCGTAGCTACTTTTGTGCTACTTCATCATAGGAAAGTACTCGAGGTGACCCGTATGTGAGTTCCATGGGGAGTACTGCTTCTGCACCATATATCAGGGAGAAGGGGGTCTGGCCGGTAGCTCGATTTGGTGTTGTTCTGATTGACCAAAGAACCGCCGGCAGCTCATCAAGCCAGCGCCTGCCGCATTTCCGCAACTTGTCAAAGGTTCTCATCTTGAGCCCACGCAGCACTTCAGCGTTCATCCTTTCAGCCTATCCGTTGTTCCTTGGATGGGGGACGGAGGTGAAAGGGACCTTGCTTCCAAGGCTCTGGATGTACTGCATGAAGGCACGGCTCGTGAATTGGGTTCCATTGTCGTTGATCACCCTATTGGGTACTCCAAAACGACACACCAATCCTTTAAAGAACTTGACAGCTGATTGTGCAGTCACCTTCCTCACGGGCTCCACTTCAGGCCACTTTGTAAACTTGTCGATTGCCACATACAAGAATTCAAAGCCCCCGACAACACAGGGAAAGGGGCCCAAGATGTCAAGCCCCCAGACCGCAAAAGGCCAGGATAAAGGGATAGTTTGAAGGGCCTGAGCAGGTTGATCAATGTTCTTGGAGTGGAACTGGCATGCTTCACACTTAGTGACGAGCTCAGCTGCATCCTGGAGGGCGGTAGGCCAGTAGAATCCTTGCCGAAAAGCTTTCCCGACAAGTGCTCTTGATCCTAGGTGTGAGCCACAGCCCCCCCCCCCCCCCCCGCCCCCTGTGTATCCCTACCAACAACACTAGTCCATCTTCCCGGCTAATGAATTTCAACTTCACGCTGTTCGTCCTCTTTCTGTACAGAGGGTCATCCACAAAACTAATACATACTCGACTGCCAGGTCACCTTTTCAGATTCCTCTGGGTTATCAGGAAGTTCTCCTGTTTGCAGGAATTGGACTATGTGTTGTGCCCATGTCGGAGCCTACGGCTCGACGACAAGGTCTAAAGGCATTTCCTCTGCTGTGGGAGCGCAAGCCTCAACAGCAAGAACTTGGCATTCTGGTAGAGGATGCGGCTCACCAATCAACATAGTGTTCCTTCCGGCAGCCTTCTCACCAGCGGCTCCAAAGAGTTCTGCCGAGAAATGCGTGCCGATGTTCAGTTTTCTTCTCTTTATGGCCAATGCTGATGGAGAGACTGATGGTTGAGTCAGGTGGAGCACAAAAGTTCCTGGTTCCACAGGGAGCATCTGAGCATCACACTTTGATAAGTGGTCAGCAATACTGTTCTCCGCATGGGGCACATGCTTTGTTTGCAGCCCGTCAAAGTGTTCTTCCAACTTTCTCACTTCTTCGACATATGCCTCCATCCGTGGGCTCTGGTAATCCTTATTCACTTGTTTCACAATGAGCTGAGAATCACCACGAATGATCAGCTTCTTTATCCCCAACTCTATTGCAATCCTGAGCCCGGCAAGGAGCCCCTCGTACTCTGCCGTGTTGTTTGTAGCATCCTCCCTCGGGAAATGCATCTAGATGACATACTTGAGGTGCTCTCCGGTGGGTGCGACAAGCAGCACTCCAGCCCCAGCGCCTTGCAGCGAGAAAGCACCGTCAAAGTACATGATCCACTCCTTGAGGGTCTCTCTGCCGGGGAGAGTTGTTTTGAGTAGCTCTTCGTCAGGCGTTGGCTTCCATTCCATGATGAATTCTGCCAGTGCTCTGCTTTGGATAGTTGTCGTGCTTTCATACTTCAAAGAAAAACTTTACAGTTCCAGTGCCCATTCCACTATCCTGCCGATAGCCTCGGGGTTCCTCAGAATGCATTGTAAGGGGAGTCGAGTGACTACTGTGATCTCGTGAGCTTGGACGTAATGGCACAGTTTCCTTGAGTCCATGAGGAGGCCAAAAATCAACTTCTGCACCCAAGAGTACCTTGACCTAGCCCCCTGCAGGAGGGAGCTGACAAAGTAAACTGGTCGCTGCACCATTTTCTTCCTTGCCCATGTCTGATCATCAGCATCTACTTGCGTTCCCCCTTCCTTGTCAATGCCAGGCCTTGCCGGGGATAGTCTTGGTTCATCACTGGGCGGCTCTGCTGCTCTGACTTCTTCGTTACCCACTTCCCTCTGCGCCACCAACGCATCACTAACCACTTGATTCGTTGCCGCCAGATACAGCAGCAGCTGCTCTTGTGGTCTAGGCGTGACCAAGGTTGGTGCAGAAGAAAGGTACATTTTTAAATCCTGCAGTGCAGTCTCTGCTTCTGGGGTCCACCTCATTGGGCCTACCTTCTTCAAGATTTTGAAGAATGGCAAGGCATGCTCAGCGGATTTCAAAATAAATCTGCTCAGTGCAACAACACAGCTAGCTAGATGCCTCACATCCTTGACAGTTTTCGGTTCCTGGATCTGCTCTATTGCTTTGATCTTGTCGGGGTTGGCTTCTATCCCTCGCTGAGACACAAAAAATCCAAGCAGCTTGCCGGACGGAACACCAAACACGCATTTCTCTGGGTTGAGCTTCAAGTTAATGTTCCGTAGGTTTGCAAAGGTTTCTTCCAAATCCTTGATAAGTGTGGATTTGTCTCTGGTCTTGACCATTATATCATCCATATAACCTTCGATGTTTTGGTGAAGCTGAGGTTCAAAACCAATCTGCACAGCCCTGGCGAATGTAGAACCAGCGCTTTTTAGCCCAAAAGTTATATGTACAAAGCAGTACGAGCCACATGGTGTGATAAACGCGGTTTTCTCTTTGTCTTATTTGGCCATGAAGATTTGGTGGTAGCCGGAGTATGTGTTCAGGAAGGATAGCAAATCACATCCGGAGGTGGAATCAACAATCTGATCGATGTGCGGCAAGGGGAAAGGATCCTTTGGACATGCTTTGTTCAAGTCAGTGAAGTCAACACAAAGCCTCCACTTCCCATTTTCCTTGCGCACCACCACTGGATTTGCTAACCAAGTTGGGTGCAACACTCCCCTGATCAAACTTGTTGCTTCAATTTTCTTGATCTCTTCGGCAATGAACTGCTGCCACTCCAAAGCTTGCTTTCTGACCTTCTGCTTGACGGGACGGGCATGAGGGCAGACAGCAAGGTGGTGCTCAATTACCTCCCTGGGAACACCGGGGATGTCATATGGGTGCCATGCAAACACATCGACGTTCGCCCGCAGGAAGGCAACGAGCACGCTTTCCTATTTGTCATCAAGGGTGGCACTATTGGTGAAGGTATCATCAGTGCCATCCTGCCTCGCCAGCACCTTCTTCATCACAGAGGGAGCAGCCTTGGGTTTCTTGCCAGCTGAACTATCCGGCAAGTTGCTACCGGGCGCAACGCACTCCGAAGAGGCATGCTTCCCGGGGTCCTTGTCGGTGTCCTTGCTAGCTCTCTTACTCTCCTTTCCTTCCTTGGCGGGAGCCAAGGCCTCGATGGCCTCCGCTGCTACCGCATCTCTGTGCATCTCATCGACGCATATAATCGCATCCTTCTTATCTGACAGGATGGAAATGACTCCTATTGGCCCCGGCATCTTCAAGGTGTTATATGCGTAGTGGGATGCCGCCATGAACTTGGCCAAAGCCGGACGACCAAGGATCCCATTGAATAGTAGGGGAAGCTTGACAAAATCAAACACAACTTTCTTAGTCCTGTAGTTTAGTTCCTCGCCACACGTCACCAGCAATGTAATCTTTCCCTTAGGTTGGCTTCTTCCTTGGTTGATCCCTTGGAATGTGCCATCCCTCTTGAGGTCCTTGTCAGGAATTTGGAGTTTCTTAATCACGTCAGGGGAAATCAAATTCAAACATGCCCCGCTGTCAACCAGCATCTTTGTGACATTGAGGTTGTGGGTTGTTGGTGAAACCAACAACGGCAAGCATCTGACCGCAGTGGTGCGATCAGTATGGTCCTTAATATCCAAGATGATGGACGTGGGGGACCATTTAAGTGGTTCCCGAGCGTTTGCTTCTTGCTCTACCGCATTGACCTCACGTGCCCACTGCTTAAGTTGGCAGTGAGAGGAGTGCAAAGATGCACCCCCGTCAATGCACATTGCCTCGATAGCCTTCTAAAATTCATGTTCACTGGACTCGTAATCATCCTCCTCTTCACTGTCATCTTCACCTTCCTTTTTCTCACGGCCACTGGCAGGTTTTTCCTTCTGCTGAATGGTCTTGCCACGGCGACCACCACGGCCTCCACGGCCTTTCCCGCTAGCGCCATGTTGGCCTCTCTCCTTATCACGCCTCTTTTATTCAGCTTTCTATCTTTCAACAAGCAGTTCCACTTGTTTGCATTCTTGGAGATCGTGGCCCTTGGTTTTGTGGATCTTGCAGTATGGCCCGTAGGATTTGCCAGTTTTCCCAGCTGCCGCAGCCGACCGGCAATCAGTGCACGTGGCAGCTTCCTTGCTGGGTGCCTCGGTCTTTGCTTTCTTGCTGGCGCTGGGATCGCTGGAACTCTCAACGGCCATCACTGCTTTTCCTTTACGCTTATTGTTGCGCTTTCTGTTCTTCTTCCTTGCAGCGGTGGTGTCGTCGTCATCCTCTGAATCGACTTCAGCACCAATCTCCTGCCCTAGAAGTCTCCTCCCCTCCTCAGCATGAGCACACTTGTCCGCCAACGTGTAGAGTTCGTTGATGGTATTCGGTAATTGAACATTCATCTTGGCACGCATCTTCCGATTGTGCACATTCATGTAGAATGCGGCAATCACTGCTGCCAGATGTATCTTCGGGATGTTACGGTGTACTCGACTGAATCTTTGCAAATACTTCCGTACGTTGTGCCCCTCCTTTTGCAAGAGGGCATGTAGGTCGCTGGGCTGCCTGGGCTCTTGATGGCCACCTGTGAAGGCGCTAATGAACTCATTGCACAAGTCTGCCTAGGAGGAGATGGAATCCTCAGGCAGGTGCATCAGCCAAGACCTCACATTGGGTTTGAGTGCCAATGGGAAGTAATTGGTGAGCACCTTTTCATCCCTTCCTCCGGCAGCTTGGACGGCAATCGTATAGATGCCCAAACACTCTGCCGGTTTCAATTTTCCGTCATATTTCTCCGGCAGGTCAGGCTTGAAGGTGCAAGACGATGGTCAACGGACTTGCCGCAGCTCGGGAGTGAAGGCAGGCACCCTACCTCCTAAGGCAGGTACCCGCCAGCACTGGGCGTGGATTCGTCAATGTCCGGGCCATTACGCCTATCTGATTGACGGCGTGCCTCGTGGCGCAGCTCGATGGTGACGCGGGCGTCTTCCTTCTTCCTGTCCCTCAACACTTGGCGTTGATCTTACTCAGCCTGTGGGTCGGACGAGGCCATGGATACCTCGTCAGGCTCATCAACAACCTGGTTTTGCTGAGCCCGCCGTGGCTGCCCCTGGGTGGGTTGTCATGGAGGGGACTGCATCGTAGGTGTAGTCCTCTCTACGTGGCCACCAACATGGGCTGCCGGTGTCGTCTGTGGGTGCGGCGAAGGTTCCGCACGCTGCGACTTGTTGGCTTCAGCAAACCCAATAAGGCTTTGGATGGTGGCTCTCCACTCGTCCATCTTGTGTGCTGCTGGAGGAAAGTTCAGCAGCAACTGAGCCCTGGCCATTGCCTCTGTTACCGTCTCCGGCATGGCGTGGGAGGCAGAGCGTAGTGCCACTCGACTCCTAGACGAGCAAGAAGGAGCGTCGTTGTGCTCTTGCCACCTTGGGCCAATCACGAGGGTGGTCTGGCGTGGCTGGGGCTATATTTTGTGGCCAAGCTCCTAATCAGCTGGGCCCTTTCCATGCGGGCGCGGTCGTTGTGGGTCGAAGGCGCCACTTAGGGTTTTGTGATGCTTGCCCTGTGTGGGACGGAGCGCGTGTCCTGACGTCGCACCCCTGGCCGGTGCGGCCAGAGGATCTTGGCTTGCACCAAAGTGAGTGTCGCCACTGTGCTGGTTGCGCTCACTGGTGTAGCGGGGAGGCGGAAACTCGACGTTCCATCGACCTGCACCGGTGTGGTCATGCACGCCAGAAGGTTGGAGGAGTTGGGCCATCCTAGTTGCCCCGGCCCCTGCTCCGACTACAGTTGGGGCATTGGTAGCACCGCCCGTGGTGCCCGCCCCACCCATTGTGGCCGCGGCGCCCACGGTGCCCGCAGCTGCAGGTGAAGAAGCCTTTGAAGTGGAAGGATGCACCGCCGCACTGCTTTTCTTCATGGGAACCATTGGTGATGTAGAAGACAATGAAGATCGACACGCTGGTTGTTGCTTCAGATTCACGCAAACGATTTCCCCCTACCTGGAGCACCAAAGATGTCGTGGGGGAGAACGATCACCTATGGGGCAGGGTTGCCCCTTTGTGGTTCGGCGGGCGATGATCACATGGGAACCAAAATGTGTTAGGTTGCGGAAGTTTTATGTGGTGGTGCGGAAGTTATGGCGGAGGGCTTATGCAAAGATGTGAAAATGCACCAAATTTGATGGAGTCAAATTATGGTAAAATCAAGATGAGCAGCTCGGGCACATCGATAGCTTTCCAACGAGCAAGGAACACCCAAATCAGAGTTCAGGAGTGAGAGATATGGCTGAGACGATGAAGCGGTGGCGAATGATTTTTGGAGGCTCGTGCGCACGGGGTCAAACGGCAGTGGGCACGGGGTCCCGTGTGCATGGTACAAGTGTCATGGGCACGGGGTGTCTAGGGACTTTTCTGGGGGCCGTGGGCACAGGGGTGGCAGATATTTCACGATTTCAATGTCATATTTGAAGGGGATAAAGAAAAAATTGGGATACGGGGACACAATAGAAGCTGGATCTACTTTATAAACACTAGATCCATGGATTGAAATAAACAAAAACACACTACGAACAACAAATCAGAAAAAAAATTGGTATGGCTCTTTTTGGTAGGATTTTCAAAATTGGTAAAAAAGCAAAACTAGGCTAGAAAACGAAGGGGTAGGACTCCAAATTCGTGTCCACGTGGCTCATGATACCATGAATGTTGTAGGGCATGGGCCAAAGTGCCCCAATTTGTCCCGATGTTCATGAACTAGAGGTGGCTACAGAGAGGAACGCGAAGAACACGAGGGGAAATCTCAAGAACAAGTCCAATCACATATCCACTAGAATAACAAACCCACAAAATCCACATGGTACATGATGTAAGCAGTACCTGCACACAAGATAACAAATCCTTGTACCCAATGCGAACGAGGGGTTGTCAATCCCTCGGAGGTTAATTGCAAGATTAAATTGCCTGGTGATAGATAGATAGATAGATCACACTAAATATAAAAGAAAATAAAGAAAGAAAAAATGCAGCAATGTATTTTTTGATTTCAATATATGATAAAAGTAGACCCGGGGGCCATAGTTTGCACTAGAGGCTTCTCTCGAGAAAATAGCATATAGTGGGTAGACAAACTACAGTTGGGCAATTGATAGAAAAGCAAATAATCCTGACAATATCCAAGGTAATCATCATATATAGGCATCACGTCTAAGACAAGTAGACCGACTCCTGCCTGCATCTACTACTATTAGTCCACACATCGACCGCTATCCAGGATGCATCTAGAGTATTAAGTTCATAAAGAACGGAGTAACGCCTTAAGCAAGATGACATGATGTATACAAGATAAACTCACGCATGAATAAACCCCATCTTTTCACCCTTAATAGCAACGATACATATGTCTCATGTCCCCTTCTATCACTGGGATTGAGCACCGCAAGATCGAACCCATTACAAAGCACCTCTTCCCATTGCAAGATAAATCAATCTAGTTGGCCAAACCAAACCAATAAATCATAGAAGAAATACGAAGCTATAGCAATCATGCATAAAAGAGTTCAAAGAAAACTCAAATAATAATCATGGATAATCTGATCATAAACTCACAATTCATCAGATCCCAACAAACAAACCGTAAAAAGGCATTACATCAGATAGAACTATAAGAACATCAAGGAGAACATTGTATTGAAAAACATTGAGAGAGAAGAAGCCATCTAGCTACTAACTATGGACCCATAGGTCTGTGGTAAACTACTCACGCATCATCGGAAGGGCAGCAAGGTTGATGTAGAGCCCCTCCGTGATCAATTCCACCTCTGGCAGAGTGCCGGGGGAGGCCTCCAGATGTGATCTCATGAGAATAGAAACTTGCGGCGGCAGAAAAACTATTTCGTGGGCTCTTTGATCTGATGGGAATTTTTGGGTATTTATAGAAGAAGAATTAGGTTAAGACGCTCTGCGAGGGGGCCACAAGCCTGTGGGGCACCCCCCTAGGGCGCACCCCACGAGCTTGTCACTCCCTCATGGGCCTTCTAATCTCTCCCCCCGAACCTTCTAGGGTCTCTTCTGGTCTAGAAAAAATTAATCCAAAGTTATTTCTTCTTTTGGACTCCGTTTGATATTGATTCTCCGAAAAGTCAAAAACAGGCAAAAAAACAGCAACTGGCACCGGGCATTAAGTTAGTAGGTTAGTCCAAAAAAATGATGTAAAGTTGATTGTAAATGAATATAGAACATCCAATATTGATACTATAATAGCATGGAACAATAAAAAATTATAGATACATTGGAGACGTATAAAGCATCCCCAAGCTTAATTCCTGCTCATCCTCGAGTAGGTAAATGATAAAAACAGATTTTTTGATGTGGAATGCTACCTATCATATTCATCATATAATCTTTTCTTTTGTTGCATGAACATTTGAGTTTGAGCGATTCAAAGCAATAGTCTATAATTTGACATGAAGACATAAATACTCAAGCATATCAACAAACAACCATGTCTTTCAAAATATCAACGCTAAAGAAAGTTATCCCTAGCCATATTATGCTCAGTCATTGATCCAACCATGAAACACACTCAAATATTAGATACACCCAATGCACAAGTATGACAATAGTGTTCCCTAGTTGGTGATTTATAAGAGAAGATGGAGACTCAAACTAAAAATAAAAACTGCATAAAAGTAAATAGATAGGCCCTTCACACAGGGGAGCAGAGATCTACAGAGGTGCCAAATCTCAAAGCTTAAATTAGAGATAAAATTATTTTGAGAGGCATGCTTTTCCTGTCAATGCTACGACCGAGAGTTTCCAACATCTTCCATGCTAGACAAACATAGGCGGTTCCCAAACAGAAAATAAAGTTCATTTTTCTTTCCACCTTTCTTTTCATAAGCCATGGCTAGCCGTATCCACGAGTGCCTTCCATACCAACACATTCCAAGGAATTTATTATCATCATATTAATATATTTTTCATTTCAGGACTGTGCATCCCTATTACCTTCCACAGTCTCGTGCAATGACAAGTGAATAAACACTCATCGTCAGAATAACCCACCTAACATGGAAGATCTCGGCCACCCCGTGCCGCCACATGAGCGGTACGGGCACACAAAACGGAAGTTTACTTTGAATAACTAGAGTTGGCACATGCAAATTTACTTAGGACGACATGGAAAAACCGCATATAGGTAGGTATTGTGGACTCATTTGGCACAACTTTGGGTTTAAGAGTTTGGATGCACAAGAAATATTCCCGCTTAGTACAAATGAAGGCTAGCAAATAGGTTGAGAAGTGTCCAACCAAAAAATGAAACCGGTCATAAACATGCATTGAGCATAACTAACACTGAATAATGCACCACAAGAAGGATGTAACTTCGTTGCTTAACTATTGACTTTCGTGCATGCATAGGGAATCACAAACCTTAACACCAATATTTTACTAAAGCATAATTACTCACTAACATGGCATCACATATTATCATCTCCATATCGTAAAACTATTGGAAGGAATCAAACTTATCATATCCAATGATCTTCATGAAAGTTTTTATTATATCCTTCTTGGATATTCATCACATTGGGACTAAATACATATCTTGTGCAAATTACGATCACTATTTTCAACTCTCAAAAAGATATAAGTGAAGCATGAGAGTGCACATATTTATTCAAAATTTATCAACTCTCAAAATAATATAAGTGAAGAATGAGAGTGTATTTCTTTAATATAAAATCACCGCCGTGCTAAAAAATATTTAAGTGAAGCACTAGAGCAACTGCCTAGCTCAAAAAAATTTAAGTGAAGCACTTAGAGCATTCTAAAAAATCTTGATAAATGTGTGTTTCTCTCAAAATAGCTGTGTTCAGCAAGGATGATTATGACAAAATAAAAAGCAAACAAAGCAAAGATTCATATAATACACGACGCTCCAAGCAAAACTCATGATTTGTGACAAATAAAAATATAGCTCCAAGTAAAATTACCGATAGTCGTTAGAAGAAAGAGGGATGCCTTCCGGGGCATCCCCAAGCTTAGTTGCTTGGGAGTCCTTGAATATTACCATGGGGTGCCTTGGGCATCCCCAAGCTTAGGCTCTTGCCACTCCTTATTCCTTCATCCATCATGTTCTCACTGAAAACTTCAATCACACAAAACTTAACAAAACCTTCGTGAGGTCTGTCTGTATAAGAAAACAAATCACTACTTCAAGTACTGTTGCGAACCCATTCATATTTTATTTTTGCAGTATAACTATTGTATTCTAAATTCTACATGGCTTATACCCCCCCACCCCCGATACAATCCATAGTTCCATCAAAACAAGCAAAACAATGCATCAAAAATAGAATCTGTCAAAAATAGAATAGTCTGTAGAAACTTGAATTATACTCATACTTCTGTAACTCCAAAAATTCTACAAACTTAGGACGACGTGGGAACTTTGTATATACATTAGGTGTAAAAAATTAAGAATTTTTTCACACTCCGGAAAATTTGAACAATTCTTCTACTTGATGCAAAAGTTTCTGTTTTTTCACAGAATCAAGTCAACTATCATTCCAACCAACCTAAAGGCTTTACTTGGCGCAAACACTAATTAAAACATAATAAACACAATCATAACAGTAGCATACTTGTGTGAACATAATAAAACATAGAATTAAACAAGAAAATTAAGGTAACAATTGGGTTGCCTCCCAACAAGCGCTATTGTTTTATGCCCCTAGCTAGACATAATGCAAAATTTTAAGTATTGTCATCTTTCTTTTCCAACTCCTCAAGCACACATCCATAATTTCTAGGAGTTGTAGCATATATATTCTTAACAATCAAAATCCTAGGAACAAAGTTAAGGAATTTATTCTCATAGATTGGTTCCTTAATTAAATCAATAAAGTTGGGGTGAACACTAATCATTTTAAGATCTTCACTTCCATTACTAGATGTAGCACCCTTGTCTTTCGAAACATATATAAACTTGCAATTATTGCTAGGAGGAGTTTTTTCAATAGTTTTAACGTAAGAAAAAGTGGCCCCAAATTGTTAATAATTTCTTCCAACATATTGATTCTAGCGGGACTTTGTTCTACCCTTTCATTAATTATTGGTTCTTTCTCCTTTAGCATTTAAGAGTAATCCCTACCTTTGATCCGAATTGAGTGACATGATTGTGGATCTTTTTATCAAGATTTTCAATATGTTCTATGGTAGGCATTTTATTTTTCAATGGCATATAGTCTTTGCATAACATGTTCTAGGGTTAAAGTTGTTTCATTGATACTGATAGGTGGTGGTCCCACTAAATTTCCCATGGCATTGAAAGCATCCAAAGGAGGAATAATCAAGAAATTCCCTCCAGTAATAGTCTCAAGAACAAATCTATACCATGTAGTAATGCCCACATAAAAATTGCGAAGAAGGACGGTAGTGGATTGCTTACGAGTTGATCTATTATGAGCATCACAAATCCTATACCAAGATCTTTTAAATTCTCTCACCCCCTTTGCTTAAGATTAAGAACTTCATTTTCAGTGATACACGAAACAAGGGAAGAACTAGCGATAACAATAAAGCAGCCAAGCAAACACAAACGCAAACAAGAAAAGGGCAAACGAAAAATATTTTTGTATTTTTTGTAAAACTTTTTAGAAGTAGGGGAGATGAAAACGAGAGCCAAAGGCAAATAAAATAAATGCAAGGAGATGAAAGTTTATGCGTAGGTACTTGATAGATGTTGATGATGTCTCCCCGGCAACGGCGCCAAAAAATCATCCTGCTACTTGTGAGCTATGTTGGAATTTCATCGAAGAGGGGAGGATGATGCAGTACAGTAGAGGTAAGTATTTCCCTCAGTTAAGAACCAAGGTTATAAATCCAGTAGGAGAACCAAGCAACACTATGTAAGCAGTACCTGCACACAAGATAACAAATCCTTGCACCCAACGCGAACGAGGGGTTGTCAATCACTCGACGGTTAATTGCAGATTAAATTGTATGGTGATAGATAGATAGATAGATAGATAGATAGATAGATAGATAGATAGATATATCGCACTGAATATAATGGGACAAATGCATTTTTGCCCCTAGTTGGAACCTACCCATGGGTTTTGTCCTTACTTTTTGACACTGCTCAGTTTTGCCCTTAGATTTGCCTGCGAGGTCGCCCGAATGCCCTTTGACCCTTTGACCAATACTTTGAAAATTCATAACAAATTCATATGAACCTAGAAAAATGTAAATAAGATGTCAAAATGTTCAGCTAAACATTACCTTTATGTTCATGTTATTTGCTTTCAGGAAAAAAGTACCATTTAAACTACTCGAGGTTATTAATGTTATTAACATTATTAAAAGTAAAAAGGTATAAACAATATTTTTTCATGAATAAAAATTACATGCAAATGTAGGTGATGTTTTTTGAACATCCTGATATCTTATTTGCATATTTTTCGAGTTCATATCAACTTGTGATGAAGTTTAAGAATAATGGTCAAAGTTGTTTGAACATTCATAACAAGTTGATATGAACTCAAAAAAATGCAAATAAGATATCAAGATGTTTAGAAAACATCGCCTACCTTTGCATGTAATTTTTATTCATGAAAAGTATATTGTTTATACCTTTTTATTTTTAATTATGTTAATAACATTAATAACCTTGGGTAGTTTAAACGGTGCTTTTGTCCTGAATGCAAATGACATGCGCGTAAAGGTAATGTTTATCTGAAAATTTTGATACCTTATTTGCATTTTTCTGAGTTCATATGAATTTGTTACGAATTTTCAAAGTATTGGTCAAACGGTCAAAGGGCATTCGAGCGACCTCGGGGGAAAATCTAAGGGCAAAACTGAGCAGAGTCGAAAAGTAAGGGCAAAACCTGTGGGTGAGTTCCACCTAGGGGCAAAAATGCAATTGTCCCGAATATAAAAGAAAATAAAGAAAGAAAAAATGTAGCAAGGTATTTTTGGATTTTAATATATGATGAAAGTAGACCCGAGGGCCATAGTTTTCACTAGAGGCTTCTCTTGAGAAAATAGGATACGGTGGGTAGACAAATTACTGTTGGGAAATTGATAGAAAAGCAAATAATCATGAAGATATCCAAGGCAATGATCATATATAGGCATCATGTCCAAGACAAGTAGACCGACTCCTTCCTACATGTACTACTATTACTCCCCACATCGACCGCTATCCAGCATGCATCTAGAGTATTAAGTTCATAAAGAATGGAGTAACGCCTTAAGCAAGATGACATGATGTAGACAAGATAAACTCGCGCATGAATAAACCCCATCTTTTTACCCTTAATAGCAATGATAAATACGTGTCATGTCCCCTTCTGTCACTAGGATTGAGCACCGCAAGATCGAACCCATTACAAAGGACCTCTTCCCATTGCAAGATAAATCAATCTAGTTGGCCAAACCAAACCAATCAATCAGAGAAGAAATACGAAGCTATAGAAATCATGCATAAAAGAGTGCAGTGAAAACTCGAATAATATTCATGGATAATCTTATCATAAACTCACAATTCATCGGATCCCAACAAAGACACCGCAAAAAGTCATTACATATGATAGAACTCCAAGAACATCAAGGAAACATTGTATTGAAGAACATCGAGAGAGAAGAAGCCATCTAGCTACTAACTTTACACCCATAGGTCTGTGGTAAACTACTCACGCATCATCGAAAGGGCAGCAAGGTTGATGTAGAGCCCCTCCGTGATCAATTCCCCCTCCAGTGGAGTGTCGGCGGAGGCCTCCAGATGGGATCAAACGAGAACAGAAACTTGCGGCGGCGGAAAAAGTATTTCATGGTGCTCTTCGATCTAAGGGGAATTTTTGGGTATTTATAGAGGAAGAATTAGGTCAAGACACTCTGCGAGGGGGCCACAAGCCTGTGGGGCGCGCCCCACGAGCTTGTTGCTCCCTTGTGGGCCTTCTGGTCTCCCCCTCAAACCTTCTAGGGTCTCTCCTGGCCCAGAAAAAAGTAATCCAAAGTTTTTTCTTCGTTTGGAATCCATTTGATATTGATTTTCTGAAAAAGTCAAAAACAGGACAAAACTACAACTGGCACTGGGCACTAAGTTAGTAGGTTAGTCCCAAAAAATGATAGAAAGTTGCTTGTAAATGAATATAAAACATCCAAGATTGATACTATAATAGCATGGAACAATAAAAAATTATAGATATGTTGGAGACGTATCATGAACTATAGCTCAAATTCTGCCAGTTCTGCGGCCCTCTCAGTGATGCGCCCCGTGGCTTTCGAGTTCAGGAGAATCGGTCCCAGGGTGTTAGTGCAACAAACCCCAGGTGTGTTGCCCAGATTGTACACAGGCTAGAAAGCAAGGTTGCAACGTCCAAGTCCATACCAAGCAAGAAGAGATCAGCTCTTTGAGAAATCAAAGGGCGGATCAAGAAGACCAAGACAAACTAAATGAGCAAGACTCCACTAAGGAGAAACCTCCCTTGCCAGGCAGGCAAGCTCGGCGAGGTCGAAATCACCCCGAAGACAAACCTCAAGACTGCCCCGACAAGCTTGCCGGAGACGCCAAGGGTGGACTACCACACCAAGGCTCCACCGCTCCACCTCACAGCGACGCAAGTCGTCGATCGTTGCGGTGTCAAGCCCCCAAGTGACTAATTGACTGTTATTTGACACATGGAAGCCACTTCCGAAGGAAATCACCTCCAAATGACACCCATCTAGAGAGTGTCAAGCTGACAGATGAGAAGGTGGTCGAACGGCCCGGCAAGGCTTGCCGGGCATGCCATGATGTGACACTAAGCGGCGCATTTAATGCGCGCTGCCCTATCTGCAGAGTTAGGTATGATAGCACTGTTTGCTAAATCAGTACACAATGACTGATTTGCCATTGTGGTGACCCCTTGATCTATAAAAGGAGGGCCATGGCAACCATAGAAAGGATTCGGACCCTTGTACACTCATACGCGCGTAGCTACTCTCGCCCCGAGGCGACCCTGCCGGCCAGAGCACTGCATCTCCACCATGGTCCTCTCATCAATCCACCAAAGCAGGAGTAGGGTTTTACGCCTTGCGGTGGCCTGAACCTTGGTAAAAACTACTCGTGTGATCTCTGTCGTGCTGTGCTACGCTCTTCGCTCTTTGTGCAATGTGCCCTTCCCCCCGCCGAACCACAAAGGGGCTGATGGCCCCATAGGTGGCCGTGGTTTCCCATGACACAGGGTGAAGGATGATACCACGGATTCTTCAAAATAGTGCCACAACTTTCGCGAAGCGAATAATATGGCGTATAACATCTTTTGAATGGTTAGGTACTGTGTCTCCGCATCATGCAACACCTTGCTTACGAAGTATACGGGGCGGTGAATGGATCGCTCTCCGGATCCAGGGTTGTCGATCCCTTCCTGGGCCCCGAGGGTAGGAGTAGTTTCCTCTCGCTTGACCATGAGGGCTGCGCTTACGACCCGTGATGTGGCGGCGATCTATAGGAATAGTGGTTCTCAGGGCTCAGGGGACATGATCATGGGAGGTGAGGTAAGATATGCTTTTACCAGATACAGGGCTTGTTCTGCCTCCGGGGTCCACCGAAATTGTTTGGTCCTCTTGAGAAGTTTCAACAAGGGCAAAACTTTCTCCCCTAGCTTCGAGATGAACCGTCCCAACGCCGCCATGCACACGGCAAGTCGTTGCACGTCCTTAAGATAGGATCAAGGCCACATCTACTCGATAACCTTTATCTTTTCTGGGTTGAGTTTAATCCACCTACTCAATACCAGATATCCTAGTAGTTTCCCCAACGGGACTCCGAACACGCACTTCTTGGGGTTGAGCTTCATACACATGCTTCTTAGGTTACCAAAAGTTTCGGCCAAATCGTCTAGGAGTGTAGACTTATCTCGTGTTTTGACCACCAAGTCATTGATTTATGCTTCCATGTTTCATCCAATTTGGGAGCTGAGGGCGATCCTCAATGCCCGTTGGTAAGTGGATCTTGCGTTTTTCAGCCCGAAAGGCATGCAGATGTAGCAGAAGGTGCCCATGGGTGTGATGAACGCGGTTTTTTCTTCATCCTCTTCCGCCATTCGGATTTGATGATACTCGGAGTAGGCGTCTAGGAAGCATTGTAGGTCACAACCAGAAGTGGAATCCACAATCTGGTCTATGCGTGGCAAGGGATAAGGATCCTTGGGACAGGCTTTGTTGATGTCGCTCAAGTCTATGCACAACACATGTCCCCATTGGCCTTGGGGACTACTAGTGGATTAGCAATCCAGTCTGGATGTAGGAACTCTCGGATAAACCCAGCTTTCTGCAATCTTTTGACTTTTCCTGTATAAATCGCTGTCGGTCGGGCACCTGGCATCAAACCTTCTGCTTGACGGATCGTTCACCTGGGCACACGCATAGGTGTTGCTCGATCGCCTCCCTGTGAACTCTGGGCATATCCGATGGTTGCCATGCAAATACTATGACACCACAATTTTTGGCCCTTCTTCTTTTGGATTTCTATGGATTTTGCTTTGGATTTCTTTTTGTTTGGCTCTGTGGTCTTGAAACCTGGGTAGATCATCTCTCATTCCTCTCCCATGTGATGCATCACTCTCAAATATTTCCCAAGAGCAGTACATTTCCATCTTAGCCCAACCCCAATCTTTATTTCCTGGGAATATTCCTTTTTCTATCATAGGAATAACCGTGTTTGCCCTAGGTTGTGAAGCAACCTATATTTCAGTCATTTCGAAAATTCCCACCAAATTATCATAATTCCTTTGGACCCTATGGACCTTGGATATGTAAAAATATTCAACATTTCATGCTCCTACCGGTCGTACCTTGCACCGCGTCCTGCCACCGCGAGATACATATGATTTTTCTTATCGGCCCCTAGCGGGAGCCTGAGAACTACGCACATGACATCCATCCTTCCCGAAGCATGCAAATGCGGCAAGCGCTCGTAGCTGAAGGGGATGGGAAGAAGCGAGGACGAAAGCTAAGTCCATGCAGTCATTGCTCTCTTATGAGTTTAAGATTCCACATTTGTTTATCCCTTGGGTATTGAAGTGTTCGTATGAGGAAATCCCTCGTGTAATGGCACCTTGCTAGTTTCTCTGTCTGCACCCTCGTTCTGTTTCGAGCCTGCTCACAGAATGAGTGGCTGCGTTGAGAATTAGCAAGGAAAAACCTGTCGGGACGCATCCACGCCAAGATGAATGCTAAGGGCCTGCCCCTTACGACAATCGCGGCAAATATGATACTGGCAGGCAACCAAAACATGCATAGGGACTAATCATACGAACACTGATGGGTGAGCTCTAGAGGGATAAACACGCAATTAAGATTAAACAAAAATATCAGTCTCGCACAAGCATAAAGAAAACGATGTCTAAACATAGGACATGCATCATATTTTGTTACAAGACAGCACAGTGGCGAAGGCAGTTCAGCGCCGGGCCTGGCAGCCATTTGGAGCCGTTGGGACGGAGAGGACCTTGGCAGCAAGTGGGGCAGCCTTCTCCTCAGCAGCAGGAACGTCCGCGCCCTCCGGCGGCTTCTTGAAGCCATCGGCAAGGTCGAGGTCCGTATGGCGGCAAGCGATGTTGCTCAAAACCATGAAGAGGGCGTCGCGGGCAAGCTTCCGGGATTCAGTCGCAAAGTGACCAGCCCTTCCCTCTTCATGCGCATTCAGCTTGTCGATCAGCTCATTGAAGAAGACCCCTATCTTGACGTTGGGAACCTCCTACCTGCTAACCGAAAAGACTGGCCCTTCCATACCCATAGCTGCAGTCTGAGCAGTGAGACGCCCGGCAATGTCGATCAAGCTCTTGATCCAAAGGTCAACCTGCTCGGAATGATTCCCCAGCTTGTCCTCTACATCCTTCCGAAGACGACTTGCGGTGTCCAGGTCTTTCGTCAGCTGGTGCTTGCGGGCCCTGCTGGATTCTGCCGAGCTCTCCAAGGTGCCGATCCTGGCCTTTAGGTCTTCGATGGTGCCGTTGGCGCTCTTGAGGCCTTGACTCTTGGAGAAGAGCTGCGATTGTATGTCCTTCAGAAGGATCGCTGCTTTCTGTGCTTCCTCCTTGAGGGTCGAGACCTCCTTGGTGCTCCCGGCAAGCTCTTCCATCAGCTTGGTCACCTGTTGGTCGAGGTCAGCCTTGGCAGAAGATGCAGCTGCAAGGTCATCAGCGAGTTTCTTCAGCTGGGTGGCAGAATCAGCAACAAGGGCATCCAGGGCGACCTTGTGCTTGTCCTCTAGCTCCTTGGTGCGCTGCTGCATGAGGGCTTCGAGGTCATCGTCCTTGGAGCGGAGGGTGGCCTCAAGTTTCTCCTCCCGGGAAGAGATATCCTGCTCCCTGGTGTCTAGAAGCGCCTTGTGTTCCGCCATGCAGGCCTCCCGGGCAATGACATCCTCCCTCGTCAACGAGATGGTCTCCTGCTGCTTCATGAGGACCTGGAACTGCTTGCCATGCCAGTCATGCAGCTCGTTACCTTTATCCCTCAACTGCTGGTCCACCTTGTTGGCGGACTTGCGCTGCTGCTTGAGTGCCTGCCATTTCTGGCTATGCCGACCCTGCATCTCCTTAATGCCTGCCGCCATGGACTACATAAAAGACAAGTCCATCGCGACATCAACAGAATGATCGACCTCCTCGACTCCTTGGTACAGTGACGCCAGAATGCACTGGAGCTCCTCGTCAAGTTCCACGCTCGTCGCCAATGACGAGCCGGGGGCTCCAAGCCCAGGCTGTGTGAGCACCAGCGCCAAATGGCTCGAGGATGGCTGCGAGGCCCCAGCCACAGTAACAAATGAGGGGAGGGGATCCATGGTTTGGAGGGGAACCTTCTCCTCGACCGAGGCCCCCACCCCTAGCACGCTGTTGGGGATTTGCTCCGTCTCCGTCGGGGGCTCATGGGCACCCCCGACAGTATGTCCCTGCTCCTCTGCGACAACAATCTTGGTGGCTTCATCCGCGGCATCTCTCCCAATACTGGCCACCTCTTCCAGTAGTTCAGGTTCTTCAGCCCGAGGGGCTGCAAGCGAAGATGGCAAGCAAAAGTTAAGAAGCAGAGATATCAGGAAAGCCCGAAGCGTGAAGTAAGTTGGTAAAAGAAGTGAAGAGAAGAAAAAATAATGGGAGGGAGAAGAATTACCCGGAGGAGTCTGCTGGGCGGAGGCCTCAGTTTCCCTGGCAACATCGGTTGCCGGGCCATGGTTTCCATCCCCTCCCGCAACACCCACGACGTCGTCCTAGGCAAGCTCTCCTGTTGAAGCCATCGTTGGGGGCTCCTCGACTCAATCAATGGGCAGAGTTGGTCCTTCCTGGAGGGGTTCATCCTGGATCTCCTCTCCTCCTCTTCCAGTTGAGGAGTTTGGGAGCTCTCCGGCATCGCTCCCCATAGGAGGGGCCAATCCCCTGCTTCCTCGCCGGGGGATGAGCTGGGGGCTTGGTGGCGGGTCGTTTGTGCTACTCCCCGCCAGACCCGTGCCCTCCATAGTCTTGGGCAGCTCCGCATGCTTGGGCCGCTTGGACTGGTGGATGAGGGTCTCTGCCTCCTCCTCCTCCTCCCTGACAATGGCAGCAAGATAAAGATCAGCCAACAAGAGTAAGCGGGCATGCTAAAACTACTGCAAGAGAAAGGGATTGTTCTCTCTTACTGCTCATCAATGAGCATGGAGTTCAGCTCAAACTCGATGGGCGGTGAGGGCGCCCGGCCTCTCTTCTGGGGCGACGGAACAGAACTCCCCAGCAGCTTTGGGCTCTGCTGAGGCGCAGGGGGCTCCGACGAGGACAAGTTCTGCGAGGAGCTTGAGCCGGACTGGGAGCTGGAGTCAACTCCCGCACCCGTAGATTGCTTGGCGGGAGGGGTTTTATCCCCGGCGAGGCGGGAGGACTGCCGATGCACCACATCCTACTTGTTGCTCTTGGTGGCAATTTTCTTCACCTTCTTCGCGGCAGGCGCAGGATTGGGAACCACCGCTCCCCGATTGGCAACCCGCCTACGAGGGCGCTGGTCCAAGACTGGCTCGGGGGCTTGAGGGCCTGCCGTGAGCCACTCCTCTTCAGGCTCCCTTGCCTCCTCAACTTCCTTCTCCTGGACCTCTGCTGCTGCGGTGTACAGAGCCTCAATCCCGGAAGGCTTGTCTCCGGCAGGCTTGTACGCGTCATGATCGGCCCCTGCAGGATCATCCCCGATAGCCTCTTCCATGGCTTGCGCCTCACTTCGGCCATTGGAGGAACCTTCATCCTCAGCCTTCCCCTTTCCCTTTGCTGCCTTCCCGGCCTTCACCATCGCAGTAGCTCGAAGCGCCCTGTCCTCTTCCAGCCACTTCCTAATGTACGCCTCCTCCACCTTGGAGGTGCGCTAGTACATTCTGGTCTCCACCCTGGCAGCCCTTTCCACCAGTATGGAAGACCATGTGAGCTCTTCGTCGAGCGTGGGTAACTTCCAGTCACCCGCAACTCCATGAGCGTTGCAATCCGGCATCCATTTCAAGATTTGATCCCTGGCGGAGTTGATGTTCATTGGGATAACATTTGCCGGCAACTTGAACAGCCCAAAACAACCAAACAGTTGGTCGCACAACCAAGCATGGCCATAGACAGAAAGGTTGTTGGTCAGGCCTGGGAGCAATCTCATCCTATCCGCTGCATCCCCATACTCCCAGGCAAACCTGTCCGTCTTCTGCGGTGGTGAGATGCGACGAAGGAGGAAGTCGGCTCCCACATGCTCGATAGTTAGCCCAGCAACCATTAGGCGGATGATCCTGTTTATTGCCGGGCGGAGCCTGTCATCAGAGAGACCGACCTCCCTCCAGTCGTTGTCGCACTCAATGCACTCTATCCGCGCTTGGCAGAATTCTGGGGCTTCCTTGTTTTGGATCCAGCACCAATCTGCTCTCCATTTCTCCCATCTGCCGCATTGCTGGCCCAGGATATAATCCCAACTTTCCCTTGCCACCCGTGGCATCCAACTTATGTTCCCGGAAGATGGGCTTTGTTCTCCACCCGCGGGACAAAATAGTGCCTGAACAAATCAACATTGGGGGCAACTCTAACAAAGTTCTCGCACAAGTGGGCAAAAATAGCCATGCATGCCATTGCATTTGGCGTAAAATCCAGAAGATGGAATCCATAGATCACCATCATTGCATCAAAGAAATCCGAGAAGGGAGGGCAGAGGCCGCAGATGAAATACGCACAGAAAAATTGATATGAATCTGGTGGGTCCTCTTCTCCCTCCGCCAGAACTTTGGGTGCGCCATGCCCTTTCGGGACTTCCTCCCCCACAGGTATCCATACCTTGCTTGCAGCACTTCATCATCCAGATTCGATGGGAAGAAGACGACGTCTCCCCTTCGCCTCCTGTCCAGCTCCATCGCTCTCTTGCTCCCCTCAGCGGCCGCCTCTTTCGTGGTGGCCGTCCGCTTCCCCTTGGCGGCAGCTTTCTTCCTCATTTCCTCAAGCCACTACAGAGATGGGGGAAGGAAGGTGGGTGGAGGATCGACGGCGAGTATGGGCGAGGAGGAAGGGCAGTTGTTTGGCTTGCGGAAGAAGATGGTGGAGGAGCGGAGTGGGCAACGAATGAGCAGTGCCCTTCCGCGTTTTCCTCTCTTAAGAAAAGAACGTGGGGGAGGGCGTGACTCTTCAGGAAGTTACCGTTTCACATTTACTACTATAGTCCCTCTACCCCACGACCCGCGGTAAATATGCGAAGTGGATGTTGGATTGACTGATTATCATGACAAATCGTTGCACGCGTAGCGTTTTTTCGCCATGTGTCCGTGCACTGTTTGGGGCCTAACCCAATGTGTCCAGCGACACGTATGGCTCAGGGTACACAAATAGGGGCGTATGTTTCCCCCTGACTTGTGCACGGACAGCATGCCACCAACCCAGCAAGATTACAACATCCAAGACCAGACCCAGTACAAGAGATTAGCTCATTAAAGGATCAGAGTGCAGATCAAGAAGACCCAGTCAAGCCAAAGGAGCAAGACACCACTAAGGGAAAACCTCCCTTGCCGGGCAGGTGAGCCTGGCAAGGTCAAGGTTGCCCCGGAAGCAAGCCTCAAGACCGTCCCGGGAGGCCTACCGGGTCCTACGAAGGCAAAACGTCCCGCCATGGCTGCACCGCACCGCCTCACAGCAACGCAAGTCATTAATCGGTGCGGTGTCAAGCCCCAAAGTGACTAAGTGGCTGTTTTTTGCCACATGACAGCCACTTCTTATAGAAATCACCTCCAAATGACACCCGTCCAGCGACATGTCATGTAGACAGGAGAGAAGGTGGCCGAACAGCCCAGCAAGGCGTGCTGGGCAGGCCATGATGTGACACTAAGCGGCGCATTTAATGCGCTCTGCCCTGTCTGCAGAGTAAGGTATGATAGCACTGTTTGCTATCTAATCAGTACACAATGACTGGTTTGCCACTTTGGTGACCCCTTGATCTATAAAAGGAGGCCCATGGCAACCATAGATAGGATTCGGACCATTGTACACTCAAACGCGCGTAGCTGCTCTCGCCCTGAGGCAACCCTGCCGGGCTAGAATGTTGCGCTTCCACCACAATCCACCATCAATCCACCAAAGAAGGAGTAGGGTTTTACGCCTTGTGATGGCCCGAACCTAGGTAAAATTGCCCGTGTGATCTCTGCCGTGCTGCGCGATGTTCTCCGCTCTTTGTGCAATGCGCTCATCCCCCCTGCCGAACCACAAGGGGCTCATGGCCCCATAGGTGGACATGGTTTCCCATGACACAAAGCATGCGCGAAGGACCCCTTCCCTTTGTCACGGAATGATTGGATTGTGGACTCCACTGCTTGCTGCGACCTGCTCTCTTTTATTGATGCCTACTCTGGTTATCATCAGATCTTCATGGCCAAGGAAGATGAGGAGAATATGGCATTCATTACTCCATGTGGTACGTACTATTTTGTACGCATGCCTTTCGGGTTAAAGAGTGCCGGAGCAACATTTGCAAGGGCTGTGCAAATTGGTTTTGGTTCTCAGCTACATAGAAAAGTGGAAGCCTATATGGATGGTATAGTGGTCAAAATCAGGCACAAGGACTCCCTGATCCAAGATTTCGAAGAGACGTTGGCCAACTTTCGCAAGATGAACTTGAAGCTTAACCCTGAGAAGTGTGTGTTTGGCATCCCATCCGGCAAGCTTCTCGGGTTCTTTGTATCCCAACGTGGAGTTGAAGCCAACCCCAACAAGATCAAAGAAATTGAGCAGTTGGAGGCACCAAAGCGCGTAAATGACGTGAGGCGTCTGGCTGGTTGCGTTGCAACTCTAAGCAGGTTCATCTCCAAGTCAGCTGAGCACGCCTTGCCGTTTTTCAAAATCTTGAAAAAGGAAGGTCCAAAGCAATGGACCCCTGAAGCAGCGGCTGCACTCCAAGACTTGAAGGAGTACCTCTCCTCTCTGCGAGTACTAGTTGAGCCAATCCCATGAAAGCCATTGCTGCTATACCTAGCGGCAACCAATCAAGTGGTCAGTGCTGCACTAGTGGCTAAGATGGAAGCCGAAGACAAAGAGATAGCAACCGCAGAGCCTGAAGCCGACAAGCTAGAATCTTTTTCGGCAGGTCGGGTGCTGACAACCAAAGTTTAGCACAGGTAAATGAGACAGAACAACAAGCTGTGAAGAAGAAGATGGTTTAGCACACAGTTTACTTTGCTAGTTCCCTTCTCCAAGGGGCTAGGTCAAGGTACTCTGGTGTGTAGAAGTTGCTTTTTGGCGTCCTCATGGCCTCAAGGAAGTTGCGCCATTACTTCCAAGCACATCAGATCACCGTCGTCACTCGCTTTCCATTGCAACGCATCTTGAGATCCAAAAGCCACTGGCAGGATAGTGGAGTGGGCGTTGGAGCTGTCGAGCTTTGATTTGAAGTTTGAAAGTACATCAACAATCCAAAGTAGAGCCTTGGCAGATTTCATTGCATAATGGACACCAACTCCAGACGAAGAAATACCAGAGACCTCACTTCTCGGTGAGGAAGCACCCCAAGATTCGGTCATGTACTTTGATGGTGCCTTCTCGCTCCAGGGCGCTGGTGGTGGAGTGCTACTTGTAGCACCCATCGGAGACCATCTCAGGTATGTAGTTCAAATGAAGTTTCCCCGGGAGCAGGCCACCAACAACACTACTAGGTATGAAGGATTGCTTCTCAGTCTCCGCATTGCAATCGACCTTGGCATCGGAAAATCAATCATTAGAGCAGACTCACAGTTGGTGGTGAAGCAAGTGAAAAAGGATTACCAGAGCCCGTTGATGGAGGAATATATGGATGAAGTGAGGAAGTTGGAAGTGCACTTTGATGGTCTGCAGGCAGAGCATGTTCCTCGCACCAAGAACAACATTGCCGATGACCTGTCGAAGCGTGCCGCCAAGAAATTACCTATGGAACCAGGTACCTTTGTGCTCCTTTTGAATAAACCTTCAGTTGCACCCTCGACAAGGCCAAACAAGCGAAGAAAGTTGAACTCCGGCGACTACTTTCCAGCAGAGCTTCCTATAGCCGTCGGGAAGGAAGTTGCCGGAAACAACCAGACGCTTACTGGTGAGCAGGAGGCTCCGGCAGGGTATGATGCCCTAGTCATCGAGACAAATGCTCCTGCAGCCGAAGAGATCGCTTTGGGCCTTGTCGTTGAGCCACAGGCTCCGGCATGGGCACAGCAGATCATCCATTACCTTCAGACAGGTCAACTTCCTGATGAACAAGAAGCTGAGAAAGTAGCCCGCCAATCAAGTATGTATCAGTTTGTCTATAGCATTCTATACAGAAAGAGGACAAATGGGGTGAAATTGAAGTGCATCTGCCAGGAAGATGGACAGAAGCTAGTGGTAGAGATACATGAATGGGTGTGTGGCTCCCATATTGGGTCTCGCACGCTTGTTGGCAAGGTTTTCCGTCAAGGATTCTATTAGCTGACAGCCCTTCAAGACGCAGTGGCTATGGTAATAATGTGTGAAGCATGCCAGTTCCACGCCAAGAACAATCATTAGCCAGCTCAAGCTCTTCAGACAATCCCTCTCCCCTGGCCCTTCTTGGTCTGGGGGCTCAACATCCTCGGCCCCTTTCCCGTGCGATCGGGGGCTTTGAGTAATTGTATGTGGCAATTAACAAGTTCACAAAGTTGCCTGAGGCAGAGCCAGTGAGAAAGGTAACAACACAGTCAGCCGCCAAGTTCTTTAATGGATTAATTTGCCGTTTTGGTGTGCCCAGCCGGGTGATCATTGACAACGGAACGCAGTTCACGAGTCGCGCCTTCATGCAATGCAAATCAAGACCTTGGTAGCAAAATCTGTTTTGCATCAGTTGCTCACCCGAGAAGCAATGGCCAGGTCGAGAGGGAAAACGTAGAAGTGCTTGAGGACTCAAGAGAAGAACATTTGATAGACTGCACAAGTGTGGAAGAGTTTGGATCAATGAGTTGCCGAAGGTTCTTTGATCACTCAGGACGACACCAAGTCGAGCCACCGACGAGACACCCTTCTCCCTAGTCTATGGTGCAGAACCGGTGCTCCCCACGGAACTCACATACGGGTCACCTCGAGTGCAAGCTTTTGACGAAGCTGAGCAAGGGCAAATGTGGCATGATGATGCCGTGCTCCTCGAGGAAGATTGTCTCCGGGCTGTGATGCGGCTTGAACTATGTCGGTATTTCCCCAAGGAGGAAGGGATGATGCAGCACAGCTACGGTAGGTATTTCCCTCAGTGATGAGACCAAGGTTATCGAACCAGTAGGAGAACCACGCAACACCACATAAATAGCTCCTGCACACAAAGAACAAATACTTGCAACCCGACGTAAGAGAGGGGTTGTCAATCCCTCACGGGTAAAAAGATAGGTAAAATTGTAGTAGATTGGATAAATAGATCTCGCGGGAATGTGAGATAAAATAAATAAATAAAATTGCAGCAAGGTATTTTTGTGTTTTTGGATTATTAGATCTGAAAATAAAAGCAAATAAAAAGTGATCTCGAAAGAAAATATAATAAAGAAGAGACCCAGGGGCCGTAGATTTCACTAGTGGCTTCTCTCGAGAAAAATAGCATACGGTGGGTAAACAAATTACTGTTGGGCAATTGATAGAACTTCAAATAATCATGACGATATCCAGGCAAGTTTCTCAAAGTACAGAAGGGTTCCTCGCATGCAAGTTTCTCACGGGGAGTGACGGCATGGATGCCACAAGTGATGCTCAAGTTATCATCTCATGGCAAGACATACAAAAAAGGAAAAGCTAAGTTGAAAAACTTTGAAATATTCTTTGTTATAGTTGCATTTCTTCCTTGAACGATTTTGGCCTTTGTATGAGAAACCTGCACGCTAAGGAACCTTGTCCCAACAAGTCACGCTCTTACTTTGTTTTGAGTCCGCTTGACAACTTAAGTAGTTGCACTGTGACCGTCAAGCGTGACCTTGCCGGCAGCGGCACTTCCGGCAGGCTGCTAAGGACCTATTCCTCAAGCGCATGCGGCAAGAGTGTGCGCACCGGCAAGATTCCAGCAAGCGAGGGTTCCAAAATCATGCAAAGATAGAATAAGACAAGGGAGATAGCACACATCAGATAGCAAGTTATATCACATCAAAACCCAAATGTAGTTCTAACTTAAGATAGATCTATCTTTTACATGAACGACACTTGCAGCCAAATGGCATGAGGAGAGAGCTAGTTCCTATGCCGGCCCTTAGCCTTGGGGATTTCGGTGACCATGTTGGCAAATGGCATGACGAGCTCTTCGGTAACCTTGGTGTCTGCTCCTTGCAGTAGGCTCTTGAAGGCCTTGGAGATGTCAATGCCGGGATTCAGGTACACAAGTTTGATGAGTACCTTGAAGAGGACATCCCGACAAAGCATGCGGGACTCGGCGGAAAGATCTACGGCTCGAGCCCCCTCTTGCTTTTCTAATGCCTCGAATAGACTTTCGAAGAATAGATTGGGCCTTCTGCTCGTGGCATCCTGTTCATTGGTGGAGAAGCAAAATTTCGGCAAGACCATGGCGGATAACTGTGCGGTGAGGTTTTTCACGGTCACCATAAGACGGTCAAGTCCAAAGTTTGTAGCCGCCTTTGAGCTCGTTGAAGGATACGGCGGCGCCCTTAAGCAAGGCCTTCTCATTTCGGAGATCCTTCGACAAGACATTTTGTCACGCCCAATATGCGATCCTATCCTCGAGGAACTCGGAGGTCCCACCAAGGATAGAGCTGCATATTGAAGACGCTTTGCAAGGTGGATATCATTACATCGTACCATAGACATAATAGATGGGGATACATACAAAGGCATACAATCACCACATGATTACATCAAACATCATATAGGAGAGCAGCATCCGACTACCGATGAACTCAAACAAAAAACATGAACGACATCCACCCTGCTAGCCCAGGCTGCCGACCAGGAACCTATCCCTTGATTGAAGAAGAAGAAGAACTCCAAAACATGCAAGCATCACTCTCACATCATATAATCGCATTACCTATACTTGCATCTGTTGTTGTAGTAATATGTGAGCCACAAGGACTCAGCAATCCCATTACCATCGGTATCAAGACTAGCAAAGCTTAATGGGTATGTAATTGATAAGTGGTGAGGTTGCAGCATCACTAAGCATTGTATGGTGGCTAACTTACGAGTACAATAATAAGAAGAGTAACTACGCATGACAGTCGCAAACTAGTAATGATTAATAAGTGATCCTGAACAACTTATGAGTCAAACATAACTCCACCGTGTTCTCTTCCCTAACTCCCTCGAAAAGAGACGGTCACGGTTACGCACGCGGTTGGTGTATTTTATTTTGGATTTAGTGTCAAGTTCTCTACAACCGGATATTATAAATTCCCAAGTCACCACATAACCGCGAGCACGACTCTCGAAAAGATTTAACCCTGCAGGGGTGCTCCAAGTGGTCCATTATAAATTACCACGTGCATCCGATGGAACATCCTCAGACCATGAAGAACACGATGCTTACGATAAAGAATTCTGGTTGACCTGCCTCTCGTCAAAGGTAAAAACTAAACCAGCAAGACGTCCCGGTGTACGAACAAATCCCGATAGGAGCCGCGCGTATCTCGTTCTCAGGGCACACCGGATGGGCAAGACATCGGGTTGCCTGAGACCTTGGTTGCCCAGGGGACGCCGGACATCGCCCAGTTTGGACCAGCACTGGCCCCTTGTATTATGTGGAATAAATGATCCTCGAGATGATCAGCCCCTATGAATTAATTAATTAATTTTAGTATTATTATGTTGGCAAATTCTAAAACCAATGTTGGGCCTTGCTGGAAAAGTTCTTTCCTAAGCGATTGGTCAGGTGGTCCTCGTATACCCACATGTGTTAGGAGCGCTCGTCAAGGAACATAACACCGGTATGACGAAAACAAGGGCAGCAAGAGTGGAACAAAACACCATGCAAAAGGCCAAGCCTTCCACCCTTTACCAAGTATATAGATGCATTAATTAAATAAGAAATATTGTGATATCCCGTGATATCCATGTCCCAACATGGAACAAACTACAACTGCACCTACAACTAGCAACACTATAAGAGGGGCTGAGGGAAGCGGTAACATAGCCAAACAATGGTTTGCTGGGATGGTGGAAAATGTTAGATGTTGTATCATGGCAATTTGGGAGGCTTGACAAACAAGTGGTAGGTAGCACGACATAGCGATAGCATCAAGATAACTAGAAAAGCAAAGGTAGTAGTGATATCCAAGGTAATGGTCATCTTGCCTGAAATCCTGCTCGGAAGAAGATCAAGTCCATGAAGTAGACGAACCAATGTAGTCGAACGAATCCTCACAATCGCGATGAAACCGGGAACTATCGAGAAGAAGCACAACCGGAAAGAAGCAAACAACATGGTAAACACACAAGCATAAGCATGGCATGAAGCACAACCAAATATGATGCATCACAAGAGTAAATGTTGGTTAACATGGCAAGAGGTGATGCACAATGAAGCTACATATCTAGGCAATTTTAAATGAGGCCGGAAACAACAATAACAATTCTGGAAAATCCCATATGCAATTTTCGAAGTTGGTACTGTTCTGCCTAAAACACAATTTTAAAGTTGTTAAAAAGCAAAATAAAGTGCACCATGTTAATCTATATGTTTTCTACTCTGTTTACATATAAAGTTAATTTAATTCGGAGCTACGATTATTTAGTTATGAAATAAATCATTTTAACATGACATTTATGCAAATTATTACAAACAAAAAATTTGAACATTTTTAACATGGATGAAAGTTGGATATTGTGAAACTACATGAAATTCTACCCAATTTACATATATGACATGTTTTATTCCGATGCACGGTTATTTAATTATTAGCATTGTAAACCATTGGCATTCTTGTGAATATGTATGCACTGGAAAAAAAACTGAAACCTCAGAGCAGAAGAAACATACACGGGCCAAAACAACTAAAGCATTGGCGGCCTAACAGTGGTTGAGGTCCAGCGAGTGTGTGTGAGAAAAACAGAGGCAAGAGAAATAAATACAGAGAAAAAAGGTGAGGCACTGTGATTTGATCCCAGGTCTCATTGGTACAAACGAGTGGGCTGACCACTATGTTGGTTGTGTGCTTGTGAAATGGAGGGCGCCTGACTCTTCTTGAGCCACTACCAGAAGGTTGAACCTTTGGCCATGGCTGCACAGAGATCAACGGAGCCGGCAGCTCGCGATGCTGAGCAGTGGTGGGCCTGCGGGAATGGGGCATGGATGCGTGCGTGCGTGCGGAGCAGCTACAGGAGATTGGCTCAAAGATGAGGGCGTGCTCGTCTCGGGCGTCAGCGAGCAAGTGTGGCAGAAGCGCACGAGGACGTGCAAGCGTGGGCATGGGCGTGCAGCGGATGTGGTGCTAGGTGTGGTCGTGTGGATGCAGGTGCACGCCTCGGCCTTGGCCCTTCTGGCTCCTGGCCTTGTTGGAAAATGAACAAGATGATGTCGGCGAGTCAACCCGGAGCGAAGACGACGACGGAGGAGGCTATGGCTGCGACAGAGCCTTGGAAGTGCTCCGGGAGCTCTCTGGTGGAAAAGGGCGATGACTATGGAGACGTGGCTTGGACCTACCTTGCGGCGGCGGTGCGGAGAGGAGGAGAGGAAGGGGAAAACCCTAGGGGGCGAGGTTGGGCTTCTTATAGGGGCGAGGCGCGGCTCGGCTGGCTACCTCGGTGGCCATGTGTGCTCCTACTCTGTTTTTACTACGAGGGGGAGGTGGCGAGAGGACGAAGAAAAAGGAGAAGGGAACGGTCGCTGCAGGTAGGGTCAGCGCGGGTGACCAGCGTGGCAAGCTGGAATTACCAGCCGAGGGAGAGGTGGGTTGTGGTGCTACTGATGGGCCTCGGCTTGCCATATGCGCAAGCTGGGCTGCTGCTTCTGCTCTCCTCCTTGCCCTTCTCTTTTATTTAGTTTCTTCAGATAGAAAATAAAGGGAGAAAAACACAGGAAGATTGGGAAGTGGTGGTTGAGATATATGAATATATGTAGAACCCTGGAATTATGCACTATTTGAATAAAACACTCTGGCATTGTTTAAAGATATAAAAATAATTCAAGTTTGAACTAATTCAAATTTGACCCATTTTTTAATCTGTCCGGAACATTTCCAAAATGAATGAAATTTGGAGGAGATACATATGGCATGGTTTAAGATTTGTAGGAAAAGAATGAACATTATTTGAGGCACAAAATATGTCACTTGCATAGTTGAATAGAACTTAAAAGAAAGAAGCTAGTGAAGGGGTCTCACACTTGATGATGGTATAAAAGGGAATGAGCAAGATGCAATAACAATGAAGATGAGGAGAAGGAGTCCACACAAGAGCACAACACGAAGAAATTAAGTATGCAATCAACAAACAATGATGATTATTATGCATGATGCTAAACAAAATAAAACAAACATACATCACAAGCAATGAAGCATGAACATGGAACAAAAATAATGGAGGTCTCGGTCTTGGGCTGTTACA
This sequence comes from Thinopyrum elongatum, assembly GCA_011799875.1. Lineage (NCBI taxonomy): Eukaryota > Viridiplantae > Streptophyta > Magnoliopsida > Poales > Poaceae > Thinopyrum > Thinopyrum elongatum. Next base: position 234,292,226 of record CM022299.1, read on the forward strand.
CCTTCTCACGCTTCTTGGCACCTTCAAGAGATTGTTCTAAGCTAGTCAGCCTAAGGTTATGGTCATCAATGACGCTGTTGGCCTTAGTGAGCTCTTGGTTCTTGACAGATATTGAGGTTTGCAGCTCCGCCAAGGCGTGAGCTATATTTTCTCTATCCACTTTGAGCGTCAGGATCTGCTTGTTAATGGTGGCAAGATCTCCCTCTAGTTTCTTTACCTTGCCCTCCAGTTCATTCTTAGCGACCTCTGCGGCTTCAGCATCATTGACAGCTTCTTGGATACTGTCAGCATGGTCTGCAGCTTGAGCTTTGATTGCCTCTTTGTGCTTCTGCTCGAGCTCCTAGGACTGTTGCGCAAGGAGGGCTTGGACCTCTTTGTCCTTGCCGTGGAGTTCGGTGGCAAGCGCCTCCTCATGAGCGGCAAGCTCTTCTTCATGAGCGTCGAGACCAATCTTGTGCTCTTTTAGCTTGGCATCTTCTGCTGCTATCCTTTGTGCGGCTTCTTCCTATGCCTTGTCGACCTCAGCCTTCTCCAAGATAAGCTTGTCCCACTCAATGGCGAGCTGCTTTGGGCTGTCCTTCAGGTCTTGGAGGCTTTCAGCGTACCAAGTTTGCATCTCCTCCACACGCTTCTTGAACTCCTCTTCTGCCTTGCCGATGACGGCCGCCCTAGAGTCCAAGCTCTCCGTTCGGTTGCGGTAGTGCGCTTGGAGTTTCCTGAAGTTGCTGCTCATGGCCTTGAGGAGCTGTTGTTTTTTGGATCCACTACTGCTGGCATGTGGTTCATCAAAAACCTCAAGCCCAGCCGCAGTGATGACCTCATCATCAAAAGCTTCTCCTTCGGTGGGTGCATCGATGCTTGACGTCCCAAGAATGCTGACGAACAAGTTGTCTCCAACCTTCAAGTACCTGCTTGATGGAGGCCCTTTAGATGTCGAAGGGTGGTAGTGAACAACTATCTTGCCGGCAGTGACCGCCCTCATGGCCGAATCACTGGTTGGCGCTCCTAGGGTAGCAATGCCGTAAGTGGCCTCGACACTCTTGTTGCTGCCCTCCTTACTATTGACCTTGGCGGCCCCCTCGTCAGCAGCCTTGGCGGTCTCATCAACGGCGACTTTGCTAGCTTTGCTAGTAGCATCCTTCGTGATGCCCTCAATGGTGGTGTCTATGTCCATGTCATCAGTTGAGGGTGGATCTGGAAAGAAGGAGAAGGGGAGGAATCAAATTCAGGTCAAGTTCAAGAAAACAAAAATCATTAAGGAATGGGCCCGCTTGACGGGAATGACTTACCGGACTGAGTCTGTTGAGGAGGAACAACTTCCCTTCTGACAACTTCGGTTGTCATCACCTGGTTGCTAGCAGACCCACTTGCCGGCACATCATCAGTGCGGACAGGCTCGTCGGTGGAGATCCTTGCCAAGAATTGGGTTCTGCCACAATGGTCGATGGAGGTGTCATGATGGGATTCGCCTCCGGGCGCTCCTCTTCTTCATGGCGCTCTTCTCATGCTTCCTTGATGATGTTAGCAATGACAACCTCAATGCCAATGCTTGCCAAAGGAAAGGAGGTAGTGGCCTCACGCTAGGGGCTGATGATCACCACATCTGCGTCGGGCGGCAAGCTTGCCGTTGGCTCTTCCACCCTTGTGGTCCTCGCCTTCTTCACCATCCTTTTCGCCAAGGTTAGCCCATCACTGTCAAATCAAAGCAAGGCAGAGCAAATCAGATCAACAAAAATAGTGTGTCAAGAATTGGCAGAGGTGGTTGGTGCATACTCTTCGTCCTCCTCCTCGTCGCTAAGCACAGAGAAGTGGTATTCGCCCTTGGGTCTAGTGCCAGAGGTAGGAGGCGGAATGGGAGTCCTGGCTTGCTTGGTCACCAAAGGTGCAGAAGGCTAAGACAACCCAACCACTCCGACAGACGACGCGGTTGGCTACCCCGAAGAGGCGCCCCACATTTGCTGTTGTTGAAGAGTTTGGAGGCGGGATCCCTCCCGCCCGGTAGTTTTGGCGGCCGCACCCTTGTCAGCCATGTCATCACCTGAAGACGGAGAGTGGACCGGCTCTCCGATAAGCTTTTCGGACAACTCGTCTACTAGTTCACTGTGAGCCTATTCATCCATATTGGCCGCCACGAAATCAAGTTCACTGGCGCCTATGGCCATCCTTGCGTCCGCCGCCCTCCTGGCAACATATGCCTACTCCTCGTTGGTGGTCTCACGGATAAGGTCCTTCTCCTCCCTGATGGTCTTTTCCACCAGGGTGTCAAACCACGCACTCACCATGCACGTCCTTGGGCGGTGCTTGCCAAGATCCCTCAACAGCTTGGGCATTGTAGACCGGCATCATTGCAATAATGGTGTCCTTGGCGGAGTAGTTGCACAAAGGCACTACCCCTACCGGCAACTTGAAGTTGCCGGTGGGGCGGAAGAGCTGGTGGCAGAGAACTCTGTGTTGCATCACTGTCAGGTTGGCGCCGAGCCCAGCGCTCACCCACATGATGTCAGCTGCATTCGTATAATTCCAGACTAAGGAAATCTGCTCCTACCATCTCGATGGTGAGTCCGGTGGCCCTGAAGCGAAGGATGCGAGTTGTGGCGATTGTGAGCTTCTCATCGTTTACGTCAAGGGAGCCCCAATCCCCGCTGCACTCCACCTTCGTCATCCTTAGTCTGCAGAAGTCTTCGAGTTCAGCATCCTTTATCCAGCACCATTCTACTCGCCATTCGTTCCACGCCTGGTGCAGTTAGCCATCAAGGTAGGCCTCCTTCGCACATGCCAAGAAATGCCACCGGAAGGAGCATCTGCTTTGATATGTGGAGCAAAGTAGTGGTGAAAGAGAGCAACATTAGGCGCTACTCCAACAAAATTCTCGCACATGTGTGCAAACACAGACATACAAGTCATGGCATTCGGGGTGAAGTCAAGAAGATGGAACCCGTATGTGTACAAAAAGGAGGGACAAGTCTGCAGTAAAAGTATGTAGTGAAGAAGGGATACTTGTCTCCGCTGGATTTGGTGGAGCCGGGAAGAACTTTGGTGTGGGATGGCTGCCATTTCCCTCTCGCACATGAACGCGTACCGCTCTACCAGATCCCCTTGTTTAAGCACACGCGCGAGGACAACGTTCTTCCTCTGCAGCACTGCCATTTCTTCCTTCCTCTCCTCCGCTTCCGAGATGGCTGGCTTTTTAGCTTTGCCCTAGCCTCTTTTGGGAGCCATGGTGAATGCCAAGGGAGTGGATTTGGTGGGAGGGCAATGGCGCGGTGGAGGAACGGCGGATGGACCAGAGTGCTCTATTCTTGTGCAAGGAAGAAGACGAAGGAGGCGTGCGCTAGATTAGTGGCGAAAGGGGGTAAATGAGCAGCACCCCTGGCAGTTTCCATTTACAGGGAAGGCATGAGGGCTAAATCTTTACTGACCTACATGGCTATGCTTTATATGAGCACGACCCCTGGCAACCATTTCCATCCACCTCTCCCACGTTCTGCACTTAAGGCACATCGTGGAGGGGGCGTGGTAAAAGAGAAGATTACAGCAGTTATCCTCTACCATGCATGCATGTGCACTGTTTGGGCCTAGGTCAACGATGCCTGGCAGGCGCCTGAGGCCTAGACTCAGGGGATCCTACCAGTGTTGTAAGATATGGGTACCATAGTACCCTGACTTGTGCACAGGCAGTTGAGGCCTTCCCGTCAGCAAGGCTTGCCAGAGGACTACTACATACAAGACTCAATATTCAACATACAAGACCGTGAAGAAGGCCTCTAGGCAGGTGATCAAGAAGTACTAAGTTAGTGCTGAAGATCAAGATTACAGTTGCCGGCAAGCTCCGCACCGGCATGCCACGACCTAGCAAGCTCCTTGTAGTGAAGTTCCCCCTTCGCGCTTTTCGACCGCTCCACCTCATCGACCAACTGATGGCTTGTCAAGATTAGGCGTCGAGTGGGCAAGCAACTTGGGAGGATCATCATGACGTGTGTCAGCATGTTGCATGCAGGCCAAATTTATTGACACCCGTCTAGTGGACGTGTCAAGGAGGTAGGCCCATCCACGTCGACGACGCAAAAGGAGACGCCTTTTGTCAAAGGATGGCTACCAGCTCACGGTGCATTGAATGCCCTTGTCATAGTCCAGCAGGATTAGGTTGGATAGCATCGAGACCACTATTCACAAGATGTAATGACCATGTTGCCACCATGGTGACCCCCTTTTTGTCTATAAAAGGAGTCCCATGGCTACCTTGGCACCGGTCAACACTTTGCTCACGCTTACAGAGTAGATGCACCTTTGCTCACATTTTTCTGGCAAGCTCCGCTTGTAACTTGAGCCCCAAGTCAATCCACCCAACAAGCAGGAGTAGGGTTTTACGCCCCCACGGCGGCCCGAACCTGAGAAAACCTCGCGCGTGTACTCTTGGATTTGCTTTCCGTGCTCGTCGATCTCCCAAGCCGAACTGCAAAGGAGCCATGTTGGTCCCATAGATTGTCATACCCCACATATAATCTCAGAAATACGCTTTCTCTTTTTCGCCCCGCCGCCCAAACTGTTAATTTGCGGGCGCTTGCCCATTAAGGACAGAAATGAATAGTTTTCCGTTTGTTTTCTGCCTAACGAACGAACGGCCGTAATTTTGAAACCGCGACTCCAAATCAGGTGATTCTAAAGCCCACATTCTCTATTAGTCAACCCCGTTCAATTGGTACCATTTTCACGATGTTGTCACATTTTGAAAATGACCATTTTCCCCTGCCCTTATTTAGCACCCTTCGAGAGAGAATCATTTCCGGCCAATCGTTCCATGAGCTCCTCGCAATTTTTCCCGATGAATCCTTCATCCCAGGCAAGCCACAACATCCACTTGCATGATAGCATTGCAATAGCCATGGTTTTCACTTGAATGATTGAATAATTGTGTGCTCATGCAATTATTTTGTTAATACTATGTATATGCTTGTGAATCCATGTTTATTCTTATTCCATGTTCATTTGTATCTAGTTAGTTAAATGATTAATTGCTAATGTTATTATTATCATGTTTCATTCCTGCAATCTGATGTAGGGTGGAACCCTAGGGGCCGATGTAGGATCGAAAGTATGTCTAGAGGGGGGTGATTAGACTACTTGACCAAATAAAAATCTATCCTTTTCCCAATTTTAGTTTTGGGAAGGTTTTTGCAATTAGCACAAGTCAAGCAATTAACCTACACAAGCAATTCTAAGAGTATAGCAGCAGAAAGTAAAACATTGCATATGAAGGTAAAGGGAAGGGTTTCGAGAAGGCAAACGCAATGGAGACATGGAGATTTTTGGTGTGGTTCCTATAGGTGGTGCTATCGTACGTCCACGTTGATGGAGACTTCAACCCATGAAGGGTAATCACTGTGCGAGTCCACGGAGGGCTCCACCCATGAAGGGTCCACGAAGAAGAAACCTTGTCTATCCCACCATGGCCATCGTCCACGAAGGACTTGCCTCACTCGGGTAGATCTTCAAGAAGTAGGCGATCTCCTTGCCCTTACAAATTTCTTGGTTCAACTCCACATCTTCACAGAGGCTCCCAAGCGACACCAAACCAATCTAGGATACACCACTCTCCAAAAGGTAATAGACGATGTGTTGATGATGAACTCCTTGCTCATGTGCTTCAACTGATTATCTTCCCAACACTCAACTCTCTCTCTCAGATTTGGCTATGGTGGAAGAGTGATTTGAGTGGAAAGCAACTTGGGGAAGGCTAGAAATCAAGATTCTTGTGGTAGGATTGGAATGTCTTGATCTCAACACATGAGTAGGTGGTTCTCTCTCAGAAAATGTATGGTGGAAGTGTAGGCACGTTCTGATGGCTCTCTCACTAATGGAGAAGGGGGTGGAGGGGTATATATAGCCTCCACAAAAAATCCAACCATTACACACATTTGACTCCTCTCGGTGGGGCCGAATGGTTAAACTCGGTGCGGCCGGATGGTTAAACTCGGTGGCACCGATCTGTTAAAAAATGTGAACATTAGGAATCTCGGTGGGACCGACTGGAACAACTTGGTGGGACCGATGTGCTAGGGCCTAGGGCAAACATCATCTCGATGGCGTCGATTGCATCTACTCGGTGAGACCGAAATGAAGCAATAAGGCAACAGAGAGTCTGTCAAGCCAACTCGATGAGACCGATTGCATAACTCGATGAGACAAAAATAAATGCAACAAGTCACAGAGTGTTGGCAAGGCCATCTCGGTGAGCCCGAGATCCATATAGGTGAGACCGAATTGCTAGGGTTTCTGGCTGTGGCTATGTCATATGAACTCGGTGGCTTCGGGTAGAAAGAATCGGTGGGGCAGAGTTGGAGTTTAGGATTTTGACATATTTCGATGGAGAAAGTGGCTGAGGGTTTTGGAGCAATATCACTAAGCATTTGAGCAAGCCAGCCATTAAGCAACACCTCATCCCCTTTTAATAGTATTGGCTTTCCTATGGACTCAATGTGATCTTGGATCTCTAAAATAAAGATGAAGAGTCTTAAGCTTTTGCCAGTATTTGTCCTTAGCATTTTGAGGGGTCCACATCTATTGTCCATGCCATACCTTTCGTTGAACCTCCTGAAATATTTATCTTGAATGGATATTAGTTCAATGAGCTATATGTTGTTATGAATTACCAAAACCACCCAGGGATTTGTTGCAGTTTCAGCCGATCTTTCACGATTTGGAGGGGGATTCCCGAAGAACATGAAGAACACACGAAAGGGAAGATGAGAGGAAACACTCAAATCAACGAGATTTGATTACACATGTGCTAGATCCAAGTACACAAAGAGACACATGATCCAAAGACAACAAGGGACGATACAATGGTAGATAGTTCTTCCCAATCTGGGAGGGGATGTGGTCTTGAATCCACTAGGGGATCTTCTCCGTGAGGAGGTCTTGAATCCACTTGGGGGATCTTCTCCTAGGTGGAGGTCTTGGCCTCCAATGGAGTAGGGACACAAGTGGATGAGCAAAGGTATATCTCCAAGATGAGCTATCACTATGCTAACCCTAAAACGTAGGATGAGGAGGAGTATATATAGTGTAGGGGGTGAAGGGGTACATGGGCTTTGGCCCATTACTATTCGCAGACAGAGGGGGCGGATGTCCGGGCCTTCGAGGGGGGGCCAGATGTCTGGGCCATGGGGGGCGGATGTCCGGGGCTAGTGTGGTCGGGCTTTCATTGCGTTCTGTGATGGACGAGCCAGATTTCGGGGCGGGCTCCGTATTTCTGGGGCAGTCGGGCCGGATGTCGGGCCCTGTAGCTTTGGCTGCTGGGCTGTGGCTATGGCTGAGGTCCAGGGGCCGGATGTCTGGGTCCTGGGGACTCCTTCGGTTCCTTCCTTTGGTCCTCTTCATCCGTGCAATTGGGGACTTGTCCGTCTTCGCGAGATTCTCTGAGAGGGTCTTCTTGATACCCGATCACACATAGCATTCCGGACTTAGGTAGTAACCATGTCTCACGTGGGTCGTATGGAATGTCACAAAGGAGAGATGTCATCTCGGTCTCGAGAGATCTTGTACATGCTCTTGTCAATGGTCCACTAGGCACTTGGGGAGACGGAGGTAGGTCCATGGGGATGACCGTAGGATGCTCCGCATCATCTCGCCCCCCCCCCCTTAGGAAAGATCCGACCTCGGATCAAAAACCTCATCACCATGGTAGGGAGAGAGATCCTTGATGTTGAAAATATCGCTCATGTTGTACTTGTCTCGAGGTAGGTTGATCTTGTATGCGTTGTCGTTGTAGCGTGCGAGCACCTTGAAGGGTCTGTCGGCTCGAGGTAGAAGCTTGGACTTGTGTTCGTTGGGGAAGCGGTCCTTCCGAAGGTGTAGCCACACAAGACCTCCGATGTTGAATAGCATGGGTTGCTTGTTGATGTTGATCTTGCTCACGAGGCATTGTATTTGGCGTTCGATTGTGTGCCTTGTATATTCATGCACCTTCTTGAGATAGCTCGCTCGTGCACTCGCGTCCATGTTGATGTGCTCTTGTAGAGATAGTGGTAGAATGTCCAATGGGGACAACAGGTTGAAGCCGTAGATGGCCTCGAAGGGGGCCTTGCCGGTAGTCGAATATTTTGCGCGGTTGTAGGTGTACTCGGCGATGTGTAATCACTCCTCCCACTCGATGTTTTTCTTGATAAACACGCATAGGAGAGTGGATAGCATCCGGTTCGTGACCTCCATTTGGCCGTCGGTTTGTGGATGATATGCCGAAGAGAATAGGAGCTTTATTCCAAGCTTAGCGCATAGGGTCTTCCAAAAGTAGCTTAGGAAGTTGACGTCATGGTCAGAAACAATAGTCTTTGGCACTCCATGTAGATGCAATATTTCCCTACAAAAGAGATTTGCAACATGTGAAGCATCGCCTATGTTGTTTCATGGGATAAAATGTGCCATCTTAGGGAAATAGTCCACAGCAACAAATACAGAATCTTTGCCATTTCTAGTTCTAGGAAAAGAAAGCACAAAGTCCATACTAATATCTTCCCATGGGTGATATTCACAAAAAAAGGGACCATGGGATTGAGCTTTAGACTTAGCTTTGCGACATGTAGAGCATCGGTTGTAGTAGCGGGATACGTCACGAAACATCTTGGGCTAAAAATAGTTCTTGGAGAGCATAACGAATGTCTTGTCACATCCAAAGTGTCCCATAAGTCCTCCATGAGCCTCTTGCAGAAGTAACAAACGAAGAGAAGACTCGGGTATACAAAGTTTGTTAGCTCTCATTAGATAATCATCCTTGATATAATATCGCTGCCAAGATGTATGCGTCAAACATTTGGTATAAGGAATAGAAAAAGTAGGATCATTCGCATACAAGTCTTTTATGTGCTCAAAGCCAATGACATTCAATTCAAGTTCAGTGACAAGCATGCATTTGCGGGACAAAACATCTGCCACAACATTTTCCTTACCTTTGATATACTTGATAATATAAGGAAATGACTCTATGAACTCACTCCACTTGGCATGTCGCTTATTCAATTTAGTTTGACCCTTAAGATATTTAAGTGTCTCATGGTCCGTATGGATGACAAATTCACGAGGGCGAAGATAATATTCCCACACATGCAAGAGTCTCACTAAAGCATATAACTCTTTGTCATAAATGGGGTAGTTAAGTTGCGCTCCGGAAAGTTTTTCACTAAAATAAGCAATTGGGCGCTTCTCTTGCATCAACTAACCTCCTATGCCATTACCACTAGCATCACAATGAACTTCAAAAGTTTTATCAAAGTTGGGTAATGCAAGCACTGGAGCATGTGTAAGAAAATTCTTAAGCTCATGAAATGCGGTATCTTGGGATGGTCCCCAAACAAAAGGTGGATTCTTCTTACTCAAGGCATGCAAAGGTGAGGCAATAGTGCTAAAGTTGTATGAACAAAGTATGTCTACCAGAGGGGGGGGGGTGAATGGGAGTTTTAAATTTTCTTCGAAAAAATCAAAACTCTCGGAACCCAGCAGCGGAGCGAATGTAAACAGAGTATAGTGAGCGAATACAAACTATCGAATGGAAACTAAAAGCATGCATTGAGACAAATCACATGATTGAAACGAATCGAATGTAAAGCGTAGTAGTAGATGTAACCAGTGATGCTAGATGGCAACAAGGAATTTGGTAGACCAGTTCGTCCTTCTGCACAAGGACTACGTGTGGTTGGAGGGTTGTGCCTTAACACGGAAGATAAACTCTCTTCGCCCTATTCTCCTCGACAATTGGTTCATCAACCAATGTCGATCACTCGTGGTAGATACTTGAGGCGATCTCCAAACCTTTATAGACTTCTTCTTCAAAAACCACAATTACTCTTGGTCTCTGAAGAAATTGACACCAAACCATCTAGAGAGTTTGCAGCTCTCAAGAGTAATAGGCGGAGCGTACTGGACCTAGATTCGAGTGATGCTGAACCACTATCAAATATTTTCACTCTAGGGGTTTTACCTTGATGGATTTTAAACTCAAATCACTCTAGAGAGGGGGTTTCTCAATAATCTTCTCATAATCAAACGGAGCAGCCACTAGACTATGCTGGCGCGGGGTGGCTATTTCTAGCCGCAACCTTCCCTGGTGGGAAATGACCATTTTGGACAGGCGGTCCAGCCAATGGCCAACCGACACATTTGCAACGGTTGGATTTCAAAGAGCAACGATAACATTACTTGAGGACCAAGTAATGCTAACTCCTCGGTCAGAGACAAATCTCTCGCGGCAAAGAACATCACAGTCTCTTGCTGGAAAGTATTTGCTCGGAACACAAAGAGATTTCTCTCGCAACTTTCATAGGACTTGGTTTTAGCATCAGATAATCAATGCTTCGAACGCTACACCCCTCTTAATAGTACGGTGGTCCTGTGAGTCAATAAAGAGAAGAGAAACAATGAAATAAATGCTATGTCTTCACTTCATCTTCAACCTTCTCGGTCACAGTCACTTTCCTCGGACAAGCACCGAACCAATTGCTTCACGTCAGCAATTTTTGAGGTGACACTCTTTTTATTATAATCTTCGGTGATAAACGTCACTGCCACGCAGAGCATTATTCTTCGTCGTTTGAAACAAACTCCTCGTGATTCCAGGGACCAGTTACTCTGTGTGCACTAGCAAACACATAAGTCCCATACTGTTTATGTCAACAAACTCCAAAACATAAGCAAGTAGATTATTGCACCAACAATCTGCCCCTTTTTGGACGATTGTTGACAAAACAGATAACCATCAAAGTGAAGATAGATAAATGAAAAGTAATTCGAAAAAGATTGAATAAGAGTTACTTTTCTCGATGATAAAATAGACTCCCCCTAAATGTATGCAAGGATAAAGATATGAGATTAATACTCCTGCAAATATTAAAGTGTACAGAGGAATTTTCAATCATTTGAGACAATGATTTGCACTGATGACATATAATCCATCGAGATCCTAGTGCAATCATTCATAACTTTCGATAATAATTCCACCTACAAAACAAAAATGCTTCGAGAGAAATAGTGCAGTAGGCGGGGTTATTAACATTACAGCACAGAAGTTTTACAACTTAGAACTGATAGGCTTAAACCAAAAGTTTTAGACTTGCACGAAACCAAACCAAAGAAACACAGAAAGCAAATCTATCGAGACTCGATGTAATTCTCCCCCTTTTTGTCAACAAGTGTAAAAAAGGTGATGAATAACATGAGTGCAAAAGAACAGAACATGGTTCACTCGGCGGCATCTCTAGAAGAACTGCCCGAGGTGATTTCATCTTCGGAAATGACTGGACTGGATTCGGCTTCAGCAGCAACAGATTTTCCTTCAGGGATAACAGCTTGGGGCTGAGAAGACAATGGCATATCTGGGGCAGCCTCATGAGGAACACGGGAGAGAACATTTCCTTCGGCAGGTTTCACAGTTGGTGAGGTGGCTTCAGATTCATCGAGCAGTTTGCGAAGCTTGAGATGTAGAAGATTAGTGGTTGGCTCTCGAGCAGGTAGAGAAGGAGTACGTCGATCTTGGAAACCATAAATGGAGAAGCCTTTGTCAATATAATCATAGAGCTCTTTAAGATTGACATTCAGGAGTTATCGCTCGGTAAAGAACTTGCGAAGTAATTTCCTGAGCCTCTTCTTGTTTTCATCTGCAATTAGATGCATGATTCTTGTTCTGCTGTTGATAGCATTTAGCTCGGAGGTAAGATGTTCTTTTTCTCGTCGATCCTCAGCAATGTGCTGCAGCAGCATTCGTTGTGTAAGCAAACTGACTTCAAGTTGCGATGAAGGTTGAAGCGAAGTCTTCCGGTCGCGCTGAGGGAGACATGGCCCGTCGAATGTCTTGTGATAATCCTGAGGGCTTGAAGCAGGTGATTTACTAAACAAATATCTTCCATGACTTGCAAAGTACCGCGAATAGGAGGTATGAAGCTTTTGTGTCTTTGCTTCGCCAGATACACTGCGCGCATGGCATGATCAGCCACTTTCTAGATCCATGGCACATAAACTTTGACGCAGTTGGGATACTGAGCAGAATCCTTCAGTATATGCAGAAACATATCCTCAACATCAAAGATATACCACTGAGAGATTGCATAGATAGCATTGCGAAGAACATCTGAGATGGCCTTGTCTGTATTCATGCCGACTAGAGGGCAAATAGTGTAAGAGAGCATATGATATAATGTCTGATTCACAATTGTAAATGCTCAGGCCTGGGAGGACCAGTGTAATCACGAATATTTTCTTCATCCATGGTGCACCAAAAAGTTTCATCTGAAATGACATCAATGTTATGCACTCAAATTTCATGGGCACCATGCTCAAAGCGAGGGAAATGGAAGTGCGAGAAAAAATCTGTCGAGGTGCATTTGATGTGTTTTCCTTCGGTCATCCACTCCATGATCCATTTTGAGCTGTCAGATTCATCACCGGAGATGTACAGTGTAGCATAGAACTGAAGAATAATCTCTCTGTTCCAAGGATGTTCGAACAAAAATACATTGGTGAGGTAGAAATCTTCTAGATCTTGCAGCAACTGATTGAAGCAGCCAATATTCTTCATAGCTGGGATGTCCGAGTATTCATGCGGGAATATGTTTTTGCTGTCATAGAGGACCCAAGTGTAATAGACTGCCTGTTCCTTAGTCTAGAAGCGAGGCAATTCAGAAGTGCGCACCCATCAGACGGACTATCTTGAAAGAATTGTGTCGGTGCAACAAACATTCGCATTTGTCGACCAAACTCATGCACAGGCGTGCTGACGATCATACATCCAGCACCAATGCATGACACAAGGACAAGCCAGAAAGCCGCTCTTCGTGAGATCAAGGAGAGCATTAAGAAGAACAAGATAGCAGAAGGCCACCTTGGGAAGGCCTCCCTTGCCGAGAAGGAGAGCCTGGCCAGGTCGAGGCCGGCCAAAGGACAAGTCCGGATTCGCCCCGGCAGGCTTGCCGGGGCTGCCAAGATCAAACCCTGCCAAGCTCCTTCAACAAGGAACCTCCACCAAGATGCCACTGCTCAACCTCACCGCACCCAAGTCACTAATCGGTGTGGTGTCATGGTGTTAATTAACTAGGTGGATCCTACCAAGCATGTGGCAGCATCAAGGAGAAGAGATTAGCTTTAGTGACACCTGTCCAGGAGGCGTGTCAACTTGATAAGAAGAGGCAGATAAGCAGCACGACAGGCTTGCCGGGATTCTTCCTCGGCACGACACCTAGCAGCGCATTTAATGCACTTTGTCCTAACTGCCGGAGTTAGGTGTGATAGCACTGTTAGCTATCTAATCACACCCAAAAGACTATTTTGCCACTATGGTCACCCCTTAACCTATAAAAGGAGGCCCGAGGCAACCTAGCAAAGGGTTCGAACACTTCGACCCCTGCGCTTGTAAGTTCACGTTGCTCTCCTCGAAGCACCCTTGCCGGGCTAGAGCGCGTCGAGCCTTTGTCCATCTCCAGATCAATCCACCAACATAGGAGTAGGCTTTTACGGTGCAAAGCGGCCCGAACCTGCATAAAGGAGAGAGAGAGTCCATCACCGTGTTGTCCCTCACTGCTTCTGCTCTTTGTGCAACACGGCCGTCCCCATGCCGAACCACAAAGGGGCACCCCTACCCCATAGGTGATCATGCTTCCACGCCGACATCTTTGGCGCGCCAGGTAGGGGGCGTTGCTTGTGCGAACCTAAAGCAGTAGCCGGCGCATCAATTTATGGCAGTCTTCATCATCCATGGCTTCCAAGAAGAAAAGCGGAGCCAGAGCGCATCCCTTGTAACGCCCCGAGACCGATGCGCCAGATGTCTTCCAGTTATTCGCCGTCGTTGCCATGTCATTCGCTTGGATGTTGCACTTTGCCATGTCATCATCGGCATTTCATCTGCATGTTTTTCAAAACTTGCATCCGTCCGGGTCTCCCGGTTCTCTCCGTTGTCTGTTCCGAGCCCGAACACACTTGCACGCGCCCGCGGCACCTCCAAAATATTATTTTATAAGTCAGATAAAAATATTCTCGGAATGTGATGAAAGTTGGCGTGCGGCCTTGTTTTGTTGTAGGTAGACCGCCTGCCAAATTTCATCGCATTCGGAGTCCGTTTGACACCCCAGTGGATAACTATAGCGGCAATATAGCCGGTCTAACGTCGGACGTTTTCGGTCTCTGAAAACTGCCGCCGGGCCTCTCTCTCTCTTCTCTCCTCTCAGCCCAAGCCATCCTACACAGCCCACTAGCCCACCTACCTACCCCCTCCACTCCGGACCATCCGATAGCGATCGAACGGCTCCGAAACGGAGCAAAACCCCTAATCCTAGCCTCCCCTCCTATAAATAGACACCCCCTCGTCCTAATCTAGAAATCCTACCCCTCCTAGCTTTCTCCCACCTGTAGTCGCCGCCCCCTCCTTGCTTTCCGTGCCAGCCAGCTCCCTCGCCACCACTTGTCGCGCCCCCATCAGCCGCGCCGCCGCCAGCCACCACACTCCACCTCTCCTGTTGTGCCACGTTGCCACCCTCCAGCCTCCCACCGCGCGGGCCCGCCGTGGCCCAACCGCGGCCCGCCCGGGCCCGACCGAGCAGCCCCGCTCCGCCCGCACGCTTTTGCTCGATCCCGATGGGATTGGGAGCACTCGCCGCCGGCAGTCCTCTCCGCGCCCCTGCACCTACAGCCCCGCCGCCCACCGGATCCGCGCCGCCGACAACCCGAGAGCCCGCATCGCGCCGCCGCCCGTCTTCGTGCCTGAGCTCCCGCGTCCACCTCGTTCCAGATCGGGACGAGTCCCATCCCGAGTTCCCCCATGTCGCGCCTCCAACCACCGGCCACCGCGACCTCACAGGAGCCGCCATGGCGTCCGAGCTCGCCGTCGGTGGATCTCCCCACCGCTGCCGGAAACGGACAGATCAGGCGGATCCCGTCCGGATCTGCACCTCCAGGGCCTCTTCTGCCGCCTCGCGCCGCCTCTGCCACATCGCCGCCTCGCCGTAATCCCACGCTGCCGTGCCGCCCTGAGAACCGGAGGAAAACCGACCGGTTCAGGTGAACTGGCCCGGTCCACCTCGAGCTGCCCGGACCGGTCCGCGTCGAACCGCCGAGCCGACCGCTGCCCCGAACCCGCCAGACCTGCCGACCGGCCCATGGGCCCAATATGAGCCCTACTGCCTATTCCTCGCCCTGAGCGTCATTTACTATCTTGTGCTCACTTTGTCCGCGTTTTGGCTGTCCCTGAGAATTCACATGTCATGTATGCATCTTGTGTGGGCCCTAACTTTGTGCATATTGGTCCGACGATGATGTTCTTTATATGAAATTGATCTTCTCTTTGTGCTCTTCATGCTGGTGCCATTTGCATGCATATTAGGATGCATCTTGATGTTGTAATCTCTATTGCAAAAGTGCTTGTTGGTGTTAACTGCTAAAAACTGTTATAACTTGCCCTTTTGTTATTTTTTGTGTGATTTAATGCATACCTCGTATGAGCATCTTGTCAACATGTGTTTGGTGCATTTTTATGTCCTATTGCTTGTAGTATTTATTTCATGCCATGATATATCCTGATGTGAGTTCCATGAGCTTGCAAAGTGGCCTACAAATTCTGCCGTCTGAATCTGTTATATTATGGTGCCATGTTTACTTGATGCTACCATCAAATCTATGCATATTTTGGAGATGTCCAGTAAGCATGTTTAGAAGATCATGTAATTCTTTATCCATCCATGGCCTTTTTTGCAATTATAGCCTACTGTAGCTTGTTCTTTTCATCCTCTCAAATTGCTTAAAAATATAACTGTCAGTCTGTTAACAGCATGTTCCATTTTGCAAAGCTCATTGTAATTAATCTATGCATCTTATAAATTGTTCCTTTGGTTTAACTGGAAGTATGTCATGCCTACTACATGCCCATGACCTTTGCATATTTATTGAAATTGCGATACTTGCTATTATGTGCCTCCAAATTCAGCACCATAATGTTACTGTTTTGCATTCCCAGATTTTCACTGTCTGAGAATCTGCTATTTCATGTTTGCATCTTGTCTTGATGATTCTCATGACCATGTTGCTCCAATATATATGCCATGCTGTGTTATTTGAGATCCATGATATGTACTAGCATGCTATACCTTTTGATGCCATGTTCATGCATTGTAGCATACTTGTTTCATGCCTCCAACATGCCTTCATGTTAACTCTGCTCACATGTATGCCCAGTTTTTCAGTCCTAATCTGTGTTATAAAGTTGCTTTTTTGCATTGATCATATTAGTTTAATCTTGATGCCTATGAACATGTACCTTAATGATATTTGAAGTATGTAATCTCTACTTTAAGTGCATTTATAGTTTGAGCCCTTCGAGTTACTGTTGCTTACTGTTTTGATGTTTGCAAAGTGCCTAGTTGTTGTTTAGGCAGATTATTGCTATATCTTGCTATGAGTGTATGTGTTGAACCGTTGCTCCGTTTTGATCATGTCATATATGAAACTTGCTTGGTTTTGCATGTAATTTCATCATGTCATGTTGCATCCTTGATTTGAGTATGTGTGCTTGATGTTTGAATGCAGTTTGCATCAATGTCATGTTTAACTTGTTTTGCTCATATCTTCTAGGCCGTAGCTCCGAATTAAATAAACTTTATGTGTAACTTGATTAGAAAAATATGTGTAGATCATCATGGTGCATATTAACTTGCAGTTTAACAACTTCAACGTAATGTGCTATTCAGATCTGGACCAATTTCAAAATTTGCATATGAGGACTTACCGGAATTGTTATATGTTGTTTCCGACCTCATTTAAACTTGCTTTGATTGTGAGGTTCTTGTATGCATCATCTCTTGCCATGAGTAGCATCATGTAGCCTTGTCATGCATCATACTTGGTTGAGCATCATGCCATGTTTATGTGTTGTGTGTTTACTATGTTGTTTGCTTCTTTCCGGTTGTGTTTCTTCTCGATAGTTCCGGTTTCGTTGCAATTGTAAGGATGCGTTCGGCTACGTTGGTTCATCTACTTCATGGACTTGATCTTCTTCTGAGCAGGATTTCAGGCAAGATGATCGTTACCCTGGATACCACTACTAACTTTGCTTTGCTAGTTGTCTCGATGCTATCGCTATGTCGCGCTACCCACCACTTTTTATCAAGCCTCCCAAATTGCCTTGTTAGCCTCTAACCTTTTCACCCTACCTAGCAAACCGACTGTTGGAAAGAACAAGATGAAGCCTTGCGATGATTTAGATGGAGCTTCACGACAAGACAACCGAGAAAAACTTGGAACTTCGGAAAAGAAAAGATGAACAACTTAGAACAGAGAGATTATTCATAATGAACAATCTCCGAAGGAAGGAATTACTTGACCATGATGAAAATAAGAATAAGAATTACGTTATGCTTATCCTCATCAAATTTAATTGATGACAAACAGATTTAGCATGCAACTTATTCCTCTTGAAAAGGATTGAAGAGAGATATAGCGCAAACTTGGAGAAGGTCTTCGAGGAACTACCGGTAGGATTTGTAAGAACGAATGAATTGATACGATGACAAAGGAAAAGAAATCTTGAACGAACCACCGTAAGAATTAGAAAACGAATGAAGAAAAGTGAACGAATCACCGGGAAGAATTAGAAAAAGAACGAAGATACTTGAGGGAATTTAGAGACAAGAGAACAAAGAGATCGCGAACTGATGAAAGAATACTTGACATACGCATCGGGATAATTGGATAACGATAGCTGGAATGTGAGGATGAAGAATTCTTCTGGAGTGATGGCCTTCGGTGAAATGAAATGGAAAACAACTCCTGACATACTCCGGATGGGTAAGAAAAGAATTACTGACAAACGGAATAATTTGAGAGGATAACATGAAGCTGGAACCACGAATCTTCGAGAGAACGGACAAGATTTAGAGGAAAACTCTTCTTCGGTCTTCAAATGTTGAGAATGATGACGAGAAACATCACCAAAATTGTTGAGATACTCCGGAAGAATGAAAAGAGGGAAAGGTTGAACCAAAGTTGAAAAGAATTTGATAGCGATCTTGGAGAACGCATGTGACTGATGGAATCCATTCTTACGTCACACTTTGAAAAGAATTGGGAATAACTCCGGAAAATTAGAAGAGTCAGGTAAGATCCTGGGAAAAGACCTATGGGTTAGGGCCCACTCAAAGAAACACTGTTGCGAATGATCGGTTGAGAGAGAGATGATGCGCCGGAACGATTGAAAGACTTAAATGAGGTGACAACCTTGAATTAATTAGAACGCAAACACGAATCTTCTGAGATGTCATCAGCACTCCGGAACGATTAAATGGCAAGAGGCAAATGAGCAAGGGGAAACACTTGAGCCAAGGAAAGGAATATGATCAACTCGGAAAACTAGAATTGGATCCACCGTAGAAGAAGAGACGAAGAATAATGAACTAGAACCTTTGAGTATCTTCATGAAGAATTCTCCGGAGGAAACATGAAGCAAAAGAATAAAGAGACTTCATATGAATAGAATGGACACTTGACTCACGATTCAAGATTCCGTGAAGAAAAGGGTGGGAGGGTGGGAAAAGACAAACAACTTGATGTCTAAACGAACTCCGAAAGAAAACTGAGAATCGATCTTACAAAAGATGAAGAAGGTCAAATAACTCGAAGAGAAGTGCGCCGGTTGAACAAAGGATAGACAACGAACGAAAACACCTGTGAGATCCTAAAGAAAATTTGAATGGGAAGAGTAGAAGAATCAAACACCTACGTCAAACTTCCTCACCAGTGCGACGAAGGGGCAAAGGAGTAAAAAGAATTCCTACTCTCCGATATAACTAGACTCTGAAATAGTTTTCATCTAGACTCGACAATGGCCAAACTACGATCAATCAAGGGGGCTCCTATGGTCGGTCGAGGCTCTGATACCAACTTGTCACGCCCAGTATGCGATCCTATCTGAGAGGAACTCGAAGGTCCCACCAAGGATAGATCTGCATATTGAAGATGCTTTTGCAAGGTGGATATCATTACATCGTACCATATACAACTCAATGGGGATACATACAAAGGCATACAAATGCCACATGAATACAACAAACATCATACAGAAGAGAGGCATCCAACTACGGATGAAATTAAAGGGAAAACACAAAAGACATCCACCCTGCTAGCCCAGGCTGCCGACCGGGAACCTATCCCCTGATCGAAGAAGAAGCACAAGAACTCCGAAACAAGCAAACATCGCTCTCACTTCAGATCATCGCATTACCTGTACCTGCAACTGTTGTTGTAGTAATCTGTGAGCCACGAGGACTCAGCAATCCCATCACCATGGGTATCAAGAATAGCAAAGCTTAATGGGTATGGAATGGATAAGTGTGGAGGTTGCGGTAGCACTAAGCATTGTGTGGTGGCTAACTTACAGGTACAAGAGTGAGATGAGAAACTACGCAAACGGTCGCAAACTAGTAATGATCAAGAAGTGATCCTGAACTACTTACGCTCAAACATAACCCCACCGTGTTCTCTTGTCGACTCACTCGAAAAGAGATAGTCACGGTTACACATGCGGTTGGTGTATTTTATATCTGATCTGGTGTCAAGTTCCCTACACCCGAATATTAAAAATTCCCATCTGCCACATAACCGCGGGCACAGCTTTCGAAAGATCAAACCCTGCAGGGGTGTCCAAACTTAGTCCATGACAAACTCTCATGATCAGCGGAGGCAAATCTCCATCTTGGGGATAACCCGATCAAACTCAGAATCCCGCTGCACAAGACATTTCGACAATGGTAAAACAAATCCAGCAAGACCTCCCGACACCCTGATAGTAGCCGCGCGTATCTCGTCTCAGGCCACGATCGGATGGGACATCCTACGAGTAAAACCAGACCTCGAGTTTCCCCATGGTGACCCCGCAGTCTACCCGGTTTGGACCAGCACCATCAGCACTGGCCCCACCTGTATTATGTTAAATTACTCCTCGGGTACCGCTAACTCCCTATGCGTCAAAACCAGATTCGATATAAAATACACTAACCGCCTATGTAACCATGACTGTCTCTTTTCGAGTGAGTCGAGAAGAGAACACGGTGGGGTTATGTTTGAACATAAGTAGTTCAGGATCACTTCTTGATCATTACTAGTTTGCGACTGTTTGCGTAGTTTCTCATCTCACTCTTGTACTCGTAAGTTAGCCACCATACAATGCATGGTGCTACTGGAACCTCACCACTTATCCATTCCATACCCATTAAGCTTTGCTAGTCTTGATACCCATGGTGATGGGATTGCTGAGTCCTCGTGCCTCACAGATTACTACAACAACATTTGTAGGTACAGGTAATGCGATGATCTGACGTGAGAGCGACGTTTGCTTGTTTCGGAGTTCTTCTGCTTCTTCTTCGATTATGGGATAGGTTCCTGGTCGGCAGCCTGGGCTAGCAGGGTGGATGTTGTTTGTGTTTTCTGTTTGATTTCATCCGTAGTCGGATGCCTCTCTTCTGTATGATGTTTGTTGTATTCATGTGGCATTTGTATGCCTTTGTATGTATCCCCATTTAGTTGTATATGGTACGATGTAATGATATCCACCTTGCAAAAGCGTCTTCAATATGTGGATCTATCCTTGGTGGGACCTTCGAGTTCCTCTCAGATAGGATCACATATTGGGTGTGACATCCCACCACGTCGAAGGCTTCATTGCCCACGGTTGCGGACGCCACGGGCGCTGCGGCTACAGCAGATGGAGCCGGCGAGGCGGGCAGTGCTACTAACACTCCCGCTACAGTTGGGGCAGGGGCCGCGGGGGCGACCAAGCCTCTTCAGCATGGTTCCGATCAAGCTCCTGCCGGTATGGGTCATGAAGACGCACAGCTTCCTCCCGCTCATCCCACCGACATGCTCAACCAATGCAATGTCGACGCCCACTCCGGTGCGAGCCGAGATCCATTGGTGGCACCGCCCGGAGGGGCGGAGACAGGGCGTGCACTCCGTCCCGCGTTGGGCAAGCGCAACAACACCCCGAGCGGCGCCATCGACCCCCAGCAACCACGCTCGGACGGGAAGGTCCCGGCTGACTAGGAGCCTAGTCAACAAGAACAGCTTTGGTCGCGCCAAGTCCCTCTGGCAACTGGTCCGAGGCGGCGAGAGCCTGACGGCGCTCCTTCTGGTTCATCCACAAGTCGAGCGGTGTCGCACTCTGCCTCCCATGCCATGCCAAAAATGGCGGCTGAAGTAGTAGCGAGAGCTCAACTGCTATTGGAGTTCCCTCTAGCAGCAGACAAGATGGACGAATGGAGAGCTACCATTCAAAGTCTCCTCGGGTTCGCTGAGGTCAACAATCCACCATGCGTGGAACCGTCGCGATGCCCGCAGGTGACGCCGGCGACTCCCACCGGTGGCCAAGATGGGAGGACCACACCCATAGTGCAATCCCCGCCGTGACAGGTCTCCCAAGGGTTGCCACAGCGAACTCAGCGACTGCCAGACGATGATGATCGCGTTGAGGCATCAATGGCCTCGTCTTCTCTGCAACTCCAGCGAGATCAACGTCAAGTGATGAGGGAAAGGAAGAAGGAAGACGCCCACATCACCATTGAGCAGCGTCGCGCGACACGCCGTTAATCCGACAGGCGCAATGGGGTTGTTGTCGATGAACCCGTGCCCAGTGCTGCCGGGTACCTACCTTACGAGGTAGGGTGCCCAACCTTCACACGTGAGTTGTGGCAAGTCCAGTGGCCATCATCTCGCACCTTCAAGCCTGACCTGTCGAAGAAGTACGATGGAAAACTGAACCCGGCAGAGTTTTTGGGCATCTACACGATTGCCGTGCAAGCCGCCGGGGGAAAGGATGAAAAGGTGCATGCCAACTACTTCTCGCTGGCCCTCAAGCCAAACATGAGGTCCTGGTTGATGCACCTGTAGCAGGATTCCATTTCCTCTTGGGCCGACCTATGTAACGAGTTCGTGGGCGCCTTCACGGGCGGCCATCAAGAACCAGGGCGGCCTAGTGTCATGCAAGCCCTTCTGTAGAAAGAGGGAGAGGGTTTGTGTAAGTATCTGCAGAGGTTCAGCCGAGTGCACCGCAACATTCCAAAGATACATCCGGCAGCTGTGATTGCCGCATTTCATACAAATGTGTGCAACTGTAGAATACGAGCTAAGATGAATGTTCGGTTGCCCAAGACCATCAGCAAACTCTACATGCTGGCAGATAAGTGTGCTCGTGCTGAAGAAGGGAGAATACTTCCCGGGGAAGTGGTTGGCATCGAAGTCGATTCAGAGGACGACGACGACACTGCTGCCCCCAGGAAGAAGAATAAGAAACGCAACAAGAAGTGGAAGGAGAAGGCAGTGATGGCCGTTGAGAGTACTAGTGATCTCAGCACTCGCAAGAAGGCAAAAGTTGAAATGCCCGACAAGGAAGTTGCTGCGTGCACTTATTGCCAGGCGGCAGCGGCTGCTCAGAAAACCGGCAAGTCTGACGGGCCATACTGCAAGATCCATAGGACCAAGGGTCATGATCTCCAAGACTGCAAGTAAGTCGAGCAGTTGGTGGAGAAACAGAAAGCTGAGTATGAAAGTCGCAACAAGGGGAGAAACCACAATGGTACTGGCGGAAAGGGCCGTGATGGTCGTAACAGATACCGCAGCAAGTCTGATCAGCAGAAAGGAAAACCAGCCAGAGGCCGTGAGAGGAAAGAAAATGAAGATGACAGCGAAGAGGAAGATGATGAAACCAGTGAACAGGAGTTCTAGAAAGCTACTGAGGCAATGTGCATTGACGAAGGTGCATCTTTGCACTCCTCTCACCGCCAGCTCAAGCAGTGGGCACGTGAGGTTAATGGAGCAGAACCAGTAGCAAGCGCTCGAGAACCGCTCAAGTGGTCCCGCACGCCCATCATTTTTGACATTGAGGGTCATCCAGACCGCACCACTATGATAGGATGTTTGCCATTGTTGGTTTCACCAACAATCTACATCCTCAAGGTCACTAAGATGTTGGTTGACGGCGGGGTAGGCTTGAATTTGATTTCTCTGGGTGTGCTGAAGAAACTCCAAATTCCAGATGAGGACTTGAAGAAGACTGGCACTTTCCAAGGAATCAACCATGGAAGGAGCCAGCCGAAGGGAAAGATTACCTTGTCGGTAACATTTGGCGGGGAAATAAACTTCAGGACAGATAAGATTGTGTTGGATGTTGTTGAACTTCCCCTGCCATTCAACGAGATTCTTGGCTGGCCAGCTCTGGCCAAGTTCATGGCGGCGTCCCACTATGCCTACAACACTTTGAAGATGCCTGGACCTATGGGAGTCATCACCATCCCGTCGGATAAGAGAGATGTAGTTATCTGCGTGGATAAAACGTATAGAGATGCGGTTGCAGCAGAGGCCGTCGGGGCCCCTGCTCCCGCCAAGAAGGAGAAGAAAGTCAAGGAAACCGGCAAGGACTCCGTTAAGGACTCCGGGAATCGCAACTCTTTGGGGTATGCTGCACCCGACACCGACTTGCCGGAAAGTTCAACTAGCAAGAGATCCAAGGCTGCTCCCCCGGCAACCAAGAAAGTACTGGCGCGGCAGGATGGCACTGATGGTACCTTCACCATTAGTGCTACCCTTGGTAACAAATAGGAAAGCGCGCTCGTTACCTTCCTGCGGGCGAATGTCGATGTGTTTGTCTGGTAACCATCTGATATCCCTGGTGTTCCCAGGGAGGTAATCGAGCACCACCTTGTTGTCTGTCCTCATGCCCGCCCCGTCAAACAAAAATCTAGGAAGAAGGCCCTGGATAGACAATAGTTCATTGTTGAGGAGATCAAGAAGCTAGAAGCAGCAGGTTTGGTCCGAGGAGTACTGCATCCAACTTGGTTAGCTAATCCAGTGGTGGGGCGCAAGGCTAATGGGAAGTGGAGTGTCGTGGGAAAACACGGCCACCTATGGGGCCATCGGCCCCTTGTGGTTCGGCAGGGGGAAGAGCACATTGCACAAAGAGCGGAGGGCATAGAGCAGCATGGCAGCGATCACACGGGCAGTTTTTACCCAGGTTCGAGACGCCACGAGGCGTAAAACCCTACTCCTGCTTTGGTGGATTGATGTATGGACGGTGTGGAGACACAATGATCTTGCCTGGCAAGGTTTCCTCGGGACGAGAGTAGCTACGCGCGTATGAGTGTACAGAGATCCGAGGTCTGAACCCTTTCAAGCGACGGGTGATCATGGGTGATGACTCCAGCTCCCCATCAGATTCCGGCCCTTCGAATAGCTCATCCTTGCTGGAGGTCCTCCTGCCCAAGGACTCGAAGCTACCGGGGAGTACTGTCCCCCCGGTCCTGAAGAGGGGCAGAGCACCTCCGCTGTCCAGGGAGTTCGAGCTGGGCTCCATGCTCATGGACTCAGAGTAAGAACAATATTTTTTGTTCTCACCCTGGTCTATCATTCTTGTTGGTTTTTTGATTCGATCTTGCTCGTTGCCTTCGACAGGGAAGAGGAGGAGAAGGAGGAGGAAACCCTCGTCCATCGAGCCAAGAGGCTTAGGCAGGCGGAGCCGCCGAAGTCCCCGGGAGGCACGGGCCAGGCGGGGATCAGCACGAACGATTCGGTGGCGAGCCCCCAGCCCAGCCCCCGACGCGAGGACACGGGACTGATCTCCCCGGCCAAGGATGACGCAGAAGAGCAGCCCCCATCCCCAATCAGAGAAGAGGAGGGATCCTCCCAGGGCGGGGCCTTCCAGGAGGGGCCCACCCCGCCTGCCAACCGAGCTGAGGAGATCCTAACGGAGGCTCCCACGGGAGGGTCCGCACAGGTTGATGTTGTAGTTCCCCGGGAAGGGGGTGGTGTCCATGTCCCGGCAACTGAGGTTACCGGGGAGAATGAAGACCCTCCACGGCAGACAACTCCCGGTAACTTATTTTGCTTTTCCTTTATGAGCTCGCTCCAAGTTCTTGGTCCCCTAATGTTTCTTCCTCCTCACGATTACTGGTTTGCCTTTGTTTGCAGTACCATTAGTAGAGGAGCCCGAGTTGCTAGAGGAGGTGGCCAATATTGGCAAAGATGTCGCAGAGGAGGCCGCCAAGATTGCTGCCGATGAGGGATAGGAACACTCTGCCGGGGATGTCCAATAGCCCCCAAAGGAAGCAGGCCAGGCCTCTGGCAGTGCATCGGGATCAGGGACGCTGGTGGAAGAGAAGGTCCCCCTTCAAACCATGAGCCCTCCTCCTTCTTTTGGCACCTCGGCCAGGACCCCGCAGAAAATCTCAAGCCGACTGTCGTTGGTGCTTGCCCAACCCGGTCTCGGAGCCTCCGGTTCCTCAGCTGCAACGAGCACAGAGCTTGATGAAGAGATTCAGCGCATCATAGCGCCATTATCTCAGCAAGTTGGAGAAACTGACGGCTTTGTCGATGCGGTCTTGGACCTGTCCTTCCGGGAGTCCGTGGCGGCGGGCATCAAGGAGATGCAGAACCGGTACAGCCAGAAGTGGCACGCACTCAAGGATCAGCGTAATTCTGCCAACAGTGTAGACCAGAAGCTGAGGGACAAGGGCATCGAGCTACGTGAATGGCACGACAAATAGTTCCAGGTTCTTCTGCAGTAGCAGGAGAAGATCTTCATGGCAAAAGAGGAAGTCGCCGCCCGGGAAGCCACCCTGGCAGAACGCACGGTGCTCCTACACGCCAGGGAGCAGAGCATCTCTTCTCAGGAGGAGAACCTCGAGGCCACCCTCCGCGCCAAAGACGATGAGCTGGAAGCCCTCATACAGCAGCGTACCAAGGAGCAAGAGGACAAGCACAAGGTAGCCCTTGGTGCTCTTACTGCTGACTCTGCCGCCCAACTGAAGAAGCTTACTAATGATCTTGCCGCTGCATCTACTGTCAATGTTGATCTCGACCAACAGGTGGCCAAACTGACAGAAGAGCTTGCTGGGTGCGCCAAGGAAGTTGTGACACTCAAGGAGGAGGCACAAAAAGCAGAGATCCTTCTGAAAGAGGTGCAATCATAGCTCTCCTCCAAGGGCCAACACCTTGAGACTGCCAATGGCACCATTGAAGACATGAAGGCCAGGGTCGGCACCCTGGAAAGCTCGATCGAGTCTGGTGATGTCCGCGAGAAGCAGCTGATGAAGGATTTGGACAACGCGAGGCTCCTATGGAAAGATGCAGAGGAGAAGCTGGCGAATTAGTCTGAGCAAGTCGACCTTTTGATCAAGAGCCTGATCGACGTCGCCGAGCGCCTTTCTGCCCAAGCTGCAATGATGGGAATGGACGGGCCGGTCTTCTCATTCAGCAGGCATGAGGTCCCAAGCGTCAAGCTAGGGCTCGTCTTCAATGAGTTGATTGAAAAGCTGAAGGCTCATGAAGAAGGGAGAGACGCCCTCTTCGATAGCAAATCTCGAAGGCTTGCCCGCAATGCCCTCTTCATGGTTTTGAGCAAACTCGCATACCACCACCGCGAACTCAATCTTGCAGACGGCTTTAGGAAGCTCCCGGCAGGTGTCGATGTTTCTGCTGCCGAGGAGAAGGCTGCCCACTATGCCGACAAGGTAATCTCCGTCCCCAGGGCTCAATAAGACTGCCAAGCTCGGCTCCGAACCATTTGCATTGGCGTTCTGCCCTGTAACAAAACATTATGCATGCATGTCCTGTGTTTAGACCTTGTACTTCTTATGCTCATGTGGAATTGATGTATTTACTTAATCTCAACTGCAAGTTTATCCCTTTTGAGTTCACCCATTGGTGTTCGTATGATTAGTCTCTGTGCGTATTTTGGTTGTCTGCCGGTATCATACTACCGCGATTGTCATAAGGGTCGGGCCCTGAGCATTCATCTTGGCGGGGATACGTCCCGGCAGGTTTTTCCTTGGTAGTTTTTGACGCAGTCACCCACTCTGCGAGCAGGCTCGGAACAGAGTGAGGACGCAAACAAAAACCGGCAAGGTACCGTCACGTGAAAGATTTGCTCATACGAACACCTTCGGTATCTGAGGGATAAGCAAATGTAGATTCTAAAAATAGAGAAAGAGCGAACACATAGACTTAGCTCTCGGGGTGTTCTCACTTCCCTCTTCAATTGCAGCTGCTCGTTGCGTCCGCATGTTATAGGGGAATGGTGCTTCTCATATTGCTTTCAGATCCCAGGTAAGGGCCGGAAAGGATTGCAAGTCTCTCATGGGCGGCAGAAAGACGGGGTAAGGTAAGGCCGGTTTCTTTTTCCTCCCCCTCACTCTTTTAACGATCTCCTGGCAGTGGGCACAAAAGTTGCGCTGGCGCGGACAGCCTCGCTGGAGCACGCTTGCCGGGGCATCAACCAACAGATTCGCACCGACGCTCTACTCAGGATTTGCCCTTAGCAGGGCAAATGCCGAACCGAGTGATGCGTGGGCTCATCGATGTCAGTGACTCTTTAACCCGACGTGGCTCGATCGTTATCAAGTGGACGGGGTGGAGAGAGAAACCATGTACCTTATACCTTCGCCCTTCTCCTTGCACGGGGGTCGCATGATGGCCACGCCGCCCGAGCAGCCCAAGGTCGCCATCGCCCATTGCTCCCACCACTGCTGCGGCTGCGGTGGATATAAGTGATGGAGATCGGGTGGGATGACTGAAGGAGTGATGTCGCTTCCTTCTCGAACTATTGAGGCCGCATTTTCTCTTAGGCGGCATGGACGATGAAGCCATCAATGAAGAAAGTGATGATGAAGATGGTGCACTGCTTATACCCTCGGGTTCGCACAAGCGCTTCCCCCTACCTGGCGCGCCAAAGATGTCATGGGAAAACACGGCCTCCTATGGAGCCATCTGCCCGCTGTGGTTTGGCAAGGAGGAGAGCACATTGCACAAAGAGCGGAGGGCATAGAGCACATGGCAGCGATCACACGGGCAGTTTTTACCTAGGTTCGGCCCACCGCGAGGCGTAAAACCCTACTCCTGCTTTGGTGGATTGATGTATGGACGGTATGGAGATGCAGCGCTCTTGCCCAGGAAGGTTCCCTCGGGACGAGAGTAGCTACGCGCTTATGAGTGTACAGAGATCCTAGTTCCGAACCCTTACTATGGTTTCCATGGCCCTCCTTTTATAGGTCAAGGGGTTACCACAGTGGCAAATCAGTCATTACACACTGATTAGATAGCAAACAGTGCTGTCATACCTAACTCTGCAGACATGATAGAGAGCATTAAATGCGACGCTTAGTGTCACATCATGGCGTGCCCGGCAAGCCTTGCCGTACTGTTCAGCCACCTTCTCGCCTGTCTGCGTGACACGCGACCTAGACGGGTGTGATCTGGAGGTGACTTTCTTCGGAAATGGCTGCCACGTGACAAGTGATAGCCACTTAATCACTTGGGGGCTTGACACCGCACCGATATGTCACTTGCGCCGCTATGAGGTGGAGCGGTGGAGTCTTGGCTAGGTGATCCGCCCTCGGCGTCCCCGACAGGCCTACCGGGGGAGTCTTGAGACTTGTCTTCGGGGAAACCTCGACCCTGCCAGGCTCGCCTGCCCGGCAAGGGAGGTTTTTCCTTAGTGATATCTTGCTTGTTTGGTTGGTCTTGGTCTTCTTGATCTGCCCATTTGATTTCTCAAAGATCTTATCTCTTCTGCTTGGCCTTGTCTTGAATGCTGGTGCAGCTTGCTTTGTTGTGGTCATGCCAGGGACTTGCCTGTTCGGGCACAAGTCAGGGGAAAACATATACCCATGTTAGTTTACCCCGACATGAAGACTTTGCGGTGACTTCACTGACCTAAACAAGGCCTGCCCGAAGGATCCCTTGCCCTTGCCGCGCATTGATCAAATCGTTGATTCCACCTCTGGATGTGAATTGCTTTCCTTTTTGGAAGTGTACTCTAGGTACAACCAAATCTTCATGGACATGGAAGACGAAGAAATGATCGCCTTCATCATCCCGTGTGGCACATACTGCTTCATGCGTATGCCCTTTGGACTGAAAAATGCTAGTTCTACGTTCGCAAGGGCCGTGCAGATTGGGTTCGAGCCACAGCTGCACAGGAATATTGAAGCATACATGGATGATATCGTTGTCAAAACCAAAAACAAATCTAAACTCATAGAGGATTTAGAGGAAACCATTGCTAACTTGCAGAAGATGAACTTGAAGCTTAATCCGGAGAAATGTGTGTTTGGCATTCCGTCCGGCAAGCTTCTTGTGTTTTTTGTGTCTTGGCAAGGGATAAAAGCCAACCCCGACAAGATCAAAGTAATAGAGCAGATCCAAGCCCCGAAGATAGTTAAAGATGTGAGACGCTTGACCGATTGTCTGGGCGCACTGAGTAGGTTCATTTCTAAATCCGCTCAGCGCGCCTTGCCGTTCTTCAAAATTTTGAAGAAGGCTGGTCTAGTAAAATGGACTCCAAAGGCCGAGGCTGCGCTGTATGATTTGAAAGCTTACCTTTCTTCTGCTCCAACCTTGGTCGCACCCAAGCCACAAGAGCCGTTGCTTCTTTATCTGGCAGCAACAAATCAAGTCGTTAGGGTAGCCTTGGTAGCACAGAGGGAAGTGGTCAACGGAGAAACTACTGTGAGAGAACTAGCCGGGGTTGGGCTAGCTTTATCCCCGGCAAGGCCTGCCAATGGCGATGAAGGGGGACCACAGATTAGCACTGACGAACAGGAGGGGGTGGTGAGGAAGAAAATGATGCAGCAACCAGTTTACTTTGTCAGCTCCCTCTTACAGGGGGCTAGTTCAAGGTACTTTGAGGTCCAAAAGCTGATCTTCGGCCCTCTCAATGCCTCAAGAAAGCTGCGCCATTACTTTCAAGCCCATGAGATCACTATTGTGACTCGCCTCCCACTACAGCGTATCTTGAGGAACCCCGAGGCCACCGGTAGGATAGTAGAATGGGCTCTGGAGCTGTCGAGTTTTGCCTTGAAGTTTGAAAGCACAACATCTATCCAAAGAAGAGCATTAGCGGAATTCATAGCAGATGGACGCCAACTCCTGATGAAGAACTTGTGGAAACTATCCACCCCGGCAAGGAGGCCCCGAAGGAATGGATCATGTACTTTGACGGTGCTTTCTCGCTCCAAGGTGCTGGCGCAGGAGTATAACTCGTTGCGCCCACCGGAGAACACCTCAAGTATGTCTTCCAAATGCATTTCCCCAAGGAAGACCCCACAAACAACACGACAGAATCTGAAGGGCTCCTTGCCGGGCTCCGGATTGCTGTCGAATTGGGAATCAAGAAGTTAATCATACGTGGTGACTCCCAGCTTGTTGTGAAGCAGGTGAACAAATATTATCAGAGCCCGCTGATGGAAGCCTACGTGGAAGAGGTGAGGAAGCTGGAGGAACACTGCGACGGGCTGCAAACCAAGCACATACCCTGTGCGGAAAACAGCATCGCTGATCACCTGTCGAAGTGCGCTGCACAGACGCTCCTTGTGGAACCAGGCACTTTTGTACTCCACCTCACCCAACCAACAGTTTCTCCGTCAGCCTTGGCCAGAAAAAGATGGAAGCTCAACACCGGCAAACATTTCCTGGCAGAGCTCCCTAGAGCCGCTGGTGAAAAGGCTGCCGGAGGAGATCCTGCACTGGATGGAGAGCCGCACTCTCAAGTAGAATCCCAGGTTCTTGCCATTGAAGAAAGTGCTCCCACAGCTGAAGAGATGCGTTTGGTCCTTGTCGTCGAGCCTCAGGCTCCGATATGGGCACACCACATAGTCCAATTCTTGCAAACCGAAGAACTTCCTGACGATCCAGAGCAATCTAAGAAAGTAGCCCGACAATCGAGTATGTACCAGTTTGTGGACAACATTCTATACAGAAAGAGGCTGAACAGCATGAAGTTGAAGTGCATCAGTCAAGAGGATGGACTAGAGATGTTGGCAGAGATACATGGAGGCACGTGTGGCTTACATCTGGGATCAAGAGCACTTGTCGAGAAAGCTTTTCGGTAAGGATTCTACTGGCCCACCGCCCTCCGGAATGCAACTGAGCTAGTCACCAAGTGTGAGGCATGCCAGTTCCACTCCAAGAATATCCATCAGCCAGCTCAAGCCTTGCAGACCATCCCTTTGTCCTGACCTTTCGCGGTCTGGGGGCTCGACATCTTGGGCCCCTTTCCCCGTGCTACCAGGGGCTTTGAATTCTTGTACGCTGCAATCGACAAGTTTACAAAGTGGCCTGAAGTGGAACTAGTGAGAAAGGTGACGGTGCAGTCAGCTATCAAGTTCTTCAAGGGACTAGTGTGTCGGTTTGGAGTGCCCAACTAGGTAATCAACGACAGCGGCACCCAGTTTATGAGCCACGCCTTCATGCAGTACATCCAGAGCCTTGGGAGCAAGGTCTCTTTCGCTTCCGTTGCCCACCCAAGGAGCAACGGGCAGGCTGAGAGGATGAATGGAGAAGTGCTACGGGGGCTGAAGACAAGAACCTTTGATAGACTGCGAAAATGCGGCATGCACTGGATTGATGAGTTGCCGGTGGTTCTTTGGTCAATCAGGACAACACCAAATTGAGCTACTGGCCAGACTCCCTTCTCCCTGGTGTACGGGCCATAAGCAGTGCTCCCCACAAAACTCATATACGGGGCACCTCGGCTACTTGCCGACGATGAAGTAGCGCAAGAGTAGCTACGGCATGATGATGCATGCTCCTTGAGGAGGACCGTCTCCGGGCGGCTGTACGTGCTGCACGATACCAGCAAGCCCTGTGCCGCTACCATAGCCGTAGGGTTCAAGCCCGGAGCCTTGAGGAAGGTGACCTTGTCCTTAGGCGCGTTCAGTCCGCCAAGGATTCAAACAAGTTGACACTGAAGTGGGAAGGCCCTTACTGGGTAGTACGTGTCACCAGACCTGGCGTAGTCCCTCTGGAGACCGAAGATGGCATCCCGATGCAAACCTCATGGAATATTGAGCATCTTCGTAAGTTCTACACATAAGGCACGGTTGCCGGGCCTTGCCCCGGCAGCCTGTTTTGTACATGCATAGTCCTCTCGACTTGCCCTTTGTACAAAGCCAGGCGAAGACCCTGTGCAAAGATAATAAAACAAAGCGTTGGCACAAAACTTACATGCATGTTTACTTAAGTATTATTTTCCTATGATAATTAATCATTCGAAGAGGATCATATGCAGTTGTTTTCTCCACTGCACTTCTTCTTTTGATTAACAGCAAGGCCCCTGCCGCGGATGAACTTCCCAAGGAAGAGTGAGAACGAGCCAGCATATTGGAGTCGTGGGAAACCACGACCACCTATGGGGCGATCAGCCCCATGTGGTTCGGCAGGGGGGATGAGCTCATTGCACAAAGAGCGGAGAACGTAGCACAGCATGACAGAGATCACACGGGCAGTTTTACCCAGGTTCGGGCCGCAGCGAGGCGTAAAACCCTACTCCTGCTTTGGTGGATTGTGGTGGAAACGCAATGCTCAAGCCCAGCAGGGTTGCCTCAGGACGAGAGCAGCTATGCACGTACGAAAGTACAGGGGTCCGAATCCTTTTTATGGTTGCCATGGCCCTCCTTTTATAGATCAAGGGGTCACCACAGTGGCAAATCAGTCATTGTGTACTGATTAGATAGCAAGCAGTGCTATCATACCTAACTCTGTAGGCAGAGCAGAGCGCATTAAATGCGTCGCTTAGTGTCACATAGTGGCATGCCCGGCAAGCCTTGCCGGGCTACTCAGCCACCTTCTCATCTGTCTACTTGACACGTCTCAAGACGGGTGTCATTTGGAGGTGATTTCCGTAGGAAGTGGCTGCCACGTGCCAAATAACAGCCACTTAGTCACTTGGGCGCTTGACACGGCATCGATCTATGACTTGCGTCGCTGCGAGGTGGAGCGGTGGAGCCTTGGCGGGGTAGTTTGCCTTCGTCGTGCCCGGCAAGCCTGCCGGGACGGTCTTGAGGCTTGCCTTCGGGGCCCCCTCGACCTCGCTAGGCTCGACCGCCCGGCAAGGGAGGTTTCCCTTAGTGGTGTCTTGCTCATTTAGCTTGTCTTGGTCTTCTTGATCTGCCCTTTGATTTCTCAAAGAGCTACCTCTTCAACTTGATATTGCTTTGGATGTTGCAACCTTGCCGGGCCGGGGGTTTGCTGTCCGTGCACAAGTCAGGGGGAAACATACACCCCTGTTTGTGTACCCCGACAGAATCACCCGGGCCTGAGCCATACGTGTCTCTGGGCATGTTGTTTTAGGCCCCAAATAGTGCATGGACACATGGCGAGAGAATGCTGCGCATGCCGCGGTGTGTCATGATAACCAGTCAATCCAACGTCCACTTCGTGTAATTACCGCGGGTCGTGGGGTAGTGGGACTGCAGCAGTTAATGTGAAATGGTAACTTTCTAAAGAGTCACGCCCTCCCCCATGTCCTTTCCTTAAGAGAGGAAAACGTGGAAGGGCACTGCTCATTCATTGCTCGCTCCGCCCCTCCACCATCTTCTTCCGCAAGCCAAACAACCATTCTTCCTCCTCGCCCATACTCGCCGCCGATCTGCCACCAAACTTCCTTCCCCCATCCCCACTGCAGCTTGATGAAATGGGGAAGAAAGCCGCCACCAAGGGGAAGCGGAAAGCCGTCGCGAAAGAGGCGGCCGTTGAGGGGAGCAAGAGAGCAACGGAGCAGGACATGAGGCGAAGGGGAGACGTTGTCTTCTTCCTGTTGAATCTGGACGGTGAAGTGCTGGAAGCAAGGTACGGATATCTGTGGGGGAGGGAAGTCCCGAAGGGGCATGGCGCACCCAAAGTTCTGGCGGAGGGGGAAGAGGACCCGCCAGATTCATATTGATTCTTTTGCACGTATTTCATCTGCGGCCTCTGCCCTCCCTTCTCGGAGTTCTTTGAAGCAATGATGGTGATCTATGTATTCGATCTTCTGGATTTTTCACGCCAAAGGCAATGGCGTGCATGGCGATTTTTGCTCACTTGTGCGAGAACTTTGTTGGACTCGCCCCCAATGTTGACTTGTTCATGCACTATTTTGTCCCGCGGGTGGAGAACAAAGCCCACCTTTCCGGGAACATTAGTTGGATGCCATGGGTGGCGAAGGAAAGCTGGGATTACCTCCCAGGTCAGCAGCGCAGCCGATGGGAGGAATGGAGAGCAGATTGGTGCTGGATCCAAGACGGGGAGGCCCCGGATTTCTGCCAAGCGTGGACAGAGTGTATTGAGCGCGACAACTACTTGAGGGAAGTCGGCCTCTCTGACGACAGGCTCCTCCCGGCAATAAATAGGATTACCCGCCTAAAGGCTGCCGGGCTAACTATCTGGCATGTGGGAGCCGACTTCCTCCTTCGTCGCATCGCACCTCTGCAGAAGAGTGATAGGTTCGCCTTGGAGTACGGAGATGCTGCGGATATGAGATTGCTCCCTGGTCTGGCCAACAATCTGTCAATTTATGGCCATGCCTGGTTGTGCGATCAACTGTTCGGCAGCTTTGGGCTTTTCAAGTTGCCGGCAAGCGTCATCCCAATGAACATCAATTCCGTCAGGGACTAGATTCTGAAATGGATGCCAGATTGCAATGCACATGGAGTTTTGGGTGACTGGCGGTTACCCATGCTCGACGAGGAGCTTGCATGGTCCTCCACCCTGGTGGAAAGGGCTACCAGGGTGGAGACCAACATGTAGAAGCGCACCTCCAAGGTGGAGGAGGTGTACATCTGGAAGCAGCAGGAGGAGGACAGGGCGCTTCGAGCTGCCGCGATGGCGAAGGCCGGGAAGGAAGCAAAGGGAAAGGAGAAGGCTGAGGACGAAGGTTCCTCCCACGGCAGAGGTGAGGCGCAAGCCGTAGAAGAGGCTGCCGGGGATGATCCTTTCGAGGGTGAGCATGCCGGGGACGAGCCTGCTGGGGGTGAGCCTTCCGGGATTGAGGCACTGTACACAACGACAGCAGAGGCCCATGAGGAAGAGGAGGTTAAGGAGGCGGAGCAGCCTAAGGAGGAGTGGCTCGCGGCAGGCCCTCAAGCCCCCAAGCCATTCTTGGACCAGCGCCCCCGTAGGGGGGTTGCCAATCGGGGAGCTGTGGTTCCCGACCCCGCGCCTGCCACTAAGAAGGTGAAGGAGATTACCTCCAAGGGCAGCAAGCCGGATGCGGTGCGTCGGCAGTCCTCCCCGAGCCAGTTGGTGCTGGTGCTGGCGCAGCCTGGGCTCCAAGCCCCCGGCTCATCAGCGGCGATGAGCACGGAACTTGACGAAGAGCTCCAGCGCATTCTGGCATCGCTGTATCAAGGGGTTGACGAGGCAGACGACTCTGTTGCTGTCGCGATGGACTTATCTTTCCTGGAGTCCATGGCGGCAAGCATTAAGGAGATGTAGTGCCGGCATAGCCAGAAATGGCAGGTGCTCAAGGAGCAGCGCAAGTCTGCCAACAAGGTGGACCAGCAATTGAGGGACAAGTGTACCGAGCTGCACAATTGGCACGGCAAGCAGTTCCAGGTCCTGATGAGGCAGCAGAAGACAATCTCGATGGTGAGGGAGGATTTCATCGCCCGGGAGGCTCGCATGGCGGAGCGTAAAGCGCTTCTGGACGCCAAGGAGCAAGACATCTCCTCTTGGGAGGAAAAGCTCGAGGCCACCCTCCGAGCCAAGGATGACGATCTAGAAGCTATCGTGCAGCAGCACACCAAGGAGCTAGAGGACAAACACAAGGCCGCCCTGGATGCCCTCACTGCTGATTCTGCCACCCAACTGAAGAAACTCGTTGATGATCTTGTTGCTGCATCCACTGCCAGGACCGACCTCGACCAACAGGTGGCCAAGCTGACTAAAGAGCTTTCCGGGAGCGCCAAGGAGGTCGCGACCGTTAAGGAGGAGGCGCAGAAAGCAGAGATCCTTCTGAAGGATATACAGTCGCAGCTCTCCTCCAAGAGCCAAGGCCTCGAGACTGCCAACGGCACCATTGAAGATCTGAAGGCCAAGATTGGTACCTTGGAGAACCCGGTAGAATCAAGCGGGGCCCGTGAGTAGCAGCTGACAAAGGACTTGGACACCACAAGGCGTCTTCGGAAGGATGTAGAGGACAAGCTGGTGAATAATTCCGAACAGGTCGACCTCTGGATCAAGAGCTTGATTGACATTGCTGATCGTCTCACTGCCCAAACTGCAGCGATGGGCATGGAAGGGCCAGTTTTTTCGGCC
Source organism: Thinopyrum elongatum (assembly GCA_011799875.1). Classification (NCBI taxonomy): domain Eukaryota; kingdom Viridiplantae; phylum Streptophyta; class Magnoliopsida; order Poales; family Poaceae; genus Thinopyrum; species Thinopyrum elongatum. The sequence continues at coordinate 234,328,301 of CM022299.1, forward strand.
AGCAGGCAGGAGGTCCCCAGCGTCAAGCTAGGGGTCTTCTTCAATGAGCTGATCGACAAGCTGAAGACGCATGAAGAGGGAAGGGCCGGTCACTTCATGACTGAATCCTGAAAGCTTGCCCGCAATGCCCTCTTCATGGTTCTGAGCAACATCACCTGGCGCCATCCAGATCTCAACCTCGCTGATGGCTTCAAGAAGCCACCGGAGGGTGCAGATGTCTCTGCCGCCGAAGAGAAGGCTGCCCCCTTCGCCGACAAGGTCCTTTCCGTCCCAACGGCTTCACGAGGTCGCCAGGCCCGGCACTGAACTATCCTCGCCACCACGCTATCCTGTAAAACACATGATGCATGTCCTGTGTTTAGGCACCGTACTTTTTACGCTTGTGTGAAACTGATGTTTTTGCTTAATCTTTGAGTGCACATTTATCCCTTTTAAATTCACCCGTCAGTGTTCGTATGATTAGCCCCTATGCATGTTTTGGTTTCCTGCCGGTATCATATTGCCGCGATTGTCGTAAGGGTCAGGCCCTTAGCATTCATCTTGGCGTGGATGCGTCCCGACAGGTTTTTCCTTGGTAGTTTTCAATGCAGCTGCCCAGTTTGCGAGCAGGCTCGGAATAGGACGAGGGTGCAGACAGAGCACTAGCAAGGTGCCATCACATGAAGGATTTCTTCATACGAATACTACGATGCCTCAAGGGATAAACAAATGAGAAATCTTAAATTCATAAGGGAGTAATGACTGCATGGACTTAGCTTTTGTCCTCGCTTCCTCCCATTCCTATCAGCTGCGAGCGCTTGCCGTGTTCGCATGCTTCGAGAAAAAATGGATGCCATGCGTGTAGCTTTCTGGCACCCGGCAGGCGCCGATAAAAAATCTTATGTATCTTGTGGCTGGTAGGACGTGGTGTAAGGTACGACCGGTTTTTCTCTCCTCCCCTCCATACTTTTTAAACAATTTGGTGGCGGCTGGCATAAAAGTCACGCTAATGCGGACGGCCTTGCCCGAGTGCACTTGCTGGGGCATCGATAAATGGATCCGCACCAGCGCTCCACCCAGGATTTCCCTAAGTAGGGTAAATGCTGAACCGAGTTTCGCGCGGTACTCATCAACAATGATGACGCTAGATCCCAGAGTGGCTCGATTGTCGATAAGTGAGAGTGTCGGAAAGAGAAACCTTGTACCTAAACACTTTGTTCCTTTCCCCTGGACGGGGCCTGCATGGCCTTCATGCTACCTGGACCGTCGGGGTTGGCTCGCCATCATCATTACTTGTTCTCGCCGCTGCAGAGGCCGCAGCGGAGGGAGGCGATGGAGATTGAACAGGGGGCGGGGGAAGCGATACCGCTTCTCCTCTCTATTCCCTCCATCCCCCACCTTAGTTGGGCATCACAGATGATGAAGTCGTCGATGATGAAGATCATGACGCGCTGCGTACGCTTCTTGGGTTCGCGCAAGTGCTGCACCCCTACCTGGCATGCCAAAGATGTCGTGGGAAACCATGGCCACCTATGGGGCCATCAACCCCTTGTGGTTCCATAGGGGGGATGAGCACATTGCATAAAGAGCAGAGAACGTAGCACAGCACGGCAGAGATTACACGGGCAGTTTTACCCAGGTTCGAGCCGCCCAGAGGTGTAAAACCCTACTCCTGCTTTGGTGGATTGATGGTGGATTGTGGTGGAAATGCAACGATCTAGCCCGGCAGGGTTGCCTCGGGACGAGAGCAGCTACGCCTGTAAGAAAGTACAGGGGTCCGAATCCTTTCTATGGTTGCCATGGCCCTTCTTTTATAGATCAAGGGGTCACCACAGTGGCAAATCAGTCATTATGTACTCATTAGATAGTGAACAGTGCTATCATACCTAACTCTGTAGGCAGAGCAGAGCGCATTAAATGTGTCGCTTAGTGCCGCATCGTGGCATGCCCGGCAAGCCTTGCCGGGCTACTCAACCACCTTCTCATCTGTCTGCTTAGTGATTTCCATAGGAAGTGGCTGCCACATGCCAAATAACAGCAACTTAGTCACTTGGGGGCTCGACACTGCATCGATCGATGATTTGCGTCGCTGCGAGGTGGAGCGATGGAGCCTTGGCGGGGTAGTTTGCCTTCGTCGTGCCCGGCAGGACTGCTGGGACGGTCTTGAGGCTTGCCTTTGGGGCCACCTCGACCTTGCCAGGCTCGCCTGCCCGGCAAGGGAGGCTTTCCGTTAGTGGTGTCTTGCTCATTTAGCTTGTCTTGGTCTTCTTGATCTGCCCTTTGATTTCTCAAAGAGCTACCTCTTCAACTTGATATTGCTTTGGATGTTGCAACCTTGCCGGGCTGGTGGTTTGCTGTCCGTGCACAAGTCAGGGGGAAACATACACCCCCTGTTTGTGTACCCCGACAGTTGGTCCCCAGCAGCTCCTCCTTATCTGGAGCGATAAGAAGGACATCAAACGTTGATAAGTTCCCCTCGCCATCCACTATGTGTTCCCGTAAAAGCTTGTGCGTAGGGAAACCTTGTCGCTCCCAACATCTATGCTCCCATCCTTTGATTCGAAGTTTCTTTAGTCAGGTTGGTCGCAGTGGCATTTTGGGTGGGGGACTTTTGAGGGGCCGGTTTCCGTCCACGCTCCTAACCCGTCAAACAGGGTTCAGTAGCAGCAATGGAAGGGACCGGCAAGATGTCTTGCCGGGGAACCTTGTTTACTAGAAAGTATTGATGGATCATACCTCAGCATGGATATGATACGTGCACGAGTGCCCTGCAGGCATTCTTTTTTTTATTAATATGCAAATAAACAAGTAGGAATCATACAAGATACAAGCATGGATAGGGGATTACATAATTTTAAACTAAAATTTGGCAAATGCCTACATCTTTTGATTTGAAAAAAAGATAAGTTCCCCTTAATGCCTTTCTTGTCCCTCTCCTCCTAGGAGTTGCTTCGAGAAGGAAAGAGGGCAAATGGAGCGCATGGGCAGCCCAGCCCGACCGCGTCAGGACCAGTGGGATGCAGCCTGACAAGATCAAGAGGGCATCTCCCCAACAAGGAAGAAGAGGCCAGGGACGGAGAGAGCGGCTAGGCGATGCCCTGGTCACCACAGCTAGGACCAGAGGAACTCAGCAAGAGGAACATCGGCAGGGAAGACGAAGCCGGAGTCCACGAGGAAACCTGCCAGAGTCCAGCTAGTGGAAGCGGAGTCGACCAGGCCAAGCCCCCCCCCCCCCCGGCAAATCGCTCTACCAGGGGTCCGGCTGCAGATGGCGGTGCTGCCGCCGCCTAGCTAATGGTAACGGTGCGACCAACGCTCAACTAGAGTCTGAGCCACCATCCTCCCGCTTGGCGCCGCCATCTTCACCAGCAGTTTCCTCTTCATCGCTGTCGCTCGAGGAGGAGCTTTTGTCATCTGTCGAGCTCTCCGCGCAGCACCCTAAGCGAGCACCCGAATGCCTGAAGACCTTGATGGAGAGTAGACCAGCCTCCATTAACTTAAAATGAAGGACGTGCCCCTTCGCCAAGCTATGGGCACGTGCAAAAGTTTTCCAGCCACGCCGGAGAAGCATGACATGAGGTGCGGGGTACTTGACGTCCACCCGCATGTTGCCATTACAGCAACCTCTCATCTGCAACTTCAACCCGTGCGGCTGTTCAACCTCCGTCACCCTTGCAAAAGGGCCAGGAAGCCGAAGACAGCTGCGCGGGGGCTCGCGCAGCCTAACGATGAACTCCAACGGCGTATCTCCAGCATGGCCCTCCATTGGGGCTAGAGCAGCTGGGGGAGGAGCAATAGGAGTGCCACCGCGTCCTCCTCGGCCCCGAGCACCGCGTCAGCCACGACCACGTCCCACAGCTCCGCCTTGTGCACTGGATCCTACCCCTGCGTCCTTAGCATGGGCAGGGATGCGGTGCCGAGAGGAGGCCCTTGTCATCGCCGCCGGAGCTCGAGTGCGCCCTCTTCCCCTCACCATGGTGGGAGAAGGGCATAAGAAGAATAAAAAGATGCGTGGGCGAGCCCTTCTGTTCACCTCCGCGCTCCCTTTTTATAGCGGAGCATGGCAGGGGGCTGGCTCCCCACCATCCTGTGGCAACCGCCCTGCTTCACCAATCCGGTTCATCTCCGTCACTAACGATGCCCAAAATCATCGACTGCCTCCTACGCCTATCCTTGGTGTCGTGCTTTCTGCCATGGCACTCATTCCCGTGCCCTGCGCATCCGCCACCAACCCTACGCAATGCATGCAGCGTACATGGTGGAAATGGCAGGGGTAGTGGGATGGGTAAAATGGCAGTTACCTCCCCGAACCACGCAGACACTTCAATCAACTTCCTGTGAACATGGGCGTCCCCTGGTCCGTTATGTGGGTAGCCCCATGTCGTTCGACACCGCACGATTCGCAGAAAACTCGAGAATTGATTCAATTTCAAATTAATGACGCAAAGAAGATCTCAGAAACATGGATCCAGCCGCAGCTTGGTCAGGGTGCCCTCCTGCGCATTATTAGGGCCTACCCCAATGATGCCCGACAGCACGTGTGGGCCAGGCCCGGGGGCTCCCATTGGTGCAACAAACATTCGCGTTTGTTGACCGAACTCATGCACAGGCGTGCTAACGATCATACATCCAGCACCAATGCATGACAGAAGGACAAGCCAGAAAAGCCGCTCTTCGTCAGATCAAGGAGAGCATTAAGAAGAACAAGATAGCAGAAGGCCACCTTGGGAAGGCCTCCCTTGCCGGGCAGGAGTACCTGGCCAGGTCAAGGCCACCCCAAGGACAAGTCCGGATTCGCCCCGACAGGCTTGCCGGGGCCGCCAAGATCAAATCCCGCCAAGCTCCTTCAACAAGGAACCTCCACCAAGACGCCACCGCTCCACCTCACCGCACCCAAGTCACTAATCAGTGCGATGTCATGGTGTTCAACAACCAGGTGGATCCTACCAAGCACGTGGCAGCGTCAAGGACAAGAGATTAGATTTATTGACACCCGTCCAGGAGGCGTGTCAAGCTGATAAGAAGAGGCAGATAAGCGGCGTAACAGGCTTCCCGGGATTCATCCTTGGCATGACACCTAGCAGTGCATTTAATGCACTTTGTCCTAACTACCAGAATTATGTATGATAGCACTGTTAGCTATCTAATCACACCAAATGACTATTTTGCCACTGTGGTCACCCCATAACCTATAAAAGGAGGCCCGAGGCAACCTAGCAAAGGGTTCGAACACTTCGACCCCCTGCGCTTGTAATATCACGTAGCTCTCCCCGAGGCACCCTTGCCGGGCTAGAGCGCGTCGAGCCTTTGTCCATGTCCAGATCAATCCACCAAAGTAGGAGTAGGGTTTTACACTGCAAAGCGGCCCGAACCTGGGTAAAAGAGAGAGAGTCCATCGCCATGTTGTCCCTCAATGCTTCTGCTCGTTGTGCAACATGGCCATCCCCATGCCAAACCACAAAGGGTCACCCCTGCCCCATAGGTGATCATGCTTCCACGCTGACAAATTGGGGATGCGCATTCCAATTGAAAGGGGACCTTTGGCGCCAGCAACTGCCGAGAACAAAGGCAGCTCTTCACGAGGGTGTGGATATTTGAATTCATCTTCAAGAGTGATAAATTCATCACCATATACCACTGAGTCAGTATGGCGAGCAGAAACATATTTTTGTTCGGAGGGACCAACTTCTTGTATTCTTGGCGCTGTGTCGATAGACAACTTGAATGGTGATCGGACTGGTGGCACAACAGAGGGAGTTGCAGAAATAGTAGGCACTTGGGCCAAATCAAGCACTGGGGGTGGTTGAGGTTCTTCCACTGGAATAGGTTGAGGCTGAACAGTTGGAGGGACCAAGACCTTTGGTGAATCATGAGCTGGAGAAGCTTGGGGCTCGGAGCGAAGGATTTCACCATCCTCAGAAACATTTTGCTGAGATGGAATATCAGCTTGAATAGGGGAGGCCACAGGCACTGATTCAGTTGGTGTTGGCGAGGGAGGAGCATCCAAGACTTTGATTGGGGGCGGCGAATGAATAGCTGGCTCAGGAGATTTTTCTTTCTAAGCATCTGGTCGATTAGTGGACTTTTCTGTCGGAGCAAGAGGAACATTCTTCTTCGCAATTTTATTTCAACGCCTGTTTGTTTGCTGTGCATATTGATCAACATGGCCCTTGACAAGATCATCGTAGCCAGTAACCTTTGATTGATGCTCAAGACAGATCTTCTGAACAATTTCATCAAGATCCGTGGGAAAACGCAACCTTCTGTGCCAGAGGAGAGTCAGGGCACGGTTGATATCCTTGTAGGAATATTCGAGTGATTTAATGACCAATTTTGAAGAAGCAGTTTTCATTCGATCATCAAGCTCATTCAGTTCGGCAAAAAGAGTGTTGATATCAACCGGCTGGATCAGTGTTGCAGCAAATTTAGCAGCCTTTTCCTTTGGAGTAGTAGCTTGAGGGGCACTTTTCTCGGTGGTAGGCTCCTTGATTTTCTACTGCTCGGTCTTGGGAATCTGTTCGCATAGCTTTGCAGTACTCACAGGGGCGTCACCTACCAAATCCTTCAGATTCATAGCTTCTGGATGAGTAGTTGTATTCACATGCTATTGCATAGTGACAGTTGTAGGTGGAGTTTTCCTGGCAGTGATCTTCTTCGGTGCAGTAGGAACCAGAAGATCGGGCAACACCGTTGAAGTGGTGATATTCACTTGCTCACTGAGCTTAGCAGCAACTTCATCTTTTGTGAGAGGAGGATCATCTTCATCAGAGCAATCACTTCTACCTGATTCAGCTGTTCTCTTCTTTGGTGCACTCTTTTGCTTAGATGCAGCAGAACTGGGATCATGCTTGCGTTTAGAGCGACCTTCAGATTTTCCTTCGGCCTTTTTCTTCATCACATCTTCTTGAAGAAGACGATGGGTTTCCTCTTCATGAGCCTTTTTCTTTTCTTCCCTTTTTGCTCACTTGATGGCATTCTTTTGACGCTTAGCAAGCTCATCAGGATAAGATTCGGGAGTGCGAAGGGAAGAATCATGAGCATTTGGTGGTGGTGGCGGTCTCTCCTGGGGATCAGTAGGTTTGAGGAGACCAATTTCCCGGCAGTCACCCCATGGTGGATGAAATGCAAAGTTCTATGCAAACCGAGGATGAATCAATTGATAATTGAACCATTTGCACACCTAGTGGCGTCGAATCCATTGTAGAGGCTTATCTCTGTGATGCTTTGTTTCTTCGAGAATAGTGTTATACCGATCATGGTAGATGTATTCAGCTGTGTTTGCATATGGTTGTCTGCCACCCTTCTTCTTCTTCGGAGCATTCTCTTCTTGCTCATCGACATTTTGTTCAGTTCTCTTTCGGTTGCTGGTTGATGGGCCTACCGATCGGCCCTTTGCATTCGGAGCTTTGGACTCATCTGTTGTGCCCAAAATAACATCTTCTCCATCAGCCATGCTCACTGCTCGAGCAGAATCCTCAACTGACTGCATACACCTGTGAATAAGGATAGATGGTAGGGAAAATGGGACAGGGTTACGAATGCTCATAGTGAAGATTTTGTGAATGAAAATGTTTGAGAATTAGATGCAGACTTTGAGAAATGCTTGAAATGAAAGAAATGTGTAGAGCGAACTAGTAGTTTGGAAGAATATACTAGTCAACGTGCTAAGCATTCCATTCGTGTGAGATATAACACAAACCCTAGATCTGATTTTTTTTGGATGTGAGGGACATCTACAAACCACATCCGCACAAGTTACCTAGAAGAAAAGATCTGATAAATTTGGTAAATACAAGTGATTTCTACTGCAAAAGAACTCCAACAGGATGGATAGAAGAACGAGTTCACACTACACATACCATAACTCGGTGATGTGTAGTTGCTACGGCGGCAGCGAGGAATGACACCGGTGACCTCTTTCCGGCAGCAAAGCGGCAAAGACGATCGACGACATTGAGCTCAAGGTGGAGTGGAGCGGTAGGGCTTTGGAAAGTCAAATAGGCGAATGGAAGAAGTGAATGAGGGAGAGGAGGCAATGCGGTATTTATATGCGAGGAGAAATAACCGCGTCGGGTGAATCTGATCGGATGACTACCGTCGAAGGACTTTTGTGATTCAATGGTTTAGAAAGAATGTTAGTTGATGAATAGCATGTGGCAACCGTCGTCAAAGATCATGGTCCTGACTTGGGCGGGAAACCCCAAATTTTGGACAGCTTTCGCCAAATCGAATTAAGTTCGGAACGAACCTTTAACGTGATCAAGGACACCAGATAAAGTTTCGTTACCAGATGAAGTTGACCATTCATAATAGAACAACATAGACTGGAAGAGATAGAATAGAGGGAAAACAGGGTCCTAGGCATTTCACTCAGAGAACGAAACACAAACACCTGAGAGAAAAGCTATGAGTGAAATACATTCAGACTAACACAAAATCCTTCGGCCGAAAGGAAACTCAACGAAGGGAAATTATGGTGGTGTGACCCACCGTATAAGAACTGTATGACCCCGAGCATCGCACAATTATTGTGGAACCCGTTTAGTCTAGTTCTTCATGAATGTATTCACTCTCAGAAACAAAATTTCACTTTATCGAAATTTTCAAACTCTTCGAGTGTTGTGCATCCATTCCTTCGAAGATGTGGAAGTGATGGTACGGGTGCCGAGTCCAGCTTACTGCATGTTTGCGGAATCTAGGGTATTTAGCTCACACCATAACACACAAAATCTTTTCTCATCGAGAGGCTTGGTGAAAATATTAGCAAGATTATCTTCAGTATTAACATGACTGATAACAATACTCCCTCGAGCAACATGATCGCGAGTGAAATGATGTTTGATGGCAATATGCTTGGTGCGAGAATGTTGCACATGATTGTGTGCAATTTTGACCGCACTCTCATTGTCGCAATATAGAGGAATATTCTTGACCTTGATGCCATAATCCTTCAGAGTCTGCTTCATCCATAATAACTGAGTGCAACAAGCGCCAGCAACAATATATTCGGCCTCAACCATAGAGAGAGATACACAATTCTGCTTCCTTGACGACCAACATACCAAAGATCTACCGAGGAAATGAAATGTCCCCGAAGTAGATTTCCTGTCAACCAAGTCACCTGCGTAATCTAAGTCTGAATATCCAAGGAGATCAAACTGTGCTCCCTTAGGATACCATCAACCTAAGGTGGGGGTGTGAGCCAAATATCTCAGAATAGGCTTGACCGCTTGGTGATGCGATTCTTTCGGTGCAGCTTGATAGCGGGCACACATACAAACACTCAACATAATATTAGGTCTGGATGCACATTGGTATAGTAAAGAACCAATCATCGAATGATAAGCTTTCTGATCGTAATCCTTACAGTACACATTTGCGTCCAACTTACCATTCGTGGGCATTGGAGTTTTGTAGCCCTTTAGTTTGCAATCTTGCATTTTAAACTTCTTCAAAAAATCTCTAAGATATTTCTCTTGAGAAATGAAAATTCCATTATCCTGTTTATGAATTTGCAGTCCGAGAAAGAACTTAAGTTCACCCATCATAGACATTTGATATTTCTTGGACATCATTCGTTCGAATTCCAAGCTGCAAGCATTGTTAGTACAGCCGAAAGTAATATCATCCACATAAATTTGACACACGAACAAATCATCATCGACAATGCGTGTGAATAGAGTGGAATCAGTTGATCATGGCTTGAACCCTTTTTCGAGCAGAAACCTCTTCAAGGTATCATACCAAGCTCGAGGAGCTTGCTTCAGCCCATATAGAGCCTTTTTCAACCTGAAAACTTTGTTAGGAAACCGAGGATTTTCAAAGCCAGGGGGCTGCCTAACATAAACATCCTCATCAGTTTCACCATTAAAGAAAGCACTTTTCACATCCATTTGGTAAAGCAGGATATCATTGTAGTTTGCATAAGCGAGAAGAATACGAATTGCCTCAAGGCGAGCGACAGGAGCATAAGTTTCACCGAAATCAATACCTTCTACCTGTGTATACCCTTGAGCAACAAGACGTGCTTTGTTTCTCAGAACAATGACATTTTCATCTTACTTATTCCGGAATATCCATTTTGTGCCAATGATATTGTGCTTCTTAGGATTCGGCTTGTCGACCAATTACCATACATCATTCAATTCAAATTGCACCAACTCTTCTTGCATGACATTCATCCAATCAGGATCATTCATGGCTTCCTCATACTTGGTAGGTTCTATCAATGAGACAAAGGAGAAACTGCCACAGTAGTTAGCCAAACAAGTGCGAGAACGAGTTGTGGCTCGATAACTTGGATTCTCGAGATCATCGAGAATGAATGAAGGGTCAACTCGATTAGACACTCGAGCAAGAGGATTTTAATCTTGATGAACATTTTCATTTTGCTCGGCATCAACATCGGGATTAGCAGTTGTATCGCCATTTTCATAAGGATTGCCATTTTGATTGGCATCTGCATTCTGGTTGCCATTTGTGTTCGGAGCGGCATTTTCTTTGGCAGTGGCTTGGCGTGTTTCTCTTCGAGTCATGGGGGCATCATCATTGGAAGATTCAGGTACATTTCCTTCAACTGGCCTGACGCTCCCAATGGCCATTTTCTGAATAGCATCCGAAATCGGTGGTTCATCTATCACAATAGGCAGGTGCTCATTTTGGGAGCTGTTAGATTCATCAAACCGCACAGTTACTGTTTCCATAACTTTCCCGTGGTGAGAGTTATAGACACGATAAGTATGCGAGTTCGAGCCATAACCAAGAAGAAAACTTTCATGTGCCTTAGGTGCAAACTTGGAATTATGATTCATGTCATGAATATTGCAAGGTGCACAAAAACACGTAAATAAGAAACATTAGGTTTCTTGCCAGTGATAAGCTCATATGAAGTTTTCTTAAGGAACTTGTGAAGATAAACACGATTCACAACATGACAAGCAGTGTTAATAGCATCAGCACAGAAGCGAATAGGAGTTTTATACTCACTGAGCATTGTTCTCGCCATTTCAATGAGAGTTCTATTCTTTCGTTCAACAACTCCATTCTGTTGGGGAGTGTATGCGGCAGAGAACTCATGAGTTATACCATTTTCATCGAGAAAATCTTCAATATGAGTATTTTTGAACTTAGTGCCATTGTCAATTGTGACATGCTTAATTCACACATCAAATTCATTTTGGGCCTTCTTGGCGAATCTTTTGAAGATGTCTTGGGTGTAGGTTTTGTCTTCGAGAAAGAATACCCAAGTGTAATGAGACAAATCATCAACAATAACCAGACCATAATGACTGCCTCCGAAACTTGCCAGGGGTCTTGTTGTGGTCCGAATAAATCCATATGAAGAATTTCCAGGGGTCTTGTTGTGGTCATGACAATCTTTGATGAATGATGCTTCTTGGCCAATTTACCGACCTCACATGCAGCACAGAGACGATCCATGTCGAATTTCACATCAGGAATGCCACATAGATGATTTTTCTTCATGAAAGTCTGTAAGTTTCTCATACCTGCATGACCAAGTCTTCGGTGCCACAGCCATCCTTCGGTTGCTTTTGCAAGGAAAAAAGTTTGGACTGAGGGACCCTTAGAGAAATCCACAGTATATAAGTCACCCTTTCTATTTCCCTCGAAAACGAAGGAATTGTCAGACGCCGTAAAGACAATGCATTTGGATAGAGAAAATAGAACTAGCATGCCAAGATCACAAAGCTTGCCAACTGACATGAGATTGAATGCAAGAGACTGAACAAGTAAAACATCATCAATGCATGCTCTTGTCTTTGGATATAGCAATTTTACCTAACCCATTACTTTTCCTTTGTTGTTGTCGCCAAAAGTGATATAGTTCAGAGATGAAGCATTTAAGTTGGGGTGGACAAACAACGACTTGTCTCTGGTCATATGACTAGTGCATCCACTTTCCATTATCCATTCGGTACACCCGAAGACATAGTCCTGAAGAAGAATTTGTCGGATTCAGGGCTCCGCATACCCAAAGTAAGGTTTGAACTCTGGGGCGTGTGCGAAGAACTCAACCTATCCAGCCAACCCAACGCGCTACCCTATAACCTAGCTCGATGAACAAGGAAGAAGCAAGACAAGGAAGTTTACCCAGGTTCGGGCCACCTTGCGATGTAATACCCTACTCCTGCTTTGTGGTCGATTTGCCTCGGGGGCTGTGGATGAACTAGTACAAGGGAAGAACAACCTCATGAGGTCTCTTCTTGTGTGGGTGAGCTGGTGAGGTATCTCTGGCTCAGATCCTTTCCTAGGGTGGTGGCTAGCTATATTTATGGTGGCCTCAGTCCTCTTCCCCAAAAACGAAGGCGGGAAGGCATCCCATAACGGCCAATTCGAAGGGGGACAAGAAGTACATCTTATCCTGATGAAAGGTGGTCTTCGCCTACAAAAGCCTCTGGTCATGATGCCGCAGTGGGCTCGTCGATGACATCCGTCCTGCCGTCCAGGCAGTCTTGGTCTTGTTGCAAGGGAATGGAAACCTTTGGGTGGTTCCTAGGGACCCCGTGCCTGCACTTGCCTCCTTAGCACCAAAGAGGAAACCTGCTCCTCTACACCCACTGGCGCACACCTGGCCTTGTTGAAATGGCTTGTGTCACCTCCATCTCATGTGGCGGGTACCTGCATAAAAATCTCCGCTCCTCGTGAGCCAGCCTGGGGAGGCCGCTCCCTCCGGAGGTCTTGGTGTCGCCCGCCTCGCGAGGCTTGGCCCCTCGCGAGGGTGTTGTCTTGAAGATGCTGCAGATGGGCCATACCAGGCCGCTGATGGAGCCATGCCATGGGCCGCAGGCAGGCAAGTCTGGGAAACCTAGTTCCCAGAACGCCGACAGTAGCCCCGGGGCCCAAAGCGCGCTCGGACTTGGCTTCGAGGCGAAGACAAAGGGCAAGGGCGAAGCGCCATGGGCCCCAATCGCCCACGGACCGAGTCAACGCGTGGCGCTTGATGGGACGTGGGCACGCCGCCTCGGCAACTAGCTGACTTGACAACTGCCTGGTGCATACAGAAAAGCCATCATTGCCCGGGACGTGATAGGCCGGCATTTGGCCTTCTTCCGGCTATAAATGGGGTGAGGGTAGAGCCCCCAGTCCATCTTCGTCTTCTCACCACACGCTCCTCCTTCTCCTTCTTCTTCATCTTGCCTGACCGCCAGAGCGTCCATGGCACCAGTGAGGAGGTTCTTCGCCGTCGAGAAGGGGAAGGCTCCCCAGGAAGGGCCGGGCTTGCCGCCACCCAACAGAGGCCACGGTCGGCCCCGGAAGCACGCCGTGACGCCAGCGGTGGCTTCCCGAGGGCGCGGTCGTACCCCTTCAAAGGCTGGCGCTGCCTCCGGTAGCCGTGGGGGTGCCTCTTCCTGCGGCGGAAGCCGCCGCAGTCGGGGCGGCCTAGGAGACGGGGGGAGGCATGCGGCGTCTATCCGGCCGCCGCACCCACGCTCCCACTCGTCCGACGCATCCCCGGTGTTCATGGTGTGGACGGAGAGGCCCGCCGGCATTTGGTTCCGGCTGCCGCACTTCTTTGCGGGAACGCTATTGGTCGGGGGACCCGTGGCCTCTGGCTACAGGCCGACGGCTGCTGCAGCAAGGCCTCGTGGGTGGAGGCCGAGGTACTTCCGCTGGTAATGTCTTCCTGAACCACGGGTGGGAGTCGTTTGCCCGCGCGCGTGGCCTGCACACGAGGTGCACCCTTCACTTCAAGTATGACGGCGCCGCGACCCTCTTCGTCAGGGTCTTCGGGGAGGATGGCCAGCGGCTGGGGTATTGCCCACAGAGCGACAGCGACGACGACGACGACGGCCAGAGGGGCTGCACAATCATCGGTGGTGAGCTTGCCCTTGACGACGGTCGCGCCACCTCCAACAGCGGCGGCTCTTCTTCCGGGGAGAGCACGAGCGACGGCGACTACGACGAGCCGCCACGCCGCTGGGCTCGGACCAGGCAGGGTGACGAGCCGCCTCGCCACTGCGCCCTGGTGAAGCAGGAGGGGGACTCTGACTGAGCGCGGGCTCGTCGCTGGAGCCGGGTCTCGGGAGCCGCTGCAGTCGTGCGGCCGCTTTTGTTTCTTCCTTTTTTCCTATATCAGAAAAGTAGAAGGCCATGTAGGGGCGTGTAATGAACCAGGCGCTTGCGCCGTTATGCTATTGCTTTTGTGTCGCGTCGTGATGCCCGTGTCGCTACTGGTTCGTGATTGAGATGACTTAGCTTGGTGTGCTTGTGGTAGATTCTCGTGCCGTGAGGACGTGCCTCTCTAGGGCTTGGGTTTCCTTCTTGAAGATTCGTAGGTCATCGAGCCTCGGGAGGCACCCTGTGGCTACAGGGTTAGGAAACCTCCGGAGGTGTCGCACCTTGCGTGAGCCCCAGAGCGTGGGCTAGTCGCCGTTAGTACGTCACGTCGCGATGCCCGGAGGCACGGACTCAAGGGGGACGTGCATGCCCGTAAACTCACTTGAGAGCATCGCGCGAAGATTAAGACGCCAAAGGTTGGGCCACCAAGGTTTTGACCAAGGCTTTGGCAAGGTGTGCTTGTGGGTCGTCCTGGCGTACACACCATGCCCAACTCCCACGCACGAGATGCGCGAGGGAGAGCGACGGGCAACTGTCACTCTCCCTAAGGCAAGACCTGAAAGAGTGAATGTTGCGAGGAGAAAAAATTTCCCAACCCTTCAAATAAAAGACGCGAAAGATTCAAATTTTATTTCAAGAAGTTGCAAGTCAGCTACATAAAGCAAGCAAAAGAACAGCCGCGTCCGGCACCTACACTAGTCTTCAGGTCTTCCCGCCAGCGCGGAGCATGGGGCATCCACTAGGACGTGGGTGGGAGCCCCCGTGAGGCCCAAGGGCGACGCTCAGGAGACTCCGTGGCGTGTACAGCCCCAACTCATTATTACGTGAGAGTGTCACAAGCGGAGACTTGAGAGGCGCAAGGCCTTGATCATGGATAGAACTTCCGGAGGTGCTGGATGTACCAGGCGTTCTGGATGGGGACCCCGTCCTGTGTCTCCAGGCACGCGGCACCAGGCCTGGAGACGCGGCCGATCCTGAATGGGCCCTCCCACATAGGCGAGAGCTTGTGAAGCCCTTCCCTGGAGAGTACCCGCCTCAGGACGAGGTCACCCACCTCGAGGGTCCTGGAGCGGATGCTGCGGCCATGATACCGCCGCAGCGCCTGCTGGTACCTCGCAGCACGGAGCGAGGCCTAGCGGCGGCCCTCCTCCCCTAGCACGAGGTCCATCCCCCGTGAGGCATCCTGGCGTGCCTCGTCAAACGCCAAGACCTCATGAGGGAGGACCGCCTCGGCCCCGTAGACGAAGAAGAATGGGGTCTCGCCCGTGGGCTTGGTTGCGGTGGTGCGGATGGACCACAGCACAGACTGGAGCTCATCGAGCCAGCCCCTGCCGCAGGCCTCGAGCTTTTTCTTGAAGCTCCTTGCTTTGAGGCCCCTCAGGACCTCCGCATTGGCGCGCTCGGCTTGGCCGTTGCTCCATGGATGTGCCACCGAAGCGTAGCATATCTGCGTTCCAAGGTTAGCACAGTATGTTTTGAAAAGGTTGCTTGTGAACTGAGAGCCATTGTCAGTGATGATACGGTTGGGGACCCAGAAGCGGCTCACAAGGCCCTTGATGAACTTGATGGTCGAGCCAGCCGGTATGGTGCACACAGGCTCCACCTCCGCCCACTTGGTGAACTTGTCGATGGCGACGTAGAGGTAGCGGTAGCCCCCGGCTGCTCGGGGAAATGGGCCCAGGATATCCAGCCCCCAGACCGCGAATGGCCATGAGAGCGGGATGGTCTGGAGGCCCTGAGCGGGCTGGTGGATCTGTTTGGGATGGAACTGACATGCCTCGTAGGATCTCACCAGCTCAGTGGCATTGTTGAGCGCCGTGGGCCAGTAGAACTCGCCGCGGAACGCCTTCCCCATGAGGGTGCACGACGAGGAGTGATGCTCGTAGTCCCCGCTGTGGATGTCGGCCAGCAGCTTGCACCCTTGTTCCTTGGAGATGCACTGCAGGGAGACGTCATTCGGTTGCCTTCGGTAGAGCTCGCCATCCCAGATGCAGTATGCGGTGGCCTGGCGGGCCACACGCTCTGCGTCTTCCTCCTTCTATGGCAAGGTGCCCCGGAGCAGGTACGCCTTGAACTCCTCGGTCAAGCACCCCTCCTGAGGCTCGAGCGCGAGGAGCAGGCGGGCTCCCAAGGTCGAGCTGCAAGAGGGGGCACCTGACGGAGGCGCCATGGGCGGCTGTTCCCGAAGCAGTGCTGGGCCCGCAGTGGGGGGAGCCGCCGATGGCTTGAAGAGCCTCTCTTTGAAGACACCAGGCTTCTGGGGTTGGCGCCGGGATCGCTTCTTGGCGATGTCGTCTGCCTCCTTGTTTGTGCCGCGCAGTGCGTGCTGCAACTCCAACCCTAAGAATCATTTTTCAATCTTGCGTGCCTCCTCTAGATACGCTTCCATGTGCTCATCTTTTGGCTTGAACTCCTTGTTGGAGAAGCTGACGAGGAGCTGAGAGTCGCCTTTGATGGTGAGCCGTCTGATCCCTAGAGCCACTGCGGCCTTGAGGCCAGCAATTAGGCCCTCGTACTCCTTGATGTTGTTGGAGACCTTCTCACCATGCTGGAAGCAGAGCTGCACGACGTAGTAGAGCTTGTCCTGAGTGGGAGAGATGAGAACGGCTCCAGCCCCCACGCCCTATTGTGCGAACGCGCCATTGAAGTACATGACCCAGCCATCCGGTGCCTCATCCCCGGGCATGAGGGAACGGTCCTCACCCACCCCTCGGTCGGGGGCGTCAATCCATTCCGGCACGAAGTCAGCTAGGGCCGCACCCTTGATGACCCTGGTGGTGCAGAATTGTAGCTGAAATGCCTGCAGCTCGATGTTCCACTCGGCAACTCTGCCTGCGGCGTTAGGGCTCCGAACCACCTTCTCCAGGGGGTAAGCCGAGACGACTTTCATGGGGTGGCCTTGGAAGTAGTGGCGCAACTTCCTGGAAGCAACGAGGAGCGCGAGTAGGAGCTTCTGCAGCATGGGGTAGCGCGAGCGTGCATTGCGCAACACCATGCTGACGAAGTACACCAAATGCTCGACGAGGGAAGAGGTGTCGAGGGCGTCTGGCTCTCCTTGAGGCGTGGGGGCCTCACGAGCCTCGCCTTCTGTCGGGCTGATCGAGGCCTTAGGAGCGCCGTCCTGAGGTGGCGGTGGTGTGGCAGAAGCCGAAGCACGGCGCCGCGCACCGATGCCCGCATGCTCCTCCTGGACCGCCACGAGTGTTGCGCTAGCCGAATGGCGTGTGGCGGCTAGGTAAAGTACCAGGGGCTCGAGGGGTCGAGGCGCCACCATCACTGGAGGGCTGGTGAGATACCTTTTGAGGTCTCGGAAGGCTTCCTCAGCCTCCGGAGTCCATTCAAACGGGGCCTTTTTCTTCATCAACTTAAAAAATGGAAGAGCGTGTTCACCGAGCTTGGAGATGAAATGCCCCAGTGAGGTCACGCAGCCCGCAAGCTTTTGCATTTCCTTGAGGGTCTGCGGCGGGCTCGTCCTTTCTATCACCTTGATCTTCTCGTGGTTGGCCTCAAGTCCCCTGTGCGACACCACGAAACCCAGCAGCTTGCCGGATGGCACGCCGAACACGCACTTCTCCGTATTGAGCCGTAAGTTTACCTTGCGCAATTTGGCAAACGTTTCCTCCAGGTCCTTGATGAGGGTCTTCGCCTCCCGCGACTTGACTACTATGTCGTCGACGTACGCCTCGGCATTCCTTCCGAGCTGCTTGCCTAGGGCGATGTGCATCAACCGCTGGAAGGTTGCGCCAGCATTGCGTAGCCCGAACGGCATGTAGGTGTAGCAGTACACCCCACACGGGGTGAGGAAGGCCATCTTCTCGATGTCTTGGACCGCCATCTTGATCTGGTGGTAGCCCAAGAAGGCATCTAGGAAACACAGCAGGTTACACTCCGCGGTGGAGTCCACGATCTGGTCGATGCGCGGGAGAGGGAATGGGTCTTGAGGGCAAGCCTTGTTGAGACTCGTGAAGTCGACGCACATGCGCTCCTTCCCCCCTTCTTGGGGACGATGACCGGGTTGGCCAGCCAAGCCGGGTGCTATACCTCTTGGATGACGCCGGCTTCTTGCAGCTTGTGGACCTCCTGGACGATAAATGATTGCTTCACCAGAGCTTGTCGCCGCGCCTTTTGTTTCACCTGACGTGCGCTGGGGCACACCATCAGGTGGTGCTCAATCACGTCCCGCGGGACGCCAACTAGGTCCATCGCCTCCCATGCGAACACATCCTTGTTCGCACGGAGGAAGCTGACCAGCGCCTCTTCCTGGTCAGGTGGGAGGCCGGCGCCTATGGTGAAGGTGAGGCTAGAGCCCTCATTGTCGACCCGCACCTGCTTCATCTCTACCCGGTCCTGAGAGAACAGCTGTTTTTTCTTCACGGACGCGGCCTCCGGGATCTCTGGAGCACCCCCCGCAACAGGTTGCGCAGCCACCGCGGCTTTGAAAGCGAGCTTGAGGGCCAGGAGGTCATCCTTGGTGTCTCCCACCACAGTGAGGATGCCGCTGATCCCCAGCATCTTGATGACATTGTAGCCGGGGTACGTCGCCGCCATGAACTTGGCAAGGGCCGGGTACTCGAGGATGGCATTGTAAGGGAGGCTGATGCAGGCGACGTCGAAGTCGATGAGTTCGGTGCTGTAGTTGAAGCACGTGCCGAAGGTGACGGGGAGGCGGATCTGCCCCAGGGAGGCGATGGAACCGTCAAGGACCCCCAAAAATGACCTGGTGGGGGTGAGCTGATCATAAGGTACCTGAAACAGGTCAAAGGTCTCCACGGAGAGGATGTTGAGGCCGGCGCCGCCGTCGACGAGGGTTCGGGTGACCACGACACCGCTGATGGTAGGCGTGCACAGCAACGGAAGCACGCCCGTGCCGACCGTAGTCTTGGGGTGATCCCTGGAGTCGTAGGTGATGTCGACCTTGGGAGTCCCCGAGCGCGGCTGGGCGGTCCCGATCTCCCAAAGGAACTGCTTGATGTGGCAGCTCGAGGCCGGCGCCTGCGACCCACCGAGGATGGCGGCAACGGCATGGGGCGCCGGTGCCGTGAATTGCGCGATGAACAAGTCGCGCAGCTCTTCCAAGGAGGCCACCGAAGATTCCGGCAGGCTAAGAAGCCAGGCACGAGGCGCGCCCGTGAGGGCCATGGGGAGCCAATTCGCCATGACCTTGTCGTCACCGCCTGCCGCCCAGATGGGTTCCACGTATACCCTTAGAAACTCCGCGGGGTCCGCCGCACCGTCGTACCACGGCGGCAACTCCGGCCTGAACTTCATCGGCCACTGCACCTGTCCCAAGGCAGGGGAGAAAGCTCGGAGGCCCACGATGCCACCAAATGCGCCCAGCGGGCCAGCGGGTGGAGCAGCGCCTGCCATGGAAAACGCACGGCGTGGGCGGAGCGCTCTCGATGGAGAAGCGGATCCTCGACACGCCCCTACCTGGCATGGAAAATGTCGGATTCAGGGCTGCGCAGACCCAAAGTAATGTTCGAACTCTGGGGCGTGTGCGAAGAACACAACCTATCCAGTCCAACCCAATGCGCTGCCCTATAGCCTAGCTCGATGAACAAGGAAGAAGCAAGAAATGACAGTTTACCCTGGTTCGGGCCACCTTGCGGTGTAATACCGTACTCCTGCTTTGTGGTTGATTTGCCTCGGGGGCTGAGGATGAACTAGTACAAGGGAAGAACAACGTCACGAGGTCTATTGTTGTGTGGGTGAGCTGGTGAGGAATCTCTGGCTCGGATCGTTTCCTATGGTGGTGGCTAGCCTATATTTATGGTGGCCTCGGTCCTCTTCCCCCAAAACGAAGGCGGGAAGGGATCCCACAACGGCCAATTCGAAGGGGGACAAGAAGTACATCTTATCCTGATGAAAGGTGGTCTTCACCTGCAAAAGCCTCTGGTCGTGATGCCGCGGTGGGCTCGGCGATGACATCCGTCCTGCCGTCCTGGCAGTCTTGGTTTTGTTGCACAGGAATGGAAACCTTTGGGTGGTTCCTCGGGACCCCACGCCCGCGCTTGCCTCCTTAGCACCAAAGAGGAAACCTCCTCCTCTGCGCCCACTGGCGCCCACCAGGCCTTGGTCATCATGGCTTGCGTCACCTCCATCTCATGAGGCGGGTACCTGCATAGAAATCTCTGCTCCTCATGAGCCAGCGTGGGGAGGCCACTCCCTCCGGAGGTCTTGGTGTCGCCCGCCTCGCGAGGCTAGGCCCCTCGCGAGGCTAGGCCACTGATGGATCCACGCCATGGGCCGCAGGCAGGCAAGTCTGGGTACCCTGGTTCCTAGAACGCTGATAGAATTAGGCTTTCTTAACCACCCACATCTTTGCAGGTGGCTTCGAAACAAGAGAGCGAGCAGGATATGATTTCTTTCGATAACCATAATTGTTACTCGAAGCAGTGTGAGAATAATCGAAAGAATAGGCATTGAAATTCTTTCCAGACGAATGAGTATAGTGGTTGAATGAGGTATGCATGTACTCATTCTATCAAACTTCTTTACGAGCATTTTCTGCCTGCATGGTTAGTACAACAGTAATAGGCAAAGTTTCGATAGTTTTCCTTGGCACCCAGATAGCTTTCTTTGGGGGGCATTTCTGCTATTTGGTCCGACATAGCGAGCAACAGTCTCACCACATTGGTTTTTGAACAGCCTATAGTTGTCCAGAGAATCATCATAAGTGTATTTAGGGATAGGAGAGTCATATCCCGAAAGCAAAGCTGGATCGAGTGTTTTGCTCTTGGCAGGCACCCACACGGTGTGAGGATATTGATTAGGTTCCCAGTAGGAGCCATTTTCATTCAGTTTCCTTTCGAAATTGATACCTTCTTTCCTGGGATTTTTGTGAAGAATGGATTTCTTCAGAACATCACAAAGTGTTTAATGCCCTTTGAGACACTTGAACATTCCTGTCTGAATAAGATCTTTCAACCTAGCATTCTCACCAGACACAGAATCATTTTCCTTGACAGAGGGGTTAGCATTCACAAAAGATTCAGCATTTGATTCAACATTGTTGCGTTCAAGGCATTTCAAGCAAGGTGGTATAAACACCTTAGGTTTTTCTTTGAGTTGTTGGGTGAGAAGAGAATTTTCTATGATCAAGTCATCATGAGCCTCCCTCAGCAACTCGAGTTCCTATTTCCTTTTCAGGTAATCATAAGTCAATCTCTCGTGGTCAGCCGAGAGAAAATCATGATGAGTTGATAGTTCTTTCATTCGTGACTTGAGAGTGGAATACTCTTCAGTCAACGATTGATTTTTCTCCATCTCCTCAACCAACAACCCTTCAGATTTCCTGAGGGTTTTCTCAACTTTCTCAACAGAGTTTTGTTGTATATTAGCAATTTTGATCAATTTAGCATGGTCATCCTCATCCGAAGAATATTGATCACTAGAGTGAACCTTGTGATGTTTGGAGGATACCTTTTCTTTCGAGGCTTTGGCCATGAAGCAGTAGGCAGGAGAGTCATCATCGCTTGAACGATTATTGAAGAAGTTTGATGTAGGGGTGGAGGCACATGCTATGCCAGCCATGCCGGAATCAAAATCCTCATGGGATTCATCAGCTTCTTCGGAATCAGATGATTCTTCTTCATTGGAGTCCATCTCCTTGCCGATGTATGCCTTGGCCTTGTGAGAGGTATTCTTGCGGTTGGAGCAGGACTTGGAAGGTTTCCTTGAGGAAGATATTAACGATGACTTGGAGGTGGAGCTCTCCTTCTTCTTGAAGAACTTCTTCATTTTCTTCTCATCATCGGAGTCGTAGTTCTTGCTCTTGCTTTTGCCATGGTAGTTTCCCGAATCATATCTTCCGCCGGCACGAATTTCAGCTTCCCAGAGAGGACAATCCGAAATGAAATGTCATGGCCTTTTTGCACTTGAAGCATGTGTAATCTCAGGTAGGTTTTGATGAAGATTTTGAACCGCCAGAGTTGCTGGATCCCTTCTTCTGAAACTGGTTCTTCCTGTGGAAGCACTGGAATCTTTTCGTGATTAATGTGAGATCTTTGTTGATCCTTTGTAGGTCATCTAAATCTTCTTCGGCATTTCCTTCCGAGGAAGAATCAGCCACAACCTTGAGAGCATGACTTTTGCGGTGACCTGAGCCATAGAGATCTCTCTTTTCTTCTTCTTGTTCCCTGTGGGTATTTAGCCTTTCCATGATATCAGCAGAGTCAAGATATTTGAAATGAGCTCGTTCCCTAATCATCAGAACTAGTGTGTCGAATGAACTGTCAAGAGATCGGAGCAGTTTCTTCACAAATTCATGGTCAGTGATGTCTTTGGTGCCGAGACCTTGCAGCTCATTTGCAATGTCACTCAGACGATCAAAGGTGGCGTGGGAA
Organism: Thinopyrum elongatum; assembly: GCA_011799875.1. Taxonomy (NCBI): domain Eukaryota; kingdom Viridiplantae; phylum Streptophyta; class Magnoliopsida; order Poales; family Poaceae; genus Thinopyrum; species Thinopyrum elongatum. Next base: position 234,350,704 of record CM022299.1, read on the forward strand.
ACCACGGCCACCTATGGGGCCATCAGACCCTTTGTGGTTCGACGAGTGGAAGGGCACATTGCACAAAGAGCGGAGAGTGTAGCACAGCATGGCAGAGATCACACGGGCAGTTTTTACCCAGGTTCGGGCCGCCGCGAGGCATAAAACCCTACTCCTGCTTTGGTGGATTGATGAGAGGACCGTGGTGGAGACGCAGCGCTGTGGCCCGGCAGGATCACCTCGGGGCGTGAGCAGCTACGCGCGTATGAGTGTACAAGGGTCCAAATCGTTTCTATGGTTGCCATGGCCCTCCTTTTATAGATCAAGGGGTCACCACAACGGCAAATCAGTCATTGTGTACTGATTAGATAGCAAACAGTGCTATCATATCTCACTCTGCAAACAGGGCAGAGCGCATTAAATGTGCCGCTTAGTCTCACATCGTGGCATGCCCGGCAAGCCTAGCCGGGCCGTTCGGCCACCTTCTCGTCTCTGATTGACACATCTCTGGACGGGTGTCATTTGGAGGTGATTTCCTTCGGAAGTGGCTGCCATGTGTCAAATAACAGCCACTTAGTCACTTGGGGGCTTGACACCGCACCGATCGATGACTTGCGTCGCTGTGAGGTGGTGCGCTGGAGCCATGGCGGGGTAGTCCGCCCTTGGGGTCCCCGGCAAGCTTGCCGGGGTAGTCTTGAGGTTTGTCTTCGGGGTGACTTCGACCTCGCTGGGCTCGCCTGCCCGGCAAGAGAGGTTTCTTCTTAGTGGAGTCTTGTTCATTTAGCTTGTCTTGGTCTCGAATGCTGAGAGTTTGCCGGACCGGTGGTTTGCTGTCTGTGCACAAGTCAGGGGAAACATACACCCCTGTTTGTGTACCCCGACAGAAGGTTTGCTGATAGTTTTCATTTCCTATTCGCTTGAACCGATTGAATTTCGCCCGAAGAGTATCAATGCGAGCTTCTTTCTGAGTTGAAACACCCTCATTAATCTTCTCGAGAATGTCCCACAATTCCTTTGCAGTTTCACACTGACGATAATGAAGAAATTGAGCACGAGAGAGATGGACACCAATTTCATCTTTAGCTTGAACGTCCGACTGAATGATTCTCTTCTCGCGGTCAGTGGGAACTTGAGGTACTTCAACAGTGACTCCATTCTGCACCACGTTCCACATATGATCATCAATAGATCGGAGACAGATCTTCATCTTCTATTTCCAGAAGGGATAGTCCATTCCATCGAAGATGGGAGTCTTGAGATGTGACTTGTAGCTCACTGAAGACATACTTTATCTCCAAGGTGGTTAGACCAAAATGATCATAGTCAAGGAGTACCTTGCTCTGATACCAATTGTATTAAGGAAGTATGTCTACCAGAGGGGTTGGTGAATGGGAGTTTTAAATTTTCTTCAGAAAAATCAAAACTCTCGGAACCAAGCAGCGGAGCGAATGTAAATAGATTATAGTGAGCGAATACAAACTATCGAATGGAAACTAAAAGCATGCATCGAGACAAATCACATGATTGAAATGAATCGAATGTAAATAGGAGTAGTAGATGTAACCAGTGATGCTCGATGGTGACAAGGAATTTGGTAGACCAGTTCGTCCTTCTGCACAAGGACTACGTCTGGCTGGAGGGGTTGTGAATTAACACGAAAGATAAACTCTCTTCGACCTATTCTCCTCGATAATTGGTTCGTCAACCAATGTATAACTCGTGGTAGATACTTGAGGCAATCTCCAAACCATGACAGACTTCTTCTTCGAGAACCACAATTACTCTTGGTCTCTGAAGAAATTGACACCTAACCATCTAGAGAGTTTGTAGCTCTCAAGAGTAATAGGCGGAGCATACTAGACATAGATTAGAGTGATGCTGAACCACTACCTAATTTTTCGGCTCTAGGGGTTTTCTCTCAGTGGATTTTAAACTCAAATCACTCTGGAGAGGCCGTTGCTTAACGATCTTTTCACAATCAAACGGAGCAGCGACCGGACAATGCTAGCGCGGGGTGGCTATTTATAGCCACAGCTTTCCCTGGTGCGAAATGACCATTTGGACACGCGGTCCAGCCAATGGCCAACTGACGAATTTATAAATGGTCAGATTTCAAAGAGCAACGGTAACATTACTTGAGGACCAAGTAATGCTAAGTCCTTGATCAGAGACAAATCTCTCGCAGTGAAGAAGATCACAGTCTCTTGCTAGCAAGTATTTGCTCGGAACACAAAGAGATTTCTCTCGCAACTTTCATAGGACTTGGGTTTAGCATCAGAGAGTCAAAGCTTCGAACGCTACACCCATCTTAATAGTACGGTGGTCATGTGACTCAATAAAGGGAAGAGAAACAACGAAATAAATGCTACGTCTTCACTTCGTCTTCAACCTTCTCGGTCGCAGTCACTTTCCTCGGACAAGCACCAAACCAATTGCTTCACATTAGCTATTTTTGAGGGGTCACTCTTGTTATCATAATCTTCGGTGATAACCTTCACTACCACGTAGAGGATTATCTTCATCATTTGAAACAAACTCCTCGTGATTCCAGGGACCTGTTACTCTGTGTGCACTGGCAAACACATAAGTCCCATACTGTTTATGTCAAGAAACTCCAAAACATAAGGAGGCATATTATTGCACCAATAAAAGTCCTTCACGAATCTACGATAGAAACTGGCTAAGCCAAGGAAACTACACACTTGTTGCAAGTTGTTTGGTTGTGGTGAAGTTTTAATGGCATCAATTTTAGCTTCATCTACATGAACACCCTTAGAAGACATAACAAAGCCCAGGAAAACAAGCTTGTCAACACCAAATTTGCGTTTCTCCATATTAGCATAAAGGTGTTCATTTCTAAGAGTTTGCAAAATGGCTCTAAGATGGGTGACATGATCTTCTAGAGACTTGCTAAACATAAGTATATCATCAAAGTAGACCACAACAAAGATGCCAATGTAGGGGTGAAGGACATAATGCATCACACGCATAAAAGTGCCGGGTGCTTCGGATAAGCCCATAGGCACGACCAACCATTCATACAAGCCAAACTTGGTATTGAAAGCGGTTTTCCATTCACCACCTTCTTGAATGTGGATTTGGTAGTAAACACTTTTAAGAACAATTTTAGAGAAAATTATGGCTCCGCTAAGCTCATCTAGCATACCATCAAGGTGCAGAATGGGGTAGCGATAACAAACGGTGATAGCATTAATGGGACGGCAATCATAACACATGCGAAAACTACCATCTTTCTTAGGCACTAGAATAACCGGAATGGTAAAAGGACTTAAGCTTTCAGGTACATGCCCATTGTCAATGAGGTGTTGGACTTGCCTTTGAATTTCCTTGGTTTCTTCGGGGTTGACGCATGAGGGTGCCTTGTTTGGTAATGGTGCGCCGGGGATTAGGTCTTTTCAGTGTTCGATGCCTCATAGTGGAGGTAGTCCTGGGGTAGCTTATCGGGGAAGACGTCCTTGAATTCCTGCAATAGATTTGACAACACTAAAGGTACATGGTGAGAGGTGTTAGTTCTTGCCGCTTCGTCTTTGCACACTAGGACATAGTGCATAACACGGGATGAGTTCTCACACACTTCTCTCGTCTCTCATTTGATAGCTAAAAGCACTAAGTTTTTCTTGTCTCTCATCATGGAGGTACTCAATTTTGGCTTGTGGCACTCACTCTCTTTGTGGTGGGTCACTCCCTGACTGTTCACTCCATGATGGGTGGTTGCTTGCTTGTCGGCGATCACTTGACTTGGCGACATAGGACGTAGCATGAACTCCTTTCCCTTCATCTTGAAACTATAGTGATTGGTTCACCCATTGCGGATGACGCCATGGTCGAATTGCCAAGGTCGTCCAAGTAGGAGGTGGCAAACAGTCATGGGAACCACATCACACTCCAATGTGTCTTTGTAAGCTCCAATCTTGAAGGAGATTTGAACAGTATGCTCGATGTGGATGGTGCCAGAGTCGCTAAGCCATTGGACCTTGTAGGGGCGAGGATGCTTCATCTTGACCAATTGTAGCTTGGACATAGTTCTTCACTTGCCAAGTTGTGGCAACTTCCTCCGTCGATAGCACGCGTCAAGCCTGGTAAGCTATCTCAAAAAACTTCCTCCGTCGATGATGACATTCACAGAGCGTCCATTGATGCCCGCTTTGGTGTGGAAGATGTGGCAATGTTGGTCCTCATCTTGTTGATGTTGAAGTTCAAGACCTTGGAGACAACGAGAGCGGGGCTTGAATAATTGTCACAAAAGACTTGGTCATCTTCATCTTCATTCATGCGCCGGTGCATGGCCACGTGCTCAAGAGCTTCCATGTCTTCCTCACTCATCGAGTCATAGGTGCCGTCGTCATTGGCGATCATAGTGTGCCAAGTGGGGCACTCAAATGTCTTGTGGCCTCGTCCTTGACATGTGAAGCATTTGATGGAACTTGTCTTGACGGTCTCATCCGGTGGAGTTGTTGATGATGAAGCTCTCGGCTTGAAGTTGCTTGTAATAGGTGGATGACTCTTGCATGGTTCCTCATTTCTGGGTGCTCCTCAAGATGTGCGGCTTCTTCTCGGCACTCTAGGTGGATGGCCTTGTCTTGCTCCTGGTTGCATGCGCAGATGGCTTGGGTGGATTCACGTACAGCACATTGGGCTTCAAGTGCTTGTTCCTCATGGTGTTGTTGCTCTTGTCGAAGGGCATCTCCATCTTGATGTTCTTGTTGATCTTGGCGTATTGGAGCTTGCTCTTGGATCGTAGGATCATTAGCTTGGCGACGTAGTCGTTCATGTGCCCGAAGGCGGTCTTGTAACCCGTTGCTATGGAATGGGTTTTGTGGCGCTTGATGATCTTCATTGTCCTGGCGACGATGCGGACGAGCTCGTGGAGTACTTTCATCCGAAGAGGTATAGGAGGAGTGTCGGCTCGAATGGCGCCGTCTTGATGATGACGAAGATGTAGAAGAACGGTTGACCAACAAGGCACGAATCTCCTCCATCCTTGCATCATTCTCCGCGTTTTGAGTGGACAACCTTTTGTCGATCTCCTCCATTTGTGTGGAGAGCTTGTTGTCGAGGTAGTCTCTTGTACGTAGCTCAGATTGTTGCAAGTCGGTGGCTAGTAGGTCGATGCGATCGTTCAATGCTTCATTCTCTTGATGCAAAGCTCTTAGCGCGTCGAAGAGGTGGTTCTTGGTGACGTAGTTGTTCAGGTCCTCATCTTGCTCGGTAAAGAGTGGGTTGGTAGAAGTAGTTGGCCTATCCATCATATCAAGCAAATATGTGAGTGGAAGAAAGGAAAGAACTATACCAAATGTACCTTATCCAATGTTAGAGATGGATCAATGATCACTCAAAATGTAGCAAGGAAATGACACAATTGGTACCAGATCTTGTCAATTTCTCACACCTACACAATTAAAGCTTATGGAGTAGCTTGGTGAGGATGGTGGCACAAAATTTATGCAATTGTTAGCAAGATTCAAATAATTTGAAAAAGATTTGCAAATTTGCAAATTAAACAAGTAGACCAATAGCAATAACAGAAACACACTCACGGATAAGTAACTGGGGTCGTGCAACCAAGGAATGAGCTCAAAATGTGGAATCCACGGAAAATGCTCTTGTTGCACAACTCTAGAGAGACGCTAGCACGATTTCTCAATAGGCGGATACGAGACTTGTGCACAACCTATAAAGCAAAAATGCAATGACTTCTATCCCAAGTATGCTATATGTATGATGTTCTGGTGTCGCCCTCAATTTGATCCAAGATGATCAGATATGAAAATCTTATATGCAATGTGGTATGATACTATGGCACTTGCTTAAAAGCTCTTTGCTTATCTTTTCTTGTGCTTATAAGCTTTCTCTCTTTTGATATCTTACTTTGGCCACTTATGCAAAATGCACAGACCAAGCTAGCAATGATTTATGTGGGAACAAACTTGTGACACAAGGGATGACATGATGATACCAAGAAATGGGTACCAAGATGATATGGTATGCGCAATGGAACGATGATCACTAATGTGCACAAGTAATGTTGCCGACAATACTCAAAGGCTAGTCTCGATAGGCAAGTTACGCGAAATGGGCTAGGGGTTAACAATGCAATGGCAAGGAAGAATATACGAGAGTGTCTTCATGGTTACCGTTCCTTGCTTATGGTTGATTGAGTCAAAATGGTGAAAATGTCGATGTCGATGAAGAAGATGAGTGGCGGTGATGTCGGTGTCAAACCATCTCGAAGTAGCCAAAACACGTTAGGAAATGGAAAACGCAACTCAAGTTCTCAAAGAACAAAACATGAAAAAATTGCGGCAGTGGTAGCTGGTAAGCGATGGTTGTTGCGGAAAGCGGTGGTGGTATGCGGAAGTAGTGGGGGCGGAGGCCAAAATTGGCGAAGATTAGGCGGAAAAGGGAGTGGTGGAGGCGGTGTTGCTGCGGGAGACCGGATGTCCGGGTACGCGGGCCGGATGTCTGGGGCTCCAAATCTGTGATGAACTCGATGAACAAAAGGGGGAAAAGAAAATTTCGGGGCAAAATTCGAGGGATTTCGTGGATGGAATTGGGAAAAAAGTTAGGGGAAGCTAGATCTACGAGTAACACATCAAATCCACGGATCAAATCCAACAAAACATCATCACACCAACGAATCACAAAAAAAATTGGGAGGGCTATTTTATTGGGGATTTTAAAATTGGGACAAAACATAACAAAATTAGGCTAGGAAATGATGGGGGAGGCTCCAAATTCATGATCAACGTGGCTCATGATACCAAGATGATGTAGGGTGGAACCCTAGGGGACGATCTTTCATGATTTGGAGGGGGATTCCCGAAGAACATGAAGAACACACGAAAGGGAAAACAAGAGGAAACACTCAAATCAACGAGATTCGATTACACATGTGCTAGATCCAACTACACAAAGAGACACTAGATCCAAACACAACAAGGGATGATACAATGGTAGGTAGTTCTTCCCTATCCGGGAGGGGATGGGGTCTTGAATAAACTAGGGGATCTTCTCCGTGAAGAGGGCCTGAATTCACTCTGGGGAACTTCTCCTAGGTGGAGGTCTTGGCCTCCAATGGAGTAGGGACACAAGTGGATGAGCAAAGCTCTATCTCCAAGATGAGCTATCACTATGCTAACCCTAAAACGTAGGAGGAGGAGGAGGAGTATATATAGTATAGGGGGGCGAAGGGGTACATGGGCTTCGGCCCGTTACTGTGCGCAGATAGAGGGGGCCGGATGTCTGGGCGTTGGGCCGGATGTCCGGGCCTTCGAGGGGCGGGGCGGATGTCTGGGCCATGGGGGGCGGATGTCCGGGGCCGGTGTGGTAGGGCTTCGGTTCCGTTCTGTGATGGACGGGCCGGATTTCTGGGCTGGCACCGGATTTTCGGGGCAGTCGGGCCGGATGTTCGGGGCCAGGCCAGATGTCCGGCCCATGTATCTTTGGCTGTTGGGCTGTGACTGCGGCTGAGGTTCCAAGGGCCGAATGTCCGGGTCCTGGGAACTCCTTCGGTTCCTTCCGTTGGTCCTCTTTATCCGTGCACTTGGGGACTTGTCCGTCTTCACGAGGTTCTCCGCAAGGGTCTTCTTGATAGCTGATCACACATAGCATTCCGGACTTAGGTAGTAACCATGTCTCACGTGGGTCGTATGGATTGTCACAAAGGAGAGATGTCACCTCGGTCTCGGGAGCTCTTGTACGTGCTCTTGTCATTGGTCTATTAGGCACTTGGGGAGACGTAGGTAGGTCCATGAGGATGAACGTAGGATGCTCCGCATCAAAATCATTTCTGATGGTATTGATAATAATATGCTCACATGAATAGTTATGGTTTGTTATGAAAATATTTGTAATAAGCATCATCATAACTATGCCCTGCTCATTTGCATTCCGCAGGCTAAATGATTTATTATGGTTAATATTAAGATTCATATGCTACATGGTTATGATTCCCATCCATGCTTATGTTGATATCATGCTCATATGTATTGTTATTTCATCATGCTATTTTGTTATGGATCAGCTCATCACCATTCAACCTAAACCTGACATTAACTGAACTTGAACAAATCTATTGGCTGAGTCATAGTGCCACCGAATCGAGCTCACCAGTGCAGCCACACTTGCCTGGGTGGGGAGGCCCTAATTTGGTCTATTGTCATGCCTCTCCCCGGTGCCTCCAACGAGGGAAGTTTATGTGTGCGCGCTACCCTGATTAGGTAGGCGGCCATAACTTTGTGTGCCCGGTTTTGGTATCGAGCTTAGGTCCCCGGTTGGGACAGTTTAGTTTGGCCACGACGGTGGCGGCCAGAAAGGTGGTGGATGTCACGAGTTGACATTAGGGCCAGCCATGACATAGCCCAAAGGGGAGTTTGTCGGAGTGGCCAGGAGAGTGTCATGCAATAGATCGGTTTTCTTGGAATGTTGTTGGTCCACCCAAATGGGAGGATGTACTAAAGTACGAGGCCATGAGTTCCATAGTGTGGGTATAGTGTACTAACCTCTGCAGAGTGTACAATCTATCGATAGCCGCGTCCTTGGTTATGGACATAGTTTGTAGTAGGTCACACTATGCGTCAATAGTAACAATAACCTGGGTAATAAAAAACCCCAATTCCTTGTGATAAGAAGTTGGTTGATCTTTGTGATGATCAAGGATAAAGATCGAGCTCCTTGTGGTCATGTGATGATCACAATGGTATCGTTGCTATCGAAGTTGGTTGATCATGAGGAGATCGTGTGATGATCACGACGGTAAGTTTGACACATATGGTGGTTATGAGATAACCTCTGCGATGAGTAAGTTGGTCCACGAGACCTTAAACATCGACTCCCTCTCATGCTGGTACTAGTATCATCATGTTTAACATGTACATGACATGCTCATCTCATATTGTTCTAGTTGTATCATGCTCATCATCGATAATCAACCTGTAAATGCCATGCTATTGTTTGTCTTGATTTCTTTGGTTGTTGTGAGCTTGCGAGTACATTCAAAGTACTCACCTGGCATGTCATGCAAAATTGTAGGTGAGGCCATGATTGATTGCTTGTCGAGGATCCCGAGTTTGCGAGCTAGGCCGTGTCCCGGCCAGAGTCCCTACGGACTGGAGTCCATCACCGTCATCGCTATTCCCCTACTACGAGCTTTTACGCTGCTAGCATAGAGCTATCTTCGCAGGCGCAGTGTCGTCGTAGCCCTGTAACCTTTGTTATATCAGAACCCTTGTGCCCCTATTATTTGTAATAAAGAGTTGTTCTGTTCTATGCCAAGCAGTGATGTATTCCTAAAGACTTGATCTCTAGGCTGGAATACGGGGTGTTCCGGTCACTCTGAGCCGAGGTGCCATAGGCTTCAGTATTAGGGAAGGTCTGGCTGTAGTCAGCGTGAGCGTTAGAAACCGATAGTATAGAGTCTAGTCGGTTTACTGCATTTGGTTGTTGCATTTGTTTGCTGCATAGCATGCATATAGACTTATTATCTTGGCACTAATGGTTGATCTTGTGAGTGTAGATGGCATCGGTTTTGATCCACTGCCTGCACCCTCCAGCTTTGCATACCTGCTTTTCGGTGTTTGGCGTCATCTCTGTCCCAGAGAGTGATGTCGAGGTACCAAATGGTGTCGAACACTTGCAGGAATTGTTGCTTAGGTATCGCGCCAATATATTTTTCTTCCGCCACACCTATCGTTTCGGTGATACACATGTTTCTATCCCAGCTCTTCCCATTCATCTCACCACTTTGGCAACCCTTACCGGTCTTTGTTACCAGGAAAGGGTAATGCCAGCAGAATCTGCTTTCCACCCCTATCCTACCCTATCACCCTTTCCCTGGACAAGAATGGTTCCCTTCCGTCCGCTTGATGAAGATGTGGCCATGACGTGGATGTTCTGCTACATGAACAACGAGTACGTCCTTACCTCTGAGCCTGTCTAGATGCAACCTGTGTTAAACCAACCTTGGGTGCAGCTCTATTTACGCCAACCCCTCCACATGTTGATCCACCTCCGTGCACACCGCCACAGCATATTAGATCGTAGTACCAGAGTCCCCGCGAGATTTTTGTGCTTAAGTACGCATTCCTATTTATGTGAATAGCTGTACAAATGTGATGTTGCTTCTGTGTAATCTTGATGCCTTGTGTGCTTTTGTTTGAGTCGTTTATGTTGCTTCTTTATTTCAGCCTTTAGTGTTACCGTATTGCCCCTTATGAAAGTTGCTCATCAACCGCCACCGGACTTGAAGAATCAGTGGGGATTTCCAATATTTGGAAGCTCAGCTAAGCAGCATGGAATTCTCAGACCACTTCATTGTATTGGGAATATCTTGTTTGAATGCAAAGGGTATCCTGGATTGATTATCAACATCAAGTTTATATCAGTGGTGCAATCTTTACAACAGTAATGATTAAACCAGTAGGAAGACAAGTTGTGTGCAAGACCAAAAGTACATTTTAAGTCAAAATTATTGGTCCTATACAAGGTTTGGCTCCTCTTTGAGTAAAATTTGAAACATGTTATACCCGGAAGAAAGACAGAATGTGTTCAGCCAGAAGGATAATTGGACAACTCTTTCCCTACAAGTAATCAACAGCAGGAGTATGAAGGTTGTATGTATGGCATTCAGTCTGCCCACTATAGTGAGAAGCTTCTGGTGTAAGAAAATCCAGTCTTCCTCCGCATGCAACCAGAGAAGCTTATAATTTAAGGCTCCTCAATCATCCTCGGTATGATGTGTGGATAGCTTCTAGCATAAGTTACTTTGTCTTCTTCTGTAAGCTACCGCAAAAATATTCTAGCATAAGGCAATGAATCTTTCCCAATAAGCAACCAAAGGAAAAACTTCTGAGGTATGGTACCCAGTCTTCTTCAGCACACTATCTGGGAAAAGCTTCGAGTGTAAGATATCCAGCCTTCCTCAGTACGATACTCTCGATAGCTTCCAACACAAACTATCCAGTCTTCGTCAGTACACCACTACAAACAGTTGGCAACATTGGTACAAGATATTACAAAGTGAGTTGGCAGTATATGGTAGTGCATCTCCAGAATCGAGCCCACAACAGTTTTGGGCAGAAGTAAGAGCTAGTTAGGACACCATTCTATCACAGGAAACAAATGTTCAACTACACATTTCCATATATATTGTGAGCATGTTGCCCAGGTCATGCAAGTCACTCATACGAGGATGCTATACGTTCGAGAGGATCTACTGAAGGAAGCTAGAAATCCAACAACCACATGAGTTATGCAAGAGGGGGAATGCTAGTTATACACCTCAGTGTGATGCAAGGATTGACAAACCATGAAGTAAGACAACATTGGACAACAATCTTAACCATGGATATCAAGGCCAGTTTCTTCACACCCAACGAAGTAATATCATTAACCTTTGTCACTATCTTGTATGATTGACGACAACAATGAGCTCTACACGAGTACATGTGAACCTGGTATATTTCTTATGGCACGAGACATGAACAAGGATAAGGTATGATTGCCGAAATATTGCACCTAACAACAGCTATGGTCACCCGAAGAATTAAGTATACATATGACCAAGTTCTTTCGGCAAAAGATTAAGAAAAAGAGAGCAATAATGAAGGAGCAAGACCGGCAATATAGGTTTGATAATTTTTGCATGAACAACATGGTATGGATACCCAAGACAGTCTGATTCCATATCGATCACCATGAATGTACACCCAAGGGGTCTACTCTCTTTGTAAGGACTTCGTATCAAGGTAACCCGCTTGTCCAACTATATATGCTCAGAATTGTCAATATCGAATATCCAAGTCTGTCATGTCAGACCAAAGGCCAGGTTAGTAGTTTGACACCAGCGACTATGTTAAAGCATTGCATGGCCTACGGATATACTGACAAAATGAGTAATTGAAATGCTGAAAAAAAATCTCAGATCATGTGTCCTCACATATGGAAACTAGCAGAATGATAGCCTACCGTGAGCAAGATTCTTCCGCCAGAACCACCGCCAGTCAAGTCTCCAAAAGCTATTGCTATAAGGTATTTGATGCGGAGCATCCCAAGGTCATCCCCATGGACCTACCTTCATGTTCCCAAGTGCCAAGTGGACCAATGACACAAGCACGTGCAAGAGCTCTCGAGACCAAGGTGACATCACTCCTCTTGCAACTCCCTTTTGAATCATATGAGACATGGCTACTAACTCAAGCGGAGACGCTTTGCATACTCAGTTACCATGGAACCAGCCATGGAGAAGCCAAGGAGCAAGTACGATCGAAGGAGAGAAGCAATCGTGAAGACGGAGAAGAAAAAGGCCAAGTCAGGACTTGCCCGGATGATCCGGACCGCCGTCTGGACCATCCGGCCACAACTCGAACAATCCGGACCCCGACCCGGACGATCTGCCTAATGTGCCCGAAGAAACCCTAAGCCCTCTCGATGAAGTTGGATCAACCGGATCCCAGCTCGAATCATCTGGACGGAACCGGACATCTGGACCACCCGCAGCCTCCATGAAACGTCCGGACCATCTAGACGCCGACCTGGATCATGCGGAGCTCCGAAGCCCGGATCATCCGGACCAACACCCGGATCATCCGTATAGTACCTGCGTGCATGACTTTGGCCGAAGCCCATGTACCCCATTGCCCCCTAGACTATATATACTCCTTCTCCCCCAATGTCTTAGGGTTAGAATTGTGATAGCTCAACATTGAGATTGTGCCTTCCTCATCCACTTATCCCTACTCCTATGGAGACCAAGACCTCCTAGGAGAATATCCCCCAAGTGGATTCCAGACCCCTTGTGGGAAGATCCTTCAAGGATTCAAGACCTCCTTCCTTCAAGGATTGAGAAGACATAGTTCCCTTTGTATCCCCCTATGTTGGATTTGGACCTTTGCTACCTCGTTGTGTACTTGGATCTAGCACATGTGTGATTGGATCAAGTTGTTTTGAGTGTTTTCCTCTTGTGTGCTCATCGTGTTCTTCGGGATTTTGCCTCCAAATCATGAAATTAGCCATTAGGGTTCCAGCCTACATCAGTATTACTCCTTTATAATGATCACGACAGGAGGCAATCAAATCTTTGGTATGGGTTTGATACTCGAGATAGTGGAGTCAGGCAAGATGCTTCAGAACTCCCAACAAGTAGTCAGATTCCGCCAAGAGAATGGTTATGATTATCAGCATGGTTTTGTACCTCGAGGACATGCATCTATTTGATTAACACAATGCAAGGGTTAAAAGGTTTCGTGTTCATCGAGGAAATTGTTCACAACTCCATTGAATTATCACGCTCAGATTTGTGGAAAGAACACATATTTTAGTCATGAAAATATGCCACACCCCAGCTAAGCTAGCAGATATAAAAGAAATTGGAGTCAGCGTATGTTTGAATGAGGGAATACCTGTCAAGATGTTGGGTACGGTGAAGCAAACCACCCCAGAACAAGTTGGTCCGATCATATGAAATTCAGTGTGGGAACATCATATAAAGGAAAAGAACCTCCGAGTTGGAAACGGTTTCCTCAAGGAAGAATATCCACACTTGTTCCGTGAGCATCCAAATCTCGAGGATGAGATTTTCGTAAGCGGAATAGGTTTATGACACCCCAACTTTTGGCCCTTTCTTTTTCTTTTCGATTTCTGTGGATTTTGCTTTGAATTTCTTTTTGTTCGGCTCTATGGTCTTGAAACCTAGGTAGATTGATACGTCCATTTTGCATCATGTTTTCCTATTGTTATTTATAATGTTTTTACGCATAATAATGCATTTGGGAGTAATTATAATGCCTTTTATCTCATAATATGCAAGGTTTACACAAAGAGGGAGAATACCGGCAGCTAGAATTCTGGACCTGAAAAAGCTACGTCAGAGTTACCTATTCTGCATATCTCCAAATGAGCAGAAAATTTACCGAGAATTATTTTGCAATATATGAAAAATACTGGAGCAAATAACTATCGGAGGAGGCCCACCAGGTGGGCACAACCCACCTAGGCACGCTAGGCCCCCCAGGCGCGCCCTGGTGGGTTGTGCCCTCCTCGGCCCACCTCCGATGCCCATCTTCTGGTATATAGGTCATTTTGACCTAGAAAAAAAATAAAGGAGGGGACTTTCAGGACGAAGCACCGTCGTCTCGAGGCGGAAATTGGGCAGGAGCACTTTTGCCCTCCGGGGGAGCGATTCCGTCGGGGGAACTTCCCTCCTCGAGGGGGAAATCATCGCCATCGTCATCACCAACAACTCTCCCATATTTGGGAGGGCCATCTCCATCGACATCTTCAACAGCACCATCTCCTCTCAAACCCTATTTCATCTCTTGTGTTCAATCTTTGTAGCAGAACCTTAGATTGGTACTTGTTGGTGACTAGTAGTGTTGATTACATCTTGTAGTTGATTACTATATGGTTTATTTGGTGGAAGATTATATGTTCAGATCCATTATGCTATTTAATACCCCTCTGATCTTGAGCATGATTATTATTTGTGAGTAGTTAGTTTTGTTCTTGAGGTCACGGGAGATGTCATGTTGCAAGTAATCATGTGACCTTGATATGTGTTTGATATTTTGATGATATGTATGTTGTGATTGCCTTAGTGGTGTCATGTGAACGTCGACTACATGGCACTTCACCATATTTGGACCTAAGGGAATGCATTGTGGAGTAGTTATTAGATGATGGGTTTCTAGAGTGATAGAATCTTAAACCCTAGTTTATGCGATATTTCGTAAGGGACTGATTTGGATCCAAAAGTTTAATGCTGTGGTTAGATTTTATCTTAATACTTTTCTTGTAGTTGCAGGTGCTTGCGAGGGGGTTAATCATAAGTAGAGGTTTGTTCAAGTAAGAACAGCACCTAAGCACCGGTCCACCCACATATCAAATTATCAAAGTAGCGAACACGAATCAAACCAACATGATGAAAGTGATATGATGAAATTCCCGTGTACCCTCAAGATCGCTTTGCTTATCATAAGAGACCGTTTTGGCCTTTCCTTTGCCACAAAAGGATTGGGCTACCTTGCTGCACTTTATTTACCGTTCCCATTACTTGCTCGTTAGAAATTATCTTGCTATCAAACTATATGTTACCTACTATTTTAGTGCTTACAGAAAATACCTTGCTGAAAACCACTTGTCATTTCCTTCTTCTCTTCATTGGGTTTGACACTATTACTTATCGAAAGGACTACAATTGATCCCCTATACTTGTGGGTCATCAAGGCTCTTTTATGGCGCCGTTGCCGGGGAGTGAAGCGCTCTTGGTAAGGAAAAATTATTACTAAGTGCTGAAATTTATTGTCACTTGTTACTATGGAGAATCATCCTTTGAGGGGTTTGTTCGGGGTATCTTCACCTCGACGTGAACCATAATTAGCTACCCCTCAACCTACTGCACCTACTGAAAATATTGGTTATGAAATTCCTTCGGTTATGATAGAACAACTGCTAGCTAATCCTTATGTAGGAGATGGAACTGAACATCCCGATATGCACTTGATATATGTGGATGAAATTTGTGGATTATTTAAGCTTGCATGTTTATCCGGGGATGAAGCTAAGAAGAAGGTTTTCCCTTTATCTTTGAAGGGAAAAGCATTAACATGGTATAGGCTATGCGATGATATTGGATCTTGGAACTGGAATCGATTGAAATTGGAATTTCACCAAAAAAATTATCCTATGCATCTAGTTCATCATGATCGGAATTATATATATAATTTTTGGCCTCGTGAAGGAGAAAGTATCACTCTATCTTGCGGGAGGCTGAAGTCAATGTTATATTCATGCCCAAATCATGAGCTCTCTAGAGAAATTATCATTCAGAATTGTTATGCTCGGCTTTCTCATGATGATCAATCCATGCTCGATACTTCTTGTACTGGTTCTTTTATGAAGAAGACAATTAAATTCAGGTGGGATCTTTTAGAAAGAATTAAACACAACTCTGAAGATTGGGAACTCGATGAAGGTAAAGAGTCAGGTATTAAGGTTGAATTTGATTGTGTTAAATCTTTTATGAATACTGATGCTTTTCACAAGTTTAGCACTAAATATGGACTTGACTCTGAGATAGTAGCTTCTTTTTGTGAATCATTTGCTACCCATGTTGATCTCCCTAAAGAGAAGTGGTTTAAATATCATCCCCCTATTAAATATGAAATTAAAGAACCTGACATAGCTAAAGATGAAACTATTATTTACAATGTTGATCCAGTTGTGCCTACTGCTTATATTAAAAAACTATCTTTCCCTGTTAGGATAAAGGAACATTCTAAGGTTTCAACTGTGGTTCGCAAAAGTAATATTATAGCACCTAAACCTACTGAACAAATTAAATTAGAACCTAGTGTTGCTATGGTTAAACATCTCCTGGTAGAAAATATTGGCGGGCATGTTATTTACTTCGGTGATGAAGCTGCTAGAATTGCCAAACCCGATGAAAAAGATAACCATAGACCTGTTGTTGGCATGCCTGTTGTATTAGTTAAAATAGGAGATCATTGTTATCATGGTTTATGTGACTTAGGTGCTAGCGTGAGTGCTATTCCTTTTACCTTATACCAAGAAATTATGAATGACATAGCACCCGCTGAAATAGAAGACATAGATGTCACTATTAAACTTGCTAATAGAGACACCATCACACCACTTGGGATTGTTAGAGATGTTGATGCCTTGTGTGGGAAAATAAAATATCCTACTGATTTTCTAGTTCTTGGTTCCTCACAAGATGACTTCTATCCCATTATCTTTGGTAGACCTTTCTTGAACACTGTCAATGCCACTATAGATTGTCATAAACAAACTGTCAATTTTAGCTTTGGTGATGAGCCTCATGAATTTAAATTTTCCAAGTTTAATAGACAACCTCATAAAAAAGAATTACCTAGTGAAGATGAAATAATTGGTATTGCTTCTATTGCCGTACCTCCTACTGATCCACTAGAACAATATTTGCTAGACCATGAAAATGATATGCATATGCATGAAAGAAATGAGATAGATAAAATTTTCTTTGAACAACAACCTCTGCTTAAACACAATTTGACAATTGAAACTCTAGGAGGTCCTCCTCCACCTAAAGGTGATCCTGTGTTTGAATTAGAACAATTGCCTAACACTTTGAAGTATGCTTATCTCGATGATAAGAAGATATATCCTATTATTATTAGTGCTAACCTTTCAGAGCATGAAGAAGAAAGACTATTAAAAATTCTAAAGAAGCACCGTGCCTCTATTGGATATACTCTTGATGATCTTAAAGGCTTTAGTCCCACTCTCTGTCAGCACAAGATTAATATGGAACCTGGTGCCAAACCCGTTGTTGACCATCAATGACGTTTGAATCCTAAGATGAAAGAAGTGGTAAGAACTGAAATACTAAAGCTTCTAGAAGCAGGTATAATCTATCCCATAGCTGATAGTAGATGGGTAAGCCCCGTTCATTGTGTCCCTAAGAAGGGAGGTATTACCGTTGTTCCTACTGATAAAAATGAACTCATTCCACAAAGAATTGGTACTGGCTATAGAATGGTAATTGATTTTAGAAAATTAAATATAGCAACTATAAAAGATCATCATCCTTTGCCTTTTATTGATCAAATGTTAGAAAGACTATCTAAGCCCACACACTTTGGTTTCCTTGATGGATAATCTGGTTTTTCTCAAATACCTGTTTCACAACCTGATCAAGAGAAAACCACTTTTACTTGCCCATTTGGAACTTATGCTTATAGATGTATGCCTTTTGGTTTATGCAATGCACCTGATACTTTTCAAAGATGTATGACTACTATATTCTCTGATTTTGTGAAAAGATTGTTGAGGTTTTCATGGATGATTTTTCTGTTTATGGGACTTCTTTCGATGATTGCTGAAGCAACCTTGATCAATTTTGCATAGATGTGAGCAAACTAACCTTGTCTTGAATTGGGAGAAGTATGGTTAATGAAGGTATTGTCTCGGGCATAAAATTTCTGAATGAGGTATTGAGGTGGACCAAGCTAAATTTGATGCAATTGAGAAAATGCCATCTCCTAAAGATATTAAAGGTATTCGTAGTGTTCTTGGTCATGCTGGTTTCTATAGGAGGTTTATTGAAGACTTCTCTAAAATTTCTAGGCCTCTTACAAATCTCTTACAAAAGGGTGTTCCATTTGTTTTTGATGATGATTGTGTAGAAGCCTTTGAAACACTTAAGAAAGCCTTAACTTCTGCACCTATTGTTCAACCACCTGATTGGAACTTGCCTATTGAAATGATGTGTGATGCTAGTGATTATGCTGTTGGT
The DNA here is from genome assembly GCA_011799875.1 of Thinopyrum elongatum. NCBI lineage: Eukaryota > Viridiplantae > Streptophyta > Magnoliopsida > Poales > Poaceae > Thinopyrum > Thinopyrum elongatum. The sequence goes on from CM022299.1 coordinate 234,368,993, forward strand.
GTTGTTCTAGGACAAAGAGTTGATAAGAAATTAAATGTTATTCATTATGCTAGCAAAACTATAGACAGTGCCCAAAGAAATCATGCTACTACTGAAAAATAATTTTTAGCAGTTGTGTTTGCTTGTGATAAATTCAGATCTTACATTGTTGATTCTAAAGTTATTGTTCACACCGATCATGTTGCTATTAAATATCTTATGGAAGAGAAAGATGCTAAACCTAGACTCATTAGGTGGGTTCTCTTGCTACAAGAATTTGATTTACATATAACTGATAGAAAAGGAGCTGAGAACCCCGTAGCTGATAACTTATGTAGGTTAGAGAATATCCTTGATGACCCACTACCTATTGATGATAGTTTTCCTGATGAACAACTAGCTCCAATAAATGTTTCTCATAATACTCCTTGGTATGCTGACTACGTTAATTATATTGTTGCTAAATACATACCAACTAGTTTCACATACCAACAAAAGAAAAAATTCTTCTACGACTTAAGACATTACTTTTGGGATGACCCATATCTTTATAAAGTAGTAGATGGTATTATTAGACGTTGTGTACCTGAGAATGAACATGAACAAATCTTACGGAAATGTCACTCCGAAGCTTATGGAGGGCATCATGTGAGAGATAGAACTGCTAATAAGGTATTGCAATCTGGTTTTTATTGGCCTACTCTCTTCAAGGATGCTTGTAAGTTTGTTTTATCTTGTGATGAATGTCAAAGAATTGGTAATATCAGTAAGCGTCAAGAAATGCCTATGAATTATTCACTTGCTGTTGAACCATTTGATGTTTGGGGTTTTGATTATATGGGACCTTTTCCTTCCTCTAATGGGTATACACATATTTTGGTTGCTGTTGATTATGTTACTAAGTGGGTAGAAGCTATCCCAAATAGTAGTGCTGATCATAAAACTTCCATCAAAATGCTTAAAGAAGTTATTTTCCCAAGGTTTGGAGTTCCTAGATATTTAATGACTGATGGTGGTTCACACTTTATTCATGGTGCTTTCCATAAAATGCTTGCTAAATATGATGTTAACCATAGAATTGCATCACCCTATCATCCTCAATCTAGTGGTCAAGTTGAACTTAGCAATAGAGAAATAAAACTAATGTTACAAAAAAATATTAATAGGTCCCGAAAGAATTGGTCTAAGAAATTGGATGATGCACTTTGGGCCTGCAGAACAGCATATAAAAATCCTATCGGTATGTGTCCCTATAAAATGGTTTACGGAAAAGCTTGTCATTTGCCTCTAGAGTTAGAACACAAAGCATATTGGGCAATTAAAGAACTCAACTATGATTTCAAACTTGCCGGTGAAAAGAGGTTATTTGATATCAGCTCAGTAGATGAATGGAGAACCCAAGCATATGAAAATGCCAAGTTATTTAAAGCAAAAGTTAAAAGATGGCATGAAAAAAGAATCCAAAAGCGGTAATTCAAAGTTGGAGAATATGTTCTTTTGTACAACTCTCGTTTTAGATTCTTTGCAGGAAAACTTCTCTCTAAATGGGAAGGACCATATCGCTCTGGAGCCATCAAAATCAATAATGCCGAAGGCACTAACCCGAAGGTGGTCAATGGTCAAAGACTTAAACACTATATCTCAGGTACGCCTATCAATGTTGAAAGCAATATTATTCAAACCATTACACAAGAGGGAAACATAAAAGAGACCTTCCGGAACAATCCAGAATACTAAAAAAGAGGAGGTACGTGATACGGTAAGTAAACGGACTCCGAAAATTCCGCAAAAATATTTTCTGTCAGTTTTGGAATATTACAAAAATTAGGAAAATAAGAAACAAACTGGAAGGCAACCGAGGAGGGCACAAGACACCAGGGCGCGCCTGGGCCCTCTGGCACGCCCAGGTGGGTTGTGCCCACGTCGGGAACCTTCCCGACTCTGTTTTCCTCCCGTTTGCTTGCTTCCCAAGATAAAAAATCTTTATATACCCCCCGAATGTATTGACCACCATATTGCGGAGAAATCTTCGGTTCTTCTTTCTTGTTGTTTTTTGTCAGGTCTGTTTAGCCAGGCATCATGTCTTCACCCTCCTCCAACAAAGTAGAAGAAGATGCTTGGTTGATGAAGATGGAACTAAAGAGAGAGGAATCAGATAAAACCATCAAGGGTGATAAGGTCAAAGAAGCCGCGGGAGGTCGAGTTCCGGCAGTAGGGCAGGCCGTTCCTGCAGCAGCAGAAGAAGACATCCTTCAGCCTTACTATGATTATCTTACCCCTACTGAAATTGAAGCTGTCAGGGTCACTGAAACGGTTCGTGTGCAAAATAAATATCTCACTCGTGAAAATATTCTATTTCAAGAGCATATCATCGCCCTCCGGAGTATCATCCATAGATTGGAGAACCCCCTGAGCCTGAAGTGTGAAGTTACTTCACCACCACCTTCATCATCTTCTCCAACAAAAGAAACTTGAGTTCATGGTATGGGCACTCCCCTTGGCTTGTGCCAAGCTTGGGGGAGGTGCCCCGGTATCGTATCACCACCACTATATTTGCTTTCATCTATTTTAGTTCGATCTTTAGTTATCCTACGATTTAGTTGAATAAAAGTTTAGTTCGATCCTTTCTTTTTGAGTGCTTGCTTAGTGATCTATCTATGTAATCGTGTGTGAGATATATAATAAATAGTAGTTTGAGTTTTGTTTCATTACTCTTTTGTTCCAATAAAAACAAAGGAAATTAAATGAAAAAGTGGTCAATGATGGTAAGTAATGAAATCACATGGTAAGTAATGACATCACATAAGGAAATTAAATGAAAAAGTTTTGTTTCATATGCTAATCTTATGGTAAGTAATGACATCACATAAGGAAAAGTATAAGTGGTAAAATTTGTTGGAGATAGACAAACATAGCATTGGTCAATGATGCAAGTCATGAAAGAATTAATAAGGGAAGAGAAGATTCACATGCAAATACACTATCTTGGACATCTTTTATGATTGTGATCCCCCATTAAATATTTTGTGTCAAAATAGTTGACGTTGGAGAAGGAAGACAATGTAATGATTTATGTTTGTTCATATTCCCATAGAAGTTATATTGTCATGGATCCTTCAACATGTGGTGCTTGCTTAATATCTTTTCTAGCCAAAAATTCCGCACCAAGTAGAGATACTACTTGTGGATCCAAAAACCCTTAACCCAAAATCTTATTTTGAGAGTCCATCATACCTATCTATGGATTGAGGAAGATCCTTCAAGTAAGTTGTCATCGGTGCAATAAGACAATAAAAATTGCTTCTAAACGTGTTGGATCATTTAGTGTAAGAGAAAATTGAGCGTTGTACAAACTTGTGATGGCAAAGTAATAAAAGCGACGGACTGCATAATAATGGTTGCTATCATAAGGGGCAATATAACATGATGTTCTTTTGCATTAAGGGATTTGGCATAAAAACAAATAAGTGCATGACAACCTCTGCTTCCCTCTATGAAGGGCCTATCTTTTACTTTTATGCATTTACTTTTATGTATGAGTCAAAGTATTCTCCCCAATTCCTTTTTATTTTCTCTTTTCTCTCATGTGGTTAGGAAAGATCTAGGCACATATATCCAGTTGGATATGAGTGGGCATGACTTATTATTGTTGACATCACCCTTGAGGTGAATACGTTGGGAGGTGAAACTATAAGCCCCTATCTTTCTATGTGTCCGGTTGAAACTTTTTGTTCATGGGTACGCTGTGAGTGTTAGCAATCATAGAATATTAAATGATGGTTGAGTATGTGGACTTGCCTAAAGGCCCCGATATGTGACCCTTCATGAAAATATGATGAATTGTAGTTGCAAAGTTGACTGAGAACATAGTTTGTTGGTTTTCAATAGAGTTTATGCCTTTTACTTCGATGTTCTGATGAATTGTTACATGTTCATGAGAAGTTATATGATAAAATTTATATGATAAAAGTTTAATGATAAATTTTGTTGTTGTTATAATAAAAAGCAAGATGCTACTATATCCGTATTTTGTTTTTATCGACACCTCTCTCTCAAACCATGTGGACATGTTTTTCGATATCAGCTTTCGCTTGATAACAAGCGAGGTCTCAGCTTGGGGGAGTTCATACGTCCATTTTACAAGGTTTACACAAAGAGGGAGAATACCGGCAGCTAGAATTCTGGACCTGAAAAAGCTACGTCAGAGTTACCTATTCTGCACATCTCCAAATGAGCTGATTATTTACGGAGAATTATTTTACAATACTGGAGTAAATAACTACCGGAGGAGGCCCACCAGGTGAGCACAACCCACCTGGGGCGCTAGGCCCCCCAGGCGCGCCCTGGTGGGTTGTGCCCTCCTCGGCCCACCTCCGGTGCCCATCTTCTGGTATATAGGTCATTTTGACCTAGAAAAAATAAAGGAGGCGACTTTCGGGATGAAGCGCCACTGTCTCGAGGCGGAACTTGGGCAGGAGCACTTTTGCCCTCCGGCGGAGCGATTCCGTCGGGGGAACTGCCGTCCCGGAGGGGGAAATCATCATCGTCGTCATCACCAACAACTCTCCCATCTTTGGGAGGGCCATCTCCATCAACATCTTCAACAGCACCATCTCCTCTCAAACCCTAGTTCATCTCTTGTGTTCAATCATTGTATCGGAACCTTAGATTGGTACTTCTGGGTGACTAGTAGTGTTGATTACATCTTGTAGTTGACTACTATATGGTTTATTTGGTGGAAGATTATATGTTCAGATCCATTAAGCTATTTAATACCCCTCTGATCTTGAGCATGATTATTATTTGAGAGTAGTTAATTTTGTTCTTGAGGTCACGGGAGAAGTCATGTTGCAAGTAATCATGTGAACTTGATATGTGTTCGATATTTTGATGGTATGTATGTTGTGATTCCCTTAATGGTGTCATGTGAACATCGACTACATGGCACTTCACCATATTTGAGCCTAAGGGAATGCATTGTGGAGTAGTTATTAGATGGTGGGTTGCTAGAGTGACAGAAGCTTAAACCCTCGTTTATGCGCTATTTCGTAAGGGACTGATTTGGATCCAAAACTTTAATGATATGGTTAGGTTTCATCTTAATACTTTTCTTGTAGTTGCGGATGCTTGCGAGGGGGTTAATCATAAGTAGGAGGTTTGTTCAAGTAAGAACAGCACCTAAGCACCGGTCGACACACATATCAAAGTAGCGAACACGAATCAAACCAACATGATGAAAGTTATATGATGAAATTCCCGTGTACCCTCAAGAACGCTTTGCTTATCAAAAGAGACCGTTTTGGCCTGTCCTTTGCGACAAAAGGAGTGGGCTACCTTGCTGCACTTTATTTACCATTACTGTTACTTGCTGGTTACAAATTATCTTGTTATCAAACTATTTGTTACCTACTATTTTAGTGCTTGCAGAAAATACCTTGCTGAAAACCACTTATCATTTCCTTCTGCTCCTCGTTGGGTTCGACACTCTTACCTATCGAAAGGACTACGATTGACCCCCTATACTTGTGGGTCATCGTAGATCATCTCTCATTCCTCTCCCAAGTGATTCGTCATTCCCAAATCTTTTCTAAGACCAGTACATTTCCATCTTAGCCCAAGCCCAATCTTTATTTCCTGGCAATATTTGTTTTTCTATTAAAGGAATAATAACCCTGTTTGCCGCAGGTTGTGAAGTAACCTATATTTCTATCATTCCCAAAATTCCCACGAAATTCTCATAACTCCTTTGGACCATATGGACCTTGGATATGTAAAAATATTCAAGATTTCATACTCATGGTGAGCACACCATCCAATCTTTGCTTCTGGTCATATTTTCAAATTGTGAAGCAATTATACTTTATATTGCTCCATAATTTGTGAAATTTTACCAGGACATTATCCAACGTATATAATTTCCCTCCACCAAATTTGAGCTCATTTCATTTAGCCAATAATTCTCAAGAACTTTCCTAACTTTCTGTCCAGTGGGAAGCATTGTGAAGGAAGTACCATTTTGGTATGTCTAAATGGTATGAAAGTTTTAAAGTGCCTTCTTATGCCCAAATAATCATTCTACACCAAATTTCAGCTCAATCCCTTCATCTATTTGAGCAGAGCTTCAATTTCCATTTCCTAGCCTGATTGGCACATTGCAAAGCAAGTGCTGCCTAAACCCATCTAATTGAGCTGCAAATTTACCAAGGTGGTCTTCTTAGCGAGTAATTCACCTCAGCCAAAGCTCAACATCTTTCACCAAGTGAACCTCCCTTAGTTCACCACAAGTCCTACATGTGTCTTCTGGTCCAAGAAAAATCATCGCGAAAGTTTTATTCCGTTTGGACTCCGTTTGGTATTCCTTTTCTGTAAAACTCAAAAACAAGGAAAAAACACAGACTCGCACTGGCTCTAGGTTAATAAGTTAGTCCCAAAAAGAATATAAAATAGCATATTAATGCATATAAAACATCCAAAACAGATAATATAATAGCATGGAACAATAAAAAATTATAGATACGTTGGAGACGTAGCACCGACCTCTCGTGCATCCACGCACCCCGTCTGGACACCTCACACCCTCCTCCTTCCTCCCCGGCGTGCCATGCCGCACGATGAGCCCACGGCCGTCATAGTATTCTTCCTGTCTTCTTCCTCCTTGAGCTCTCCCGAAGCCTCTACAAGCTTCACATCCGCCCCGTGGCCTCTTCCGATGATGCGCCCCTTCTTCCGCGTGTCCCTCGAGCTGTAGAGCGCTGGCACACGCGTTGTCGCGGTCGTGCTTATCGACCCATGCCGTTTGGGTATATATAGCTACCCCTAGTCGTCCCGAGTTCATAAGCCTTCTCACACTCTCCTAGGAACCCCCTGCCCTCTCAATTTGGCTCGAGGAGCCCTCCTCGCTCTCCATGGCCACCATGCCTGCTGCCAGCCTCCACTTAATTCCGAGCAAGCCGAGCACCCTCCCTCCCTCCTACCTTCACTGGAGGACTCCCCTGATCTAGGTAGAGCTCTACAGCCCTTCCCATCATTTGTCGGCCTATCATAGCAAAGCGCCCAATGTTGCCCGAAGCTTCTGTTCGCCGGTGTCAAAGCTGTCGTCGCCTCGGTCCACCCCGGCAGCCGTGGCCTACACCATCGGATGCGGCTCCTCTTGCCGAGCTCATCCACACGCTGAGAGCCGCGGGGGACGACCTGAGCCCTTCAGAAATCATCGGTCGAGTGTCGCCCCTTCCTCGGCCGAGCATGGGTGAGATGTTGAAGACGACATGCCCTCGCCTGCCAGTGGGCCCCACTCGTTGGTGGCTCAACTGGCCAGGCCGAGCTGTTTGAATGGAGGCATATTCCATGGAATATATTTTCCTCTTGGGAAAGTGTACTCCGTCACTGCTTCGGTCAAGAATACATTTTCTCTGTTATGAATGCGTACTCTCAGAAATGCGCTTTCTCTTTTAAGTCCCGCTGCCAAAACTATTAATTTGTGGACGTTCGCCCATTAAGGACAGAAATGAATAGTTTTTTGTTTGTTTTCTCCCTAATGAACGAACGGCCGTAATTTTGCAACCGTGACTCCGAATTAGGTAATTCTAAAGCCCATGTTCTCTATATGTCGAGCCTGTTCTGTTGTTACCAATATCATGATGTTATCATATTTTGAAAATGAAAAATTTGCACCTGCCCTTATTCACCCCCCTTCGAGAAAGAAGTGTTTCCAGCAAATCGTTCCGTGAGCTCCTCACATTTCTTCTAGGTGAATCCTTCATCCCCAAGCAAGCCACAATAGCCACTTGCATGATGGATTTGCAATTGCCATGGTTTTCACTTGAATGATTAAATAATTGTGTGCTCATGCAATTATTTTGTTAATACTATGTATATGCTTGTGAATCCATGCTTATTCTTATGCCATGTTCATTTGCATCTAGTTAGTTAAATGATTAGTTAAATAATGTTATTATTATCATGTTTCCTTCTTGTAATCATTTCTGATGCTATTGACAATGATATGCTCACATAAATAGTTACAGTTTGTTATGGAAATAATTGTAAGATGCATGATCATCACTATGCCCTACAAATTTGCATTCCGTAGACAATATGATTTATTGTGGTTAGTGTTAAGATTCATATGCTAAATGGTTATGTTTCCCATCCATGCTTATGTTGATATCATGCTCATATGTATTGTCATTTTGTCATGCTATTTTGTTATTGCTCAGCTCATCACCATTCAAGTTAAACCTGCCATTAGTTGAACTTGAACAAATCTGTTCGCTGAGTGATAGTGCCACCGAATCGAGGTCACCAGTGTGGCCACACTTGCCTGGATGCGAAGGCCCTAATTCCTTCTATTGTCATGCCTCTCGCTAGTGCCTCCAACGAGGGAAGGTTAGCTATGCGTGCTATCTTGATCAGGTAGGCGGCCATAACTTTGTGTGCCCGATTTTGGTATCGAGCTCAGGTCCCCGTTTGGGACAGTTTAGTTTGGCCACGACGGTGGTGGCCAGAAAGGTGGAGGATGTCATGAGTTGACATCGGGGCCACCCATGACATAGCCCAAAGGGGACTTTGTCGGAATGGCCAGGGGAGTGTGATACGCCTCCAACGTATATATAATTTTTTATTGATCCATGCTATTATAATATCCATCTTGGATGTTTTATATGCACTAATATGCTATTTTATATCATTTTTTGGGACTAACCTATTAACCTAGTGCCTAGTGCCAGGTGCTATTTTTTCCTTGTTTTTGTCTTCTACAGAAAATCAATACCAAACAGAGTCCAAACGGAAAGAAACTTGTTGTGGATTTTTCTTGGACGAGAAGACCCACGAAGCTTCCGGAAGAGGCCAGAAGACCCACGAGAGGGCAACAAGCCGTATGTGCACGCCCCCTGGGTTTGTGGGCCCCCCACGGCTCTTCTAACCCTAATCTCTGCTCTATAAGTACCCAAATATTCCTCTTATGTCAGAGGGCACACCAAAAAAACTTTTTCGCCGCCGCAATCTTCTGTTCTCGTGAGATCCCATCTTGGGGCCTTTTCTAGCACTCCACCGGAGGGGGATTTGGTCATGGAGGTCCTCTACACCAACCTTGTTGCCCTTCCAATGTTGTGTGAGTAGTTTACCATAGACCTACGGGTGCATAGCTAGTAGCTAGATGGCTTCTTCTCTCTCTTTGATCTTCAATACAATGTTCTCCTCGATGTTCTTGCAGTTCTATTCGATGTAATCTTCTTTTGCGGTGCGTTTGTTGAGATCCGATGAATTGTGGATTTATGATCAGATTATCTATGAATATTATTTAAGTCTTCTCTGAACTCTTTTATGCATAATTAAGATAGCTTTGTATTTCTCTCCGATCTATTGATTTGGTATGGCCAACTAGATTGATCTATCTTGCAATGGGAGAGGTGCTTTGTCTTGGGTTCAATCTTACGGTTTCCTCACCCAGTGACAGTAGGGGTAGCGAGGGACGTATTTGTATTGTTGCCATTAAGGATAAAAATATGGGGTTTTTACCATATTGATTGGATCTATCCCACTACATCATGTCATCTTGCTTAAGGCGTTACTCCGTTCTTGTTAACTTAATACACTAGATGCATGCTGGATAGTGGTCGATGTGTGGAGTAATAGTAGTAGATGCAGGCAGGAGTCGGTCTACTTGTCATGAATGTGATGCCTATATTCATGATCATTGCCTTGGATATCAGCATAATTATGTGCTTTTCTATCAATTGCTCAATAGTAATTTGTTCATCCACCGTATGTTTTCTTCAAGAGAGAAGCCTCTAGTGAAACCTATGGCCCCCGGGTCTGTTTTCTATCATATTATTTTCAGATCTATAAAACCAAAAATCCAAAAATGCCTTGCTGCAATTTATTTATATTTACTTTATTTTACTCTTTTACTTATCTTTTATACCCATCTCTATTAGATCTCACTATTGCTCGTGACCGTGAAGGGATTGACAACCCCTTTTTCGCGTTGAGTGCAAGTGTTTGTTAGTTTGTGCAGGTGCATCTATTGGGGACTTGCTTGTGCCTCCCACTGGATTGATACCTCGGTTCTTAACTGAGGGAAATACTTATCTCTACTTTGCTGCATCACCCTCTCCTCTTCAAGGGAAAAATCAACGCAAGCTCAAGAAGTAGTAGAGTGTCATGCAATAGATCAGTTTTGTTGGAACATTGTTGGTCGACCTGAATGGGAGGCTGTACTAAAGTATGAGGACATGAGTTCCATAGTGTGGGTACTGTAACACCCCATATGTAACACTTCCCATTTTGGCATGTACCAACTTTGTTCATGATCCTATCCTTGTTGGCTTCATTTTGTTTTGCTTTGTTATTTTACCTTTTGCATTGCCTTGTCATTTCTTGTTATATTTTCTCTATGACATCATATGTTGCATCATGGTCATATCAAGTGTTGCATTGTGTTTATGTCATTTTGCATTCTCATAATCATCATGTGCATTGTGCTATTCATGCATGACATTTTGTTGCATGCCCCATGTGTGATCCATGCATCACCACCTCTCCTTCCTTCTCCTTTCTTTCTTTTTGCAAGTGCCATCTTGCCCTCCTCCATAAATGTTCAATTTCTCCCCAGCAATCTTACTCCATGTCCTCTCTGCCAAATTTCATGCAATTTGGAGTTGTTTTGGTTAGGTTAAAAAAGCCACAAGTTTGAATTATATTCAAACTTGTTTTATTTTTCTACCTCTAAAAATGCCCAAACCAATTTTATCAAATAGAGTATAATTCCAGGAGCTTTAGGATATTTTTATATCTGCAAAACTCCTCTTCTAGCCCCCTGGCCTTTTCTTTTCTTGCAACTGTTTATTTAAATAAACAGGAAGTAAATGAAAAAGGAAAAGGGTTACCTGGGCCGGCCTCCCAGCGCAGCAGCCACCGCAGCCCAGCAGCCGGCCCAGCTTCCCCGCGCCCGCAGCCCAGCTCCACCCCGCGACCTCCTCCTCTTTCTTTTCTCACCCACGCGGCCGCATACCCCCGCTAGCTCCTCGCCACGTGGCCTAGCTGCCCCCCCCCGTCAGTGTCTGCCTGCACGCCGCACCCACCTTTTAATCAAGCACCAGCGGCGCCATGGGGACCGCGAGCCCGAGCGCGTCGGCGTGCTCCACCTTCTCGCCCTAGCCCTGATAAGCCCCTCTCCATGTCCATCAAACCCCTAGGGTTCCCCTCTCCCTCATGCCACCGCCAGCAGCAGCTTAGACCACTAGATCCACCCCAGCAACCGTGTGCCGAGCGCACCTGAGCGCACGACCTCGTCGCCGGCGTGCTCAACGTCAACCTTCGCCTCGGCAGCCTTGTCCCTCTTTTCCCCGACGTCGACTCCGTCCCAGGCTAGCCGAGCGCACCCACGTGCTCGTGGTGAGCGCCTGATTCTCCCCGTGCCCTTTTCCCCCTACTTTTACATGCTTTGTCGCTGCTCACAGCGCCCGCCCATATCGCCGTCGTCGGACCTCGTCACCGACGAGTGCTCCGACCCCCTTAGCTGCTCTGCATGATGCCATCGCGTTCATCTCGCCGCGTTGCACCGTTCCCCGGGCTTAGTGGCTTAGTTAGGTCGATGTAGCATCGTGTACACCTCCGTGAGGCCGCCTCTGTCACCTCGTCGCCGGCAACATTCCCATCGTCGTTCGGTGACGTGCGTGTCGGGCGCGTGTGCGGGAATCCCTGGCGATCCCGTTGCACTCACCCGCCGTGTCAATTGTTCACCGGAGCCTCTCCGGCGAACCCCTTCGCCCTCCCTGCACCCCAGCGAGCTCCTCTGCTTCTCCCCTATCTTCTCTCTCTGACGTGTGGGCCCCCCTCGCTGGAGTTGAGTCAAAGGAGTTCGAGCCCCTCCTCTACCAGTACTCCCTCCGTAGTCCAGTGGTCGAGCCCCTCTGATCCAACCAAGGTGACCCTGGTTCGATCCCCCGCGGGCGCGATTAAAACGCCCCCTTTTTCTCTTGAACAGGGACACTGACAGGTGGACCCCACCTGTCATACTCACATCCCAGGAGGCCCCACATGTCAGCCTCTCCCTCTCTTTTTCTTTTTCTTTTATTTCAATTCCAGTGAATATTCTAATTCTGGTAATGGAATCTTCCCATTTCGGCAAGTCCTATTCTGGACATTCCAAATATGGAAATTGCCATTTCTGTCTCTTTCCATTTTAGGCAGTAATTCATTCTAAGCATTTGGAGTGATTTTTCTACAGCAAGCCCAACATATTATATATGTATTTGGGCTAGAAAAATCCAAGGAATCCATTGGTGGCATCCATTTCTTCATTTGAGCAAGTTTGCACACATGTCACTTTTACATTACATTGCTGTTTTGTCATTTTTGTGTCATTTAATTCAAACATGCTATGTGGTAGATTTGCACATGTATAGCTTCATTTACATGTCTACTTCATTCTAGATTGTATTCCATGCCATTAAGTGCACTGTGATGAGTGCCACAAGCTTGCAAACATGATAAGATGAATCTGTTTCTGCCATGTCATGCTTATTTTGCTATCTGAAACTGTCAGCATAACTTGTCATTTTGCATTGATGCTATCATCATATCTGTAGATCTTTGGGACAAGTTTAGTAAGGGAGTTTTGTTAAATGCATTTAGTACTAGCATGCCATGCTATTGTTTGCTATAATATGTTCCTGTAGCATATAGTTTACTAGTCTTAAACATTGCTATCTGAATCTGTTTTGCCATGTTCAGTGAATTTCTGCCAAATCTGTAAATCTGTTATCATTTGCATTTTTGCCATGCTGTTTTAAACATGTTCTACTGAGTTTTAGCAGTAGCTCAGTAATCATGTTTTGTAGTGCTTGACATGTACTTCAATGCCATGCCATTCATTTTCATGTTGCTGTGCTGTAGCTGTAACACCCCAAAAATTTAATCATGTTTTTACTAAATAAAATTTTTCCAGAATTAAAATTTTGAATTTTTACTAGGTCTTTTATTAATTTCAGAACCATTTTCTGTTTCTGTTTATCAAAATTCTTCCCTCCATATAGAATTTTTTTGAAATAATATTGTGGCTTTGGTAGTTTTCTCAAATCATTTCAATTACATTTTAATAACAGTAGGAATTATTTTCATAATAAAAATTGCCCAAAACAATTCTTTTAATAGCTATTTCTATACTTTAAATGCTTCTGTTGCACTACAACTATTTTAAATAATTCTTTTAAAATTCCACAAAAATTATGAGAGGCCATGTGATAACCACATATCACTTTGGTGCAAAAACCTAGCTTAGTATTTTGAAAAATTTGAGTGGAACAAGCTCTTTTCATTTCTGGTCCAGATCCAAGTTTTGCACTACAACCTCATTTTTCCTGGCTCCAAAAATTCTGAAATTTTTCCCACTCATAGTCCTCCCAACCAAACCCTTAAGTCCAAAATTTTGGCTCCATTGGAATCTTTTGAGTGCACCAAATACTTCTCTGAACTTTCTGTCCAAAACTGAAGATCAGTAAAACTTGCACTAGCAAGTATCTCTTTTTACCAAACCAACTCTACCATCATCTTTATCATCTAGGGAGAGACCAATCTGCCAAATTTCATTTCCCACCAAACCGTCTAGATAGCCATGGCATTCTGTCAAGCACCTTGTGTGCATGACAGAAAATTTTCCACTTCCTAAACTACATTGGGAATTTGATCGTCTGGCCAAGAAACCATGTCCATCACTCCTACTAGGTCAATTTTTGCCACTCTGCCAAAAACCAGATCATTTAGATCACCCTACGACTCGGTGTCATTTCGTCGAGCACCTCGGGTGCATGCTCAGAGCACGCCCAGCGCGCGCGTTGCACCCCGACGACACCTAAGCCCAGCATCACTACTGTTGCCTCCCCTAGCCGCTTCACATGCCCCGCTAGACACCCGCCTCCGCTGCGACCTCCCCCACACCGCAGCACGCTCCCTGGCACCGGTCAGCACCGACCCGAGTCGCCGCCGCCGTACCCCACTCCGGCACGGCATCGACCCGACCACCTGGCACCACTCCTAGCTAGCCAGCACGCCCTCACCTTAACCCCCAACCCCTTGAGCTCATCCGCAACTCCACCAGCCTCGCCACCAACCCCGAGAAGCCATCAATGGCTGACCACCACCGTGTCCCGATTCGGGAAGCCACGACCTTCCCGAGCCACCTGGAAGCCTCGCAAACCACCTGAGCCGTTAGTAGGCAGTGGCCTCCTCCGCAAGCTTGCCCACGTTGCGCCGCCCCCACCAACTGCCGTTTCGGCGCAGTAATGGCGAGGGCCACCGGAGCCGATCTCTGGAAGCCACCGAACCACCTCACCGCGCTATAAAACGACCCACCCCGAGCTCATTCCTCCCCACTACACCACCTATTCCCCCTCCAAGCACCTCCCTAAGCCACCAAATGGACCATACGGGCTGTCTTCCTCGTCTCTGGCTGAGACGTCCGCCACCACCTCTCTGACGAATTCGGCGCCACCCGTGCCTCCCCTCCCCACATCTCCACGCAAACAGCCTCCTGGAGCATCCACTGGCCCTTTCCTGTCATTAATTTCACTGGGGATGGCCCATAGGCAAAAGCCCTCTTTCCACCCCGCCGGAGCTTCTCGGGAAGACCTCGCCGCCGGCGATCCCGTGCTCCCCGCTGACCAAGCCATACTTCAGGAGGACCGCCGTGATCCACTGACCGCGTAGATGGCCTCCATTCCCCGAGAGGTGCCACCTACCTCCGGCAATCACCGCCGGCATACGCTCTGCCCACTCACGCGCTGGAGGAAGATGGTCAGGACCGGTCAAACCTGACCAGTGGGCCAGGCGGGCCCACTGTCAGTGACCCTGAGCTCCCGAAAGTGGAGACGTATTTCCCCGACACGTCTCCGATGTCAGCCTCCTGCGCAGCTGTTTGACTGGGCTCGGCCCAATGGCGGCTCGCGGTTAAATCCCGCCCAGGGCGCACTGCTTCCCTTTTCCTTTTTCTTTTCCAATATACTCCAACCATTTCCACAGCAGCCAATTCAAATCCAAATTTGATGATTCAAATTTATGTAGACTGATAAAATCATGCTCTATTTATCTAGATTATGTGAACATTTTTTCCTAAGCCTTGTTATTACTGGATTTATTAAATAGTCCTTTTAATCAATTGTTTCAGCTTAGAAACTCTCTAGATAAATCATATGAACTCCAAATAATTTAATTCTTTTTCTGGTATTTATAATTTTTCGTCTAGTTTATTATAGTATTTATTTCAAAAAAAATTTGAAACAATTTTTGGCACTGTTTTTGAATTATGTGGTAATTCAAATATTTATGAAAATAGGAAATGGAGGGAAGATAACTTTTCAAACTTTTGGAGTCCACCCAATATTCCTGCATGCTCGAGGCAAGCATCTTGAACACTTGATATGGTGAATGCATGGTAGTTTATTTGCTAGAATAATTTAAACATGACTATGTTAAATTCAAACTAAATTGCATATTGCTAGTAGTGCTTGCATGGTTTGAATTCGAGTAAAATTTGCATGCATGTAGTGTTGGCATGTTTCATCGTATCGTGCATCATGTGTTGCCATGACTAACTTGCAGGAGCAGGCATAAGTGAAATATCGTTACCTGCAGGAGGATGATCACGTTGGAGCATGATCATGCCTTGTTTGTTGTGCATGTTGGAGCATGCAAGGGTTGTGGCCCTGTTGGGATTGCTGTTGAAGGAATACCTTGTTTTGCTAACCGTTGCAGGAAACTTAATGCCTCCTGAGTCGACCATAGATCGAGTCTTGTTCCGGTAACCCCCATACTTGTTTCGTGCTGCCACAGGTTCCTGCCACAGGTAGGGTATGGTTCAGTAAGTTGATAACCCCTTTCCATGCACACACCGTACTGAGGGCCATGATGAGGGTTTCCCAGGGATCCGGGACTAAATCCTGTCATCGGGTCAGGGGGCATGGGTGTTTCCAGTTGTGACTGAGAGGGGGGGCACCCCTTTTAATCCGCGCATATTAATAGTGATCCCATGCAGGACGTTGGTCTCTTCGTCTTAGAGTTTTTCTTGAACGATGCCTTGGGTGATTCCTGGCATCCGGAAAGTTAATCTGGTGTGTGCTGGTCAGGTGTGTTTTCAACCCAAAGACCGTAATGGGAATTAGTCAGTGTCACGGTACTGACTAAAGAAATCCTTTACTTCAAGGTAAAGAGTACACCCTCTGCAGAGTTTAAACCTATTCGAATAGCTGTGTCCACGGTTAAGGGCTACAGTCTAGGTTGGTCAAGTGTCGGTCTTAGTGTCGGTCTTCGGAGGAACTACTTAAAATGTGCCTGAATTGTTTTTGCTGAATATTTATTGTCACCCTGATGCTATCATGAATATTTTGCTATGCTTGTTAATAATACTGTGGTTATACATATTATTGTGGACTAACCCGTTTCTCTTATTTTATATTCCTGAGTGTCTCAGGGGCTGGCTAGACTACCCCGGGCACTCAATTTTATTTTTAAGACCTCTCCGTGGCGTCCCTTGAGTTACTAGGCGGTCTGTCACGCCACTACTCTTGTGGACACCCGATTGGCATTTATTTTCAAGACCTCTTCGTGGCGTCCCTCGAGTTATCAGGCGGTTTATCATGCCACTACTCTTGTGGATACCCGATTGGCATTTCTTTTTAAGTCCGACCGAGGCGTCACTTGACACCCGACCGACATTTCTTCTCAAGACCTCTCGTGGCGTCGCCTGAGTTCTCAGAAGGTCCTGTCTTGTCCGATTTCTCTTTTAGACACCCGATTGGCATTTCTCTTCAAGACCTACCGTGGTGTCACCTGACATCCGACCGCCATTTCTTTTATTTTTTTCCTTTGACTTTCCTTGTTTATCACTAACAATTTTATATGTTTGCATATGCTAATATTTTATCATGCCATGATTTAATTCCTGTCAGTAGGCATTTAAGTCCATCATGAGCATACGCATATAGTGTGGTTCATCATGATCATATAATTTAATTGTTACATTCGGTATATCTTTTGTTCATGATGTTTGCGAGTACATTCAAACGTACTCACAGGCTTGTCCCTAGCTATTTACTTGGCTAGGTCAGGATTTCTACAAGGAGTACCACAGTGATGTCCGTGCGGAGCCTAGGATGGCAGCCATGCGGGATAGGAATTATCCAAGTCAGCCGTTCCTGTGGGAATGGAGCCCCATCGACGTTGAAGAACCGCGAGAAAATTCCGTCATCCACCACCAGAATCACTGTTGTATCATTAGACCTTTATGGTCTTGTACCCAATTCTTGTAATAGCTTGGCAATCTGTAACAAGGACGTGTCCACCAGTAACGGTAATCCTGGGCTGGTGATGACACGAGGGGTTAAATTTCTGGGATTTTGTGTCCCGGCCCCGGCAGTAGCATATTTAAACTTTGCATCCAAGTTGTCATGTTGCTGTTTCCAACAGATTGCATTGCATCTTGTTTCGCTTGTCATTTGCGAACCGTGCATCCGTTCCCGGTGATCTTTATATCGATTTCAACTGAAATCATCCAATATTTCCAGTGGCATGCTTGGTTTGCCAAGATTCTGCCCATATTAATTTTTTTCTTCACCATTTCCTTCCCGTTGACGTATCCCTCGTTCCGGTAGAACCGTAGCCCCGTGCATAACGTTCTTCATATGCATTCATGTTAGAGTTGCATGAAGTATATGTTCTTGCCATGCCTTGTTTTTTTATTGTATGCTTGTGCTTTCTTTTGGGTAGTTCCGGGAGACGAGTTCGTGACCGAGGACCCTATTGAGTACGTTCACGAGGAGCAAGTTACCGATACCACTGAGGACATTTCAGGCAAGATGATCATTACCCCCGATATCACTAATATCTTTGCTTGTTAGTTTTATGTTGCTATCACTATGTCGCGCTACCTACCACTTGTTATATATAGCCTCCTAAATTTCCATGAAAACCCTCTAACCCACCTTCCTAGCAAACCGTTATTTGGCTATGTTACCGCTTGCTCAGCCCTCTTATAGTGTTGCTAGTTGCAGGTGCTTTGCAGGTTGTTCCATGTTGGGACATGGATATCTTGGGATATCACAATATCTTTATTTAATTAATGCATTTATATACTTGGTAAAGGGTGGAAGGCTTGGCCTTTTGCTCGGTGTTTTGTTTCACTCTTGCCGCCTTAGTTTCCGTCATACCGGTGTTATGTTCCTTGAATTTTGCGTTCCTAACGTGGTCGGGGTTTATGGGCCCCCCTTGTTTCTTTGTCTAAAGTAAAGCTTTCCCAAGGAGATCCAACATTGGTTTTACCTTTTGCTTAATAACAACTAAAACTTGCATAGGGAGTAATTAACCCGAGGATTCTTCATCAACCCCCAGGCCAGTGCTCGACATGAGTGTTGGTCCACCTACCTAGCAGTCGGCGGTGCCGCCTCGGGGTAACTCGATGGTATTCGGCTATCTTTCACTTCGCATAGACGGATGAGTCTGTAGATAGAGAGCGCGCGGCTATGGACATGGATCTGACTCACTGGGAGATCTCCTTGGGGTAGTTTTCCTTTCTTTGAAGAGCTTGTGCACCGGGATTCCGAGGTTACTCGGATTGTCCCAAGATGGAGGATTATCTCCGTAGATCGTGAGAGCTTATCATGGGATAAGTTGGGACACCCCTGCAGGGTTTAAACTTTCGAAAGCCGTGCCCGCTGTTATGTGGCAGATGGGAGTCTTTAATATCTGGCTGTATTGAACTTGACACTAAACTCTTTAAAATACACCAACCGCGTGTGTAACCGTGATGGTCTCTTTCGACGAGGTTCGGGAAGAGAACACGGTGGGGTTATGTTTGAACGTAAGTAGTTCAGGATCACTTCTTGATCATTACTAGTTTGCGACCGTTTGCGTAGCTTCTCACCTTGTTCTTGTATTCGTAAGATAGCCACCATACTTAAGCTTAGTGCTTATTGCAACTCCACCACTTAACCATGCCTTACCCAATTAAGCTTTGTTAGTCTTGATACCGTGGGTGATATGATTGCTGAGTCCCCGTGGCTCAGAGAATACTACAAACACAGTTGCAGGTACCGTTGAGTCTGATGTAGGAGATGCCACTGAGCTCCAGTGGGAGTTTGATGAGGCTCGTGGGTGTTTCTATGTTACCTATCCGGACGATCAGCAGAGGACCTAGTTGGAGTATCCGGGGATAGTAGCAGGGTGGTGTTTTCTTTTTATCTAGTCCGTAGTCGGACTCTACTATATGTACGGATGTTTGTATGATGATTGCCATATTTATGCTACTCTGGGGCAAGTGTTGCCTGGATCTCGTATTCTATCTATTCACTTGGTTGTATGTATTTGTATGCCACCTTGCTACGCATCCGAAATGCGATTGTGCCCCAATCATGAGTTCATCACGTGATTGGGATAGAATTGCATCTTGGGCGTTACAGGTACAGTGTACTGATATGTCTCCAACGTATCTATAATTTTTTGTTCCATGCTATTATAGTATCAATTTTGGATGTTTATTTTGCAATTATATGCTATATTATATCATTTTTTGTGACAAACCTATTAACCTAGTGCCCAGTGCCAGTTGCTGTTTTTTTCTTGTTTTTGGCTTTTCAGAAAATCAATACCAAACGGAGTCCAAACGCTACGAAACTTTTTGGCGATTTTTTCTGGACCATAAGGGACCCTAGAAGCTTCACGGGAAGACCTAAAGAGTCACGAGGGAGTGAAAAGCCTGCCAGGCACGCCCCAGGAGAAGGGCGCCCCCCAGGCTTATGGGCCCCTCGTGGCACCTCTTGACCTAATTCCATCTCTATAAATTCCCAAATATTCCCAATACATCAGAGAGCCACCCAAAATACTCTTCCCACCACCGCAAGTTTCTGTAATTTGTTAATCCCATCTGGAGGCCTTTTCGGTACTCTGCAGATGGGGAATCGATCATGGAGGGCCTCTACATCAACCTTGCTACCCTTTCGATGATGTGTGAGTAGTTTACGACAGACCTATGGGCCCATAGCTAGTATCTAGATGGATTCTTCTCTCTCTTTGATCTTCAATACAATGTTCTCCTCGATATTCTTGGAGATCTATTCGATGTAGTCATTTTTTCGGTGTGTTTGGTGCAATCTGATGAATTGTGCCTTTATGATCGGATTATCTATGAATATTATTTGATTCTTCTCTGAACTCTTTTATGCATGATTATTATAGCTTTGTATTTCTCTCTGATCTGTCAGTTTTGTTTGGCCAACTAGATTGATTTATCTTGTAACGGGAGAGGTGCTATGTGATGGGTTCGATCTTGCGTTGCTCAATCCCAGTGACAAAAAGGGACATGACACGTATTTGTATCGTTGCCATTAAGGATAAAATATAGGGTTTTGATACGTCTCCAATGTATCTATAATTTTTTATTGTTCCATGCTATTATATTATCCATCTTGGATGTTTTATATGCATTATTATGCTACTTTATATCATTTTTTGGGACTAACCTATTAACCTAGTGCCCAGTGCCAGTTGCTGATTTTTTTTCCTTGTTTTTGTCTTTTACAGAAAATCAATACCAAACGGAGTCCAACCGGAACAAAACTTTTGACGATTTTTCTTGGACCAGAAGACACCCAGGAACCTTCGGGAGAAGGTCAGGGTGGCCACCAGTTGGTGACAAGCTTGGGAGCTGTGCCCTAGGGGGGCGTGCCTCCCAGGCTTTGTGGGCCCCCTGAGGCTCCTATAACCCTAATATTTGCTCTACAAAAACCCAAATATTCCCCATATACCAGAGGGCACATCAAAAATACTTTTCCGGCACACCAAAAATACAGTTGCCCCATCAATGAGAGACAAGAAGAGAAGAAATGTAAGCGCCGACAAATATTTTCTGGCAGAGCTTCCTGAAGCCGCTGACGAGAACGTTGCCGGGAATGATGATGTGCTTGCCAGTGAGCAGCAGCCTCGAGCAGAGTCTCAGATTCTTGCCGTCGAGGTTAGCGCTCCTAAGGCCGAGGAAATGCCTTTAGTCCTTGTCGTCGAGCCACAAGCTCTGGCATGGTACCAACAGAGAGTTCATTTTCTCCAAACAGGAGAACTTCCTGAGGAACAAGAGCAAGCTGAGAAAGTAGCCCGTCAATCGAGTATGTATGAGTTTTTAGACAACATCCTGTGCAGAAAGAGACCGAATGGAGTGAAATTAAAGTGCATTTGCCGGGAAGATCGACTGAAGTTGTTGGTGGAAATACATGGAGGCATCTGTGGTTCCCATATAGGATCAAGAGCCCTTGTCGGGAAGGCTTTCCGGCAAGGTTTTCATTGGCCCAGTGCCCTCCAAGTTGCGACTGAGCTAGTAATAAGATGTGAAGCATGCTAGTTCCATTCAGAAAATATACATCAGCTGGCACAAGCCCTCTAAACAATTGCTCTCTCCTGGCCTTTTTTAGTCTGGGAGCTCGATATCTTGGGCCCCTTCTCCCGTGCTACCAGGGGCTTTGAGTTCTCGTATGCTACCATCGTGAAGTTCACAAAGTGGCCGGAAGTAGAGCCAGTGAGAAATGTAACTGCATAGTCAGTTGTCAAGTTCTTTAAAGGACTAGTTTGTCATTTTGGAGTTCCAAATAGAGTCATCACTTACAATGGCACATAGTTTACGAGCCGCACCTTCATGGAATACATCCAGAGCCTTGGAAGCAAGGTCTGCTTTGCCTCCGTCGCTCACCCAAGGAGTAACAGATAAGCATAAAGGACAAATGCTACAGTGCTGCGCGGGCTCAAGACAAGAACTTTTGACAAGCTGCACATGTGCGTGAGGCGTTGGATTGATAAGTTGCTCGTGGTTGTTTGGTCACTCAGGACAACACCAAATCGAGCTACTAGCTAAACACCCTTCTCCCTAGTCTATGTTGCAGAAGGGGTGCTACCCATGGAACTCATATACGGGTCACCTCGAGTACTTGCCTATAATGAAGTAGAGCAAGAGCAGCTCCGGCATGACGATGTTGTGCTCCTTGAGGAAGATCTTCTTCGGGCAACTGTGAGAGCTGCACGCTACCAGCAAGCCTTGCACCGCTATCATAGCCGGAACATTCATGCCTGAAGCCTTGAGGAAGGCGACCTTGTCCTTCAGCGCGTTCAGTCCGCCAAGGGAACAAACAAGTTGACGCCAAAGTGGGAAGGCTCCTTATCGAGTAGTACGAGTCACCAGACCCGGCGCAGTCCATCTGGAGACCGAAGATGGCAATCGTGTGCAAAACTCGTGGAATATCGAGCGTCTTCGCAAGTTCTATCCATAAGGCGCCGTTGTCGGGCCCTGTCCCGGCAACCCCTTTTGTACAAGCAAAGTCTTAGCAACTTGTAACCCTTTGTACAGAGCCAGGCGTAGATCTTGTGCATATCTGAATATTGCTAAGTGCTCCACAAACTTTCATGCATGTTTACTCACGTACTAATGCATAATATAATGTGATAGCACTTTTCTTGAATGAAATGACTAACATACAGCCAAGGTCTCCGCATTGCCATACTTCTCCTTTCTGTTTTCAACAAATGTAGGATTCCCCGCATACATGTTTCCTGGGGAGGAACGAAGATAGAATGTTCGGATATGCATAAATGGTGTTTTGCGTTCATTTCATATTCGATAAGTACAGCAAAGAAAGATAAGTTGAAAAATTTTCAACCATAATTTCATTGCTTACATCTTGGAAATTATCCTTGCACGTCTCTGTATTCGTACAAAAAACCTGCATGCGAAGGAATCTTGCCGCGTTTCATCCCACGCTCTAGCTCCACCTCGAGTACACTCGACGGGATCTGTGCATCTGCGTTCAAGACCAGCAAGCTTCGAGACAGCATCGAGTATTAAATTGAAAAATGTATGAAGGCAGAGACAAACAAGGAGGATAATTTACATTTATTTGAGCACATCAAGTATCGTACATTTATTGAAAAACTAAAAGTCCTTGTTAAAGTTTTCTCTAGCCCTTCCTTTCCAGGGTTTACATCGAGTGCAACCCAGGGCAAAAGAGGCGCGTAGGCGAAGCACCCCCGGCAGATTAGCCTGTCGGGGCCCAGCTGCAGATGATGGTGCTGTCGGTGCTCAGCTGGCGATGATGGTGCTGCCGATGTTCAGCTGGAGTCCGAGTCATCATCTTCGGACTTCACGATCGGGGATTCGCCGCCGTCATCTTCATCATCTGCCTCCTCGTCGTCGTTGTCGCTCGAGGAGAAGTTTTCGCTGTCGCTCGAGCTTTCCGCGCAGCACCCAAGACGAGCGCCTGAAGGCCCGAAGAGCTTCACGGAGAGCGCGTTGGCCTCCACCAGCCTGAAGTGGAGGAAGTGCCCCTCCTCCAAGTAGCGGGCATGCGCGAAGGATTTCCACCCTTGGGTGAGGTACATGACACCGTTGGAGGGGAACTCTATGCTCATCCAAACGGTGCCATTGAGGCAACCATTCATGCGCAACCACAACCCGAGCGGCTGGTCCATCTCCATTACCCTGGCGAAGGGACGAGTGAGCCATAGCCTGCTCCTCGGTGGGTCGCGCAGCTCCACGATGAATTTGAGCACGGTGTCCCCCGTGTGGCCTTCCGCCGGGGGCGGGACCGCTGCAGGTGGAACCACAAGCGCTCCCGTCAAACCTCCTCGGCCACGAGCGCCGCGTCGATCATGACCTTGCCCTGCGGCCCTGCCCCACGTGCTAGAGCTGGCCTCCGCGGCTGCTGCCGAAGGAGAAGCTCTCCTGCCACAGCGGAAGCATGAGCACAACCCCTTCCTCTCGCCATGATGGTAGAAGATGCAAGAAGAATGGAGGAGAAGGAAGTGGATGAGCATCACCTCCCATGCCCCCTTAGTTTTATAGGGGAAGGCGTGGGGGATGGCTCTCCACTACCTTAGGGAAACCGCCCTGCTTCACCAATCCTTCGCCCTGCATGGTTGGTGGGCGCTTTACTCCATTGTCCGCCCAGCCTCGCCAATCCGGCGTCCTGGCTCTCGTGATCAAGACGCTGCCACGACGACCGCCCTTCTGCACCAATCCCACGTCCCGCGCCTAATCCGCGTCATGGTGGGGAGCTGCAGTAAAGGAGGGAGTGATGGCAGAGATGGCAGTTACCCCAAACCACGTATGATCATGGGCCTACCCACACCGAACCTGGAGGCGAGCCACGTTCGCACGTGCCCCTGTTTTTTGGCATGGCAAGGGGGTCATTTGAAAGACGAGAACGCCGGGAATAATGAAGAAGCAAAACATATCCCAAGGTATTGGCATCATTCCACCCAGATCAACGTCATTCGTCTCTGCATTGTTTGGGCCTCGCCCAACAGTGGCCGGTGGCACGTGTGACCGAGGCTCGGGGGCTCCTATTGGTGTATTAAAGATGGATGCATAATACCCTGACTTATGCACAGACAAGTAGCAGCTCCCCCACCAAGCCAAAGTCCTAATGAAGGTTTCCAAGCTAGAAGAAATAGTTATTTCATAGATCAAAGAGCGCATCAAGAAGACCGAGAGCAACACAAGCATCAAAGCAATCCTTGCCGGCAAGGCCGGGCCGGCAAGATGAAGACCCGACAAGACTCGCGGCAAGCAGATCCCCACCAAACCGCCAGCGGTCCACCTCACCAGCTAGCAAGTCATCGTTTGGTGAGGTGTCGAGCCTATAAGCACTGCAGTGGACCTCACCTATACATGTCAGCTCGCTGGGAAACAGATTACCTTTATCGACACCCGTCCTAATGGTGTATCAAGCTAATAGGAGGTAGTTGGGCAAGCGGTGCCACATCCTTGCCGGGGCTTCTCCTTCTCACGACACCTAGCGATGAATTTAATGCATTTTTTCCTAACTAGCAGAGTTAGGTATGTTAACATTGTTTCTATCTAATCATCAAGTAATGACCCTTTTGCCACTTTAGTAACCCCTTGAGCTATAAAAGGAGGGCCAGGGTAACCTTTACAAGGGTTCAAACCCATTGCAACCCCACACATACGTATCCGTGTAGCTGCCCTCTCCTTCCGACTTGCCGGGGTAGAGTGCTCCGTGTACTTGTGCACACATCCATTCAATACAACAAAGCAGTAGTAGGGTTTTACGCTTCTCAGCAGCCCGAACTTGGGTAAAAACTGCAGCGCCCCTTGTTGTTCTTGCTCTTTGCATTGAGTGCACCCCCTCGCCGAAGTAGAAAGGGGCAGAATTGTCCCATAGATCGCCGGCTCCACGCCGACACTCGGAATAGGCTAAAAAATTTTGGTCATTTTTATGGACCAGAAGAGACCCACGGATCACCGGAGATGGACCGAGGAGTGGCCGAGGGAGCCAAAAGCCTGGGGGCACCCCCTAGGGTGCGACCCCCAAGGTTGTGATACCCTCGGGCATCCCCTTGACGTGAAACCAACGCTAAAAATCCTATAAATAGAGAAAACCTCCAAACTTAACTTAGAACTTCCGCTCCGCCGCTGCTAGCCTCTGTACGGAAGCGATCTCTTTTGTAGCCCTATTCCGGCACCCTGTCGGAGGGGGAAATCATCAGTAGAGGCCATCTTCTTCATTTCGGTGGTCACCATGATGAGGAGGGAGTAGTTCACTCTCGGGGCTGAGGGTATGTACCAGTACACTGGTATAGCGAGGTGCTGTACAAATGGTTTTAAACCCCTTTTCGCGACGGCATTTGGAACCGTCGCCAAGTGAGTGACTGCGATAGGGGGGTCCTTCCCACACGACCAAGAACCAATCGGGGATATGGAGCCATGATCCAGAGGCCTTGCAAAATGTAATCATGTGTGATGCAGCACACACTAAATTCTTTCGCACGTGTGGGATCGGTGGTTAAACGTTTCTAATGACGCAGTTAAACCAAATAGTGTGTCATAATAAACCGTTTGGGAAACAGTATGTAAGGCACACGGGCCAACATATGAACTGTGTGCAATATGTGCCCCATCGCACATGAGTTTTTTGCTGAACCCGTCTGCCATGCAAGACTCCATCGCACACGTTTCCCAACAATTACCGTGTGCGATAATGTTCTATCACAAATGGTTCAGGAGCCCCTTCGCACACATACAAGTGCTGCAGACCATTTGTGATTTGTTGTGTATCCCTGACGGTTGCAGCAAGAGTGACGTGTGCTTTTCATTTGGGATCCCACACGTGTCCTGAAAAATTTACGACTGGGATTGTATTTTACATTGGGCATGGTTTACTCCGAGCTCTCGTCTGTGATAACGTGATATCACAAACGGTTCCGGAGCCCCTATGCACACATAGTAGTGCTGCAAATCATTTGCGATCTGCTGTGTATCACCGACGGTTCCGCTATGATTGACGTATGCTTTCCAATGTGGATCGCACACACTCATTTTTGAACTGTGTGCGGAGCAATTGACAGGTTAAAACAAAAATATCCCATTTTGAATTGGCATGCAAAAAGCAAATTTGCCACAATATTCAATTGAACAAATAGTGTCCACAGGAAGAACATTCATCAGATTTCGCAACAATTGCAATTGAACATATGGTAGCTAAATTCCAATGATTTGTCGACACATATATGCATTACATAATTAATCATAGTGTACGAAATATGAAGACCTCATCCGATGGAAAACAATGGATCCATGCGTATATGTTTAGCGGCTAACTCTTACTCAATGTTTCATTAGAAGGCATGCTGAAATCTTCATTATAACCAGTGGGATTGATGTAGTGATTCAGGAAGAAGTCACTGATAAATCTCTGAACCATCAGCAATTCACCAGTGGGGAGTGGTTCAGGTGTCCTCAGTTCTAAGATGAGCTACAGTATTTTTAAGATCAGAATGTGCCATATGAGTGGAGTAGAAGATATTAATTAATATAGACTTGCTGGTACTAATTCGCGAGCATCTTAACAACTATCAGCAGATTTGCAGATGGAGATCATGTGTCCTCAAACATAGTATCCACAATGGTTGGTCCCTGCTTGTCGCTGAGGACACTGAATTTTTTTGTACAGAATTAGTCATGTAATTGTCCTGTTAGGAACAACCTAACCGGTGTTAGATGTATTTTTTTTCTTTGGACAGAAATAGAAAGAGGTTTATTTAGAAGCTTGAACATTTGACAAGCGTAAGAAAAGGTATTTGTAGACTATTGGATAAATTTTCCGAAAATAACGGATTTCGGTGTGTTACCGGAGAAACGATCTCGTGCTGCAGAGGTAGTTCCCTCTTGAACAGGTTCCCTGGTTTAGTTTTCCACAATGCGAGCACACTGCAAATGAAGATGAATTTTGGCAACATCAATTATTGAACCAGATATGAATGCAAATTAATTTCAACATCATAGAATTCAATACCTATCCATGAATTACTGAAGATGCGTCAGATCCTGAGCATTTGGTGACTCTCTGAGAGAATCCATGTAGTAAACTGTGTTCTTGTTTGGAACAATGAATACCAATATCTAGTGATTGCTACATATTAAGAAAGCCATGAACTTACAAATTATGTCGAAATCTGAAAGACAATCAGTGTATGTGTGGTTGTTTACTTGACTTACCGTTCATGATGTGGCCACAAAAATGATTCTGCATGGGACGTGTTTTCGAAGATACAGACGACCGTGTTAATGGCCCAGTCCCGTAGGACCTTACCATCTAATGTTGTGCCATTTGCTAATGCAGGATCTATGAAATACACACTCTCCCTTTTTCTTCTCTGCGTGTTCAATCCCCTGAGAGGAATAAAATGCAGTTAGTTGTTTATCATTTACAGCCTTGTATGGAGAAGTTGATCAGAGTTTGTTAAGTACTTACAAAATCAGGCATCTAACAAGAGTGGCATCGAGCTCATTGAAGTTGAAGAAGAAATGTAAGTCTTTGAAACCCACACTAATGGAACTAGCACCGTGTCAGAAATGATCTCTGTTGTAGTGGTCTAGCAGAACATTATGACCTCCTGACATTTGATCCATGCAATATTTATGTAACTCTCGGTAACTGCAGCTGCACTCATCAAAGTATTCGCCAACAAGAAATGGCTGGCCATGGACGTAATTGCGTGCTTCAAGTACGTCTGCTTTCTTTTTAGCAAGCTTCAAAGCTATTTCTTCATCATCCATGCTGTCAGAAATAATATTACTCCCCGATTCGAACAACCTGCTGTTTATTTGGTTCTGGGCGGTGAGTGCTTTAAGTAAGAGGCAATCGTTCTCTTTCCTCTTCGCTCTCCCGGCGAGCTTCCTCGCTGGTGCAGGCTTTTTGGCCGCTACCTTCTTGGTACTTGAAGCATTTCTAGTAGAATGTCTTGTTGGCTGAAAGGTAGACTGCCGAGCAGACGGTGAAGCTTCGATGGACTTCATAGCAGATGGTTTAGCTATGCCAGACCACTGAGCTGGCGGTGCTGCTGTGGCAGATTGCAGGGCTGTCGGAGCAGAGGCATCAGACCGCTGACCATGCGTTGAAGCTATGTTGGGTTTCTGCGCAGGTGGTGCCAACTTGTCGGTGTGCTGAGCAGGCCATGCCAACGCGTTGGTTTGCTGAGCAGGAAGTGCTGACGCATTGGTATGCTGATCATGCGGCTGCGGACCGATGAACTGATGAGCAGTCGGTTCTGGACCTATAGACTGCTTAGCAGGCTATTCCGAAGCATCAGACAGCTTAGCAGTCCGTTCCACCAGGTTGGTCTGCTGAGCATGTGCTGCAGCTGGGTCTCCCCCGGCTGCTTCAGCGACCGGCATCTGAACCGGTGGTGCGTCTTCAGCAGTTGTAGGCCTTTCCACTGGCTGCTCTGGGACGGACGATGACATGGCCTGTACGGCACAAAGTCAGGCTGGCTGATCACAGGTTGATGCATCAGCCGTTGGATTACGAGTATTAGGTTCTTTGGGGGAAGCACGCGAGAGCTATTGTGGCAAGGAGAGTGTCATCAGTTGAGGGGAGACATTGGTTGCTCTTGGCGGGGCTTCAAGGATCTCATCCCTGAACTCTATTTCCTTTCGTGGCCACTGGATGTGATGTAACAGTGTTTCTCCCAAGGTCCTTTGCTCATCAAAGTCTCCTAGGACATTCTTCAGGGCAAATTCATTTAATCTAGGCTTTACTTCAGTCACGTAGCACTTCACATAGCCCGGCTTCAATGGCACATTGTCCAACAAGAGGCCCTCTTCCAAGAACGGTGGGCAAACCCAGGCTGTTGCACATTTTAATGTACCTTCATAATGTGTAAGCATGCCCTTCAGCCTGTCTTTCATTCTAGATAGATCAAATATAGCATCATCATGACCAGCTGCAGTCTCTATGTCGCTGGGGTCAGCTGATGCACAGCTACTCTTGTGCGGTGTTGTCACGCAATAACCAGCATCCTCCATGCCCGCCTCCCCTCCCATATGTTGGCTATCTATCAGTGTTAGAGTCTTCTGCATCATCATTGACTCCTCAATATACTTTCGAACAGCCGGATACATGTCCTTCCTCAACCTTTCATACAATTCATTCTGCTTCATTTCACTCCTCGCTTTTTTCATGTTGAGCCTCTCTTCTTTGCTGAGTGTGAAATCCCTCTTGTGCAGGACATTAACACCTATACCCCTTGCATGGCCAGGGGGCTCTCTTGTTTCCAGAGCATCGGACAGAATGTCACATGGCCCTAAGTTCCTCTAGAACCTTCCAGGGATCTTGGAAGCCTTTAACATCACGCGATACAGTTCTTCGTCATGTGAGTTTTCAAAGTAATAAGTTCCGTCATCACGCCTCCTTGCACGTGCCTGCAAGTAGTCTCTAGTGCGTTCGCCCCTGATTTCACTAAAGGTAGGTTTCCCACCCACCGCTACTGCTTCTTTGTCCTCCTGGTCCCATATCGGTTTCATGCCGTAGTATCCTGCCACACCCATACGGTGGGTGTGTGTGTTCCTCTTCTGAAGTTCCAATTGCTTGGCACTCTTCTCACCAAACTCTATAGTTGCCCTGACCCATTTGAATTCTACAAAGTCTACCTTTGTAATTTGGGGGTATGCGGGGATTTGGTCCTTGCCTTCACTCAAGTACTTCTTGTACATCACGTGCTTCTAGTTTCTCCAAGCATCCCTAGCCTTCTTCAGTGCAGCATGTTCCACCTGCATTCTCCACTGCTCTGGAACATTGAAGTGATCCATGATCTCCTAGACTATCCTTTGCCGTGTTTTTGTGTCAGCCTTCTGAAACCCCGGCAGATTAACATCGAGCCTTGCCCTGCCAACAAATCCACACACACTCATGAACTTCGTGTGTGCTTTATCTGGCTTAGATGGAGCCCAAGACTTTAAATCGATCTCGGTTACTTCATATACACCTTGAGACTGGTGTGTGGGCTTCCTTGGAACGTTCCTTCGTGTCCTGACCAGAAGGGTAATTGCTGTAGTTCTATCCCGTTCAAGATTACTTGATCCCTCACCATCTGCTGAAGACCTAGGGTTTTCGGAATCAGATGAAGATACATCGCCTGAAGCATGAGTGCTGTCGCTGCTACTCAGCATCTACAGAGAGCACATGCGAAACTCAGGAAAGGATGATAAGCATAAAACTAACAGCTTGGTATCAAGCTGTCTAAACATGTCATGCAATAATTTAGAAAATGTATGACTTATTTGTTAAGTTTGTGTGACTCGGGCGCCCGCGATCTGTAAATCGGCAGTAACTTATTGGAACAAATACAACTTATATGTACTAGTTAGGAAGGTAGATAATGAACATATATACGCTCTCCGTTATATTATAGCCAATTTGGGAAAACACAGAATGAAATAGGAAGAGGGATTGCGAGGAACTATGCCTCACCGCGATGGAGAACAGTAAATAATAGATTTATTAATGCAAACCCGGCTGGACCACAGGAGAGGCGAGGGTTACAGGATCGATATGCTCGAGGGTGGCTAGCGACCAAACGAAGACGGCGAGGCGCGGGCAGCCGCGTGTTGGGAACGGTAGTGGAGGTAGGGTTGACGCCGAAGAGCGGGCACACGTCCAGGCTGAGCACGCCGGCGCCGGAGAGGGTTCTGCTGTGGATCTGGGGGAGGGGGGAGCTGGCGATGGAGATTGGGTGGACTAGTTGAGTGAAACACGGGCGGGCGGTGGGGGGTGTTGGCGGCCTAGGTGAAAAGGGTGAAAAAATATCCCCGGTCATTGCGAGGAAAGGCCTATGCAAACGGTTGCCTCTGTCGGCGTCCTGGGACCGGGCGTGCCCAGACTTGCCTGCCTGTGGCCCACGGCGTGGCTCTATCGACGGCCTGGTATGGCCCAGCTCCAGCAACAACAACTCAAGACCCTCGCGAGGGGCCAAGCCTCGCGAGGTGGACGACACCAAGACCTCCACGGGGGGCGGCCTCCCCAGGCTGGCTCCCGAGGAGCGGAGATATCGATGCAAGCTGCACCTCCCGAGGTTCACCTGACATGAGCCATGACAACCAGGACTAGGCGGGCGCCAGCGGGCACAGTGTACGAGTTTCCCCTTTGGTGCAAAGGAGGCAAGCACAGGCACGGAGTCCCGAGGAATCAAGCAATGGTTTCCATATCGGTGCAACAAGACCAGGACCGCCAGGACGGCAGGACGGAGGTCATCGTGGAGCCCACTGCAGTGTCACCGCCAGAGGCTTTTGCAGGCGAAGACTACTTTTGTCAGGATAACTTGTACTAGTTGTCTCTCTTCAAATTTGACCGTTGTGGGATACCTTCCCGCCTACATTTGGGAAGAGGACCAAGGCCACTATAAATAGGACTTAGCCACCACCGTAGAGCGGGATCGGATCGACCAGAGCTGGACCAGATCCATTCCACCCTCACCACCTCACCAGCTCATCGAGCTCAAGAACACCTCACCTCCTGAGGTCGTTCCACCTCTGTAGTAGTTCATCCTCAGCCCTCCGAGGCAATCCACCACAAAGCTGGAGTAGGGTATTACACCGCAAGGTGGCCCGAACAAGGGTAAACTACTGAGTCTCTTGTTCCTTGGGTTCGTGGAGCTAGGCTGTGGAATCATTAAGCAAGCAGACTGGGAGGGAGAGTTCTTCGCATGCACCCCAGAGTTTGAACCTCTCAAGGGTGTGCGGAACCCCGAATCCGACATTTGGCGCGCCAGGTAGGGGTGCGTTGGAGCCTATCTCCCGTCGGTCGACCCGCCGCTGCTCCCCCGCTTCCATGGCTGACGCCCGTCGAGCTCGTGCTGAGCGTCGGGCCACCCTCGCCGCTCGTGTCGCCCAGACGGCGCCCGCCGGCGGGCCTCCCCGCCGTTCTCCATCGCCTGCTGCTAACGCCGCCACCGGCCCGGCGGGGCACGAGCAGCAAGCCTTGTCGCTGCACCCCTCAGTGCGGCGTGATGGGCGCACGGCCACTCCGTCGCTGACTCCGGCTGGTTCGTCGTCTCACGCTCGTCGCGGGCCGGCGGACGTGCAAGCTGCGTTGCTCATGGCGTGCGAGCTCTTGCACTACCGCCCCTTCGACGACTTCTACGAGGACTGGCTCGAGCGCATCGCCGAGCTCGTCAGCGCCGTCTCTCTCGCTACCTCGCCCGCCACCTGCCGCAGGCGACGTAGCCCACGGAGTGCCTCCACCACCTCCCCGTCAAGACGTCACCCTCGCTACAAGGCGCGCGGCCCCACGGCATGACCCGCCTCGCAGGGCGCCCGTGCGTGAGGAAGGAAGCTGCCAGGAAGTCCATCGGCCGCAAGAAGATGCTCCTGCACTCCCAGCACCCCCACGCTAGGACCGCGCACCACCTGTGGTGGTGGCGCGTGAGCGCCAAGATCAAGCTCCACCTCCACGCCGGGCTCCCGTAACCACCGCGGGCTGCCGAGCCTTCACTCCCAAGCTACGCAGCGTCGTCTGGCCGGGGAAGTTTAAGCCTGACCTGCCTCCCCACTACGACGGCACCCCCAACCCTGCTGAGTTCCTGTAACTCTACGAGCTGAGCATCGAGGCGGCCAACGGCGACGAGAAGGTCATGGAGAACTGGTTCCCCATGGCTCTCAAGGATGGCGTGTGCTCATGGCTCCTGAACCTACCCGCAGGATCGATCTCCTCCTGGGGCGAGATGCGTGAGCGTTTCGTTGCCAACTTCCAGGGCACCCGTGACCGGGCGGTAGTATCAGGCAGCAGCCAGGGGAAACCCTGCAGAAATACATCCAGCGCTTCAATAGCGTCCGTCTCAAGATCCCCAAGGTGTCGGACAAGGCCATCATCTCAGCATTCTCTGATGGCGTCCGCGATTTCAAGATGAAGGAGGAGCTCGCCATACATGAAGACCTGTGCACGGCCCTGGAAATGTTCAACATGGCGACCAAGTGCGTGAGAGTTGAGGAGGGACGTCTCTCCCTCCTCGAGCTCCCAGCGGCCGACCCAGAAGACAAGAAGGCCAAGGCCAAGGACATGAAACGCAAGGGGGCGGCCGTGCTTGCGGCCGAACCAGAGATGAAGCGCGGCTGCGACCACCCAGAGTCATCCAAGGGCAGCCGTCCGTTCTGCGTCTTCCACAACGTACACAGCCACAACACCAACGACTGCCATGAGCTCAGGGACATCCGCGACGGGCGCCTCGGTCGATGCCCCGAGCGCAACGATCGAGGCTACGACCGTGGAGGAGGATGAGGCAGAGGACGTTAGGACGACCGCGGGCCTTGCGAGGGCGCCTGGAGAGACCCGCCTCATGAGGACCGCTGGCAAGGTCAGCCTCGCGAGGCCGCCTGGAGAGATCAGCCTCGTGAGGACCGTCCTCAGGGCAACACCGGCCTCCCTCCACTGCCACCGCCACCAAGAAGGAACGATGACCACCACCGGGATGAGGGGGCTGGGGGCTTCCAGGAGCCTCGCGCCGTCGCTTGCATCCTGGGCGGTGCTCAGGCCACAGCCTCCCAGTGCATCTTCAAGTAGTTCGCCCGTGAGGTGTACACGGCCCTCCCCAGGCTCGAGGCCACACGCCCGCTCAGGTGGTCCAAGTGCATCATCACCTTCAGCTCGGCAGACCAGCTCAAGTGCGCGGCAACCACCGGCGCCCTCCCGATGCTCTGCTCTCCCGTCATCAGCAACGTCCTCGTCACCAAGACCCTCATTGATGGCGGTGCGGGGCTCAATGTCCTTTCCATCAAAACGTTCGATCATCTCCAAGTGCCCTATGATTAGCTGCAGCCCACCAAGCCCTTCTCAGGAGTGACCGACGGCTCCACCACCCCGATAGGGCAGATCCGCCTCCCTGTCACCTTCGGCCAACGCGACAACTACCGCACCGAGCTCATCGACTTCGACGTCGCCCACATTCATCTCCCGTACAATGCCATCCTTGGGTACCAAGCCCTGGCCAAGTTCATGGCGGTGACTCATCATGGCTACAATGTCCTATAGATGCCAGGGAACCGTGAAATCATCACGATCGCCTACGAGGAAAAGGACACGGTGTGCTCTCTCGAGCGTACCTACCAGGCCGTGGCAGTTGAGGACCCAGACAACGAAAACACCATCTACCCTCCTGAGGCTATCCCGAATAAGAAGAAACAGCTGCTTTGCCGAGAGCCTCAGGAGAACAGCGTCTCCACCAGCACCACCTCAGGACCAGCGACCTCGGATGGGGTGCCCCCCTCTCTCGCATAGGAAGGCGCGCCTGGCGCCCCTCTCAGGCTGGGCTCGGGGGCTCTCCTCCGGAGGGCCTCTGAACTAGCCAACGTCACGAGGGAGGCACTCGGGCACCACGTGGAGGCATGTTTCAGTGCACGCTTCCTCCAAGAGGGCACAAGGCACGATGTGCCTGGTGCTCAGGACTTCGTCATCAAGGCAACCAAGGAGCTTTAGGATGAAAGAGGCAAGCACGGTGACCGCCGCCCGCCACCTGGCTTGTCTCCTTGTCCTGGCGAGGACAGTGAGCTGCGCTTCTAGCCATCGCGTGTTGGTCGGTGCGAGGGCCCCCCTCACAGCTACGTTCGCATGCCATACGGCCTGCCGAACACGGCTGTCACCTTCTAGCGCCACCTGCGGTGCGTCCTGGCGGCTCAGGAGACCACGCACCAGGCGGTCCTGGTGGAGATGGCGACGGTTCTCCGCAAGCCCCCTGAGCCTCCAGAGCCTCCCGAGGTTCAGGACCCAGGTGACTCGTGAGGAATGACTTCTTCACCACACATCTTCAGCCACTCCAACATCTCTTCGGCAACGGTACCAGGTGACATTTTCCAGTTTATTCCGTCGGGGGCGCCCCTCTGGCAGCATTATCCCCCGATCATGTGGGCTTGTCCCTGTGACATGTATCCTTTTGCATGTTGATTCACTTCATTGGGGGAGCCCCTCGGGCTGCATCATCCCCAAGCCGCGTGGGCTCGTCCCTATGGCATGTATTGTTTTGCATCTATCAGAACTAGTCTTATTCCTGCCATCGGTCGCTTTATGATTATCATCTGCCTGTCCGGTACTTCGTTTCCATGAACGTTGTACGCCCTTGGAAGCCCACCCACGACCGCCTCATGATTAAGGGCTAGCACGGTGTCTGTGCTCGGGTCCGTCCCTGCAGCGTCGCTAAACCCAAGAGAATGAGCTCTGGCTCACGGGCCAGCTCCCGTGTACATCACCTCCCATGGTCCTTGGTGCCTTGTCCTTGCATGAGCTAATCGCGGGCGGATGAGTGAGGGTGCACGACACGGTGCCTCGTCACCACGGGAGCCGCGTACGGGCTGTCTTTCTTCAGGACATCCGCATGAGAAGACTGGGCACGGCGTCTGTGCTCGGGTCCGTCCCTGTAGCGTCGATAAACCCAATGGCTGAGCTCTGTCTGGCGAGCCTGCCCCGTTCACGTCACCTCCTGGGGCCGTTGGTGCTTGGCCTTCTCATGTGGTAACCTCAGGAGGTTCACTCGGCGTAGGTTGCCTAACCATCTCGCAGTATCATTACAAGTGCTCTCAATCAAGACCAGGCGCAACCCGCCTTGAGGTAGGGCCCCGTGAGTCCCGCACTGGCTCACGGGTGCCCAAACACACCTCCTCTAGCCCTGCCGTGCAAGCCACATGTCAGGGCGGGGTTGTACACGCCCCTGGGGCTCTCCTCAGAGGGAGCCCCCTCCCACATGCCAGTGGAAGCACCATGCTCCACGCTGGTAGTCGACACGGTCGAGGAGCGGCTATGCCCGTGCAAGAACGGTAGTGCCATGCTCCGCGCTGGTGATAAACAACTGAGGGTGGCCTCATGGATGTAGTAACCTCAGGGAGCCACCAGGCTCGGTGCTTAGCCTCACCGCGCTGCTTTCCCCCGGGAGAGTAGCGCGAGGGGGCTGGGCATGGGGGCTACGCTCAGGTCACACCTGGCGTACACCACCTCGCCAGGTCCCTCGGACCTGGTCTTCGCGCAACCCTCCAGAGCGAGAGCCCAGCAAGGACAGGTACGAGGTCTGTTCGTACGTCAAGGGGGACCCTTGGGCATCACGACCCAAGGGCCTAACTGGTCACATAGCCCCTCGCCCCTTGGTCTCGTCCTGGCGATCTGGACAATCCAATGGCGGCTGAGGTACGCGCGGGGCCGGGCCCTGCCGACGGAGAACGCTAAGGCCTAATCTCGCGTCTCCTTCCCGAGGGCTGTTTGTACGGCAAGGGGGCCCTTGGGCATCGTGACCCAAGGGCCTAACTGGTCACGTAGCCCCTCACCTCTTGGTCTCGTCCTGGCGATCCGGACAACCCAATGGTGGCTGAGGTATGCGCGGGGCCGGGCCCTGCCGACACAGAACACTAAAGCAAACGGGAAGGAAATCGCAAAATCCTAGCAAATTATTACAAGACATATTGTTTCTCCAAATTACCAAACATGAGTTCTTACGCCTCCGCGAGGCACGGTTCATATTGCAGGAAATGAAATGGAGTGAGCACTACCATCAAGCTTCTCCTTCAGCCTTGGGCGCCACCATCCCCTGCCTGGGGAGCCCCGTCGTCAATGACATCACCGTCGCCCGTGCTGCCGGCCGTAGTCGCGGGGTCGACGGCAAGGAACTTCTCCAGCAGGGCCTCCACCTTGTCCTTCATGGCTTCAGCAATGGCGGTGTAGCGACCCGGGTCCACAGGCTCAAGCATGGCACCGAGGTCAAAGTTGGGGTCATGAAGACAGAGGTGGTAGAAGACGCGTTTCATGGCCGAGGTGGAAAGCGCGCGGGCCTCCCCTTCCACCATGGGGCCAAATCCAACGACAACATCCTCGAGCGCCGTGACAAGCTTAGGAAGCAGCTCGGCGGGGCCCTCCTCTGAGGTCACCATCGGCTCCTCCAACTCGCTCCCATAAAGGTCCTGCAGTGCCTTGCGGGACCTCTATTCGAGGGAATCGAAGGTAGCGCACCCCACGGCGGCTGCCTCCTCAGCTTGGCAAGGAGCCTCTCCCTGGTCTCCAGCTGTGCCTTCTCCGCCTCCACCTCCTTCTTCAATTTCTCCAGGCGGCCGCGCTCTGTGGCCTGTTCCCGGGCCGCCCGCTCCAGCTCAGCATCACGATCTGCAATTGCAGCTTTCTGGGCCTTCAGCTCCTTCTCCTGCACCTTGGCTGACGGGCCTCGGTGGCCTGCTCGTTGCGGAGAGTACTCAGCTCGGCCTTCGCCGCTCGGCAGCGCTCCTCGGCGGCCTTGGCATCCTTCATCGCCACGTCGCGGGTGGCCACGGCCAGGCCGGCTGCCTTCTCACCTTCCTCCGAGGCCGTCACGGCTTGGTGCCAGGCTGTCCTGACGGATGTGTCGGCTCGAAGCTACCCCGATACCAGCTCCAGCCGCACTGACGCCAGGCGCCAGTCAGCACCTTGAAGGTCGACACGAAGTTGGTTCAGAACGGAAAGAGCCTCCTCCAGAGCATCGGGCACGGCAGAAGAACCATGGTTCAACGGCATGATGGACGGGGGAGGAGGCGGCGCAGGCACCAGGACCGGCGAAGCAGTAGTGCTGGAAGAGGCTGGGGGCTTCGGAGGCTTCGAGGACTCGGCAGGCGAGCAGAGGGCGAGCGCCTCCTGAGCAGGCCCGACTGCAGGGAACGCCTCCTCCTGAGGCTGGGTCTCCGAGCCACCAGGGGATGACCCAGCCGCAGGAGCGCGCAGACTGGCCCCGTCCTTTTGCGCCGGAGGTGGTGCGGCCGCGGCAAGCACCTTGGTCGCGGCAACAGCTGCACCCCCCTCCTTCTTCTTCTTCACCGCCGACGTTGGCCTAACCACAGAAGAGGCAGACATTAAGATACCAAGACAAGAGCAGGAAGCAAAGGCAAGACGGCACACTTACTGGTCCGCGGCAATGTAGTCCCTCGTCCTCTTCAAGAGCGTGAGGCCCGCAGGCTTCGTGGGCATGGGAGCTGTCGTGCCCTCAGGAGCAGGCAGGCGCGTGGCCGGCTTTGCAGCAGCAACGACTGGCGACGAGGCGGGGGCGCCGCCTTAAGAGATCAGCGCTGACCTGCCCTTCTTCGTGACCCCCGGCTTCAGCTTCTTCGGAGGGGTGCCCTTGGACCGCATGGTGACACCTACGAACCGCGGCGCCTCCTTGACCGGGTACTCACTGGCGTCGTCGTCGTCAGAGAGGTCGCGGAGGAGATCAGTCTGGCGCGAAGGGGAGATCTCCCCCACACTTTCCCACGTCGCCTCCGAGTCCGTCCCCTCTACCTTGCCGGGCTCGCCGGAGGACACCGGAACAGTGGAGCTCGAAGGCTGGGAAGGCCCCTGAGGTACGAACCCGCGCTCGTTGAAGACAGGCATGGCATCAGCAATCTTCTCCCCGTTAGGGCGGCGGTACAGCGGAAGATGGGAGTCCGGGGGGCAGCCCTGATCCACTCCGAGCAGGGCGCGAACGATTTTGTCCAGCTCCTCCTTGGACAAGTCGTCCGGGCGCAGCCGGAGACCCTCTTCTGCACCCTTGAGCTTCCACAGGGGGCTCAAGTGTGCCTAGAGTAGAGCCAGGTGCTGCGTCAGGAATTCCTTGACGACCATGGCCCCCGTCAGCTTCTCTGCCTTCGGGTCATCAGTCTTCAGGTATGCTGCCATTCTCTCCAGCAACAGCTCCGCCCTGGGATCGATGAGCTTCTCGTGATCCCATCCTTCCAGGGGTGCCGGCTGCGAGGTCGGCAGTTCCAGCCGAGCGTCGGCACACTCGGCGTCGAGGAAGATCCACTTGTTCCGGAAGGTATCCACCTTTTTTCCCATCCGAGAGATCGCATTGCTGCCATTGGCAGCAATGAAGCTGGCACACCCCGAGCACTGGTTGCCATTGATCCGAAGGTAGAAGAAGTGGCGAAGGAGCGCAACAGAGGGCATCACCCCCAAGAACGCCTCGCAGTAAAAGGCGAAGACCGACAGGAGGAGGACAGAGTTGGGATGAAGATGGAGGGCATGGAGCCCGTAATGGCGGAGGACGCGTAGAAGAATTTGGAGAAAGGGGGAACCAACCCGGCGAGGACGCTGTGCCAGAAGAAGGGGTAGACGGTGCTCCCCAAAGCTTCCGACTTGGCGGAGCTGACTCAGAGCTTCGTCTCACCCCCCTCGTTGCTACCCCCCGCCGTCAGATGGAGCGCGGAGCCGAGGTGCTTCTCCTCGGTGATGGTGGACGTGCTCAAGGCCGGCTCATGCCAAGGGATAGAGAGCGCGGCCGCAGCTGAAGATCCCGCCTGCTCGGAAGCCATTGGTAGCAAGCTCGGGGGAGATTGGCGGATCTGAGAGTTCTCTGGGCAGAAGGAGAAGGGGATCTGGGGCAAGACGAAAGGAAGGCAATAAAGGTTTCACAACGGGCGCCAGCCCTTTTGTCAGTCTCGAGCAGTTGCCAAGGAAGCGTGGGGAAGCAGAGGCGCCCACGTCCCATCAATCGCCACACGGCAACCGAGGCTGCAGGTGGTTAGGGCCCGCGACGCTCTGCACTTGCCATTTGGCTTCGCCTCGAAGACAAGTTTGAGCGCGCCTCGGGCCCGGGGGCTACTGTCGGTGTCCTGGGACCGGTGGTGCCCAGACTTGCCTACCTGCGGCCCGTGGTGTGGCTCTATCGACGGCCTGGTACGGCCCAGCTCCAGCTACAACAACTCAAGACCCTCGTGAGGGGCCAAGCCTCATGAGGCGGACGACACCTAGACCTCCACGGGGGACGGCCTCCCCAGGCTGGCTCCCGAGGAGCGGAGATATCAATGCAAGCTGCACCTCGCGAGGTTCACCTGACGTGAGCCATGACGACCAGGACCAGGCGAGCGCCAGTGGGCGCAGTGTACCAGTTTCCCCTTTGGTGCAAAGGAGGCAAGCACAGGTGCGGAGTCCCGAGGAATCAAGCAAAGGTTTCCATATCGGTGCAAAAAAACCAGGACCGCCAGGACGAAGGTCATCGCGGAGCCCACTGCAGCGTCACCGCCAGAGGCTTTTGTAGGCTAAGACTACTTTTGTCAGGATAACTTGTACTAGTTGTCTCCCTTCGAATTTGGCCATTGTGGGACCCCTTCCCACCTACATTTGGGAAGAGGACCAAGGCCACTATAAATAGGACTTAGCCACCACCGTAGACCGGGATCGGATCGACCAGAGCTGGACCAGATCCATTACACCCTCACCACCTCACCAGCTCATCGAGCTCAAGAACACCTCACCTCCTGAGGTCGTTCCACCTCTGTACTAGTTCATCCTCAGCCCTCCGAGGCAATCCACCACAAAGCGGGAGTAGGGAATTACACCGCAAGGTGGCCCGAACCAGGGTAAACTACTGAGTCTCTTGTTCCTTGGGTTCGTGGAGCTAGGCTGTGGAATTGTTAAGCAGGCAGACTGGGGAGGGAGAGTTCTTCGCACGCACCCCAGAGTTCAAACCTCTCAAGGTTCTACGGAACCCCGAATCCAACAGCCTCTAAGCGCTCGTGTGCACAAAGAGAATAATTTCGTTTGAAATGAAGACGTACTAATTTTGAAATGAAGACGTGAGTTCATTGTTTCGCCTCTAAATTTTTCCCATGTTAAGCAATCACCATTATACCACGGGTTTGATTGCTTGCGCATTTCAGGTCTCGTGTGCTATATTTAAGACATTTTTTGGCATTTACCGTGCATTTTGGCATATAAATCAAATCCTAGTCGAACTGCATTTGCTGTCGGAAGGGATGAGGATTGCCGTTCGATCTGAGAGCATCCAACGGTGCAGACATACGATCTGTGGCGTTTGGGTCCTGGCCAATTAGAACGCACGACTCAGATCGCGCGAGCAGCAAGGGGGGGGGGCATCGGCCACGGTTTGGTAGGCACACGGATTTCATGATTGAACCGTGTGCTATTTGAAAATATTTACATGAACTAACATCATATTTTCGTTTGAATGAAAACAAGAGTTCATCGTTTTGCCTCCAAAATGTTTTCCACGGTAAGAAATCACCATTGTACCCTATGGTTTGATTTTCTCATGCATTTGAGGTATAGTTTGCTATATTTGAGTCATTTGCTATAGTCTAAACTACACGTGGGTGCTAGCTTGCAAGATCATTTGTGTGTCGCTTTGGGAGTTTTCATTCATTGTTCGAGAAACGGGAAAAAAATTCAAATAGTTCGACCGTAGGGTGCGGCCAGAGGCGTTGGCGTTGTTGGTATTCTAATTACAAGAAATGCATATAGAGTCCGGAAATAACGAAAATCGGTGTGTCACCTTGGCGTGCTCTCAGGATCCCATGGAAATTTTTTGGTAAAGTTTGGCACAAGTTTTGATGCTCACACCTTCCAAATCGGAGCATCTCACAAGAAGGATCATAGTTTCCAAAAGGAGACGCGGCACTTTGGACTCCAATCGTCAGTGACTACATCGTTCCGCCATGAATTTTTTTCACGGTAAACAATCACGTATATACCCTAGGTTTGATTTTCTGGCCCATTTCAGGTCTCGTCCGCTATATTTAAGTCATTTTTTTGCACATACCTTGCATTTAGTGCATATAAATTCAAAACCATTCTACAACTACATCTGGGTGTTAGTTAGCAAAGAAGGTGTACAAATCATTTGTGTGTCGCTTTGCGAGTTTTCATCCATTGTCCGAGAAACGAGGAGAAGTTTCAAACATTTCGGCCGCGAGGTGCGGCCACCGTCGTAGGCCTAGTTGGTATTTTAATTACAGGGAATTCAGATGGTGTCTAGACATCATCAAAATTGGTATGTGCCTGTGGCGTGCTCTCACGACCCCGGGGAAATTTTTTGGTAAAGTTTGGCACAAGTTTTGATGATCGCTCCTTCCAAACCGGAGCATCTCACATGAAGGACCATGGTTTCCAAAAGGAGACGTGTCAATTCAAACTCCAGTGGCCGGTGACTTCATCGTTTGGCCTCATAAAAATTTCCATGGTATGCAATCACCATTATACCACGGGTTTGATTTTCTAACGCATTTCAGGTATCGTTTGCTATATTTAAGAAATTTTTTGAATTTAACATGCAATTTGTGGATATAAATGAAATCACAACTGGAACTGCATGTGCTGTCGAAAGGGATGAGGATTGCCGTTCGATCAAGGAGAATCCAATGGTGCAGATGTACGATCTGTGGGGTTTGGGTTCTGGCCAATCAGAACGCATGACTCAGATCGCGCGCGTGGCAGGAGGGGGGCATCGGCCACAGTTTATTAGGCACACGGCTTTCGTGAGTGAACCATGTGCTATTTGAAAACATTTACAGGAACTAACAGCATATTTTCGTTTGAATGAAAACATGAGTTCATCGTTTCGCCTCCAACTTTTTTTTCACGGTAAGAAATCACGATTGTACCCTATGGTTCGATTTTTTTGGTGCATTTGACATCCCGTTTGCTATATTTGAGTCATTTTTTGCACACACACACACACACACATATATATATATAGCCGCAACTACACGTGGGTGTTAGCAAGATCATTTGTGTGTTGCTTTGCGAGTTTTCATTCATTGTCCGAGAAACGGGAAAAGACTTCAAACAGTTCGGCTGCAGGTTGCGGCTAGAGGCATAGGCCATGTTGGTATTTTAACTAAAGGAAATGCATATAGAGTCCGGAAATAACGAAAATCATTGTGTCACTGTGGCATGCTCTCACGATCGCATGGAAAAAATTTGGTAAAGCTTGGCACAAGTTTTGGTGCTCGCACCTTCCATACCGAAGCATCTCACAAGAAGGATCATAGTTTCCGGAAGAAGACGCGACACTTCAGACTCCAAATCATCAGTGACAACATCGTTCCGCCTCGAAAAAAATCATGGTGAACAATCACGGATATACCCTTGGTTTGATTTTCTGGCCCATTTCATGTCTCGTCTGCTATGTTTAAGTAATTTTTTGCACTTACCTTGCATTTAGTGCATATAAAGTCAAAACCCTACTACAACTACATGTGGTTGTGTCGGTGTACTAAGTATTGGGCCACTAGTACCCCGTACTTGTGCACGAGCAGTTGTAGCCATCCTTGCGGCAAGGCTTGCCGGGATCAGCTCGAGGTCGATTCAAGTCATCAAAGAAATCATCAAGTCGGAGATCCAAGGATCAGCAGATAAGCAGGACTAAAATCCGAAGGTCAGCCTCCCTAGCAAGAGCCTTGCCGAGATAGCCTTTGGCGCCCGGCAAGGCTTAGCGCCCGGCAAGGCTTGGCGCCCGGCAAGGCTTGGCGTCCGGCAAGGCTTGGCGCCCGGCAAGATTCGGCGCCCGGCAAGATTCTGCCACTGTGCCACCACTTCGGCACAGTAACGAGTCTGACATTCTGGCTCCTTCCCTGGATGCGTGGCGGCATGCCAGCGGAGGGGAGCTTAAGCGGTGCTGATGGGATGGCCCCTTTTTCCATCCCCAAGAAAGTGAGGACACCTAAACGGACACCTCACGGTGCATTAAATGCGTTTGTCCTAATCCGTCAGGGGTTAGGTATGATACCCTGTAGCTACTTTACACCTCAATGTATGTACATTTTGCCACTGTGGAGACCCCTTTGAGCATATAAAAGGAGGCCCAAGGCAACTGCTACAGGGGAGGAGGACTTCTGGACCATTCTGCATGCGTAGCTGCTCTTTAAACGTACTGTTCATTGCGAGCGCTCCTGAAGGCTGGGCTCAAGAACATCAATAAGAATACAAAGCAGGAGTAGGGTTTTACGGTGATCAGCGGCTCGAACATGGGTAAAAACTTCCCGCGTTGATCACTGGTTCTGCTCTTTGCGTATATCTCTCCCCCCGCCGAATCGTAAAGGGATCTCTCGAGATCCCATAGGTGTCGTACCCCGACATCTTTGGCGTGCCAGGTAGGGGGCTTGAAGGTTGTGTGAACCTGATCTGGTGGTCGGCGCCCTAGTTCCTTCATCATCTTCATCATCATGCCGCCCAAGAAGAAGAGCGCTG
Organism: Thinopyrum elongatum; assembly: GCA_011799875.1. NCBI lineage: Eukaryota > Viridiplantae > Streptophyta > Magnoliopsida > Poales > Poaceae > Thinopyrum > Thinopyrum elongatum. The sequence goes on from CM022299.1 coordinate 234,413,254, forward strand.
CGACAGCGCAACCGTCCAGGTCCGTTTTGCCTGCGCCTTCGCAAACAGGCGACGGTGTGGGTGCAGAAGGAAGAGGACTAGAACCCCCGTGGCGTTCTGGTGACCCAAGCCAAGCGAGCGGTATCGTTCGCAGTGGCAGTGGTAACGTGCGCGCCACTGGATCTAGAGATGGTGCTGTGTTGCCTACGGGTGGCACAACTAACTCTAGGGATCTAAGGGCGCCTGCTGGAGCTCCCACGCCGGCGCAAGCCTCGCAACCTGCTCAGGTCGTGCGAGATGAGCGACATCATGGTGCTGGTGGTTCGGGGCGTCCCCACAAAAAGGTTTCTGCGCATAGATCCCAAGATGCGCGGGACCAGCATGCACACCGAGCTACCGGCGGAGGTGGTGCGCGGTCGCGTGACCGTGGCGGTGCTCCTTCTAACTTGGTTAGGAGTCAGAGCACCTCACGTACCTCGCACTTGTCGCCGCCACCTACGCCAGCGGAAGCCTTGGCACATGCACAGCTGCTCCTCGATTTTCCTCCCGCCCCGGAGAAGATGGAGGAGTGGCGAGCTACTATCCAGAGCCTTATCGGCTTCGCTAACAAGGATGGACCACAAGAGGCAGGGCCCTCTCAGCGGAGGCCCATCGATCCGACGCGAGCCGGTGCAGAGAAAACTGGAGGTGGTGCAACTACAGTGCACTCCCCTCCGCGGCGTCAGCGGCGGCCGACAACTCAGCAAGTCGACCGCCATGAAGAAGTTTCCACGGCGTCGTCCGATCCACGGATGCGCCGTGATTAGTGTCTGGTTCTCCAGGAACGAGGCAAGGAGGACGCTCGAACAACTATCGAGCGGCGACGGGAAGCGCGCTATCAGTCTGATAAGCGCGCGGGGCCGGTTGTCGACGAGCCTGCGCCAGGGAACGTAGGAGACTTGCCTTACGAGGTAGGACCTCCAGCGTTTACCCGTGAGCTGCAGCAAGTCCAGTGGCCCAATCTCCGAACCTTCAAGCCAGAGGTCCCGGAGAAATATGACAGCAAGACCCATCCCTCGGAGTTCCTGAGCATCTACACCATTGCGGTGCAAGCTGCTGGGGGCCGAGATGACAAGATACTCGCCAACTACTTCCCGTTGGTGCTCAAACCCAACGTCAGGTCGTGGTTGATGCATCTACCGGAGGATTCTATTTCTTCCTGGTCAGATCTGTGCCATCAGTTTGTTGGCGCCTTTGTTGGAGGCCACCAAGCTCCTGGCCAAGAGAGTGATTTGCACATCATCCCTCAGAAGGAGGGCGAGTCCCTGCGCAAGTTTATGCAGAGATTCAGCCGGGTGCAATACAATATTCCTGACGTTCATCCTGCCGCTGTCCGGGCGTAACCGCAGGATGCGGGAAGAGCTGGCAATGAATAAAGTCAGGAGTATTGCTGAGCTTTACACTATAGCCAACAAGTGCGCTCGAGCTGAAGAAGGGAGGAGACTCCCTGGCGAAGTTGTTGGCACGGCAGGCGAATCAGAAGAAGAAGATGCCGCGGCTCCGCCAAGGAAAGGCCGCCGGCGAAACAGGAAGCGTGGAAGCAAGGCTGTGCTTGCTGTCGAGGAATCCGGCAACCCTGGCGCCACCAAGAAGGCCAAGGTTGGTGACCCCGGCAAGGATCTTGCCGGGTGCCCTTCATGTTAGGCCTTGGCGGCTGCCGACAAGTCGGAGAACTCCGGCAAGCAGTATTGCAAGATCCATCGCACTAAGGGCCATGATCTCCAGAACTGCCGGCAAGTTGAGTAGCTTGCCGAGAAGCAGAAGGCCGAATACGAGAGGCGAGACAAGGAGAAGGCCCAAGATGGTGCTGAGGGGTCCGGCAAGAAACGCGGTGGCCGAGGGGGTCACCGCGGCAAGGCCAAGCAGCAGAAGGATCGGCCCGCTCGGGGCCGAGATAAAGAAGGAGATGATGATGAGGAAGATGACGAATCCAGTGAGCAGGAATTCCAGAAGGCTACAGAGGCTATGTGCATTGATGGGGGTGCCTCGCTTCATTCTTCCCACCGCCAACTTAAACAGTGGATGCGGGAGGTTAATGCGGCAGAGCCATCCCCCGATGCGTGTAGGCCTCTGAAGTGGTCCAGCACGCCTATCATCTTTGACGCCGAGGATCACCCTGATCGCACAACTGCGGTCGGGTGTTTGTCGTTGTTGGTTTCCCCGACAATTCGCAACCTCAAGGTGACGAAGATGTTAGTTGATGGCGGGGCCGGCCTAAACTTAATCTCACCAGATGTGCTCACAAAGCTTCAGATTCCCGACGAAGACCTCGAGGAAATGGGTACGTTTCAAGGGGTCAATCCGGGAAGAACCCAGCCTAAGGGCAAGATCACGCTGCCGGTAACATTTGGCAGCGAGTTTAACTTCAGGACCGAAAAGGTGGTGTTTGATGTCGCCAAGATCCCCATGTCATACAATGGTATCCTTGGTCGGCCAGCGCTGGCTAAGTTTATGGCGGCATCACACTACGCGTACAATGTTTTGAAGATGCCCGGGCCGTTGAGCGTCATCACTATCCATTCCGATAAGAAGGATGCGCTCATCTGTGCCGACCAACTTTACCGGGAAGCAGTTGCAGCACCTGCCATCAAGGCATCTGCTCCTGCCGCTTGAACTCCCGGGGGGAAGAAGAATACCGGCACCGGCAAGAACCTTGGCGCGAACTCCGGCAAGCGCACCTCCTCAGAGTGCTACGCTTCCGTCGAGGACGCACCAGAAAGTTCCACCGGCAAGAACAAGAAGTCCAAGGCTGCCCCGCCGGAAACCAAGAAGGTGCCTGCCAAGGAGGACGGAACGGGTGGAACTTTTACCATAAGTTCCACCCTAGATGACAAATAGGAAAGCGCGCTCGTTGCTTTCCTGCGGGCGAATGTCGACGTGTTTGCGTGGCAACCGTCTGACATCCCCGGCGTTCCCAGGAAAGTGATTGAGCACCACCTTGCTGTCTGTCCTCATGCGTGGCCCGTCAAGCAAAGGGTGAGGAAACAGGCCTTGGAGAGGCAAGAATTCATTGCCGAAGAAATTAAGAAGCTGGAGGCGGCAGGACTGGTCAAAGGAGTGCTTCATCCAACCTGGTTGGCCAACCCGGTTGTAGTGCGGAAAGCAAATGGGAAATGGAGGCTTTGTATCGATTATACAGATATCAATAAAGCTTGTCCAAAAGATCCTTTTCCCTTGCCGCGCATCGACCAGATTGTGGATGCCACTGCTGGTTGTGATCTCCTGTCCTTCCTTGATGCCTATTTAGGGTATCATCAGATTTTTATTGCAAAGGAAGATGAAGAGAAGACCGCCTTTATCACCCCATGTGGTACGTATTGTTTCATACGGATGCCTTTCGGGTTGAAAAGTGCTGGTTCAACATTCGCCAGAGCAATCCAGATTGGTTTTGAGCCACAACTCCATAGAAATATGGAGGCATATATGGATGATATAGTGGTCAAAACTAAGGATAAAGCAACACTCATTCAAGACCTAGAAGAAACATTTGCAAACTTGCGCAAGATCAACTTGAAGCTCAATCCTGAGAAGTGCGTGTTCGGTGTTCCTGCTGGCAAGCTCCTCGGATTCTTTGTATCTTGCCGGGGAATCGAAGCGAACCCCGACAAGATCAAAGCCATTGAGCAAATTGAAGCGCCGAGACGCGTCAAGGATGTGCGTCATCTTGCCGGCTGTGTTGCTGCTCTAAGCAGGTTTATTTCCAAATCTACTGAGCGCGCCCTGCCCTTCTTCAAAATTTTGAAGAAGGCAGGTCCAATGAAATGGACTCCAAAAGCGGAGGTAGCGCTGCAAGATTTGAAGAAATACCTTTCTTCTCCGCCGATGCTAGTCGCACCTAAACCACAAGAAACGTTGCTGCTGTATCTGGCGGCAACAAATCAAGTGGTTAGTGCTGCGCTGGTGGCGCAGAGAGAAGCTGATGAGGAAGCGACATCAGCGGCAGGACCGCCGAGTGACGCGACAAGATCTTTCCCGGCAAGGGTTGATCCCGGCAAGACAGGATCTGCGCAAACAGAAGAACCCGTGCAGAAGAAGAAGGTGGTGCAGCGCCTAGTTTATTTTGTTAGCTCCCTTTCACAAGGAGCTAGGTCAAGATATTCTGGTGTGCAGAAGTTGCTTTTCGGCCTCCTTATGGCCTCAAGAAAGCTGCGCCATTATTTTCAAGCACATGAGATCACCGTCGTCACTCGCTTTCCGTTGCAACAGATTTTGCAAAACCCGGATGCAACCGGCAGGATTGTGGAGTGGGCGTTGGAATTGTCTAGCTTTGGCCTCAAATTTGAAAGCACTTCCACAATTCAGAGCAGGGCCTTGGCGGAGTTCATTGCAGAATGGACCCCGACGCCAGACGAAGCAGTTCAAGAAACAAGTCTCCCCGTCAAGGAAACCGATCAGCAATGGGTTATGTACTTTGACGGGGCTTTTTCGCTGCAAGGCGCCTGTGCTGGCGTGCTGCTAGTCGCACCCACCGGGGAGCACCTCAAGTACGTAGTCCAAATGCATTTTCCCCGGGAGAGTTCAACCAACAACACTGCAGAATACGAGGGTTTGCTTGCCGGTCTTAGGATCGCAGCAGACCTTGGTATCAAAAAGCTCGTCATCAAAGGCGATTCACAGCTTGTCGTCAGGCAGGTCAACAAGAACTATCAAAGTCCATTGATGCAAGCCTACGTAGATGAAGTGAGGAAATTGGAAGAGCGCTTTGACGGTCTCCAAATGGAGCATGTCCCTCGTGTCGAGAATAGTGTTGCTGATGACCTGTCAAAGCGTGCTGCCCTCAAGTTGCCTGTGGAACCAGGAACTTTTGTGCTCCAATTGATCCAACCATCCGTGGCGCCATCGATGCGGCAAGAAAAGTGAAGAAAGTTGAACTCTGGCTAGTACTTCCTGGCAGAGCTCCCCGGAGCCGCCGGCAAGGAAGTTGCCGGGATCGACACGCCTGCCGGGGAACAACAGGCTCCGGCAGGGCCTCAAGCCCTTGCTGTCGAGACAAATGTTCCCCCGGCGGACGAGATGCCTTTAGTCCTAGTTGTCGAGCCTCAGGCTCCAGCATGGGCGCAGCACATTGTCCATTTCCTTCAGACAGGTGAACTCCCTGAGGAACAAGAAGAAGCGGAGAGAGTAGCCCGTCGGTCTGTTATGTACAAGTTCGTCGATGACGTCCTGTACAGAAAGAGACCAAATGGTGTGAAATTGAAGTGCATTTCTCGGGAGGATGGACTACAGCTGTTGGCAGAGATTCATGGGGGCATGTGTGGTTCCCACATAGGATCAAGAGCGCTTGCCGGAAAAGCATTCCGGCATGGTTTCTTTTGGCCTACCGCCCTCCAGGATGCGTCTGCACTAGTAACCAAGTGTGAAGCGTGCCAGTTTCATTCGAAGAAATTACATCAGCCAGCTCAAGCTCTTCAAACAATCCCTCTCTCCTGGCCATTTTCAGTCTGGGGGCTCGACATACTGGGCCCCTTTCCCCGTGCTACCGGGGGCTTTGAGTACTTGTACGTTGCTATCGACAAGTTCACAAAGTGGCCGGAGGTGGAAGCAGTGAGGAAGGTGACAGCGCAGTCGGCTATCAAGTTCTTCAAAGGAATTGTTTGCCGTTTCGGTGTGCCTAATAGGATCATCACCGACGACGGCACGCAGTTCACAAGTCACACCTTCATGCAGTACGTCCAAGACCTTGGCGGCAAGATTTGTTTTGCCTCTGTTGCTCACCCGAGAAGCAACGGCCAAGCGGAGAGGGCCAATGCTGAAGTGCTGCGCGGTCTCAGGACCAGAACTTTTGATAGGCTGAAAAAGTGCGGAAGACGCTGGATTGATGAGTTGCCGGCGGTTCTTTGGTCAATCAGAACGACACCAAATCGAGCCACCGGCCAGACACCCTTCGCTCTGGTCTACGGAGCGGAAGCAGTTCTCCCCACAGAACTCATATACGGATCTCCTCGAGTGCTCGCTTATGATGAGCTCGAGCAAGAGCAACTGCGGCAAGATGACGCTGTGCTCCTTGAGGAGAATCGTCTTCAGGCTGCTGTGCGAGCTGCACGCTACCAGCAAGCTTTGCGCCGCTATCATAGCCGCAAAGTTCATGCCCGAAGCCTTGAGGAAGGCGACCTTGTTCTTCGACGGATTCAGTCCGCCAAGAATTCAAACAACTTGACGCCAAAGTGGGAAGGCCCTTATCGGGTAGTACGAGTCACCAGGCCCGGCGCTGTCCACCTGGAGACCGAAGATGGCGTTCCAGTAAGCAATTCCTGGAATATCGAACATCTCCGCAAGTTCTACCCATAAGGCGCGGTTGCCGGGGGATCCCGGTAACCACCTTTTTGTACAAGTCTTGCCGGCAAGGCATGTGATCCTTTGTACAAAGCCAGGCGCAGACCCTGAGCACAGATGAATAAATTTAAGTGTCGTACATTCCCTTATTGATTCCCATGTTCATATTCATATATGCATGTTTGTCTAAGATGTTGTATGGCACCTGATCCCGGTAAGTTCTAACAAACCGCCAAGGTTTCATCCCTTTATTTTCTCTTCTTTCTTTTTCTCAAAGACAGAAGGATTCCTCGCATGCACATTTGCCGGGGGGGAGGGAGACATGAATACCAGTTGGTGATGTTCGGAATCGATGCTTGCCGGAGGAAGAACAAAGCCAGAAAGCTAAGTCCTAAAAATTTAGAGCAAGTTTTTCTTTAATTACCAAGTTATTACCTTAGACGATTCCGATTCTTGTATGGAAAATCTGCACGCGAAGGAACCCTTGCTATGATCGGTTGCGCCCTTATTTTGTTTCGAGTCCGCTCAACAATTTAAGTGGCTGCACTGAGAACACCAAGGAGTCTTGCCGGCCGCTGCGCCTCCGGCAGGCTGCTGAAGTCCCGCACCCAGCGCTCAAGGCAGGTTGCGCGCCGGCAAGTTTTTCAGTAAGCGTAGGATGAACTCCATACATAAAGGAATCAGACAAGGAAAGTAGCAAGCATGAGCCTAAACATAGTCAAATTATATTGCATCCATGAGTTGCCGCGGTTCTAACTTGAGACTTAATTGTCTTTTACATGAGATGATGGCGGCAAGAATAAAAGAGAAGCACTCAATCCCTGCGCTGGCCTTCGATCCTTTTGATGGAGTCCACCTTCTCAAGGATTGGCGCGATCCACTTTTCAAGCGCCTCAACATTTGCATCCTTTCGCAGATGGCCGAGTGCGCTGGAGAGGTCGATGTCGGGATTGCTGTGCACCACCTTGATGAGCACCTTGCGAAGGACGGCCCGGCAAAGCCGGCGAGTCTCGTTCACCAGTTGGGTCGCCCGGCTAGACTGGAGCGCCCTCAACGCGTTGACGATGCTTTCAAAGAACATCGTCAACCTGGCACTTGGGGATATTCTTTCCTCGGAAGAATATCTGAAGTTCGACAAGCCCATGGTTGACAGTTCTGCGGTAAGCTTCTCCGCGGCAGCGATGAGACGACCTGTCCAGATCTCCACTCCCTTCTCGTCCTCATTTTGGGCAGCGGCGGCGCTCTTGAGCAGGTTCCTCTCTCCTTGGAGATCCTTGAGTAGAGCCTTCTCACGGGCCTTGCCAGCCTCGAGAGACTTCTGCAGCGTGGTCAGCTTCAGCTCCAGAACCGCAATACTATCAGCTGCGCAGGAGAGCTGCTTGGTCTTGTCGGACAGGGCAACTTGCATCTCCGCCAAGGAGTGGAGGGTTTTTTCCATGTCCCCCTTGAGCGTCGAGAGCTCCTTGCCGTGCTCTTCGAGATCTGTTTCCAGCCTCTTCACTTTGTCGCTCAGCTCATTCTTGGCGGCCTCTGCAGCTTCGGCAGCATCGATGGCCTCCTTGAGCTTGCCGGCATGACTCGCAGTTAGAGCTTCGAGCGCATCCTTGTGCTTCTGCTCCAGCTCCTGGGTCCGCCGCGCGACAAGATTTTCAATATCTTCATCCTTGCTGCGAAGCCTGGCGGCGAACGCCTGCTCGTGCGCGGTGAGATCTTCTTCGTAAGCATCAAGAGCAACGCGGCGCCCTGTCAGGAGAGCATCTTCGGCAGCAATCCTTTGAACAGCTTCATCATGTGCCTTCTCCATATCTGATTGCTTCAGGAGGATCTCATTCCATTGCTGGCTCACTTGTTCTCGGTCGGCAACCAGCTCTTGGAGGGCCTCGGCGTGCCAGATTTGCATTTGTGCGATGCGCCTTTGAAAATCCGCTTCGGCTGCCTCAACAACTGCCATTCTGGAGTCCGCCTTCTCTTTTCGGGCACGATGGAGAGCCTGGAGTTTGCGGAAGTTCTCGCCCATGGCCTGAAGGAGCTGATCCTCTTCAGACTTGCCGCTGCTAGCGCTGGGATCATCAATGACTTCGAGCCCGGCAGCGGCAATAACTTCCTCGAAAATTTCTCCCTCGGCTGGTGCCTCGGTGCTTGCCGTCCCTGGCAAGTTGATGAATAGATTTTCGCCAACCTTGAGATACTTGCTGGATTAGGGCTCTTCAGATGTTGATGGCTGGTCTTCAGTGGCCGCCTCACCAGTGACAGGGGGCTCTGTGGCCGATGCAGCGCCTGGCGCTCCTGCGGTAGGAATGCTGTCAGTATGGTCCTCAGCCTCCCTGTCGCCCTCTTCAGCAGGTTCTTCGGCGATTTCCTTTTGTGCTATCTTGGCGGCCTCCCCGTCAAGAGCATCACCAGCCCCGGCAACGTCATCCTTGGTGGCCTCGCTGGTAGCAATACTGTCCGCTTCGGCGGCGGCATCCCTGGCGGTCTCCTCGATGACGATGTCGACATCCATATGTTCCATCACGGGGAACTCTGAAGGGCGAAGGAGGAAGACAGAATAAGATCGAGGTTTGAATTTTGAAGTGACTAAAGATAAAGAGATAAGAGGAAAAGAATAACTAGCACTCTGAGGCGATCGAGTACCTGCGTCGGGCTGTCGAGAGGTGGCTTTGCCTCTCCCGGCAACTCCGGTTGCCAGGGGTGGGTTGCCGGAGTCCGTGCTTGTCGGCTCCTCCTCAATCCGGACGGGCTCGTCGGCAGGATCTCTTGCCGGGGATGTGCTTGTGGGCGGAGCGGTCGATGAAGGAGGCACAATGGGGCTATCTTCTCCTTGTTGCCGTCCTTCTCCTGCGAACCCAAAGATATCAGCGGCAAGAATGAAAGCCTCGGCACCAGCCAACAGAAAAAGGGATGATGAACTTACGCTGGGGGCCGTGCTGGGGGCTGTGTTGAGGACTGGACTCCGGGCTGACAACGACAGTTTCCGGCGCGCTCGTGGAGCCCGCCGGGGGCTCGTCGCCCGTAGAAGTCCTTGACCTCTTCGCCATCCTCTCCAGCAAGGTTTCTGTGTCACTGCGGAAACACTACAAGCAAGTCAGTAAGATTGATGCGGATTGGAAGGTAGAAGTTGTGGCAGATACTCACTCTTCTTCCTCTCGCTCTGGACTAAAGCCGGAGATGTCGAAGTCGACCTCCGTTGCGATGTCTGAGTGGGGAGGCGGAGGAGGGCTCCTGGGCCGCTTGGCTGTGGCAGGCGCCGGGGCAGCCTCCGGCGCGGTTGTACGAGACCCTCCTGCCGCCCCAGCGGTGGTCGCTGGTGTTGGTCTCGCGCGCCGCGCGGGCCGTTGACGAGCCCCCTGCCGCGGTCCGGTCTTGCCGGCCACTTTCTTGCCGGGGGATTCGCCGCTCGATGTAGGATGGCTTGCCGGGATGCCTGATGCGGCTTTCCGAAGGACACGATTTGTTTTCTTCGGGGGCGAGGGCTCTTCTCGCATCTCCTCTTCGGCCGTGTCTTCGCCGGATGAGCTCTCAGTGACTGCGCCGCCTTCTTCCCCGGCAACCTTGTTCTCCTCGGCAGGTTTTACCTCCACTACCACCTCTGCGTCGCTGGCTTCCCACTCTGTGAAGCCAACGCTGCTGGCCTCCGCGGCAAGATTCGCCTCCTCCACTCTGGTAGTGATGTAGGCTACCTCCTGATCAGTGGTGGCGCGGATAAGATCTGACTCTTGCCGGACAGGTTTCTCCGTCAGATTGTCAAAGAACTTCTGCGCTTCTTCTTCGCTTGGCTCGACCTAGGTCGGGTCAAGGCCGTGGGTGTTAAACATCGGCAAGAAGGCAATGATTGACCCCAAGGCAGAGTTGTTGCACAAGGGGACGATCCTTGCCGGCAGCCGGTGCTTGTCTTCGCGCTGGAATAACTTTTGGCGGAGAGCGCCAAGCTGCATAGCGGTCAGATTATTGTTCAGCCCGGGGCGCAGCCTCATGACATTTGCCGCGTTCTTGTACTCCCAGACTGGCCTCCCCCTGTTCTGCAGAGGGGCGATGCGGCGGCGGAGAAAGTCGAAGCCGATCATCTCCATTGTCAGCCCGGCAGCCTTCAAGCGAAGGATCCTGGTAGTGGCGATTGTGAGCTTCTCGTCTTCTGCGGCGAGATCGCCCCAATCCTTGCCGCGGACCACCTTCTGTCGCCGGGGATGACAAAAAGGATGAGGATCTGCTTCCTGGATCCAGCACCATTCGGCCCGCCACTCGTCCCACTTTTCGCGGTAAACTCCCTCTGGGTATATCTCTTTGTTCCAAGCCCTTGGAATCCAGGCAATAGATCCAGAGAGAGCCTCTCCTTTTTGGATTCGAGGATAGAAATAATGGCGGAAAAGAGCAGAATTGGGGATCACGCCAGCGAAATTCTCACAGAGATGGGCAAAGATAGACATGCAAAATACGGCATTCGGCGTGAAATCAAGAAGGCGGAAGCCGTATGTGTACATGATGTCGTTGAAGAAATCGGAAAAGGGTGGACAGAGCCCGCAATAGAAATACGCAGTGAAGAAGGGGTATCTGTCTGATCCACCTTTGGAACAGGCACCTGGGATTACGCGTTTGGCGGGGTGAGCTTGCGTTCCCTTCGCCCACATGCATTGGTATCGCCCCTTCAAAGTTTCGGCGTCGAGCGTCGGAGGGAAGACGACGAGCCTCTTCCGCATCTTCACCAGTTCGCTCTCCGGAACTTCAGCTTTCGCCTCCTTGTCCGTGCCCTTGCCTTTGCTGGCCTTGGGCGGCATGGCGACTGTGAAGACGGAAGCTGGGGGGCGGAGCGAGCGTGGGAGCAGCGGGCAGAAGAGGAAAAAGGTTTTGCTCTGAGCTCGAGCAGAGGAAGGTGATGGCCATGGCCAGATTGGGAAGAAGAGGGGGGTGAATAGGTTTGCGCCTCCGCGACTTCTCCTTTTTATGGGGAAGGAGCGGGGCCGCCTTGTTTATCCCCCAATATGAATGCGCCTCTATGGGCGCGAGACAGTTTGCAGCCTTTTTGGCACGCTTCCCATGTCGCGCGCTCCGTGCGCGTAGTGGGGGCACAGTAAAACGAGATATTTTACGAGCAGTTAATTCCCTGCCATGCGTGCCCGTGCACTGTTTGGGCCTAGCCCAACAACGCCTCGCGCTCGTGTATGGCCTAGGCCCGGGGGCTCCTGTCGGTGTACTAAGTATTGGGCCACTAGTACCCCGTACTTGTGCACGGGCAGTTGTAGCCATCCTTGCGGCAAGGCTTGCCGGGATCAGCTCGAGGTCGATTCAAGTCATCAAAGAAATCATCAAGTCGGAGATCCAAGGATCAGCAGATAAGCAGGACTGAAATCCGAAGGTCAGCCTCCCCGGCAAGAGCCTTGCCGAGATAGCCTTTGGTGCCTGGCAAGGCTTAGCGCCCGGCAAGGCTTGGCGTCCGGCAAGGCTTGGCGCCCGGCAAGATTCGGCGCCCGGCGAGATTCTGCCACTGTGCCACCGCTTCGGCACAGTAACGAGTCTGACATTCTGGCTCCTTCCCTAGATGCGTGGAGGCATGCCAGCGGAGGGGAGCTTAAGCGGTGCTGATGGGATGGCCCCTTTTTCCATCCCCAAGAAAGTGAGGACACCTAAACAGACACCTCACGGTGCATTAAATGCGTTTGTCCTAATCCGTCAGGGGTTAGGTATGATACCCTGTAGCTACTTTACACCTCAATGTATGTACATTTTGCCACTGTGGAGACCCCTTTGAGCATATAAAAGGAGGCCCAAGGCAACTGCTACAGGGGAGGAGGACTTCTGGCCCATTCTGCATGCGTAGCTGCTCTTTGAACGTACTGTTCATTGCGAGCGCTCCTGAAGGCTGGGCTCAAGAACATCAATAAGAATACAAAGCAGGAGTAGGGTTTTACGCTGATCAGCAGCCCGAACCTCGGTAAAAACTTCCTGCGTCGATCACTGGTTCTGCTCTTTGCGTATATCTCTCCCCCCGCTGAATCGTAAAGGGATCTCTCGGGATCCCATAGGTGTCGTACCCCGACAGGTTGTTTTAGTTAGGCTATACTTAGGCTACTCATAGTGGAGAGTATCATATACCAGTATCATGCATATGTATGATACTAGTGTATGATACTACCTTTAATTATAGTGCATAGTATAATAGAGTAGTATCATAGATGATCATATTTATTGCCATGCATGACACCAATTAGCATTGCATTTAACATGATACGGTATCTACCTATATGTTACTCTAACCCTCTCTATCTTTTTTAATTCGTTGCCACATTAGCATACTGGCTATTTCCGAGTGCACGATACTGGCTATGATACCACCACTATGGCCAGCCTTATAGTGGGGAGTATCATATACTAGTATCATGCATATGATAGTAGTGTATGATACTACGTACTCGCATAGTGCATAGTATCAGAGAGTAGTATCATATATGACCATATTTATGGCCATGCATGACACAAAGTAGTATAGCATTTATTATGTTACGGTATCTACCGACGTTACTCTAACCCACTCCCCCTTCTTTAATTCCTTGCCACATCATCATATTTGCTATTCCCAAGTGCATGATACCGGCTATGATACCCCCACTATGGCCAGCCTTAGCAAAGAAGGTGTACAAATCATTTCTGCGTCGCTTTGCGAGTTTTCATCCGTTTGTCCGAGAAGCGGGGAGAAGTTTCAAACATTTTGGCCGTGAGGTGCGGCCACTGGCATAGTCCTAGTTGGTATTTTAATTACAGGAAATTCAGATGGAGTCCGGACATCATCAAAATCGATGTGTGCCCATGTCGTGCTCTCATGACCTCGTGGAAAAAATTTGGTAAAGTTTGGCACAAGTTTTGATGATCGCTCCTTCCAAACCGGAGCATCTCACATGAAGGATCATGGTTCCTAAATGGAGACGTGTCAATTCAAACTCCAGTGGCTGGTGACTTCATCATTTGGCCCCATAAAAATTTCCACGATACGCAATCACCATTATACCACGGGTTTGATTTTCTGGTGCATTTTAGGTATCATTAGCTATATTTAAGACAATTTTTAGTTTAACATGCATTTTATCCATAAAAATAAAATTACAACCGGAACTGCATTTGTTGTCAAAAGGGATAAGGATTGCCGTTCGATCAAGGAGCATCCAATGGTGCAGATGTATGATCCGTGGGGTTTGGGTTCTGGCCAATCCGAAAGCATGACTCAGATCACGCTCGGGGTTTGGCCGGCACACGGCTTTCATGAACGAACCGTGTGCTATTCGCAAACCAGATTGCATATCTTTTGTTCACACATACTGGAGTGAGATCAATTGAGTGTGCTACCTCTATGACATAGTAATAATAATAACAATAATAATAATAATAATAATAATAATAAACAGTTCATATTCATTGCCTGAGCTGACAGCTTATCAAGGTCAACATATTAACGGTTCTTACATCAATAGAAAACCGGGCATAACTCACACATTCAGTACACGCGACAGTTCTAAATTGAACGAATTAAGTTGCAGGGTAGGCATAAAGACTAGTCTTACAGCTTAATTCCCATGTACATGGGGGAACTAGGATCATTACGTTGACCCCGAATGAACTTGGGTTTTCTGATGATTTTATGCTTCTCTGTTAGATGGGTGCGTGATCCCTTGGCTGGCAACTCAGCAAATTCATCATACTCGTCCTCATCGGAAACATCCTCGACACCCAGTACCCTCCTCTTCACATGCATCACTACATGGCAGTTCTTATGCAAGGGGTCTTCCGGATAGAAAATCTGGGTAGCATCACTGGCAAGAATGAACGGGTCCGTCTGATATGCCATAATTGTCCTGTTAACACACGTCTTCCTGTAATCATCAACCTTTACATGACCAAGAGGGATCCATGCGCACCTGAATAATGCCACCTTTACTTTCACATAGTCAAGCTCCCAAATCTCTTTGATGGTTCCATAGTATACCCTTTTATCAGCTTCATTTATAGTCAAGCATTCTATTCGAACAGAGCTGTTCTGATATGAGGTCTTCTCATCACGTTCCTCAGTGTAGAACATGTATCCATTTATGTCAGATGCTTGGTACGTCAACACCGTAGGTGATGGCTTTTGTGCCAACCAAGTAGCAATGTCATCGATGGATCCTTGTGCCAAACGATTCATCTGCCATTCGGCGTAGTTCTTAGTGTGCTCCTTCATCTCCACATCTGATGAAGGCACCATTGGTAAGAAGCTTTGGTGTATCTCCGCCAAGGGTTCTTCGGCAGAAGCGCTGAGAACTGGGCTGTTAAGCAGTACTGTCAAATGGGCTTTCTCTGCCAATTCTCCGGGTGCAGCCATTTGCATGCCAGCAAGGACCGACCTACCTTTCGGCTTTCCCTCGTGGCGAGAGAGGGACAAACCTATAGGTCTTTGTTTCATGTATTCGGTGCAAAACTCAACCACCTCGTTCGTGGTATAACCTTGTAGGATGCTTGCCTCTGGATGGTTTCGGTTCCGACAATAGCACTTTAGTATTCCCACGAACCACTCGAAGGGATACATGTTGCGAAGAAACAAAAGACCACAATACCTTATCTCGTCGACAAGGTGCATAGTGAGATGGACCATGACATCAAAGAATGACGGTGGGAAAAACATCTCTAGGTTGGACAATATTCTTGCAATATCCTCTTGCATATGATCCAACTCTTCAGGATCTACAACTTTCTGCAATAGTTGGTTGAAGAAATCACAGAGCTCAATGAGTGTGTTTCTTATACCCTAAACCTGAAACGGGAAAAAAATTCAAACAGTTCGGCCGCAGGGTGCGTCCAGAGGCGTAGGCGTCGTTGGTATTCTAATTACAGGAAATGCATATAGAGTCCGGAAATAACGAAAATCGGTGTGTCACCATGGCGTGCTCTCAGGATCCCATGGAAATTCTTTGGTAAAGTTTGGCACAACTTTTGATGCTCACACCTTCCAAATCGGAGCATCTCACAAGAAGGATCATAGTTTCCAAAAGGAGACGCGGCACTTCGGACTCCAATCGTCAGTGACTACATCGTTCCGCCTCGAATTTTTCTCACGGTAAACAATCACGTATATACCCTGGGTTTGATTTTCTGCCCCATTTCACGTCTCGTCTGCTATATTTAAGTCATTTTTTTGCACTTACCTTGCATTTAGTGCATATAAATTCAAAACCGTTCTACAACCACATCTTGGTGTTAGTTAGCAAAGAAGGTGTACAATTCATTTGTGTGTCACTTTGTGAGTTTTCATCCATTGTCCGAGAACCAGGGAGAAGTTTCAAACATTTCGGTCGCGAGGTGCGGCCACCGACGTAGGCCTAGTTGGTATTTTAATTATAGGGAATTCAGATGGAGTCCAGACATCATCAAAATCGGTGTGTGCCTGTGGCGTGCTCTCACGATGCCGGGGAAAAAATTTGGTAAAGTTTGGCACAAGTTTTGATGATCGCACCTTCCAAACCAAAGCATCTCACATGAAGGACCATGGTTTCCAAAAGGAGACGTGTCAATTCAAACTCCAGTGGCCGGTGACTTCATCGTTTGGCCTCATAAAAATTTCCATGGTACGCAATCACCATTATACCACGGGTTTGATTTTCTAACGCATTTCAGGTATCATTTGCTATATTTAAGACATTTTTTTGATTTTAACGTGCAATTTGTGGATATAAATGAAATCACAACCAGAACTGCATGTGCTATCCAAAGGGATGAGGATTGCCGTTCGATCAAGGAGAATTGAACGGTGCAGACATACGATATGTGGGGTTTGTGTTCTGGCCAATCAGAACGCACGACTCAGATCGCGCGCGTGGCAGGGGGGCATCGGCCACAGTTTAGTAGGCACACGGCTTTCGTGAGTGAACCGTGTGCTATTTGAAAACATTTACATGAACTAACAGTATATTTTTGTTTGAATGAAAATATTAGTTCATCGTTTGGCCTCCAATTTTTTTTTCACGGTAAGAAATCATGATTGTACCCTATGGTTCGATTTTCTGGTGCATTTGAGATCCCGTTTGCTATATTTGAGTCATTTTTTGCACACACACACACATATATATATAGTAGCAACTACACGTGGGTGTTAGCAAGATCATTTGTGTGTCACTTGGCTGGCAACTCAGCAAATTCATCGTACTCGTCCTCATCGGCAACATCCTCGATACCCAGTACCCTCCTCTTCACGTGCATCACTACATGGCAGTTCTTATGCAAGGGGTCTTCCGCATAGAAAATCTGGGTAGCATGGCTGGCAAGAATGAACGGGTCCTCGTGATATGCCATCATTGACCTGTTAACACAGGTCTTCCTGTAATCATCAACCTTTACATGACCAAGAGGGATCCATGCGCACCTGAATAATGCCACCTTTACTTTCACATAGTCAAGCTCACAAATCTCTTTGATGGTTCCATAGTATACCCTTTTATCAGCTTCATCTATAGTCAAGCATTCTATTCGAACAGAGCTGTTCTCATATGAGGTCTTCTCATCACGTTCCTCAGTGTAGAACGTGTATCCATTTATGTCATATGCTTGGTACGTCAACACCGTAGGTGATGGCTTTTGTGCCAACCACATAGCAATGTCATCGATGGATCCTTGTGCCAAACGATTCTTCAGCCATTCGGCGTAGTTCTTAGTGTGCTCCTTCATCTCCACATGTGATGAAGGCACCATTGGTAAGAAGCTTTGGTGTATCTCCGCCAAGTGTTCTTCGGCAGAAGCGCTGAGAACTGGGCTATTAAGCAGTACCGTCAAATGGGCTTTCTCTGCTAATTCTCTGGGTGCAGCCATTTGCGTGCCAGCAAGGACCGGCCTACCTTTCAGCCTTCCCTCGTGGCGAGAGAGGGGCAAACCTATAGGTCTTTGTTTCATGTATAACCATGTAGGATGCTTGCCTCTGGATGGTTTCGGTTCTGACAATAGCGCTTCAGTATTCCCATGAGCCGCTCGAAGGGATACATGTTGCGAAGAAACACAGGACCACAATACTTTATCTCGTCGACAAGGTGTTTAGTGAGATTGACCATGACATCAAAGAATGACGGTGGGAAAAACATCTCTAGGTTGGACAATATTCTTGCAATATCCTCTTGCATATGATCCAACTCTTCAGGATTTACAACTTTCTGCAATAATTGGTTGCAGAAATCACAGAGCTCAATGAGTGTGTTTCTTATATCTTTGTCCATCAGATTCATGATGGCCACCGGGAGGATTTGTGTCAACATTACGTGGCAATCATGTGACTTCATGTGTCCCAACTTCATTTTACCTGAACTCACATCCACGAGACTTCTGATGTTTGCGGAGTAGGAAGAGGGTGTCTTAACTGACAACAAATAGGTGAAGAACTGTGTTGCTTCTTTTGTACTGAAATTGTAACTCTGGCAAGCTTTGATGAATTTGTCATCATCTTCTGCTTCACTCTTGCGTTTTGATTGACCAGCAAGCATATCGAGCCGTGCACCGTCACCATCCTTTGTTTTACCTTTAATCTTGAGCAGAGTACCAAGGATGCTTTCACATACGTTCTTCTCTATGTGCATGACATCGATGTAGTGATGTACATGTGGAATCTCCCAGTAAGGTAATTTCCAGCACACCGATTTCTTCCTAAACACTTGACCCTTGGGTGTTTGTTTCACTGTCAAAGCGTGCTTCTTGCCAAGCACAACATTAATTTGTTTAGCCATGTTGTGGACCACCTCCCCATCATAGGGTCTTGGGCCCACATCTACCTCTGCCATACCATCAAATTCAGCTTTCGTCTTTCGGTATGGGTGATTTCTCCGTAAGAACCTACGATGATGCAAATACATGGTTTTGCGTGAGTTGGGAAGAAATCTGCTAGCTGTCCTATCCATGCATGTGACACACCCTACATCTCCCTTTGTTTTCTGCCCCAATGTGTTGCCTAATGCAGGCATATCTTAAATGGTGTGCACCAGCATCGCATGTAGATCAAAAATCTCCTTTCTGTAAGCATCATAACATTTTACACCAGGCGCATCTATCCACACTGTCAGCAGTTCTTCTACCAGTAGCTGAAAGTAAATGTCGATGTCATTTACAGGTTGCTTCGGGCCTTGGATAATAATTGACATCATAATGTATTTTTTCTTCATACACAACCAAGGAGCTTGGTTTGATATGCATAGAAGCACCGGCCATGTGTTGTGATTGGTGCTCATATCGCCAAAAGAATTCATCCCGTCAGTACACTCCCCAAGCCTTATACTTCTAGGATCCTTGGCAAAGTATTCAAACTTGTTGTCGATTAATTCCCACTGAGCCCCATCTTTCGGGTGCCTCATATATTTATCCGCAGTTCGCTCATCATGATGCCACCACAACCTCTTTGCCTCTCTAGGGTTTGCAAACAAATGCCTCAACCTTGGAATTAAAGGCAAGTACCAAACAACCTTGAACAGGATTCCTGTCTTGACCTTGTCGTCCAATTTGTACTTGTCCTTTGCTCTCCTGTGCTTGTATTGTGCATGCTTGCGTGTGGGACATGCACGCAAATCTTTGTACTCACCACGGTACAATATACAATCATTCACACAAGCGTGTATCTTCTATACTTCAAGTTCCAATGGGCAAACAATTTTCTTCACTTCGTTCATGCTTCTGGGGAGCACATTATCTTCCGGAAGAATTTCTTTGAAAAGACCTAACATCTCTGTGAAGCCCTTGTTTGATAGACCGTTTGCTGCTTTAAATCTGAGAAGCGCCAGGGTGGCACTCAACTTGGAATATTTCTTTTTGCAACCTGGATACAATTCTTTCTTGGAGTCCGCATCACTGGTTAGCAGATCCTTGTACCCAATCATATCCTTTTTTGGACCCTTGAAATCTGCAATCATAGCAGCAAAATCTGGCATATCAAGATCATCGTCATCTGCATCGACGTCTTGGTTTTCCAATGGGCGTTTCGGCTTTCTGGTGTTCCATTGGTAGCTTGATGCCTCTGCCCCGCTGTTAGATTTAACATCCATGTGACACTGACAGGGGTTTGGCATCTCGCAGCCCTGGGTATATTCATCCATGACCTACTCTTCACCGTGTCTAGTCCAACATGTATATCCATCCATGAATCCCTGAGAGAGTAAGTGCCACTGGACATCTCCAACTTCACGTGACTCTGTATTGCCACAATGAGTACATGGACACAAGATGTAATCCACATCACCAGTTCTCCTCTTTGTACTTTTAGCCAAATTCATGAACTCTGTCACGCCACTAATACAATATGTGGTTCTCCGATTCTTCATCCATTGAGACCGTTCCATCTGCACCACACGAATGGTAATTAAAAACATAACAACAACATTAATACACGGATTAACTGATGCCCAAAGATGTGTGCATAAATCACAAGGTTTTATTTTCATAATTAGTAAGGGCACTCCATATTATTATCCAGACGTGCAATGACAGAAATTAATGGCCAGTCAATTTACACGCAGAGTACTACAACACTACCCTTAGGAATTGAATACCTTAATTAAGCCACTCACGAAAAAGAATACCTTAATTAATTAGCCACGCGGCGACCTCCACCCAGCAGACAGAGAAGCGCGATGTGGCGGCACGCCAAGACAGCAGGGTCGAGGAGCAAAGCTTAGTGTGGCTGCTGCCTGAAGTTTGACCTCCACTATCCCGCCATCGACTGCGATGGATGTGCTCCAATCACGCCACCGCCGACCTCGATGGTTGAGCTCCTCCTATCTCCCGCCGCAGACCGAGGATCGACCTCCTATGATGCCGCCACTGCCCACCGACCAAGGATTGACCTCTTATCTGGTAGCCGTTGCCTAGGCTGCCGCCGCCGCCATCTCTATCCGCAGAGCGGCTGATTTATTTTTTGACGGATATCCGCAGAGCGGCTGTTTACACGGTATCACTGTAACTCAATTATATGTACAGGGTAGTACATCACATACGGTTATGTCATGGCAACCGTGTCTCACCTATGTTGTCTTCTCACACGGTTTGGTGCGGAAATAGTTTGTGAAGTTGTAATACCTAACACAAACGACATGTATAAACAGTGTGCCGTATACAACATATAGTGCCATAAGTAGTTCCCGATAGTTAGCTTATCCCCACAGTTTCCCCATTTCCCCCAAATCCCTAGATAGCCTCCAAATTCCCTTGCGTGACGCTGAAATTGGGGGAATGCGGACGAGTGGTGCTGATGGTTTCGGTGCAGTTGCTCCTGCTCGTATCGCCGCTATCGACAGTGCCGCCACGACGGTGGTCGCCGCCGAGCACTTGCCTAAGGTCATCAGAAGGCAAGTCTACTACGGATCCAAATTGTCCTGTCAGGTTCCAATCAGTCCCGATCTTTTTTAGCATGTCCAAAGTAGCTCCTTGCTGAATCCGTCCTAAATGACCCACCCCCCCAGGAAA
Source organism: Thinopyrum elongatum (assembly GCA_011799875.1). Lineage (NCBI taxonomy): Eukaryota > Viridiplantae > Streptophyta > Magnoliopsida > Poales > Poaceae > Thinopyrum > Thinopyrum elongatum. The sequence continues at coordinate 234,433,990 of CM022299.1, forward strand.
GCGATCTGCCGCCGGATCCGGAGCATGACTCCAGTCTCCCGCAACACAAGTTCGACTCTGAGTTTTGCGCCACCGGGAAGTAGAAAAAGCTGAGTTGTGTGCACGGGCACACTCCCGCTCGACGTGTATGGATGGAGGGATTCGACATTGGCAGGCAGTTTCTCAGTTGCCCCTTAGAGGTTAGTGCTAAGTTCATCATTTTACTTGAGTTAATGCCACCGCTCATCCTGAATACTATTTAACATTGGCAGGGATATGAGGCTTGTGCCTTTGTTTGCTGGCTGGATGAAGAATTGCATGGCAGGGCTTGGAGTGTTATCACCAAGATCGCAGAAGATAACATAAAGCTGAAGAAGAAACTGGCTGATCTGGAATGTATAATCAGTACAATGAAGCAGGAAAGAATCAATCACAAGCAACAGATGAAAGCAAGAGACAAGAAGGAACTAGCATGTGTAGTTGTGGTTGTCGCATTACCCATGTTCTATGCGCAGTTTGCAATGATGATTAGGGGTTTTGTTTGACAGTATTGCTAAAGCACATCTAGATGTGCTCTAAGTAATGCACATCTAGGTCCTATGCCATTGATGATACGCGAAGATTCGTGCAGATATTTTCCTTTGTCTTTTTTCTTTTCCTTTGTAGTTTGATTATTACTAGCTTCATCAATAAGAAGAGCTCAATGTATTGCTTGCCAACTGTCCTACTCTGTTCGTACCGGTACCGGTTCATAATCCCAAAACTCGTTCCATGTTTTTGTCCTAAAAAAAGAAATCGGCCAGTAGGAGTCCTATGGCTAGAATGCACTCAATGACTACAGACTACTTAGCATAACATGCATGCAATGGTCAATTCTCTGCACACAATGGTATTGATTACCAAATACTAATCATCAAGTTCTCTCATTTTTCCCCCACCTAGGTCGCCGGTACGGAGGGAGTATAAGTATACGAAAAATGCTTGTTTCATATTTGGACGCTCCAACGCGTGTGCGTAATTAATTATCACATTGAGAACTACGCAACCCCGGGAATTTGGAGCGACTGGGTACAAATAATTGCGGTTGATTATATCAGCGGATAGATAATACGTCAACCCCCATTTCAATTGGCATTCCTCTTCTCTGCATACCCTGCTTAAGTGTCCACCATCTTCATCATCCCCGGCAGGCCGCGCTACACACTTGCACACACTCTGCAATCTCGCTTTCTCGCGGTTTTTATACGACCGCAGCCATGTTGAGCGATAGCGAGGACAACAGTTTGGCCAGCAGTCTGGCGTCCGATGATAGGTCAACATCGGAATCATCCCGCTCGTCTTCCATGAGTCCGGCGTTGAGCCCAGACCTCGATTATATCCGGATCATGGAAGGGACGCCGCCTCCGGAGTTGTCAGACGACGACCAGACAGACGAGGAGCCATCGGAGGACGAAGAAGAGGACGACGATGATGAGGAGGAGGAATGGTCGAATGAGGAGGAGGACGACGATGACATCAATGACGATGACGATGGCGGCGGTGATGAAAAGCCAACGGTTAGCGGCAAGAAGCATCCTCGCCAAGACGATGTCGCAGGTCCATCCAACAACAAGAAGAAGAAGAAGGACTAAATTAAGCAGACTGTATATATCTCTGTTTCCGTTCGCTCATATTAATTCATTATCTCTGTTTATCCTGTCAATCTCATCGCAAACGGTTAGTAATACGTATTCGACAAAGATCTTCTTGTTAATAGGGGTTGATACACGTTTTCGTCCTTATTTCTCTAGTAGAACCTTGGGGCACTCTTTGAAGTTCCTTATGTTTGAATGAATATTATGAATCTGAAGTTGTTTGACGCATATTGAATAATCAACTAACGGATACTTCTAGTGACATTGGAGTATCTAGGTGACATTAGAGTTGGTTGATGCATATCATATGGTGTTATTTTAGTACGAACTCTTGGGATGCTTGTGACACTTATAGGGATGGCTCAATAGATTGAACAAAAAAGATAACTTTGAGCTGGTTTCATATCCTCCAACAATTTCATCTTATGTTCTCTACTAGATAAGAACTTTGGACTACTCTTTGTCCCACGTTGAGGGATTGTTATAGGGTTAATTTGATAAATGCCACTCCAAATCTGGCGAGTCAAAGAAATGCCACTGCAATTTCCAAACTTTGAAAAATGCCATTTCATGCCCACTTACAGATTTAAGAACAGTCAGAAAGGAACAGTCAATAACATATCCGATAAAAATGATCATTTAAAAAGAAAACTTGTTTTATACATATTCCTCCTCGGCATACCAAGGGAAAATCAGAACTTAAGTTCTGCCTTGCTACATTTGACCTCGGTCACTCGAGAACCTTCATGCACCTATTGCATAAACTGTTTTAAAATCCGATCTTTTCCTGGAGAAGGACCATAGGCGATTTCTAGCGGCTTGATCTTAGGGAAATGCACCATTTTAGACGCATACGCCCTTTCCGCCCCTTCAGATAGGCTAAGCGTTTCCACTTCTGCACCTGGGGGTGGCTCCACGAAGCCTATTCACCAGGCCAAAGAAGCTTGTTAGCATACGCTGGCCCAGCTAGAGGTTAATGCAGTTATCCTGCATCACCGACTGGGCTCCACGAAACAGTTCCACTAGCTGCTTCATCTAATTGTTTAGCAGCGGCGGATGCTCGAGCGCCTGGAATTGGGCCCAGAAGGTCTTTTCCTCGACTCGTTAGGCTGGGCGGCAAAGTGTGCTCCAGTGTCAACAGCACTCCGCGGTAGGTCCCTAAAGACCTCTGAAGATCGCCAGACTTGCGTAAGATGAGCAAATCGGTTGTCACCAAAAATGCAGGAAAGCAGATAGGGCTTACCGGTGGCGATTTGCTTCACTTGTTGAAGCATCTCGCGATTAGCTTGGGCTTGGGTCTTGGCCTCCTTGCACGCTGAGTTGGCTATGGCCAGCTCGGACGTGAGCCTGTCCTTCTCCTTCTGAAGGTCATCGCGCTACGCCTAAAAACCCTTCAGGTCTTCTTTGACCTCGGCGACCCGTGCCACGTGCTTCTCGCTGACCTCCTTCTCTTTTCATAGCTGTGCGCTAGCCTTCTCTGCTACAACTCTCTAATGTTTGGCTTCTTGCCGAGCTATTTTTAGCTCATACCGGAGCTTTTCTATCTCCATGGAGGTAGCTGCAAACACATTAGCATATGACTTACAACTTATGACAGGCATTGCAAATTCGTAAAAGCTACAAAAATTTCGATATTTACCTCCAGCAACCTCCATCTACTTCTTGAGCAGATCCGCATCCTTCTTCGACCGGCGAGCTTATGGTTCAGCTCCTCCAACTCCCTCTCATTGGATGCTGAAACTGAGGCCGAAACCTACAATGAACACAGTTAGCTTCCTGATAGGATATCGATCCCCTGGTCGGCTTCTTTCTTCCGACAAGGGTCTCTGGGGCTACAGTAGGTTTGCTTCTATGAAACATTCAATTTTTTACTAAGACCTCCAAGTAAGATCTTGGAATCTCACTCAGGGCTCTGGAGATACTGCAGTTATGCGGGTATTCTACGCGCTCGTGGAAACTCAAGACTTCGAACAACTTTTTTCCTATCTGCTCAAAAGGCCATCATATGCATCTAGCTGAGACAGTCTTTCTTACATGATGATATAAAATCTAAGGAAAAGGCTGGGAAAAGTTACCTGAAAGCCTTGAAAGAGGCCCTTGAAGGCCTCCTTGGTACCGGCCTCAGCGGACCGGTAACTCTATAGCGTCGTGCCTAGTAGGATGCGGTGCTTGGCAATGATGGTGGAGTCCATCATGGACGCCTCCATCCTCTTTGGTCCACCCTGCCAACACCTACCCTGGGGCAAGAGGGGATGGCCAGGCCACCTCGGCCCTCCCCGTCATCAGTGGGATGGCTTCCATAGAAGGCTGCCGAGGTGGCTCTAGGTCAACGGGCGCCGAGGTGGTCGGTCACCCCAGTCTATTCCCCTTTGTAGAGGAGGGGCTCTTCTCCACGGGGTCCTTGGAGACCGAGGCCTCTGCCTCAGCCATAACGGAATCGGCCCCGCGCCCCGTAGTGGTCTCAGGCGGGGCCTGCTGGGAAGTTGCCTCCCGGAGCCCTTCTTAGGTAGTAGGGGAAGGATGGTTCTCCACTAGGTGCTCAGAGGAGGGAGCCCGCTCGATGACTTCACGTCAGTTAGATTGGAGCGCTGCGGGCTATAAAGAAAAGATAAATGATCATTTGAAGACTGCAGTGAATTGCGCTTGGGTAATTATTTCTCACATGGCATGGAGGCGTACCTCCTCGGTGGTGGCCTTGGCTGCCGCGTTTCAACAAGGTCATCCCCTGTCTCAGAGAAGTCGACCTCAGCTATGGCAGGGGCCTCGGGGGTACGACATCGGTTGCCTTCATGAGGCGCCGCTGTCTTTGAACAGTTTGAGCCCCCCAGAAAGTCCTTGGACGCTGCCCTTTTCTTCTTCGGGGAGGAGGAACCTTCCTTCTCTTCCTCATCCTTCCTCTCCTCTTCATCTGAGGAGATAATACGGATGTTCTCGGATCTGGCATACACCAGATCTCGGATCTGGAGACCGTTGCTCTTCTTCTCTGGCCCACTATCCTTGACCGAGGCCTTTGGGGGCACTACGGCCAGGAGGGGTTGCATCTCAGGGGTCCTTGGGTCCTCGGGAAGTGGTGTCGGGCACGCAATAAGTGTCGCCTTGACGCCCATTTCTGGAAATAGAGAGGGGGAATCAGATAAATGTAAAATACAAAAACTAATGATGAACATATAGAATGGAGTTTACCTCGTAAGTCCCGCGCTCGGCTTTGTAGCCGATGTCTCAACCGTCGTCGAGGAACTCATTTTGGGATGGCTTGAAGAGAGCCGTCCACATGCCGTCGATGTTTGTGGGGAAGAAATTCCGCAGAGTCGGCGTGTCCTCGGGCGAGTAGAGCCACATAGGATGGTTCAGAGTTGGAGTGGCAGGATGTATCGATGAAGCATAATGTTCACCACATCCACCTGCTTGAACTTCATTTTGAGCGACCGGAGATGCTCTTGGAGTGCCTTGACCTCGTCCGGGTTGCCCCATTTGAGGCCCTGCTTCTGCCAGGACACTAGCTTCCTTGAAGGAGCACCGGTGAAGACAGGAGCCACGGCTTGACCCGGGACGAGTGGCTCAGTGATGTAGAACCACTCGCACTACCATATCTTGATGGTCTCAATGAAGGTCCCCTCCAGCTAGATTGGCTTTTGGAGTTTGCTGATCATGGCACCATTGCCCTCGGTGAATTCAGCCCCTCTGCTCTTCGGCTTGACGCAGAACGTCTTCAGCAATAGGCTAAAGTGTGGCTCCACACGGAGGAAGGCCTCACACACTATAATAAAAGTGGTGAGGTGGAGAATGGAATTCGGGGCTAGATTGTGGAAATCAAGCCCGTAAAAGAACAGAATCCCCCGCACAAAGGGGTGCAAGGGGAACCCAAGACCTCATACGAGGTGGGGAACAAAGATGACCCGCTCCCCTGGGTTGAGAGTGGGCATGCATAGGCCAGGTTCTGGGGCCTGGCAGGCGGCATCAATGGGGATGTACCCCACCGGGCGAAGCTCCGCGATGGTGGCGTCGGTGACCTTGGAGGCCACCCACCTCCGCTTCACATTTGCGTCGGCCATTGATGCGGGCACAGAAGCTTGGGCAAAGCATTGGGCTTGAGATTGGAAATAAGGGGGTTTGGCGGATTTGGGCACTGGAGCAAGAGGAGAGCGTGTTGTTTGGTTTACCCCTCCTTGCTCTTTATAAGCCAATAAAGGTGAAGCGTCCCTCTTCAGCACTGTAAAAATCGCCACATTTTGGCTTACCGTGCCATTATGGATACATGTGGAGAAGCAATTGATTGGTGATATCCCCCAAAATGTGAGGCATGATCTCTGTTTTGGTACAGCGTGCCCGTAAGAGGTTTGCCTTGAACTGCGATATGAATAATTAATGGCTGGCGTATGTTGTGTTAGGGTTGGTGATGCTTCAGTAAAAGGCTGCCAATAACTGACCCCGACCTCACCTATGCTGCTAGTCTTCATGGCTAAGCAAGCTTTGTACTTTGGATGAACAACAATACGCCTTGAGCAGTTTGGGCCTCTGCCAAAGGGAGATACCAAACTATTAAGAGGAGACACAAAGTGCCATACCTGTTCGAAGATGTGGAACTTCCCTGCTAAGCTAAAGACCACTCAGTCGAAGACATTATCCGAGGAAGATTGTGAACCATGGCTTCGATGAGAAGTTCAGGGGCTACAGACGGTGCCCTAGGCAAGGGGGTCCTAACCCAGCCGGGCTAAAGTTTGGGCCGAACTACCAGCCCATTGAGGAAGCAAGACTCCGGAGGCCCTCAAAGTGCGGTGACCGAAGACTTGGTGTGGACTTCAAGCATATTTAGATTCGGCATGTGAATCCTTAGATGGCCATTGACCATGTGTAACCCTAGATACCCCCTGGTGCCTATATAAACCACGAGGTTTAGTCCATAGAGGCGAATCCATCCATACAACCATTCATCATACCCCTAGGGTTTAGAACACAACTTACAATCTTGAGGTAGATCAACTCTGTAGTTTGATAGCTTCATAATATAAACAAGAGCAGGACGTAGGGTTTTACCTCCATAGAGAGGGCACGAACCTGGGTAAATCCCTTGTGTGTTCTTCTCCTGTTACCCATTCATCCGATGTAACAGCTCTGGCCCCCTACCCGAGATCTGCTAGTTTTGACACCCACACTTGTGGAAGATGAATTTTTTATACCCACTACTTATTGTAATGATCATGATTGGGGTGATGCTTCTTATGATCATGAAAATTTATTTAAGCCTGATGATGAATATGATATTGCTAATAATGTTTTGCAATAATATTGAAAATGGATTGGAAGAGTGTCAACTTTAGGAAAAGAGAATCCCACATATTTGAAGAGTGTTCAATATTATGAAATTATTAAAAGTGGGTTTGGAGAGTTCATGACTTTAGTTGATGTTAATCCCACTATCTTGGAAGACTACAAGATTTGAATGCATGTGGATCATAAAGAGAATATTGTTTATATAGTTATATTGTTGAATTTGAATATGATCCTACATTTAATTATTATGATAGAGGTAAATATGGTTGTAGAAATTTTCATGTTACTAAATTACCTCTCGTTATGTTGAGATTGTCAATGCTTTATTCTTCTCCCTTGCATATGCTAGATATTTCTTGTCTTGATAATTTCTTTTCTTATAAAATGCCTATGCATAGGAAGTATGTTAGACTTAAATCTGTTTGTCACATTTATTATGATGCTCTCTTTGTGCTTCAATTCTTGACTTTCACGCGAGCATGAATATAATCTCAAGCTTATCTTAATGGCTATAAAGAAAGAGCATGTTGGGAGACTACCCAATAGTTATCATTTATATATTTTTTGTCCACATAATTTTTCTACTTTTATGATTGTGTTTTTGTGTTTTAATTAGTGTTTGGGCCATTTAAAGCCTTTGGGATGATTTTGTTGATAGTTGACTTGATTCTGTGAAAAAATAGAAACATTTGTGCCCAGTAGCAGAATTGTCTAAATTCATTGGAATGTGATAAAATTTTGAACTCTTTACACATGATTGATATACAAATTTCCCATGTTGTCCTAATTTTGCAGATTTTTTGGAGTTATAGAAGTATTGTGTTTGTTCTGATCATTACAGATTGTTCTGTTTTTGGCAGATTCTGTTTTCGTTGCATAGTTTGCTTGTTTTTAATGAATCTATGGATTGTATCGGGGGGTATAAGTCATGGAGAAGTGATAATACAATAGATATTATGCAATAATAAAATATGAATGGGTTTATAACAATACCTAAAGTTTATGATTTGCTTGTTATACTAACGGATCTCACGAGGCTTCTGTTGAGTTTTGTGTGCTGAAGTTCTCAAGACTTGGGTGAGATCAGATGGATGAAGGACTAACGAGCATCAAGACCCTAAGCTTGTGGATTCCCATGGCACCCCATGGTAATACTCAAGGATAACCAAGCAACTAAGCTTGGTGATGCCCCAGAAGGCATCCCCTCTTTCGTCTACAATCCATCGATATATTACTTGGAGCTATATTTTTATTCATCACATGATATGAGCTTTGCTTGGAGCGTTGTGTATTATATGAGTGTTTTGTTTGTTTCCTTTTTATTTTGCCACAACCATCTTTTCTGCACACACCTTTTGAGCGGGACACACATTTATTCGTGATTTGTTACAATACTCTATGTGCTTCACTTATATCTTTTGAGCTAGGTAGTTGCTCTAGTGCTTCACTTATATCGTTTAGAGCACGGCGGTGGTTATATTTTAAAGAAATAGTTGTACTCTCATGCTTCAATTATATCTTTTTGAGAGTCTAATAAATAGTAATGGCAATATGCACGGGTTATGAAATTGGTCCTGATATGATAGGTATTCAAGAGGGATATAATAAAAACCTTCATGTAGATCACCGAATATGATAAGTTTGATTCCTTGCAATAGTTTTGAGATATAGAGATGGTGATATGTGGGTTTTATTAGTGAATAATTGTGGTTTAGTAAGAATATTGGTGTTAAGGTTTGTGATTCCCGAAGCATGCACGTATAATCTCCTGTTATGCTAAGTTGGAGCATGATTTATTATTGAGTGTCTTCCTTTGTGTGAAGGTAGGGGGCGCACGATGGTTAAATCCTACCAACCTCCCCCCTAGGGGCATGCGTATTAGTACTTTCCTTCAAGCGCCAATATACTTTCACAATAAGTATGTGAGTTCTTTATGACTAATGTGAGTCCATCGATTATACGCGCTCTCACCTTTCCGCAATTTGCTAGCCTCTTCGGTACTATGCATTGCCTTTTCTCACCTAGAGAGTTGGTGCAAACTTCGCCAGTGCATCCAAACCCCATGATATGATATGCTTTATCACACATAACACTACTTATATCTTCCTCAAAACAGCCAGCATACCTACCTATCATGGCATTTCCATAGCCATTCTGAATATATTGCCATGGAACTTGCAGCGTTCCATTATTATGACACACATAATCATTGTCATATTTGTCGGATTCAGGGCTCCGCAGACCCGAGGAAGGTTCAAACTCTGGGGCGTGTGCAAAGAACTCAACCTATCCAACCAACCAACCAACACGTCGCCCTGCAGCCTAGCTCGATGGATCAAGGAAGGAGATGGACACGGCAGTTTACCCAGGTTTGGGCCACATTGCGTTGTAAGACCCTACTCCTGCTTTGTGGTGGATTTGCCTCACGAGGGGCTGGGGATGAACTAGTACAAGGGAAGAACAACCTCACGAGGTCTGCTCCGGGGTGAGGGTGAGTCGTCCTTGGGATCGATCCGCCCCCTCTACGGTGGTGGCTAGCCTATACTTATAGCTGCCTCGGTCCTCTTCCTCCAAAACAAAGGCGGGAAGGGATCCCACAGTAGCCAATTTGAATGGGGACAAGTTGTACATCTTATCCTGATGAAAGGTGGTCTCTGCCTGCAAAGCTTCTGGTCGTGACGACGTGGTTGGCTCGGCGATGACATCCGTCCTACCATCTTGGCGGTCTTGGTCTTGTTGCACTGGAATGGAAACCTTTGCCTGATTCCTTGGGAACCCATGCCTGCGCTTGCCTCCTTAGCACCAAAGTGGAAACCTACTCCTCTGCGCCTGTTGGCGCCCGCCTGGCCATGGTCGTCATGGCTTGCGTCACCGCAACCTCGTGAGGTTGGATACCTGCATAGAAATCTCCGCTCCTCAGGAGGCAGCCTAGGGAGGCCGCTCCATCAGGAGGTCTTTGCGCTGTCTGCCTCGCGAGGCTTGGCCCCTCGCGAGGGTCTTGTCTTGTCTTGTTGGTGTTGAAGCTGGGCCATACCAGACCGTTGATGGAGCCATGCCGTGGGCCACAGGCAGGCAAGTCTGGGTACCCTAGTTCCCAGAACGTTGACAGTTGCCCCGGGCCCAAGGCGTGCTCAGAATTGGCTTCAAGGCAAAGGCAAAGGGCAAGGGCGAAGTGCCGCGGGCCCCAATTGCCTGCGGACCGAGCCGACGCGTTGCGCTTGATGGGACGTGGGTGTCTCCACTTCCCCACGTCACCTCGACAACCGCACGACTTGACAACTGCCTGGTGCATGCAGATAAGCCATCATTGCTGGAAACGTGAGGGGCCGGCGGTTAGCCTTCCCCTGGCTATAAATGGGAGAGGGGGCGGAGCCCCCAGCTCATCTTCATCTTTCTCGCCTCTTGCTTCTCCTTCTTCTTTGTTCTGCCATCTTGGCAGAGCGTTCATGGTGCCAGTGAGGAGGTTCTCCGCCGCGGAGAAGGGAAAGGCTCCCAAGGAAGGGCCAGGCTCGCCGCCGCCCAAGAGGGGCCGTGGACACCCCCGTAAGTACGCCGCGACGCCAGCGGTGGCTCCCCGAGGGCATGGGCGCACTCCCTCAAAGACTGGTGCCACCTCCGGCAGTCGCGGGGGTGCTCCCTCCTGTGGCAGAAGTTGCCGCGGCTAGGGTAGCCGCGGCGACGGGGGGAGGCATGTGGCAGCCGCTCGGCCGCCGCATCGGTGCTCCCACTCGGCCGACGCGTCCTCTGAGTTCGTGGTGTGTGCAGAGAGGCCCGCAGGCGTCTGGTTCCAGCTCCCGCACTTCTTTGCGGGCGCGCTGCCGTCCGGGGGACCTGGTGGCCTCTAGCTGCAGGCTGATGGTTGCTGCAGCTGGGCCTCGTGGGTGGAGGTCGAGGTCACCGCCGCCGGCAACATGTTCTTGAACCGCGGGTGGCAGCCGTTTGCCCACGCGCGCGGCCTGCAAGGGAGGTGCACCCTCCACTTTAGGTATGACGGTGCTGTGACCCTCTACGTCAGGGTCTTCGGGGAAGATGGCTAGCGCCTGGGTTGTTGCCCGGAGAGCGATAGCGACGACGATGTCGGCGTCCACCCTTCTGACGACGATGGCCAGAGGGGCGGCACCGTCTCTGGTGGTGAGCTTGCCCTTGGCGACGGCCGCAACGCATCCAGCGGCGGCGGCTCCTCCTCTGGGGAGAGCACGAGCGACGGTGACTACGACGAGCCACCACGCCGTGGAGCTCCGACCAGGGAGGGAGACGAGCCGCCTCGCCCCGGTGAAGCTGGAGGAGGACTCTGACTGAGCGCGGGCGTTGCTGGAGGCGGGTCCCGGGAGCTGCTGTAGTCACGCGACTGCTTTTGCTTAATTCTTTCTCCTGCATTAGAAAAGTGGAAAGCCCTGTCGGGGCATGTAATGGACCACGGCGCTTGCGCCATTATGTTATCGTTTTTATATCGTGTCCTGATATCCGTGTTACCGCTGATTGTGATTGGGATGACTTAGCTTAGCGTGCTTGTGGTAGACTCGTGCGCCATGAGGGCGAGCTTCTCTGGAGCTTGGACTTCCTGCACACCCTTCGTTCCGGAAGGGTTCTCCAGAGCTTTCCATCTTTAGTATTCAAAAGTCCTCAGGCCTCGGGAGACGCCCTGTGGCTGCGGCGGTAAGTGACCTCCGGAGATTCCATACCTCACACGAGCCCCCGAGCATGGGCCGGTCGCCACTGGCACGCCGTGTTGCGATGCCCGGAGGCACGGACTTAGGAGGGCATGCGTGCCCGTTGGCTCGTTTAAGAGCATCGTGCAAGGATTAAGACGCCAAAGGCTAGGACACCAAGGCTTTGGCGAGGTGTGTTCGCGGGCGGGCCCAAGCGCACACACCATGCCCAGCCCCATGCGCGTGACGCGCGGGGAAGAGCAGCGGGCAACTGTCACTCTTCCCAGTGCAAGACCTGAAAGAACGCTGCAAGAAGGAAAACTTCCCAACCCTTTCAAGTAAAGACACGAGAACTTCAAATTTAATTCCAAGAAGTTGCAAACCAGCTACAGAAAGCAAGCAAAAGAACAGCCGTGTCCGGCATCTACACTAGTCTTCTGGTCTTCCCGCCAGCGCGGAGCATGGGGCTTCCACTACGACATGGGTGGGAGCCCCCGTGAGGACCAAGGGCGGCGCTCAGGAGACTCCGGGCCGTGTACAGCCCCACTCGTTATTACGTGAGAGTGTCACGGGCGTAGACTTGAAAGGCGCATGTCCTTGGTCACGGATAGAACTTCCTGAGGTGCTGGATGTTCCAGGCATTCTGGATGGGGACCCCATCCTGCGTCTCCAGGCGCGCGGCGCCAGGCCTGGAGACACGGGCGATCCTGAATGGGCCCTCCCACATGGGAGAGAGCTTGTGGAGCCCCTCCCTGGAGAGCACCCATCTCAGGACGAGGTCACCCACCTTGAGGGTTCAGGAGCGGACGCTACGGCAGTGATACCGCCGTAGCGCCTGCTGGTACCTTGCGGCACGGAGCGAGGCTTGGCGGTGGCCCTCCTCTCCGAGGACGAGATCCATCCCCCGCGAGGCGTCCTGGCATGCCTCGTCAAACACCAAGACCGGCGGGGAGCGATGTTTGACCTCATGAGGGAGGACCGCCTCAGCCCCGTAGATGAGGAAGAACGGGGTCTCGCCGGTAGGCTCGGTTGCGGTGGTGCGGATGGACCACAACACGGATTGAAGCTCATCGAGCCAACCCCTGCCGCAGGCCTCAAGTTTCTTCTTGAAGCTCCTCGCCTTGAGGCCTCTCAGGACCTCCATGTTGGCACGCTTGGCTTGGCCGTTACTCCGTGGGTGCGCCACCGAGGCGTAGCATATCTGCGTTCCAAAGTTAGCACAATATGTTTTAAAGAGGTTGCTCGTGAACTGAGAGCCATTGTCAGTGATGATAAGGTTGGGGACCCCAAAGCAGCTCACGAGGCCTTTGATGAACTTGACAGCTGAGCCAGCTGGAATGCTGCGAACGAGCTCCACCTCCGCCCACTTGGTGAACTTGTTGATGGCGACGTAGAGGTAGTGGTAGCCCCCAGCTGCTCGAGTGAATGGTCGCAGGATATCCATCCCCCATACCGCGAACAGCCATGAGAGCGGGATGGTCTGGAGGCCCTGAGCGGGATGGTGGATCTGTTTGGCATGTAATTGGCACGCCTCGCAGGATCTCACCAGCTCAGCGGCGTCATTGAGTGCCGTGGGCCAGTAGAACCCGCTGCGAAATGCCTTGCCCACGAGGGTGCACGACGAAGAGTGATGCCCGCAATCCCCACTGTGAATGTCAGCCAGTAGCTCGCACCCCTGCTCCTTGGAGATGCACCACAGAGAGAGATCGTTTGGGCGTCTTCGGTAGAGCTCGCCATCCTGGACGCAATAGGCGGTGGCCTGGCGGGCCACGTGTTCTATGTCTTCCTCCTTCTCTGGCAAGGTGCCCCGAAGCAAGTATGTCTTGAACTCCTTGGTCTAGCACCCCTCCTGAGGTTCAAGCGCGAGGAGCAGGCCAGCTCCGGAGGTCTGACCATAGGCTGGGGCCCCGAGGTGGGTGCCATGGGCGGTTCCTCCCGGAGCAGCGCCGGTCCTGCAGTGGGGGGAGTCGCCGATGGCTTGAAGAGCCGCTCTTCGAAGAAGCCAGGCTTTTGGGGTTGGCGCCAGGACGCCCTCTTGGCGATGTCGTCTGCCTCCTTGTTCGTGCCGCGTGGTACGTGCTGCAATTCCAAGCCTAAGAATCACTTTTCAATTTTTCGTACCTCCTCTCCATGTGCTCATCTTTTGGCTTGTACTCCTTGTTGGAGAAGTTGATGAGGAGCTAAGAGTCGCCCTTGATGGTGAGCTGCTTGATCCCTAGAGCAGCCACGACTTTGAGGCCGATGATTAGGCCCTCGTATTCCGTGATGTTGTTGGATACCTTCTCACCATGCTGGAAGCATAGCTGCACAGCGTAGTAGAGCTTGTCCTGAGTAGGTGAGATAAGCACGGCTCCAGCCCCCGCGCCCTGTCGTGCGAACTCGCCATCATAGTACATGACCCAGCCATCCGGTGCCTCATCCTCGGGCATGAGGGAACGGTCCTCGCCCTCCCCTTGGTCAGGGGCGTTAGTCCATTCCGCCACAAAGTCAGCGAGGGCCGCGCCCTTGATGACCCTAGTGGTGCTGAACTCTAGCTGGAACGCCTGCAGTTCGATGTTCCATTCATCAACCCTGCCCGCAGCATTAGGGCTCCGCAGCACCTTCTCAAGGGGGTACGCAGAGATGACCTTGATGGGGTGGCCTTGGAAGTAGTGGCGCAGCTTCCTGGAGGCGACGAGGAGCGTGAGCAGGAGCTTCTGCGGCATGGGGTAGTGTGCGCGTGTGTCGCGCAACACCGTGCTGATGAAGTACACAGGCTGCTCGATAAGGGAAGAGGTGTCGATGGCGTCCAGCCCTGCCTGAGGCACGGGGGCCTCAAGAGCCTCACCTTCTGTCGGGGTGACCTAGGCCTCAGGAGCGCCGTCCTGAGGTGGCGATGGCGTGGCTGAAGACAGGGTGCTGCGTCGCGCGTCTGCGCCCGCGCGCTCTTCCCGGACCGCCACGAGTGCCGCGCTAGCCGAGTGGGGCGTGGCGGCCAGGTAAAGCACCATCACTGGAGGGCTGGTGAGATACCTCTTGAGGTCTTGAAAGGCTTCCTCAGCCTTCGGAGTCCATTCGAATGGGCCCTTCTTCTTCATCAACTTGAAAAACGGGAGAGCGCGCTCACCAAGCTTAGAGATGAAACGCCCCAGCGAGGTAACGCAGCCTGCAAGCTTCTGCATTTCCTTGATGGTCTGCGATGGGCTCATTCTTTCTATTCCCTTGATCTTCTATGGGTTAGCCTCGATTCCCTTGTGTGACACCAACAAACCCAGCAGCTTGCCGGACGGGACGCTGAACATGCACTTCTCCGGATTGAGTCGTAAGTTTACTTTGCGTAAGTTGGTAAATGTTTCCTCCAGGTCTTCGATGAGGGTTCTTGCCTCCTGTGACTTGACCACTATGTCGTCGACGTACGCCTCGGCATCCCTCCCGAGCTGCTTGCCCAGGGCGATGTGCATCAATCACTGGAAGGTCATGCCGGCGTTGCGCAACCCGAACGACATGCAGGTGTAGCAGTACACCCCGCACGGGGAAGGAAGGCCGTCTTCTCGACGTCTTGCACCGCCATCTTGATCTGGTGGTAGCCCGAGAAGGTGTCCAGGAAACATAGCAGGTCGCACTCGGCGGTGGAGTCCACAATCTGGTCGATGCGCAGAAGAGGGAAAGGGTCTTGAGGGCAAGCTTTGTTGAGGCTCGTGAAGTCAACGCACATGCGCTCCTTCCCTCCCTACTTGGGGACGATGACCAGTTGGCCAAACAATTTGGGTGCCACACTTCTCGGATGACGCCGGCTTCTTGCAGCTTGTGGACGTCCTGGACGATGAACGATTGCTTCTCCGGGGCTTGTCGCCGCGCCTTTTGTTTCACCGGGCGCGCACCGGGGCACACCATCAAATGGTGCTCAATCACGTCCCGCGAGACACCAACCAGATCCGTCACCTCGCGTGCAAACACATCCTTGTTTGCACGGAGGAAGCCGACCAGTGCTTCTTCCTGGTCTGGTGGGAGGCCGGCGCCTATGGTGAAGGTGAGGCTTGAGCCCTCGTCGTCGACCTACACCTACTTCGTCTCAGCCCGGTCCTGAGAGAACAGCTACTTCTTCTTCGCGGGTGCGGCCTCCGGTATCTCCGGAGCGCCCTCCACATCCAGTCGCACGGCTGCCGCGGCTTTGAAAGCGAGCTTGAGGGCCAGGAGGGCATCCTTGGTATCTCCCACCACAGTAAGGATGCCGCTGCTCCCCGGCATTTTGATGACGTTGTAGCCGGGGTGCGTCGCCACCATGAACTTGGCGAGGGCCGGGTAACCGAGAATGGCATTTTACGGGAGGCCGATGCGGGCGACGTCAAAGTCGATAAGCTCGGTGCGGTAGTTGCAGTGCATGTCGAAGGTAACAGGGAGGTGGATCTGCCCCAGGGGTATGACGAAGCCGTCAAGCACCCCTGAAAAGGGCCTGGTGGGGGCGAGCCGGTCGTAAGGCACCTGGAGCAGGTCAAAGGCTTCCACGGAGAGGATGTTGAGGCCAGCGCCGCCGTTGATGATGGTTCTGGTGACCGTGACGATGCTGATGGTTGGCGTGCACAGAAAGGGAAGCACGCCTGTGCTGACCGTAGTCTTGGGTGATCCCTGGAGTCGAAGTTGATGTCGGTCTCAAGCGCCAGCCGGCCCGAAGGAGCCCCCTGCCGTGGTTGGGCAGCCCCCATATGCGAAAGAACTGCTTGACGTGGCGGCCTGAGGCCGGCGCCTGCGACCCATCGAGGATGGCCGCAACAGCATGGGGTACCGGTGCCACGAAGCTTGCGATGAACTGATTACACAGCTCCCCCCAGGAGGCCACCGACAACTCTGGCAAGCCAACCATCCAGTAGCGCGGCACGCCCATGAGAGCCATGGGAAGCCAATTCACCACGACCTTCTCGTCGTGGCCTGCCGCCTCGATGCTTAGCTCGTACGGGCGAAAGAAATCTGTGGGGTTCCCCATGCCGTCATACCATGGGGGCAGCGTCGGCCTGAACTTCGGCAGCCATCGCACCTGCCGTACAGCGGGGGAGAAGGCCCGGTGGCCCGCGACAGCTCTGAGTGCGCCCAACGGCTCAGCGGGGGGAGTGGCGCCCGCCATGGGAGGCACACAGTGTGAGCGGTGTGCGGCTGATGAGAGGGGTAGAGCTCCAACACGCCCCTACCTGGCGCGCCGAATGTCGGATTCAGGGCTCCGCAGACCCAAGGAAGGTTCGAACTCTAGGGCATGTGCGAAGAACTCAACCTATCCAACCAACCAACACGTCGCCCTGCAGCCTAGCTCAATGGATCAAGGAAGGAGATGGACACGGCAGTTTACCCAGGTTCGGGCCACCTTGCGGTGTAAGACCCTACTCCTGCTTTGTGGTGGATTTGCCTCACGAGGGTCTGTGGATGAACTAGTACAAGGGAAGAGCATCCTCGCGAGGTCTTCTCTGGGGTGAGGGTGAGTTGTCCTTGGGATCGATCCCTCCCTCTATGGTGGTGGCTAGCCTATACTTATAGCGGCCTCAGTCCTCTTCCTCCAAAACGAAGGCGGGAAGGGATCCCACAGTGGCCAATTTGAAAGGGGACAAGCAGTACATCTTATCCTAACGAAAGGTGGTCTTTGCCTGCAAAGCTTCTGGTCGTGACGCCGTGGTGGGCTCGGCGATGACATCCATCCTGCCGTCCTGGCGGTCTTGGTCTTGTTTCACTGGAATGGAAACCTTTGCCTGATTCCTCGGGAACCCACGCCTGCGCTTGCCTCCTTGGCACCAAAGAGGAAACCTGCTCCTCTGCGCGTGCTGGCGCCCGCCTGGCCTTGAATGTCATGGCTTGTGTCACCGCAACCTCGTGAGGTTGGATACCTGCATAGAAATCTCCGCTCCTCAGGAAGCAGCCTCGGGAGGCCGCTCCCTCAGGAGGTCTTGGCGTTGTCTGCCTCGCGAGGCTTGGCCTCTCACGAGGGTCTTGTCTTCTTTGTGTTGAAGCTGGGTCGTACCAGGCCGTCGATGGAGCCACGCCGTGGGCCGCAGGCAGGCAAGTCTGGGTACCCTGGTTACGAAAACGCCAACAATATTGCTTTGCGTGATCATATAGCTGACATAGTATTTGTGGCTCAGCCACCGTTCATCATTATCAGGCATGTTACGCTAGTATCATTGCACATCCTGGTACACTGCCAAAGCATTCAAATAGAGTCATATGTTTCAATTTTATTGAGGTGTAAAATGAGTTGTAAGTAAATTGAAGTGTGATGATCATCCTTATTAGAGCATTGTCCAAGTGAGGAAATAAGTAAATAAATAAAAAGAGAGAAAAAATAGGCCAAAAAGAGCCCAACAAAAAAATGATAGAAAAAGAGAGAAGGGGCAATGTTACTATCCTTTTCCATACTTGTGCTTCAAAGTAACACCATGTTTTTCATCTAGAGAGTCTCCTATGTTGTCACTTTCATATACTAGTGGAATTTTTCATTATAGAACTTGGCTTGTATATTCCAATGATGGGCTTCCTCAAATGCCTGAGGTCTTCTAGAGCAAGCAAGTTGGATGCACACCCACTTAGTTTTTAGTTTGTGCTTTCATACACTTATAGCTCTTAGTGCATCAGTTGCATGGCAATCCCTACACCTCGCATTGACATCAATTGATGGGCATCTCCATAGCCTGTTGATTAGCCGCGTCGATGTGAGGCTTTCTTCTTTTTTTCTCCATATTAATCTCTACCACCGCGTTCTATTCCACACATAGTGCTAGATCAATGGCTTGCGCTCATGTATTGGGTGGGGGTTGAAAAAGCTGAAGCCCATTAAAAAGTATGAACCAATTGCTTGGCTGACACCGGGGTAGTGCATGATTTATTTTTTGTGTTAAGAAGATGGAGCATGAAAAGGCTATATGATTTTGTAGGGATAACGTTCCTTAGCATTTATATTTTAAAAGGCATGATTGTTTGTTGGTATGCCTGATTATTGATGTCTTTATTTCAAATTATAGACGATTGCTTTGAATCATTTGGATCTTAATATTCATACCATAGAAGAAAGATTACATGAGAAACATGTTAGGTAGAATTCCACATCAAAAATTCAGTTTTTATCATTTACCTACTCGAGGATGAGGAGGAATTAAGCTTGGGGATGCTTGATACGTCTCAAATGTATCTCTATTTTTTATTGTTCCATGTTATTATAATATCAATCTTGGATGTTTTATATAACTTTTTTTGCTATTCTTTATCATTTTCTGTGACTAACCTATTAACTAGCGCCAAGTGTCAGTTATTGTTTTCTGCTTGTTTTTGGTTTTCCAGGAAATCAGTACCAAACGGAGTCCAAACGCTACGACACTTTTTGACAATTTTTTTCTTGACAAGAGAGACCCTAGAAGCTTCAGGAGAAGACTAGAAGAGAAGAGAGGAGACGGCAAGCCAACAGGGCATGCCAAGGGGGGTAGGCGCGCCCTGATGCCTTGTGGGCCCCACGTGGCTCCTCCTGACCTTATTCCACATCTATAGATTCTCTAAAATTGGAAAACCAACAGAGAGCCACCCCAAACACTTTTTCCCCCACCGCAAGTTTCTGTTCTTCTGCGATCCCATCTGGAGGCCTTTTTCGGTACTCTGTCGGATGGGGAATTGATCATGGAGGGCTTCTACATCATCCTTGATGCCTTCTGATGATGCATGAGTAGTTTACCATAGACCTATGGCTCCGTAGCTAGTATCTAGATGGCTTCTTCTCTCTCTTTGATCTTCATACAATGTTGTCCTCAATGTTCTTGGAGTTCTATCCGATGTAATCTTCTTTTGCGGTGTGTTTGTTGGGATCCGATGAATTGTGGGTTTATGATCAGATTATTCATGAATATTAATTGAGTCTTTTTATGAATTCTTTTATGCATGATTATTACAGTATTGTATTTCTCTCCGATTTATCCGTTTAGTTTGGCCAACCTGATTGATTTTTCTTGCAATCCGAGATGTGCTTTGTGATGTGTTCAATCTTGCGTTGCTCAATCCCAGTGACAGAAAGGGACATGACACGTATTTTTATTGTTTCCACTAAGGGTAAAAAGATGGGGTCTATTAATATTGCTCGGGCTTATTTTGTCTACATCAATACATCTTGCTTAAGGCGTTACTCTATTTTTATTAACTTAATACCCTAGATGCATGCTGGATAGCCATCGATGGGTGGACTAATAGTAGTAGATGCAGGCAGGAGTCGATCTACTTGTCTCGGATGTGATGCCTATATACATGATCATTTCCTTGAATATCGTCATAACTATGCGCTTTTCTATCAATTGCTTAACACTAATTTGTTCACCCGCCGTATGTTATGTGCTTAAGAGAGAAGCCTCTAGTGAAAACTGTGGCCTCCGGTTCTACTTTAATTATATATAAAAACACAAAAATACCTTGCTGCAATGTTATTTATTTTATTTTATTTTGCAAATTATCCATTTGCCTACCACTATGAGATTTGATCCTTGCAATTAACCGCCGAGGGGATTGACAACCCGCTTGACCGTGTTCGGTGCAAGTGTTTGCTTTTGTGTGTGCATGTGCTGCTAACGAGTTTACGTGTGGTTCTCCGACTGGATTGGTAACCTTGGTTCTTAACTGAGGGAAATACTTATCTCTACTGTACTGCTTCATCCTCTCCTCTTCGGGGAAATCCCAATGCAGCTCAGAAGTAGCAGGGTGTACCTTTACACTTGTGCTTGAAAGTAGCACCATGCATTTATAGAGAGTTTTCATGGTATTTTTCATGTGCTAGTTGGATTTTCACATTATGGAACTTGACTTGCATATTCTTATGACAAGATTTCTCAAATGCTCGAGGTCTTCATTGAGCAAGTAAGTTGGATGCACACCCACTTAGCTGCACACAGAGAGCTTTCATACACTTATAGCTCTAGTGCATCCATTGCATGGAAATCCCTACTCCTCACATTGACATTGATTGTGACGCCTCTTCATTGCCTAATGATCAAGCTGCGTTGATGTGAGACTTTCTCGTACCTTTCTGTCTTCGAGATTAAATCCCCATCATCATTCTCTATGACATCCTAAGTGCTAGGACCAAATCTTGTGGATTGGGCATTAAGCGAAGTGCTAAGTAGTAGAAAAGCGCTCATCACAGATTCCAACGCTTGACTGAAGCTATAGGTTGTGTTATGTCAATATGTTTGAATATGATAAAGCCTTGAGTGATTGGAGAAATGCATATGAAATCATGAGTATTAATTGGTATCACATGAAAGCATTAATCCATAAAAGCAATAGTAATCTTGTTTACACTTTTTGAAGTACTTGCTTGTTATATTTTATGAGATTATTTCTTTGAATCACTTTTGTCCTAAGTTCACACCATTGTTCCATAATTTGATCAAGATCATGATAGGTAGCATTAAACATCAAAAAATATCTTTGTTTATCATTTACCTACTCTAGGATGAGCAAGAATTAAACTTGGGGATGCTGATACGTCTCAAACGTATCTATAATTTTTTATTGTTAAATGGTATTATGTTATCATTTTTATATACTTTATATAGTATTTTATATTATTTTTATCAACTAACCTATTAATTTAGCGCCCAGTGCATGTTCATGTTTTCTTCTCGTTTTGGTTTCATAGGATATCAATATCTACGTAGGTCAAAACACGTTGCCGATTTCACATGATTTGTTTGGCAATCAGAGACATTAGAAACTTCGAGAAACAACGAGAAGAGCCATGAGGGCTCCCACATGAACACATGGCGCAGCTAGGGGGTGGCCAAGCCACCTGTCCGTGTGGGGCCCCAAGATACTGCATTGGTTCAATTCCACCGCCATAATTCCTTATCAATAAAGAAACCATCTGTCGTACCTCTAGAAGAATTTATCGCCATCGCAAGCCTCTGTTCTAAAGAGATCCAATCTAGAGCCTTGTTCCGTAGTTCTACTGGAGGGGGATGCCATTGCCAGGAGCCTCTCCATCAACCTTGCTACCTCCATGACCATGTGTGAGTAGTTCCTTCCGGATCTACAGGTCTATACTAGTAACTAGATCTCTCTCTCTCTATCTGAATCTTCAATACCATATTCCCCTTCTTCCTTGTGTGATGGGGATCAATCTGATGTAATTTTGTGGTGCATTTGTTAGGACATGATGAATTGTGAGTTTATGCTCATATTGTTTATTGAATCTATTGAGATTTATTTTCTTTATAATCAAGTAGCTATGTGTGGTATCCGATCTATTTGTCTTCTCTGGCCAAGATTGATTTGTAAATCTTCAGAGGGAGTGGTGCGTAGTAGTGGGTTCAATATTGTGGTGATTTCAATAACCAAGTGACAGAATGGGGACATGACATGTATTTTTATTGTTTCCACTAAGGAGAAACGATGGGGTTTTATCTTATTGCTAGGTTTCTTCCTATCTACATTATGTCATCTTGCTTAAAGCGTTACTTTATTTCATATGAACTTAATAATTTGAGATACATGCTAGCTAGCGGTCTTGGGGTGTATTAATAGTAGTAGATGAAGTTGGATTAAGAGTCTACTTGTCACGAATGTAATGCACATAAGAGATTATGCTATGAATGATCATAGTCATACTCGTTGCTATTCTTGTCAATTGCGCAACTGTAATTTGTTACCATGTCGTTTGCCTTCTTTTCGAGAGACATACCTTTGGTGAACCTATGGCCCCCGGATATATTCTTCCATTAATAAAAACTCCTACAAAATTGCTCTTTCTTATTCACTTTTACTTTTGCTACACAATTATCTATATATTTGCTTTTAATCTTGTAACGGGAAAAACAAGGGGCTTGACAACCCCCTTGCCAAGTTGGGTGCAAGTATTGTTTTTGTTTGTGTGCAGAAATAGTTGACCTTGTAAGCTTGGTGATTCCTAGTGTTTCGATGATACGTCCATTTTGCATCATGTTTTCCTACTGTTAAATATATTGTTTTTGGTCATTATTCCACTTTATGATGCAATTCTAATGCCTTTTCTCTCTTAATTTGCAAGATTTACATGGAGAGGGAGATTACCGCTAGAATTCCTGACCTAAAAGAGGTACAACAGAGATACATATTGTACAGAGATCTAAATAACCTGAAACTTCACAGAGATTTTTTATTGAATATATAAAAAATACTAGAGCAAAGAAATACCAGAGGGGGCCACCAGTTGCCCACAAGGCAACAAGGTGTGGCCACCCCCTGGGCACGCCCTGATGCCTTGTGGGGCCCACAGCTGGCCTTTGGTGCCCATCTTCTGCTATATGAAGTTTTTTGGCCTAAAAAAAGAGAAGACTTTCGGGATGAAGCGCCGCCGTCTCGAGGCGGAACCTGGGCAGGAGCACTTTTGCTCTCCGGCGGAGCGATTCCGCCGGGGACACTTCCCTCTGGGAGGGGGAAATCGAAGCCATCGACATGACCAATGATCTTCTCATCATGGTAGGACCATTCTTCGTCAACATCTTGAACAACACCATCTCATCTCAAACCCTAGTTCATCTCTTGTATTCAACCTTTGTCCCAAAACCTCAGATTGGTACCTATGGGTTGCTAGTAGTGTTGATTACATCTTGTAGTTGAGCCTAGTTGGTTTATTTGGTGGAAGATTAAATCAGATCCTCAAGCATATTCAATACACCTATGTTCTTGAACATGAATATGATTGGTGAGTAGTTACTTTTGTTCTTGAGGACATGGGATAAGTCTTGTTATAAGTAATCATGTGAAGTTGGTATTCGTTCGAAATTTTGATGATATGTATGTTGTTGCTTCCTTTAGTGGTGTCATGTGAATGTCGACTACATGACACTTCACCATAGTTGGGCCTAAGGGAAGGCATTGTGGAGTAATAAGTAGATGATGGGTTGCTAGAGTGACAGAAGCTTAAACCCTAGTTTAGGCATTATTCTGTAAGGGGCTGATTTGGATCCATATGTTTCACGCTATGGTTAGATTTATCTTAATTCTTCTTTCGTAGTTGTGGAAGCTTGCGAGAGGGGTAATCATAAGTGGGTTGCTTGTTCAATTAAGAATAGCACCCAAGCACCAGTCCACCCACATATCAAATTATTAAAGTAGCGAACGTGAATCAACTAAACATGATGAACATGATTAGACGACAATTCCCATGTGTCCTCGAGAGCACTTTGCTTTATGTAACAAAACTTTCTAGGTTGTCCTTTGCTATAAAAAGGATTTGGCCAGATGACTGCACCTTTGTTACTATTGCTACTAGTTACTTCTTTTGTCTGTGTGGAACGATGATCTATGGGGCCAACAAGCCCCTTTGTGGTTTGGCGAAGGGATTGAACAAATGCAAAGACAGGATAACAGAGAGCGCGAGGGTCGTTTACCCAGGTTCGGGCCACCTTGGAGGTGTAACACCCTACTCCTGCCTTTAGTGTATTGAGAATGTGGAGCACAAGTACACGGAGCGCTCTCCCCGGCAAGGTGCTAGGAGAAGGCAGCTACACGAGCAAACATGCGTGGGGTTTAATGGGTTCGAACCCTTGTCCCAGTTACCCTGGCCCTCCTTTTATAGCTCAAGGGGTTACCAAAGTGGCAAAAGGGTAAATACATCATGATTAGACAGCAAACAGTGCTATCATACCTAACTATGCTAGTTAGGACAAAGTACATTAAATGCATCGCTAGGTGTCACGAGGAGGAGAAGCCCAAGCAAGGATGCAGCACCACTTGCCCAGGTAACTCCTATTAGCGTGACACGCCATTTGGACGGGTGTCGACAAAGGTAATCTTCTCTCCAGTGTGCCGACAAATGCCTGCGAACTCCACCTTGCTGCCTGTGGGCTTGACACCTCCCCAATCAGCAACCAGCTGGCTGGTGAGGTGGAGCACTGGTAGTTGTCGGGGTTCTACTAGCCATGGGTCTTGTCGGATCTTCGTCTTGCCGGTTCGATCTTGCCGGTGAAGGTTGCTTCTAGTGCTTTGCCTTGATGCTTGTACTGTTCGTGTTCCTTGGTCTTCTTGATGTGCTCCTTGATTGTCCAAGGGGTTATTTCTCTGACTTGGGAATCTTCTTTGAGATTTGGCATTTGGTGGGGGAGCTGCTACTTGTGTTGTAGGGTGGAACCCTAAGATGGATCTTTCAGGAACTGGAGGGGAAATCCCCAAGAACAAGATGAACACAAAGGGGAAAACACAAGAGGAACACTCAAGAACAAGCCCAAATCACACATCCACTAGACTCACATCCACACAAGATCCACAAAGATACAAGAACAACAAAGGGAAAGATACAAGATAGAGTTCATCCCAAATCCCAAAGGGAGGTGAGGTCTTGGTGATCATATGATGGGGATCCTTCCCTAGATGGGGTCTTGAATCCACTAGGGATCTTCCCCAATGGAGGTCTTGATCTCCATGGGAGAGGTCTCTCTCTCTCAAGAGGCGGTACAAGGAGCAAAGCTCAACTAGATCATGGCATATCCTTTGCTTCCCTAACAAATGACCTAGGCACGAGTTATATAGGTGGCTGGACGTGAGGGACGAGTGGCAGGGCAAAACAGGCATCCCTCGGCCAACATCCTGTAGAGCCCATGCGCACGGGGTAAGTTGGGCCCATGTGCACAGGGTATTTTGGGGCCCGTGCGCACGGGGTATCCAGGAACTCTATGGATAGGCCGTGCGCACGGGGTCCAAACGGGGTAGTGCACACAGCGTCTTCTGAACCGTGCTTCTTCTTCCTCGTGGCCTTGGGGTCCTTCTCCTTGGCCTCCGGGATGCTCCCTAGCTACTTGGTGATGGTTGTCCTCGTACCTAATGATGCACAATGTTCCATGGTGAGGTAGCAACCAAGTCCAATGGATATTCATGTCAATCTTGAAGAGGAGCGGGTTCACCTTAAGTCTGGTAGGTCCACCTGGGGCTTGAGGTTCTATGAAGGTGTACATGGAGATGACCGTAGGATGCTCCGCATCATCCCCTCCCCCTTGGGAAAGATCCGATCTCGGATCGTAAACCATATCACCATGTACACGATAGGCATGGATGGACTTGTTGTCGGAGGAAGTGTATGTGATGGCGCAATCCAAGTACTTCAAGATGTCGTCGGGATGGTATACATGCAAAACGAGAAAACACAAGGGACACATGGAAATACAATGATTAGCACGCGCAATATGTCCATCAAGGAAGTATGAGTCCGTTCAAAAAGATTGTTCGTGACAAGGCACGAGATGCTTATCCAAATGATGTAGAATGATATGTAATGCAATCATGGGAGCAAATTCATTCATTGTGCACACAAAGGTGTTGTGAATGTGATCAAGGCAACCATTGTGCAAAATGATGTCATAATGGGATGGTGTATCAAAAGCATGAACATGGTAATTGGTGCTCAATGTGACTATGTGATCATGCAACTGATGATGGGTAATGTGATCATTATGTATGAAGAGGCCATCAAGAAAGATCACAACAAATTTGCTAAGGAAGTGCATAAGCTCATATATCATGGATGACATAGAAATACAAGATGCAACAAGGCAATCATAATATGAGTCAATCCATGCATAAGATGCAAATTTGTTATGGGTGGTGTTGTACCATGTCTCAATGTCGTGGTAGAAGTGGTGGTCTATTGATGCTTCCAAAGTAGTTGCATCCACTAAGGTCGAGCACCCATCAACTTGAATATCCATATGGTCCATCTCCAATGTCGGTCCTCCATCCAATAGATGTATCATGTAGACAATAAGAAAGAGACAACAATGAAAGTATGACCCATCCAATATGCGTATTTGAGGATGGCTCAAAGGGAAGGAGTTCACCTTTAGGGGTATCTCGCAAATGTTGGTGTTGCACATCGCATTTGCCTTCACATAAGCAATATGTCTCATGACGGTACGACCTTGTGAATCCTCCGAAATGAAATAACATGACAAACACTCAGAACAACAAATCAGGTTAGTGGAAATGCAAAACGTATCATTCGTGGGGTGAGATACCCAACAAGTGTTTTCATCTTTCTTAACATAAGAAAGTACAAGGGTGTAGGTCATGGTATGTAGGCATAGGATGCTAGCACAACCAAATACATTAAGCTCAAATTAACAAGCATGCATCACAAGTAAAGTGTCCAAGTCTCCAAGATCAATAAGCATAGCATGGTTGCACTCACTACAATGTTTTATGAGAGAGGCAACTAATGAATACAAGGGACAATGATCTAGACAAGGCAAGTGAGAGACATGAATATATATGCCATCAACCCAATTAAAGGAGCAAGAATGGATCATGGGTGATGCAACAAAGCAAGTAATCATATGAATCAAGTCATGCAAGCTAGTAGTGTGAAGATACAACATAATAGAGGTAATCATGGCAATCTTGTCATGGGTGAAAATAGTGGGCATATATAATACACATGACATATCGCAAACATGAAAACAAGATAGGAATATAGTATCATCATTGCATTGGCGAGAGGTTCTATGTAAATAGCAATGGAACATCAAGACTCTCCCAACACAAGAAGCAACAATAGAATGGGGAATGTATAGAACATGGCAATAGCAACTAGTATCTCCACCAAGCATGCAAATACACATAGTACGAGTAGAATGGTGGATCATATGTAAGTGCAAGCAAGGGTCACAATTGCATGGCAAAGGCATATAAAGAGGCATAACATGCAAAGTGAACACGGTAAAATGAGCATATGGTGACAAGTGGTATATAGCCCATAGCCGTGTGAGATCCAATTAGAAGAGATGTGCGTAGTCCTTGCGTGAAGGGAACGGTGTGAAGGACAATCCACGGGGTTCCAAATCATCGTTGCTCTCAAGAGCTCGTTTTGTCAACTCATGGGATTGTGAAGTTGACATGTATTCGTGAGTACCTACACAAAACAAAGACGAAGGAAAAATTGTGTGCGTGTGGTATATGTACACATCATCCATTATGATGCGCACGTTCATGTGTTGGTTAGCAAAAATTATCCAATGGTCAAATAAATGAGATGCATGATATAGAAACATGTCATCCATCATGATTGGTTTGTTGTTATGTATAGCATAATGGAGACTCAAATTGTGCAATGCATCATGAGTAATATCTAGAGCATTGTTATGAGTGGTATGCATATGGTGCACACAAGGGATGGACCCTTGGGAACTACATTCATGTTCATGGCTAGGTATATGTGATGAATTGCATACATTTTGCAAAGGTAGCATAGCAATATCATTGCAAGAGAAGGAAAATCCAATAACCATCATCTTGTCATGTATGCCATAAGTGCAAATGGGATTTATTTTAATGGGGCATGCATAGGTACTATGTTGAGATTGTAATAATGCAATATGGGAGATCTCACTCATAGCATATGACATGTTTAAGGGATTTTCAAACATGACGTGACCGATAGAATTTCCACATGATATACTATGGAGCATAGCATCACAACTAGGCAATTCGACATGCTCATAATCATATTTATCATAAATAGGTGGCACATCTAAGCATGTAGAAGACATAGTATGTGGTGAATCCATAAGGTGATCATCATCTTGCAAGCAATCGATGTGAAGATAGTCCACTAGTGGGACAAGCGAAGCACCATCACCTATGTTACCTTTGGAGTTCCACTCATGTGGAGTAGGTGAGGTTTCATGATGGAACCATGTGGGGGTTGCATCATCGTCCACCATGACCATCGTCGTTGCCGTTGGAGGTATGGACTCGTCGAGGGTAGGCATGTCATCATGTAGGAGACCTAGCACCAAACAAGAAAACACACTGGGAGTAGAGGTTAAGTCGTTAGAAATCATAGTGGTCTCACGTGCCCTATCAACTACCTCACTCACTAAGTGTTCTGTCTCACTCACTACCGCTAACATGCACTCACTCATATGGTTGGTGGAGTCACTCAAATGGCTCTCAACCTCACATAGGATGTGTGGCATGCTCTTGTGTGTGGGGCTAGTGGTGAACACACTCATCCTCTCATAGGAAATGCACTCAATGTGATATATGGTGGAGTCACTCATCTCACTCATGGTGTGGTGGCTCTCCTCACATGGCAATTGGGGCATCTCATCATATGTGGGTGTCGAAGATATGTAGGTGCAAATGTCTCCATTCTCAACTCTTACCGCCTCCTTGGTTGAAGGGATAGTCCCATGCTCAACCTCCTCATCCATAACGCCTCTAAAGATGAATGCCATAGGAAGTGGCAAATCATCGCTCTCCTCCGAGACCAAAGAGAGGGTCTCATGTGCGGTCTCGTACCTATACTCGGAGTATGAGTCTCAATGGGTTGCCATCTTCATGTTGATGGAGAGGGTTTTTACTCGTCGCCGTGGTCGAAGGGGATGGCCCTTGCTCGACCGTCTTGTCACTGTCTTGTATGAGGCCCATATGATGTGGCACCTTGTAGCTCATCTCCATGACCGAAGGGAATTTCCCATGCTCGGCCGTCCTCCTTGAGGGGCTTCCGAAGATAGAAGTGTCGCCCTCGCTTGTAGGTGGTCACCTTGTACATGATGATGTCGAAGTAGGCATACTCGTGGGAAGTAGGCGAAGATGTCGTACGTCCAAAGGTGAAGATGCCTTGAGAACACTTGGCGAAGATGCCGAAGTGGTGGTGGTAGCCGTAGCGTCCTCTTGGTGGTGATGTTGTCCTGCTTGAACTTGTAGTTGATGGTGCTCTTCGTGTTTATGCACATGTGTCTTGCGGTTGTCTTGGTGGTCATCTCGAAGATGATGATGGTGCCATGTGGTACTTGCATCGTGTGGCCGCTCCGAAGGTGTGCGACTTGAGCGTCTCCGCCGTGAAGATGACGAAGGGGAAGAAGACTTGTAGTTGGCCAACACGTGTCGGATGTCATCCATGTGTGCGTCCAACTTGTCGTCGAGGTAGTCCCTTTTCCTTGCTTCGGAGTGCTGTATGTCGATGGCGAGTCGCTCGATGCGGTCAAAGACCAAAGATGATGTGCTTTGCCTATCCATCACAAGAATCGAGTAGAGGTGAGTAGGAAATGAGATAAACAATACCAAGATACCATTTCCAAAAGTTGAGGATGTATCCCATGTCACTCAATGTGAAATGAGAGAATAGTGGAATTGGTACCGGACTTGTTCACTCACACCTACAACGTAAAGCTTATCGAGTGGCTTGGTTAGGACAAGTGGCACAAAATTCAAGCAAATGTTAGTCCAAGATGTCGAAAATGTTGAGGAAGATTCACAAAATTGCAATGTACAGCAAATAGATCAATAGCTATGGTGACACAAGAAACACACACACGAATAGATAGATGGGATCCGCGCTACCAAGGAATGAGCACAAAATGTGTTGCCATGGAAAAAGCTCGTGTTGCACGGATGCTAGAGAGACAAAGCTCGATTGCTCAAATGGGCAAGATACGCTTGTGCACCAACCTATGAGAGTAAACATGTCGTCTTTAATCCCAAGTATACTATGCAAAATGGCTCAATGCTATTTCTATTTCTTACAAGCTCTTTTGTATCTCCTCTTTTGCTTAAAAGATTTTTGCTCTTTTTTATATATGCTTGATGCTCGACCAAGTATGATATGAGACAAGTATGTAAGATATGCACGGGAGAGACTTATGGCACAATGATGATAGCAAGATGATTGCACGCTACAACAAGCTATGCAGCGTAAGCATATCACTAAGGTGCACAAATAGCATGGCCCGACAATTCTCAACTTGCTAGTCTCGATAGGTAAGGTACGCAATAGGCTCGGGGCGATCAATGCAATGCCAAGGAATATGTACAATGATGTCGTCGAGGTTACCGTCCTTGGCGATGATGAGTGGCGGTGCTCGATGTCAAACCGGGGCGATGATGAGTGGCGGTGATGTCGAAGTCGAACCGTTCCTAAGTAGCCGAAACACCTTAGGAAACGGAAAAACCGCAAACTCAAAATCTCAAATGTCAAATGGTGGTAGCGGACATGTGATGGTGGTGTCTGAGATGGCATTGCGGAAGTGGTGGTGGTTGATGAAGAACCAACTGTCCCTAAGTAGCCGAAACACATTAGGAGACTCTAATCACAACAAAAATAACCACAAATGCTAAATGGAGCAAAATGGGTTAGGTTGCGGAAAGCTATGGTGTTTTAGCGGATGATGGTGGAGGGCCTAGGCAAAGATGCCAAAGTATCAAACATTTTATGGAGTCAAATGATGTGGGAACCTATCCAGATGGATGCGAAAGTGACGGCCAAAACTGTGAAGCACTCATGGCTGCTGTAGGGGGGCCATGCGCATGGGGTCTAGGGCCCCTGGACACGGGGTCCCATGCGCACGGTACACGTACCGAGGACACGGGGTCACGAGAGACTTCACGAGGGCCCGTGGACACAGGGGTGGCAGAAATTTCATGATTTTGCAGTCAAAATTGAAGGATTTCGTGATGGGGATTGTGTGGGGGGATGGGGGAAAGCTAGATCTACTTGCCAAACATCCAAATCATGGATCAAACACAACAAATCTCACAAGAACCAACAAATTGCAAGAAAATTTTTGGAGCTATTTTTGTGGGGATTTTCGAAATTGGGCAAGAACAAGCAAAATTAGGCTAGAAAACAATGAGGGGGGCTCCAATTTCGTGAGAAACCATGGCTCATGATACCAAGATGTTGTAGGGTGGAACCCTAAGATGGATTTTTCACGAATTGGAGGGGAAATCCCCAAGAACAAGATATACACAAAGGGGAAAACACAAGAGGAACACTCAAGAACAAGCCCAAATCACACATCCACTAGACTCACATCCACACAAGATCCACAAAGGTACAAGAACAACAAAGGGAAAGATACAAGATAGAGTTCATCCCAAATCCCAAAGGGAGGTGAGGTCTTGGTGATTCTATGATGGGGATCCTTCCCTAGATGGGGTCTTGAATCCACTAGGGATCTTCCCCAATGGAGGTCTTGATCTCCATGGGAGAGGTCTCTCTCTCTCAAGAGGAGGTACACGGAGCAAAGATCAACTAGATCATGTCATATCCTTTGCTTCCCTACCAAATGTCCTAGGCACGAGTTACATAGGTGGCTGGAGGTGAGGGACAAGTGGAGGGGCAAAACAGGTATCCCTCTGCCAACATCCTGTAGAGCCCATGCACACGGGTAAGTTGGGCCCGTGTGCACGGGGTTTTTTGGGGCCTGTGCGCATGGGGTATCCATGAACTCTCTAGATAGGCCGTGCGCACGGGGTCCAAAACGGGTCATGCACATGGGGTCTTCTGAACCATGCTTCTTCTTTCTTGTGGCCTTGGGGTCCTTCTCCTTGGCCTCCAGGATGCTCCCTAGCTGCTTGGTGATGGTCGTCCTCATACCTAAAGATGCACAATGTTCCATGGTGAGGTAGCAACCAAGTCCAATGGATATTCATGTCAATCTCGAAGAGGAGCAGGTTCACCTTAAGTCCGATAGTTCCACTTGGGGCTCAAGGTGCTATGAAGGTGTACATGGAGATGACCGTAGGATGCTCCACATCTACTTGTCTGTGCATAAGTCAGGGTATGAAATACCCATGTTTAATACACCAATAGGAGCCCCTAGGCCTAGACCATACATGCTGCCGGGCATCATTGGACTAGGCCCATACAATGCACAGACAAGCGATGTTGATCCTGTTGAAATGGCATTCGTGTCTTGAGATTTTCTTTGCTTCTTCATTAATCTAGATTCGAGCTAGCCTCCAGCCTTCCCCTGGTTCTCTTGCTATCTAGGCGATGTACACCGTTTGCGTCAAAAAACCAGGGGCGCGCACGCACGTGCGTTGCTACCAGGCTCAGCCCAGACAGGCCCACGATTATGCGTGGCTTGAGGTAACTGTCATTTCTATCATCACTCCCTCCTTTTACTACAGCCCCTCCCACGATGCGGATTAGGCGTGAGACGTGGTATTGGTGTAGAGGGCGGTCATGGCGATAGTGCTTTGATCAAAGGAGCCAGGATGCTGGATTGGCGAGCCTGGGCAGTTGATGGAGTAAAGCACCTGCCAGAAAGGCAGGGTGTGGGATTGGAGGAGCGGGGCGGTTGCCCTATGGTAGTGGAGAGCCAGCCCCCATGCCTTCCCCTATAAAAGGAGGGGGACATGGGAGGCTATTCTCATCCATCTCTCCCTTCTCCATTCTTCTTGCGTCTTCGACCATCATGGTAAGACGAAGAGGTCGGGCTCGTGTTTCTGCTGCGGCAGCGAGAGGTTCTCCTCGGCAACACGCCCTCGCTTCGGGTGCAGCCATGGTGGCCGGCTTCAGTGCACGGGTCAGGGCTGTAGGTCGAGGTCGTGGACGACGAGGCACTCGGGGCAGAGGAGGCCGGACCAGGGCGTTGGTGGTTCCGCCTCCAACCGCTCTGCCCCCGGCGGAAGGCCATATGGGGGACACCGCGCTCGAGTTCATCATGGAGCACACAACACTCACACATCCATGCGGCACACAGCACAAGACGCAACACACACGCTCATGCTCAAGTGCTCAACCTACTCCCTCCGTCCATGAAAGACTGTACATATAGAGATTTACACATTGACCAAGAGGAACTGGAACTTCATGGCATAATTAACGCCCAAAAGTAGCTGATTTATGTGTGCATGCGACCATTGAGAGAAGAAGATTAAATGAAGGTTGTTGCATGTTGTAATTAAGGATAGACATGTAGCCTATAGCTAGAGCACAAGTTGGTGCATTAGTCAATCAATATCGATTAGATTAAAGGCTAAGTGCATTGGAAGTGTAGATGTACACTCTTTGTTGGAAAATTTTCTAATGCTAGATGTACAGTTTTTCACGGACCGAGGGAGTACCCGTGCATGCACTCACATACATAGCCAGGGTGGTTCGCACGCAAGGGTTGGACTCCTGTCGTGCCTGCGTAAAGTTTTGTTTAACTGATTTCTTTGCTCTGCCAACTGATAGTGGGACCCATAAACCAGGTGTCAATTTAACCAGTCAACAAAGTGCCACGTCGACTATGTGGCTGGTCAGTAGGGTGCAATACGGTGCTCTACGGTGAGCTAGTGACCGTATAATCACCGCAAAACTATACAGTGACCGTAATGAGCGTGTTGTTACATATGTTGACCGCCAGTGTATTTTTCTCATTTCAAATTAAGCCATATTAACCAGAAAGGACGCAGTATGGACTAGTGCTACTACTTTGATGTGTCCTGTCAACTCGCCGAACGAGGAGAAGCTTGCTTACTACGCCCTCTCCCTCGTGCACGCGCGGTGGCTCACAGGACGAGGAGAAGCTTGCTTACTACGTACGCCTACGCCCTCTCCCTTGCCCACACGCGTGGTGGCTCATAGGACGAGGAGAGGGTTTTGACTACAGTGCCCTCTCCCTCTCCCTCTCCCTCGCCCTCGAGGTGGACGTGCAGCAGTTCATTCGGTGTCACATTGCCAGAAGCATATTGTACTGTAGTATCATCATTCTTGGACCTTCCGAAGAGGCGAAGAGCCAAGTGCAAATTTCACAGGAGTACGAACTGTTGAACCTCCCGAAGAGGCAAAGAGCCAAGTGCAAGGTTTTATAGGAGTTTTCATCCTAGTAGGAGTACTACAACTATAGCGAACGATGCTACTGTATGATGCCGCCACATCACCTATATCCCAAGTTGTGCCACCTTTTTTTCTCATAGGGCGTGTTGGAGCCCGTGCAACAGCCACACAAGTTGCACGTACACATAACACATTTACTAGTAATAAATTCTAGAGGACAAATGCCAGTATGCCACACAAGTTCATCTCCACTTCATGTGATAAATTTGTGCATGACTAGTCTACATATATTCATAGCGCTACCATTCACATTTTACCATACTCCACTTACACATTATAGATGGGCTCCATGTCCTCCTCCAGGTTCGAGTCCCAGGTGTTCTTCATAGATGGCATGATCCATAGCGGCGGGTAATGGGAATCATTGTCGCAGCTTTCTAGTCCGGTTCCACACGATGGAGACTCATCCAAGCTGAAGCGGCATAAATCAGGGATAGTGTGTCCCAGCATGTCGTTCATCCGGCGGTGTGCACTGAAGACACAACCATGCTTCATGAACGGTAGGCCTTCGGTGTCGTGCACGGAAGGTGGCATCCACTTCACAATGGGGTAGTTGTCCCCAATGAAAAGCGAGTACTCTCCAACAGTGTTCCTCGGCACCCACATAGCATCACGGGGGTCGAACTCGGCGACGTTCAGCTGGTACACGCGGCATCTCAGATCTGGACACATGGTGACATACATGGTCAAGGTCCATGCATAATAATGTTGTGCTCAAATATGGCGGTCAGTAATATTGCGCAGCAAATAGTACTACTCCGGTATAGAGGAAGTAAAATAACCGGCTTATTATATATAGCCACTCTTGGCTACATGGATGAGATAGTAAGACATGGAAAAACAAAAATGGTGGGAGCTAGTGGATTCAAGTCTTCAAGGGCCTAGCTAGCTATACGCGTCCTCCAAGGTAAAAAGTACTAGTACTAGTAAGTAGTACTACAATGAGAAGGCAAGAGGGTTAAAAAATATAATACTCAATTATAGTACTAGTACAGTAAACATGTCCCAGTCAAGAAAAGAAAATAACTAACAAGTAGTACTACTCTAACACACATCAATGAGAAAATGGAATACCTGGGTAGATGGTGACGGTCCGATCGTGGTAGATTGTTCGACCATGTTGCACATCAGTGGTACCATGGGTAATGACTGCTAAGATAGTTGATCCCAATATGCCAAAGTCAGCTACAAGGTTCCAGGTTAGACCCAATCGTGGATACAAATGCACATCTAGGATCGGCGATCTTATTTTGATCGGGGGATGACTGGTCCCTGCAAAATAATGGAGTACCGTTAGGGATGCAAATGATGGTTTGCGCATTCCGTTTGTAATCTCCCGTACCATAGGATGGCAACCAGATGAAACAAGTCCCCTGGCTTGTCACCGTGAAGATGCGGCCTACATGGCACACGGCGTCTTCGAACGTGTAGGGGTACAAATCTGCCGCGGCCAACATGTGCCAGCCTCTGCTGTTACTGCCTCTTGTATTGGTGGCAATCCTTATGTCGAACACTGCGATGACATAGTAATCATCATAGCCACGTCGCTTTGTCGGTGGGTCCACAATTGCTATCTTCTTCAATCTCATGTAGGCATCATCATACGTATTCAAGCCCAGCCAGTCCGGAAGGCCGATCCCAATGGTGGAGAAGGGGTCTGCGGGAATGGCCGCACTGCTGTGGATGTTGTGCAAAATGATGGTGGTATCCAGCCGGAATTATTCAAGCCAATCTTCGTTGGCACCAACCCAGACCTATATATAAGATGGTGGGAGCAGAGAAATTACGGGATGGAATAACTAAGTACTATGTTTAGAATATACACTACATGATAAAACTCCATGACTGACCTGCTCATCGGACAAAATCTGACTACCTCTCAACGTCGGCAACTCTAGCGGAGTCAACGTGCAACCATGGCCAGGGAGCGGTGGACTGTTTGATGGATTGTCCCATAGAATAACCTTCTCCTCGAGGACGCATGGAAGACCAACAAGCATGGCCTTTTCCCAAGCCTGTTTAAGCACCGTCTTAAAAAAGTTGGTGCAGGAAGCACCGAGTCTTGCGGTGGTGAGGACGTCGGAGCGGCGTGCGATTTCTCCCAGAGGATCGTCGTCCAAGGTCTCCCAGCCCCGACGAGGAGGAGAACCACCTGGCAAATCCATGGGAGCAGCGACGAACTGCCTTGGTCTCTTCGGGGGGAGGGGAACTGGCGAGGAGGAGATAAGAGCGTAACCATAGGGCCTCGTCCCTTCGCTAAGGAAGTTATGAGGGCACGCATAGTGGTAGTGCCTCGTGCCCCGTGATGGTGAGGCTATTATTTACTACGTAGTACTGTAGCAGTAGTAGTACTACTTTCTCAACTAGTAGTGCGATGTACTGTACTTCTATAGTGCACCACTTTTGAACTCTTGAATCTCAAGGCCAAGGAGCTACAGTTGCAAGTGGAGGGTACTACTGTTCTCTAGAACCATCGCTGTACTATCAATGCAGGGAAAGTACACCTGCGTAGTGCGTACTCTCCATGCTCTATTCAAGTGCATAGTTGGCCTACTCAGCCGCTCCTCTCACGCACACACTAGCAGCCTTTTATCAGCGATGGTTACTGCGGGGGCAGAACATTTAAGTTCTTTGATACAACGAGACTAGGCTTTTCGCTTCCATTTGTGGAGGTGTAATGGATCTCGTCGAACTTTGTTAGTTCCTTTATGAATGAGATGAGGCAAAGCTTTTGCCTCCGTTTCAAAACAAAAAAATATCACGTCAAGAGGAATTTCTTTTATAGAGCCGATAATGGAGCGAAGTCCATGCGTGCAACGCTACAAGCTACAGAGTAGTAGAGTAGCACTTTATGTACAGAGCCATATTGCACAGTTCCCAATGTCGCACCAGGCTTTTCCGGCTCCTCGGTCTTAATTGGGAGGTGCTAGTTTAAATATGTTAACTGATGAGGAAGCTGCAAGCGAGGTTCGGCTAGGTTGAGCACGCAGGCGAGAAACTTTGCATGGTGTGAATTGATATATAGGAGTACTACTCTAGTACACGAGCCACGAGATGATGGAAAACTCGTTCACGTGGCTAGGCTATCCAGTGCACCCAGATTGTGGTGCGACACGTCCGTTCGACTTCAAAAGTCAAACTACCAGTGTACAATATTGGCTCGCAGCGAGGTTACTATTTTAAAAAAAGGCCGCCGTGCGTTCGGCCGGGATCGAACCCACAAAACAAGCTATACACTCCCGCGACCACTAGTAGTACTCGTTGGAGTACAACGCAACCTAGAATCGCCTTTTGTCGCTAGTACATTGTTTCTTACAAGAAACCACTAATACCAAGAAACTACTACCACTTACCTACCAGCCCTACCACGAAACGACTACTCTACAAAGTGCCGTTATAGGCATGTTTCAAACCATGTCGCCCCTTAAGTCAATGCCTTCTATTCGA
Source organism: Thinopyrum elongatum (assembly GCA_011799875.1). Taxonomy (NCBI): domain Eukaryota; kingdom Viridiplantae; phylum Streptophyta; class Magnoliopsida; order Poales; family Poaceae; genus Thinopyrum; species Thinopyrum elongatum. Next base: position 234,471,540 of record CM022299.1, read on the forward strand.
CCAGCAAGTTAGGCGTTATGACTTGTGGGACCTATATGTCAGTCTGGACGAAAATCCCCGAGTGACCTCCTACCTCTGGCCCGTCCACCTAGTCATCCTCGGCCAAAGGCGAGGTCAAAAGCACCAGCGGCGCGGAGCCCATCTGCAGCAGCTCGGATGCCGGCTCCGTCTGGCGCTCACGACCGCTAGCTAGCCAAGATAGCACACACCATGCTGGATGCATCCAGCTGCTTGTCTGCAAGGTTTTCTAGTTAGGTTGGCACGGCGGTGCGGCAGCTTCCTCACATGCGCCGCACTAAGGCCAGCCATCTGGCTCGAGCGAAGGCCAGCGCGGCGGCTTGCTCACACGTGAGCTATGCTCGGGCCAGCCAGCCAACCCGTGCGGAGGCCAGCGCGGTGCCCGGCCCATCCGGCGGAGCGGCGGCCAGCTCGCTCATCACCGGCGCTACCGACAAACACGCATAGGAACTGTTTGAAGTAATGTTCAGGAAAAATAATGATTGGAGGAGGAAGAAGAGGATAGAAGGTCAGATGTGCGTCCCTCGTGTCAACGGTCAAACAAAATGTGTTGGTTTGAGCTGCCTCGTCAGCACGGACGTGTGGGCCAACCGTGTCAAAAATGGGTTTAGACGAGCCTAATCGGCACTAGGTAGTAGTTTTTTTGGCGCGGATTAAGAAATTTTGGGTATGTTTTTGCTATTTTTGTACAATAGTTTCTTCCTAGGTCTGGTTGAAAGTGGGAGTTTTTTGTTAAATACTCTACATACTGTAAGTAGGACGGAAAGTTAAGCTTTGGAAGCTAATAAGCACGGCTAGTTACATAGTGCCTATGTGTACATAATTCAAACTAAATATCAACCATGAGTGACTAATTTCTTGATGGAAAACTCGAAACTATGGAAATATTAGCATTTTTTTGCATGGTTGGAAATACTAGCAATGTTCACGTGTGTTGGAACGGATCATAATTAGAATAATACTTATTCACAAACTTGATAGAAAACACTCTAATTTTGATATACATATATCACTAGAAATATATTATGTTTCAATCAGAATATATTCCTTGGGCTGTTTTGGTGAGGTGAGGGAGGGATGTGGTTGGTTTTAAGATACTAATTAAGGGTTTTTCTGCAAATTAGTAGAGAAGTGAGATGTTGTTGATAAAAGGCAACAACTTACCTCACAGTCGTTAGATGTAGATCTAATGGTCAGAAATGACGGATGGCAGACACACCATCATCACCAACTAAGTCTTCTGTAGCAGTACTAGAAAGATGCCCGCGCATTGCACGGAACATCAAGATGCATTTTTTTTATAAAACACCTATTGTGATTGACCCATGCGGGAGTAATCCCATGTGTAAAAACTAATGATATCTCGAGAAAGAGGAGAGATAAGGTGAGGAGGAGTGGGGCGTGGTGGTGATTGGTGGTTGGACTAAGCGGAGGCATGGGGATGGACGACGCCGGCAGCGACCACCATGCCAGTTTGTTCCAGAGGCTTCCTTTTTTAATTGCTCAACAATGAGGTTGTGGGAGATAAGAATGAACGAGGGAAGGCCTTGTCTGCAAATGTGGAGAGAGGTGCGGGTATCTTTTAGTTTAATTTCTATCCCTCAGATATAGATCGGACGGTCTATATTGCAATATGGCAGGCATACCATCATCACCAACTCAGTTTTTTTTATAAGAGAAGAGATATAAGTATGGAGATACAAACGTATTATCGATACTTGTTTCCATAAACTTGGATCTACATTCTATTCAATGGCTGAGCATGTGGGGCCTTAGCACGATGACTTCTCGACTGTGTAAAACAAAGGCTTTCCCATCGCCAATAAGGAGGGGGTGACGGCGGCGCGCTTTTGGCTTGCTCTAGTCCTAGTTGTCATACTAGGTGGTCTACGCACGTGTAGATTTATTCTTTTTCATGTCTCGTGTTCGCCGTACTGCCACGACTGTTGATGAATAGACGGTAAGTTATTAACGGGAAAACCTTTGTTGAGCGTGTGTGCGAGAGAGAGACAGCGTGTGGTAAGAGATTCTTTGTGTCTTTGTGTGTGGAGGATAGAGAGAGACATGAGCATGGGGCTTTGTGTTGTGTAACATGGAGACAGATAGACATAATCAGAGAGTGAGTGTGTGAGATACACATGCGGACATGGGGAGAGATGTGTGAGTTAGAGAGATGGAGAATTTTGGTGTGCATGTGAGCTAGAGAGAGGGGGGGATATATACGTAGCTAGAGCTAGAGAGAATATGCAAGGGTGTGTGTCTTAAAAGAAGTATCCAGATAGATGGGTGTTTGTGTGTGTCTGTGTGTGTTTGTGCGCGCGTGTGTGTGAGAGGGAGTGTGTGTATGTGGAGAAGAGAGACCACTAATGATGTAAACCTAGTATGGAAGGCGGAATGGTGTGACATGTGTGTCAAAGAGAGACAAAGGCATGTGTAGTAGCGGGATAGCATGGGTGCGGGCAGGGAGCAGACTATTTGGAAGAGACATCGAGTGTGTGTGGGAGAGGGGTGTGAGAGTGGGAGCGAGAGCTAGAGAGGGAGAGAGAGAGGAAGAGAGGGGGAGAGAGAGGGGTTGTTTGTGTACGGAAGTGGCGTATAGATAGGGAGACAAGGTTGATGTTGTTCAAGAATGGCCTATGTACGGAGACGCAAGGGAAGTGAGTCATCATGTGTGTGATAGAGACTTCATGAGAGATCTAGAATAGATGGTGTAGAGAACAACGTGCGAGATTGAGAATGATGATACATTAGGGAGCTATGGAAAGAGTCATGACATATATGTATATAGGGAAGGAGCTGGGGCGGGTCCGCATGTGGGAGAGATAGAAAGAGGAGAGTGGTGCACAAGGAGACAAAGGGTGCTTGTTTGTAGTGGGGGTGGTGAGCAAGGTGAGTGTGCGAGAACCACATAACTAGGGAGATAGATGTTTGGGGGCGACGTTTTGTGTGTATGGGAAAGATACACTCTATATAGTGTGTGTGCTTGGGAAAGAGAAATGCCGGGAGACCTAGAGAGTGGGGGAAGAGATGTGTGCATGCCCGAGAGACAAAGTGATAGAGACCTATATTGGGGTTCGGACTTTAGAAGAGAGGGGGGTGTTAATAATGTGGCTTTTCGGTGTTCGTGTCCGGGGAGAGAACGACTTGTGGGGGGGGGAACGGGGGGGGGGGGTGGCTTCAGATGAAGGAGTGAGGTGTCTATATTTGAGAGACTTTAGCGTAATTGAGATATATATGGTCAATAGTGTGTGCACTCATGGTTGATCAATTTGTTTCATAGTTTGGACTATGAGATAACGATACTTTTGAACATGCGTGATATACTTTGAAGTAGCAGAATTACAAACCTAAGATTGGAATTTTGGAATTCGACTCCATCATTAGCTTTTGTAATTCATTTAAACGGAGGTACATTTTTTAAGCCGGGATTTCGTGATTTCAAATTCATATATCAAACCTAGAGATATACACATACGGGCATGTTCAAACTTTATAATCATCCACTTTATTCATACACATACACATTTTTGTTTTTGTCATCATATTTAGGATAAACACATTTGGCATTTCATTTGAATTGGACCATATGATGGTATTTGCTTCCACTAGCTCAATGATCCATATTTGAATTGAATGGACAATCTAAGTTTCCAGTTGGAGACATTGATTTTCGAAACTTGCACTTTTTTTTGCGTGCAAAACAAATAAATTCTCGGCCATGATATCATAGTCGGCTGTACAAGAGCAGAACACTTAATTTCAGGCGCCAAAAGCTTTCAAACTTCCCGCTCACAGCGAAATATCTGGCGCCCGAAAGTTTAGCCCTGCGATATTCCTATTTTACCCCTGCCACATGAATGGAAAAGGGTTGCTTTGGTAACTCCTTTGTTTTCCCCTCTTTGCCCCCAACATTCTTCCCCAGATCCCCTCCCCTTCCCCTTCCCGCCCCCCCAACCACACCAAGCCGCCGAATCTAGTCCTCCGCCACAGCGGTGGACCTCACACCCTGCCGGATCTACCATCCGCACCTTGGAACCTCCAACTGCCAACTCACCACTTCATCGGAGCCACTTCAGCGACTCGCTTGTCCACCGCTCCAGATCTCCTTGACCGCCATCATGGTCCACCGCACCGGATCTGCTTCACCGGCGCCCTCGTCCACCACAGTGTAGGCCCTTCATCGACTCCCTCGTCCGCCCCATCGCTGGCCCTTCATACAAGCCCTCGTCCGCCGCAACAGATCCAGCTCACCGAAAAGCATTGTACACCGCGCCGGATGTGCTTTGCCGACGCCTTCGTCCACTGCACCGGACCCCCTCCACGGATGCCATATTCAACTCCACCGGCCCTGCTTTACTGATGCCGCAGCCTCATCAGGTTATTTCGATTTGTACTCCTTCGGTTCTTCTCTTCTTTATCATGGAACTGTTCACTTACCACAGATGAGCTTTCTTGTATGTCGACAGGTGCCACAACCTAAGCACCGGAGCCGCTTCAGCAACGGTGACAGCCGGCCCAAACTCAACCGCAACATGAGCACCATCGACGATCCTTAGCTATCAAGTATGACAACAATACCCATACGCCGCCGAGAATCAGGTACTATTATCCAACGGCCGGCGCCTACGTTCACTTTCTTGGCATAAGCACCGCACGTTTGAATTTCTTCAGGGCATCATTCAATTTTTGATGAGACGCGTTATTCTGCTTGCACCTGTAGGGCCATACTTCTGGCAGTGAACATGTTACATGTGCTCAATTACAAACCAGTGCACATATAGTTACAACGCTTTTGTTTTGTCCTAAGTATTACTGTACTTCCTAGATATCACTGCCTACTATTTTACTTCTTGCATGCTATATTTATGATAATGGTGTTGTTCTGATGCCACCTGTTGGTTCCATCAGACTGCTTCTTGTTCTCTATGCTTAATTACACATCAGGAAACTAGCATGTGGTTCCGCTACTTTTTGTTCGTTTTACCCTACATTTTCTGATGCTAGCTACTACATCAATGCTCCGAGCCTCTGTTCATTAATTTTTTGTGCGTTCTTGATCTTCCCAAGTTGCATGACTAATTTGATGCTTCTATTAATTATGGAGCTGCCAACCCCATCAAGCAAAATATTTGTTCTTTTGGGGCTCGCACCTCAAACAAGCATAAATATAGAGTGAAGCACATATATTGTCGTGTAAGCACACACCCTACTTTCATTAGTTTAGATGAACCATTGATGATCAATTCGAACCAGTGCATGTGATTAAAATTAATTTTACCTAAATAGAGGGTGCAGAATAAACTACAACAACTAGATTTGCAACCACGGATGCTGATGATATCTTCAAAGAACATTGCAACAGCAGCGAGGCTTCACAACAACATATTGTAAGCCAGTGTGTTTTAGTACATGTGAAATGTAATGCGTGTGGGCTGCTTTCTTGGCTTGTGCCCTCAACCTGTAATCCTACAGAATTACAAATAGTTTAGTTGTCTGCTTTGCTGTATTGCTTGATTCGAATGCTTGTTTGTTACTTGTTAGGCTATACATGAGTTGGCCAATATGTCAGAAGTGCCTGCTGTACTATCGTAAAGAAATGCATGCCTAGTTCATTTGACTCCTTAACTTTTCCTATGAACTTCATCACAAGACTGTCTTCATAGTTTATATGAGGCCACACTGTTAAGTGCTTTCTCATATTATTTCAACTGCTTAGATGCCTTGGCAACTTAAATGTAGCGGTGGTACACTCCCTTTCAACTAGGGATGTCAACTAGGTCCCGTTTAATCCCGATTAAAGTCCACTAGTGGTATGATAGTTCAAAAGAGTTTTTTTTTGAGGAAAATGAAGTAGCGAGATAGCAAAAACTAACTAGATGGGACTGGCGGATGCCGTTTATTTGCCACTTACATCCCTAGTTTCATCTTACCATTTTAATTTCTTTTCGGCTGATGCTGCTTCGAACCATTTAAATATAGCTTGCCATGCTAGGCAATAATTCGTATGTCGTTTACCATGTAAGCTTACTGCCTGGATCATGCGATAACTATCTCTTACTTATGTCCAACGGAAACCTTTCAGGATGCCGTTCACACTAGGACACAATGTACAACCCCAGAATCTATTTGGGGAAGTAGTGCGCCATCCATGTTACCAGATGGTAGCAGTTCAGAGGCAACACCGCCGGAGAGCAGTCTGAGCACATATTTATAGTTCTTGAGGCTCTACTAGAGGCAGAAAGAGATGGTGTGGCTGCCATGAATGAGGTAATCTTGTTCTTGAGGCTAGAAATTATGCAATTAGCTGCACGCATTATGCAAGCAACCCAAGAATTGGAGGAAGTAAGAATGTTGCATTTGAAGACGGAGGAGGTCATGCTGCTTCTGCTATCTGAAGCCCAGGGTAATCCCAGTTCTTCATTAGATACCAGTTGAAATTGTCATTAGATTAGTATACTTGCATGTTGTGTCATGTCTCTGAATGGATTATGTTGTAAGACCCCCTATATTGTCCATGTATTGTAATGATCTGAATTTTTTAGGCGAGGTAATCCTCAGTACTTGTATGATTGACATAAGGTCAACTGTTTTTCGTGTGAGCATATTGTATTGGATGAAATAACTGTTTGACTCAAAGTGTATCCAACCTACTGAATTCGAAGATCACGACATTTCTAAATCATATTCATATATAAAGATGGAATAAATCTTTGTCGTGGTTTTGAAGAAATAAATAACAAAACATAGAATGATGTATGGATATTCGTAATCGAATACAAATTAGATTTGAATTTAGTTGCCAGGGCCCAGGGTAAACGTGAATGCTAATTCTCCCAAATTTTGAACGAAGCGGCAAAACACCCACTATCATTTGTCGGCTGCCCGAAGCAAGTGTTTGCGAGATGGAAATTAATGTCAACCCCTGACACTTCACATCCTAATCGACCCGATTTCTACTCCTGTCGATAGGGGTAGACTAGTAACTTCAATCAGACATGACACGACCGCCTCTGAGCCCATTCAGACATGGTGGGCGCGAAACGTGGGTGGCAAAACACATTTGATTCAAGCTCGTCCAAAACACCTGTGTCTCTCCCTCCATTTCCCCATTCATACACGATGGGCGGCAAAACAAACTCTCCTCGTCCAAAATCGATGTAGGCAAATATTTTAAATAGGGGCAGATGTGTAACTTCCCTCAGACGTGACACAACCGCACTACCTGTCAGCTCCGTTCATACACCATGGGTGCCAACCGTGGGTGGAAAAACACCCTCTCCTCGCCCGAAATCGCTACCGGCAAACACTGGGGAGATGTGAGATTACCGTCCTATCCCCAACTGACGAGATGTCCAAAATTTTAAAAGGGGGATAAGTTCGTAACTTTCCCACATATCAGACAAGCGCATCCCAAAGTTTGAGATCACCCCTCCCCCTCCATTTCCCCATTCATACACTGTTGGTGCCACAACAACCTCCCCACTCTGGCCAGCCTCCTCCGTCCGCCACCCCATCCTCCACCATGCCGGAGCCGCTACCCCTACCCTGTCGTCCACTGCAAGAGATGGACGTCTCTCATCCACGGCGCTGGACCAGGATCCTTTCATCGCGTCCTCTCGCTTCATCGGCGCCGTCGTCCACCTTGTTGTTGCCACTCCTACGACCGCCTCATCCACGACAACATGACTTATCCCCCGACCTGGCCATTTGCCATCTAAAGTCTTCTTCCGCGCCACCGACAGCCATCGCACCCGCAACACACTCAACATATCAGCACGGGCCTACATGGTGCCACAAGAGAGGTGGTACTCTTTCATATCTGCTTAAGTTATTGATCTCATCCGGAAAATAGATCGTAACTTGTTTACTGTACTTTTCTTGTCCGTACCAAATCGTAGTGGCTAGTTGAAAGCAAACATTGGTTGCGAAGTAGCCTTTGTCCGGTTTGCACTTTCAGATCCGCCATGGCATGGTCACTATACTCGTAAAGCTTATGGTTTTCCCCCTTTATATTCACTACCATCATCATAGGTGCTTCTTGTCGTGCTAGCACTGCTCCTCAAGACCTCAACCCATCAAGCGAAACAACATGCCACTCATAATTCCAAAGCTTAGTTGTTGAAATACGAATCTGATATGATGCTCATATTACTAAAACAGAGAACGTTTAATTGGTCAGCTAATGTTCCTATATTCATTTCGAAAAGCATGTGTGCCACATATAGAGAGACAGCAGGGATTTGCATTTCTTTGTGCGCTTTGGTTCATCATGGGTGGGCAACACACATTGTATTATCTAACTAGCAAGATGCCCGTGCGTTGCACGGAACATCAAGATACATTTGTATGAGTAGTTTATCTTGTGGGAGAAAAGGATGAATGTGGGAAGGCCTTATTTGCAAATGTGGAGAGGGGTGTAGGTATCTTTTTGCAAAATTGCCATAGTTTCCTTCCTATCCGTCGGATATAAATCGGAGGGCCTATATTGCAGGATGGCAGGCACACCATCATCACGAACTCTGTTTTTTATAAGAGTAGATAGAGATAAGAGTATAAGAGTAGAGAAAAAACTAGAGCAATCTGCTTGCTCTTTGTTATCATGTTCCTCTTCTGTTCTTCTTAATAAGTATATTACTTCATCCGTTCCTAAACTGCCTTGGGTGCATGCATGTGTTGTGGTGGCCTGCGTTTGTACCAGGTGTTGTTCATCGTTGCTTTATTTATAAAGCGGGGCGAGTGCCTTTTTCGGTAAAACATAAGTATTTTTAGATATTCCAATAAGAACTACATACGGATGTATATAGACATATTTTAGAGTGTACATTCACTCATTTTGCTCCGTATGTAGTCCGCATTCGAATCTCTAAGAGATTTATATTTAAGAACGGAGGGAGTAGTAGTATGTTCCTTGTCGAGAAGTGGAGCAGGGACATTTGCAGTCGACAGGTCTATTGGGTCGCTTCAGATGGATGCTTTCAACGATTCTAGATGGTCTGCCATAATATCCGGGAAATGGTGGGAGCTATGTTTTCTTTGATAGTCTAGACTGATAGTAACAGTATTGTGCCTTTAGTTGAATAGAGCTGCCCCTTTTGGGGCCGAAGCCTTTCCGAACTCTTTCTTGCCGTACCGGCAATACAAGCCAATATGGTCCAGTTAGTTCCACTTTCCCGATTTTACTCTTGATGCTTAGGGTTTCCCCTTTTATGTACCCTACTATGATCTGCGTAGGTGCTTTGTGTCGTACCTTCAAGCTAAACAACACAACACTCATAATTCCAAAGCTTAGTTGTTCAAATATGATTGTGATATGATACTGATATTTGTTAACAAACACATTTAATGGGTTAGCTAAAGGTCCCACTTGAGTTTCTAAATGCATGTCGCAACAAATAGAGAGATAGCAGAATTGCATTTCTTTGTCACTTGTTGACTGTACTTTCTTGTCCATACCAAATCTTTGTTGTTATTTCAAAGCAATCATCGATTGCTAACTACCCTTTGCGCGGTTTGCAGCTTCAGATCTGCCATCCCACTGCCACGGTCAACACTATAGACATCATGCTTATGGTTTCCCCATTTTATGATGACCATGATCAGCCTATGTGGTTCGTGTCGTAATAGCACTGCTCCACCCATCGAGCTAAACAAGCTTAGTTGCACAAATTCGAATCTAATATTATGCTGATATTAGTAAAACTGAGACATGTTTAATTGGTCAGCTAAATGTTCCTACTTTAGTTTTGAAATGCATGTGAGCCACATATGGAGAGACCAGAAGGAATAGTATTTCTCTATGCGCTTTGGTTCATCATGGGTGGGCAACAGACATTGTATAGAAAGACTTGTAATATCTTCAATCTGCTTGCTCTTCTGCTCTTCTTTAACATGATCCTCTTCTCCTCTTTAGTAAGTATGTTTCTTGTTGGGAAGAGTAGCAGAGACATTTGCTGTCAACTGGTCAGGTCGAGTTGTTCTCCCTTATTATATTTTGAATCTGTCAGGTCAGGTCGACTTGTTCTTCTTTACTATATGTTGAAGCTGTCATCTGTGAAGTATCATCACTTCTGGAGCTCTCATATTTCGAATAGTAGGCCACATTATATTAATGCACACACCAAATACGTTCTGTGATAGCTACGTTCTAGTCCAATGTGCGCAACCGCCAGATACGTTCTAAAATGATCGTTCGGTTGCCCAAGACTGTGAATGAGCTATACACTCTCGTGGATAAGTGTGCCCGAGTAGAAGAGGGGAGACGACTCCCCAGTGAAGAAGATGCCGTCGTCATCGACTTAGAGGATGACGACAACACCACCAACTAGAAGAAGAACAAGAAGCGCAAGGATAAAGCGGTTATGACCGTGAAGGATCGAGTGCACCTAGTACCGGCAAGAAGGACAAGACCGAGGTTCCCGGCAAGGAAGCTGCTGCGTGCACTGATTGCCAGGAAGCCGAGGCTGCCGAGAAGGCTGAGGAAGGTGATGGGCCTTACTTCAAGATCCATCGGACCAAGGGCCATGATCTTCAGGAGTGTCATCAGGTTTGAGCAACTCGTCAAGAAGCAGAGGGCTGAGTACGAGAAGCATGATAAGGAGAAAGACCAAGATGGCGTTGGCGGGAAGGGCCGAGGCGGCAGAATAGGTCGCCCCGACAAGGCTCCTCAGTATCAAGGGAAACCTGCCAGAGGCCATGAGAAGAAGGATCGCGATGACGAGAGTGATGAAGGAGATGAAGAGGAAACCAGCAAGCAGGAGTTCCAGAAAGCTACTGACGCCCTATGCATTGACGAGGGTGCATCTTTGCACTCCTGTCACCACCAACTTAAACAGTGGGCGCGTGAAGTCAATGCTGTGGAGCCAGCGGCAGATTCTTTGAAGCCGCTCAAGTGGTCCCACACGCCCATCATCTTTGATGAAGAGGATCACCCTGACCGCACCACCGCCGTATGGTGCTTGCCGTTGTTGGTCTCACCAACAATCCACAACCTCAAAGTCACAAAGATGTTGGTTGACGGCGGGGCCAGTTTGAATCTGATTTCTCCAAAAGTCATCAGCAAACTCCAGATAGCAGATGAAGAGCTCAAGGTTACTGGTACGTTCCAAGGGATCAACCCTGGCAGGAGTCATCCTAAGGGGAAGATCACACTGCCGGTGACATTCGGAGGGGAGTTAAACTACCGGACTGAGAAGATCGTGTTTGACGTGGTAGACCTCCCCCTGCCGTACAATGGAATCCTTGGTCGCCCAGCTCTAGAAAGATTCATGGCGGCATCCAACTATGCCTTCAACACTTCAAAGATGCCAGGGCCAATGGGCATCATTTCCATTCCATCAGACAAGAAAGACGCAATCATATGCATGGACAGGATGTACCGGGAAGCAGTCGCTACAGAGGCCGTGGAAGCAACTACTCCCGCCAAGGAAAGCAAGAAAAAGAACCAAACTAGCGAGGATGCCAGCAAGGAATCCAGGAAGCGCGCCTCTTCGGTGTGTGCTGCGCCTGTCGATGACTTGCCGGAGAGTTCCAATACCAAGAGATCCAAGGCTGCTCCACCTGCTGTGAAGAAGGTCCCGGCAGGGCTGGCTAGTGCTGATGGTACATTTACCATCAGTGCCACCCTCGATGACAAATAGGAAAGCGCGCTCGTTGCCTTCGTGCGGGTGAATGTCGATGTGTTTGCTTGGCAACCATCTGACATCCCCGGTGTTCCCGGGGATGTAATCGAGCACCACCTTGGTGTCTGCCCACAAGCCCGGCCCGTCAAGCAGAAGGTCCAGAAGCAAGCTTTGGAGCGGCAGCAATTTATTACCGAGGAGATCAAGAAACTCGAGGTAGCTGGTTTGGTCAGAGGAGTACTGCATACAATGTGGTTAGCAAATCCAGTGGTGGTGCGAAAGGCGGATGGGAAATGGGAAATGGAGGCTTTGCATAAATTTCACAGATCTAAACAAAGCATGCCTGAAGGACCCATTCCCCTTGCCGCGCATCGACTAGATTGTGGATTCCACCTCCGGGTGTGACATGCTTTCCTTCCTGGATGCCTACTCTAGATACCACATGATCTTCATGTCCAAGGAAGACGAAGAGAAGACAGCGTTCACAACCCCATGTGGCACTTACTATTTTATATGGATGCCTTTCGGGTTGAAGAGCGTCGGATCCACTTTTGCAAGAGCAGTACAGATTGGCTTTGAGTCCCAGCTGCACAAAAATATTGAAGCCTACATGGATGATATAGTGGTCAAAACAATGGATAGAATGACTCTCATTCAGGATTTGGAAGAGACCTTTGCAAATCTGTGCAGGGTCAACTTGAAGCTGAACCTGGAGAAGTGTGTGTTTGGTGTTCCTTCCGGCAAGCTACTTGGCTTCTTCATGTCCCATCGGGGGATAGAGGCCAACCCCGACAAGATCAAGGCTATCGAGCAGATTCAAGCACCCAAGACAGTTAAAGACATGAGGCGTTTGACTGGATGTGTTGCTGCGCTGAGCAGGTTCATTTGCACGTCCGCTGAACGCACCTTGCCGTTCTTCAAAATCTTGAAGAAGGCAGGGCCCATGGAGTGGACCCTGGAGGCAGATGCTATGCTACAAGATTTGAAGACCTACCTTTCCTCTGTTCCCACCTTAGTCGCTCCTAAACCACAAGAGTCGTTGCTGCTATATTTAGCAGCGACCAATCAAGTGGTTAGTGCAGTGCTAGTGGAACAGCGGCAGGTAGATGAAGTAGCAGCCACCACCGCCATCCCCTCTGGAGAGGAAAGTGAACCCGTCTCGGCAAGGTCAGATGCAGTTCAAGACAAGGAAGTGCAAGGCAGCGGAGACAGCTCCAAGATCACGGCAAGGAAGAAGGTGGTGCAGCGCCCAGTGTACTTCATCAGCTCCCTACTGCAGGGGGCTAGGTCGAGGTACTCTGGCATGCAAAAGTTGATTTTTGGCCTCATCATGGCCTCAAGGAAACTGCCCCACTACTTCCAAGCCCACGAGATCATGGTTGTCACCCGCTTCCCCGTGCAACACATACTCCGAAACCCCGAGGCCACTGGCAGAATCATGGAATGGGCTTTGGAGTTATCCAGCTTTGGTTTGAAGTTTGAAAGCACGTCAACTATTTAGAGCAGAGCACTAGCAGATTTCATTGCGGAGTGGATGCCTACCATGATGAAGAAGTGCCCCAAGAATGGATCATGTACTTTGATGGTGCCTTCTCCCTACAAGATGCAGGAGCTGGCGTGCTTCTCGTTGCTCCCAGTGGGGAGCACCTCAAGTACATCGTTCAGATGCATTTTTCCCGGGAGAAGGCTACCAACAACACTGCAGAGTACGAAGGGCTCCTTGCCGGGCTCAGAATTGCAACAAAACTGGGAATCAAGAAGCTGATCATCCGTGGAGACTCACAACTTGTGGTGAGACAAGTAAACAAGGATTATCAAAGCCCATTGATGGAGGCATACATCGAGGAATTGAGAAAGTTGGAGGCGCGCTTTGACGGATTGCAAACGGAGCACGTGCCACCTGCGGAAAACAGCATTGCTGATCATCTGTCAAAGTGCGTTGTGCAAAAACTCCCTGTGGAACCAGGGACTTTTGTTCTCCATCTGACTCTACCCTCCGTATCCCCAGCAACAATGGCCAGCAAGAGGAGGAAATTGAACTCCAGCAAGCCTCTCCCGGCAGAGCTTCCCGAAGCCCCCGGCAGAGAGCTTGGCGGGAACAACTCCCCTTCAATCGGTGAGCTGCACCCTCCCGCCGAAGTACCAGTCTTTGCGGTCGAGGCATGTGCTCCCATCGACGAGGAGGTGCCGCTAGTCCTTGTTGCCGAGCCCCAGGATCCAACTTGGGCACGACACATTGTTCATTTCCTCCAAATAGGAGAACTTTCCGAAGAGCAAGAAGAAGCTGAAAGAGTAGCTCGGAGGGCCAGTATGTATCAGTTCATTGACGACAAGCTATACAGAAGAAGGCCCAACGGTGTGATATTGAAGTGCATTTACCGGGAAGAAGGAATGGAACTGCTGGAAGAGATACACATGGGTATGTGTGGCTCCCACATCAGATCAAGGGCCTTGGTTGGGAAAGCTTTCCGGCAAGGTTTCTACTGGCCCACAGCCCTCCAAGACGCAATTGAGCTAGTCACCAAGTGTGAAGCCTGCCAGTTCCACTCCAAGAATATCCATCAGCCCGCTCAAGCTTTCCAAACAATCCCTTTGTCATGGCCATTTTCGGTCTGGGGGCACAACATCTTGGGCCCCTTCCCCCGTGCTACCGGGGGCTTTGAATTCTTGTTCGTCGCAATCGACAAGTTTACAAAGTGGCCGGAAGTAGATTCCATGAGAAAGGTGACGGCGCAGTCAGCTATCAAGTTCTTGAAAGGATATGTGTGCCGCTTTGGGGTACCTGACCGAATCATCACTGACAATGACACCCAACTCACAAGCCGCACCTTCATGTAATACGTTCATGCCCTCGGAAGCAAGATCTCATTTGCCTCTATTGCCCATCCCAGAAGCAACGGGCAAGCTAAGAGGGCGAACGCTAAAGTGCTGCGAGGTCTCAAGACAAGAACCTTTGATAGGCTGCAGAAGTGCGGCAGGCGATGGATCGACGAGCTGCCGGTGGTTCTTTGGTCCCTCTGTATGACACCAAATTGAGCTACCGGGCAAACTCCCTTCTCCCTAGTCTATGGGGCAGAAGCGGTGATCCCCACGGAACTCATATTCAGGTCTCCTCTAGTGCTTGCCTATGATGAAGTAGCGCAGGAACAGCACCGACATGACAACGTTGTGCTACTTGAGGAGAACCATCTCCGGGTTTCTACGCGTGCTGCACGCTACCAGCAAGCCCTGTGTCACTATCACAGCCACAGGGTTCATGCCCAGAGATTTGAGGAAGGCGACGTTGTCCTTAGGCCTGTTTAGTCTGCCAAGGATGCAAACAAGTTGACGCCGAAGTGGGAAGGCCCTTACCTGGTAGTACGAGTCACCAGACCTGGTGCAGTCTGTCTGGAGACCAGAGATGGCATTCAATTGCAAAACTCATGGAACATTGAGCATCTCCGTAAGTTCTACCCATAAGGCGCGGCTGTTGGGCCCTGCCCGACAGCCACCCTTTTGTACAAGCCTTGCCGATGTTGCATGTAACCCTTTGTACAAAGCCAGGCGCAGACCCTGAGAATCAGATAAATAAACAAAGCATTGAGGGGAGCCCCCAAAACTTGCATTCATGCATAAGCATATCATGAGCATAGCATGATCATGTAGGTGAGGTCGCATGTGGCATTGTTTTCATCTGCACTAAGTTGCAGGGTTCTTGCCGTGGACTTGGTCCCGAAGAGAAGAAATGAAGACGGGCCTACGTGACGATCCCCGGCAAGCCAAACAGATAAGTTCCTTCTTATCCATACCTATTTTGTAATTTGAAAACTTGTGCATATGAAAACCCCGCCACCTTCGAAGCATAGGTGCTCCTACCCTTTGACTCGAACACTGCTTCGGTCAGGGTGGTCGCAGTGGCCTTTGACGGAGAAGGTTGTCGGATGGAGGGCTCCGCTGACCCAAAGGAGGTTCGAACTCTGGGGCGTGTGCGAAGGACTCAACCTTTCCGGCCAACCGATTCGTCGCCCCCACAGCCGGTCTCGATGAACGGGAAAGGAAATAGACATAGCAGTTTACCCAGCTTCGAGCCACCTTGTGGTGTAATACCCTACTCCTGCTTTGGGATGGATTAGCCTTGCAAGGGGCTGAGGATGAACTAGTACAGAGGAAGAACAACCTCAGGAGGCCTGTTCTTGTGTGGGTGGAAGCTAGTGAGGGTTTGGATCGGATTCGCCTGGGGATCCTTTCTACGGTGGTGGCCAAGCTATATTTATAGTGGCCTTGGTCCTCTTCCTCCAAGCGAAGGCGGGAAGGGATCCCATAGTGGCCAATTTCAAAGGGGGACAAGTAGTACATCCTATCCTGACGAAAGGTGGTCTTTGCCTGCAAAGCTTCTGGTAATGACGCTGTGGTGGGCTCGGTGATGACATCCGTCCTGCCGTCCTGGCTCTTGTTGCACATGAATGGAAACCTTTGGCTGATTCCTTGGGACCCCGCGCCTACGCTTGCCTCCTTAGCACCAAAGAGGAAACCTGCTGCACTGCGCCCGCTGGCACCCGCCTGGCCTTGGTCGTCATGGCTTGCGTCACCTCAACCTCATGAGGTGGGTACTTGCATAGGAATCTCCGCTCCTCAGGAGCCCGCCTGAGGGGGCCACTCCCTCCGGAGGTCTTGGCGTCATCCGCCTCGTGAGGCTTGGCCCCTCGCGAGGGTCTTGTCTTGTTGGTGCTGAAGATGGGCCGTACCAAGCCATCGATGGAGCCATGCCGTGGGCCGCAGGCAGGCAAGTCTGGGTACCCCGATTCCCAGAACGCCAATAGTAGCCCCCGGGGCCAAGGCGCGCTCAGACTTGGCTTCGAGGCGAAGCCGAAGGGCAAGGGCGAAGCGCCGCGGGCCCCAATCGCTTGCGGACCGAGTCGACGCGTGGAGCTTGATGGGAAGTGGGCGTCTGCACTACCCCATGCTGCCTCGGCAACCTCGCAGGCTGACAAAAAGACTGGCGCCCGCCGCCGAGCCTTCATTGCCTTCTCTTCGTCTTGCTCTAGATCCCCTTCTCTCCCTGTCGTGAGCACCTCCAGATCTGCCGAATTTCTCCTGCAAGCTCTTCGCTGATGGCGCCCGGAAAGGCGAAGCCGGCCGCGCAGGCTGTGAAGTCCTCCTCCTGTCCCGCGCTGGCCCTCAGTGCGTCCTCCATCACTGAGGAGAGGCATCTTGCCACCATGCGCCCACTGACGGCGAGCAACGACAACGAGGGGAGGGAGATGGCGCTCTCGGCCGGCTCCACCGACCCGCGGACCTTGGCGGGGACATTCTACCCCTTCTTCCTCCACAGCGTCTTCAGGGGGCTCGTCCCGCCTTTCTCCAAGTTCTTCTCCGCTGTCCTCGACCACTACTAGGTCCACGCTCTGCACATCCAGCCCAACTCCATACTTCTCCTGTCCATCTTCGCCTTCTATTGCGAGGCATTCGTGGGCATGACGCCCTCCGTCGCGCTCCTCCGGCACTTCTTCTACCTTCAGATGCACAACCCAAACCAGCGCTCCGCTTGCGTCTCCTTCACCGCGGTCCAACCCGGCAACTCCCTTATGAGGGCCGGGAAGGAGGTGCAGAACTTTCGGCGTAAGTGGGTCTTCATGGATGCTAAGGACCTCCACGCTCGGCTGGAGCTGCCGACTGAGATGCCAGAGAAGCTGGACCAGTGGGCTCACAAGAAGCTCACCGACCCCCGGGCGGCGCCGGTCCTAAGGCTAATGATGGCGGACATGGAGTCCGGGGTAATGACGGGGGCCAAGCTTGTTAAGGAGTTCCTGACGCAGCGCTTGGCCCCGCTCCAAGCACACTCGCGCCCCAGGTGGGACATCAAGGGCGCGGAGCTTGACTGGCGAGGAGCTGGACAGGGCCCTTCATACTTTGCTCGAGAAGGATCCGGGCAGCCTCTCGGTGGCCTACATCCCGCTATACCGCCGTGGCGACGGGGTGGAGCTCGCCGCTGCCATGCCCATCTTCAACGAGCTGGGGCTCGTGCCGCCCAAGCTCCCCAACTCCCCGGTACTGGTGTCCTCTGGCGAGGGCTCCAAGGAGAAGGGGGAGGAGGACTCAGAGGTGACCATGGACGATGTGGAGGGGACTTCTCCTCCGTCATAGAGCGAACTCCTCCGCGATCTCTCCGATGACGACGACGCCACCGAGTACTTGGTCGAGGGATCCCCGCGCTCCCTCGGGGTCGTTACGAGGTCCGGGGGCACCCCCTTACAAAGGCTAAGCCGAGCGACTCCGAAGAAGGGCGAGGCAGCATCGCTCCCTCAGGGCGACGCCACCGCCTTGTCATCTGTCGCCGCCGCTCCGGGGCCAGCTGCTGTGCGCCCAGTTGATCCTCAGGGCGCGACGAAGCCCTCGCTCAGGAAGATCGGGGGCGGCGCGGTCCTGGCCAGGAAAAGGGCATACATCGCCGCTGATGAGTAAGTATCTTACCTTGTTGTTGTTTTTCATCCTTGATGTCGTGCCCACGACACTCCCCTCCTGATGGCCAGGCTGAAGCCCGTGGTGAAGAAGAGGAAGGAGGAAGCCGGGGCCTCCGAGGCCATGCGACCTGCCACGGCCGCGGTGACCTTGGCGTGGGTGGAGGAGGCCGCCTCGCGTTTTCCCGCAACGGAACGGGCTCCTTAGAGCTCGGTGGTAGAGCCTCAGGAGGAGACCACTTCCGTGGCCTAGCTACCTCCGGAGCCGCCCGTCCCCGTCGCACCCGCGGGGAGTTTGGGGGCTCCGGAGCCCCCTGCCACCATTGCTGTTGTGGCGGCGCCAGTCTAGGCACCGGTGCTACCTCGCCCCCAAGCCCTCGCGTTGTCGGACCATGGCCCCTCTGCTAGGCCCGACGCTTTGGAGGAGGCCTACACCGCACTGGATCTGCTCCAGACCGATCTTCAGGGCGCCGACGGGTGCATGGTGGGGCGTCTAGGGCTGATCTCGGGGTGGCTCCAGGCCGACGCGTCCGTCAGGACGGCCTGGGCCCGGGCCGAGGCTGCCGCAGTGGAGAGCAGGAGGGAGGCCAGCGAGGCCACGGCAGCTCGCGATGTGGAGCTAGTTGATGCAGCGTCCACCAAGGAATGTTGCAGCACAGTGGAAGCCGAGCTGAAGGCCCTCCACAAAGAGCAGGCCGCCCAGACCCGTCGGCTCCATGAACGGGAGGAGGAGCTCAAGGCCCGGGAAGCTGCGCTCGCCGACCGCGACGTTGAGCTGGAGCAGGCAGCCCAGGAACAGGCCGCGCAGTGGAGCCGCCTGGGCAAGTTGACGGATGAGGCGGACATGGCCCAGGCGTCCCATATCAAGCTCGTCTTTGAGGAGACAGCCCGGCTGGAGGCCAGGGAGAAGGCCCTCGCCTCTGAAGAGAAGGCGGCGGCCGCGGGGCGCGACGCCTTTGCCTCCCTCGAGCCGAGGTCCCGCATGGCACTGCACTCCATTTACAGAGAAGGGTACGAGGAGCCGTTGGTGACTCCAGAGGATGGCCTTGCCGGTCTTCTTACCAAGCTCGCCGAGGAGCTTGAGGGCCTCGCTGCCGGAGTGGGCTCCCTGGTAGAGGGGGAGTGCCGCGTGCTTTTCACCGCGGTCGCGACGTGTGTCTTGAGCCACCTCCATCTCCAGGACCCAAGCTTGGACCTTGGTGCGCTGATCGAGTCGGTGGCTCCTGAGTCTCGCGACGCTGCTGCCGAGGTCGTGAAGGAGCAGGTGGAGGCCCTACTGAAGAAGTTCCTCTGCGTCGACCCCGCGGCCAGGACGACCGGGGCCGGTGGCGAAGATGGCGGCGGGGTTGTCGATGACAAGCTTCCTAAGGCGGCCGACAGCGGCAACTAAGGATGAAGACGATGCTTCCTCCAAGTTTGATCCTGCAACATTTACCGCACCTCGCGGAGGCGTAAGAACTTTGATTTGAATTTGTGAGACATTATGTTCTGTAATAATTTGCTAGGACTCCGTGATTTCCTTTCCGTGCTCGACTTCCTTTCTGTTTGCTCTTAGTGTTCTACGTCGGCAGGGCCCGGCCTCGCGCATACCTCATCCACCATTGGGGCGTCCGGATCACCAGGATGAGGCCAAGGGGTGAGGGGCTACTTGACCAGTGAGGCCCCTGAGTCGCGATGCTCAGGGGTCCCCCTTGACGTGCGAACAGCCCTCATAAAGGAAGTGCGAGCAGCGTCTGGGTTAATCCAGAGCCCTCATACCTTTCCTCGCCAGCTTTTGCCTGGGAGGGTCGCGAGAAGACCAGGTGCGAGAGACCTGGTGAGGTGGCGTGCGCCAGGCGTGACCTGGGCGCAGCCCCGTGCCCAGCCCCCTCGCACGACTCTCCCATGGGAAAGGTGGCGTGGTGAGGCCGGACGGCGAGCTTAGGAGCCCTCCTGAGGTTACTACAGCCGCTAGGGTGCCCTCAGTTGTTTATTCACCAGCGCGGAGCATGGTGCTTCCACTCTTGCGTGGGCATAGCCGCTCCTCAACCGTGTCATCCGCCAGTGCGGAGCATGCGGCTTCCACTGGTGCGTGGGTGGGAGCTCCCTCTGAGGGGAGGCTCTAGGGCATGTACAGCCCCGTCCTGACCCGTGGCTTGCACGGCAGGACTAGAGGAGGTGTATATGGGCACCCGTGAGCCAGCGCGGGACTCATGGGGCCCTACCTCAAGGCGGGTTGCGCCTGAATTTTTGGTTCGGAATATTTGTGAGGGTCCTGCGAGATGGTCAGGTGACCTGCGCCAAGTGATTCTCAGGAGGATATTGCATGAGAAGGCCAAACACCAACGACCCCAGGAGGTGACGTGAACGGGCCGGCCCGCCAGACAGAGCTTAGCCGCTAGGTTTATCGACGCTGCAGGGACGGACCTGAGCATAGACGCCGTGCCCAGTCTTCTCATGCAACGATCCTAAAGAAAGACAACCGACACGCGGCTCCCATGGTGGCGAGGCACCGAGTCGCACGCCCTAACTCATCCACTCAGGATTAGCTGATGCGAGAACAAGGCACCAAGGGCCATGGGAGGTGACGTACACGGGAGCTGGCCCGCGAGACAGAGCTCAGCCACTTGGGTTTAGAGACGCTGCAGGGATGGACCCGAGCACAGATGCCGTGCCAGTCCTTAACCATGAGGCGGTCGTGGGCAGGTTTGTGAGGGCGCACAATATTCATGGTGGTGAAACACCGGGCATGCAGGTGATAGCATGAAGCATTTCATGAAAGGGTAAGGCCAGTTCTCATATATGCGCAAAATGATACATGCTATAGGGACGGACCCGTAGAGCTTGAGGATAATGCAGCCCGAGGGGCGCTCTCAATTGAACAAACCAAAAATTCACCTGGCACCGTCGTTGGAGAAGTGTTGGGGCAGCTGAAGACGCGCGCTGCGGGGGTCGCTCCTCACGAGTCATCTGGCTCCTGGGTCTCGTGAGGCTCCAGAGGCCTAGAGGCTCGTGAGGGTCCGGCACCTTCTCCGTCAGGATCGCCTGGCGCCTGGTCTCATGAGCCTCCAGGATGCCCCGCATGTGGCGCTGGTGCGTGGCAGCTGCGTTCGGCAGGGCGAAGGGCATGTGAACGTAGCTGTGGGGGCAGCCTCCACACCGGCCGACATGGGACGGCCAGAAGAGCTCCTGAGAAGCAGCTCTGCTGAGTCCTGGGATGTTGACACAGACGCACAGCTCGCCACCATGTCAGGGGCGGCAGCTGCATCGAGTGATGCGGGGCAGCGATTGCCGCGCATGGCTCATGCCTCCTGAAGCTCTCTGATCGCCTTGGTGATGAACTCCTGAGCGTCTGGCGCCTTGCGCCCTGCTTGCAGAAGCGCGTGTTGAAGCACGCCTCCACATGGTGCCCGAACGCCTCTCTCGTGACGCTGGCCAGGTCGGAGGCCCTTTAGAGGAGAGCCCCCGAGCCCAACCTGAGAGGGGCGTCGGGCATGCCTTCCCATGCGAGATGGGAAGGCGCCCCATCAGTGGGCGCGGGGCCTGAGGCACGACCATTGGACGCCCCGGCCTCCTGAGGACCTTGGAGGAGTAGCTGCTTCTTCTTCTTGGGGACGACCTCAGGAGGATGGATGGTGCCCTCGTCATCCGAGTTCTCAACCGCTACGGCCTGGTAGGCGTGCTCGAGGGAGCACACCGCATCCTTCTCATCGCAGGCGATCGTGATGATGCCGCAGCTTCCTGGCATTTTGAGGACGTTGTAGCCGTGGTGAGTCACTGCCATGAACTTGGCAAGGGCTGGATACCCAAGGATGCCATTGTACGGGAGACGAATGTGGGCGACATCGAACTCGATGAGCTCGGTGCGGTAGTTGTCGCGCTTGCCGAAGGTGACAGGGAGGCGAATCTGCCCCAGTGGGACGGTGGAGCCGTCTATCACCCCTGAGAAGGGCTTGGTGGGAGGAGCTGGTCGTAGGGCACCTAAAGCCTCTCGAATGTCTCACCAGAGAGGACGTTCAGTCCCGCACCTCCGTTGATGAGTGTCTTGGTAACGAGGACGTTGCTGATGGTCGGCGAGCAGAGCATTGGGAGCGCGCCCGCGGTGGCTGCACACTTGAGCTGATTCGTAGAGTTGAAGGTGATGGCGTACTTGGACCACCTGAGGGGACGCGGCGCCTCGAGCTTGGGGAGGGCCGTGTTCACCTCCCAAGCAAACTGCTTGAAGACGCGATGGGAGGCGGGGGCCTGAGCGCCACCCAGGATACAGGAAATGGGACGAGGCTCTTGGAAGCCCCCGGCCCCATCATCTTGGCGCTGGTCATCATTCCTCCTTGGTGGCGGCGGCAGCGGAGGAAGGCCGGCGTTGCCCTGAGGATGATCCTCATGAGGCTGGTCCCTCCAGGGGCCATCGTGAGGCTGGCCCTGCCAGCGTTCTTCATGAGGCTGATAACGCTAGTCCTGCCGGGGGTCATGGTTGTCCCAGCGACCACCACCATGGCCTCCTCCACGGCCATAGCCACGGTCATTGCGCTCGGGACAGCGGCCAAGGCGCTCGTCGCGGATGGCTCTGAGCTCCTGGCAGTAGTTGGTACTGTGGTTATGGACGTTGTGGAAGACGCAGAACGGGCGGCTGCCCTTGGAGGACTCGGGGTGGTCGCAGCCGCGCTTCATCTATCGCTCGGCCGGAAGCACAGCCGGGCCCTTGCGCTTCATGTCCTTGGCCTTGGCCTTCTTATCTTCAGGATCGGCCTCCGGGAGCTCAAGGAGGGAGAGGTGACCTTCCTCTGCCCTTGCGCACCTGGTTGCCATGTTGAACATCTCCAGTGCCGAGCACAGATCCTCGTGTATGGCGAGTTCTTCCTTCATCTTGACATCCCGGATGCCGTTAGTGAATGCTGAAATGATGGCCTTGTCCAACACCTTAGGGATCTTGAGGCAAACGTTGGTGAAGCGCTAGATGTATTTGTGCAAGGTCTCCCCTGGCTGCTGCTTGATGCGCTGCAGGTCGCCTGCAGCAGGGGCGCGGTCGCGAGTGCCCTAGAAGTTGGCGATGAAGCGCTCACACAGCTCATCCCAGGAGAAGATCGACCCCACTGGGAGGTTCAGGAGCCACGAGCGTGCGCCATCCTTAAGGGCCATGGGAAACCAGCTCGCCATGACCTTCTCGTCGCCGTTCGCCGCCTTGATGCTCAGCTTGTAGAGCTGGAGGAACTCAGCTGGGTCAGGGGGTGCCGTCGTAGCATGAAGGCAGATCTGGCTTGAACTTGCCGGTCCACACGACGCGGCGCAGATCCGGAGTGAACGCTCTGCAGCATGCCGCGCTCATGGGAGCCCGCCGCAGGGGGGGCCTAGTCTTGGCGTCCGCGTGCCGCTGCCTCGGGCAGCACACGGTCTTGATGTGGCGGTGCTGGGAGCGCACGTGCCTCTCCTTGAGGCCGCTGCACCACCTGGCAGCTTTCTTCATCGCATGCCGGTGTCCTGCGCGGCGGGTCGTGCTGGGGGGCCTCATGCCTTGGCTCAGGGATGACATGGCGCCGGAGAGGAGGAGGAGGCGCACCGTGGGCTACGTCGCCCACCTGAGGTGGTGGGGGAGGCAGCGAGCGAGACGGTGCAGGAGCCTCTCCAGCGGCGCTGACGAGCTCGGCGATGCGGTCCAGCCAGTCCTCGTAGAGGTCATCGGCCGGACGATAGCACAAAAGCTTGTGCGCCATGAGCAACGCAGCCTGTGCGTTCGCCAGCCTGCAACGAGCATGAGAAGACGAAGCAGCGGCTAGGGTCAGTGACGGAGTGGCGGTGTGACCATCACGCCGCATGGAAGGCGGCAGCGATGAGTCCTACTACTCGTGGACCATGGGGCCGGTCGCAGCGTTAGCCGCAGGAGACGGGGAGCGGCGAGGGGCGCCGTCACCCGCGGGTGCTGTCTGAGCAACGCAGGCGGCGAGGGCTGTTCCGATTCAGGGCTCCTCTGACCCAAGAAAGGTTCGAACTCTGGGGCATGTGCGAAGAACTCGACCTCTCCAGCCAACCGATTCGTCGCTCTCACGGCCTAGTTTGATGAACAGGAAAGGAAGGAGACGCGGCAGTTTACCCAGGTTCGGGCCACCTTGCGGTGTAAGACCCTACTCCTGCTTTGGGGTGGATTAGCCTCGCGAGGGGCTGAGGATGAACTAGTACAGAGGAAGAACAACCTCCCGAGGTCTGTTCTTGTGTGGGTTTTTAGCTGAGGATTCGATCTCCCTTTCCTACGGTGGTGGCTAACCTATATATAGTGGCCTTGGTCCTCATCCTCCAAAATGTAGGCAGGAAGGGATCCCACAACGGTCAATTTTGAAGGGGGACAAGTAGTACATCTTATCCTGATGAAAGGTGGTCTTCGCCTGCAAAGCTTCTGGTCGTGACGTCGTGGTGGGCTCGGCGATGACATGCGTCCTGCCGTCCTGGCGGTCTTGGTCTCATTGCACGGGAATGGAAACCTTTGGGTGATTCCTCGGGACTCCGCGCCTGCGCTTGCCTCCTTAGCACAAAAGAGGAAACCTGCTATGCTACGCCCGCTGGCACCTGCCTGGCTTTGGTCGTCATGGCTTGCGTCACCCGAACGTCATGAGATGGGTGCTTGCGTAGGAATCTCCGCTCCTCAGGAGCCAGCCTAGGGAGGCCGCTCCCTCCGGAGGTCTTGGTGTCGTCCGCCTCGCGACGCTTGGCCCCTCGTGAGGGTCTTGTCTTGCCAATGCTGAAGAAGGGCCGTACCAGGCCGTCGATGGAGCCACGCCGTGGGCCACAGGTAGGCATGTCTGGGTACCCTGGTTCCCAGAACGCCGACAGTAGCCCCCGGGCCCAAGGCGCGCTTGGACTTGGCTTCGGGGCAAAGCCAAATGGCAAGGGCGAAGCGCCACGGGCCCCAATCGCCTGCGGACCGAGTTGACGCGTGGCGCCTGACGGGATGTGTGCGTCTCCACTTCCCCACGCTGCCTCGACAACCGTCCGACTTGACAACTTCCTGTTGCATGCAGAAAAGCCATCATTACTCGATATCGTGGGAGGCTGGCGGTTGGCCTTTCTCCGGCTATAAATGGGAGAGTGGCGGAGCCCCCTGCTCATCTCCGTCTTCTCGCTGCTTGCTCCTCCTTCATCCTTTCCATCCCACCATCTTGCGAGCAAGTCCATGGTGCCAACGTAGAAGTTTTCCGCTGCGGAGAAAGGGAAGGCCCCCAAGGAGGGGCCAGGCTTGCCGCCGCCCAAGAGAGGCTGTGGACACCCCTGCAAGTACGCCGCGACTTCAGCGGTGGCCCCTCAGGGGCGCGGGCGCACCCCTTCAAGGGCTGGCATCGCCTCAGGCAGCCGCGGTGGTGCTTCCTCCCATGGTGGGAGCTGCCATGGATGGGGCGGCCTCAGCGATGGGGGGAGGCGCTTGGCGATCGCCCGGCCTCCGCGGCCGCGCTCCCACTCGGCCGACGCATCCCCGGAGTTCGTCGTGTGGTCGGAGAGGCCCGCAGGCATTTGGTTCCAGCTTCCGCGTTTATTCGCGGGCATGCTGCTGGCCGGGGAGCCTGGCGGCCTTTGGCTGCAGGCCGATGGCTGCTACAACAAGGCCTCATGGGTGGATGTCGAAGTTACCGTTGCTGGCAACGTTTTCCTGAATTGCGGGTGGCAGCCGTTCGCCCGCACACGGGGCTTGCACGGGAGGTGCACCCTCCACTTCAGGTATGACGGTGTCGCGACCCTCTATGTCAGGGTGTTCAGGGAAGATGGCCAGCGCTCGGGGTGCTGCCCAGAAAGCGACTGCGACGACGACGATGGTGACGACGACGATGACCGAAGGGGTGGCACCATCGCTGGCGGTGAGCTTGACCTTGGCGATGGTTGCGCCGCCTTTAGCACCGGTGGCTCCTCCTCCGGGGAGAGCACCAGCGACGGCGACTACGACGAGCCGCCGCGTCGACGGGCTTGAACTAAGGAGGGTGACGAGCCGCGTCGCTGTCGTGCCTCGGTGAAGCAGGAGGAGGACTCCGACTGGGCTCGAGTGCTGCTGGAGCCGGGCCTCAAGAGCCGCTGTAGTCGCGCAGCTTGCTTTTATTTCTTTCTTCCCCTGCATTTAAAAAGGTAGAGGGCCCTATCAGGGCATGTAATGAACTATGGCGCTTGTGCCGTTATGTTACCGTTTTCGTGTTGCATTACGATATCCGTGTTACCGCTGATTGTGGTTGGGGCGAATTAGCTTGATGTTCTTGTGGTGCACTCCCCTGCCGCAAGAACGTGCTTTGCCGCGTGGAGACTCAAAAGTCAGTGAGCCTCAGGAGGCACCCTGCAGTTGTAGGATTAGGAAAACTCTGGAGGCGTCATGCTCGTGAGCTCGTTTGAGAACATCGCACGAGGACGAAGACACCAAGAGGCCAGGGTACTGAGGCTTTGGCGAGGTGTGTTTGTGGGTGGGCCCGAGCGCACACACCTGTCTAGCCCCCGCGCGCGGGACGCGCGAGGAGGAGCGACGGGCAACTGCCACTCCTCCTGAGGAAAGAGTCGGATGAGAGAACGGTGCAAGGAGAAGAAATTTCCCTACCCTCAAATTAAAAGCGAAAAATCTCAAATTCCATTCAAGAAGTTGCAAACCAAATACAGAAAGCAAGCAAAAGAACAGCAGTGTCCGGCAGCTATACTAGTCTTCTTGTCTTCCCACCAGCACGGAGCATGGGGCCTCCACTAGGACGTGGGTGGGAGCCCCCGTGAGGCCCAGGGGCGGCGCTCAGGAGACTCTGGGGCGTGTACAGCCCCAACTCATTATTACGTGAGAGTGTCACGAGCGGATATCTTCACATGCGCATGGCCTTGGTCATGGGTAGAATTTCCAGAGGTGCTGGATGTTCCAGGCATTCTGGATGGGGACCCCATCCTGCGTCTCCAGGCGCGCGGCGCTAGGCCTTGTGACATGGGCCATCCTGAACGGGCCCTCCCACATGGGCGAGAGCTTATGAAGCCCCTCCCTGGAGAGCACCCGTCTCAGGACGAGGTCACCCACCTCGAGAGTCCTGGAGCGGACGCTACGGTAGTGATACCACCGCAGCGCCTGCTGGTACCTCGCTGCACGGAGCGAGGCTTGGCGGCGGTGCTCCTCCCCCAGCACGAGGTCCATCCCCAGCGAGGCGTCCTGGCGCGCCTTGTTGAACGCCAAGACCCGCGCGGAGCGATGCTTGACCTCGTGAGGAAGAATGGAGACTCGCCCGTGGGCTTGGTCGCGGTGGTGCGTCGGCTAGAAGAGGGGCAAATCATGGGCGTTTATTGGCAAAAAGCTTTCTAGAAACAAAGTGGGTGAAATGACTTTGATCATAAGTTTACCCGTGGGTGATGAGGTAAAAGTTACATAGAAGGGTCATGATCGACACTCGAGTGCGATAATTAATTATGCGCTCTACAGGGCACACGGTTGAAGAAACCAACTATGTGCAATAATGTCGAAGATCGCAGTCAAGTTAGCTATACAGATCGTTTGCGATGAGATCGACAAGGGAAACACATTCGAGAATGGTTAATAAAATCTAAGTCCTTGCATATTAAGGTCAAAATAGTACTACCAATATACGAGTCTCATACGATGCCATTTCAATGATTGTACCACAAAAGCTCGAAATATTACAAGGTTCAAATTCTAGAGTTATATGGCTCAAATTCAAAGATTACAAGGTTCAAATTAATATTAGAAATGAAATTCAGCTCATCCAGCTACAAAAGCCCCCGCTGATCCGCTGAACATCGATATAAGAGAGGTTCAAACTAATATTACCACTTGTAAGGCTGGTTTCGAAACCTCATCATTTTTGCAAAGGGATCAACCATTGAGAAGTCATGTATGGGGTTGACACAATGACTTCCGATTACTCTGTCAGCTGAAGGTCCAAAATGAAATTCAGCTTTTTTGGAGCCTTTTCCATTCTGCCGCAGCCGCCGGCGCTGATCAACAAACCATTCATTTTTGCGAAATAAAAGTAGGACAAACCTCATTACCTTCAGCACCCTTGCTCTGACAACAAAGAACCTGAGGAATATAATCTCCGGTAAGGTCCCTCGTTATGAGTTCAAAGTAATTTCTGAGAGATGCAGATCTAGGTATTCGATGTGATTGTTATATTGTATCACATTATCAACCACCGGGCCTAATCTTATCTCCAAAGGAAGAGAACGTGTTAGTGCCTACATGTAGTTTTGAACACTACTTCAAGCATATTTGGTTGTAGGATTTGTAAAATGCACTAACGTGCCATCTTCGACGCGACATGATTAACATGGGTATTTGATTACAATCTAGAAAAATGTAACCTTCTTCACAAGAGGTTGAAGTGGATGAAAAATTCCCTAAGAAAACTAGTACAAATGAATCCAAAGGAGAAATGCTTATGGATTGTAACCATATGGATCAAGCAACCAATATGGGGAAAAAACATGTATGTAGTGAAATCCTCCAAAATTCCTGCAGAATTCGTAGTACATTGTCATTGTAAACTTGGGAAAAGGTATCAAAAATTTAACTCCCTTATGGTTAACATTTAACAGGAAAGGAACATCACCTCGATATATAGCTTCTCCTGGTATGGAAAGCATCTCAGGAAACTAACAACTTGGTCCGGGTTGGGCCGATAGATTCTTGTGCCAAGACCTTCACTGTGCGCAGATTCAGGGTCAAGCTTCTCAGAAACATTTTCTGGATGACAGACGAACATACATCTCCAAAATTAGAAATAATGTTAATTTCAAGAAGGAGAGGTAGAAGGCGACTGTTGTACCTGAACGGGTGTGGATCCAATAACAAGTTCAGAGTATTTGTCAGACGAGTAGCCCACCACTGTCAATTTCGGTGCAGAAATGACATTGTTTCTTTTTGGACCTTCTTGATCAACTACAAGTAATCTCTCAAGTGAAGGTGTGTCCTCAATGACCATACCGTGGTACAGATTTTCTGATGTCTTGTTGCAGCACCAGCAACACGCATAAATAGTCCGGAGAGTCATGGAGGTGATGTGGAAGCTACTCAACCCATTGATCGCCTGAAGATGAAGGTACTTGAGTGCAGTACAACCGCGGATCAGGCGCTCCATGTCACCCTTTGGGAGGAAGACGGCGATGAGCTCGAGGTGCTACAGTCATGGTAGAATAAGAGCGGGCGCGTCATTAAGGGGGGAATGGCTGTTCATGAACTTGGCGATGCGCGGCGTGGGTGTGAGGCGGAGCACGGACATTGGCAGCGAGCACATATGCCCATCATTAAAAGTGACCTCCTCGATCTGATCTAGGGAGGGGGATCAGAACCACTCGTCAAGCTTGGCTCGGTCCTTGCCGTTGGAATGGAACTTGCCCATGCTAAGGCCTCTGGTTTGGCCATGGTGACTGCCGAGGATCTGGGAGAATGCATCCAAGCTTTTGCGATCGCCATGGCAGAGCTCATGGGCGTCGATGAGGTCGAGAGGGGTGGAGTGCCATAGGGGGCGCCACCACCGGGAAAGGACAGTTGTTCGCGCCCCATATTTGATTGGGAGGAGGGAGATGGTGACTATCAACATATCATCGGGGAGGATGATGATGAAGTCTAGGCCTGCTGGAGTCGCTTGTGGTTCTTTCTCGTCCCGCCTCCACTTGTTGGCAGCCCCGTTCTCCACCTCCAAAGTCTCCTCGTCAGTGGTGCTTTCTGATAGAAGTGGGAGTACAGGGAATATTTAGTCAAAACAGGACAAAAGAAAAGTGTATTGGTAACTAGAAGTTAGCAGGTATGAATAGAGTAAGAAAATGGAATAACAATTGGTTGCGTAAATACTACACAATTCCTTTGATATTGCTGGGTAAGTCAACATGGTGATAGTTGAAAAGAACACTTACTTCAAACAAAGTCTGGAAGGATGACATCGTCGGGCAAGTTAGCATATATCTCATGACTAGGCTCTTTTATGTGCAGTGCAATTTTAGTGCCAGCTTTCAGTACATAAAACTTAGAAATGTCTATCCAAAGGCCCGTGCCAAAATAGGAGTGACCACATTCATCAAGTCTTACAGAAGCAATGACTGTAAATCCATGGTTTGTGTTCAGTATGACATCCCTGCAGTCTTGATTTATGTAAAGGGCAAGATTGTGTACTACAGATGTTGTTGCATAGCAAAAGATGTGCTGCAGAAAATGGTAGGATTTTTAAAAAATATGGTAACATGCAAATATGGGTGAAATTGAAAGAACTATACAGCAGTTGAAATCAAAGGACAAAAATCTATAATTAAACATATAGGGAAACCATGATGTCATGGAAATATGAGAGCAATCGAAAGAACAATACATCATCAATTTGCCTAATATAGAAAGAAGAGGAAAAAAATCCCCTTTGACGTATATGCTGCATGTGGCACCTTTTATCCAAATGTAGCAATATATAGTATATGTTCAGGAAAGTAGGCCATGCCAACCGACGTAGGGTGAGCTTGAACATACCGCGTGTCGGTGTACTAAGTATTGGGCCATTAGTACCCCGTACTTGTGCACGGGCAGTTGTAGCCATACTCGCGGCAAGGCTTGTCAGGGAACAGTTCAAGGTTGACTCAGGCTATGAAAGAAATTCTCAAGTTAAAGATCTGAGGATCAGCAGATAAGGAGAGCTAGAATCCGAAAGCCAGCTTCCCTGGCAAGATCTTGCCGGGGTGGCCTGCGAAGCCCGGCAAGATTTGGCGCCCGGCAAGGTTCGGCGCCCAACAAGACTCTATTGCTGTGCCACCGCTCTGGCACAGCAACAAGCCCGACATTCTGGGTCCTTCTTTGGTTGCGTGGCGACAAGCCAGTGGAGGAGAGCTTAAGCGGTGCTGATGGGATGGCCCCTTTTTCCGTCCCCAAGAAAGTGAGGACACCTAAACGGACACCTCACTGTGCATTAAATGCATTCGTCCTAATCCGTCGGGGGTTAGGTATGATGACCCTGTAGCTACTTTACACCTCAATGTATGTACATTTTGCCACGGTGGTGACCTCTTTGAGCGTATAAAAGGAGGCCCAAGGCAACTGCTACAGGGGGAGGATCTACTGGCCCATTCTGCATGCGTAGCTGCTCTTTGAACATACTGTTCATTGCAAGCGCTCCTGGAGCCTGGGCTCAAGAACACTGATAATAAAACAAGGCAGGAGTAGGGTTTTACGCTGATTAGCGGCCCAAACCTGGGTAAAATCGCCCCGCGTCGATCGTTGGTTCTGCTCTTTGTGCATACCTCTCCCCCTGCTAAATCATAAAGGGATTCCTTGAGGGTCCCATAGGTGTCGCACGCTGACATCTTTGGCACGCCAGGTAGAGGGGTCGTAGGTTGTGTGAACCTGATCCAGTGATTGGCGCCTTAGTTTCTTCATCATCTTCATCATCATGCCACCCAAGAAGAAGAGCGCCGCAACGACGCAACCATCCACGTCCGTTTTACCTGTGCCCTCGCATACGGGCGATGGCGTGGGTGCAGAAGGAAGAGGATTAGAGCCTCCACGGCGTTCCGGTGACCCAAGCCAGGCGAGCGGCGTCGTTCGCAGCGGCAGCGGCAACCCACACGCCGCTGGATCCAGAGATGGAGCTATGTTGCCTACGGGTGACACAACGAATTCCAGAGATCAGAGGACGCTTTCTGGGGCTCCCGCGCCGGCACCGGCGTCACGGCCTTCCCAGGCCGTGCACGATGAGCAACGTCATGGCGCTGGTGGTTCAGGGCGTCCCCATGAAAAGATTCCTGCGCATCGATCCCAAGGTGCACGGGCCCAGCATGCACACCGAGCTGCCGGCGGAGATAGCGCGCGGTCACGTGACCGTGACGGTGCTCCTTCTAACATGGCTAGGAGTCAGAGCACCTCACGTACCTCGCACGTGTCGCCACCACCTACGCCAGCAGAAGCCTTGGCACGTGCGCAGCTGCTCCTCGATTTCCCTCCTGCTCCGGAGAAGATGGAGGAGTGGCGAGCTACTATCCAGAGCCTCACTGGCTTCGCCAACAAAGATGGGCCACAGGAGGCAGGGCCCTCACAGTGGCGGCCCATCGATCAGGCGCGAGCCGATGTGGAGAAAACCGGAGGTGGTGCAACAACGGTGCACTCCCCTCCGCGACACCAGCGGCGGTCGACAACCCAGCGGGTCGATCGCCGTGATGATGATTCCACGGCATCATCCGATCCACGGATGCGCCGCGACCAGCGTCAAGTTCTCCAGGAACGAGGCAAAGAGGACGCTCGAACCACCATCGAGCGGCGACGGGAAGCGCGCTATCAATCTAATAAGCGCGCAGGGCTGGCTGTCGATGAGCCTGCGCCAGGGGACGCAGGTGACTTGCCTTACGAGGTAGGGACTCCAGCGTTTACCCGTGAGCTGCGGCAAGTCCAGTGGCCCAATTCCCGAACCTTCAAGCCAGAGGTCCCGGAGAAATATGACGGCAAGACTCATCCCTCGGAGTTCCTGAGCATCTTCACCATTGCGGTGCAGGCTACCGGGGGCCAAGATGACAAGATACTTGCCAACTACTTCCCGCTGGTGCTCAAACCCAACGTCAGGTCGTGGTTGATGCATCTGCCGGAGAATTCTATTTCCTCTTGGTCAGATCTGTGCCATCAGTTTGTTGGCGCCTTTGTCGGAGGCCACCAAGCTCCTGGCCAAGAGGGTGATTTGCATATCATCCCTCAGAAGGAGGGCGAACCCCTGCGCAAGTTTATGCAGAGATTTAGCCGGGTGCAGTACAATATTCCTGACGTTCACCCTGCCGCTGTTGTCAGCGCGTTTCACCAGAACGTGCGTAACCGCAGAATGCGGGAAGAGCTGGCAATGAACAAAGTCAGGAGTGTTGCCTGAGCTGAAGAGGGGAGGAAACTCCCTGGCGAGGCTGTTGGCGCGGGGAGCAAAACAGAAAACAAAGACGCTGCAACCCCATCAAGGAAAGGCCGGCAGCGGAACAAGAAGCGCAAAGGCAAGGCCGTGCTTGCTATCGAGGAATCCGTCAACCCCGACGCCGCCAAGAAGGCCAAGGTTGACGACCCCGGCAAGGAACTTGCCGGGTGCTCCTCATGCCAGGCCTTGGCAGCTGCAGACAAGTCGGAAAACTCCGGCAAGCAGTACTGCAAGATCCATCGCACCAAGGGTCACGATCTCCAAATCTGCCGGCAAGTTGAACAGCTTGTCGAGAAGCAGAGGGCTGAGTATGAAAGGCGAGATAAGGAGAAGGCCCATGACGGTGCTGAGGGGTCCGTCAAGAAGCGCGGTGGCCGAGGGGGTCGCCGCGGCAAGGCCAAGCAACAGAGTGAGAGGCCCGCTCGAGGCCGTGACAAAGAAGAAGATGATGCTGAAGAAGACGATGAGTCCAGTGAGCAAGAATTCCAGAAAGCTACAGAGGCCATGTGTATCGACGGGGGCGCCTCGTTGCATTCTTCCCACCGTCGGCTCAAACAGTGGGTGCGAGAAGTCAATGCAACAGAGCCATCGCTGGACGCATGTAAGCCCCTGAAGTGGTCTAACACGTCTATCATTTTCGACGCCGAGTATCACCCTGATCGCACAACCGCGGTCGGGTGCTTGCCATTGTTGGTCTCACCAACAATCCGCAACCTCAAGGTGACGAAAATGCTAGTTGACGATGGGGCCGGGCTGAACCTAATCTCACCGGATGTACTCAAGAGGCTCCAAATTCCTGATGAAGATCTCGAAGAAACGGGCACGTTTCAAGGGGTCAATCCAGGAAGAACCCAGCCAAAGGGCAAGATTACGCTACCGGTGACATTTGGTAGCGAGCTCAACTACAGGACCGAGAAGGTAGTGTTTGATGTCGCCAAGATCCCTATGTCATACAATGGGATGCTTGGTCGCCCAGCGCTGGCTAAGTTGATGGTGGCATCACACTACGTGTATAATGTTTTGAAGATGCCTGGGCCGTTGAGTGTCATTACTATCCATTCCGATAAGAAGGATGCACTCATCTGTGCCGACCAACTCTACCGGGAAGCAGTTGCAGCACGTGCCATCAAGGCATCTGCTCCTGCCACTGGAACTCCCGGGGGGAAGAAGAAGACCGGCAAGAATCTTGGCGCGAACTCCGGTAAGCGCACCTCCTCGGAGTGCTGCGCTTCCGTTGAGGATGAACCAGAGAGTTCCACCGGCAAGAACAAGAGATCCAAGGCCGCTCCACCAGAGACCAAGAAGGTGCCCGTCAAAGAGGACGGAACGGGAGGAACTTTCACCATAAGTTCCACCGTTGATGACAAATAGGAAAGCACGCTCATTGCCTTCCTGCGGGCGAATGTCGATGTGTTTGCATGGCAACCATTTGACATCCCCGGTGTTCCCTGGGAGGTAATTGAGCCCACCTTGCTGTCTGTCCTCACGCGCGGCCCGGCAAGCAGAGGGTCAGGAAGCAAGACTTGGAGCGGCAAGAATTCATTGCCAAAGAAATCAGGAAGTTGGAGGAGGCAGGATTGGTCAGAGGAGTACTTCACCCAACCTGGTTGGCCAATCCAGTTGTAGTGCGCAAGGCGAATGGGAAATGGAGGCTCTGTATTGATTATACAGATATCAATAAAGCCTGTCCAAAAGATCCCTTTCCCTTGCCGCGCATCGACCAGATTGTGGACTCCACCGCTGGTTGTGATCTACTGTCCTTCCTTGATGCCTATTCAGGGTATCATCAAATCTTCATGGCAAAGGAAGATGAAGAAAAGACCGCATTTATCACCCCATGTGGTACGTATTGTTTTATACGAATGCCTTTCAGGTTGAAAAGTGCTAGTTCTACATTTGCCAGAGCGGTCCAAATTGGTTTCGAACCTTAGCTCCATAGAAATATAGAGGCATATATGGATGATATAGTGGTCAAAACCAAGGACAGAGCGACGCTCATACAAGATCTAGAAGAAATATTTGCAAATCTGCGCAAGATCAACTTAAAGCTCAATCCTGAGAAGTGCGTGTTTGGTGTTCATTCTGGCAAGCTTCTCGGATTCTTTGTATCTCAACGGGGAATCGAAGAAAGCTATTGAGCAGATTGAAGCGCCAAGACGCGTCAAGGATGTCCGTCGTCTTGCGGGCTGTGTTGCGGCTCTAAGCAGGTTTATTTCCAAATCTGCTGAGCGCGCCCTGCCCTTTTTCAAAATTTTGAAGAGGGCAGGTCCAATGAAATGGACTTCGGAAGCGGAGGCTGCACTGCAAGATTTGAAGAAATACCTTTCTTCTCCGCCGACGCTAGTCACGCCTAAACCACGAGAGCCGTTGCTGCTATACTTGGCAGCAACAAATCAAGTGGTTAGTGCTGCGTTAGTGACGCAGAGAGAAGCTGATGAGGAAGCAACACCAGCGGCAGGACCGTCAGGCGATGCGGCAGGATCTTCCCCGGCAAGGGTTGATCCCGGCAAGACAGGATCTGTGCAGTCAGAAGAACCAATGCAGAAGAAAAAGGTGGTGAAGCGCCCAGTTTATTTTGTTAGCTCTCTTT
This sequence comes from Thinopyrum elongatum, assembly GCA_011799875.1. Classification (NCBI taxonomy): domain Eukaryota; kingdom Viridiplantae; phylum Streptophyta; class Magnoliopsida; order Poales; family Poaceae; genus Thinopyrum; species Thinopyrum elongatum. The sequence continues at coordinate 234,507,049 of CM022299.1, forward strand.
TGCAAGGAGCTAAGTCAAGATATTCTGGTGTGCAGAAGTTGCTTTTCGGCCTCCTTATGGCCTCGACGAAGCTGCGCCATTTTTTTCAAGCACATGAAATCACCGTCGTCACTCGCTTCCCGTTGCAACGGATTTTGCGAAATCCAGAAGCAACCAGCAGGATTGTAGAGTGGGCGTTGGAGTTGTCGAGCTTTGGCCTCAAGTTTGAAAGCACTTCGACAATTCAGAGCAGGGCCTTGGCAAAGTTCATTGCGGAATGGACCCCAACGCCAGACGAAGAGGTTCAAGAAACAATTCTCCCCGGTAAGGAAATTGATCAGCAATGGGTTATGTACTTTGAAAGGGCTTTTTCGCTGCAAGGTGCCGTTGCTGGCGTGCTGCTTGTCGCACCCACCGGAGAGCACCTCAAGTACGTAGTCTAGATGCATTTTCCCCGAGAAAGTTCGACAAACAACACCGCGGAGTACGAGGGCCTGCTTGCCGGTCTCAGGATAGCTGCAGACCTTGGTATCAAGAAGCTCGTCATCAGAGGCGATTCGTAGCTTGTCATCAAGCAAGTTAACAAGAGTTATCAGAGTCCATTGATGCAAGCCTACGTGGATGAAGTGAGAAAAATGGTAGAGCACTTTGACGGTCTGCAAATGAAGCACATCCCTCGTGCCGAGAACAGTATTGCCGACGACCTGTCAAAGCGCGCCGCCCTCAAGTTGCTTGTGGAACCAGGAACTTTTGTGCTCCATTTGACTCAACCATCCGTGGCGCCATCAATGTGGCAAGAAAAGAGAAGAAAGTTGAATTCTGGACAGTACTTTCCGGCAGAGCTCCCCGGAGCCGCCAGCAAGGAACCTGCCGGGATCAACGACAAACCTGCCGGGGAACGACAGGCTCCGGCGGAACCTCACGCTTTCGCTGTCGAGAAAAATGTTCCTGTGGCGGAGGAGATGCCTTTAGTCCTAGCTGTCGAGCCCCAGGCTCCAGCATGGGCGCAGCACATTGTCCGTTTCCTTCAGACAGGAGAACTCCCTGAAGAACAGGAAGAAGCGGAAAAAGTAGACCGTCGGTCTGTTATGTACAAGTTCGTCGATGACGTCCTTTACAGAAAGAGACCAAACGGTGTGAAATTGAAGTGTATTCCTCGGGAGGATGGACTAGAGCTGTTGGCAGAGATACATAGAGGCATATGTGGCTCTCACATAGGATCAAGAGCACTTCTCGGGAAAGCATTCCGGCAAGGTTTCTTTTGCCCCACCGCTCTCCAGGATGCAACTGCACTAGTAACCAAGTGTGAAGCGTGCCAGTTTCATTCGAAGAAATCGCATCAGCCAGCTCAAGCTCTTCAGATGATCCCTCTCTCCTGGCCATTTTCGGTCTGGGGGCTCGACATACTGGGCCCTTTCCCCCTTGCTACCGGGGGCTTTGAGTACTTGTACGTTGCTATCGACAAGTTCACAAAGTGGCCGGAGGTGGAAGTAGTGAGGAAGGTTACAGCACAATCAGCCGTCAAGTTCTTTAAAGGGATAGTTTGCCGTTTCGGTGTGCCCAACAGGATCATCACCGACAACGGCACGCAATTCACAAATCGCACCTTCATGCAGTACGTCCAAGACCTTGGCGGCAAAATTTGTCTTGCCTCTGTTGCTCACCCGAGAAGCAACGGTCAAGCGGAGAGGGCCAATGCTGAAGTGCTGCGCGGTCTCAGGACCAGAACCTTTGATAGGCTGAGAAAGTGCGGAAGACGCTGGATTGATGAGTTGCCGGTAGTTCTTTGGTCAATCAGAACGACACCAAATCGAGCCACCGACCAGACACCCTTCGCTCTGGTCTACGGAGCGGAAGCAGCTCTCCCCATGGAACTCACGTACGGATCACCTCGAGGGCTCGCTTATGATGAGCTTGAGCAAGAGCAACTGCGGCAAGATGACGCTGTGCTCCTTGAGGAGAATCGTCTTCAGGCTGCTGTGCGAGCTGCACGCTACCAGCAAGCTTTGCGCCGCTACCATAGCCGTAAAGTTCATGCCCGAAGCCTTGAGGAAGGCGACCTTGTTCTTCGATGGATTCAGTCCGCCAAGAATTCAAACAAGTTGACGACGAAGTGGGAAGGCCCTTATCGGGTAGTACGAGTCACCAGGCCTGGCGCTGTCCGCTTGGAGACCGAAGATGGCGTTCTAGTGAGCAATTCCTGGAATATCGAACATCTTCGCAAGTTCTACCCACAAGGCGTGGTTGCCGGGGGCCCCCGGCAACCCCCTTTTGTACAAGTCTTGCCGGCAAGGCATATAATCCTTTGTACAAAGCCAGGCGCAGACCCTGAGCACAGATGAATAAGTTTAAGTGTTGTGCATTTCCTTATTGATTTTCATGTTCATATATATATATATGCATGTTTGTATAAGATGTTGTAGTACAAGTTGGCGATGTTCAGAATTGACGCTCACCGGAGGAAGGACAGCGACAGAAAGCTAAGTTCTAAAACTTAGGGCAAGTTTCCTTTATTGTAAAGTTATTTTCCTTGGATGATTTTGACTTTTGTATGGAAAACCTGCACGCGAAGGAACCCTTGTTGTAATCGGTTGCGCCCTTATTTTGTTTCGAGTCCGCTCAACGATTTAAGTGGCTGCACTGAGAGCGCCAAGGAGTCTTGCCGGCCGCTGCATCTCCAGCAGGCTGCTGAAGTCCCGCACCCAGCGCTCGCGGCAGGTTGCACGCCGGCAAGTTTTTCAGTAAGCGTAGGGTGAACTCCATACATAAAGGAATCAGACAAGGGAGATAGCATACAAGTACCCAAACATAAGCAATTTATATTACACTAATACGTTGCCACAGTTCTAACTTAAGACTTAATTGTCTTTGGCATGGAATGGCGACGGCAAGAAGAGGTGGAGCAGTTAATCTCTGCGCTGGCCTTCGACCCTTTTGATGGAATCCACCTTCTCAAGGATAGGCGCGACAAGCTCCTCAAGTGCCTCGAGATTTGCGTCCTTTGGCAGGTGGCCGAGCACGTTAGAGAGGTCGATGCCAGGATTATTATGCACCACCTTAATAAGTACCTTGCGGAGGACGGCCCGGCAAAGCTGGCGGGACTCGTTGGCCAATTGGGTCGCCCGGTTAGACTGAAGCAGCTTCAGAGCATCAATGATGCTTTCGAAGAACATCGTCAACCTGGCACTCAAAGATATCCTTTCTTCGGAGGAATACCTGAAGTTTGACAGGCCCATGGATGATAATTGTGCCGTGAGTTTCTCCGCGGCATCGATGAGGCGCCAGTCTAGATTTCCACCCCCTTCTCGTAATCAACTTGGGCGGCGGCAGCGCTCTTGAATAGGTTCCTCTCTTCCTGGAGATCTTTGCACAGGGCCTTCTTGCGGGCCCTGCCATCCTTGAGAGACTTCTCCAACATGGTCAGCTTCAGCCTCAGATCGGCAATAGCATCATTTGTTGAAGAGAGCTGCTTGGTCTTGTTAGACATGGCAACTTGCATCTCCGCCAGGGTGTGGAGGGTTTTTTCCCTGTCACCTTTGAGCGTCGAGAGCTCCTTGCCGTGTTCTTCAAGATCCACTTCCAGTTTCTTGACTTTGTCGCTCAGCTCATTCTTGGCAGCCTCTGCAGCCTCGGCAGCATCGCCGGCCTCCTTGAGCTTGCTGGTGTGATCTACAGTTAGAGCTTCGAGCGCCTCCTTGTGCTTCTGCTCCAGCTCCTAGGTCTGCCGCGTGACAAGCTTCTCGATATCTTCATCTTTGCTGTGAAGCTTGGCGGCGAGCGCCTGCGCACGTGCGGCAAGGTCTTCCTCATGAGCATCAAGCGCAATGCGACGCGCCGTCAGGAGAGCATCTTCAGCAGCAATTCTTTGTGCAGCTTCTTCCTGCGCCTTCTCCATGTCAGATTGTTTCAAGAGGATCTCTGTCCAGTTTTGGCTCACTTGGTCCTGGCTGGCAGTCAACTCTTGGAGGTCCTCGGCGTACCAGACTTACATTTGTTCGACGCGCCTCTGAAAATCTGCTTTGGCCGCCTCGACAACTGCCATTCTGGAATCTGCTTTCTCTTTCCAAGCACGGTGAAGTGCCTGGAGCTTGCGGAAATTTTCGCCCATGGCCTGAAGGAGCTGATCCTCTTTAGATTTACCACTGCTGGCGTTTGGGTCATCAACAATCTCGAGCCCAGCAGCGGCGATGTTTCTTCATTAAAGACTTCCCCTTCGGCCGGTGCCCCAACGCTTGCCGTCCCCGGCAAGTTGACGAACAGGTTCTCGCCAACTTTGAGATATTTGCTGGATGAGGGGACTTCGGATGTTGACGGTTGATCCTCAGCAACCGCCTCACCAGTAGTAGGGGGCTCCGTGGCCGGCGCAGTGCCTGGCGCTCCTGCGGCAGGAATGCCGTCAGTACGGTCACCAGCCTCCTTGCCGCCCTCTTCAGTAGACTGCTTGGCGGGTTCCTCCTATGCAGTCTTGGCGGCCTCATCAGCAAAAGCACCGCCGGCTTCTGCAGTGGCATCCATGGCGGCCTCGCTGGCAGCGATTTTGTCGGCTTCGGCGGCAACATCCCTGACGGTCTCCTCGATGACAGCGTCGATGTCCATGTGTTCCATCTCAGGGAATTCTAAAGGACAAGGGAAAGAAACAGAATGAGATCAAGATTGAAGTTCAAGAAGACAAAGGAAAGAGAGATAAAGGAAAGAATAGCAAGCGCACTGAGGCAATTGGTTACCTGCATCGGGCTGTGGAGAGGTGGCCTCGCCCCTCCCGGCAACCTCGGTTGCTGGGGGTAGGATGCCAGTATCCATGGTTGTCGGCTCCTCCTCAACCAAGACAAGCTCGTCGGTGTGATCTCTTGCCGGGGATGTGCTTGAGGGCGATGTGGTTGACAGAGGTGGTGCAACGAGGGTATCTCCTGATAACTCCCTTTGTTGCCGTCCTTCTCCTGCAAGCCCAAAGATATCAGCGGCAAGGACCCCAATGGAAAAAGAGTAATGAACTTACGCTAGGGGCTGCGCTGGGGGCTGCGTTGAGGACTAAGATCCGGGCCGATGGTAGTAGTTTTCGGCGCGCTCGTGAAGCCTACCGGGGGCTCGTCGCCCGTGGAAGTCTTTGCCCTCTTCGCCATCCTCTCCGTCAAGGTTTCTGCATCACTGCAGAGACAATACAAGCAAGTCAATAAGATTGATCCAGAATTTGGAAGATAAAGGCTGTGGCAAGATACTCAATCTTCCTCTTCTCGCTTCGGACTGAAGCCGGAGATGTCGAAATTGACCTCTGTTGCAGTGTCTGTGTGGGGAGGCGGAGGAGGGGTCCTAGGTCGCTTGGCGGTAGCAGGCACGGGGGGTTGGCGTGTTTCCACCACCTCAGCCTCCGGTGCGGTAGTGCGAGACACCCCTGCTGCCTCAGCAGTTGCCGCTGGTGTGGGTCTCGCACGCCGCGCAGGTTGCTGTCGAACTCCTTGCCGTGGCGCAGTCTTGCCGGCCGCTTCCTTGCCGGGAGCCTCGCTGCTCGAGGAAGGATGGCTTGCTGGGATGACAGATGCAGCCTTTCGAAGAACACGCTTTGTCTTCTTCGGGGCTGGAAGCTCTTCTGGCGGTTCTTCTTCGGCCGCGTCTTCGTCGGACGAGCTCTCAGCGGCTGTGCTGCTCTGTCCCCCGGCAGCCTTGTCCTTCCCGGCAGGATTTTCTTCCACCAATACCTCTGCGTCACTGGTTTCCCATTCTGTGAAGCCGGCGCTGCCAGCCTCCGCAGCAAGATTTGCCTCCTCCGCCCTAGTGGCGATGTACGCCACCTCTTCGTCGGTGGTGGCTCGGATGAGGTCTACTTCTTCCCGGACGGCCCTCTCTGTCAAGTTATCAAAGAACTTTTGTGCCTCTTCCTCAGATGGCTCAACCCATGTCATGTCAAGACTGTGGGCGTTGAACAGTGGCATGGTGGCGATAATCGTCCCCAGGGCAGAGTTGTTGCACAGAGGGACAATTCTTGCCGGCAACCGATGCTTGTTGTCGCGCTGGAATAGCCTTTGACGGAGAGCGCCAAGTTGCATGGCAGTCAAATTGTTGTTCAATCCGGGGCGCAATCTCATGACGTCTGCTGTGTTTCGGTATTCCCAAGCTGGTCTCCCTTTATTCTACAAGAGGGCAATGCGGCGGCGGAGGAAATCGAAGCCAATCATCTCCATTGTTAGCCCGGCAGCTTTCAGGCGAAGGATCCTGGTGGTGGCGATTGTGGGTTTTTCATCTTCAGTAGCAAGATCGCTCCAGCCACTGCCACGGACCGCTTTCTGCTGTCGAGGCAGACAGAACGGATGGGGATCTGCTTCCTGGATCCAGCACCACTCAGCCCGCCATTCGTGCCACTTCTCGCGGTAAACCCCTTCTGGGTATATTTCCTTATTCCAAGCCCTTGGAATCCAGGCAATAGAACCAGAGAGGGCCTCCCCTTTTTGGACACGAGGGAAAAAGTAGTGGCGGAAAAGGGCAGTATTGGGAACCACTCCGGCAAAATTTTCACAAAGATGAGCAAAGATGGACATGCACAGTACCGCGTTCGGCATGAAATCAAGAAGATGGAAGCCGTATGTGTACATAATGTCATTGAAGAACTCAGAAAATGGGGGACAGAGCCCGCAGTAGAAATAAGCAGCAAAGAAGGGATATCTGTCTGACCCGCTGTTGGAGCAAGAACCTGGAATCACGCGAGTGGCGGGGTGAGCCTGCGTCTCCCACGCCCACATACACTGGTACCGCCCCTTCAGAGCTTTCGCATCAAGCGACGGGGCGAAGACGACGTGCTTCTTCCGCATCTTCGCCAGCTCGCTCTCCGGGACATCAGCTTTCGTCTCCTTGCCCTTGCCTTTGCTAGCCTTGGGCGGCATGACAGATGCAGGGGCAGAAGCCGGGGATGGAGCGGGCGTGGAGGCGACGGGCGGATGAGGGAAGGCTTCGCTCTGAGCTTGAGAGAAGGAAGACAATGGCGGCGGCCAGATTGAGAAGAAGAGGGAGTTAAATAGGCTATGCCTTTTGTAGTTTCCCTTTTTATGGGGAAGGTGCGAGGCCGCCACTTTTACTCCCCAATGTGAATGCGCCTCTGCAGGCGCGTTGCAGTTGCAGCCTTTGAAGCACGCTTCCCACGTCGTACGTTCAGCCCACGTAGTGGGGGGCACAGTAAACGGGATATTTACGAGCAGTTAATTTCCTACCTCGTGTGCCCGTGCACTGTTTGGGCCTAGCCCAACAACGCCTCGCACTCGTGTGTGGCCTAGGCCCGGGGGCTCCTGTCGGTGTACTAAGTATTGGGCCATTAGTACACCGTACTTGTGCACGGGCAGTTGTAGCCATACTCGCGGCAAGGCTTTTCAGGGAACAGTTCAAGGTTGACTCAGGCTACCAAAGAAATTCTCAAGTCAAATATCTGAGGATCAGCCGATAAGGAGAGCTAGAATTCGAAAGCCAGCTTCCCCGGCAAGATCTTGCCGGGGTGGCCTGCGAATCCCGGCAAGATTCGGCGCCCGGCAAGGTTCGGCACCCGGCAAGATTCGATGCCCGGCAAGACTCTGTTGCTGTGCCACCGCTCTGGCACAGCAACAAGCCCGACATTCTGGGTCCTTCTTTGGATGCATGGTGACGCGCCAGTGGCGGAGAGCTTAAACGGTGCTGATGGGATGGCCCCTTTTTCCGTCCCCATGAAAGTGAGGACACCTAAACGGACACCTCATGGTGCATTAAATGCGTTCGTCCTAATCTGTCAGGGGTTAGGTATGATGACCCTGTAGCTACTTTACACCTCAATGTATGTACATTTTGCCACTGTGGTGACCTCTTTGAGCGTATAAAAGGAGGCCCAAGGCAACTGCTACAGGGGGAGGATCTGCTGGCCCATTCTGCATGCGTAGCTGCTCTTTGAACATACTGTTCATTGCAAGCGCTCATGGAGTCTGGGCTCAAGAACACTGATAATAAAACAAGGCAGGAGTAGGGTTTTAAGCTGATTAGCGGCCTGAACCTGGGTAAAATCGCCCCGCGTCGATCGTTGGTTCTGCTCTTTGCGCATACCTCTCCCCCTGCTGAATCGTAAAGGGATTCCTTGAGGGTCCCATAGGTGTCGCACGCTGACACCACGCGCATCCTCAAGTCATCTGGTATGGTGAGATGGAACTCCACGGATGTCTGGCTGAGGCCGCTACGTCCTGATGTGTTCACGCACTGTACACTCTATGAATGAAAGAAAACCCTCAAATCAGCTCGAATAAAAATGAAGTCACAGCGATTTCGGCCGGGTGATTAAAGGAGGCAATTGAACTGCGATAAGAGATGAGAGAATATCTCATTAAATTAGTTAACTTGTTGTCCATGAGAAAAAACCCTCAATACGATGGATTCCCCAATCAGGAGGAGCTGGGTCGATGGCAAGCAGCGTCGAGAAAGTCGATGGTGATAGGCGGCGGCCAGCGGAAGTGGCAAAATGCGGTGGGGTTTGCCGGCAGCCCGGTGATGGTGATGAGCGTCGACCTAAGTGGTTGCCGCGGCGATAGCCGGTGCCATGCAGAGTCGCGGAGGAGCTTGTTCAGGTGTGAATGGGGACCGGAGGGGGTGGCAGGTGAGGTGAGAGTTTTTGTGACGTGGGTATGGTGAGGGTTTTCTTTTTTCCTTTTTGAATTGGGTGGTGAGCGTTTTCTGTCCCACAAAGTGTTTCGGAGGCAATGGTTTGCTAGAGCCAACCGTGTGTGATTGACGTAACTGGGAAAATGGAAGTCATTGCACACAGTTTCAATTTGGGAAAATAGCCATGTTTCAGGGTGGTTCCAGTTTTCCTTCGTCGATTTAATTTGAAAGTTTTACCCACGCTAAAAATTCACCCTAATATGCATAAAATTCCATCAAGCGAACTGACACTACTGCAGGATGCTGCTAACACGACACTACGATCAGAGACCCTTTGATGAAACTGTGTGCGATGCATTAATCGCAAACGGTGATGTAAAAAAACTGTCAAAAGAGATGCAAAACGTTTGGGATGAAGGATACATCAAACACGGTTCAGATTTTAGTTGCGTGTGCGATGGGGGGCACACGGTTGATCCATACAAACTGTTTGCGATGAGACAGAACAATAGAAACGGGCAGCCATATCAAGGTGTGTGCGATATATGGCATACAATTCGCTCAAATGATCTATTTGCTATTAGGGAATGCAACAGAAAGGGTTAGCCAGATCAAGGTGTGTGTGATATACGGCATACGGTTCACTCGGACGAACGGTTTTCGATTAGGGAACACAACAGAAATGGTTCAACTTAACAACATGTGTGTGATATCCGGCATACAGTTCACACAGATGAACTTTTTGCTATGAGCCAAAAGAACACAAATGATTCGTGTAAACAAGATGTGTGTGATACGTGGCAAACATCCCACTCGGATGAACTGTTTGTGATGAGAAATTATAACACAGCCGGTTACTACAGTTAATTCGTGTGCGATTGTGTGTGTACAAAAAACTTTGAAAAATGCAAACTAGTTGCTTGTGGTGGCTAGGAGTATCGCACACGATCCATCTGCGAGTACTCATGTGCGATGATTAGTAAATTACGCATACGTTTCCTTATGTTAACACGTGTGTGATAGATAACACGTGACACCGCATACAGTATTCGGGTTGTGTGCACCACTTAGTCTTCCCGCGCTCCAGCGAATGCTTCCCACGCTCCACATGGGTGAATTGTTAAATCCTCAATCCCCTAGCCAGCTGCTAGCTATAAATAACCACAACAATGGCCGCCAACGGCGACTCGCTATTGATCTAGTTGCTAGCTAGTTACCCACACATACCGGCATACCCCCAACAGCCGATGACGGTATGGAGTCACGCGATGGCGGAATCGAGGCTGAAGGCACAATGGTCGGCTTGGCGGTCGACGGCCATGCCGCCGCCTCTCCCGCCGACGGCCAGAGGAAGCAGGAAACACAGTACGAGCAAGCCGCTAGGTTAGCCTGGGTCGTCCTAAAATTGGACAGGGATCGCAAGCGGGCGATACTGCTGGATGGTGCGGGTGGCGGAGGAGGGACCTCGACAACGCAAGGACAACTGCGGCAGTGGCGGACACCGCATGAGGCGTAGGCTTATGTCCCAGATGGATGAGGGCGCAGCGCCGGACGTCGCTGGGGCATGCCTGGGGCCGTCACGGCAGCCCTGGCGAGAGCCAACGTTGTCTCGTCGGACGTCGCCGGGGCAGACCCAGCGGTCGCGGTAGCCCTATTGAGCGCTTCACCCGAGGCAATACCGGCGATTCCCGATGTCGAGTCTGGCCCAACCTCAATCGATCAAGGTGTGTATGTCATCGACTTGGCAGCCTCCGCTCCCACTGAACCCATGATCGACACGCTGATGGACGATGACTGCTGTGTGTGCTGGGTCAGCATCAAGTGCACAGTGTAGCTCTTTTGTGCGCGCGCGGTTCGTTATATTCTTGTAAATTAGCTATATATATATATACTCAATTGATTTCTTCATGCATGTCAAACATGTCAATTGTATGGGCTGGCCTGTCTATATATTATCTGAATTTGCAATATGGACAATTAATATGCAAATGCCTTTTGGACATCGGTGCTGATCGCCACGTCGAAAACATGGACATCCTCTACTCTACCGCTCTACCGGGCACACGCTTAAACTCAATGAATTGTGTACGGCACTAATACTTTCTATGAAAATTTAAGAACTTGGCTAACAACATTTGAGTAACATATATATAGTGGTTACACTATTCGACAAAAGGAGGATCTTTGTAACATGGTTTTGACAACCATATGGTCCATATCTTCATACGTAACATAGTAACAACTATCACATTTTAAGAGGCTGAGGGCCAACAACCATATGGTCCATATCTACATACTTAACATTGTAACAGCTAGCACATTTTCAGAGGCTGAGGGCCAACAACCACAACTATCCGCTGGAAGTAGCTTGATCACGACGACTCGACATCTCGTCAATGAAAATGAAGAACCCTCCTATGCCTTGGTAGAGCATGAGTAGAACAGTGTCTCCAATTTTCCATGGATGCATTGCGACGACAAGCGAGAACTTGTTAATTTGAATGGTTCCATTTCTGCGGGAAATGCAATACCTTGCAATCACTTTGGCATTATTAGCAAGCACAAGTGTAATTCGACCACGCCGGGAAATCGATTCAGGAACAGCTGCAGCCGACAATTTCTATTAAAATGTAGAATAAAAAATAATTGTAACATATCGTTGAAGATATATATACTTTATGAGAATCAACATAAAAATAAGACTTTGTTCTAGCGTTTTGTGCACACAATTGGTCTTGTTAAATGTGTGCACCATAGGTATAATTAATCCCATCCAAAATCTAGTGTTCATACGCTGTGCTATCTCGGTCAAATTATCAACAAATTTTATGACATGCTTCAAGTCTTTCAAGTGAAATTTGTTACGCTGAGTAACATACAGATCGTTAACTATGCATCCAACATATCCTGCTTAAAAGGTGGAAAGGTATTATTTATTCATAACATGGCAGAAGAATATATATTGCGCATAAATTGGTAAATAGAATTTGTTACTGCCTAGGAACGGAGTCAGAAAATGAAATCACAATTGGTTGCTTAAATAGTGATCAGTTAGTCAAAACAAATACCCCGATTTTGCTAAGAAATATGCCAGCATGGAGAAAGTTGAAAGAACACTAACCTAGATTAGACTTTGATCGGCTGATGACGTTGGGGAAGTAAACATCCATGTTAATTTGACTAGGTTGTGGTGCACGCACTAGAATTTTATTGCCAGCTTTCAGTTCATAAAACTTAGAAATTTTTCTCCAAAGGTCCGCATCAAAATAGTAGTGAGCATCTTTATCAAGTTTTACACTAACTGTCGTTGTAAATCCATGCGGCATTGTCAATATGACATCCATGGAGTCATCAACAAAGAAAGCCCAAGATTTCCTTCTACTCGCGTTCTTGCAAAGCAAGGGATGTACTGCTTGAAATGAAAATTAAGATCATAAATTAGATATATGGAAATAACAGAGCAAGATGCAAATATGGGAGTAACTGGTAGAACAGAACTATATATAGCTGAAAGCAAAGTACAAAAATATATAATTAAAAATAGATAATGTAACAAAGATTTGATGCAAATAAGAGAGTAACTGAATGAACAATACATCATTAATTTGCCTAATATAGGGAAAAAATCGGGTTCGATGTCTAGGCAGCACGTGGCACTGTACCTTTTATCCAAATGTAGCAATAGATGGTATATGTTCACAAATTTAGGCCATGCCGACCATGGTAGGGTGAGATTGAACATACCGAGCGCTCCCTGAAGTCATTCGAAATGGTGAGATAGAACTTCGTTTCCGACCGGCCGCGACCACACTTGCCCAATTTGTGCTCGCACTATGGACATATGAATGAAAACTCTCGAATCAGCTAGAAGAAAAATGAATCCACGGTGATTTTCTCCGGTTGATTAACAATGATGGACGGACTACGATAAAAGATGAGTGAATATTTCGCTAAATTGATTACCTTCTCCATGAGAAAAATCCCCGGCCCAATCCCGCATAAAATCCCAATTGACCAGAGTCTAGAATGTCGGTGCAAGTCGGTGCAGATAGGCTGCGGCAAGCGGTAGGGGCGAAATCCCATGCCGTTTGGAGCGCGACCTCCACCCGCCGAAGACAGCCGTCGAGCTTAGGGTGGCCGCCGTGATAGCAGTTGATGAGGTGCAGAGTTGCGGAGGAGTCCGCGGTGAGTGGGTGGGGACGAAGTGGGCAGGGGGGCGAGGGTTTTCTTTTTCCTTTTTCATGTGTGGGTGAACACACACGGTTCGCAGAGGCGATGGAGATGAATCGTGTGCGATAGTAAATCACCGAGATTGAAGGGGATTCCAAATTTCCTTCCTAGTTTGTCATTCATTTTTTTCTACGATCGACATACCCCTCCAATGCAACGTGTTCAAATTTGGTATTTTTCCAGGCTCATTTACCATATTTAGGTGATTATGCGTCTTTTCTAGGCATTAATGCACATAATTCAAATTCAAACAATTGGTGCTTGAAACGGTGCACGAGAATGGTCTGGAAAACCATGCTCATGCTATTTAGTAAATTCTCATGCCTTTTACAAGGAATGGCCAGAGATTTTAAGGAAATGCGTGGCAATAATAAACCACAAACACGTCGTTTATTGGTTTTTCAACTATAGAAAAATGAAATACATGCTTGAAAAACATGACGGCTGGCATGGTGCCATGGTATGGCCTCACCGTGCCCTGGTAAAAATTTGAGAAGGTTTGGCTTATGTCGTCGTGCAAGCCCTTCATAAATCGAACCATCACCGAGGAAGTTTCATGGTTTCGAGGGGGAAATCACCAAGATTGAAGGGGCCGGGAATCCAAATTTCCTTCCTAGTTTGTCATTCAGTTTTTTCTACGATCTACATACCCCCTCCAATGCAACGTGTTAAAATTTGGCATTTTTTCGGGCTCCTTTACCATATTTAGGCGATTTATTATGCGAATTTTCTAGGCATTAATCCACATAATTCAAATTCTAACAATCGGTGCATGAAAAGGTGCACAAGAACGGTCTGGAAAACCATGCTCATGGTATTTAGTAAATTCTAATGCCTTTTACAAGGAATGGGCAGAGATTTCAAGGGACTGAGTGGCAATAGTCAACCACAAACGCGTCATTTATAGGTTTTTCAACTATAGAAAAATGAAATACATGCTTGAAAAACATGATGCCTGACATGGTGCCATGGTAGGGCATCACCGTGCCCTTGTAAAAATCTGAGAAGGTTTGGCTTATGTCGTCATGCACGCCCTTCATAAATCAAACCATCACCGAGGAAGTTTCATGGTTTCGAGGGGGAAATCACCAAGATTGAAGGGGAATCCAAATTTCCATCCTAGTCATTCAGTTTTTTTCCAATGATCAACATACCCCCTCCAATGCAACGTGTTCAAATTTTGCTTTTATCCGGGCTCATTTACCATATTTAGGGAATTATGTGCATTTTCTAGGCATTAATCCACATAATTCAAATTCGAACAATCGGTGCATGAAAAGGTGCACAAGAACGGTCTGGAAAACCATGCTCGTGCTATTTAGTAAATTCTGATGCCTTTTACAAGGAATGGGCAGAGATTTCAAGGAAATGTGTGGCAATAGTCAACCATAAACGCGTCATTTATTGATTTTTCAACTATACAAAAATTAAATACATGCTTGGAAAACATGACGCCTGGCGTGATGCCATGGTATGGCCTCACCGTGCCCTAGTAAAAATTTGAGAATGTTTGGCTTATGTCATCATGCACGCCTTTCATAAATCAAACCATCATCGAGGAACTTTCATGGTTTCGAGGGGAAATCACCAAGATTGAAGGGGAATCCAAATTTCCTTCGTCCTTTGTCCATGAGTTTTTTATGATGAACATACACCCTACAAATCACCGTCTTCAAATTTGGCACTTTTCGAGGCTCATTTACCATATTTAGGGGATTATGTGCATTTTCTAGGCATTAATGCACATAATTCAAATTCAACCAATCGGTGCATGAAAAGGTGCAGAAGAACGGTCTGGAAAACCATGCTCGTGCTATTTAGTAAATTCTCATGCCTTTTACATGGAATGGGCAGATATTTCAATGAAATGTGTGGCAATAGTCAACCATAAACATTTGTTTATTGGATTTTCAACTATACAAAAATGAAATGAATGCTTGAAAAACATGACGCCTGGCATGGTGCCATGGTATGGCCTCACCATGCCCTGGTAAAAATTTGAGAAAGTTTGGCTTATGTCGTCATGCACGCCCTTCATAAATCGAACCATCACCGAGGAAGTTCCATGCTTTCGAGAGGGCAATCACCAAGATTGAAGGGGAATCCAATTTTTCTTCGTTCTTTGCCCTTGAGTTTTTTTCTACAATGAACATACACCCTACAAATCACCATGTTCAAATTTGGCACTTTTCCGGGCTCATATACCATATTTAGGGTGTTATGTGCATTTTCTAGGCATTTAGCGCATATAAATCCAATCCAGCTACGGCTGCACGGGTGTGATGAGAGGGACGTGGATTGTCGATCGATCACGGAGGATCCTACGGTGCCCATGCGTGATCCGCGTGGCTGGGGTTCCGGCTAATCATAACGCAATACACAATAGGCTCAACGCGCACTATTTCTGGAGGCGAGGGAGATGAACCCTGTGCGATAATGAATGAGCAATATTGTAAGGGAATCCAAATTTCCTTCGTCATTTGTCGTTGAGCTCTTAAAAACCACCGCACTATACAGCTGTCCGGCCATTCCGTCCCAGACCTCTCTCCAAGCATCGTTCATGGAACCGCGACGCACAGTAACTAGTAAGGAAGCGATGGCATCTCGGCGCACCGAGTTCCTCACCGCCCACGACCGCACACATGGTAAGGAAGCGATGGCATCCTGCCACACCAAGTTCATCACTGCCCGCGGCCGCACAAGTACATAGGCAGACTTTGATGCTGGGATGGCCGAATGGGCGGTGGACCTAGAGGCGGCCAAAGCCGCACAGAAGGAGCAGAAAAGGCAGAAAGCAGTCAAGAAAAGAGAGTCCCGCCGCCGCAAGAAAGAAGAGGCCGCATGCCATGCTGAGGAGAGCTCAGAGGAGATCAAAGCACAGTGGGTTGCCACCAACAAGGCCAGGAAGGAGAACGACGGCGTCTAGCCAGCATGCCTCGATGCCAGCATGTGAGAAGTAGTTAGTGCATGTGTCGCCTATAAGTTTCTATAATTAATTACGAGCATCTACCAGTACTACATACGTACTAGTTTTAGAGCAAATTACCAGTACTACTTTAAGTTGGTACTATCTATTATTAATGTACCATATCGGTAAGCGCATCCTTTGAGGGCTTCGAGCGTTGATTAGCATGTGTTCACTGAAGTTTTGTAGCCGCACCCCGGCCCTAAATACCCCCGAAACGTTCGCCCGCAGCCACCGGAAGCCACCAGAGATTAGAGCTGGCCGCGGCTGGTTTTTAGTCCCACCTCGCCGCACACCAGCTTAAATTGCCATGCCAGCGGATGGCAGCAGGCTTCTCTCTTGTTGCATAGGATCAAATCTGGCTATGCGAGCGAGGCAGGTTGACACTTGATTGCAGTTCATAAATCGATGATTGTTCATTGGGTGTCACCTTGCCTCATTCATGTACATTGAATAATCCAGATACAATGAAAGAGATTTTTGAAATTAGGTGCGGCTGGAGATGCTGATTGATATAAGAATTATTAGAAGATCACAAAACACACGGTTTCTATGGCCTACCCGTGTGCATTTTTTTGCGTTAATGATCCATAAGTCAGTTACCTGTGCGATGTTTCCTAATAAAGCAAGTGTACCATTGACCGAAAATGTCAACTACACGTGTACATTTTTTTGGAGATGGGATCTGCCAATTTTCTCTTTTCTCGCACACGGGTATTTTACGCGCTTCGTCTGTGTTCTGTGTTTCCCCCGCCCAAGTTTCAAGTTTCGCGGCGAAATTTTCATTAGGCGCGCGATTTCAGAATTTATTCCTCCCACCACATCCCCACCCATCAAATTTCCGCAGTATCTCCCCCCACGCCTCCCCCCTCTCGGCAGCTCAAACCGCCGCCGCCGCAACCATAGCTTCAACCACATCTACGTTCTGCCCGAGCATCGTCGATCCAGTCAGGTAAACCACCGATCTCTGTCATGGCCCCGGCCTGATTCCTTAAATGGGGCCAGTGAAACATCCTCATGCCTCCAAATCCCCACCGCCTCTACCTCCAGAGCATCGCCGCGCAAGCCCAACCACATATCATGTGGAGGTCGAGGAGCTGACGGCGGTTGACGGCGCGATGGCCACTGTGCGTGTTGACCCAGAGGAACACCTCGCCTCCACCGCCACCAACTTGGTGTAGGCTCTGGCCTAGATAAAGTGCCCCAGTGACTACCCCCGAGGACTTACCAGGTATGATCTGACCAGCTCAATCTTTCCAATACCACTTGCAATGGCTATGTTTTGTACGGTTGATGTATTAAGCATGTCCGTACCTTGTTTATTTCAGTATTGCACACTGTGTGATGTTCAAGTATTAATTGTCCAGCTCACTTTTACCAATACCAGCAACAAACTTACAATACATGACTCAGGATATCACTAGAGATGCAGCCCATTTGCTATTTTTGGTGGATGCTAACCCTGTTGTAGTTAACATGCCTGTCCATGTACTTACGCAGGGTCATAACGGGCAATGCTGTTGTTTGCCGTCGAGGTTAGTTGCATCCCATGTCTTACAGTATTTTATATCATTTGTGCAATTGCAGTTTAATATCTAACATTTACTGGTTTCCTATAGGTACACATGTCAGCGGCACTGATCCACGCTTCAACCCGAAGGAATAGCTCGCCTCTGCCGCCGCTGACTTTGGACGGGCTCTGGCCAAGATGAAGTGCCCCAGCAACTACCTCTCAGGACTTACCAAGTATGAACTCACCAGTTCAATCTTACCAATACCAGTTGCAATGGCTATGTTTTGTAGGGTTGATGTATTAAGCATGTTGTAGTAAACATGCCTAACACGTTTTAGCTATTTTCCCTACCTTTTTATGGACAACTGGGCCATTCTCTGCTCTAGCAGCACCTACTTTGTGATGTTTAACTCTGCCAATTGCATTTTTATCAGTACCGGTTTCAATGGCTATTAAGCCTGTTGCAATTAACAATTGTATCCATTTTTGAACAGTTGTATTTCAATGGCTACAAACTTACAAAACATGACTTAGGATGCTGTTAAGCCTGTTGCAATTAACAGTTGTATCCATTTTTTCATCTGTCCCTTTGTTACCGTGCTACTATCCACAATTAAGATATATTAGAGATGCTGCCCATTTGCTATTTTTAGTGGATGCTAACTTTGTTGTACTTAACATGGCTTTCTATGTACTTACGCAGGGCCATAATAGGTGATGCTGTTGTTTGCGGTCGAGGTTAGCTACATTATTTGTGCAATTGCAGTTTGGCTTCTAACATTTACTTGCTTCTTATAGGTACACATGTCAGTGGCACTCATCCACTCTTCGACCCGGAGGAACACCTAACCTCCATTGCGGCCAACTTGGGGCTGGCTTTTGTCCATATGAAGTGCCCCAGCAACTACCCCTCAGGACTTACCAAGTATGAACTAACCAGTTGAATCTTACCAATACCAGTTGCAATGGCCATGTTTTGTACGGTTCATGTATTAAGCATGTTCTAGTAAACACGCCTAGCCCATCTTATCTATTTTCCCTACCTTTTTATAGACAACATGGCCATTCTCTGCTCTGGCAGCACCTGCCTTGTGATGTTTAACTCTGTCAATTTCATTTCTATCAGTACCAGTTTCAATGGCTATACTAGGTTCTTTGTTGTAGTAAACAATTCTATCCATTTTTTAATCCGTCCCTTTGCTGCCGTGCTACTCTTTCGCAATGAAGATATCTCCGCAGATGTTGCTGTTTTATTACCATTTGCTATTTTTGGTGGATCTTAACCCTATTGTAGTTAACATTGCCTTTCCATGTACTTACACAGGGCTACAATGGGCAATGTTGTTGTTTGCCGTCAAGGTTAGCTGCGTCCCATGTCTTATACACCATCTGTTCCTAAATATAAGTATTTTTGGAGATTCCAATATAGAGTACATATGGAACAAAATGAGTGAATCTAGATTCTAATCTAAACTATGTCTATAATTCTATATACATCTGTATGTAGTTCATATTGAAATCTCTAAAAATACTTGTACTTAGGAAGGTAGGTAGTTGTATTTTACATCATTTGTGCAATCTTAGTTTAGCTTCTAACATTTACTGGTTGCTTGTAGGTACATATATGAGCAGTACTAATCCACGCTTCGATCCCTTTTGCGTATGGGGCAATAAGATATTCATGAACAAGCGTCAAGTGAGGAAACTAAGAAAGATTGTTAGGTGAAAGAAATGGGTGATGGGAATTAAGCTCTTTAGTTACACTTTGTCCAAGACAACAGTGAACTTTAGTATGGTAAGTAATGTGTTGCCTTTCCCCCCTGCCCACAACAAGTTACTCTATTAGACCTGAGTATCTAATTTTTTTCTCTTTTCAGTGGTTTTCGAAGCAATTTGCTGATGATTACCTTGCAAACTACATGATCGGAGTGGAGGTAACTAAGGTTAAAGTATATAATTCATGTTACCATGATAATGCTCTAGAAGTCTTCCTGAAGGTGGTGAAGGATGGACGGGCGATCGTCACAAGGGGTTGGACAAAAGTTGTTCGTGCCTATGGCATGCAGGAGGGCACATTATGGGCATTCCACTTCTTCAACACCATCAGCAGCCAAAATGATTTACACTTGTCTCTTCACCTTTACTGCCTCTAAATATTGTGGTTCATCGTAGTTAATTGCTGCCTAATCCTGTAATTACTCAACATATTGTACTGAGAATTTTATTTATGGATTGGTTATTGAACCATTGTACTGAGAATTTGAATTCCATGTTTCATATTTCAAAATTTCCAATTTGAATAATAAATTATAGGGAAAAATAAAATTAAATAGGAGCGAATAAAATAATGTGCACATGGTTAGAAAGGAAACAGCGTGTGCGATGAAAAATAGAGAACATACAGTTCTTTGACGTGAAACATTTGCGATGCCCGACGGACGCACAGACGATTTCGTCTCATATGCGTGTGCGATTCATGGTAATAGGGCAAACGTTTCAAACCTGTGTGCGTGTGTGATCTAAATACCTATCATACACAGTTATGAAAATGGACACGTTGGCGCTAGTAGAGACACCGCACACATTTTACATTCTTGAACTGTGTACGATAACGTACCTATCGCAAACACATCGGTAGATTAAATGTTTGTGATGTCCACCTTTTTCACACGACTATAGCGGCATAATCGTTTCGGATGTCTTTCGGATCAAAGATGTAACATCGAGACATAACATGTGGGACTGGGGCGACTTCTCATACGTTTATTCTATGGCGATTGTCAGTAGCCAATCGCCTATCCCCAACGGTTTTTGGGTCGTGTGGGAAGGACCCCCCTATCGCACACACTCACTCGATGACGGTTCAGAATGCCGTCGTGGAAAGGGGTTAAAAACCATTTGTAAAGCACATTACAGTACCAGTGTGAGTGCATCCATATCCCACATTTAGACATAAGTAAACATAGATTAAACATCCTCGGGCATAGATAATAAGTCGTACACAAGCATAGATCAACCATATATAGTTCAACCGTCATTAAGCATACTCAAGCACATTTATAATTAAGACACTACATAGCCATACATAGTTCAATCCCAGATCTCATCTCATTTGTCGGCACGATCATGAAGCTTCTCCAGGTACTCAGCGTACGCGGCATGCGCCACCCTACCAGAACACTTTGATACGCGTCATGAAGCTTTTGGTTGCAAAATGGACATCGATAGCCCCCGTTCCAGGTCCAAATACGCTTGTTATGCATTCTCGCATAAAGCTCCCTGAAGATTTGCCTCTTGTACCTCCTCTGGCCATCTTCATCCTCCATGTCGACATCGTCAGATAGCACCTATACATATAGTAAAAATAAATTTGGCGTCAAATTTGGAATACAAACTAATCTCTAGCGAACATTTGGCAGTTGCCAAAATTGGCATCAAATCAATGTTTACATGCCATAAAGTAGGATTAGGAATTTATGGCTATTTTTTAGACATATCCAGAGATTATGGCTTGATTTTTAAGCACAATCGTCTATGTACAGACAAATCTTGAAAAAAAATGGCACAACCATATATGTAATTGTCAAGACCTGGCTAGGAATTATTAGCATGAACACTAACTCTAGTAGGATTATTAGCAGAAATCATGTGCATAGATGAAACAACTAATCACTTATCATTTGTACCATTCAAACAATCAATACACTACACGGATCTAATGAAACTTACTCAGATTTCAGGGATTGAGAGAACATAACCATAGGATTTCTATTCCAAAAAGGGGGAGACAGGAGTAACCAGAGAAATCCTAGGATGTATATGACACATAAATGGGTATAGATGACTAACCAGTTCTCCGTCGTCATCGGAGTCGTCGGCTGATCCTCACCAAAGTCGTCGCCCGAGTCGGCGTGGACCTCCGGCTCCGACTGTGGAAGCACGACGCTGTCGACGATGTAAAGGTGCAGCGATACCTTGTAGGCGGTGACGGCAACATCTGTCTCCATCTTCACGTCATGCTCCGGTGCTTCAGCAGCCCCAGCGTCGCCACTCCCTCCGATGGCGTGCTTCGGCAGCATCCTCATACACTAACAGCTTTGAGGACTGAGAGCGGCGTCGAGGATGTAGGCGGAGAGAGAGGATTGTGTGTGTGGCGAGGATGGGGGGTGCGGTCGCTCAGGCGCGCCATTAATATGGAGTAGTGGGAGAGAGGCGGGCGACGGTCAAACCGCTGGCTCGCCTCTCAGTGAGCCTGCGCACCGGACTGCTGGCATGCCTACCGTCATTTCACACAGCTACTTGCACGCC